>CM067841.1:477040973-478277848 GCA_034509565.1 Triticum monococcum
GCAAGTCTCTTCGAATTATCAGTTTGGTTTGGCCTACTAGATTGATCTTTCTTGCAATGGGAGAAGTGCTTAGCTTTGGGTTCAATCTTGTGGTGTCCTTTCCCAGTGGCAGTAGGGGCAGCAAGGCACGTATTGTATTGTTGCCATCGAGGATAACAAGATGGGGTTTATATCATATTGCATGAGCTTATCCCTCTACATTATGTCATCTTTCTTAAAGCGTTACTCTGTTCTTTTGAACTTAATACTCTAGATGCATGCTGGATAGCGGTTGATGTGTGGAGTAATAGTAGTAGATGCAGGCAGGAGTCGGTCTACTTGTCTCGGACGTGATGCCTATATACATGATCATACCTAGGTATTCTCATAACTATGCTCAATTCTGTCAATTTCTCAACAGTAATTTGTTTACCCATCGTAATACTTATGCTCTCGAGAGAAGCCACTAGTGAAACCTATGGCCCCCGGGTCTATTTTCTATCATATTAATCTTCCGTCAACAAGCTATTTCTTGCACAATTTTTATTTCGCTTTATTTACTTTGCATATTTATCATAAAAATATGAAAAAAATGATCTTATCATATCTATTAGATCTCACTTTCGTAAGTGACCGTGAAGGGATTGACAACCCCTTTATTGCATTGGTTGCGAGGATTTTATTTGTTTGTGTAGGTGCGAGGGACTCGTGCATGGCCTCCTACTGGATTAATACCTTGGTTCTCAAAAACTGAGGGAAATACTTACGCCACTTTGTTGCATCAGCATCACCCTTTCCTCTTCAAGGGAAAACCAACGCAGTGCTTAAGAGGTAGCATCGCGTTAGCAGCATCCTGCAGTAGTGACTGTTCATCAGGCGGCAACACCACGGGGTCCTGTTCATCCAACCCCCCACCGGGAACTGTTCATCCAAACCAATGTTGGGGATATTGCTTATCGGGAACTTATCGGTCGACCCATGATAAGGGGTAAATCGGCAAGTTTATCGGCAAATCGGTCGATTTATCGCCATATCGGCTGATTTATCGGCCAATTTATCTTATCGGTCTGACAGCGGTAAGCGATAAATCGGCCGATTTATCGGCATATCGGAAGATATCTTGAACAGTGATCCAAACCCCCAACAACACTCATTGTTCATCAAGAGGCAGCATCGATTGGCTTCAGTTAGCAGCAGTAGCGAAGGAATCACTCGGGTTCAGTTAACAACAAGGGATCGATCGATCGCTCGGGTTCAGTAACGCGTAGCCTGCAGTGCAATCACTCGGGTTTAGTTAGAGCCCAACGCCTCGCTCGGGTTCAGTTAGAGAGCAATGCCTCGCACACACGCGTGTACGTACGAGAGAAACGCGCATCGCTCGGCCCCCGACCACCCATCGTAACCGTGAACTCCCCCGATATTTTCTTCTCCCTCGCTTCTACCACGTTTTTTCCGTCATGGACGGCCCAAAGAATGTCATGCAGCTGCATCTCCGTCCCGCCCAGGACGAAAAGCCCATTTTCTGTCATGATTTTTTTGTCATAGAAGTAGGAGCCCACCACATCTATCATGATATCGGGTTTTGTCACAATTATTGTCATAGAAGTGTCATAAGCATGACAGAAAAAAAATTCGTTCGGCCCAAAATGTCACGGATGTGTCTTTTTTGTAGTGAGAGGGACTGGCATGCGGTGGAGAAGGAGCGGGAGTTGGAGGAGAGTACTGTTAGGATGTTGGAGGAGGACAGGGCAAAGAATGACATGCAGAACCGGGCCATGTACGAGCTCCTCGTGGTAAATTTCTTCTACATATTAGCCAAATCATGCACTTAATGTTCATTTCATTACTAACTAGTATGGCGGACTCGTTAAACCAAATGTGCAGACTTTGTGCAAGAAGACCGGTCAGACCGCTCCACCGATGCCAGTCATTGCTTCGGGGACCACGGTGAGTTTCATTTGAATGGTGATTAGTTACTAGTCTTAACATTTGAGTGTCATCATGCTAAAGAGACATTGTAAATGATATTTGGTGCAGCGTAACTCTAGACAAGCATCGCACGATCCTTCTCTGGGTGGTACCGGCACGAGACGGTGCTTCACCTCCGTATTGAGGGTAAGTTTTCTCTAGTGTTTTGCTTAACAAATGCATACTTAGCTTTGTACATGCATGTTAGCCCTATTATACCACATACTTAGCTTATTTTCCCCCAAAAAGATGTACTTAGCTAATTATCCTCCAAAATGACATAATTAGCTTATTCATTTCAAAAATGGCATAATAACCTTGGTTCTCTCACAAATGCCATATACTTAGCTTATTACCCTCCAAAATGGCATAATTACCTAAGTTAGATAAAAAATGAGCTATACTTACCTAAGTTGGCTAAAAAATGGCATCATCACCTAGGTTAGCACAAAAATGACCTATACTTACCTTATTTTCCTCCAAATTGACATAATAAGCTTAGTTAGCTCAAAAATGGCAAAATTACCTAAGTTAGCTCTAAAATGACACAAATAAGGAATAAGAAGAAGAAGAAAAACAAGGAAGAGGAGAAAAAGAAAGAATAGTAGAAGAAAGAGAAGAAAAAGAAAGAATAAAAGAAGAAGAATGAGAATGAGAATGAGAAGGAAAGGATAAAAATATAGAAGAGAAGAAGAAAGATGAGAAAAGAAGAAGAATAAAATATCTTCTTATTCTTCCTTTTTCTCTTCTTTCTTTTTCTCCATATTCTACTCCTTATTCTTCTTCTTCTTCTTCTTCTTCATTTATGACACAATTAGCTTATTCATTTCAAAAATTGCATAATAACCTTGGTTAGCTCATAAATGTCATATACTTAGCTTATTTTCCTCCAAAATGGCATAATTACCTAAGTTAGCTCTAAAATGACCTATACTTACCTTAGTTAGCTCTAAAATGACCTATACTTACCTAAGTTAGCTCAAAAATGGCATAATTACTTAGGTTAGCACAAAAATGACCTATACTTACCTTATTTTCCTCCAAATTGACATAATAAGCTTAGCTATCTCAAAAATGGCATAATTACCTATGTTAGCTCTAAAATGACACAAATAAGGAATAAGAAGAAGAAAAACAAGGAAGAGGAGAAAAAGAAAGAATAGAAGAAGAAAGAGAAGAAAAAGAAAGAATAAAAGAAGAAGAATGAGAAGGAAAAGGGTAAAAACCTTCTTCTTCTTCTAGTCTTCTTCTTCTTCTAACTTGCTTACTCCCATTTTTGCAAAATTGATTCACTTCATGGAAGCTGGCATTGATGGACTTCCAGTTTTAGTTTCTATTTTGATTTTGTGTTAATGAACTCCATGAAACTATGTATGTATGTATGTTGATGAACTCCATGAGCTCCGTGAAACTATGTATGTATTGGACCTTTAATACCCTATGTGTTCTGTTGCATTGATGGACTGGTAGATGTTAGATACATGGGCTATGTTTGAGGTTGAAACTATATATATCATATATATATCTTTTGAAAATGCAGGGATATAACAGAAAACAAAAAACAGTAACAATACAAGCACTTTGCCATCTGCCACCGACGGCAAAGGGGTCTTTTCCGTCTGCCACATATGGAAAAGAGGCCACGTTCAAAGGTGAGGGCATGTTTGTCGTCAGCTGGCAGATGGCAAAGCCTCCCGTTAGCCACCTAATGTGGCTAACGTCAGTTGTTTTCCGTCCATATTCTTTGTCATCTGCCATCGACGGCAAAGGGGTCTTTACCGTCCACTGCCAAATATCAGACTACAAATCAGCTATTTACTGTTACTTACTATGACAGGCATGTTTGCCGCCCGCGGTTGACGACAAAGAGGTTTGCCGTCAGCTTTCTGGTCCTTTGCTATCTGCCATGGCAGACGGCAAAGAAGTTGATTCCTATAGTGGCACCCGATCGTACCCATGCTCATGCCACTCAAAGATAAGTCGGCTAGAGGAATATTAGTTATAGATGCGATTGGATAATGGTTTATAGATATTGGAACATCATGCTCATATGTTGGTTATGCCATGGATAGTTATAGCTATAAATATTGCAATTTAATTGATGCTCAGCTATATTTTTTACCATGCCATGCTTTCTTTGGGAGAAAAACCACTCGTGAACCTATGGATTCTGATCCATCTTCTTCCTATAAACTTTCAATCTTGCTTTACATTCATATTAACCATCCATCAAGTTCAAGCCCTTCTCTTTTACCATTTCTAGTTTTAATCCTTGTAACTAGCAAATCTAATGAGATTGATCACCTTGCTAGTTCTGTTCGGGGCAAACACAGTTTTGTATGTGTGTGTATAGGTGTTGATTATCGATTGTGTTACAAAACTCATATTGGTTTGATAAACCTTGAGGTTACTTAAGGGAAATTGTTGCTTGCTACAAAACCTTGCACTTGGGGGCCCAACACTTTCCAACTTGAGAAGAACCACCACTTTGATGATTCGAATCGACAAAAGACAATCAAATACATGTGCCTAGTATTATTTTCCAACATGAACCTTGCTTAATAAAAGTTGTAGTGGTGAGTTTCTCGCCTTAAGTGGGATCTCCCTTTTTCAATTAAGCTTGTAGGAGGCTGCAGAATCGTGTTTCATACCTTGTCTCACATGCATTTCACTTTTATGGGGTAGATATCACTCCTAGTCTGAGTTTTATCAACTTAAGCATTTTGCTTAGGTGTATGAACAGACCTTTTTGATATTTTTTTTCATCACTTGTGAGGTACCCTCTATATTATTATTCTTACTTTCTCATAAGTAGTTTAGATAAAAAAACCCTTTTTAATAGTGATTTCCTGGCTACCGATAGAATAAGCTATCTTCCAAACTACGAGTTGGGTGTGAACATAGCTGCATAGGTGACAACATAGTTGCGGGGCTAGTAGTGTCATCCTTTTCTCCCTGTACGTTTGACACTTACTTATCACGAATTGAGCCACATAGACCTATGCATTTGCAGGACATCAATCCCCTCAACAAGATGTGCATGATCCATATGAAGGAACGAGGACACTGAAGAAACTGATTTAGATGCTAAGACAAAAAACACTAGAGATATGGACGAGTCAAAGATAAAACTAGAATAAGCCAGAGAAAAAGGTGGTGTTCCATATGACTGTGCTCGCTTGTATAGGCGTTCATATGGAGTGCCAACGGAGGCGTCTGATCCACCCGAACAACCTTTATAAAGGGCCCGACGCCAAATGAACAACAGAACATAGGAGAACATCTCCATCTTCACATAGACCATCTCCATCAACCCTAGCTGCCACCATTTTCCATCTCCATAGCCACCACCTTCATCACCACCATGGTTCTTAGCCATCTAGCCATACTTTTTATCGTGCATCGCATCTGACACCTATTGTAGGACATATTACCAATCAATCAATCTTTATGATGTGTCTACAATGATTTCTTCATGTGATCTGACCTCCATGTGTGAGTGGTTAGGTAAGGTCATGGGTTGAGGCAAGGGCCTTTCAACCTGATGTATTTGTTGGAGGGATCAATGGAAGTACTTTTACTTAACTTCCTATATGTGTAGCATAAAGTTGTTCCGTAGTTGTCTCTTGTCTTGTTCTCGTTCTTCATCCATGCACGTACCCAGGATCATGGAGAGAGCGCCATAGAGAGGCTAAGGGAAGGGAGACCATGATGTGTTATATTCTAAACACCAGTGACATAAAGGTTTAGGGCTAGTTCTTTTGGTGCCTTTTTTGGGCTTGTAGAATAAGCATGTTGGAGATATGCCCAAGAGGCAATCCTGTATGACGATATTTCCTATGTGTTTATGAATAAAGATAGTCCTTGGACATTATCGATGATGTGTATTAGCAAGTATGTGACTTGTTTGTGGGATTATGCATTGTATGATGAACGTCCTAAAATGTCCCTAGTCGAAAGGGCGGTGTGGACGCGCAGCTGACTAGACTAGCATATGACACGGTCGATGGCTTGGTCTCACTAGCCATGAAGCATTGGATGCTAACTGGATAATATGGACTCAGAAGGATCTGGTCGGATTCGATGTAGTCAGATCCGAGTTGAGACAAGGTCCGAGTCGGACAGACCCAACTATGAGACGCAGTGATATGTCATCTATGAGTCTCTAGTACAACATATGTTCTATGTCCTAAGACCTGAGCTGGCGCATGAACTCGGGATGGTGACAGACTTGCTTTGGGCTAACCAAATGCTACTCCGTGACTAGGTAGTTACAAAGCTAGGTTTCGGGCTTGTCCAGACCCATGATGCAAGACATGGTCGAGCAACATGGGATTTGCCCCTCCGATCAGGAGAGATATGCTCTGGGCCCCTCGTGTGATCCGACCAAGATAAGCATGGCCATGCGATTAGGATTATGAGATAATCCGGTTTGTGGTCGACATCACTGGAACGAGAAAGAGATCGGGCTAGCACAAGGATGACAGACTCGCCTTGAGCCTGACAACATATATCGTGTGGCAAAGGGAACAAAAGTATGATGTGCAGGTTCGCCTAACCAGCTTCATAGTCTGCTTGGTGTTCGGCATGCCCTGTTAGGGGGCGCTACCAACCGTGCAGTTCGGAGGTGATCCGAACTACGACCAAGCCGGCTTGAACCTAAGGGGTCGCACACTTAAGGGAAGGAACCTACAAGGTCGGATCCGAGGACACTGGTCGGATGTGATCCGAGCTATGTTCGGATACTGGCTGAGTAGACTTATGGGCCTTAGGGTCCATGCGAGGCCCAAGTGTTGAGCCCACGACGGACGCTGATAACCCACAAGTATAGGGGATCGCAACAGTTTTCGATAAGTAAGAGTGTCGGACCCAACGAGGAGCTAAAGGTAGAACAAATATTCCCTCAAGTTCTATCGACCACCGATACAACTCTACGCACGCTTGACGTTCGCTTTACCTAGAACAAGTATGAAACTAAAAGTACTTTGTAGGTGTTGTTGGATAGGTTTGCAAGATAATAAAGAGTACGTAAATAAAAAGTAGGGGCTGTTTAGATAAATAAACAATAAAGTAAATATAGCGAGTGTGGAAAAGTGGTGGTAGGAGTTGCGAAATTGCCCCTAAGCAATTGACTAATTACTAGACCGATAGCAAGTATTATGTGCGAGAGGCCACTGCTAGCATGTCATCCCTGACTTGGAATTCTATGCACTTATGATTGGAACTGTTAGCAAGCATCCACAACTACTAATGTTCATTAAGGTAAAACCCAACCATAGCATTAAGATATATTGGTCCCCCTTCAATCCCATATGCATCAATTTCTATGCTAGGTTGAAGCTTCTGTCACTCTTGCCCTCCAATACATAGTCCTATCAACATACAACTAACCCTAGGGTGTTATCCACGTGCGCAATTATATGATGGGCACCAAAGGATAGCAACATAACCACAAGCAAATTAAATCAATCATAGCAATTCATCAACCGCAGATAGGACAACGAAATTCTACTCAGACATCATAGGATGGCAACACATCATTGGATAAATATATGAAGCATAAAGCACCATGTTCAAGTAGAGGGTACAGCGGGTTGCGGGAGAGTGGATGTCAGGACCCCGATCCTAGGTCACACCGATCAAGCATGTAACACATCATATCACTTTGTGGCCTCACGCACGGTATTCCCACGGGTGCCACCTTACCTGGCCCGGGACCGTTTGCGCCTTTTGGCTCACGTATATGATAGTGTCGCTAGCATCCATATGACAAAGAACCCGGGCCGACATGGCTAGTCGTGAACCCAAAGCGGCACTAACCCATGGGGACAGGCATACATGAATCAACCTCGAGCATGTCGGTCAACAGCGTGTGAATCTGGGCTGTAGCACTGGGCTAACAGGACTCCAGTAACCCGGGCTGTAGCAGGCTAGGCAGGACTCTGGATGTCACCGCGTGACATTTCCCTGAAGGGACAGACACAGGAACGAAGAGAAACACATGTCGGCTAGTCAAGTGTCCTGAGCAGTAGTGCTGGGCTAGCAGGACTCTGGTGAACCGGGCTGTAGCGGACTACTATCGCTCAGAAAGCACTAGACTACATTTCCCTATATGATAGGCTGCCAAGGATAAACAACTAGATTGTCGGATCCCACTCATACCAAGCATTTCAATCATACACACAATATGCCCGATATGAGTACATACAACATGGCATCACAACAAGACTCTATGACTCAAGTATTTATTCATTAGGCTCCGAAGAGCAAGATATTACAAACATGGGTCTCATGACCCAACATACAGAGCACACAAGCAACAAGCACATGCGGAAGCTTAACTTGTCTGAGTACAGACAACTACAAATGAAGAAGGCTGAGAAGCCTGACTATCTACCAGATCCTGCCAAGGGCACAAGATCGTAGCTGAGGTAACAAGCTAAACGTCGAAGTCCACGCGGAACTACTAGCGAGACTGAAGTCTCTCTCTGCAAAACATAAATTAAGCAAACGTGAGTACAAAGGTACTCAGCAAGACTTACATCAGAACTAACTACATATGCATCGGTATCAACAAAGGGGGTGGTGGAGTTTAACTGCAGCAAGCCAGCTTTGACTCAGTGGCTAACCTGAACTACGACTGCAAGTAACTCTTTTGAGGTGGCGCACACGAGTCCACAAATTCACCATACCAATACACCACTATGGATCTGCTCCCGTCTCCCTACGAGAACACCATCCATAGCACTCACGCTTATCTTGCGCATTTTAGACTATCCACTTTCACTTCTATATGAACTATGCAACAGGTCCAAGTTTCCATATCCGAGGAATCCGGCTATTCGAATAGATAATGATAACCCTGCAGGGGTGTACTTCTTCACACACGCCCTCGCCACTTATAGCCCTGTACACGTCATGTACCTCGGCAACCTTCAAGCGGAAGCCGGGCGAGGGAGTAGGCCACGACCTGACTAACCAACAAGTCTCTCGTCCAGGTTTATCGCCTATTCGGGTTCCATCCGCAAGGAGATCCGGCCGGGGTGTCGCTCATGGCCCCAAACGATGTGTGCAAGGTTCCCAAGCCCACCATCCGGGTGCCACTTGGTACACCGTGCCACGGTGCCTAGTCTTTCCCAAGCCCACCTATACCGGGTGCCACTTGGTAGACTACTAACACTACCTACAAACACCAGAAACTAGTTGCAACTCCTGGACAGATATCGAGTTGATTAATAAGTCGAGAGGGGCACTTAAGAATTCCAATGCGTGGTAGTAGCTGTTCATGGATCACAAACACAGAACTCAGTTCCTAAGGACGGCTTCAATGAGACAACCCACCATGTACTCCTACATGGCCTCTCGCCGCTACCTTTACCAAATCGTGTTCACACACTTAGCTCTCAACAGTAGGACATGTTCACAACTTTCCAATTCATCCCCGATGAATCAGACCTGACAACTCAAAGCGATAGCAGGCATGACAAACAAGCATGAATGAGTAGGCACATCAGGGCTCAAACAACTCCTACTCATGCTAGTGGGTTTCATCTATTTACTGTGGCAATGACAGGTCATGCAGAGGAAAAGGGGTTCAACTACCGCAGCAGGTAACAGTTGAATCGTTGTTGTCCTAATGCAGTAAAAGAGAGTAGGAGCGAGAGAGTGGGATTGTATCGGAATGAACAAGGGGGTTTTGCTTGCCTGGCACTTCTGAAGATAATATAGCTCTTCATCGGTGTCATCGATCACATCGTCGGAGCAGCGTCTACCGAGAGGGGACAATTACCGGCAAACAAGGAAGAGCACAATCAATGCAATGCACAATATGATGCATGATCATGGCATGGCAATATGCTGTGATTTGGGCTAATGCAACATAAAGTCATCTTAATTGAAGTGGAATTCAAAACTATATCAAATTCCAACTCCAAACCTATTATGAAATTTGCCCTAATCATGTTTCATCCTAAACAGTGATGTTAACTTGCTCAAACATGCATGAAAATGGTACAGATGGATTCCTTGAATTTTTCTGATAATTTTTCATATATAAATTATTTCATTTGGAGTTACGGTTGAATTTCTATGATTTTTAGTAGTTTTAACTATTTTCTGGAATTTCTAAATCATTTCTGAATAAGAAAAACTAGAATAGCATTTACCACGTCAGCATGACGTCGGTGTGACGTCAACAAGTCAACAGGGCGTGGTCCAGGTCAAACCTGACCAGTGGGACCCACTGGTCAGTGACTAACTAACTTAAGTTAATTAGAGCCTGGGCCCGCATGTCAGTGTCTAATTTACTTAACTAAGTTAATTAGTACTAACTAAATCTAACACTAATTAAAAAGGGCCTGGCCCACACGTCAGTCAACTAGGGGAGGTCAAACCCCTGGTCAACGGGTTCAAACCCCCGGCCAGCAGGGTCAAACCTGCCGGCGACTTGACGCCGGCGAGGCCGGTCGCGGCGGCGAGCCTCGGGTTTCCTATTCCGACGACCAAAAGGGACGGCGGAGGCATCAGCGTGAAGCTGGGAGTGCCCTGCGTCTTTCTGTGCGGTTGGGACGGGTTGAGACGGCCCGAGCTCGCCGGGGCGAGGCTCGCGGCGGTGGCCGGAGTTCGGGCGAGGTCGGGGTTGGCGCTAGGGGGCATAGCAGGTCAAACGGGTGGGCGTGCCCGGCTCCTGGGAGAGTGCTGAGCACGGGGCAAAGCTCGGGCGTGGGTGGCGGCAGATGTGGCCGTGGCGGCGATGAGGCACGGCGGCGGCGAGCTTCGGCCGCGGTGGTTAGTGATGCTAGAGGAGGAAATAGACGGCGGGGAGAGAGTGGTTTGGTAGAGGAGCTCACGGCGAGGTCGAAGCGGAGCTCAGCTGGCTCGGGGACGACCGGAAGGCGACGAATTTGTCGATGGAGTCCGGCGGCCGTGCTCGGGGAAGATGACTCATGGCGGCGATGTGGGGCTCCTGCGGTGGCGTGGCTCGGGGTGGAAGAAAGAGGGGGTCGAGGCGGAGCTCTCGAGCACGTTGGATGGGCGAGGGAGGTACGGTGGTCGCGGCTACGGCCAACGGCGGCGATGGGCGTGTTCGGTGGCATCGTAGGGAGAGAGCAGAGGAGGGAGAGAGGAGAGGAGTGCAGGGGGGTCCAGGGGGTGTCGTGGCGCTCGGGGTAGCCTCCAGCAGCGGCGAGCAAGTAGGAGGTGGCCGGGCGTGCGCCGGCGCGTGGTGGCCACGCGCCCTGCGTCCGACTGGCACGAGGTGGAAGACGCCTCTGCCCTTAGTGGGCTCGGCTGTCTTACCGGGCCACCAGCTGGCCAGGTAAGTGGGCTGCCAGGTAAGTTCTGTTCTGTTTTAGTTTTTGTTCTGTTTTCTTTTATTTAATCATTTTGCCACTGATTCAAATAAAAAAGAATTTCAAAACAGTGACAAAACCCTTTGGGTAATTTTATGTTGCCAGATGGACTTTTCCAACAGCACATAAAACATTTCAAAGTTATTTGAAAATATATCCCATATATTATGAATATAATTCCAAATTCAAATACAATAATGATTTAAATTCAGTGCCAAAATAATTCCTTAAAAATGTTCCAGAATTTTGGTTTGATATGTAACTCTTGCCAAAATTCACAAAACCATTTTTAGGGCATTTTGGATTCACAGAATGCTATTTAAAGGGTGCTTGCCCTTATTTTAATCAATTTTCTGAGGTTTCAACAATCCTCAATTCAAGTTTCAGAAATTTAAACATGATGCATAGATGATCTCAGATGCAACTAAATACAAGCAGTTCTAGGGTTGTGACAATGGACCGCTGTAGATAGAGGGGGGAAGGTGATGGAGATGTTGGTGAAGATGGCGGAGGTGTTGGTGTAGATCGCGGTGATGATGATGGCCCCCGGTGGCACTCCGGTGCCACCGGAAGCAAGGGGGGAGAGCCCCCCTCCTTCTTCTTCTTCCTTGACCTCCTCCCTATATGGGAGAAGGGTTTCCCCTCTGGTCCATGGCCCCCATGGCAAGGGAGGGGCGAGAGCCCCTCCGAGATTGGATCTGTCTCTCTGTCTCTCTCTGTTTCTGCGTTCTCACATTCTTCCCTTTCACCGTTTCTTATATTCCCGAAGATGCGTAACTCCGATTGGGCTGAAATTTTGACACGATCTCTATCCGGAAATTAGCTTTCTTGCGGCGAAAGAAGGGCATCAGCCGCCTTACGGGTGGCCCACGAGGGTCAGGGGCGCGCCTGGGGGGGCAGGCGCGCCCTCCTGCCTCGTGGCCACCTTGGGCACCGTCTCGCGTGGATTTTTCTTCCCAAAAATCATAAATATTCCAAAAAAATCTCCGTCACTTTTTATTCCGTTTGGACTCCGTTTGATATGGATATTCTGCAAAACAAAAAACATGCAACAAACAGGAACTGGCACTGGGCACTGGATCAATATGTTACTCCCAAAAATAGTATAAAAATTTGCCAAAAGTATATGAAAGTTGAATAATATTGGCATGGAAGAATCAAAAATTATAGATACGACGGAGACGTATCAGCATCCCCAAGCTTAATTCCTGCTCGTCCTCGAGTAGGTAAATGATAAAAAAAGATAATTTTTGATGTGGAATGCTACCTAGCATAATCTTGATCATATGTCTAATCATGGCATGAATATTAAGACATGAGTGATTCAAAGCAATAGTCTATCATTTGACATAAAAACAATAATACTTCAAGCCTACTAATAAAGCAATCATGTCTTTTCAAAACAACATGGCCAAAGGAAGTTATCCCTACAAAATCATATAGTCTGGCTATGCTCCATCTTCACCACACAAAATATTCAAATCATGCACAACCCCGATGACAAGCCAAGCAATTGTTTCATACTTTTGATGTTCTCAAACATTTTCAACTTTCATGCAATACAAGAGCGTGAGCCATGGACATAGCACTATAGGTGGAATAGAATGGTGGTGGAGAAGACAAAAAGGAGAAGATAGTCTCACATCAACTAGGCGTATCAACGGGCTATGGAGATGCCCATCAATAGATATCAATGTGAGTGAGTAGGGATTGCCATGCAACGGATGCACTAGAGCTATAAGTATATGAAATCTCTAACTGAAACTAAGTGGGTGTGCATCCAACTTGCTTGCTCATGAAGACCTAGGGCATTTGAGGAAGCCCATCGTTGGAATATACAAGCCAAGTTCTGTAATGAAAATTCCCACTAGTATATGAAAGTGATAACTCAAGATACTCTCTATATGAAGAACATGGTGCTACTTTGAAGCACAAGTGTGGTAAAAGGATAGTAACATTGCCCCTTCTCTTTCTCTCATTTTTTTGTTTTTTTTGTTTTTTTGTAGGCTTCTTTGGCCTCTCTCTCTGTTTTTGGGGGGGCTTCTTTGGCCACTTTTATTTTGATAACCTCACATGGGACAATGTTCTAATAATGATGATCATCACACTTTTATTTACTTACAACTCAATATTACAACTTGATATCTAGAACAAGTATATGACTCTATATGAATGCCTCCGACGGTGTACCGGGATGTGCAATGATCTAGCGTAGCAATGACATCAAAAACGGACAAGCCATGAAAACATCATGCTAGCTATCTTACGATCATGCAAAGCAATATGACAATGAATGCTCAAGTCATGTATATGATGATGATGAAAGTTGCATGGCAATATATCTCGGAATGGCTATGGAAATGCCATGATAGGTAGGTATGGTGGCTGTTTTGAGGAAGGTATATGGTACCGGCGAAAGTTGCGCGGTACTAGAGAGGCTAGCAATGATGGAAGGTGAGAGTGCGTATAATCCATGGACTCAACATTAGTCATAAAGAACTCACATACTTATTGCAAAAATCTATTAGTCATCAAAACAAAGTACTATGTGCATTCTCCTAGGGGGATAGATTGGTAGGAAAAGACCATCGCTCGTCCCCGACCGCCACTCATAAGGAAGACAATCAATAAATACCTCATGCTCCAACTTCGTTACATAATGGTTCACCATACGTGCATGCTATGGGAATCACAAACCTAAACACAAGTATTTCTACAATCCACAACTACCCACTAGCATGACTCTAATATCACCATCTTTATATCGCAAAACTATTGCAAGGAATCAAACACATCATATTCGGTGATCTACAAGTTTTATGTAGGATTTTATGACTAACCATGTGAATGACTAATTCCTGCCATCTCTCTAAATAGATATAAGTGAAGCAAGAGAGTTTAGTTCTTTCTACAAAAGATATGCCCATGCTCTAACAAATATAAGTGAAGCAAAAGAGCATTCTACAAATGGCGGTTGTCTATGTAAAGAGAAACAGGCAATCCAAACTTCAAATGATATAAGTGAAGTACATGAAGCATTCTATAAAGCCATACTCAAAAGATATAAGTGAAGTGCAAAGAGCATTCTATAAATCAACCAAGGACTATCTCAAACCAGCATGGTGCATAAAATAAAAATGAAAACTAAATGCAAAAGACGCTCCAAGATTGCACATATCGTATGAATGAAACGAATCCGAAAACATACCGATACTTGTTGAAGAAAGAGGGGATGCCTTCCGGGGCATCCCCAAGCTTAGACGCTTGAGTCTCCTTGAATATTTACTTGGGGTGCCTCGGGCATCCCCAAGCTGGAGCTCTTGCCTCTCTTCCTTCTTCTCACATCGAGACCTTCTCGATCATCGAACACTTCATCCGCACAAAACTTCAACAGAAAACTCGGTAAGATCCGTTAGTATAATAAAGCAAATCACTACTCTAAGTACTGTTGCAAACCAATTCATATTTTTGTTTTTGAATTGTGTCTACTGTAATATAACTTTTTCATGGCTTAATCCACTAATATAAATTGATAATTTCATCAAAACAAGCAAACTATACATCAAAAACAGAATCTGTCTAAAACAGAACAGTCTGTAATAATCTGAACATTCACCATACTTATGGTACTTGAAACATTCTACCAAAATTAGGAAAAATAATAAATTTGTATAGGAAGACATTGCAAAAAGAATCAGAACCATTTTATGTTCCAGCTAAAAATGTAAAATCGCACACTACAGCCAAAGTTTTTGTCCTGCACCGTACAAACCATCAAGCAAATGTAAACATCCTAAAGGCAAACCTTGGCACATTATTTTTATTTTTAAACCTTATAAAAGCACACAACATAAATAAATGACTCTCTAAAACTTCCGGGTTGTCTCCCTGGCAGCGCTTTCTTTAAAGCCATTAAGCTAGGCATATAGTGCTCAAGTAGTGAATCCACCCGGATCCCAAGGTATATCAAAAGCCAATTTTAATTAACAATGATTTATAATTTAGTAGTGAGCACAAAGTAACATATATCATGTAACTACGAAGTCTAACTCTCTTCCTATGCATCGGCATGTCATAAAAGAACAATTCATGCACACATAGTAAAGGCCAATGCATAGTATAAACAGTTTCTTGCAATTTTATCATATTGGAAACATAGAGAGGTGGAGATATAGTTCCTCTCTCATAATAATTGCAAGTAGGAGCAGCAAGCACATGCATATTATATTCATCAAAATCATCATGTGTAGTAGTAAAAGGCAACCCATCAATATAATCCTTAATAAGTGCAAACTTCTCCGATATAGTGTAGTTGGGAGAATTCAAATATATAATAGGACTATCATGCGTGGGTGCCATAGCAACAATTTCATGTTTAACATAAGGAACTATAGAAAGTTCATCTCCATAAGCATAATTAATATTGGCATCTTGGCCACAAGCATAGCAAGCATCATCAAAAAGGGATATTTAAAAGAATCAACGGGATCATAATAGTCATCATAGAAATCATCCTTCGGTAAGCACAAAGGGAAATTAAACAATGTATGAGCTGAAGAGTTACTCTCATTAGAAGGTGGGCATGTGTAGCTAATCCGCTCTTCCTCCTTTTGTTCTTCGCTCTCCTCCTCATCTTTTTCATCCAATGAGCTCACAATTTCATCAACTTCTTCTTCCATAGATTCGTGCAAAATATTAGTCTCTTCTTGGACAGCGGAGACTTTCTTAATAAGCGCATTAATTTCGTAATTGTATTCATAATTCTCATAACAATATTTCAGGATAGCTAAATTTTCAAGTCTATAAACAGCATCATCAAAATCTTCAAACTCTTTAAACATAGATTCAATTTCATAAGCACCCATAAAAGCAACAAATTCTTCTATTTTTTCCACATCATAGTAATCATATATACGATTAGCATAAGAAGTTAAGGTTTCATTATCATTAAATTCACATGAAAAGGGAAGGTGTGGAGCCTTCACCTTAGAGCAACAAGTATAATCATATCTCAAGCATAGTTGCCTAGCATACCAATTCAATATATGAATTTGATCCCATAATAGTTTCCCTTTTTGTGTCAAGCGGTAATGCCTAAAGTATTCACGTTGATCCAACGTTACTCCCATTACATAATTGAATGGGGTTTTCTCAGGATTATTAAAGTAGTACATAATATCTTTCACATAACCAGCATCGAGGGTTTTAGGAAGTTCCCCATCTCCATGAGCAGAAAGTACACCTAATTTTTTTGGTATTTCGTGTTCCATATACATAACTAAAGATAAAGAACAACTAAGGATAGCAAATAAAAATTACTTAGTGATAAAGCAAACAAGCACACACGAGAATATTCACCCCACGCTATTGCTCCCCGGCAACGGCGCTAGAAAAAGGTCTTGATAACCCACAAGTATAGGGGATCGCAACAGTTTTCGATAAGTAAGAGTGTCGAAACCAACGAGGAGCTAAAGGTAGAACAAATATTCCCTCAAGTTCTATCGACCACCGATACAAATCTACGCACGCTTGACGTTTGCTTTACCTAGAACAAGTATCAAACTAGAAGTACTTTGTAGGTGTTGTTGGATCGGTTTGCAAGATAATAAAGAGTACGTAAATAAAAAGTAGGGGTTGTTTAGTTAAATAAACAATAAAGTAAATATAGCGAGTGTGGAAAAGTGGTGGTAGGAGTTGCGAAATTGCCCCTAAGCAATTGACTACTTTACTAGACCGATAGCAAGTATTATGTGGGAGAGGCCACTGCTAGCATGTCATCCCTGACTTGGAATTCTATGCACTTATGATTGGAACTATTAGCAAGCATCCAAAAGTACTAATGTTCATTAAGGTAAAACCCAACCATAGCATTAAGATATATTGGTCCCCCTTCAATCATGTATGCATCAATTTCTATGCTAGGTTGAAGCTTCTGTCACTCTTGCCCTCCAATACATAGTCCTATCAACATACAACTAACCCTAGGGTGTGATCCACGCGCGCAATAATATGATGGGCACCAAAGGACAGCAACATAACCACAAGCAAATTAAATCAATCATAGAAATTCATCAACCACCGATAGGACAACGAAAATCTACTCAGACATCATAGGATGGCAACACATCATTGGATAATAATATGAAGCATAAAGCACCATGTTCAAGTAGAGGGTACAGCTGGTTTCGGGAGAGTGGACCGCTGTAGATAGAGGGGGGAAGGTGATGGATATGTTGGTGAAGATGGCGGAGGTGTTGGTGTAGATCGCGATGATGATGATGATGATGGCCCCCGGTGGCACTCCGGTGCCACCGAAAGCGAGGGGGAGAGAGCCCCCCTCCTTCTTCTTCTTCTTCCTTGACCTCCTCCCTAGATGGGAGAAGGGTTTCCCCTCTGGTCCATGGCCTCCATGGAAAGGGAGGGGCGAGAGCCCCTCCGAGATTGGATCTGTCTCTCTGTCTCTCTCTGTTTCTGCGTTCTCAGATTCTTCCCTTTCACCCTTTCTTATATTCCCGGAGATCCGTAACTCTTATTGGGCTGAAATTTTGACATGATCTCTATCCGGAAATTAGCTTTCTTGCAGCGAAATAAGGGCATCAACCGCCTTACGGGTGGCCCACGAGGGTCAGGGGCGCGCTTGGGGGGGGGGGGGGCAGGCGCGCCTTCCTGCCTCGTGGCCACCTCGGGCACTGTCTCGCGTGGATTTTTCTTCCCAAAAATCATAAATATTCCAAAAAAAAGTCTCTGTCAGTTTTTATTCTGTTTGGACTCCATTTGATATGGATATTCTGTGAAACAAAAAACATGCAACAAACAGGAACTGGCACTGGGCACTGGATCAATATGTTAGTCCCAAAAATAGTATAAAAAGTTGCCAAAAGTATATGAAAGTTGAATTATATTGGCATGGAACAATCAAAAATTATAGATACGACGGAGATGTATCAGGCGCCTATATAAATTAGGGGTGCGACACACTCATGCGGTTGATCACTTCGGCGCTGCCATTAGGGTTTGCATGTGTTGCGAATAGACACCTCCACTCGCCACCGGTTGTGTGATCGGACCTAGCAGTCCGCCGCACGGCGTTCGTCCTGCACGCGTGGATACCGTTAGAGGCGGTGCACTTGCCCACTCCGGCGAACCTGTACATGGGAACCGACGACCGGATGTTCGAGGGAGATCGGACAAGGAGGAGACGATCCACGCGGACGCATTGCCCCAACTCTTCTTCCGCTGCACGACACTGCGCGTCTAGTGGTAACGATCCGTGATACATCTCCCGTAGCATGTTCTTGGTTGTTCTGCGCGTAGAAAATTTTTAATTTGTAGTCGATGCACCCTACCGTAGAACACAATAGTGGTATCAGAGCCAAGTTATAGGATTTGGATTCAGATCGTATGCATATTAGATATGTGGAGGCGGCAGATGAGATCTGTTGTCGTTTATGAGATTGGCTATGTGCATGGTTGATAAGATCAATTGCACATGGGGATCGTCGATGCTAAGTTTTTTGTCAATCGGAATCGATGAGGTCGTGACATAACCTACCCCTACCGGTCGGTATCCGCCATCGGGGTTAATAGTGAAACGTAAATCCGAATCGGACTCGCGATGATCAATGAGATCGGTCATATTGGAAAATTTGGCGTGATCGGGGTTCAGATATGATCTGTGGTTTCCGAAAACGTCGGGCGCTGCCCCTTCGAACCCCGCCCGCTAACCGGCTAGCGGGACCGCCATGTGCGTAGCGCCTTGTATTTCATACACGATCACTCAAACCGGTAGAATGCGAGTAACCTTGTTTTGCAGGTTTGATGTGAATAGTATGGTTCATGTGTATGTGATGCATGTGTGTAATTTATACATGGCCTGTGTGTCATGTTTGTCAGCCGGCAGGAGCCAAACTGTTGTCATTATAATGTATAATGACCTGCATGTCGACTTGTGACTCTATGTAAAATTCATTACTAGTTGTAGTAGTTGGATTATAGAGATCAGGTTGGTAGCTTGGCATCCCGGCGTGACAAACAAGATGGAGTTCCTAGATGGTCATCGGAGTCGGAGCCGACCTGGAAGAACTGCCATGAAGGAGCCATACTATTTCACAATATATGTTTTATTTGTGATTGTTATGCTTCTTGTTTTCTATGCATGTAAGAATGATAGATAGATCCCTCGTTAATATCAAGAAATTTGCCATTCCCAATGTTGCACCTTCGCATGTCAAGTACGTATGGTAGTGGCCTCATAAAATTGGGGTGCTGCTAGGTGTCCTTGAACTGAAGGGTTTGTGTCGGACACGGACATGCACTGCATCAGGTTAACTTGACAAGGCTATCAAAACGGTTTTGGGCCTTGTGGCGTAGAAGTTTGGGGGTCCGGGTATGAGATACCTTCCCGACCGACAGGAGTCATATAGAGATACGATTAGCAAGGAGTTGCTTACCGAATAGGCATGTTGTCTAGCAGTGATGCTAAAGCTCACTAGTCGCATGTGCTAGTCGGATCCTGAATCACTGAGAGTTTGCGGAGGGATGCCAACTTTAGTGGGATTATTTCTGTTTAGGCTTGAATTACTCTACATAAACACATTGCTTAGTGATTGCATATTTTCTGTTGTAGATTAATGGCACCACCTGCTCAACCCAATTTTGCATTGAAATCAATTCTGGAAAAGGATAAACTGAATGGAACAAACTTTACCACATGGTATAGAAATCTGAGAATTGTTCTCAAGCATGATAAAAAGGAACAAGTTCTAGAGCATCCACTTCCAGAGGAACCTGCCGATAATGCTAGTCCCACAGCTAAGAATGCCTACCAGAAACTTGTTGATGATTCAACGAAGATCAGCTATCTGATGCTGGCTTGTATGGAGCCCAATTTGCAACCGCATTTCAAAATTGTTGAGGCTTACAATATGATCGAGAGTCTCAAGAGCATGTTTCAGACACAGGCTAGGACCGAAAGGTTCAACATCTGGCGATCTTGATGGATTGCAAGCTGAAGGAAGGTGATCCACTGATCCCACATGTGATCAAGATGATCGGATATGTGCAAGCTTTGGATCGCTTGGGCTTCCCACTCTTGGATGAGCTGGCTACTGATGCAGTTCTGGGGTCTCTTCCGCCCAGCTATGGGACGTTCATCTCGAACTATCATATGCATGGCATGGATAAGAAGCTCACTGAGTTGCATGGGATGCTCAAAGTGGCAGAGCAGGATATTAAAAAAGGCACACATCAAGTGTTGATGGTGCAGAAATTGGCTAAGTTCAAGAAAAGTTGGTCTAAGAAGAAGGCTAAGGCAAAGGGCACGGAGACGGTAACCTTTGCCGCTGCGCCAAAGTCTAGACTGGACTCGAAGACCATTTGCTATCATTGCAAGGAGACCGGTCACTGGAAGAGGAACTGTAGCAAGTGGCTTGCAAAGCATGGCAAGAAGGCTGGAAATGCTTCTTTGAGCAAAGGTACACTTGTTGCATATGTTATAGACATTTACCTTGCTGACATACCTAGTAGCTCTTGGGTATTTGATACCGGATAGGTTGTTCATATTTGCAACTCGATGTAGGGGCTGGTAAGAACTAGGCCTGTGGCACAAGGGGAGATTGACATGAGGGTCGGCAACAAAGCAAGAGTTGCTGCGTTGGAAGTCGGCACGATGCAGCTCTAGCTTCCTTCTGGATTTATTTTGGAATTGGATAATTGTTATTACATTCCAGCACTTAGTCGGAACATTATTTATGCCGCATGCTTGATGAGTCAGGGTTATGAATTCAATTTAAAGGACAATGGTTGTTGTCGGTGTCAAAACCGGCAGATCTCGGGTAGGGGGTCCCGAACTGTGCGTCTAGGATCGATGGTAACAGGGGCAAGAGACACGAAGTTTACCCAGGTTCGGGCCCTCTTGATGGAGGTAAAACCCTACGTCCTGCTTGATTAATATTGATGATATGGGTAGTACAAGAGTAGATCTACCACGAGATAGTAGAGGCTGAGCCCTAGAAGCTAGCCTATGGTATGATTGTCTATCTATTATCTATCGACTAGCCTGGCCTCGGTTTATATAATGCACCAGAGGCCTAGGATAACAAGAGTCCTAGCCGAATACGCCGATGGGGTGGAGTCCTTGTCTTGATCGCCAAGTCTTGTGGAATCTTCCTTGTATGCGGCAGCTGTCCGAACTGGCCCATGAGTATGCGGCCATGGGGGTCCTCGGGCCAATCCAACTGATCGGGAGACGATGTGATGAGTACCCCCTAGTCCAGGACACCGTCAGTAGCCCCCTGAACCGGTCTTCAAGTTAGGGACGCTCCTCGATTCTTCCGAACTGTTCTTCATCTTTGGTCGCCGGTCTTGAAAACTGGTTCAACAAATCCTCTCATCTTCGATCTTGAGGATCGCCGAAATGCATTCAACGAGTTTATACGCCGGGTATCCGAGGAGCCCCTTTAAGTTTCTAGCCTTTATCAATGCCTTATTATTTTTATGCCACACCTCGGGTTTGAAGTTGTTCCCGGGAGGCAGTGTCCTCTTGCATCCGAGCTCTAACACCGGACTGTATTCGAGGTATCTTTTGCAGCCGAGCACCAATGCTGGACCGCTTCCCAGCTCTAACGCTGGAATGTATCCGAGCACCAACGCCGAACTATGTATCCGAGCTCCAACGCCGGACTATATCCGAGGTGTCATACCACCTTGGTTCAAAAAAGTTTGAAGGAGTTTAGCCGACCTTAACGCCGGAAATGCCCTCTACGGAGCCAGCCACTAGCGCCCGAGCTTTATGCCGGACTTCTTCCGAGGTGGTGCACCACCCCGAATGTGGGCCGATTTTTGTGAATATTTTTTGTTGGTGCAATTTATTCTCTGCCGAGATATATAGCCAGTAGCCCTCAAGGTGTGTATCGGTCTAAAACCCGATATGCACCTGAAGGATGACGTAAGACCGCTGATCCTAGTAGCCGCTGAGACTCAGGTTGATTTGCAAAATCGGCCTAAGGATCAAGTCCAAGCTCGGCAGAATACTTCGGGACACTAAAAGCGGCGTGCTCAGTCCTCGAGACTCAGGTTGGGTGCGGCCGACCAACCTGAGGATCAAAATCTCCTCGGAAACTATATTGCACATATTTTTTTTGCATTGGACAAGAAATGCAGTAGCCCCCGAGACACTGGTCGGGTGGCAACACCAGATCAGGGGATCGATGTGCCCCTTTAATATTTTTAAATAATAAGCCCGAAGCCCAGTAGCCCCCGAGCCTTAATGCGGGCACGGGTGGCCGAATTAAGGATCAATATCCATAGTAAAATCACAAATTATGTGTAATGACTATGTATCCAAGTACTTTACGTCATTAATGCTCAGATTCGCATTGTACAAAACTTTGTTAACCGACCATCGGCTTCCACCTCCTCGGCCAGTAGCCGAGGAGTGTTTGTCCTACTTTATAAAGCCTTTATGAGGGCAAAGATTTACAACAAACAAGGCAATATGGCCATACGGTTTTATAAACAAAGGTACGCAGAGAGTTATATTACTGTTTAACAGAAGAAATGTCTTCCAAAGAAATTAGTCCCGCTATCGGTTCCTTTCTTTGGGTTGTCATGCTAAGCATGATCATTAAACCTCAGCTCTAATTTAAGAGCAAAATATTGAGGATTTAGTTTGGGAGGCCAGTTAATAGCCCCCGGTAGTGTTCGGCGACAGTAGGGGTCAAGCCGTAAACACTTCGGCCAATGTTATGAACAGCCCATCATTTAACATAGTCATCGGATCGCTGACCAGTTTACGCTTATTGTGAAAGTCAGTTTTCAGCTTTCTCCACTGACGTGCTTAACCATGTGAGCTGGAAGCACAATCGCAGTGGTTCTCTCTTTGCACGCCTAGCCGAACAAAACGGAACGTAGGAAGCTCGTGCAGGAGCCGGACGACCCAACTATTGACCGAAGACACAATTCGAAACCGATGCATATATAGCAATATCTGAGAATGTTTTTGCCGAATCCCTAAAGGTGTCCGGCGTTGCACTGCGAGACTAATTCTGGAAAAGCACAAATAGTTTAAAAGTGCCAAAAAGCTTGGAAAACCAAGAAACGTCAGTAAAAACATGATGTCCGAACAATATCAAGTGTTCGGTGCCAATCTGAAAGTTGGTCTTAGAAAAAAGAAGTGCTTCTGTCGTGCTTTAACATGATACATCCTATCTCAAGACTTCGAGCGGGTCAGCCTACGGCTTCAATCTCCTATCCCGAGGGCGGAGTACTTCTCATCAGGCCAGTTTAGCAAACTAAACTCTAGCGGCTTTGAGAGAGAAATTAGGCTCCCTGGCTAGTGACCGCACACCCGTGTCGAAAAAAGGAGTGATAAATAATTATAAAGCTTTGCAACGACTAAGAAGAAGAACACTTATTATAAAACGGCTCAAATAAACTTAAGAGCCCCCAAGTGACTTGGGTAGAAGAATGATTGCATGCACCGAAGTACTTATATCATATCTATGTTCAACCGAACTTTAAACGTGTCTTAACCGACCGTCAGCTTCTCCCTCTTCGGTCAAGGACCGAAAAGTGTTATGTACTCCATCGGTCGAGAATATCGATGGTGTTTCCAATAACCAGGCAATCAGGCCATAAGGCTATAACAGACAAAGCGCACTCAGGGAACTTATGCTATATTACCGTGAAGTGTAAGAAGCATCTTCGAAGAAAATAGTACCCCCACCGATACCTTTCTTCGGTGCTCATTGTTATTATGAGACTTGTGCAATAGATTTTTTGTACTCATGAGTTCCGTTGTGTGCCGACCATCATTGAAAACTATAAGAGCGCTAGCTTTCGGCTTCACCCAGTCTGAGGTCCGGCTCGGTTGACCCGAACGTGACAATCGCAGAGGTGCTCCCTTTACTCCCTAGCCGAACAATCGGGAACGTAAGGGTAAACACAGGAGCGAGGCAACCCAGCTTGCAAATCACTTAAGTCAATATGGTGCATATTGTGGCGTATACACGAACAAGGAACGAAGCCGTACAAGTATAATCATATGCAACAGGAAAAGCTTCATAAAGGAAGCCCCCAAGTAAACGGGGTATTTGAATTTATGCGTCACAAACAAAGTTTGGACAAGGAATTTTTTTTTACAAGCAACTTTTTTCCAAAAAAGTATAATGCTTGGTCGAACCGAAAACAAGTTAGAAATTAAAGCTTTGAGTATGAAAGCGACTTAGCTGGTTAATGTGTTCGGTATTGATGACGCGGTCCGAGCTTGATGCGGGGCAAGGTTCCATCCCCCCAAGCTGGTCCCAAGGTGGCGGAGCGGAGAGCTCGACACGCCAAAGTGGTGACATAGCACGGTCAATGCAGACCGGCAGAGTGATGCCGAAGTCCCCGGATCATTTTCCTGTGCACAAAAAATAGTGCAAACCGGAGATAATAGTAATAATGATAATTTAAAAAAATGTTGCATAATAAATAATTTATGCAAAGTGAGGAATAGAAGAAATATGGCCTGGCGCCGAAGTCAATGTCGGTGCAGGGCGTCAGCGTGATGTAGTAAAGGCGTGGCAAAGCCTAAATTCACGGGTCGGTCCGAGCTCCGGATGCGGCATTCGCCGGACTATGTACGGAAATTGATCGAACCACCACGCGACCGTCGTTAATGCGGTCACCGCTTGATAGACCTGTGTACATATCATGGACAAACCAGAGTAATAATTCCTTGGGAAAAATAAACCCAAACAAGCAAAAAAAATACTAGGATTAATAGCACCTGGTTTATTTGCTGTAGCAATCCGAAGGAAGATGATTCCCAAAATTGGGACTCGCTCCACACACCCATTTCCTGATGGGCGATAAAACGACGGCATGGCAATGCTGGTAAAGGTTGACTCACCGAGGCAAAGCCCTCGGCCCAGCTAACGTGACGGAGCTGGTCGGCTAGTGACGCCGAAGCATCCGGAGTAGGTTGATGAAGAGATGGCGAAGCCCCCGGTCCAGCCGAGATGTCGAAGTAGGTCGGCGTAATGGACACCAGCTTGAAGAAGCAATAGTGCGGCCCTGTCGATGCAGGTCGTGACGTGGTCGATGCCGGCTTGATGAAGCGACTGTGCGGCGATGCCGGTATGCCCGCTCCGTGTAATCCGTGGGGCGGCGATGTTGATGATGATTTATCCTTTGCGATGCCGGACTCTTGTTCGGCTTGCCGAGATGATGATCCGAAGAAGTTGAGCTTGGCTAAAGTGACGACGTGTCTAGCGCAGGTCGGCAGCCGTGGAGTAATATTGCCGGACTGGTTTGACACCAGCATGATGTTGAAGATCATGTTCAAAAGATCTTAAAGTTAGTGGGGTGTGTTCGGGAACAAAACACAATACCCCATATAAAACTTCCTTCAAAAGGGATGTCCGAAATCCTGTTCATAAAAAAAGATGAACTCGGGTCGGATTCGTTTTCGCGCAGAAAATAGATCCGAAAAGTGATGCACTAATCGGAAGGTTCCCGGAGTTTGGACGGTCGGATCGAGCTGAAATTTTGAGAGGTGGTAGATATAGCAATTCCACAGCCGATCAACGGTTGGATCTTCCAAAGGACGTCCGAGCTAGAAGCTGGACACCACGCCCTAAACTCATCCAAATTCCCATCCAGATTTGACAGGGCTCGGGTATATTGTGGATTGCCCGAGATTCCCCCATCAAAACTCGACGAAATTTTCTAGAGTTGTTATAGACCCAGTTCCGCACAATTCCACCAAAGCGGTCGTCAAAGCGATACTCGAGGAGGTGGTGGCGGCAGATACGAGTTCGCTGTCCAAAAAAACAGCACGGTCGCTTGAGGGCAATGTTGACATTGAGCCCCCGAGCTCCATAGATAATTCCTCCGTGATCTTGATAGAGATCGGAGTTGATGTTTGATGAAGGCCCTCGTTCGAACATGGTGATCCGAACATGGAGCGCAATTCTTGGTTGAACCAAGGTGACCAGTCGAACTGGTGACGAAGACGCCGAAGTCGCAGTTGATCTACAGGCGAGCCATCGATCCTTTTGTCGATCACACAGCAGAACTCTCAATGAAAGCACCAATGTCGGTGTCAAAACCGGCAGATCTCGGGTAGGGGGTCCCGAACTGTGCGTCTAGGATCGATGGTAATAGGAGGCAAGAGACACGAAGTTTACCCAGGTTCGGGCCCTCTTAATGGAGGTAAAACCCTACGTCCTGCTTGATTAATATTGATGATATGGGTAGTACAAGAGTAGATCTACCACGAGATAGTAGAGGTTGAACCCTAGAAGCTAGCCTATGGTATGATTGTCTGTCTATTATCTATCGACTAGCCTGGCCTCGGTTTATATAATGCACCAGAGGCCTAGGATAACAAGAGTCCTAGCCGAATACGCCGATGGGGTGGAGTCCTTGTCTTCATCGCCAAGTCTTGTGGAATCTTCCTTGTATGCGGCAGCTGTCCGAACTGGCCCATGAGTATGCGGCCATGAGGGTCCTCGGCCCAATCCTACTGAACAGGAGACGATGTGATGAGTACCCCCTAGTCCAGGACACCGTCAGTTGTTCGATTTATTTGAATGGTATGTTTCACGTCTACGCACCCATTGTTGATACACTATTTATATTGAATCTAGAATAGGAATCAGTCTATAACGTGAATGTCAAGAGGCATAAGCCTAATGAGATAAATCCGACATACTTCTGGCATTGCCGGCTTGGACACATTAGCCTGAAACGCATGAAGACGCTCCATGATGATGGGCTCCTAACTTCGTCCGACTTCGGGTCGTTCGAGACATGTGAACCATGCTTGCTCGGCAAGATGACTAAGTCTCCTTTCGCAAAGAGTTGCGAGAGGGCATCCGAGCTATTGGAACTTATACATAGTAATGTGTGTGGTCCAATGAGCACAACTGCTAGAGGTGGTTATCAGTACTTCGTTACTTTTACCGACGACTTGAGTAGATATGGATATATCTATTTGATGAGGCACAAGTCGGAAACTTTTGAAAAGTTCAAAGAGTTTCAAAACGAGGTTGAGAA
Organism: Triticum monococcum; assembly: GCA_034509565.1. Taxonomy (NCBI): domain Eukaryota; kingdom Viridiplantae; phylum Streptophyta; class Magnoliopsida; order Poales; family Poaceae; genus Triticum; species Triticum monococcum. The sequence continues at coordinate 477,068,312 of CM067841.1, forward strand.
TCAGCTCGACAAGACTATAAAATTTCTATGATCTAATCATGGAGGTGAGTACATGAGCCAGGAGTTTGATGATCATCTGAAAAACCGAGGTATAGTACCTCAACTCACACCTCCGGGTACGCCACAGAGAAACGGCATGAATGGATGAATCATACCTTGTTGGATATGGTTCGATCTGTGATGAGCAAATCGGATTTACCCTTGTCATTCTGGGGATACGCTCTAGAAACTGTAGCTTTCACACTTAACAGGGTACCATCAAAATCCGTAGTTAAGACACCACATGAGATGTGGACCGGGAAGAGTTCCAGTTTGTCTTTTCTAAAGATTTGGGGTTGTGAAGCATTTGTCAAGCGACTCATGTTAGACAAACTCAAACCCAAGTCGGATAAATGCATATTCGTGGGATATCCGAGGGAAACCTTGGGATATAGCTTCTACAACCGGGAAGGGAACAAAGTGTTTGTTGCCAGAAATGGGGTTTTCCTTGAGAAAGAGTTTCTCAGTCGGGAGGCCAGTGGGAGGATGGTCTGACTCAAAGAAATTCAAGTACCACTCGGGGATGGCTCGATGGGTGATGAGATCATACCGGAGTCAGTCAGGGAACCTATAGTGGAAGCGGCACTGGAACCACGTAGGTCGGAAAGATTGCGCAGAGTGCGTGATGTATTGTTGCTAGAAAGCGACGAGCCAGCCACATATGCGGAAGCGATGGTGAGCCCGAATTTCGAGGCATGGCTAGAGGCCATGAGATCCGAATTAAAGTCCATGGACGAAAATTAAGTCTGGGACTTGGTTGATCTGCCGGCTGGCGTAAAGGCCATTGACTGCAAATGGGTCTTTAAGAAGAAAACCGATGTGGATGGAAATGTTCAGATCCACAAAGCTCGGCTTGTCGCTAAAGGATATTGACAAGTTCAAGGAATTAACTACGACGAGACTTACTCGCCTGTAGCGAAGCTGAAGTCGGTAAGGGTCGTACTAGCTATAGCTGCATATTTTGACTACGAGATATGGCAGATGTAATGCCCCGAGAATGATGTGCCAGGTGTCGTTCAGTTATTCGCTGGTGTTGCCTTGTCATTGCTTGCGTGTCATGCATTGCATATCATGTCATCATGTGCATTTCATTTGCATACGTGTTCGTCTCATGCATCCGAGCTTTTTCACCGTTGTCCGTTTTGCATTCCGGTGTTCCGTTCTCCTCCGGTGGTCTTTTCTACCTTTCTTTCATGTGTGGGGATTAAACATTTCCGGATTGGACCGAGACTTGCCATGCGGCCTTGGTTTACTACCGGTAGTCTGCCTGTCAAGTTTCGTATCATTTGGACTTCGTTTGATACTCCAACGGTTAACCGAGGGACCGAAAAGGCCTCGTGTGTGTTGCAGCCCAACACCCCTCCAATTTGGCCCAAAACCCACCTAAACCTGCTCCATCATCTCGGTCGTTCGATCATGATCGCGTGGACGAAAACCGCACCTCATTTGGACTCTCCTAGCTCCCTCTACCTATATATATGTGCTCCCCTCCCGAAATTCTCGCGGAGGAACCCTAGATCCGTTCCTCTCCGCGCCGCCGGACAAATTTCGCACCGCCGGACATGTCTGTTTCGTCCGCCGCCTCCGCTGCCCAACCAGAGCACGCCACCTGTCCCACAGTCGTCCCACCGCCGCCGCGGCCCGTGGAGCCCATCCGGGGCCCGCGCGGGCCCATCTCGCCGCCGCCTCCCCGCGGGAGCCCGCGCCCGCTCCCGCGTCTCCCTCGCCGGCGTTGACTGCTCGTCGTCACGCCCCTTCGTGCTCGCCGCCGCCGGCAGCCGCTCACCGGAGTCGCCGCCCGCCGCCATCGCCTCCCGCGGAGGAGCCCGCTCGCCGCCCGGTTCCACTCCTCGCCGCGTCGCCACGTCACTACCGCGCCGCGCCGCCTCTTCACCACCGCCGCCTTCACCGGCCCATGCCGGCAAGCTCCACCGGAGCAACGCCACGCCACCGTGCAAAATCCGCCCGCCGCCAAGCTTCCTTGCGACGCCCAAGCCCGAAGGCTGCCTCCCCGCGCCGCCCTCATCGAGATCCGGCCGGATCCGATCAGATCTGGCCCGGATCCATCAACTCCGGCGCCCCCAAGCTCCTCCCGCCGCCGTCCCCGCCATTTCCGGCGAATTTCCAGCCAGATCCTCCGCCGTCCTCGTTATCCGTGCCGCGTTGACTTTTCCGCGGGGTAAGAATTCCACTAAGTCCCGGAGATTCCCTGTTTCATATGCTCATGTTCATCGCATCACAACTTTGCATCTGTAGCTCCGATTTGAGCATATAGCATATCAAAATGTTCATCTCAGAGAGTACATCATTTCATTCCATTGCATCATTTTCATTTGAGTTCATCTTGATGCCCGAAATGCTGTTAGAAGAGGGCTACTTGAGTTAATTGTCAGATCTGCTACTCCATGTTAGACTTTTGTCATTTTTGCCATGATTATTGTGTGCATGATATGATCATGAGCTCTACATATGTTTTGTTAAGGGTTTTGTCATCTTTCCAGAGGTGCAACCCATGTATTTTTGTGATGTGTGTGGTGACTAGTGCAAGCTTGCAAAGTGAGGCACTTGGTAATTCTGTTTTCAGGGACTTAGCATTTCCACTAAGTCCTTGAGCTGTTTAGTTCATGATGCCATATGTTCTTGTTATTTCCTAGTGATCCGTGCTTCTTTTGAGGATGATCAGTACGGATGTTTTGTTAATCTTGTAGTGCTCTATCCATCCATGCCTTTGTTTGCAATTATGGAGCACCCTAGCTTGAGTCAATCGAGCTCTACTTTTGCTACTTTGTGAATCTGGGCAGATCGTCAACTTGTTTGCGATTTTGCCGATGTTGTTGTAGTTGATCCGTGCATGCTATGCCATTGTTCTTGCCATGTCTAGATTGCATTTTGTGTGTTCTTGATAGAGGTATGCTTAGCTTATCATGACTTGCACCATAGTGAGTGCATCGAGCTCGTAAACCATCCTACTTGAGTTATGAGTTCAGCTTGTCCCAGTTTTCACTAAGTCTGAAACTGATTATGTTTTTGCTATGTTCACATGCTTGCAATTGTATTTTGTGATCCCTTTTGGCTCAAGGTCACTAAGGGACTTTTGTTAAGCTCTTTGAGTAGCTCCATGCCATGTTTTACTTTGTCATGTTCAGGTCCTGTAGCATATAGTTTTGTTGCTCCGAAGAGTGCTATCTGATCTGAAATTCCAGACAAGTGTTAATTTCACTAAGTCTGAGATCTGTTTACCGTTTGCATTTTTGCCATGCTTGTTTGAACCTGTTAATGGATGTTTTGGCCGTAGCTCAGTGCTAGACTTTTGTTAAGCATCTTGAATGCATCCCTGCCATGTATTTTGTTGCCATGTTTGAGTGTTGTAGCATGTTCATCTCATCGCATTTAGATGACTACTTGTTGTAAATCGCAGACCGGTGTCATATTTGAATCGCTTGCCATTTCCAAACCGTAACTCCGATTCCGGCGTTCTTTATATCGTTTTCAAGCGATTTCGTCTCATCTTTCCAGTGGCACACTTGGATTTCCAAGTTGAGGCCAGATTCATGCATTCCTTGTCCAATCATGCATATGCATCGCATACCGCATCCCGCATATCATACCATGTTCATGTGTTGGTTGTTTACTATGTTGTGTGTTTCTTTTCCGGTGTTTGCTTCTTCGGGTTGGTTCCGGTAACATCGCGTTTATGAGGATCCGTTCATCTACGTTCGTTTGTCGTCTTCATGGACTCGTTCTTCTTCCTTGCGGGATTTCAGGCAAGATGACCATACCCTCGAAATCACTTCTATCTTTGCTTGCTAGTTGCTCGCTCTTTTGCTATGCCTATGTTGCGATACCTACCACTTGCTTATCATGCCTCCCATATTGTTGAACCAAGCCTCTAACCCACCTTGTCCTAGCAAAACGTTGATTGGCTATGTTACCGCTTTGCTCAGCCCCTCTTATAGCGTTGTTAGTTGCAGGTGAAGATTGAAGTTGTTCCTTGTTGGAACATGGAGATGTTGTTCCTTGTTGGAACATTGTTTACTTGTTGGGATATCACAATATATCTTATTTAATTAATGCATCTATATACTTGGTAAAGGGTGGAAGGCTCGGCCTTATGCCTGGTGTTTTGTTCCACTCTTGCCGCCCTAGTTTCCGTCATATCGGTGTTATGTTCCCGGATTTTGCGTTCCTTACGCGGTTGGGCTATTATGGGAACCCCTTGACAGTTCGTCTTAAGTAAAGCTCTTCCAGCAATGCCCAACATTGGTTTTACCATTTGCCACCTAGCCTTTTCTTTCCCTTGGATTCTGCAGACTCAAGGGTCATCATTATTTTACCGCCCCCCCCCCCCCCGGGCCAGTGATCCTCTAAGTGTTGGTCCAACTTGTCAGCCGCCGGTGGCCACCAGGGGCAACTCTGGGCTGGCCTACCGGAAGTTTGGACGACCCGGTGTGCCCTGAGAAAGAGATATGTGCAGCTCCTATCGGGATTTGTCGGCACATTCGGGCGGTGTTGCTGGTTTAGTTTTACCCTGTCGAAATGTCTTGTTGTACCGGGATACCGAGTCTGATCGGCATGTCTCGGGAGGAGGTCTATTCCTTCGTTGACCCTGAGAGCTTGTGATGGGCTAAGTTGGGACACCCCTGCAGCGATATGAACTTTCGAAAGCCGTGCCCACGGTTATGGGCAGATGGGAATTTGTTAACGTCCGGTTGTAGAGAACCTGAAGTTGACCTTAATTAAAATGCATCAACCGCGTGTGTAACCGTGATGGTCTCTTCTCGGCGAGTCTGGGAAGTGAACACGGTGTTGGAGTTATGCTTGACGTAGGTAGTCCAGGATCACTTCTTGATCATACTTTTATCGACCGTGCTTTGCCTTCTCTTCTCGCTCTCATTTGCGTATGTTAGCCACCATATATGCTGGTCGCTTGCTGCAGCTCCACCTCAAACCTTTACCTTACCCATAAGCTTATATAGTCTTGATCGCGAGGGTGCGAGATTGCTGAGTCCCCGTGGCTCACAGATACTTTCAAAACCAGTTTGCAGGTGCCGATGAGTCCGTGCAGATGACGCAACCAAGCTTAGGAGGAGCTCGATGAAGATCTTGTCCTTTGTGTTGTTCTGTTCTAGTTGATCAGTAGTGGAGCCCAGTTGGGGTCGATCGGGGACCTTTGTCGCATTTGGGGTTCTTCTTTTATTTTGGTTCTATAGTCGGACCATGTGTGTATTTGGATGATGTAATGTTTATTCATGTAATTGTGTGAAGTGGCGATTGTAAGTCAACTATTGTTGGTGAACGTAGCAGAAATTCAAAATTTTCCTACGTGTCACCAAGATCTATCTATGGAGAAACCAGCAACGAGGGGAAGAAGAGTGCATCTACATACCCTTGTAGATCGCTAAGCGGAAGCGTTCAAGAGAACGGGGTTGAAGGAGTCGTACTCGTCATGATCCAAATCACCGATGATCCTAGCGCCGAACGGACGGCACCTCCGCGTTCAACACACGTACGGAGCAGCGATGTCTCCTCCTTCTTGATCCAGCAAGGGAGAAGGAGAGGTTGATGGAGATCCAGCAGCACGACGGCGTGGTGGTGGAAGTAGCGGGATTCCAACAGAGCTTCGCCAAGCGCTGCGGGAGGAGGGAGATGTGTCACGGGAGGGAGAGGGAGGCGACAGGGCTTCGATGCGGCTGCCATCCCTTCCCCCCACTATATATAGGGCCAAGGGAGAGGGGGGCGCAGCCTTGGCCCTTCCTCCAAGGAAGGGTGCGCCTAGGGAGGAGTCCCTCCTCCCTAAGGCACCTAGGAGGTGCCTTCCCCCTTTAGGACTCTTCCTTTCCTTATCTCTTGGCGCATGGGCCTCTTGGGGCTGGTGCCCTTGGCCCATATAGGCCAAGGCGCACACCCCTACAGCCCATGTGGCCCCCCCGGGGTAGGTGGCCCCACCCGGTGGACCCCGGGACCCTTCCGGTGGTCCTGGTACAATACCGGTGACCCCGAAACTTGTCCCGATGGCCGAAATAGCACTTCCTATATATAATTCTTTACCTCCGGACCATTCCGGAACTCCTCGTGACATCCGGGATCTCACCCGGGACTCCGAAAAACATTCGGGTTACCGCATACTAATATCTCTATAACCCTAGCGTCACCGAACCTTAAGTGTGTAGACCCTACGGGTTCGGGAGACATGCAGACATGACCGAGATGACTCTCCGGTCAATAACCAACAGCGGGATCTGGATACCCATGTTGGCTCCCACATGTTCCACGATGATCTCATCGGATGAACCACGATGTCGAGGATTCGATCAATCCCGTATGCAATTCCCTTTGTCTAGCGGTACGATACTTGCCCGAGATTCGATCGTCGATATCCCGATACCTTGTTCAATCTCGTTACCGGCAAGTCTCTTTACTCGTTCTATAACACATCATCCCGTGATCAACTCCTTGATCACATCATGCACATTATGATGATGTCCTACCGAGTGGGCCCAGAGATACCTCTCCGTCACACGGAGTGACAAATCCCAGTCTCGATTCGTGCCAACCCAACAGACACTTTCGGAGATACCCATAGTGCACCTTTATAGTCACCCAGTTACTTGTGACGTTTGGCACACCCAAAGCACTCCTACTGTATCCGGGAGTTGCACAATCTCATGGTCTAAGGAAATGATACTTGACATTAGAAAAGATTTAGCATACGAACTACACGATCTAGTGCTATGCTTAGGATTGGGTCTTGTCCATCACATCATTCTCCTAATGATGTGATCCCGTTATCAACAACATCCAATGTCCATGGTCAGGAAACCGTAACCATCTATTGATCAACGAGCTAGTCAACTAGAGGCTTACTAGGGACATGGTGTTGTTATGTATCCACACATGTATCTGAGTTTCCTATCAATACAACTCTAGCATGGATAATAAACGATTATCATGAAGAAGGAAATATAATAATAAATTATTTATTATTGCCTCTAGGGCATATTTCCAACAGTCTCCCACTTGCACTAGAGTCAATAATCTAGTTCACATCGCCATGTGATTAACACTCACAGGTCACATCGCCATGTGACCAACATCCAAAGAGTTTACTAGAGTCAATAATCTAGTTCACATCACTATGTGATTAACACTCAATGAGTTCTGGGTTTGATCATGTTGCTTGTGAGAGAGGTTTTAGTCAACGGGTCTGCAACATTCAGATCCGTATGTACTTCACAAATCTCTATGTCATCTCCTAGATGTAGCTACCATGTTCTATTTGGAGCTATTCCAAATAACTGTTCTACTTGGAGCTATACTAAATTGTCGCTCCATTATACGTATCCGGTATCTCTACTCAGAGCTATCCGGATAGGTGTTAACCTTGCATCGACGTAACCCTTTACGACGAACTCTTTTACCACCTCCATAATCGAGAAAATTCCTTAGTCCACTAGTTACTAAGGATAACTTTGACCGCTGTCCTGTGATCCATTCTTGGATCACTCTTGTACCCCTTGACTGACTCATGGCAAGGCACACTTCAGGTGCGGTACACAACATAGCATACTGTAGAGCCTACGTCTTAAGCATAGGGGATGACCTTCGTCCTTTCTCTCTATTCTGCCGTGGTCGAGCTTTAAGTCTTAACTTCATACCTTACAACTCAGGCAAGAACTCCTTCTTTGACTAATCCATCTTGAACACCTTCAAGATCATGTCAAGGTATGTGCTCATTTGAAAGTACCATTAAGCGTTTTGATCTATCCTTATAGATCTTGATGCTCAATGTTCAAGTAGCTTAATCCAGGTTTTCCATTGAAAAACACTTTCCAAATAACCCTATATGCTTTCCAGAAATTCTACGTCATTTCTGATCAACAATATGTCAACAACATATACTCATCAGAAATTCTATAGTGCTCCCTCTCACTTCTTTGGAAATACAAGTTTCTCATAAAATTTGCATACACCCAAAATCTTTGATCATCTCATCAAAGCATACATTCCAACTCCGAGATGCTTACTCCAGTCCTTAGAAGGATTGCTGGAGCTTTGCATACTTGTTAGGATCTTTCAGGATTGACAAAACCTTCCGGTTGTATTACATACAACCTTTCCTCAAGAAAAATCGTCGAGGAAACAATGTTTTGACATCCTATCTGCAAGATTTCATAAATAATGCAGTAATCGCTAATATAATTCCAACAGACTCTTAGCATCGCTACGAGTGAGAAAGTCTCACCGTAGTCAACTCCATGAACTTGTCGGTAAACTTCTTAACAACAAGTCGAGCTTTCTTAATGGTGACATTTACCATCATTGTCCGTCTTCCTTTTAAAATCCATCTGTACTCAACAGCCTCACGACCATCGAGCTGTTCTGTCAAAGTCTACACTTTGTTTCCATACATGGATCCTCTCTCGGATTTTATGGCCTCGAGCCATTTATCGGAATCTGGGCCCACCATCGCTTCTCCATGGCTCGTAGGTTCATTGTTGTCTAGCAACATGACTTCCAAGACAGGATTATGTACCACTCTGAAGTAGTACGCATCCTTGTCATTGTTGGAAATATGCCCTAGAGGCAATAATAAATAAGTTATTATTATATTTCCTTGTTCATGATAATCGTTTATTATCCATGCTAGAATTGTATTGATAGGAAACTCAGATACATGTGTGGATACATAGACAACACCATGTCCCTAGTAAGCCTCTAGTTGACTAGCTCGTTGATCAATAGATGGTTACGGTTTCCTAACCATGGACATTGGATGTCATTGATAACGGGATCACATCATTAGGAGAATGATGTGATGGACAAGACCCAATCCTAAGCATAGCACTAGATCGTGTAGTTCGTATGCTAAAGCTTTTCTAATGTCAAGTATCATTTCCTTAGACCATGAGATTGTGCAACTCCCGGATACCGTAGGAGTGCTTTGGGTGTGCCAAATGTCACAACGTAACTGGGTGGCTATAAAGGTACACTACGGGTTGTAACACCCTCGATGCGACTATATCTCCCACGTGTCGAGGCACGACTTAGAGGCATAATCGCATTGAAGGCATATGTCGCAAGTGAGGTAATCTTCACACAACCCATGTAATACAATAGGGGAAAAGAGATACATAGTTGGCTTACACTCGCCACTTTACACAATTACATGAATAAAACATTACATCAACCAAGTACAATCAGGGCCCGACTACGGAGCCAAAATAAAGAAGAACCCCAAATGCGACAAAGGTCCCCGATCGACCCCAACTGGGCTCCACTACTGATCAACTAGAACGAAACAACACAAAGGACAAGATCTTCATCAAGCTCCTCCTGAGCTGGGTTGCGTCATCTGCACGGACTCATCGGCACCTGCAAACTGGTTTTGGAAGTATCTGTGAGCCACGGGGACTCAGCAATCTCGCACCCTCGCGATCAAGACTATTTAAGCTTATGGGTAAGGTAAAGGTATGAGGTGGAGCTGCAGCAAGCGACTAGCATATATGGTGGCTCACATACGCAAATGAGAGCGAGAAGAGAAGGCAAAGCACGGTCGATAAAAGTATGATCAAGAAGTGATCCTGGACTACCTACGTCAAGCATAACTCCAACAACCGTGTTCACTTCCCGGACTCCGCCGGAAAGAGACCATCACGGTTACACACGCGGTTGATTCATTTTAATTAAGGTCGACTTCAGGTTGTCTACAACCGGACGTTAACAAATTCCCATCTGCCCATAACCGCGGGCACGGCTTTCGAAAGATCCAATCCCTGCAGGGGTGTCCCAACTTAGCCCATCACAAGCTCTCACGGTCAACGAAGGAATAGACCTCCACCCGAGACATTCCGATCAGACTCGGTATCCCAGTACAACAAGACATTTCGACAGGGTAAAACTAAACCAGCAACACCGCCCGAATGTGCCGACAAATCCCGATAGGAGCTGCACATATCTCTTTCTCAGGGCACACTCAGATGAGCCAGACGTCGGGTAAGCCAGCCTAGAGTTGCCCCTGGTAGCCTCGGACATCGCTCAGGTGGACCAACACTTAGAGAAGCACTGGCCCGGGGGGGTTAAAATAAGATGACCCTTGAGCCGGCCGACTCAAGGGAAAGAAAAGGCTAGGTGACAAATGGTAAAACCAATGTTGGGCATTGCTGGAGAAGCTTTACTTAAGGCGAACTGTCAAGGGGTTCCCATTATAGCCCAACCGCGTAAGGGACGCAAAATCCAGGAACATAACACCGATATGACGGAAACTAGGGCGGCAAGAGTGGAACAAAACACCAGGCATAAGGCCGAGCCTTCCACCCTTTACCAAGTATATAGATGCATTAATTAAATAAGATATATAGTGATATCCCAACAAGTAAATAAATGTTCCAACAAGGAACGATCTCCATGTTCCAACAAGGAACAAACTTCAATCTTCACCTGCAACTAACAACGCTATAAGAGGGGCTGAGCAAAGTGGTAACATAGCCAACCAACGGTTTGCTAGGACAATGGTGGGTTAGAGGCTGAACATGGCAATTTGGGAGGCTGACAAGCAAGTGGTAGGCATCATAGCAATGGCATAGCAAAAGAGCGAGCAAACTAGCTTAGCAAAGATAGTAGTGATTTCGAGGGTATGATCATCTTGCCTGAAATCCCGCAAGGAAGAAGAACGAGTCCATGAAGGAGATAAACAGACGAAGACGAACGGATCCTCACAACACAACGTTATCGGAACCAACCCGAAGAAGCAACACCGGAAAAGAAGCAGACAACATAGTAAACAACCACGACATCAACATGGCATGATGCACAATCGAGTATGATGCATGTCCGGTTAAATGTGCATGGCATGGCAAGGAGCACAAACAATCCTACAAATTAAGTGGAGCTCAATATGCATCGGGATGCATATTGACAAAACACCACATCAATTATTTAGTTCTCTCTCGGTTAGGTACCCAACAAAATTAAATGTTGTTAAGCATGGCAAGAGGGTGAAGCAAATGAAAACTACCTATCTAGTCAAGGTTAAATGAGGCCGGAAGCAACGAACAACAATTCTGGAAAATCCTCATGTGCAAATATTAGGTTTGGTCCTGATCTGTCCTAAACACAATTTTAGAGTTGTTTAACATGCAAAGTGATGCCACCATGATAAACTAGGCAAAATTCTACCCCATTTACATATAAAGTTTATTAAAAACGGAGTTACGGTTGAATAGTTATGAATTAAATCATTTTAACATGGCATTTAAGCAAATGTAACCAAACATCAATTTAATCAATTTTAATTGTTGTTATCATGATGCGGATGACATGAACAAGTTATGCAATATTTATTAAGAGTTGACATGAGCATTATGAAGCGTTGTCACCGTGGTGGAAGGGAAAAGGGGTGCCACGGCAACGAATCCGAAAATGATGCCATGGCAACATATCGGTTCCGGTAACTCGATTGAGATCCCGGTGCAAACGGAAAAGTGACGGGAGCGTGACACGCGATAGGAGGTGGGGTGATCCCGGATACCGGGTTCCCCACATGACGGTGACAAGGTAAAAGAGGGGCGACGTGCACCGAACAAGGGGGCATCTCATACAACATGCATTCATTCACGGGCATCGTTCCGGCGGTTATACCTTTGAAGCGAGCATCATCGAAACGGATCGATTTCGGCGGTAGGGGTACACGTGTCGACGAGGAAGCAGTTGTTCACGGGGTCGTCGTGGGAAGTAGGGGAAGTAGGTGTTCTCAGACATCAAGGGAAGTAGTGGTTCACGTTCGTTTTCGGAGAGGTACTTGACGAATCCAAGGTTCCCGGGGGCGACGGTAGAGGAACTTGGTGAATCCGAGTTTGTCGTCATCGAACTTGGTCAAATACACGATGTGGGTAGACGTTCCCTCGCCGTCTTCGGCGATGGTAGTTGTACACGGGTCTTCGGCCACGGAAGTAATCGTGCACATTTTCGGAGAGGTTCGGGGTCAACGACACGGAACTTGACGCCCACGAGGTCTTCGAGGGTCGACGGTAGTGGTACTCGGGTCATCGGCGACGGTAGTCGTTCTATGCATCGGGCGTCGAGGTACTTGCCGTTCTCGTGTAGACGAACTTGGCGCATCTGAAGGGGTACTTGACGCGTTCGAGGGTCCTCATGTCGTGGTACTTGGCAAATCCGTGGAGCTCGCGGTCTGACTTGGTACTTGACGGTCTCGCACGGAGCAGCAGCCTGGCAGTCTTGGCGGCCAACAAAGGGGTCGTGGCAGGGAGCAGCAGCGGTTCCTGGTGGCCGGCATCGCCGGATCTCGCAGATGGGAGGCTGGTGCCTCGGGATCTCATAGGAGGAAGCGGGTCGTCCTAGACGACAGTCACCGGAGGAGGCAAGAAGGCACGGCGGCGGCCATGGATGCAGCAGCAGGGCGACGCCGGAAGTTGAACGGCGAGGACGAGGGGGATCCAGCGGAGCTCGGGCTCCAGCGAAAAGACGGGTGGCGAGGCGTCTGAGGCGGGAAGGAGCACGGGCGACGCGCTTGGGGCCGGCACGGTGGTCTCCAACGGGGCAGGAGCAGAGCAGCAAGCCGCGGCAGGACTTGCGGCTCGAAGAAGAGGAGCAGCAGCGGGTGGCTCCAGGAGAGGGCGTAGAGAAGGATCCCCGGCGGGGTTCCCGTTCGCCTTGGTCACCGGTCGGCACCGCGTGGAGGAGCAGGGGGAGGAGAGGTGGCCGCGGGAAGGTCTGCAGGATCCGGTTAGGGGCGGCGGCGTCTCGAGCTCCTGGTGGCCGGGAGACAGAGCACAGGCAGGAGGGCAGGGTGACGGGATCTGGAGGAGGACGAGCGAGGGGGAGTCGGGGAGAGGGCCGCGCCTGCGCGCGTGTACTCTGGCGGCGCGGGAGGAGAACGAAGGGAGATGGGATCGGGGAGAGATGGGATCGTCCCCTGGCAGCACTAGGGAAAGAGCAAGGGAGGAGGGGATCGGGCCAGGGGTGCGCCTTAGGGTTTGGAGGAGTGGGCCTTGGGAGGCCGGCCCAGCGTGGGGAGAAGAGGCCAGGGGCCTGCTGGGCTGCTCTCTCCTTCCCTCTTCTCTTATTTCTCTTATTTTTCAGAAAACGATTAAAGAGAAAGAAAAGAAAGAGGGGGTTAGGGGAAGAAGGTGGGCACGCGAATAATTTTCCCGGACTCGCAAAATTGCACTTGTTCGGAGAAAAATGAAGTGGGCAAGATTGCAAGACTTAAATTCAAAGTCATTTGAATTTAATTAAAAAGGTTTGCACAAGGACTAGGATTTAGAAGAGTCCAAAAATGTTGAGAATTTAGGTGGAGCTCCAGAAAAAGATGAAAGGACACGTGACAAAGTTAGAGGCCAAGAGAAGAAATAATAAAAGGCGTTGGGATTTTGCAAGTGTGTTCCGGTTAATTCCAAAAGAATGGAATATTTATTATAGTAGCTCCACTAATATCGGGAGGATATGTTATAAAGAGAAGGCATCCTTCCCTCGATTTAAATGGATCGAAGATCCATACGAATTATTTAGTTGAGATGCAAAAGATTATGACATGACGACATGATGCAATGCACATGATGACGTGACATGATGCAACACGCAAGCACATGACAACGCAACAACATCGAATAACTGCACGACACCTGGCACATCGGTCTCGGGGCGTTACAACACTCCACCACTACGAGAGGATCTCGTCCCGAGATCTAGAATGGCACCGGGGGGAAAAAGGAAGAGAAAGAGAAGAGGTAAGCTAAGTTGCTCCTTTGACAAACGAGTGAAACCAAAGAATCTTGCGAGGTTGAACAAATCAAGAAAAGAATACAACGAAGGTGAACAAAGTCGAAAACACTCCGTTAGAAAAGAGGGACAATGAGCATTGCGAAACCCTTGAGGTTAAAGGAGAAATATTTATTGAAACCACTCCGATTAAGACAAGATAGAGAAGGAATAAGATTTATATAATTTGGACAGCACTCCGGTTGAGAAGGGATGCAAAAACTGATAAGATGAGAAAGATCGAAAGAAAACACGACACTCCGGTTGAATGGATAAGCAAAGAAAAGAATACTATCATGACAAACCAAGAAGATGGGTTGAAGAGAGCAACATCACAAGCCTCCGGAACGAAGGGAAACAAGATCTTGAGAGAGCACGGTTACAACAAATGCTAGCACGGAGTTGTTGGAAAAACCAAAAACGAAAGAATAAGCTTGTAGTGGGTTTATAGAAAAAACATCTCGAAACTAGAGGTGATAACCTGCCACTCACGGGAAAAGAATTGTATTGATATGAGCAAGTAGACGAGAAACTATATCACCGGGAGGATATATGAAGAACTTGGATCATATACGAGCACAATTATCGCAACAATCCTTAGGGAAGGATTTAGGTGAAGTATAACCCAAGATAAATCCATGACGAGATTGATGGATTTAAAATATCTCATTCTTGACAACATGTGAATCATGAAAAATGAACTCAAATTATCAAGAATGACACAATACCACCTCCAATGATACGGTAGAAAGAAATGCACTCCGGATTGCAAGATGAATAAAACTTGATCTCCTTAGAAAAGAATCTCGATGAACACTTCGAGAAGGAATTAACTCCTTGAAGAACCATCATGTAGACCCTTCATGAAGGACTCCGGTAAACAAAAGATAACGAAAAGAGAAAGAAGTTGAAAGCACAAGGTGAAGCCTTGCAACGATTAGATGGATCTTCACGACGATATAATCGGGAGAACTTTGGAACTCCGGGAAAGAAAAATGAATCAAGTGAAACCGATAATTGATGAGCCTCCGGAGTAAAGAATTAATCACTCGGATGAAGCAAGAATACGAATTACGTTATGCGTATCCTTCACCAATTAAATTGATGACAATCAATGGATTTGGCACACTACTTATTCTCGTAGAGAAGATTAAGATAGATATAGCGCAAACTTAAGAAGGTATTTCGACGAACCACCGGTAGGATTGAAAACAACGAATAAATAGATAAGATAAGGAAGAGAAAACTTGAATGAACCACCATAAGAATTGAAAATGAGCGGAGAAAAGATAAAGGAACACCGGGAAGGATTATAAAATGAACGAAGATGCTTGAGAGAATTTAGATCCACGAGAACGAAAAGACCACGAGCCGATTAAAATTCACTTGAACGAAGCACCAGTAAAATCGGAGAATGATAACTGAAAGCTGAGAATGAATAAATCTTAGATGATGGGCTCCGGATGAACAGACTGAAAAGGCTCCTGAATTACTCCGGATGGTTGAAAAGAATATCTCACAATCGCAAAATAATTATGAGAGGATGGCAACAAGATAGAATCCCGAATCTTGAAGAGAATGGAGCAAGATTAAAGAGAAACTCTTCTTCGGTCTTCAAATGATGAGAAAGACGACGAGAAACACCATCGTGAATTATTTAGACACTCCGGAAGAATCAAAACGAAGAGGTTGATCCAATGATGACAAGAACTTGAAGGATCTTGAGAAGACATTTGACTGATGATAAATCATTCTTACATCAAACTTGGAAAAGAATTTGAGAATAACTCCGGTGAAATAAGAAGAGTCAGGTAAGATCCTGGGAAAAAACCTGTGGGTTAGGGCCCACTGAAAAGATACCCGTAGAACGATTAGAATGAGAGATTGCACCGGTTGAATAAAAAGGCTTGAATGAGGGAACATCCTCGAAAGAACTTGAACGAAAGTAGATTGGAAACACGAATCTTCGAGATATCTTGAGCACTCCGGAACAATTGAATAGCGAGAAATGAATGAATATGATGAGCACCGGTATGATAAAGCTTCTGAAACAAGGAAAAGGATATGATCAACACCGAAAGCTTGAATTGGCAACACCGGAGAAGAAAAGAATGAAGAATGATGAACTAGAAACTCCGTTAGAAACTTCATGAGCAACACCAGGTAAGAATATTGATGGAAAAGAATGGAGAGACTTCACATCAATAAGATAGATACTTGAATAATACATCAGATTCCTTGAATAAAAAACAAAGGGAGGGAGGGTGGGAAAAAAACAAAGACAATTTGGAATGGATGGAACGAACACCGTAGAGAAGAACTGATAATTGATCTTGCGGAAGTTGAAATGATCGGATCCACTTGAAGAGAAAACACGCCGGTGAAAAGGATTGACAAGACAATCTCGATTATCAAGAAGGATTAGTATTCACATAGGAGTATGAGAACGCCGTTTTTTTAGGGAAGGTATGGAATCAACATTTGACTTCGAAGCAACTCGAATACCACAACTCAAAACAAAACAAAGGATTGGCTTGCAAAATAAGCCGGAACAAACATATGATAGAGATTTCATCCGAAGTTTTCGTGGTGGGACCTACACGGGCTCGATCGTACAGCACCATCATGTACAAGGCAGTGCACATGACATACGAAGCGTCCCCGAGTCAGCATAGCCAAGGACTCTTTAAGACACAACGAGACCACTGTAAAATCGACCGTGAATAGGCGAACCACTAGACGTCGAACCCCAATTTCATATCATACATCTGTCGGAAGAAATCCTAAGAGCTACTTGAATTCCCACCTATGAAACTCCCGAAACTTTCCGGTTATGCAATCAGGTGTTGAGGATACAGGGGAAGCATAATATCTCACCCAAGCTAGCAAATCCTACATCCAGCTGCATCCATCCTTCAACACATAACCAAGAAACCTTCGGAAACCATCTATCTCAACCTTCGAAAAGCATCCGTTATACAAGTTATGGCGATACTCCCGAACTCCCGCCCCAGTACTGGGTGGCGTCGAGGTTATCTCACCAACGAACTGCATAAAGGAGATTTTCGATGTCGCGAACATATCTCAAGTATACCAGAATTGCAACGATAAAATTATGATGACAACACCTTAGAGCTCAACTCCCCGGGACACTTCCACTAAACCCCTGACAGGAGGCACCAAGACAGTATTCTCATCATAAGCCATCGGAACAAAACTAAGATACTCGCGTGATCCTAAATTTTTTTTAGTGAAATTTGAGAAGAGAAGAGTCAAAACTCTACGTTAGGATGCCTTACCAGAGCGATGAGGAGACTGCGAAGTAAAAAGAATTCCTAAGCTCTCCGATATATAATTCCTAAGGGCTCAAAACATTTTTCTAGACACAACTCGGCCGCTAAAAACGATCAAGCAATGGGGCTCCTAAGGTCGGGGAAGGCTCTGATTACCAACTTGTAACACCCTCGATGCGACTATATCTCCCACGTGTTGAGGCACGACTTAGAGGCATAATCGCATTGAAGGCATATGTCGCAAGTGAGGTAATCTTCACACAACCCATGTAATACAATAGGGGAAAAGAGATACATAGTTGGCTTACACTCGCCACTTCACACAATTACATGAATAAAACATTACATCAACCAAGTACAATCAGGGCCCGACTATGGAGCCAAAATAAAGAAGAACCCCAAATGCGACAAAGGTCCCCGATCGACCCCAACTGGGCTCCACTACTGATCAACTAGAACGAAACAACACAAAGGACAAGATCTTCATCAAGCTCCTCCTGAGCTGGGTTGCGTCATCTGCAGGGACTCATCGGCACCTGCAAACTGGTTTTGGAAGTATCTGTGAGCCACGGGGACTCAGCAATCTCGCACCCTCGCGATCAAGACTATTTAAGCTTATGGGTAAGGTAAAGGTATGAGGTGGAGCTGCAGCAAGTGACTAGCATATATGGTGGCTAACATACGCAAATGAGAGCGAGAAGAGAAGGCAAAGCACGGTCGATAAAAGTATGATCAAGAAGTGATCCTGGACTACCTACGTCAAGCATAACTCCAACAACCGTGTTCACTTCCCGGACTCCGCCAGAAAGAGACCATCACGATTACACACGCGGTTGATTCATTTTAATTAAGGTCGACTTCAGGTTGTCTACAACCGGACGTTAACAAATTGCCATCTGCCCATAACCGCGGGCACGGCTTTCGAAAGATCCAATCCCTGCAGGGGTGTCCCAACTTAGCCCATCACAAGCTCTCACGGTCAACGAAGGAATAGACCTCCACCCGAGACATTCCGATCAGACTCGGTATCCCAGTACAACAAGACATTTCGACAAGGTAAAACTAAACCAGCAACACCGCCCGAATGTGCCGACAAATCCCGATAGGAGCTGCACATATCTCTTTCTCAGGGCACACTCAGATGAGCTAGACGTCGGGTAAGCCAGCCCAGAGTTGCCCCTGGTAGCCTCGGACATCGCTCAGGTGGACCAACACTTAGAGAAGCACTGGCCCGGGGGGGTTAAAATAAGACGACCCTTGAGCCGGCCGACTCAAGGGAAAGAAAAGGCTAGGTGACAAATGGTAAAACCAATGTTGGGCATTGCTGGAGAAGCTTTACTTAAGGCGAACTGTCAAGGGGTTCCCATTATAGCCCAACCGCGTAAGGGACGCAAAATCCGGGAACATAACACCGATATGACGGAAACTAGGGCGGCAAGAGTGGAACAAAACACCAGGCATAAGGCCGAGCCTTCCACCCTTTACCAAGTATATAGATGCATTAATTAAATAAGATATATAGTGATATCCCAATAAGTAAATAAATGTTCCAACAAGGAACGATCTCCATGTTCCAACAAGGAACAAACTTCAATCTTCACCTGCAACTAACAACGCTATAAGAGGGGCTGAGCAAAGCGGTAACATAGCCAACCAACGGTTTGCTAGGACAATGGTGGGTTAGAGGCTGAACATGGCAATTTGGGAGGCTGACAAGCAAGTGGTAGGCATCGTAGCAATGGCATAGCAAAAGAGCGAGCAAACTAGCTTAGCAAAGATAGTAGTGATTTCGAGGGTATGATCATCTTGCCTGAAATCCCGCAAGGAAGAAGAACGAGTCCATGAAGGAGATAAACGGACGAAGATGAACGGATCCTCACAACACGACGTTATCGGAACCAACCCGAAGAAGCAACACCGGAAAAGAAGCAGACAACATAGTAAACAACCACGACATCAACATGGCATGATGCACAATCGAGTATGATGCATGTCCGGTTAAATGTGCATGGCATGGCAAGGAGCACAAACAATCCTACAAATTAAGTGGAGCTCAATATGCATCGGGATGCATATTGACAAAACACCACATCAATTATTTAGTTCTCTCTCGATTAGGTACCCAACAAAATTAAATGTTGTTAAGCATGGCAAGAGGGTGAAGCAAATGAAAACTACCTATCTAGTCAAGGTTAAATGAGGCCGGAAGCAACGAACAACAATTCTGGAAAATCCTCATGTACAAATATTAGGTTTGGTCCTGATCTGTCCTAAACACAATTTTAGAGTTGTTTAACATGCAAAGTGATGCCACCATGATAAACTATTCAAAATTCTACCCCATTTACATATAAAGTTTATTAAAAACGGAGTTACGGTTGAATAGTTATGAATTAAATCATTTTAACATGGCATTTAAGCAAATGTAACCAAACATCAATTTAATCAATTTTAATTGTTGTTATCATGATGCGGATGACATGAACAAGTTATGCAATATTTATTAAGAGTTGACATGAGCATTATGAAGCGTTGTCACCGTGGTGGAAGGGAAAAGGGGTGCCACGGCAACGAATCCGAAAATGATGCCATGGCAACATATCGGTTCCGGTAACTCGATTGAGATCCCGGTGCAAACGGAAAAGTGACGGGAGCGTGACACGCGATAGGAGGTGGGGTGATCCCGGATACCGGGTTCCCCACATGACGGTGACAAGGTAAAAGAGGGGCGACGTGCACCGAACAAGGGGGCATCTCATACAACATGCATTCATTCACGGGCATCGTTCCAGCGGTTATACCTTTGAAGCGAGCATCATCGAAACGGATCGATTTCAGCGGTAGGGGTACACGTGTCGACGAGGAAGCAGTTGTTCACGGGGTCGTCGTGGGAAGTAGGGGAAGTAGGCATTCTCGGACATCGAGGGAAGTAGTGGTTTACGTTCGTTTTCGGAGAGGTACTTGACGAATCCAAGGTTCCCGGGGGCGACGGTAGAGGAACTTGGTGAATCCGAGTTTGTCGTCATCGAACTTGGTCAAATACACGATGTGGGTAGACGTTCCCTCGCCGTCTTCGGCGATGGTAGTTGTACACGGGTCTTCGGCCACGGAAGTAATCGTGCACGTTTTCGGAGAGGTTCGAGGTCAACGACACGGAACTTGACGCCCACGAGGTCTTCGAGGGTCGACGGTAGTGGTACTCGGGTCATCGGCGATGGTAGTCGTTCTATGCATCGGGCGTCGAGGTACTTGCCGTTCTCGTGTAGACGAACTTGGCGCATCCGAAGGGGTACTTGACGCGTTCGAGGGTCCTCATGTCGTGGTACTTGGCAAATCCGTGGAGCTCGTGGTCTGACTTGGTACTTGACGGTCTCGCACGGAGCAGCAGCCTGGCAGTCTTGGCGGCCAACAAAGGGGTCGTGGCAGGGAGCAGCAGCGGTTCCTGGTGGCCGGCATCGCCTGATCTCGCAGATGGGAGGCTGGTGCCTCGGGAGCTCATAGGAGGAAGCGGGTCGTCCTAGACGACAGTCACCGGAGGAGGCAAGAAGGCACGGCGGCGGCCATGGATGCAGCAGCAGGGCGACGCCGGAAGTTGAACGGCGAGGACGAGGGGGATCCAGCGGAGCTCGGGCTCCAGCGAAAAGACGGGCGGCGAGGCGTCTGAGGCGGGAAGGAGCACGGGCGACGCGCTTGGGGCCGGCACGGTGGTCTCCAACGGGGCAGGAGCAGAGCAGCAAGCCGCGGCAGGACTTGCGGCTCGAAGAAGAGGAGCAACAGCGGGTGGCTCCAGGAGAGGGCGTAGAGAAGGATCCCCGGCAGGGTTCCCATTCGCCTTGGTCGCCGGTCGGCACCGCGTGGAGGAGCAGGGGGAGGAGAGGTGGCCGCGGGAAGGTCTGCAGGATCCGGTGAGGGGCGGCGGCGTCTCGAGCTCCTGGTGGCCGGGAGACAGAGCATAGGCAGGAGGGGAGGGTGACGGGATCTGGAGGAGGACGAGCGAGGGGGAGTCGAGGAGAGGGCCGCGCCTGCGCGCGTGTACTCTGGCGGCGCGGGAGGAGAACGAAGGGAGATGGGATCGGGGAGAGATGGGATTGTCCCCTGAGAAAGTGTTATCTTCCTTTGCATCTGCATTATCCATCACCATTCATCATGGTAGCATGTTGTGTTGCCAGGATCCTTGACACGGATATTGGCAGAACCTTGATTAATACGGAAATGCTCAAGTTCTTGAGAGCACGCTCAGGCACTAGGTTCTGATGCTGTCGTTAGCTGGAATGTGCCTCCGTCCTCGCAGTTGTTGATAGCCATCCAATTGGTGGGATCACCTTTGCCGGTGAACCTTCTCCCCAGTTACTAGAATCATTCCCAACATTTGCATTTTGTTCCCAGCTTACACCTCAGTAGCTGTTGTTCAGGATCATCTTCAAAAAGTGGACTTACCATGGGTCCCATCCATTTCCGATGATAAGCTAAAAATCATCCATTGCGTTGTCTTCAACAAGGTAGTCCACATCATCCATCCTAGTCCAAGTATGCCATCTCTTCAAGCTATCTCAAACGATCAATTGTAAATTGCCTTAAGCTGGTATGAAGAGTTCCAACGATCTCTGAATCAAAAGTAATTCTTTTTGCCACTTAAGGGAATAGTTCTTCGAGTCACCTTCCCCGAGGTGCCCTATTTTAGAATCATGGAAATTCCCCTCGCTACTTTGAAACCCTCATCAAATTGTTTCTTCTATCGCTCCTGATGCAAGTTTTGCCTCTCAGTTCGCGAGATGTTTCTATGTCTCACTCCGTGAGTTGATCGTGAGTTGCCTGATCTTCGAGGAGATCAACTCTTTAGGGTTTTCCTTCCTTCTCATTGTCATGAGTGGATGAAATTCTCAGAGCAAGACATCAAGACAATGATGGTGATCGGATCAACAACCTTATGAGATGCAACCTAGATCGTGAAGATTGTGTTAGCTTGTGTCCCTCTGTCTTCTTACCTCACGACTTGAATCTCGGGACGAGATTCTTGTTTAGTAGGGGTGAGTTGTCACATCCCTAGCTTCTGGTGCTGCCTAGTGTTTGCATCTTGCTTGCATCATGTTTAAATTTCTGAAAGTTGAATTGGGGAAAGCTGAAAGCCTCAGAAATCATTTCAGAAAAAAAGATCAACATTAAAAATTGCTTCAAATAAGTCCAAGAAAATGTTCATGTGAAGCTATAAAAATATTGGCAAGAGGTAAAATTCAAACCAATATTTTTGGAGTCATAGAAATATTTATTTGGGCATTTGAGTTAATCCAATAACTATTTGCATTGGATTTATATAGGTGATATATTAACCATATGTCCAATAATTCTGATAATTGTGGAGGGGCTTTGGAATAAGCCATTTAGTCCCTGCAAAAATTGTCAGAAGCAGAAAAATTAGTTTGGTTCAAAAACCAAATTAGAACAAATGTCAGAAATAGAAAACAGGAACCAAAACACAAATAAGGGCAAGAACCCTGAAAATGCATTCAGTGAAGCCAAAATGCCCTAAAAATAGTTTTGGTAATTTTGGAAAGAGCTATACATCAAACCAAAATTCTGGAACATTTTTATGGAATAGTTTGGGACATTGGATTGAAATCATATTGTATTTGAATTTGGATCTATATTCTTAATATATAGAATATATATTCAAATAACTTTGAAATATTTTATGTGCATCAGGAACAATCCATTTAGCAACATAAAAATATTCCAAGGTTTATTGGCACTGTTTGAATTCTGTTTTGAATTTGAAAAACAGTGGCAAAAGACAGATTAAAACAGAAAGCAGAGAGAGAGAAAGCAAACCTGGCGGCCCAGCTGTGGCCCAGCACTGTTGGCCCAGCCCACCTCCTTCCTTGTCTTCTTCCAGCTGCTGCCAGGAGGACGCCGGGCGTGTGCTCGCCGCGCGCGCGCCACCTCCACCCTGCCTGGCTGCCCCCTCATCGCTCTGGCCCTCCCTCGCGACGCCATGCAGCCCCCGACCTCTCTCGCACTCTCCCTCGCCCTCATCCCCTCCCCTGTCTCGATCTCTCACACACACCCGAACGCGCCGTCGCCGCCGTTCGCTGCCACCGCGTCCACAGCCACCCCCTCGCTCCCTCTCCGCATCCCTGGGCTCCGCCCTGACCCCGTGGAGCTACACACCCGAAGCACGCGACCAGAGGAGGCCCCAGTCGACCCGAGCGTCGTCGTCTTCA
The DNA here is from genome assembly GCA_034509565.1 of Triticum monococcum. Taxonomy (NCBI): domain Eukaryota; kingdom Viridiplantae; phylum Streptophyta; class Magnoliopsida; order Poales; family Poaceae; genus Triticum; species Triticum monococcum. Next base: position 477,091,638 of record CM067841.1, read on the forward strand.
TCTTCGGTGCCCGGAGATCGCCGTCGTCAATTCGCCGTTGCAGAAGCTTCCCCGAGCCCGCTGAGCTACTCATCGACCTCCCTGTGAGCTCCCGAGCATTTCCCCCTTCTCCCCGCAGTGAATCTCTTCCCCTAACTAGCCTAGCCACTGGAGCCGTGAGCTCCTCGCCGCCGGCCATGGCGCCGTTGTGGCTAGAGCCAAAGTGGCTCGAAGCCAAGCTCACCTTTGTGCTCAGCGCACCACCAGGAGCCCGTAGCCACCACCAGCTCCTCCTCCCGTGCACCGCAGCATCGATCCCGCGAACACCCGAACGCCGGCCGCCGCATTCGTGCTCGCCGGCGTCATCTCCGGCCACCCCCGCACCCACCGCCTACACCACTCGACGCGCGAGTCCACCAGCAGCACGCAGCACGCCTCCGCCGTTGTTTTGGTCGCCGGAGCGCGATACCCATGCTGCTCCGCCGCGTCTGGCCTCACCGGCGACTCGACGCCGGCGAGTTGACCCCGCCGACCACGTTTGACCACGGGTGGGCCCAGTTTGATCCCTGGGTCAATGACAGGTAGGGCCCAGCCCTGCTGCCTAATTAGGATTAGTGCTAATTAATATTTTAGTTAACAAATTACACTGACACGCGGGACCCACTGTCAGGTTTGACCTGGACCGACCAGTTGACTTGCTGACGTGGTGCTGATGTCACCCTGACATCATAAACCTTTTTCTGGAATTAAAACAAATCAGAAATGATTTATAAATTTCAGAAAATATCCAAAACTTTGAAAAATCATAGAAATTCAACCGTAACTCCAAATGAAATAATTTATATATGAAAAATTATCAGAAAAATTCAAGGAATTCATCTGTACCATTTTCATGCATGTTTGAACAATGTTTGTCCTCTGTTTTGGACAAAACAAATAAAGGGCATTTAAATAATCATATATGGGGTTGGAATTTGAATCTTGTACTCAAACCAACTTCATTTAAATCATAGCTAGATGCATTAGCTCAAATCACAGCATGTTGCCATGTCATGATCATGCATCATATTGTTGCATTGCATTGATTGTGTCCTTCTCTGTTTGCCGGTAACCGTCCCCTCTCAGTCGACGATGTTTCCGACGATGTGATCGATGACACCGATGAAGAGCTATATTATCTTCAGAAGTGCCAGGCAAGCAAACCCCCTTGTTCATTCCGATACAAGCCCACTCTCTCGCTCCTGCTCTCCTTTACTGCATTAGGACAACAACGATCATCTGCTACTTGTTGCGGTAGTTGAACCCCTTATCCTCTGCATGACCTGTCATTGCCACAGTAAATAGATGAAACCCACTAGCATGAGTAGGAGTTGTTTGAGCCCTGATGTGCCTACTCATTCATGCTTGTTTGTCATGCCTGCTACTGCTTAGAGTTGGGTCAGGTCTGATTCATCGGGATGAATCGGAGGTGTGTAAACATGTCCTACTGTTGAGAGCTAAGTGTGTGAACACGATTTAGTAAAGGTAGCGGTGAGAGGCCATGTAGGAGTACATGGTGGGTTGTCTCATTGCAGCCGTCCTCAGGAACTGAGTTCTGTGTTTGTGATCCATGAACAGTTACTACCACACATTGGGTTCCGATAACTCGGCCCCTCTCGGCTTATTAATCAACTCGATCTCTGTCCAGGAGTTGCGACTAGTTTCTGGTGTTGGTAGGTAGTGTTAGTAGTCTACCAAGTGGCACCCGGTACAGGTGGGCTTGGGACAGACTAGGCACCGTGGCACGGTGTACCAAGTGGCACCCGGATGGTGGGCTTGGGAACCCTGCACACATCGTTTGGGGCCGTGAGCGACACCCCGGCCGGATCTCCTTGCGGATGGAACCCGAATAGGCGATAAACCTGGACGAGAGACTTGTTGGTTAGTCAGGTCGTGGCCGACTCCCTCGCCCGGCTTCCGCTTGAAGGTTGCCGAGGTACATGACGTGTACAGGGCTATAAGTGGCGAGAGCGTGTGTGAAGAAGTACACCCCTGCAGGGTTATCATTATCTATTCAAATAGCCGGATTCCTCGGATATGGAAACTTGGACCCCTTGCATAGTTCATAGACAAGTGAAAGTGGATACTCTAAAATGCGCAAGATAAGCGTGAGTGCTATGGATGGTGTTCTCGTAGGGAGACGGGAGTAGATCCATAGTGGTGTATTGGTATGGTGAATTTGTGGACTCGTGTGCGCCACCTCAAAAGAGTTACTTACAGTCGTAGTTCAGGTTAGCCACTGAGTCAAAGCTGGCTTGCTGCAGTTAAACTCCACCACCCCCTTTGTTGATACCGATGCATATGTAGCTAGTTCTGATGTAAGTCTTGCTGAGTACATTTGTACTCACGTTTGCTCAATTTATGTTTTGCAGAGAGACTCCAGTCTCGCTAGTAGTTCCGCGTGGACTTCGACGTTAGCTTGATACCTCAGCTACGATCTTGTGCCCTCGACAGGATCTGGTAGATAGTCAGGCTTCTTAGCCTTTTTCATTTATAGATGTCTGTACTCAGACATGTTAAGCTTCCGCATGTGCTTGCATTGTATGCTATGATTGTTGGGTCATGAGACCCATGCTTGTAATATCTGGCTCTTCGGAGCCTAATGAATTAATACTTGAGTCGTAGAGTCTTGTTGTGATGCCATGTTGTATTTACACATATCGAGCATATTGTGTGTATGATTGAAATGCTTGGTATGTGTAGGATCCGACAACCTAGTTGTTTATCCTTCGCAGCCTTTCTTATGGGGAAATGTAGTCTAGTGTTCCTCGAGCCATAGTAGTCCGCTACAGCCCGGTTCACCGGAGTCCTGCTAGCCCAGCACTACTGTTCAGGACACTTGACTGGCCGGCATGTGTTTCACTTCGTTCCTGTGTCTGTCCCTTCGGGGAAATGTCACGCGGTGACATCCGGAGTCCTGTCTAGCCTGCTACAGCCCGGGTTACCGGAGTCCTGTTAGCCTAGTGCTACAGCCTGGATTCACACGCTGTTGACCGACATGCTCGAGGTTGATTCATGTATGCCTGTCCCCATGGGTTAGTGCCGCTTTGGGTTCACGACTAGCCATGTCGGCCCGGGTTCTTTGTCATATGGATGCTAGCGACACTATCATATATGTGAGCCAAAAGGCGCAAACGGTCCCGGGCCAGGTAAGGTGGCACCCGTGGGAATACTGTGCGTGAGGCCACAAAGTGATATGATGTGTTACATGCTAGATCGGTGTGACCTAGGATCGGGGTCCTGACAGCGTTGGTATCAGAGCCTGACTGCCTGTAGGATTACCAAGCCAACCTGGTCGAAGTCGTGTCTAGAAATGCTTTAGTTATATAAGGGAATTGATTGTGGAAGGGAACGTAAGGCTCTTTTTACTCCTTATACCTCATGCCCTCTGATCTGAGTCATCCTCCTCCTTTCTACGGGGATTAAGAACTAGGCCTTCTCATCTATCTATCAGGATGACGTGTTACTAAACCGTAGTTGCCTAGGATTGTTGAGTTCAAGCCTCAGTTCAGTTCCTACTACTTCCATATGTTCATAGCTGGCACCCGAACCTTGATATGGTGTTGTTAAGTGATTATGCCACCATTTTTGCAGGATGTCTCAAATCTTTTCGAGCATTTACAGCCGTTATGCTGTCCGAGTCATCCCAGGTTTCTAAATATTCTGATGCATTTGCAAACCTTTTCCCCTGTTCTTGATGTCCATTTAGGCCAGGTTAATCACACTAATCGGTGAGTTGAGGTACTCCGTTGCCTCGGCATTTATGTTGGAACTGTTATTATGACCCTAGGTGTCTTAGAGGATCACCTAGTAATCGAACCATGTTTTGTGTCCCCAGTGTGTGATTCTGGCCATTATTCTCAAAAGCATCCCGTGATGCCATGTAGTGGTAGGTATTCTATCCCTGGGTTTTGAACCCGAGATTCACCCTACTTCATGTCGTTAGTATTTGCTAGTTCCCTTAAGATATTAGTAACCTTTGCGATAGTCCTCGAGGTCCGTGGTATTTCCTTCTTCCAAATACTATGAACCACTTATGGCAGAAGTTCTTGAACCAAAGGATCACAACCAGAGTGCTCTTGATGAGTTCTCCATTCTATATTATGGCTCTGCCAATTCTACCTTTCTGCATGGGTTATCCGGAAGAAATATGTTGAACTCGTTCGACATACTAACCTATGCATCCACAACTCAGAAAGTTATATGTTCCTTGAGTTGTTCCCCCCTTCAGTTATATTCCGACCTTCGTCTATCACTTCATAGTCAGAAGTAGTCGTGCATTCATGTTCATCAGTGCCTTTTACTTCTGTGGCCCGTCAAGCCATTCTATTCGGAATGACTAGGAGAAACAAACTCCAGTATCTCATCCATTTCTGGGATCGGGTCAAAGTGGTTGTATTCCGCAGATCAAAATGCCAATCCAGCTTTTGTTCTATTCTACCTCGGAGTATTACCCACTTTATGTCAAGAGCGTCGTGAGAATTGCACCTTCTCCTATGAATTCTTGACGCAGTGATACTCTCTCCATCATTATTCATTTCTCGGTTTCAGTGTTGTTGCAACCGGAATGTCGACAAGTGAATCATGGTGTGTGAAATCAATACTCCTAGCAACCCCGTTGCTTGGTAGTTAATGGACAATACCCTCATTCTTAGCGCGTTGGTTATTGAATTATCATTCTAAGACTGATCGTGCTACCTAGTCCATATTTCTGGTGCACACTTCGATCAATGGATTAGGATTGTGCCAATCCCTCACTCTTTGATCATATCGTCTTGCCCTGAAAAGCAAGATTGTTCTCGAGCTTAATAACATACCGGTGGTTCGTGATTTTCCGAACATCTTCTCAGAAGTGTTACCAGGTTGTCACCTGACCGCTATGTTGAGTTCGTGATCATGTTGATTTTCCTCCAAACCACCCAATCTCCAAGAATCTGTGTGGGATACCCCTGAACTAGTTGGTTAAGCCAAACAATAACTTGGAGAGTTGGAAGATGAAAGCTTAATCCACTTAGTTCATCACTATGGGATATCTTTGTGTTTGTGTGTGTGTTGAAGAAAGATGATATCTCCATCGATTGGTCCTCGTGATCAGTTGTTGGATCTATTGCCTTGTCAAAACTTAGACTTGAGTATGGGCTATCGTCAAGTCAAATCAGAACAACGATGTTCGTAATGTTGTCTTACTCGTGGTTGATCCCTTGAGCATACACCATTATATCTTTTGGTCTGACCAATGCTATCACCGTGTTCACATGATGGTGGAAGTCCAGTGACATGAAAATTTCGATGAGTTGTTGTTGAGCCCATCAGCAGCATTTTGTCTCCCCCATGATTCATGTTGATCATCAACCTAGTGTTGAAAACTTTGTAAGCAATGCCTTCATGTTCCGTTCATGAAGCTTACGCTTGGATGGAAGAAGTGACTTCCTCGATTTCACGTGCATTAGGTGTAAGTTGCCGCCATGAATTTGAGAAAGGTTTGTTTTGTTTCCCTTGGAATCATCCCAAATCAGTCATGCATATGTGCGAAATATTCTACGGTTTGGTAGATTAATTACCTCCACTCCATATGTGTTCCTAGCACACCAAGCCACTGATTGGTTTGTTCAAGGAGAAGAAGTTTCTTCTTAGGAGCTAGACTTACGCAAGGACTTCGATATCCTCATTGATGGTTCCCTCCTGAACTCGGTAGTGTTTCGTTGTAAGACTACTAGGTGGCCATGCTTGTCTAGGACAACGTGTTCATGCTTGTAGCAGAACCGGCTCATGTTTTGGAGCTTGCTATCGTAGTTCATTCCCCGAGAATCTCGCAACGTTGTCTCGTCGATTTGTGTTGCAAACCTTCTTTTTCCTTTCTAGACTCGATGAGTCTGGAATATCCTGACACCAACCAGATCTGAATCTCAGACAGATATGATGGTTGGAGCATTTTCCAAGAACCATAATATTGGTCTCTCGATAACCGGTAAATTGGATGTCTTGGCCAACACATCCAGTCGGAAGACCTATTATTGTAGTATCTCGATTGAAGAAAGTTGGCCACCTCCCTATGAGGATTTCGTAGGATTTACCTCCGTAGTTAATCCTTACGGATTCTTGTGCTCCCGAAGTCCGACCTTTTACCTGATGTTCTAGATACCAAACCATATCTATAAATGGTTTATGCTACCACATCAAGGAGAACATTAGAAGCAGAGTGCTAAATGTCTCTCGATCGACCATCCAGATTTTGTTCCCTTGGCCTCGCTAAGGTGAAATCTGAGAAAGTGTTATCTTCCTTTGCATCTGCATTATCCATCACCATTCATCATGGTAGCATGTTGTGTTGCCAGGATCCTTGACACGGATATTGGCAGAACCTTGATTAATACGGAAATGCTCAAGTTCTTGAGAGCACGCTCAGGCACTAGGTTCTGATGCTGTCGTTAACTGGAATGTGCCTCCGTCCTCGCAGTTGTTGATAGCCATCCAATTGGTGGGATCACCTTTGCCGGTGAACCTTCTCCCCAGTTACTAGAATCATTCCCAACATTTGCATTTTGTTCCCAGCTTACACCTCAGTAGCTGTTGTTCAGGATCATCTTCAAAAGTGGACTTACCATGGGTCCCATCCATTTCCGATGATAAGCTAAAAATCATCCATTGCGTTGTCTTCAACAAGGTAGTCCACATCATCCATCCTAGTCCAAGTATGCCATCTCTTCAAGCTATCTCAAACGATCAATTGTAAATTGCCTTAAGCTGGTATGAAGAGTTCCAACGATCTCTGAATCAAAAGTAATTCTTTTTGCCACTTAAGGGAATAGTTCTTCGAGTCACCTTCCCCGAGGTGCCCTATTTTAGAATCATGGAAATTCCCCTCGCTACTTTGAAACCCTCGTCAAATTGTTTCTTCTATCGCTCCTGATGCAAGTTTTGCCTCTCAGTTCGCGAGATGTTTCTATGTCTCACTCCGTGAGTTGATCGTGAGTTGCCTGATCTTCGAGGAGATCAACTCTTTAGGGTTTTCCTTCCTTCTCATTGTCATGAGTGGATGAAATTCTCAGAGCAAGACATCAAGACAATGATGGTGATCGGATCAACAACCTTATGAGATGCAACCTAGATCGTGAAGATTGTGTTAGCTTGTGTCCCTCTGTCTTCTTACCTCACGACTTGAATCTCGGGACGAGATTCTTGTTTAGTAGGGGTGAGTTGTCACATCCCTAGCTTCTGGTGCTGCCTAGTGTTTGCATCTTGCTTGCATCATGTTTAAATTTCTGAAAGTTGAATTGGGGAAAGCTGAAAGCCTCAGAAATCATTTCAGAAAAAAAGATCAACATTAAAAATTGCTTCAAATAAGTCCAAGAAAATGTTCATGTGAAGCTATAAAAATATTGGCAAGAGGTAAAATTCAAACCAATATTTTTGGAGTCATAGAAATATTTATTTGGGCATTTGAGTTAATCCAATAACTATTTGCATTGGATTTATATAGGTGATATATTAACCATATGTCCAATAATTCTGATAATTGTGGAGGGGCTTTGGAATAAGCCATTTAGTCCTTGCAAAAATTGTCAGAAGCAGAAAAATTAGTTTGGTTCAAAAACCAAATTAGAACAAATGTCAGAAATAGAAAACAGGAACCAAAACACAAATAAGGGCAAGAACCCTGAAAATGCATTCAGTGAAGCCAAAATGCCCTAAAAATAGTTTTGGTAATTTTGGAAAGAGCTATACATCAAACCAAAATTCTGGAACATTTTTATGGAATAGTTTGGGACATTGGATTGAAATCATATTGTATTTGAATTTGGATCTATATTCTTAATATATAGAATATATATTCAAATAACTTTGAAATATTTTATGTGCATCAGGAACAATCCATTTAGCGACATAAAAATATTCAAAGGTTTATTGGCACTGTTTGAATTCTGTTTTGAATTTCAAAAACAGTGGCAAAAGACAAAATAAAACAGAAAGCAGAGAGAGAGAAAGCAAACCTGGCGGCCCAGCTGTGGCCCAGCACTGTTGGCCCAGCCCACCTCCTTCCTTGTCTTCTTCCAGCTGCAGCCAGGAGGACGCCGGGCGTGTGCTCGCCACGCGCGCGCCACCTCCACCCTGCCTGGCTGCCCCCTCATCGCTCTGGCCCTCCCTCGCGACGCCATGCAGCCCCCGACCTCTCTCGCACTCTCCCTCGCCCTCATCCCCTCCCCTGTCTCGATCTCTCACACACACCCGAACGCGCCGTCGCCGCCGTTCGCTGCCACCGCGTCCACAGCCACCCCCTCGCTCCCTCTCCGCATCCCTGGGCTCCGCCCTGACCCCGTGGAGCTACACACCCGAAGCACGCGACCAGAGGAGGCCCCAGTCGACCCGAGCGTCGTCGTCTTCATCTTCGGTGCCCGGAGATCGCCGTCGTCAATTCGCCGTTGCAGAAGCTTCCCCGAGCCCGCTGAGCTACTCATCGACCTCCCTGTGAGCTCCCGAGCATTTCCCCCTTCTCCCCGCAGTGAATCTCTTCCCCTAACTAGCCTAGCCACTGGAGCCGTGAGCTCCTCGCCGCCGGCCATGGCGCCGTTGTGGCTAGAGCCAAAGTGGCTCGAAGCCAAGCTCACCTTTGTGCTCAGCGCACCACCAGGAGCCCGTAGCCACCACCAGCTCCTCCTCCCGTGCACCACAGCATCGATCCCGCGAACACCCGAACGTCGGCCGCCGCATTCGTGCTCGTCGGCGTCATCTCCGGCCACCCCCGCACCCACCGCCTACACCACTCGACGCGCGAGTCCACCAGCAGCACGCAGCACGCCTCCGCCGTTGTTTTGGTCGCCGGAGCGCGATACCCACGCTGCTCCGCCGCGTCTGGCCTCACCGGCGACTCGACGCCGGCGAGTTGACCCCGCCGACCACGTTTGACCATGGGTGGGCCCAGTTTGATCCCTGGGTCAATGACAGGTAGGGCCCAACCCTGCTGCCTAATTAGGATTAGTGCTAATTAATATTTTAGTTAACAAATTACACTGACACGCGGGACCCACTGTCAGGTTTGACCTGGACCGACCAGTTGACTTGCTGACGTGGTGCTGATGTCACCCTGACATCATAAACCTTTTTCTGGAATTAAAACAAATCAGAAATGATTTATAAATTTCAGAAAATATCCAAAACTTTGAAAAATCATAGAAATTCAACCGTAACTCCAAATGAAATAATTTATATATGAAAAATTATCAGAAAAATTCAAGGAATTCATCTGTACCATTTTCATGCATGTTTGAACAATGTTTGTCCTCTGTTTTGGACAAAACAAATAAAGGGCATTTAAATAATCATATATGGGGTTGGAATTTGAATCTTGTACTCAAACCAACTTCATTTAAATCATAGCTAGATGCATTAGCTCAAATCACAGCATGTTGCCATGTCATGGTCCGGAGGTAAAGATTTATATATGGGAAGTCCTATTTTGGTCACCGGAAAAGTTTCGGGGTTATCGGTAACGTACCGGGACCACCGGGAGGGTCCCGGGGGTCCACCAAGTGGGGCCACCAGCCCCGGAGGGCTTCATGGGCCAAGTGTGGAAGGGGACCAGCCCCAGGTGGGCTGGTGCACCCTCCCACAAGGCCCAAGGCGCAAGGGAAGAGGAGAGGGGGCAAACCCTAGGCTTAGATGGGCTCTAAGGCCCACCCTAGGGGGCGCCCCCCCTCTCCCCCTCTTGGCCGCCTCCCCTTTCCCATCTAGGGCTGCCGCGCCCCCTAGGGGTGGGAACCCTAGAGGGGGCGCACCCTCCTCCCTCTCCCCTATATATAGTGAGGCCTAGGGGCTGCCCATGACACGCGATTTGATCTCTCTCGTTGGTGCAGCCCTCCCTCTCTTTCTCCTCATATTCCGTGGTGCTTGGCGAAGCCCTGCAGGATTGCCACGCTCCTCCACCACCACCACGCCGTTATGATGCTGCTGGATGGAGTCTTCCTCAACCTCTCCTTCTCCCCTTGCTGGATCAAGGCGTAGGAGACGTCACCGGGCTGTACGTGTGTTGAACACGGAGGTGCCGTCCGTTCGGCACTAGAATCTTCGGTGATTTGGATCACGACGAGTACGACTCCATCAACCCCGTTTGCTTGAACGCTTCCGCTTAGCGATCTACAAGGGTATGTAGATGCACTCTCCTTCCCTTCGTTGCTAGTCTCTCCATAGATAGATCTTCGTGACACGTAGGAAAATTTTGAATTTCTGCTACGTTCCCCAACAGTGGCATCATGAGCTAGGTCTATTGTGTAGATTCTATGCACGAGTAGAACACAAAGTAGTTGTGGGCGTCGATTTTGTCAATTTACTTGCCGTTACTAGTCTTATCTTGATTCGGCGGCATCGTGGGATGAAGCGGCCCAGACCGACCTTACACGTACTCTTACGTGAGACTGGTTCCACCGACTGACATGCACTAGTTGCATAAGGTGGCTGGCGGGTGTCTGTCTCTCCCACTTTAGTCGGAACAGATTCGATGAAAAGGGTCCTTATGAAGGGTAAATAGCAATTGGCATATCACGTTGTGGTTTTGCGTAGGTAAGAAACGTTCTTGCTAGAAACCCATAGCAGCCACGTAAAACATGCAAACAACAATTAGAGGACGTCTAACTTGTTTTTGCAGGGTATGCCATGTGATGTGATATGGCCAAAAGGATGTGATGAATGATATATGTGATGTATGAGATTGATCATGTTCTTGTAATAGGAATCACGACTTGCATGTCGATGAGTATGACAACCGGCAGGAGCCATAGGAGTTGTCTTTATTTATTGTATGACCTGCGTGTCATTGAACAACGCCATGTAATTACTTTACTTTATTGATAATCGTTAGTTGTAGTAGTAGAAGTAATAGTTGGCGAGCAACTTCATGGAGACACGATGATGGAGATCATGATGATGGAGATCATGGTGTCATGCCGGTGACAAGATGATCATGGAGCCCCAAGATGGAGATCAAAGGAGCTATATGATATTGGCCATATCATGTCACTATTATTTGATTGCATGTGATGTTTATCATGTTTATACATCTTATTTTCTTAGAACAACAGTAGTAAATAAGATGATCCCTTCTTTAAAATTTCAAGAAAGTGTTCCCCCTAACTGTGCACCATTGCGACAGTTCGTTGTTTCAAAGCACCACGTGATGATCGGGTGTTTGATCCTAACATTCACATACAACGGGTGTAAGACAGATTTACACACGCGAAACACTTAGGTTGACTTGACGAGCCTAGCATGTGTACAAACATGGCCTCGGAACACAGAAGACCGAAAGGTCGAGCATGAGTCATATAGAAGATACGATCAACATGAAGATGTTCACCGATGTTGACTAGTCCGTCTCACGTGATGATCGGACACGGCCTAGTTGACTCGGATCATGTAATCACTTAGATGACTAGAGGGATGTCTATCTGAGTGGGAGTTCATAAGATGAACTTAACTATCCTGAACATAGTCAAAAGGTCTTCGCAAATTATGTCGTAGCTCGCGCTTTAGTTCTACTGTTTAGATATGTTCCTAGAGAAAAATTAGTTGAAAGTTGAGAGTAGCAATTATGCGGACGAGGTCCGTAAACTGAGGATAGTCCTCATTTGCTTCATAGAAGGCTTATGTCCTTAATGCACCGCTCAGTGTGCTGAACCTCGAACGTTGTCTGTGGATGTTGCGAACATCTGACATACACGTTTTGATAACTACGTGATAGTTCAGTTAAACGGTTTAGAGTTGAGGCACCGAAGACGGTTTTTGAAACGTCGCGAAACATATGAGATGTTTTGAGGGCTGAAATTGAGATTTCAGGCTCGTGCCCATGTCAAGAGGTATAAGACCTCCGAAGATTTTCTTAGCCTACAAACTAAGGAGAAAAGCTCAATTGTTGAGCTTGTGCTCAGATTGTCTGAGTACAACAATCATTTGAATTGAGTGGGAGTTGATCTTCCAGATGAGATAGTGATGTTTTCTCGAAAGACATTACCACCAAGCTGCTAGAGCTTCGTGATGAACTATAATATATCAGGGACATATATGATGATCCTTGAGAAATTCGTGATGTTTGACACCAAAGTAGAAATCAAGAAGGAGCATCAATTGTTGATGGTTGGTGAAACCACTAGTTTCAAGAAGGGAAAGGGCAAGAAGGGATACTTCATGAAACGGCAATTCAGCTGCTGCTCTAGTGAAGAAACCCAAGGTTGAACCCAAACCCGAGACTAAGTGCTTCTGTAATAAGGGGAACAGCCACTGGAGCAGAATTACCCTAGATACTTGGTAGATTAGAAGGCTGGCAAGGTCGATAGAAGTATATTGGATATACATTGTGTTAATGTGTACTTTACTAGTACTCCTAGTAGCACCAGGGTTCGGTTTCTAAGTGTTAGTAACTCGAAATAAAAGCTACGGATTAAACGGAGACTAGCTAAAAGTGAGCTGACGATATGTGTTGGAAGTGTTTCCAATGTTGATATGATCAAGCATCGCATGCTCCCTCTACCATCGAGATTGGTGTTAAACCTAAATAATTGTTATTTGGTGTTTGCGTTGAGCATAGACATGATTGGATTATGTCTATCGCGATACGGTTATTCATTTAAGGAGAATAATGGTTACTCTGTTTATTTGAATAAAACCTTCAATGGTCTTACACCTAAAATGAATGGTTTATTGAATCTCGATCATAGTGATACACATGTTCATGCCAAAAGATATAGGATAGTAATGATAGTACCACCTACTTATGGCACTGCCATTTAAGTCATATCGGTATAAAACGCATGAAGAAGCTCCATGTTGATGGATCTTTGGACTCACTCATTTTTGAACGGACTGAGACATGCGAACCATGTTTGTTGGTAGATATGCATGAAGAAACTCTATATAGATGGATCGTTTGTACTCACTTGATTTTGAATCACTTGAGACATGCAAATCATACCACATGAGCAAGATGACTGAAAGCCTCGTTTTCAGTAAAATGGAACTAGAAAGCAACTTGTTCGAAGTAATACATTTTGATGTGTGCAGTCCAATGAGTGCTGAGGCATGTAGTGGATATCGTTATGTTCTTACTTCACAGATGATTTGAGTAGATGTTGAGTAAATTTACTTGATGAATCACGAGTCTGAATTATTGAAAGGTTCAAGTAATTTCAGAGTGAAGTTGAACATCGTCGTGACAAGAGGATATAATGTCTATGATATGATCATAGAGATGAATATCTGAATTACAAGTTTGGCACAGAATTAAGACATTGTGGAAATTGTTTCACAACTGATACAGCCTGGAACACCATAATGTGATGGTGTGTCCGAACATCATAACTGCACCCTATTGGATATGATGCATACCATGATGTCTCTTATCAAATTACCACAATAGTTTATGGGTTAGGCATTTTAGACAACCACATTCACTTTAATAGGGCACCACGTAATTCCGATGAGATGACACCGTATGAACTATGGTTTAGAGAAACCTAAGCTGTCATTTCTTAAAAGTTTGAGGCTGCGACGCTTATGTGAAAAGTTTCAGGCTGATAAGATCGAACCCAAAGCGGATAAATGCATCTTCATAGGACACCCAAAATAGTTGGGTATACCTCCTGTCTCAGATCCGAAAGCAATAAGGATTGTTTCTAGAATCGGGTCCTTTCTCGAGGAAAAGTTTCTCTCGAAAGAATTGAGTGGGAGGATGGTGGAGACTTGATGAGGTTATTGAACCGTCTCTTCAACTAGTGTGTGGCAGGGCACAGGAAGTTGTTCCTATGGCACCTATACCAATTGAAGTGGAAGCTTATGATAGTGATCATGAAACTTCAGATCAAGTCACTACCAAACCTCGTAGGATGACAAGGATGCATACTACTTCAGAGTGGTACATAATCCTGTCTTGAAAGTCATGTTGCTAGAAAACAATGAACCTACGAGCTATGGAGAAGCGGTGGTGGGCCCGGATTCCGATAAATGGCTCAAGGCCACATAATCCGAGAGAGGATCCATATATGAAAACAAAGTGTAGACTTTGGAAGAAACTACTTAATGGTCGTAAGGCTGTTAGGTACAGATGGATTTTAAAAGGAAGACGGACAATGATGGTAAATGTCACCATTAAGAAAGCTCGACTTGTCGTTAAGATGTTTTCGGCAAGTTCAAGGAGTTGTCTACGATGAGACTTTCTCACTCGTAGCGATGCTAAGAGTCTGTTGGAATTATATTAGCAATTACTGCATCATTTATGAAATCTTGCAGATAGGATGTCAAAACATTGTTTCCTCGACGATTTTTGAGGAAAGGTTGTATGTGATACAACCGGAAGGTTTTGTCAATCCTGAAATATGCTAATAAGTATGCAAAGCTCCAGCAATCCTTCTAAGGACTGGAGTAAGCATCTCGGAGTTGGAATGTATGCTTTGATGATGATCAAAGATTTTGGGTTTATACAAAGTTTATGAGAAACTTGTATTTCCAAAGAAGTGAGTGGGAGCACTATAGAATTTCTGATGAGTATATGTTGTTGACATATTGTTGATCAGAATGACGTAGAATTTCTGGAAAGCATATAGGGTTATTTGGAAAGTGTTTTTCAATGGAAAGCCTGGATTAAGCTACTTGAACATTGAGCATCAAGATCTATATGGATAGATCAAAACGCTTAATGGTACTTTCAAATGAGCACATACCTTGACATGATCTTGAAGGTGTTCAAGATGGATCAGTCAAAGAAGGAGTTCTTGCCTGAATTGTAAGGTATGAAGTTAAGACTTAAAGCTCGACCACGGCAGAACAGAAAGAAAGGATGAAGGTCGTCCCCTATGCTTAGACATAGGCTCCATAGTATGCTATGCTGTGTACCGCACCTGATGTGTGCCTTGCCACATGTCTGGCTAGAGGGTACGAAGGTGATCTAGGAGTAGATCACCAGATAGCGGTCAAAATTATCCTTAGAGGAATAAGGAATTTTCTCAATTATGGAGGTGGTAAAAGAGTTCGTCGTAAAGGGTTACGTCGATGCAAGCTTAACACCTATCCGGATAGCTCTGAGTAGAGATACTGGATACGTATAATGGAGCAACAATTTAGAATAGCTCCAAGTAGAACAGTTATTTGGGATGGCTCCAAATGTAGCGTAGTAGTTGCATCTACAAGATGACATAGAAATTTGCGAAGTACATACGGATCTGAATGTTGCAGACCCATTGACTAAAACCTCTCTCACAAGCAACATGATCAAACCCAGAACTCATTGAGTGTTAATCACATAGTGATGTGAACTAGATTATTGACTCTAGTAAACTCTTTGGATGTTGGTCACATGGCGATGTGACATGTGAGTGTTAATCACATGGCGATGTGAACTAGATTATTGACTCTAGTGCAAGTGGGAGACTGTTGGAAATATGCCCTAGAGGCAATAATAAATAAGTTATTATTATATTTCCTTGTTCATGATAATCGTTTATTATCCATGCTAGAATTGTATTGATAGGAAACTCAGATACATGTGTGGATACATAGACAACACCATGTCCCTAGTAAGCCTCTAGTTGACTAGCTCGTTGATCAATAGATGGTTACGGTTTCCTAACCATGGACATTGGATGTCATTGATAACGGGATCACATCATTAGGAGAATGATGTGATGGACAAGACCCAATCCTAAGCATAGCACTAGATCGTGTAGTTCGTATGCTAAAGCTTTTCTAATGTCAAGTATCATTTCCTTAGACCATGAGATTGTGCAACTCCCGGATACAGTAGGAGTGCTTTGGGTGTGCCAAACGTCACAACGTAACTGGGTGGCTATAAAGGTACACTACGGGTATCTCCGAAAGTGTCTGTTGGGTTGGCACGAATCAAGATTGGGATTTGTCACTCCGTGTGACGGAGAGGTATCTCTGGGCCCACTCGGTAGGACATCATCATAATGTGCACAATGTGATCAAGGAGTTGATCACGGGATGATGTGTTACGGAACGAGTAAAGAGACTTGCCGGTAACGAGATTGAACAAAGGAATCAGGATACCGACGATCGAATCTCGGGCAAGTATCGTACCGATAGACAAAGGGAATTGTATACGGGATTGATTAAGTCCTTGACATCGTGGTTCATCCGATGAGATCATCGTGGAACATGTGGGAGCCTACATGGGTATCCAGATCCCACTGTTGGTTATTGACCGGAGAACGTCTCGGTCATGTCTGCATGTCTCCCGAACCCGTAGGGTCTACACACTTAAGGTTCGATGACGCTAGGGTTATTAAGGAAGTTTGTATGTGGTTTCCGAATGTTGTTCGGAGTCTCGGATGAGATCCCGGACGTCACGAGGAGTTCCGGAATGGTATGGAGGTAAAGATTTATATATGGGAAGTCCTGTTTTGGTCACCGGAAAAGTTTCGGGGTTATCGGTAACGTACCGGGACCACCGGGAGGGTCCCGGGGGTCCACCAAGTGGGGCCACCAGCCTCGGAGGGCTTCATGGGCCAAGTGTGGAAGGGGACCAGCCCCAGGTGGGCTGGTGCACCCTCCCACAAGGCCCAAGGTGCAAGGGAAGAGGAGAGGGGGCAAACCCTAGGCTTAGATGGGCCCTAAGGCCCACCCTAGGGGGCGCCCCCCTCTCCCCCTCTTGGCCGCCTCCCCTTTCCCATCTAGGGCTGCCGCCCCCCCTAGGGGTGGGAACCCTAGAGGGGGCGCACCCTCCTCCCTCTCCCCTATATATAGTGAGGCCTAGGGGCTGCCCATGACACGCGATTTGATCTCTCTCGTTGGTGCAGCCCTCCCTCTCTTTCTCCTCATATTCCGTGGTGCTTGGCGAAGCCCTGCAGGATTGCCACGCTCCTCCACCACCACCACGCCGTTGTGCTGCTGCTGGATGGAGTCTTCCTCAACCTCTCCTTCTCCCCTTGCTGGATCAAGGCGTAGGAGACGTCACCGGGCTGTACGTGTGTTGAACATGAAGGTGCCGTCCGTTCGGCACTAGGATCTTCGGTGATTTGGATCACGACGAGTACGACTCCATCAACCCCGTTCGCTTGAACGCTTCCGCTTAGCGATCTACAAGGGTATGTAGATGCACTCTCCTTCCCTTTGTTGCTAGTCTCTCCATAGATAGATCTTGGTGACACGTAGGAAAATTTTGAATTTCTGCTACGTTCCCCAACAGTCATCCCACGAGGTTTGGTAGTGACTTGATCTGAAGTTTCATGATCACTATCACAAGCTTCCACTTCAATTGGTGTAGGTGCCACAGGAACAACTTCCTGTGCCCTGCCACACACTAGTTGAAGAGACGGTTCAATAACCTCATCAAGTCTCCACCATCCTCCCACTCAATTCTTTCGAGAGAAACTTTTCCTCGAGAAAGGACCCGATTCTAGAAACAATCCCTTATTGCTTTCGAATCTGAGACAGGAGGTATACCCAACTGTTTTGGGTGTCCTATGAAGATGCATTTATCCGCTTTGGGTTCGAGCTTATCAGCCTGAAACTTTTTCACATAAGCGTCGCAGCCCCAAACTTTTAACAAATGACAGCTTAGGTTTCTCTAAACCATAGTTCATACGGTGTCATCTCATCGGAATTACGTGGTGCCCTATTTAAAGTGAATGTGGTTGTCTCTAACGCCTAACCCATAAACTATCATGGTAATTTGATAAGAGACATCATGGTATGCATCATATCCAATAGGGTGCATTTATGATGTTCGGACACACCATCACACTATGGTGTTCCAGGCTGTATTAGTTGTGAAACAATTTCCACAATGTCTTAATTCTGTGCCAAACTTGTAATTAAGATATTCATCTCTATGATCATATCATAGATCTTTTATCCTCTTGTCACGACGATCTTTCAACTTCACCCTGAAATTACTTGAACCTTTCAATAATTCAGACTCGTGATTCATCAAGTAATTATACTCAACATCCACTCAAATCATCTGTGAAGTAAGAACATAACGATATCCACTACATGCCTCAGCACTCATTGGACTACACACATCAAAATGTATTACTTCCAACAAGTTGCTTTCTAGTTCCATTTTACTGAAACCGAGGCTTTCAGTCATCTTGCCCATGTGGTATGATTTGCATGTCTCAAGTGATTCAAAATCAAGTGAGTCCATATGGTCCATTTGCATGGAGTTTCTTCATGCATATACACCAATAGACATGGTTCGCATGTCTCAAACCTTTCAAAAATGAGTGAGTCCAAAGATCCATCAACATGGAGCTTCTTCATGCGTTTTATACCGATATGACTTAAGTGGCAGTGCCACAAGTAGGTGGTACTATCATTACTATCTTATATCTTTTGGCATGAACATGTGTATCACTACGATCAAGATTCAATAAACCATTCATTTTAGGCGGAAGACCATTGAAGGTATTATTCAAATAAACAGAGTAACCATTATTCTCCTTAAATGAATAACTGTATCGTGATAGACATAATCCAATCATGTCTATGCTCAACGCAAACACCAAATAACAATTATTTAGGTTTAACACCAATCTCGATGGTAGAGGGAGCGTGCGATGCTTGATCATATCAACATTGGAAACACTTCCAACACATATCGTCAGCTCACCTTTAGCTAGTCTCCGTTTATTCCGTAGCTTTTATTTCGAGTTACTAACACTTAGCAACCGAATCGGTATCTAATACCTTGATGCTACTAGGAGAACTAGTAAAGTACACATCAATGCAATGTATATCCAATATACTTCTATCGACCTTGCCAGCCTTCTAATCTACCAAGTATCTAGGGTAATTCTGCTCCAGTGGTTGTTTCCCTTATTACAGAAGCACTTAGTCTCGGGTTTGGGTTCAACCTTTGGTTTCTTCACTAGAGCAGCAGCTGAATTGCCGTTTCATGAAGTATCCCTTCTTGCCCTTGTCCTTCTTGAAACTAGTGGTTTCACCAACCATCAACAATTGATGCTCCTTCTTGATTTCTACTTTTGTGGTGTCAAACATCGCGAATATCTCAAGGATCATCATATATATCCCTGATATATTATAGTTCATCATGAAGCTCTAGCAGCTTGGTGGTAATGACTTCGGAGAAACATCACTATCTCATCTGGAAGATCAACTCCCACTTGATTCAAATGATTGTTGTACTTAGACAATCTGAGCACAAGCTCAACAATTGAGCTTTTCTCCCTTAGTTTGCAGGTTAAGAAAATCGTCGGACGTCTTATACCTCTTGACGTGGGCACGAGCCTGAAATCCCAATTTCAGCCCTCGAAACATCTCATATGTTCCGCGATGTTTCGAAACGTCTTTGGTGCCTCAACTCTAAACCGTTTAACTGAACTATCACGTAGTTATCAAGATGTGTATGTCAGATGTTCGCAACATCCACAGACAACGTTCGAGGTTCAGCACACTGAGCGGTGCATTAAGGACATAAGCCTTCTATGAAGCAATGAGGACAATCCTCAGTTTATGGACCTAGTCCGCATAATTGCTACTATCAACTTTCAACTAAATTTTCTCTAGGAACAAATCTAAACAGTAGAACTAAAGCGCGAGCTACGACATAATTTGCAAAATCCTTTTGACTATGTTTAGGATAAACAAGTTCATCTTATGAACTCCCACTCAGATAGACATCCCTCTAGTCATCTAAGTGATTACATGATCCGAGTCAACTAGGCCGTGTCTGATCATCACGTGAGACGGACTAGTCAACATCGGTGAACATCTTCATGTTGATCGTATCTTCTATACGACTCATGTTCGACCTTTCGGTCTTCTGTGTTCCGAGGCCATGTCTGTACATGCTAGGCTCGTCAAGTCAACCTAAGTGTTTCGCGTGTGTAAATCTGGCTTACACCCGTTGTATGTGAACGTAAGAATCTAACACCCGATCATCACGTGGTGCTTCGAAACAACGAACTGTCGCAATGGTGCACAGTTAGGGGGAACACTTTCTTGAAATTATTATGAGGGATCATCTTATTTACTACCGTCGTTCTAAGTAAACAAGATGCAAAAACATGATAAACATCACATGCAATCAAATAATGGTGACATGATATGGCCAATATCATATAGCTCCTTTGATCTCCATCTTGGGGCTCCATGATCATCTTGTCACCGGCATGACACCATGATCTCCATCATCGTGTCTCCATGAAGTTGCTCGCCAACTATTACTTCTACTACTATGGCTACCGGTTAGCAATAAAGTAAAGTAATTACATGGCATTGTTTAATGACACGCAGGTCATATAATAAATAAAGACAACTCCTATGGCTCCTGCCGGTTGTCATACTCATCGACATGCAAGTCGTGATTCCTATTACAAGAACATGATCAATCTCATACATCACATATCATTCATCACATTCTTCTTGGCCATATCACATCACATAGCATACCCTGCAAAAACAAGTTAGACGTCCTCTAATTGTTGTTTGCATGTTTTACGTGGCTGCTATGGGTTTCTAGCAAGAACGTTTCTTACCTACGCAAAGACCACAACGTGATATGCCAATTTCTATTTACCCTTCATAAGGACCCTTTTCATCGAATCCGATCCGACTAAAGTGGGAGAGACACACACCCGCCAGCCACCTTATGCAACTAGTGCATGTTTGTCGGTGGAACCGGTCTCACGTAAGCGTACGTGTAAGGTTGGTCCGGGCCGCTTCATCCCACAATGCCGCCGAATCAAGATTGGACTAGTAACGGTAAGCATATTGAACAAAATCGACGCCCACAACTACTTTGTGTTCTACTCGTGCATAGTAACTACGCATAGACCTAGCTCATGATGCCACTGTTGGGGAACGTAGCAGAAATTCAAAATTTTCCTACATGTCACCAAGATCTATCTATGGAGAAACCAGCAACGAGGGGAAGAAGAGTGCATCTACATACCCTTGTAGATCGCTAAGCGGAAGCGTTGAAGAGAACGGGGTTGAAGGAGTCGTACTCGTCATGATCCAAATCACCGATGATCCTAGCGCCGAACGGACGGCACCTCCGCGTTCAACACACGTACGGAGCAGCGATGTCTCCTCCTTCTTGATCCAGCAAGGGGGAAGGAGAGGTTGATGGAGATCCAGCAGCACGACGGCGTGGTGGTGGAAGTAGTGGGATTCCAACAGGGCTTCACCAAGCGCTGCGGGAGGAGGGAGATGTGTCACGGGAGGGAGAGGGAGGCGACAGGGCTTCGATGCGGCTGCCCTCCCTTCCCCCACTATATATAGGGCCAAGGGAGAGGGGGGGCGCAGCCTTGGCCCTTCCTCCAAGGAAGGGTGCGGCTAGGGAGGAGTCCCTCCTCCCCAAGGCACCTAGGAGGTGCCTTCCCCCTTTAGGACTCTTCCTTTCCTTATCTCTTGGCACATGGGCCTCTTGGGGCTGGTGCCCTTGGCCCATATAGGCCAAGGCGCACACCCCTACAGCCCATGTGGCCCCCCCGAGGCAGCTGGCCCCACCCGGTGGACCCCCGGGACCCTTCCGGTGGTCCTCGTACAATACTGGTGACCCCAAAACTTGTCCCGATGGCCGAAATAGCACTTCCTATATATAATTCTTTACCTCCGGACCATTCCGGAACTCCTCGTGACGTCCGGGATCTCATCCGGGACTCCGAACAACATTCGGGATACCGCATACTAATATCTCTATAACCCTAGCGTCACCGAACCTTAAGTGTGTAGACCCTACGGGTTCGGGAGACATGCAGACATGACCGAGATGACTCTCCGGTCAATAACCAACAGCGGGATCTGGATACCCATGTTGGCTCCCACATGTTCCACGATGATCTCATTGGATGAACCACAATGTCGAGGATTCGATCAATCCCGTATGCAATTCCCTTTGTCTAGCGGTACGATACTTGCCCGAGATTCGATCGTCGATATCCCGATACCTTGTTCAATCTCGTTACCGGCAAGTCTCTTTACTCGTTCTGTAACACATCATCCCG
This sequence comes from Triticum monococcum, assembly GCA_034509565.1. Taxonomy (NCBI): domain Eukaryota; kingdom Viridiplantae; phylum Streptophyta; class Magnoliopsida; order Poales; family Poaceae; genus Triticum; species Triticum monococcum. The sequence continues at coordinate 477,113,630 of CM067841.1, forward strand.
TGATCAATTCCTTGATCACATTGTGCACATTATGATGATGTCCTACCGAGTGGGCCCAGAGATACCTCTCCGTCACACGGAGTGACAAATCCCAGTCTCGATTCATGCCAACCCAACAGACACTTTCGGAGATACCCGTAGTGCACCTTTATAGTCACCCAGTTATGTTGTGACGTTTGGCACACCCAAAGTATTCCTACGGTATCCGGGAGTTGCAGAATCTCATGGTCTAAGGAAATGATACTTGACATTAGAAAAGCTTTAGCATACGAACTACACGATCTAGTGTTATGCTTAGGATTGGGTCTTGTCCATCACATCATTCTCCTAATGATGTGATCCCGTTATCAACAACATCCAATGTCCATGGTCAGGAAACCGTAACCATCTATTGATCAACGAGCTAGTCAACTAGAGGCTTACTAGGGACATGGTGTTGTTATGTATCCACACATGTATCTGAGTTTCCTATCAATACAACTCTAGCATGGATAATAAACGATTATCATGAACAAGGAAATATAATAATAACTTATTTATTATTGCCTCTAGGGCATATTTCCAACAACTATGTATCCCTTCCCCTTATGTATTACATGGGTTGTGTGAAGATTACCTCACTTGCGACATTGCTTATAATGCGGTTATGTCTCTAAGTCGTGCTTCGACACGTGGGAGATATAGCCGCATCGAGGGCGTTACAAGTTGGTAATCAGAGTCTTCCCCAACCTTAGGAGTCCCCACTGCTTGATCGAATTAGCGGACGTTGTTGAGTCTAGAAAAATGTTTTGAGTCATTTAGGAATTATATATCGGAGAGCTTAGGAATTCTTTTTACTTCCCAGTCTCCTTCATCGCTCTGGTAAGGCATCCTGACGTAGAGTTTTGACTCTTCTCTTCTCAAATTTCACTAAAAAAAATTAGGATCACGCGGGTATCTTGGAATCGTTCCGATGGTTTTGTGATGAGAACATTGTCTTGGTGCCTCCTGTCAGGGGTTTTGTGGAGGTGTCCTGGGGAGTTGAGCTCCGAGGTGTTGTCGTCATAATTTTATCGTTGCAATTCTGGAATACCTGAGTTTAGTACGCCGACATCGAAAATCTCTTTCATGCAGTTCGTTGGTGAGATAACCTCGACGCCACCCAGTACTGGGGCGGGAGTTCGGGAGTATTGCCATAACTTGTATAACGGATGCTTTTCGAAGGTTGAGGTAGATTATTTCCGAAGGTTTCTTGGTTATGTGTTGAAGGATGGATACAGCTGGATGTAGGATTTTCTAGTTTGGGTGAGATAGTATGCTTCCCCTGTATCCCCAACACCTGATTGCATAACCGGAAAATTTCGGGAGTTTCATAAGTGGGAATTCAAGTAGATCTTAGGATATCTTTTCGACGGATGTATGATATGAAATTGGGGTTCGACGTCTAGTGGTCCGCCTATTCACGGTCGATTTTACAGTGGTCTCGTTGTGTTTTAAAGAGTCCTTGGCTATGCCGACTTGGGGACGCTTCGTATGTCATGTGCACTGCCTTGTACATGATGGTGCTATACGATCGAGCCCGTGTAGGCCCCACCACGAAAACTTCGGACGAAATCTCTATCATATGTTTGTTCCGGCTTATTTTGCGAGCCAATCCTTTGTTTTTGTTTTGAGTTGTGGTATTCGAGTTGCTTCAAGTCAAATGTTGATTCCATCCCTTGTCTAAATGATGTTCTCATACTCCGAGTGGATACCAATCCTTCTTGATCATCAAGAGTGTCTTATCAATCCTTTTCAACCAGTGTGTCTCTCTTCAAGTGGATCCGGTCACTTCAACATCCGCGAGATCAATTATCATTTCTTCTCAACGGTGTTTGTTTCACCCATTCCAAGTTGTCTTTGTTCTCCCACCCTCCCACCCTTGTTTCTTCAAGGACTCAGATTTCTTAATCAAGTATCCTTCTATTCTTGTGAAGTCTCTCCATTCCTTTTCCGTCAATGTTCTTATCCGGTGATTCTCATGAAGATTCTAATGGAGCCTCAAGTTCATCATTATTCATTCCTTTTCTTCTCCAGTGGATTCAAGTCAAGCTTTGTTGATCATATCCTTTCCTCGTTTCAATGTTTTCTCATGCCGGTGCAATTCTCAATCATTCACCTCTCGCTATTCAATTGTTCCGGAGTGCGGAAGGTATCTCAGAAGGATCGTCTTGTCATTCAAGATCCGTTAATCCTATTTTGAGGATGCTATCTCATTCAAGCCATTTTAATTCAACCGGTGCATTCCCTCTTTTAAATCGTTCTACGGTGTTTCTTTTGAGTGGGCCCTAACCCACAGGTCTTTTCCCAGGATCTTACCTAACTCTTCTAATTCTCCCGGAGATATCCTTAAAATTCATTTCAAAGTTGACGTAACAATGAGTTATCATCAGTCAAATGCCATCTCCTAGATCTTTCACAATTCTTTTCATCGTTGGCTCAACTTTTCCATTCTTCATTCCGGTGTGCCTCAACAATTCACGATGGTGTTTCTCGTCGTCATTTGAAGACCGAAGAAGAGTTTCTCTTTAATCTTGCTCCATTCTCTTCAAGATTCGTGATTCTAGCTTGTTGCCATCCTCTCGTAATTGTTTGATTGTGAGAATTCTTTTTATCCATCCGGAGCAATTCAAGATTCTTTTCAGTTCGATTATCCGGAGCCCATCATTTTAGAAGACTTGTTCATTCTCAGCTTTCAGCTCTCATTCCCCAAATCTCACCGGTGCATCATTCAATATTCTTTAATCAGCGCGTGATCTCTTCGTTTCAGTTGTATCTAAATTCTCTCAAGTATCTTCGTTCATTTTCATTTCTTATGGTGGTTCTTCCAGGTTTCTCTTCCTTATCAATTTATTCATTGTCAATCCTACCGGTAGTTCAAAGAAGACCTTCCCAAGTTGGCGATATATCTCTCTTAATCCTTGCTACGAGAATAAGTAGTGTGCCAAATCCGTTGATTGCCATCAATTTAATTGGTGAAGGACAAGCATAATGTAATTCTTATTCTTGTTTCATCCAAGTGGTTAATTCTTTATTCCGGAGGCTCATCAAATTATCGGTTTCACTTGATTCATTTTTCTTTCCCGGAGTCCCAAGCTCTCACAATTATGTTATCACGGAGATCCATCTAAATCATTGCAAGGGTTCACCTTGTGTTTTCAATTTCTCTTTCTTTTTATTCTTTTGTTACCGGAGTTTCTTCATGGAGGCTATACTTGATGGTTCATCAAGGATTTATATCCCTTCTCCAAGAGTTCATTGAGATTCTTTTCTAAGGAGCTCAAGCATTCTTCATCTTGCATTCCGAAGTGCAATTCCTTCTACCGTATCAATTAAGGTGGTATTATGCCATTCTTAATAATTTTCCTTCGTGTTTCATGATTCACGAGTTATCAAGATGAGGTATTTTAAATCCACAAATCTCGTCATTGGAGTTATCTTGGGTTATACTTCACCTAAAGCCTTCCCTAAGGATTGTTGCTATAATTGTGCTCATATATGATCCAAGTTCTTCATATATCCTTCCGGTGATAAGCTTCTCGTCTCTTTGTTCATTCCAATCCAATTCTTCTTCTCGTGAGTGGCAGGTTGTCACCTCATAATGTTTGAGTTGTATTCCATAAGACCATATCAAGATTTCTCTTTTCGTTGTTGTTTTTTTACAACAATTCCGTTCGACCCTTATCCTAAGGATGCCTTTTCAAGCTCTTTTGTAGCAGAAGTTGGCATTTTCTTCTACATTCTTTTGTCTCAATTATCTTTATTCTATTCTTTCTCCGGGAGGTCTAGTGATGTTGCTCTTTTCACTCCTCATCTCGGTTTGTCAAGATCATGTTCAATTTCTTCCATTTACAGTCGAAGTGCTGACCAAATTATATCAGTCTTATTCCTTCTCTATCTTGTTTTACCGGAGTGTCGTTCGAATTTGTTCTTCCTTATTACTCTTCCCTACCGGAGTGCTTTCAACCTTGTTCTTCCTCGTTCCTCTTTCCCAACGGAGTGCTTTATACTTTGTGTATCTCCGTTGTATTTTTTTTCTCGATATGGTTTAACCTTTTCAAGGTTCTTTGGTCTCACTCATTTGTCAAAGGAGCAACTTAGTTTTACCTCTTCTCTTTCTCTTCCGTTTTCCCTCCGGTGCCATTCTAGATCTCGGGACGAGATCCTCTCGTAGTGGTGGAGTGTTGTAACGCCCCGAGACCGATGTGCCAGGTGTCGTTCAGTTATTCGCTGGTGTCGCCTTGTCATTGCTTGCATGTCATGCATTGCATATCATGTCATCATGTGCATTTCATTTGCATACGTGTTCGTCTCATGCATCCAAGCTTTTTCCCCGTTGTCCGTTTTGCATTCCGGCGTTCCGTTCTCCTCCGGTGGTCTTTTCTACCTTTCTTTCATGTGTGGGGATTAAACATTTCCGGATTGGACCGAGACTTGCCATGCGGCCTTGGTTTACTACCGGTAGTCCGCCTGTCAAGTTTCGTATCATTTAGACTTCGTTTGATACTCCAACGGTTAACCGAGGGACCGAAAAGGCCTCGTGTGTGTTGCAGCCCAACACCCCTCCAATTTGGCCCAAAACCCACCTAAACCTGCTCCATCATCTCGGTCGTTCAATCACGATCGCGTGGCCGAAAACCGCACCTCATTTGGACTCTCCTAGCTCCCTCTACCTATATATATATATATGTGCTCCCCTCCCGAAATTCTCGCGGAGGAACCATAGATCCGTTCCTCTCCGCGCCGCCGGACAAATTTCGCACCGCCGAACATGTCCGTTTCGTCCGCCGCCTCCGCTGCCCAACCAGAGCACGCCACCTATCCCACCGTCGTCCCACCACCGCCGCGGCCCACGGAACCCATCAGGGGCCCGCGCGGGCCCATCTCGCCGCCGCCTCCCCGCGGGAGCCCGCGCCCGCTCCCGCGTCTCCCTCGCCGGCGTTAACTGCTCGCCGCCGCGCCCCTTCGTGCTTGCCGCCGCCGGCAGCCGCTCGCCGGAGTCGCCGCCCGCCGCCACCGCCTCCCGCGGAGAAGCCCGCACGCCGCCCGGCTCCACTCCTCGCCGCGTCGCCACGTCACTACCGCGTCGCGCCGCCTCTTCACCGCCGCCGCCTTCACCGGCCTGCGCCGGCAAGCTCCACCGGAGCAACGCCACGCCACCGTGCAAGATTCGCCCGCCGCCAAGCTTCCTCGCGCCGCCCAAGCCCGAAGGCTGCCTCCCCGCGCCGCCCTCGTCGAGATCCGGCCGGATCCGTTCAGATCCAGCCCGGATCCATCAACTCCGGCGCCCCCAAGCTCCTCCGGCCGCCGTCCCCGCCATTTCCGGTGAATTTCCAGCCAGATCCACCGCCGTCCTCGTTATCCGTGCCGCGTTGACTTTTTCTGCGGGGTAAGAATTCCACTAAGTCCCGGAGATTCCCTGTTTCATATGCTCATGTTCATCGCATCACAACTTTGCATCTGTAGCTCCGATTTGAGCATATAGCATATCAAAATGTTCATCTCAGAGAGTACATCATTTCATTCCATTGCATGATTTTCATTTGAGTTCATCTTGATGCCCGAAATGCTGTTAGAAGAGGGCTACTTGAGTTAATTGTCAGATCTGCTACTCCATGTTAGACTTTTGTCATTTTTGCCATGATTATTGTGTGCATGATATGATCATGAGCTCTACATATGTTTTGTTAAGGGTTTTGTCATCTTTCCAGAGGTGCAACCCATGTATTTTTGTGATGTGTGTGGTGACTAGTGCAAGCTTGCAAAGTGAGGCACTTGGTAATTCTGTTTTCAGGGACTTAGCATTTCCACTAAGTCCTTGAGCTGTTTAGTTCATGATGCCATATGTTCTTGTTATTTCCTAGTGATCCGTGCCTCTTTTGAGGATGATCAGTAAGGATGTTTTGTTAATCTTGTAGTGCTCTATCCATCCATGCCTTTGTTTGCAATTATGGAGCACCCTAGCTTGAGTCAATCGAGCTCTACTTTTGCTACTTTGTGAATCTGGGCAGATCGTCAACTTGTTTGCGATTTTGCCGATGTTGTTGTAGTTGATCCGTGCATGCTATGCCATTGTTCTTGCCATGTCTAGCTTGCATTTTGTGTGTTCTTGATAGAGGTATGCTTAGCTTATCATGAGTTGCACCGTAGTGAGTGCATCAAGCTCGTAAACATACCTACTTGAGTTATGAGTTCAGCTTGTCCCAGTTTTCACTAAGTCTGAAACTGATTATGTTTTTGCTATGTTCACATGCTTGCAATTGTATTTTGTGATCCCTTTTGGCTCAAGGTCACTAAGGGACTTTTGTTAAGCTCTTTGAGTAGCTCCATGCCATGTTTTACTTTGTCATGTTCAGGTCCTGTAGCATATAGTTTTGTTGCTCCGAAGAGTGCTATCTGATCTGAAATTCCAGACAAGTGTTAATTTCACTAAGTCTGAGATCTGTTTACCGTTTGCATTTTTGCCATGCTTGTTTGAACCTGTTAATGGATGTTTTGGCCGTAGCTCTTTGTTAAGCATCTTGAATGCATCCCTGCCATGTATTTTGTTGCCATGTTTGAGTGCTGTAGCATGTTCATCTCATCGCATTTAGATGACTACTTGCTGTAAATCGCAGACTGGTGTCATATTTGAATCGCTTGCCATTTCCAAACCGTAACTCCGATTCCGGCATTCTTTATATCATTTTCAAGCGATTTCGTCTCATCTTTCCAATGGGACACTTGGATTTCCAAGTTGAGGCCATATTCATGCATTCCTTGTCCAATCATGCATATGCATCGCATACCGCATCCCGCATATCATACCATGTTCATGTGTTGGTTGTTTACTATGTTGTGTGTTTCTTTTCTGGTGTTTGCTTCTTCGGGTTGGTTCTGGTAACGTCGCGTTTGTGATGATCCGTTCATCTACGTTCGTTTGTCGTCTTCATGGACTCGTTCTTCTTCCTTGCGGGATTTCAGGCAAGATGACCATACCCTCGAAATCACTTCTATCTTTGCTTGCTAGTTGCTCGCTCTTTTGCTATGCCTATGCTGCGATACCTACCACTTGCTTATCATGCCTCCCATATTGTTGAACCAAGCCTCTAACCCACCTTGTCCTAGTAAACCATTGATTGGCTATGTTACCGCTTTGCTCAGCCCCTCTTATAGCATTGTTAGTTGCAGGTGAAGATTGAAGTTGTTCCTTGTTGGAACATGGAGATGTTGTTCCTTGTTGGAACATTGTTTACTTGTTGGGATATCACAATATATCTTATTTAATTAATGCATCTATATACTTGGTAAAGGGTGGAAGGATCGGCCTTATGCCTGGTGTTTTGTTCCACTCTTGCCGCCCTAGTTTCCGTCATATCGGTGTTATGTTCCCGGATTTTGCGTTCCTTACGCGGTTGGGCTATTATGGGAACCCATTGACAGTTCGTCTTAAGTAAAGCTCTTCCAGCAATGCCCAACATTGGTTTTACCATTTGCCACCTAGCCTTTTCTTTCCCTTGGATTCTGCAGACTCAAGGGTCATCATTATTTTACCCCCCCCCGGCCAGTGCTCCTCTAAGTGTTGGTCCAACTTGTCAGCCGCCGGTGGCCACCAGGGGCAACTCTGGGCTGGCCTACCAGAAGTTTGGACGATCCGGTGTGCCCTGAGAAAGAGATATGTGCAACTCCTATCGGGATTTGTTGGCACATTCGGGCGGTGTTGCTGGTTTAGTTTTACCCTGTCGAAATGTCTTGTTGTACCGGGATACCGAGTCTGATCGGAATGTCTCGGGAGGAGGTCTATTCCTTCGTTGACCGTGAGAGCTTGTGATGGGCTAAGTTGGGACACCCCTGCAGGGATTTGAACTTTCAAAAGCCGTGCCCGCGGTTATGGGCAGATGGGAATTTGTTAACGTCCGGTTGTAGAGAACCTGAAGTTGACCTTAATTAAAATGCATCAACCACGCGTGTAACCGTGATGGTCTCTTCTCGGCGGAGTCCGGGAAGTGAACACGGTGTTGGAGTTATGCTTGACGTAGGTAGTCCAGGATCACTTCTTGATCATAATTTTATCGATCGTGCTTTGCCTTCTCTTCTCGCTCTCATTTGCGTATGTTAGCCACCATATATGCCAGTCGCTTGCTGCAGCTCCACCTCATACCTTTACCTTACCCATAAGCTTAAATAGTCTTGATTGCGAGGGTGCGAGATTGCTGAGTCCCCGTGGCTCACAAATACTTCCAAAACCAGTTTGCAGGTACCGATCAGTCCGTGCAGATGACGCAACCAAGCTCAGGAGGAGCTCGATGGAGATCTTGTCCTTTGTGTTGTTCCGTTCTAGTTGATCAGTAGTGGAGCACAGTTGGGGTCGATCGGGGACCTTTGTCGCATTTGGGGTTCTTCTTTTATTTTGGTTCCGTAGTCGGACCATGAGTGTATTTGGATGATGTAATGTTTATTCATGTAATTGTGTGAAGTGGCGATTGTAAGTCAACTATGTATCCCTTCCCCTTATGTATTACATGGGTTGTGTGAAGATTACCTCACTTGCGACATTGCTTTCAATGCGGTTATGTCTCTAAGTCGTGCTTCGACACGTGGGAGATATAGCCGCATCGAGGGCGTTACAGCAGATGGATGTCAAGAACGGCTTTCCTTCACAGAAATTTAACCGAGGACGTGTATATGATATAGCTGAGGGTTTTGTCGATCCGACTAGCACTAGTAAAGTATGCAAGCTCAAGAGATCCATTTAGGGGTTGAGGCAAGAATCTCGGAGTTGGAACATTCATTTTGATGAGGTCGTCACTAGTCTCGGTTTCATGAAAAGCGATGAGGACGCTTGTTTATACAAGCAGTTAAGTGGGAGCTCAATTGTGTTTTTGATCTTGTATGTGGATGACATACTACTGATCGAAAATGATGTTTCGATGCTGAACTCGGTCAAGGAATCATTGAATGGCAAGTTTTCAATGAAGGACCTTGGTGAGGTAGTTTACATTTTAGGCATCAAGATCTGTAGAGATAGATCGAGGAGGCTGCTCGGCTTGAGCCAAAGCATGTACATAGATAAAGTGTTGAAGCGGTTCAACATGAGTGAGGCCAAGAAAGGGTTCTTGCCTGTCTCACATGGTATAAGGCTAAGCGAGACTCAAAGTCCTTCGACATCTGATGAGCAAAGCAGGATGAGTCAGATTCCGTATGCCTCGACAATTGGATCCATCATGTATGCCATGATATGTACACGGCCTGATGTTGCTTTCGCAATAAGCCTAACAAGTAGATACTAGGCCAACCCAGATGAGAGTCACTAGGCAGTGGTAAAGACTATTTTGAAGTACCTGAAAAGGACTAAATATATGTTCCTAGTTTATGGAGGTGAGGAAAAGCTCATCGTAAGGGGTTACGCCGATGCTGGTTTCCAAACCGACAGAGATGATTGTCGATCACAGTCTGGATTCGTGTATATCATGAATGGAGGAGCGGTGAGCTGGATGAGTTCCAAGCAAGATACGGTTGTCGATTCTACCACAGAAGTCGAATACATTGCGGCTTGTGAAGCTGCAAAGGAAGGTGTTTGGATCCGGAACTTTCTGGATGATCTTGGTATTTTCCCAACTTCGTTAAAACCGCTGGACCTTTATTGTGATAACTCTGGTGCCATCGCACAAGCCAAGGAGCCGAGGGATCACCACAAGACCAGACACATAGATCGAAAATATCACCTGATACGAAAGATCGTAAAGAATGGTGATGTTGAGTTATGCAAAATTCACACGGATGCAAATGTTGCAGATCCGTTGACTAAGCCGCTTCCACAATCCAAGCATGAGGGGCACGTTAGAGCTATGGGCATTCGATGTCTATTTGATTGACTCTAGTGCAAGTGGGAGACAGTTGGAGATATGCCCTAGAGGCAACATGTATGATGATATTTCCTATGTGTTTATGAATAAAGATAGTCCTTGGACATTATCAATGATGTCTATCAGCAAGTACGTGACTTGTTTGTGGGACTATGCATTGTATGATGAACGCCCTAAAATGTCCCTGGTCGAAAGGGCTGCGTGGACGCACAGCTGACTAGACTAGCATATGACACGGCCGATGGCTTGGTCTCACTAGCCATGAAGCATTGGATGCTAACCGGATAATATGGACTCGGAAGGATCTGGTCGGATTCGACATAGTCGGATCTGAGTTGAGATAAGGTCCGAGTCAGACAAACCCAACTATGAGACGCAGCGATATGTCATCTATGAGTCTCTAGTACAACATACGTTCTATGTCCTAAGACCTGAGCTGGCGCATGTACTCAGGATGGTGACAGACTTTCTTTGGGCCAACCAAACGCTACTCCGTGACTGGGTAGTTACAAAGTTAGGTTTCGGGCTTGTCCAGACCCATGTCGCGAGACATGGTCGAGCAAGATGGGATTTGCCCCTCCGATCAGGAGAGATATGCTCCGGGCCCCTCGTGTGATCCAACCAAGATAAGCATGGCCATGCGATTAGGATTATGAGATAATCCGGTTTGTGGTCGACATCGTTGGAACGAGAAAGAGGTCGGGCTAGCACAAGGATGACAACATATATCGTGTGGCAAAGGGAACATAAGTATGATGTACAGGTTCGACTAACCAGCTTCATAGTCTATTTGGTGTTCGGCATGCCCTGTTAGGGGCCGCTACCAACCGTGCAGTTCGGAGGTGATCCGAACTGCGACCAAGCAGGCTTGAACCTAAGGGGTCGCGCACTTAAGGGAAGGAACCTACGAGGTCGGATCCGAGGACACTGGTCGGATGTGATCCGAGCTGTGTTCAGATACTGGCTGAGTAAACTTATGGGCTTTAGGGTCCGTGCGAGGCCCAAGTGTTGAGCCCGCGACGGACACCTATATAAAGTGAGGGTGCGGCACACTCATGCGGTTGATCGCTTCGGCGCTGCCATTAGGGTTTGCATGTGTTGCGAATAGACACCTCCACCCGCCACCGGTTGTGTGATCGGACCTAGCAGTCCGCCGCACGATGTTCCTCCTGCACACGCGGATACCGTTAGAGGCGGTGCACTTGCGCAGCTCCGGCGAACCTGTACATGGGAACCGACGACCGGCTGTTCGAGGGAGATCGGACGAGGAGGACATGATCCACGCGGACGCATTACCCCAACTCTTCTTCCGCTGCACGGCACTGCGCGTCTAGTGGTAACGATCCGTGATCCATCTCCCGTAGCATGTTCTTGGTTGTTCTGAGCGTAGGAAAATTTTAATTTGCAGTCGACGCACCCTACCGTAGAACCCAACAAAGCACCCCTACCAGTTTATTCTAGAAGCCCAACCAAAAAATATTTTTTGATGCCTACTAGTCAAGTCTTAATGAGTAGAATTTTAAAACCATAAAATCGGTTGGGCTTCTTGAATAAGCTGGGCAGGGGCGGCTTATTCCAGCTTATTTTAGAAGGCAACAAAAGAACTGGCCCTTAGTACGGCAACACGGATTCTATCTTTGGGATACAAGAGGCGTAGTCCTTAAATGACCAATGATTTTGTCTATTGCTATCTTAATTACGAAGCAACCCCGGGCAACGAAGGCCTTCGATTGGACAATTGACTCTTGATGCAGGACGTATGTCGGTCAAGACATAATTTGCACACATCCCCCACTTCCATGCGTAGCAAGCACATCTTGATGGATGACTTCTAGGGCACAAATTAATATCATAATGACCCCGACACAAACATATGGTTGTAAGCGTAAGTTCTCATACCCATGCCTATTTTTATTGTAAGTGTTTTTAGTGTCAGCTTGATTTACAATCTGGTCAAAACCTGAAACTAATTCTTTTGCAAAAGCTTGTTAGAAACCCTTGCTTAAAGGGCACCATCCTCTCGTGGGTTTGATAACCCAGAGTCACCTCTGGGTAAAAAGCCGAGAATCCTTTATGCTCCTTTACCGGATCACTAAAGGGAGTAATCAAATGGAAGGTCCTTAGTAAGCAATAAGAGTGCAACACTAGCCGCGACTTATCAGTTAGACTCACTCTCTTGCTAAGCGCCAGACGCCACAACCTTCGTCGAATCCGGATTAGTGTACCCTCTATTTTAACTTGTGTGTGTGGGCTTATTATTGAGCCGGTGCCCCCAACAGACTTGATGTTGGTGTATTTGTAACTATATTGTATTTGAACTTGGTTGTTTGGCCTATTTTCTAAAAAGATCAAGATCCTACGCCATGGCTTCATGTTTTTCCTTCTCTGACAATTGAAACGATGAAGCCCAATCACTTGACGCCATGAGAGCAGCTACCGCAATCAATCTTACCCAACATCAAATAAACCAACCGACTTCCCTTCTCATAATCCAAACCATAGCTCACAAAGGCCAGGAGTCGTACAAGAGTACGAGACCACCCCTTGGTCAACCCAAACAAGACCGCAAATGAGAGGAGAAGAGATAAACAGAAACACTGACAAAGCGAGGAGAGAAGAGACAAACCCTAGCGAGAGGGAAAAGGCGACACCAACTACTACTTTTTTTGTCACCATTTGAGCTTGCATAACAATCGGGGAGCTCCTAATTGACACCTTGCATGGGCCGACCCATTGGTGTGCACGCCTGTTCGCCCTGTTGGTATTGTAGCGCAACCCCCTGGTCAGCCCGAACAAGACCGCAGATGGGAGGAGAAAAGATAAACTAAAACGTCGGTGGAGCAATGAGAGAAGAGACAAACCCTGGAGAGAGAGGGAAAATGCGACACCAACGACTACTTTTTTCGTTGTTGTTCGACTGAGCTTGCATTACAACTGGGGAGTTCCTATTTGACCCGTCGACTGGGCCGACCCATTGGCGTGCACGTTCGTTCGCCCTGCTGGTACTGTAGCGCAACGGAAATTCACGAAAAGCAGTACACACACAAGGAATCAAACTACAGACCTCTCACTCGTTATTGGTTAAGGACTGTCGCTAGCTAAAGTTTGAAATTTCAAAATTTTGTTCGTGTTGTTAAAAAAATGTTCGATTTTTCAAATATTATTTGTCTTTTGAGAAATTGTTCATAATTTCCAAGAAATGTTCGAAAAAATTTGAACCACGTGAACAAAATTTGAAAATGCATGAACAGTTTTTAAAAAATGTGATCATTTTTAATTGTGTTTTAATTTTTTTGAAATTGTGAACAATTTTTATAATTATAAACTAAATTTAAAATTATTGACATTTTTATTGAAAAGTGAAGATTTTTCTAAATTACTCTTTTAAAAAAGTGATCAAATTAAAAAAATACGAACGAGCGTCATATAGGAAATTCCTTACAATTGGTCGTCCGCTGAGGTTGTCGCTTGGCTGGGCCTGCGATCCACTTGGGCCTTCTCCCGTGTGTAGCTGCTGTAACATCGGCCCGGTTATCCGCTAGGTCGATTTTCTGTAAAAGAAACGGTCGAAGCCCACAACGCAGGAGAAACCCCCAACACGGGCGGCAACCTTGATCCCTTCCTTCCTCCCAGTCCCCACCGCCGCCACGAACTCTGCTCCGACACGAACTCTGCTCAAGCCCGCTCCCATGGTTCCCGTCATCGACATGGCCTCTTTGCCCGTTCCGCAAGCCGAAGGCACCACCTACAGAAAGGACTCGAGTCCCACGATCGAAATCCCAGATCAGACCGGATCGCGGCGGCCGGCGGCGCCACGACAGTTCGCCGACCTGCAGTCCTCCTCACGGGACAAGCTGCGTTCGCGGTGCGCACTCGCTGCCCGCCGGCTTCGACGGTGTGGGCCGGGGCGCCGCCCTTCCGCAGATCCGCAATCGAGTCGTGCGTCCGGTCTGACGCCTCCCATCGACGTCCACGGCTCTGTGCTCTTCCATGTTCTCTCCTAGCGCAGGCTGTGGGGGCGCTACGCCGCTATCTGCCGGCTCCTCATACAAGAGCTATGGACAAAGTGAGCCCTGTGGGAAACAATTGCATCAGCTCAGCGACGTCCAGCGTTTCTCCTCTCTACGTTTCTTTGCACGCCTCATCTCCAAGCACGAAGCCACGATGTGATGTAAGTTTCATCATCATTGATCTGTTTTCTTGGTCATGACTTGATTCCCTCTTTTGCTCTAAATATTGTGACTACTGCATGCCATTGCTCTAAATTTCTTGATTACTGCATGCCGCTGGAGTTGCTGTGTATAGGTGGTGAACCATAATACATGTATGTCATGCCTTCCACATGTTTGCCGTAATGCCCAACCGAATTGCTCACACAAAATTTGACGGGAACAGAAAGCAGCATGGCTTCCAGCTGTCAATCTTCGAGTTTCTATAAATTTTAAGCCCAATGTTCCTCTATGTCCCTGTTTCTTACCTCCTCGCTCACCGAAGCAGATCAAGAAGCAGCAGCGAAGTCCCCCTGATGTTCCATCTCTCCCATTTGTGTGTCCCCATCTTTCCATGTTTGTCTCTCCATCTCTCTGATAAAATTAACAAGAACTAGTCCTCTCTATCTTTCTTTCTCTACATAAGGTCTAGTACACTATTGAAGGATACATGTCTTGACGGAGAGATAAAACTCACATTATGCGTTGTAATTCAAATTATTAGTTATTTTTATTAGGTGGGTCATCAGCCTAAGGCAACAAGCCAAGAATCGTGAGGGGAGAGAATTTGACATCATAAATGACTATCTCTAGTAATACCTTTTTCCTTGTATGTTTTTTGTCAATTATATTTCAACCTGCACCTTTCAAATATTATTTCTCTGTGTCCTTACTTCTTATACTAAGTCTACAAAAACAAAATACAGAAATAGAAAATCTAAGTATGCTCTAGATATTCAACATGTGAGACAATAGGTGAAAAAGACCAACAAAGCATCATTCTGGAAAGAAGATATCAACATTGGATTTGAATCTTTCACATTTTATCACAAAGAAAGACAGCTAAAAACTCACTTCCAATGGATGTGGCACAAACGAAAGGAACCAAGCAGGACTGAGTGCAAGTCTTGTATTCTTCATCTGCATATATTGATAATGTAGGGTCTTTGTACAGTTGATTACACTCTAACTATCTTGTATGGACAAAAAATAATCTTGATTCAGTTCTTTTTATTTAATAATTAACGTGTGAATTTTCTTGGGGTTGGCAGTTAGTATAGGTGTATATCCGGTAAGGATTAGGGTGCAAGTGATGCAAATTCACGTGAAGTTTATATAATATACAATGCAAGCAAACAATTGTATAGACTCACAAAATAATGGAACTTTTTGTTCTTCAGGCAAGCTGGAATGTTCTTGCATCAGCAGTGAATGTGCTGCTACCCATAATATTGATTTTAATTTTAAAATAAATAAGTAGACATCAAAGTAAACTCATAAAATAATAGCACGACCAATGCCACAATTGAGTACGCTAGATGGTCTCTCCTACAATAATTTTGTGATATTTAAATGAGCTAAATCATGAGTTTCACATATCTCTCTCTTGGTCAGAAATAGTTCTGTAATTTACAGTCATGATAAACTCAGAACATGATAAATCAAAAATAACATTTATCTTACAAATGTGAACCATCTTTTATATTGTAGTAGTCAAACTTACATCTTTTTTACTGCATGTTTCGTAGTAGGACATCTATTTACGAAACGGAAGGTAGCATACTTGTTGCTGCACAAACAATTATATTGTTTACATCGAGCTATCTTTTTTACTGCATGTTTCGTAGTAGGACATCTGTTTATGAAACGGAAGGTAGCATACTTGTGGCTGCACAAACAATTATATTGTTTACTAAAAGAATGACAGAAAAAAATGTTTACTTGCTAGACTAAAAGATCGATGGAAAAAATATTCTCGACTTTATAACTCTTATCAATTTTACTCGACAAAGAGGCAGATCATTAATTTTGCAACCAACATTTCATTTGCATGGTACTCGGCAATCTGCACCGATGTGAATCCTACATCCCATCAATTGAGTTATTCCACGACAATCTATCTGTGACCATAAAGTCCCACGTTGCTATCTGAACTGTGTGGCTTCTCTCTACCACAAGTGAAATCCACCTCGAATTGCGTATTTTTTGGATCGCATTGATGCGCATTGGTTGTAGACACATTCCAGTCTTCTACTAATGAAATATCGAAACAATATTAGTAACTCTATTATTAATGCATGTAAATACAGAAAAGCAAAATATCTATCAGGACTACAATGACGACATGCCTGCAAACTTAATTCTTGAATTTGCAGTACTAAGTATAATATATAACTGAAGTTTTACCAAGAACATTACATCATTGCATTTCTTTATAGAAGTAGTCCACTGTTGTGATACAATGCTTATTGTAGTAATTTCTACATTCAACTATGTTATAGAACTGAAGGTGTCTACACTAAATTTCTCCAAGATTTCTAAAGAAAGCAAAAATAAGAAAATATTTGCCGTAAGATTTCTCCAAGAGATGCATACCAGGAGCAAAATTAATATATTGATGATGACTTTAATCTTCATGTAAGGTGGATCAACTGCCATACAGAGGGTCCAGGTACATGCTCATAAACTTGGCTGATGCTGCCGTGGCTAATCTAGCCTTATTTCTTGCTGCCGGTTTCTATGAACAAGAAACCAACAAAACTAAAGTTCACTTTAATATAAAGTTTTAGCTGCAGCCAGAAAGAATTGCCAAGCTCTTGTATGTTTAGTCGGTGGACTTTAAAGAAAATCATGGATAAATGAAGAAGCTAGATCTGGCCATACAGTGCAAGAAACAAGTAGTGAGCGAGACAAAAGCTTGGTGATGAGAAAATAATACATTGGTATTGAAGACAAATACCAGGGAAGGCTTAACAAATCGACTCTCTTCAAGAACCTCTCTTGAACCCATGGCTCATGTACAACTAGAGTAGCTGCTGCACCTTGAGTCCTGCCACAGCGCCTCTGTTCGATACGCTGGGAAGCAGGTAGAGATGAAGGGCGTATGTGACATAGAAGATGGCGAGCTACATCTTGCATCTACAAATGAGGGCGACCTAGGCCCGTGTTCGACACTGCAGTTCTTGGTTGGTGTGTCAGATAGCAACCCAGGCAGCGGTGTGAGGCGGCAACGGCTGGACGCGATAGTAACCCTAGCTGTGGCCGCGCTCGCTCTTCACGAGAGAGGAAGAAGAAATCAGATCGGGGCTAGCGAGTTGATGGGGCAGGGAAGAGAGCTGGCGGGTCCACTCGTTGACGAGTATTCGTTTGAGAGAGTAGGCGAGGAAGCGACACACGAACATGCGAATCGACGTACCACAACCTACCATCACAACCGCACTTCCCTTTAATAGTAAAGATAGTAGTAATAAAAATAGTTTCTTCCTTCAGAGGTTCATGAGGTTCATGAGCTTGATGAGCTCATCAACAAGCAAAGGATTTCTATTGCTGGTTCTTTAAAGACCGTTGGCTAATATCCTTTATTTTCATACCATGGGATGGTACTTCCAATTGGTACATTGATTGTTGGATTTGATGGAACTGCGAGTGGCCCTTTGACATATTTTAGTGTCATTAATCAGTACTTAGGTCTATGCCTAACAATTCCGCTCTTTTTCTAGGGTCTGGTCTTGGTACTATGTTGATAGCGAGGGTGCAAGGCTCAAGGGAAGCAGCCGGTTCTGTAGTTCTTTGTATGCTTATAGTATCTTGGATGAGGGGTATGTTTTTTTATACCTCTATATGTTGCTTTGCTCACAGTTCATATTATCTTGAAGTTGCATCTCTTATGTTTGTGCTTTACATTTCATTTACAAATTCAACATGTCAGTTGAGGAAGCTGCTGAGTTAGCATGGCGGGCTTTTATCACGCAATATTCCGTGACAGAGCTAGTAGTGGCTGTGTTCCTGGTGGTATGCATTCTGTTTCTTAGTTTCTATCCTGATATTTGTTTTGTTCACTCAATAAGCACGATACAACATGCATGCAGATTTGTTAAACACCTTGCCATTTATATCTTTCTTTTGAAATCACATACACAACTGTTTATTTGAGTTACTTATTGGTGAAGTTGAGATATTTTCCCCCCATCGTGTAATACACACCCCTAGGTTGGGAATAGAGATTACCGTCGAAACGATGGTGATAAATTAACCCACACCAAGCGTACATTGTTGTAGAGTATAGAAGGTGCTGTAGAGTATAGACATGGGTCTAGACATCTAGACAAACCTACCGAGGATTTCTAAAACAATATAATTATAATGGTACATGTAAATTACATGCGTAGATTTATTCTTTTTGTATACGGCTTTCATGTTAGTAGATTTAAAAAAATATGGTGTGCTGTATAAGGATTATGGCCAACGCTATGTTTTTCTTCGTGTTCGCCTTTTCTTTTTCCTTCTTAATTTTTTGACCCTTTTTCAAGTTTGTGAACAATTTTCAGTTCACATTTTCTGAATTTGCTAAAATGTTGAATTACCGAATATTTTCCAAATTCGTGAATATTTTTTGAAAATTTTGAACCTTTTCTAATGGTTGAATAGTTTTTGAATATGTGAGCGATTTTGGAATTTGTGAATAGTTTTTAGAATCAGTTAACAATTTTGAATTTGCCGTGAACATTTTTTGAATTCCTTAACAGTTTTTGAATTCCTTAACAGTTTTTGAATTCGTGAACATTTTTGGAATTCATAGTTGTCTTGAATATGAGAACATTTTTCAAACACAATAACATTTTTGGAATTTGTGAACACTGTTTTAGAATCCACGGTCATTTTTTGAATTCGACGCAAACATTTAACATTTTTTTGTATTCATGTACATTATTTGAATTCATGAACTTGTTTTGAATACGTTAACATTATTTAATATCTGATCATTTTATGAATACGTTAACATTTTTGGAATTCACAATTTTTTTAATCCGTGAACTTTCTTTGAATACGTGAACATTACTGAAATTGGCAACATTTTTCGAATTCACAAACATAATTTTTGAATTTGTGAACATTTATTTAATTCACAAACTCTTTTTTTCAAATTTGCCTTAGATGTTAGTAGATTCTAAGGATATGGTGTGATGTATAAAGAATTATGATCAATGCTATGTTTAGTGTTTGGGTCATTATTATTTGGAAGCAGGGTAAAAAAAGAAGATTATCATTTGGGCTTGATAGAGTATGATTATATCCCACTCGGTCGTGTTTGCATCAAACATGTGTCCCCCTTTGGAGAAGAATACACCAACCATTTTGGTAGCGGGCCTATAACTCATCTCGACAATTCTGTTTAGGCCTCATTTCGCTAGGCATCATCTCCTTTCCCGTATTTCTCTTAGTCTCACTCCAAAACACTTCACGATCCAACAGAGGGAATGCCAACATCCATGGTGGCATTGTCCCATTCGGCTGTTCATGCCACTTGAGAGGATGAAGGCTCTAGCAACATCATGCGAGAGGCATCATCACTAGTGATTTTGCCACCATCCTGGCCACGACGACAATGCCGCAGAACATATAGTGGAGGGTAGAGTAGGAAAGTGGAGCGACGGCGCCGCAAGAAGAGGTGCACTGGAACAGGGGGCACTATAGTCTGTTTCTTCTTCTGGGCGAGTGTCAGGCAAATAGACAAGACTCCCAACAAAATGTCGATAAAGCGTCAGATTAGACAATGGATGAACATCAGTAGTAGCAGGAGGTGAACATTGAGCTCCATTGGAGTCTCAACATTGCGCTCATCTTTAAGAGCAACATGAGTAAGAAGATCCTAGATTATTATTTTGGACCAAGAAGGGACCTCAATCCCAAGAAAGTAGCAGAGAGGGTCAAGATAAGACATAAGAAACTGCATAACATGCCTTCACAAAGGCAATATACTCACGGTCTGCTTCAGTGATGATCATGTCATCAACATGAAGAAGAGTCCTACCAAGAGCAGGGCAAGCAACGTCTGATCTTGAGCACTCGCTAAAAACCAGCAACATCCACCATAGAGGCAAAACGCTCAAACCAGGCACGAGACGCTTGCTTAAAGCTATAGAGAGAGCGATGAAGACGACTAAGCATGTCGTAAGGAGTAGAATACCCAGGTGGTGGTTTTATGTAAACCTCCTCACGCAGCTCACTATTAAGAAATACATTCTTAACATCGAGCCTATACACGAACTAGTGGCGAACAGAGGCCACAAGCATACGGTTTTGCAGGAGCAAAAGTCTCATCGTAATCAGGACCATGCTCCTGCTGAAAGCCATGACCCACAAGACAAGTTTTTCTAATGCTCAAAAGAACCATCAGAGTGAGTCCTAACCTTGTAGACCCACCAAGTGATGGGACGAACACGAGGAGGAACATAAATAGTATCCCACGTGCTGATGCACTCAAGAGCAGCAATCTCACTCAAGAGCAGCAATCTCCTGTGTCATAACAAGGTGCCATTTGGTATGAAGAACATCACAACAAGAAGTCGGCTCAAGAACAGCAGCGCAAATGCTTGGAAGATCAAGGCGGTCAACAGGACGAAGCGGACGAGGACGAAAGCTATAAGTAGGCTGAGACGGGGAAGTTGGCACATCAGTAGATGCATCGACAACACGCAGACGACCTATATAGAAGTTAGGGAAAAAATGGAGAATAAAAGCTGGAATCATCGGGGGATAAACTTAGGTGATGGAGACAAGGAAGCCACCGGTGATGAAGGTGTAGAATCATGTGATAAGCGAGGTGAGGAAATCATAGGAGATGATGACGTTGGTTCTACAATAATCAGAGAAGCATGAGCAGTACAATGATTGGATAAGGGCTCAATAGGAGTGGTAGTAGTGTCAAAAAAATGTGGGAAGAGATGTACTCCACTTAAAAGGCCAAAGAAGATGGACGCGGGTAGAAGGGAGGAGACTCTACAAAAGTCATATCCTAAGAAATAGGCATTCGACGACCAACATGATCCCAACAACGATATCCCTTATGCTCATCGTTGTATCCTAAGAAGACACACTCAACACACTGAGAAGTCAGTTTGGTGCATTCCCGAGGGGTAAGAAGGACATAACAAACACAACAAAAAAATTGAAGCGTCGAATAAACGATCAAATAGACGCTCGAAAGGAGCGTCACCCTGCAGAGCAGTGGATTGCTGAAGGTTGATGAGATAGATGGAAGTGGAGACATACTCGGCCCAAAAGTGCGGTGAAAGAGAGGCGGTGACCATCAATGGACGAGCCGTCTCAAGGTGACGATGCTTGCGCTTAGCCACACCATTTTGAGCATGAGCACCAGGATAAGAGAACCAAAGCCAGCTCAGCAAGGATTCCACGCAACAACTTGGAGATATACTCTCCAGAAGAGTCACCATAGAACACATGAATAGGTGTAGAGAATTGAGTGTGAACCTTGGCAGCAAAATGCTTATAGATAAAGACCTCACTACGAGAAGAAATAAAGTATATATCCAGGTGTGTTGAGAGAAGTCACTAGCGGAGGCAAAGGAAGATGGTCCCTTGAGATTAGAGTGAACAAGGTCTAAAGGATGCTGAGACACTGGACCATGTATTAGAGACATCACCGGAGACGGATCCAAAAGATCACGTCGAACTAAGGATGAGAGATCACAAGTGACGCAAGGCGATGATGCCACTCTTGAAAATATATGGTAGACAAGGCAACAGAGGCAGAGACTGGTGGCGCTGGCAGTAGAGGGACTTGATCCGACATCCCACTTGCGTTTGCACTCTTCGTACCCCGTCGATCTGGCTGGGTGTTCCTTTCCTGTTTGCGGGTTGTGTGCCACGTGCTTGATTAAGCACCCCAGGTTCTCCTACTGTGCGCCCTTGGCCTCGACTTTAGGTAGCGCCTGTCCTCGGCTCGTCTCGTGCATAATCCAGGTACGCGTCGACTGTCCGAGCTCCTGCTCACCATTGGTGGTGCTCGAGCGTGCGGTTATGGTGTCACACATAAAGGGAACACGGGATGTGGGATTGAGACAGTGCTTGTAGCAACCCGCAACAAGGCAAAGGATGCCCATCCAGACTGGTAGGGAGCGGAGGTGGTCACAAAGGTGGATGTTGACTCCATATGAGTCTCAACAGTGCACTCATCAGTAAGAGTAGCACGAGTAAGAAGTAGCACGAGTAAGAAGATCCTGGACATACTTCTCTTAGAAAATAAAGAAGTCATTAGAGGTAGAAGAAAACCTCAATCTCAAGGAAGTACCAAAGAGGACTAAGATCGGACATAAGAAATTCACTATGACGAGCCTTCACCAAGGCAATGCACTTAAGAGTCGTTGCTAGTGACGATCGACATGTAGAAGAAGTGTTCGACCACGAGTTGAATGGTGGACCGGAAGTGTACGATAATGATCACTCGTAAAAAACTAGCCGCAATCACCACCGAGACGAAGCGCTCAAACCAGGCACAAGGGGTTTGCTTAGGGCCATATAGACATTGGCGAAGACGACAAACCATGAAGAGAACCTAGGTGGTGGCTACTTGTAGGCATTCTTGACATCAAGCTGAGAGACAGACTAGCGGCGAATAGAAGCCACATTGAGGAAGTGTGCGAAGAGTGGTCACATGGGCCATATATATAGGAGTAAATGTCTCTTCGTAGTCATGACCATGCCATCACCACTAAATGAGCTTTGTAACGCTCAAGAGTATCATCAGTCTTAACCTTGTAGACCCACTTACAAGTGATGAGACGAGCACGAGGACGTCGAGGAGGAAGGGAAATGAGATTTCACGTGCCGATGTGGGCAAGAGCATCAATCTTCGATGCCATCACATGAAGCCATTTGGGATGAACAACCTCACGTCAAGAAGTTGTCTTGGGAAGATCTTGGGAAGAGCTGCGCAGTAACCATAGCGGTCAATAGGCAGAAGCGCGCGAGCTCGAAAGCCATAAGTAGGCTAAGCTGGAGGCGGTGCGTTGCCAACGAAAGAAGATATAATAGTCGAGGGAGATGGCTTATCAGAAGAATCCACAACACGTGGACCACGAGTGGAGTAAAGTCGAGGAACATGAGCAAAAGAAGGAACATATAAAAAGTCAAAGTGAGTCATAACATTCCCATCAAGTGATGGGACAAACACGAGGAGGAAGAGAAACAATATCCCACGTGCCGATGCGCTCAAGAGCAACAATCTCCTCTGCCATGCAAGCAAGGTGCCATTTGGTATGAATAACATCACAATAAGAAGTCGTCTCTAGAACACTAGCACCAACGCTTGGAAGACCAGGGCGGTCAACAGGCGGAAGCGGACGAGGAAGCAAGCCATAAGTAGGCCGAGAGGGGAAGTGGCACATCTGTAGACACATTCACAACACGCGGACGATTGTATATAAAAGTGAGGAAAAGATGTAAGAATACGAGCAGAAATCATCGGGATAAACTCAGGTGATGGAGACAAGGAAGCCACAACTGATGAAGGTGTAGAATCATGTGATAAGCGAGGTGAGGAAATCATAGGAGACGATGGCATTGGATCTACAATATGTAGCGACCAGACCTCAAACAGTCTGATCTTTGTGCTCCGGTGTCATCCCTGGATCAGTAATGCTGATACCACAAAGTACTCGGAGGATTTATAGCAGAGTAGTAATCACACACTTAATACATCGAGTGTCTCAAAAGAGAACTTATTACAATAAATATGGCTTAAGGCCATCTAATAACGATAACAACGGAAGGCTTGGAAGATAAGTGAGTCCATCAACTCCAACGGCATTACTGAGTATAGAACCACGACCTAAAAATTCCTTAATCGTCGTCTGAAAAGTCTGCAACATTAACGTTGCAGCCCGAAAACGGGTCAGCACATGGAATATGCTGGCAAGGTAGCACATAGAGAGTAATGGAATGAACAGCTATACTATATGCATATTTGGCTGGTGGAAAGCTTTATGGTTACAGTTTTTGCGTAAAGCCAATTTTTCCCTACTTCAAAGGAATAAAATTTATTTACTATCATGGTGGTTGTTAAACATTGAGAATGGTTGACAGCATTCTCAATCCCAATTAAGCATCATCATTAATCAGAACCCAACAAAATTAATTTAGAGTAACATGTTGAGAATTCACATGAAAATCCAGGTACTAGATACTCAAGATGTCCATAACCGGGGACACGGCTAACCATGATTAGTTTACTACACTCTGCAGAGGTTTGCGCACTTTTCCCCACAAGACTCGATCGCCTCCGTTTGTTTTCTCGCACTACATGGTGTTTGAGAAGACAGATGACCGAGACATAGTCTTTCAGAAGCGCTAGCACCTTACGATCGGGTAGACCGTACCACCTATACCCCCTACATCTGCTAGTCTACCACTGTAAGAGTTCGCACAACTTACGATCCGGTAGTCTATGCTAGAGCCCATAATAGCTTGTGGCTGCACACGGAAGTTTCTAGTATGAAAATCTCATGATCCCTTTGAGCCTGGGTGGCGGTCCAAAGAAAACAGGCAAGTCCTGGAATACCCAGGTGCCTCAATCCACCCAGATGTGTATTTAAGTTGCCACCTTAGATAAACCATTAATTAACAAAACTCACATCTGTCATGGATATCACTCACCCAATCCACGTCTACTAGCATAGCATGGCATAAAAGCAAACATAGAAGTAACTCCCAAAGGTTTGATAATAAACAGGTAATAGGTTCTACCTCATCTACTTCCCATCCCACAATTTAATTAGATCCTAATCATGCAATGTGTGAGGATTGATCTAATGCAATAAAACTGGGTAGTAGAAAATGTATGATCAAAGTGTTACTTGCCTTGCTGATGATCCGGGAAACCTAACGATTCGAAGTAACAGGCGGCGCACTTCGGGTACTCTATCGCAAACAAACAAACAAGCATACAATAAATACTCATCTAATGCACAGGTAAAACTCAAATAAGAGATCTAATCAGAAGGTTCAACTTAAGGGTTGGCAAAAAGAATCAAATCGAACGAAGCAACGAAAGTCAAACAGCGAAAGAAAACAACTTCGTTCTAGCAATCTGGATCTAGGGCAAATTTTACAGTAGCAAAATCTTGTTTAAGTTGGTTAAACGGATAGAGAGTTTCGAGACGAAACTCTAGGCGCTTGAATCGCCTGATTCCGATAAACGAGCGAAAAGTTATACTAAAACGAAAATCGGATCAGGAATCGCGATCAGAAAAATCGCGGATTTAATCCGAGAAAAAGAAAAACGACGAACGCTCGCTATTTAAATAAACCGGAAAACCGATCTATTTAAAAAAACCGAATCTAAAAAAAACCGTAGGAAAAATCGACGAAAAACCGATCTATATAAAAAAACCGATGGCACGGAAGTCGAGGCGGCGGCGCCGCGGGGCGGCGGCGGCGCAGGGCGGGCGGCGGCCGGGGCGGCTAGGGTTTCCCCGGGGGGGCTGGGCCGGCTTTTAAAGCCTGCCGGGCCAGAGTCCTATCTGGACACGGCCCGGTTAGGTCGGTTCCTTTTTTTTTAAAAATATTCCGCTCGGAAGAAAAATAAAAAGAAATACTAAGCGGACTCCAAAAATCCCGAAATAAATTGCGTTGGGTGTTCTCGTCCGCGCTTGGCTTCAGCCGCGGAGGAATCGGGGCCTCGGCTTCGCGACGACACATTACAGCGTCCCTACTGTTGTGCTTCTGCTCTCGGTTGATTCTGTTAGGAATAAGCAACTTGTATTCCCATGAGGCCATAGGCCGATATATATATACATGTACAGGTGTGGAACATATGCAGAAAACCCCTTATACAACGGGATAAATACAAAGGGGTACATGACTTATATTATAACTCTAACACCCCCCCCCCTCAAACTCATGGTGGATGAACAACACTGAGTTTGGAGAGATAAAAGCCATGTTGTGCTCTAGTCTGAGCCTTCGTCAGGAAATCCGCCAACTGTAACTCGGAAGGCACATACTGAAGAGCAATAACCCGATCCTGCACACCAGCGCGCACATAGAAAGCATCAACACCAATATGCTTGGTGAGCTCATGCTTCACAGGATCGCGTGCAATGCTGATAGCACCTGTACTGTCTGATAAGAGCAGAGTCGATGTAGTGACAGAAACACCAAAATCCTGAAGTAACCACCGTAACCAAGTCACCTCTGCCATCAAAAGAGCCATTGCTCGCAACTCAGCCTCGGCACTCGAACGGGAAACTGCAAGCTGTTTCTTCGTCTTCCAGGCAATGAGAGAACCACCAAGAAAAACACAGTAAGCAGAAAGTGAACGGCGATCTGAAGGATCACTAGCCCACGTAGCATCCGAATAGGCCTGAAGCTGTAAAGAACTGGAGCGAGGAAAGAATAGACGATGAGAGATCGTGCCTCGAAGATAGCAAAGAACACGAAGGAGATGAGTATAGTGAACCGAGGTGGGAGCAGAGACAAACTGACTGAGAATATGAACCGGATAAGAGATGTCCGGACGAGTGACAGCTAGATAGACAAGACTGCCAACAAGATGACGATAACGCGTCGGGTCAGGGAGAGGATCACCATCAGTGGCACGGAGGTGAACATTGAGCTCCATAGGAGTCTCAACAACGCGCTCATCAGTAATAGCAGCACGAGCAAGAAGATCCTGGATATACTTTTCCTGGGATATAAAAAAGCCATCAGAGGTAGAAGAGACTTCAATCCCAAGAAAATAGCGAAGAGGTCCAAGATCAGACATAAGAAACTGCTCACTAAGACGGGCCTTTACAAAGGCAATATATTCGGGGTCATCCCCCGTAATGATCATGTCATCAACATAAAGAAGAAGAAGAGTCCGACCACGAGGAGAAAGGTGAATAAACAATGCTGGATCATGAGCACTTGCTAAAAAACCAGCAGCAGTGATCACAGAGGCAAAGCGCTCAAACCAGGCGCGAGGGGCTTGCTTAAGGCCATAGAGAGAGCGACGAAGACGACAGACCATGCCATCAGGAACAGAATACCCAGGTGGTGGCTGCATGTACACCTCACGCAACTCACCATTAAGAAAGGCATTCTTAACATCAAGCTGAGATATAGACCAGTGGCGCGCAGAGGCAACGGCAAGAAGTGTACGAACAGTGGTCATATGGGCCACAGGAGCAAAAGTCTCGTCATAATCACGACCATGCTCCTGCTGAAAACCACGAGCCACAAGACGAGCTTTGTGACGCTCAAGAGAACCATCGGAGCGAGTCTTAACCTTGTAGACCCACTTACAAGTGATCGGACGGACTCCGGGAGGAAGAGAAACAAGATCCCAGGTACCAGTGCGTTCAAGAGCAGCAATCTCCTCTGCCATCGCAAACTGCCATTCAGGATGAACAACAGCCTGATGGTAAGAAGTCGGCTCAAGAACAGCAGCACCAGCGGTGGGAAAACCAAAGCGATCAACAGGCGGACGAGGACGAGAACGCAAGCCATAAGTAGGCTGAGAGGAAGATGACGACTCATCCACAGAGGCATCGACTGGTCGTGGACGACGAGTGTAATGCTGAGAAAAAGATGGAATAATAGAAGAAGGAATCGTCAAGGTAGAATCGGGGGGTGGCGACGAAGAAGTCACCGGAGATGAAGGTGTAGAAGCCGGTGACAGGCTAGGAGAGGAGACCGGGGAGGAAGTCACCGGAGATGAAGGTGGAGAACGAGAGGAAGTGGAACGGAGAGGTACAGTCTCAACGGGGGTGATAGGTGAGTCAGGAAAAGTGAGGAAAGAGATATCCTGCACTGAAAAAGTCGAGGAAGATGGCGTGGGTAGAAGGGACGAGACTCATCAAAAGTCACGTCTCGAGAGATACGCATCCGACGACCAATAGGATCCCAACAACGATAGCCCTTATGCTCATCATTGTAGCCTAAGAAGACACACTCAACAGACTGAGCGGTCAGTTTGGTGCGTTCGCGAGGGGCAAGAAGAACATAACAAACACAACCAAACGAGCGAAGCATCGAATAATTTGGAGAACGATCAAAAAGTCGCTCGAAAGGAACACCACCCTGTAGAGCAGCGGAAGGCTGTATATTGATAAGATAGGTAGATGTGGAGACGGCCTCAGCCCAAAAGTGAGGCGGGAGAGAGGCAGCAATCATCAATGCACGAGCCGTCTCAAGAAGATGTCGATGCTTTCGCTCAGCCACACCATTCTGAGCATGAGCACCAGGACAAGAGAATTGAGAGAGTCCCGTGCTCAGCAAGAACACCACGCAACATCTTAGAGATATACTCGCCAGCAGAGTCAGCACGAAAAACACGAATGGGTGAAGAGAACTGAGTATGAACCATGGCAGCAAAACGCTTATAAATAGACAACACCTCAGAACGAGAAGTCATGAAATAAAGCCAGGTGTAACGAGAGAAATCTATGAAAATAATATAGTATTTATGACCACCTTTCGAAGCAAAAGGGGCCGGACCCCATACATCAGAATGGACTAAATCGAAAGGACGCTTGGACACTGACTCACTATGTGAATATGGTAACTGAATCTGCTTGCCAAGACGACAACCCTGACACTCTAAAGAGACATCTCCTGAGACAGACCCCAGAAGACCTCGACGAACTAAAGAAGACAACCGAGAACCACACAGATGACCAAGTCGATGATGCCACTGCTGGAAGGAACCAGTAACGGAGGCGACAGAAGCGGAAGAACTGGCGATGGTGGTGGCAGCGGAAGGAACATGAAGCCAGTCCAACTCCCAAAGGCCCTGAGAATCACGGCGGTGAGGGCCAGCCCCAACCAGAGTGTGCGTGCGACGGTCCTGGACAGAACAAGAGTCAACGTCAAGGATGACGCGACAACCAGACTCAGTAAGTTGACCAGCAGAAAACAGATTCATGGTAAGTCGAGGAACATGAGCAACATCAGGAACAGAATAAGGAGTGGTAAGATTGCCTCTACTAGCAACAGAAAGTGGAGTACCATCAGCAGTAAAGACATGAACAGGAGAATCCAGGGATTGAAGAGAGGACAAAGTGGAAGAATGAGAAGACATATGAAAAGAAGCTCCAGAGTCCAGAACCCATGGGGATGTACCTGACTGTGTAGAGGGTGATTGCTCAGTGCGGGAAGCATCAGTCACAGAACCAGCAGTACCCGTCGAGGAAGAACCTGAAGCTGTGAGCAGACGCTT
Source organism: Triticum monococcum (assembly GCA_034509565.1). Lineage (NCBI taxonomy): Eukaryota > Viridiplantae > Streptophyta > Magnoliopsida > Poales > Poaceae > Triticum > Triticum monococcum. Next base: position 477,142,702 of record CM067841.1, read on the forward strand.
AAGTCTCAGAATATCCTGCTCAGTCAAAGCAATGGCTGAAGCTGTCGAGGTAGATGATGAAGTCCCTGAAGATGATGATCGCGCCTTGCGCAGGTGTTTCTTCTTCGTGTAGCACTGAGACTCAAGATGACCATCATGGTTGCAATAGTCGCAATGTGGACGGGGGCGACCGGAGCCTCCAGAAGGAGTGGGCAAGAGCGGCGGAGCACTCGAGCGAGAAGGGGTCGGTGCAGCAGGTGACGTAGGAGCACGAGTAGCAAGCACAGGAGGAACCTCCAGCAAACCAGCACCACGTAAGCGAGTCTCCTCAGCACGAATCTCAGAAAGCGCCTCCATGAGAGAAATACGGCCACGAGCAAACAACTGAGCACGCCGGGGCTCAAACTCCTTACGGAGCCGAGACAGGAACTCATAGACGCGATGAAACTCCAAATTGGCCTGGACAGCCTGGCAATAGGGGCAGGTACGACACTCAGCACTGCGGAGAGAATCAAGCTGGCGCCAGATAGCAGAACTCTGTGCATAGAAGTCATCGACAGTAGAGTCACCCTGCTGAAGAGCATGCTCCTGACGGACCACAGAGAGGTATAAGGCATCACCAGAGGGCTGATAGCGCTGACGAAGACGGGTCCACATCTCAAAGACAGTAGGGAGACCCAGAAACTCGGAAGCAAACTGAGGCAAAACACTAGCAGTGAGAACAGCGGCAGCACGAGCATCATCATCAAGCCACTGGGTGTAAGCAGACAGAGCACCATGATAAATCTGAAGAGCCTCCTCATAAGCCAAAACCTTCTCATCATACGCACGAGCAGCAGCCTCATCAGCAAGCTTAGCCGCATCCTTGGCGGCCTGATTAGCATCCGGAGCAAGAACCAGTGGAGTCGGCGGAGTAGGGGCCACCGGAGGAACCGGACGTGGCGGACAGCAGACCTCGCCAGAAAGAACACCCCAGAGACGGATGCCACGCATGTGAATGCGCATGAAGCCAACGAACTCGGTGTAGTTAGAGCCATCAAAAATCACCGGACAACGAGGAACAGCAACATAGCCTGATCCAGTAGACATTCTTTTTTTTTTGGAATCTGACGAGAACGACCAGATCGGGAGCAGGCGCTGGCTTGGGGCGGGAGCAGCGGCGAGCGGGATATCAGGGCGATCGGGCGAGGCAGCTGCGGGAGATCGGGACCGATCTGAACGGGACGGGCCCTGCCAGAAGCAGTTCGGCGTGGGCACCTCGTGGGCCGCTACCTGCCCCTGGATCGATGGCGGCTGCCTCTCAGATCGGGACCATCGCCTCCTGTGCGCTCGGCTGGAAGCACCTCCAGGAAGACTCCGCTCCACGGGCAGGGCGACTCGGGACGGGCCGGCAGCGGGAGGCCTTCGAGCAGCCGGCTGGAGAGGAGATCGGGACCGATCTGAACGGGACGAGCCCCCTGCTTCGATCGAGCAGACGGAGAGGAGAGATCGAGCGGGGTTGGAGATCGAGCAGATGGATCAAACGCACGAGTTGCAGCGTGCAAAAAATTGACCTAGCTCTAATACCATGTTAGGAATAAGCAACTTGTATTCCCATGAGGCCATAGGCCGATATATATATACATGTACAGGTGTGGAACATATGCAGAAAACCCCTTATACAACGGGATAAATACAAAGGGGTACATGACTTATATTATAACTCTAACAGATTCGGGGGTGGGCATCAGCGTGTGAAATCGACTGCAGAGGATTCGGGCCTGGGGCATCACATCTTCCTGCTGGTGGAAAGCCTGTGTCCCCTCGAGCCTGGTGCGGATTCTGGCAAGGACGGAGTTTCTCAGCACTTTTTCATTGCGTGTGTATTCTTTAGAATCGCGTATATTCTTCAGTAATGCTCCGAATCTCTGCTCACTACAGTGCATCACGTAATTTTCTTGTTTAGTTGCCATTAGCCAACTTCACAGAATTCAAGTTGGATTTATTTGAACGGCAATGTCTCGAGCTTTTGGGGAGCAACAGTAATTACAAGCTTAGCTAGCGCCATACCAACACTTTGCCATTGTGGGGATTTGCATCCCACCTCTACCCCAATGTCACAAGTAAAATTATTGTGATTATCCATCAGATGACATGAGTAATTTAACTTTTGTTCTGTGTTTCATGTTGTCTGGAGCAATGCTTTGCTCCTAGCAGTTTCCAGATGATTTATTTCCATTGCAATGAGAACGACTGTCAATATTTGCTGAATTTTTGGTAGACTCAACCCACAAATCAAGAGGACTTAACCCTCTTCTCCTTGATCTCCTTGATAGTCCAGCAATCAGCAAGTTGAAAAGATTTAAATCAAGGTTCCATGATAATTCTTTTGAATCTCCCTGTAAGGTAGGCTTTTCAGATATTCCATTTCAAACTAAAGGTGCATTCCTTTTACTTCCGGTAATATAAACTATGTATTTTTAATTGTCTAACCTTGTGTGCATAGGGTTTCTTTCACACGAGAGGTAAAGATGTTCCTTGTACAATATTTAGGTTCTGCAGAAAAATATTGTTTTAATTGGTTGTTGTTTGCCTGTCAGTCACACAAGCCTTTATTTATATTAGGCCCTAGATGAGTGATCTAAACACTTATAGTATTTCTTTACGGAGGGAGTACTAAGTACTAACTGTTATCCCTTTGTAATAGAAGAGCATAATTTCCACTCCCTAGTTGTTGATCATATTTCTCTGTGCCACATTCTAGTTCCAAAAATGCATGTTGATGGTCCACCTTGTTGATTGCCTGCTGATATTGTGAGATATTTGATTATGCTTGATAATATTAGTAGCGAAGAGTGCCTCATTAAAAATCTTAGTTGGAGAGTGAAATTTGCGTTAGTAGTATGTGCTGAATTTTACGGCAGTCATAAGATGAAATCGTTCCTGTGAAACTGAGGACTGAAAGAGCTGATTCTGGTGCTCAACAGTATGATATTTTAGCCCCTGCATAAATTGTGGGAAATCCCACGTGCATGGAAAATGAAGGACTCAAAGGTTAACATAATCCATTTTATAAATCATCACACGTGCATCTTCATCATGCATGAGATTATTCTAGGATACCGCCTCCATTAATTAGTTATGTATTCGAGAGGGAATTTATCGTTTGCGATAAACTGAGGAGGGGAGCAGTTATGTTTGTCCTTGCAATTGTGACATGTGTATTTCTACATCTGATGTACAGCGTAACTATTTCAGGGCTTGACAGACCAGTTTTTATCCGGAAGAAAGGCCTTTAGCGTGCGTTTGGATCTGAAGAAACAAAGCAAGATATGGCTGTCATTCCTCCTAACTTGGCTAGTTACTAGTATCTCCTTGATCCTTTGATAAGGTAGCCTTGGCGAGTGTTTGGGCAATAGAGAACATGACTTGGCAATTTCTGTACATGTTTACTGTATTCATTTATTCAGGATTAGAAGCTTAAATTCTGAATTTTATAGTTCAGGAGTAGCTACCTCCTGATGTACCGGTGTAATTTAATAGTTTCATCGAATGTGAATCAGAAGTATATGTTGTTAACATAGTTGGGTATACATATCATGTCATCTTTCTTTTCTAAGGTGTTTGATGAGTTCAATACAATGAAACAGATGAGCTGAACATATTCAAGGTTTCTAGCGGGAATCACTTCTTCGTGGCCATTCTGGTGATAATGGTTGTACTCCAGGTAAAAAAACAAATAGTATAATTCTTCTATTCGACATATGTAGTAGTTTCGGTTATTGTTATATGTTGTTTCCTTCGTATGTATATGCAAGCTCTTATCATCGAGTTTCCTTGGCAAGTTAACTTCAACAATCATGTTAAGCTGGCAGCTATATGGTTGGTACTGATGAGAGTTGCTCATTTAGCTGCTGATGATCCAAGAATTGTAAAGATAAGGCGGGGGAACCTTATTTGTGTGGTGGATGCAATTATGTTATGTGGTCAATTTGTAACTTATTATACTACAGTTATGGACCAAGCCATGAATCAGTACCAAAATTCAGGATTGGTGAGAAGAAACGTGAACTTATAATGTTTTTAGTACCCTAATCTTGACTTGTCGCTGATGGACCACAATGTTCAAGCTCGGCACATACTGTTGAACAGCTAAAAATATTGGATCTCAAGGCACCTGCAAACTAAGCCGCTGGAAGAAAGTTCAGAGGTGTGTTGAGTCTTGGCATTCCCAAGTAATCATTGGTGTTCATTTTTGAAATACTGCTTTGTACTCCCTCCGTAACAAGATGTAAGACGTTTTTATACCCTATGCAAACCAAAAAAGTCTTTACATTTTGGTACAAAGGTTGTAGTTTTATTTCCCTGTAGCTGGTTACTGAGTGGAATGCAGTAGATTAGATGAAGCATGTGAGTGAGGATTTGACATGTAAGCGGCAATCAACAATGCAAGTCGTGACAGTAGTCGATGTAAAGCGACAATCATCATGTGCGAAGGTCATGAGAGGAGTCGTTAAAGAGCGACCATCACGGCCAGCAGAAGACGAGCACCAAGAACTGCAGAAAGGTGTATGCGAGACGGGGCCTGTGTAAGGGATACCGCCAAGAGTGGGCAGCAAGGGAGATGTGTACCGGACGAACGCACTGTACTTAATATTTATTTTCTACTTGAAAATCAGAAGCAGTCAGCGGAGCCAGCACCAAGGGGTCAAAGCAGGGAGCGAGGCATAATCGAGCGACCTTCACGGCAGCCGGCAGGATCCAGGTAGCGCCGAGCTGCAGGTGGGGTGGAGAGATGCACAACAGGGCAGGAGCGGACTTCTTGTGTTGCAACGACATGCACGTGGGCTGCCGTGTTAGGATCAAACAGTGGATGGACGAGATGGCTGCATGCGACGACCCAGAAGACGGCGTCACGCACGAGCGGCTCCACTCGATCGAGGCGGTCCTATGGATGGGAGGCTGGATCGCGAGCGGATTGGACAGAAGATCTGGGCCGCGCTGGAGGTCGATCTTTTGATCTTGTAACAAACAGACACATTGTATCTCTACCATTTTGTAATACAAAACAAAGTAGAAGTAGGATATTACATCAAGAAAGTGGCCCGAACCTAGGTAGTTCCTGTGTTCATCTGCAGTTCATCCACCATATTTCATCCATGACTTAGGATTGTTAGAGGTGTTTAGTCCTTGGCCGAACTTTCGAAGGGTTGTTGCTCACAACTCATATGTATGTTCTTAGAAACTGACATTTGGCGCGCCAGATAGGGGATTGAGACGTCTAGCTCCCGCACCAGCACCGTCCCCGCCGGCTGTTCTTCTCAGATCCTCAAGTGCAGTTTGAGTCATGGCGTAGAGACGCTCCGGGGCATCCATGGCCCCGATGAGCAGCCAAGAAGCACATTCTTTGGCGCGCTGTCGACATCACGAGGCCGCTGATGCCGCTCAGCAAGCGTCGCCCCCTCAGCCTCCTCCTTCTCCCCTCGGCATGAATCGAATTTATCGAGTGGCAGGGATGGCATTTCTTATCATGGATTCGATTCCCATCTTGGAAGAAGTCAAAATGTTGATGATGATCACGACACGTTTTGTCAAGAGGTTTCAAGAGGATGCAATCGAACAACGTCGGCATCAAGCGAAAGGAATAGTGAAGCAAAAGGTTATCAAAACCATAGATAAGATGCAATCTCAGAATCAGAGTTGCTTTTCAAGACAACAAAATGATATTAAAACTCGATGTTAGCCTTGATCATGGTCTGAAGAATTCATGCACCAAAGAAGGACGAGGTAGCACAGTCGAAGGTAGCATGATAAGGATGTATCCGGTAGTCTAGGAATGACAAGATTGGTTTTAAATTTCCCAGCAACAAATTACTAGGGGTATTGAATTGCAGTGCAGATTCGATTCACTATTCGATATTCTCGGTTGATGACAACCCATAACCCGTGGAGTGACTATGACAGGGAAATGTATTACTTCATCAAAAATTCATAAGATGTACTGCAATGGCGTGATATCCTCGAGATACCAGGGGGTAATACTCGAAGATAGAACATAATAGAACCCAGATTAGGGAAGTCATTGGTTCAACCCATTAGGGCATCTTAGGAACATATACCACCAACTTCAAGAGTAAATAGCACAAGCTCGATAGTAAAGCATGGTTGACAAAAGCAGAGGATACAATTTACCAAAGGCATTATGTATCAGGGGAAGAACTCACAAGATTTTTGAATGTTAAGGACACTATCGAATAATATCCCAGCAATTGGTCTGGCAGTGCACAATGGAGCTGATGTGAGTATCTGCACTCAATCAGAGGAAGAAAGAATGCAAAGGCATCGGATTATAGAAACATCTGAATAAATCGATGCTTACATACAAAGAAATTATGATTTCCAGATCGGTGTATCAGAATCAGATGCTCTGATCAAATATGAGTAAGTTGAATAGACTTAGAGGCACAATCGGTCAAGGTTTGATTGGCTGAAAACTAGCTCATGTCCGGAATGACGTCTGAGCCGGAAGGATAATTTCTAAGGGTCAACTAATGATTGCGTGCATTCGCACACATTGAATTATTAGGCTCAAAATGGAAATGACAAGGGATGTCGATGAAGATTACTAGACATACGGAATTAACCATAATGCAAGCAGGCAAGAATTTCAAGAGCAATAGGCTGTAGAGGATTTTCAAAAGATCGAATAACATTATGAAGCATTTTGCAAAACACACGAACATTTGGGGATGAATGAATCCCCGGTAAGTGTGGGGAACTATTCGTAGGTGTATTCATGCAGGAATGAGCTGCAAGGCAGTAGGCATAATGGATTCTCAGAATATAGAAAAATGTTTCGGGGTACCTTGTAATAACAGGAGCAGCGGGCAATGATTATATGAATGGCAAGTGTATGTAGTTATTCATAAGGATTTATCGGTGGTAGGGAATTGAAAAGACGGTGGGCACAAGGGTCTTGAAAAAACATCGAAGGGTATCTTCAGAATCTTCTGGTGAATCAAGCCAGCATGTGAAATGTGGGGCTCTCCTAGAGGAAGTAGTTACGAGAACCTAGAGTTAGAGTTAGTAAAATCTTTAACCCGAATAGAAGAGAAATCAGAATCCCAGAGTAAAGGAGAGGAATAAAAGATCCTAATCCCATCCATTGGCGATGTGGCCCCGTTAGCCTCACAAAATTGTTAGTAAATAGTTTTTCAAAGATTAGACTCAACTTCGGCCAAGGAGTTGGAAATGGGCTTCCTACATGCAGTCGGCTCTGATACCAACTTGTGACGCCCCTACCTCGACCGTGCACTAACCATACACGCAAATGTGCACGATCAAGATCAGAGACTCACAGGAAGATATCACAACACAACTCTAAGACACAAACACCCACTACAAAAAAAGACATATCCGTGACATTATGGGCCAAACAAAGAAAATTGTCATGCTTATGACACCTCTATGATGATAATTGTGACAAAAGCATGTATCATCATAGATGTGGTGGGATCCTACTTCTATGACAAAAGTTCATGACAGAAAATGGGCTTTTCATCCTCGGCGGGCCGGGGACGCACCTGCATGACATTCTTTGGGCTGTCAATGACATAAAAAATCATGGTAGAAGTGAGGGCGAGGAAATTTTTGCGGAGTTCCCGGTTATGGTGGGTTGGTCGGGGTCGAGCGATGCACTGTGGTTTGTGCTTTCTCTCGTACGCATGCGTGGTGCGAGCCGTGTCATTATAACTGAACCTGAGCGAGAGGCGTTCACTTTACTGAACCCGAGCGATCGTGTGCTGCTACATACTGAAGCCGATCGATCGATCCCTTCCCTGCTAACTGAACCCGACCAACTCCTTCGCTGCTAACTGAACCTGATCGAGCGTTGCTGCTGGTTACTGAAGCCGATCAGAACCCCCGTGCGAGACGTAGCTAGCCGGTTGGGTTGCCTCTAGATGAACAGTGCCTGTTGCTGCCACGCGCACGATACGTAGAACGAGTCGAGACGTGGCGATTCGAGCTAGTTGGGTTGGCTGTGGATGAACAGTTCCCGACGGGGGTTGGATGAACAGGACCCCGGCCGTGTGTAGGCGGTTGCCGCTGGATGAACAGGACCCCGTGGTAGTATGCGGTTGCCGCTGGATGAACAAGACCCTGTGGTAGTATGCCGTTCCCACTAGATGAACAGGACCCCGAGGAGGCCACCACACACCCAGCCGGTTGGGGTGGATGAATAGGACCCTGTGGAGGCTGGATGAACAGTAGCCCGTGGAGTCCCGTTTCATGGTACACCACACACCCCTTCGATGAACAGGACCCGTTTCAACCATAGGCGGTTGAGAGAAGTCCATTTCCTCCGTTTTGTGGTACGCCAGACCCCTCCCGATGAACAGGACCCCATTTCGACCGTACGCAGTTGGAGAGAAGCATGTTTCTTCCGTTTTGCGGTACGCAAGACCCCTCCCGATGAACAGGACCCCATTACCTCCATTTTGCGGGACACGAGACCCCGAGTGATGAACATGACCTGGTTTGGGCTATTCCGTCCAATTCGGTTGGCTCCTGATGAACAGGACACATTCTGACTCAGTCGCTTGCCTCCTGATGAACACAACGCGGTTTCCTCCCTTCCGACCCAGCCGGTTGGCTGCCGATGAACAGGATGCCGTTGCTGCCGTCCGCTGCCTCTCCATGTACACGAGCCCTGGCCGCACATATGCGTTAGTAGCTAGGCATTCGAGACCCCGCTCGTATGTACATACGTAGCCGTATTTACTTTCTTGCAGTGTGGCTGTACGTACGTGTACACGATTTATACAGGACTGCCTCAACTGCTACGTCACACGTGTCGCTCATTGCCCGGCCACGGTTCATCCTTGCAGAGAGACCAATCGACCAGTATGTACATACACGTTCCACCCGCAAAAAAAGTACATACATGTTCACGACCAGAGAGACAACCCAGCTGTCAGGGAGGATAAGGAGACACTTCCTTGCGTGTGAAGATTTAGCCGATGGGTCCTAGCTGTCCGGGGGAGGAATCATTTTTTTGCCCGGAATAAGGACGCACTTCCTTGTGTGCGAAGATGTAGCTGGTGGGCCCAGTTGTCAGGGGGAGAAAATATTATTTCTCAGGGTAAAAAGGATGCAGTTGCATGCATGCGTCCATGGGCGTGGTGCGTCCCCACTGTCAGCCTCTCCACGTACAGTCATCCTCCGATGACTCTCATTTGTTGACCATGTTGACCATACCGTGCCGAGCGCACCAAGGCCTGTGGACGACGGCGAGGCCCCAAACTGGAACGACCCGAAAATGGGGATGACGTGACAGTGGAGTCCTAGACAGAGAGGAGTGGGAAACTTGACTGGTTCGGGTGCGGGGTGGGCCTACACTCGGCAGAGAATAATAGGAGGTGCGGAGGAGTGGAGGGATGGCCGGGCCGTCGGTGGGGTAGCGTTTCGCTGCGAGGCATGCGAAACAGCGCCGCTGGACGCCGGAGGCCCGGCAACGCTGGAGGAAGAAGACGAGAGATTGAAGAAGAATGTCGGCAGTTCGATGTAAATCCAACACCTTGCTTAGGCTTCGACCTTTGTATTTTTTATGAAAGTGCTTAGGCTTCGACCTACTGGCCCACATGTCAGCCAGTCCATTTGTTTTTTAGTCCATTTGGTGGACTGGGTGAAACAATGATGTAGAGTCTATGCAGCCCGTTTATATATTATGTTAGAATTTAAAGCCCATTTGCATTTTTTAGAAATCCAAGGACTTGCTAGCTTGGGTGAAAATATCATGTTAGGCTGGACGGAGAAATGTTATAAAAACATAAACACATGATTGCACGTCTATTACTAATCGGTGAGTAAAATCTTTGCAAGCTTATGTACGCAATCACTAGGAGTTAACTTGCCAAGTTATATATAAACAATTATATTATTATTATTTTGTAAGAACTTTTGATTTATGAAATAAAATATTATTTAATTTGATGAGTTAATAGGACATGGGGTATTATTATTTTTAGGCTAGATGTGGGACAGTTGAGTTGGTTCTAGGGAAAACTACTAGGAGAAAACTCAGATTACATTGAAAAAGAAAGTGTGAGAAAATTCAGATATAGGATTAATAAAAACGAAAATAAAGGAAGTGGGAAGGTCTATACAATGGTTGGATGAACGACAGGTTTAACGGAACCTTGCGTTGTTTCTATTATATATATGTGTAATAAAATAAGATATAAATATAAGTTTGTATATACAATTATAGAAGGGAAAACATAGGTCTAGTTTTGCATTCTTATAAAAAAATAGAACTGCGTTGTGCGTTGTCTTGAAAAAACAAACATAACTTGGCGTGCTGATGTTATAGGCAAGCTAGGCTGGGAGGCCCAGAGGCTGCTTGATACCTGCTGGACCCCAAAAAAGTTGAAACCTACTGGATCAACTGTGTCTGCATGTCATGGGCTGCGCGTGTTAAACAACAAAACCTAGTCCATGAACCTGGTGGGCCCGGACTGTCAGCCTCTCGACAAACAGTCGTCTCCCGATTCTTCTCGTTTTGTTGACCATGTTGGGAACGACAGACGGTGGCGCCGTGACAAGAGCACCAAGGCGGAGGACGACGTCGTGACCTTGGATCGGAAAGAACCAGAGCCTGGGAGGACGCAGGCGGAGGGGAGTACGAGGGTTGACTTATTCAGGTGCAGGGTGGGCCGATGGAGCTGCCGCCGTCGGAGAATGTGTGGGAGTAGAGGGATGGCCTGGCCAGCGGCTAGGATGGGTCACCGAGGCATGCACGAAAGCGCCGCCAACCGTTGTAGGAAGAGGACGAAAGATTGAACAAAATGAAGAAATACAAATGGATAGGTGGTTGGTCCCAGATGTTTGTGTACGAGACCTGCTGGGTCCACTTGAGAAGGGGAGTATGTTGGGAGAAAGGATATTCAAAGCACAGCAGCCCAGTGAACTAGTTACATACATAAGAAAATAGCGACTCAAAAAAAAACAAACATGTTAATGGGTTCTTAGACAAAATATTTCGGACAAAACAGATAATTACGACACATAGACTAATGCATGAAACACCTAGATGATAAAGGTGCTTAAACAGATAAAGTACATTATATAGACCTTCCTGGCACACTTGATCATGACGCTGCAGATGTCCATGTACTCATCGGTTATGGGAAGTAGACACACCCTCATGTCTAAGATCCGCCTGTACATGTCGTAGCATGCATATGCGTCCTTGGCCGCGTAGGTTATGTAGGCTAGATTCAGAGGTACCTCCCACGTATTCAGGTTCTTGGTATCGACGTCTTCTTTCATGTTGGCGTAGCAGGGGTCGATGATGGTCGCGGCAAGGTCAACCACGGAGTCCTCCTGCCCGTTGCCAATGAACTTGTATTGCTTCTGGATATCGACAAGCTTGTTGCACCAGATGGTTGAATCGTAAAGTAAAGTCGCGTTCTTCCTGCTCTCCACCGTAGCGAAGGTGCAGTCGGCGGTGCCGATGAAACAGGCGAATGCTCCAGAACCTCTGATGGCCCTACAACAGTGGTAGACAAGAACCTCGTCCCGCACGCATACCCGGGGGATGGCGATCCGCTGGTCCCTGTCAGGAGACGAATGGATGCAAGGCCTAGTCCCGCGACCTTGTGCTTTCTCCTCCTGTAGGAACTGCTTGAACTTGGCGAGGCAGAGCTTCACCGAGTCTGGACCATTGGTGTACATCACATTCAACTTGATGCTGTCATATCCAGCAGGCTCACCCCTCGGATTGCCATTGGAGTCTCTTCAAGTGAACGAGTGGGTAGGCGGCAGCAGCAGTTCGTTTTTCAACTCTTGGGGAACTACATTCAACAGTAAACTGAGCGTGTACAGGCGATGGCAGTTACTACCCCTCCCTCTCCCGCTGCACGCCCGGCAGAACATGCACCCTCGGCGCATTCAAACACCTCCATTAAACCAGCGTGGAAGCCGAGAAACCTATTCTAGCCACACGTCGGTTAACGAGTGGGTCTGTATAGGTACTGTAATAGCAAGTGTTAGTGGTCACTTTACTTAAATTTTGTTAGCTTTAATTAAAATTTATTCCTAAAACAAACAAAGCACTGGCTCGTTCTATCTATGCCACAGGATTAACATGCACATCAATTAGAATTGTCATTCTCATGACGCACACGATCAGCTCATTTGCGGCACTTTCACTCAGACAATACTGCCAAGTTTGAAAAACTTGTTATGGTTGATGTCCTCTGCATCATCACGCTGTGTTTCCCAGCTTGCAAGATTTAGAACCAACCAAGAAGATTCAAATAATAAGTACAACAAAGATGCCTACACATCTCAATGATTCCCAGCTTGCAAGATTCATAACCAACCCATTAGAGCCTTTGGATAAAGTGAATCACGGGATTAAATCCATCTTGAATAGCCCTGTCGTACAACCCAAGAACTTGGCGAATGCTCTTGACCATCACAACATCTGTAGTTGAGTAGTCATGTTTGCACATATAAGAAAGATCATGATTACTATAATAGTGGCACTAGTTGAAGCAAACTTTATTTTCAAAACGAGAAAAGATAGTTATTTAAAAAATACAGTGTTAGCATAGTATGACAAAGCACAATCAGGTTGAAAAAGGACAGTACTGACCCGTGCGAGATGACTTTGGGAGATCAAGTTATTCTTCATGTCCCCCTATCTTGCCATGAAGGCGATTCATTGACATCCATTAACACCTCAGTGTGGCAGTAGAAGGAGGAGCATCGACTCATTTCAATCACTTTTCTTATGCAGTTCAACTAAAATTATGGCGCCCGCCAGTTAGAGAGGGGGCCCGCGCCACCTCAACGCTAGGCGTGTGGACTCAACTAGTTCAGTGCAGCTATGTGATTGATGCAGTGCACATGGACTTGATTCTGCCGGATAGGTCTTCTGCAAGTTATCTACATTGGAAATGAAATGGTAGCTGTCGGATTTCGGGTTCCAGCAGACCCTTGAGGTTCGAACACTGGGGTGCACGCGGAGATTTCGCCTCCTACCTACCTGCACCCCTCCGCCTTGCTAGGATCTAAACTGTCAAAAGAACAACACAAGAGACACAGGGTTTATACTGGTTCGGGCCACCGTTGTGGTGTAATACCCTACTCCAGTGTGTGGTGTGTGGATTGCCTCTTGGGCTGACGATGATGAACAATACAAGGAAGAACAGCCTCGCGAGGGTCTGTTCTTGGCTGAGGCGATGAACTGCTGGGAGGAGCTCAGTCGCCTTTTCCTCTCTCTCTCTCTCTGCTTCCAACCAGCCGACCCCTTGCCATGTGGGTGGCTAGTCCTATTTATAGAGGCCCTGGTCCTCTTCCCAAATATCGAGCGGGAAGGAAGGCAACAATGGCGGGCTAATTTGAAGGGGGACAACAAGTATCAGCTATCCTGACAAAAGTAGTCTTCGCCTGCGCAAAGCTCTGGTGATGACGCCGTCTTGGGCTCCACGGTGACCTCTGTCTCGTAGTCCTCTTGGTCTTGGTCTCGTTGCACTAAAATGGCAATCTTTGCCTGATGCCTCGGTACTCCATGGCTGCGCTTGCCCCCTTTGCACCAAAGAGGGAAGGAGGACGCTGCGCGGGCTGGCACCCGCCTGGCGCCCTGAATCGTCATGGCTTGCGTCACGGGCACCTCGTGAGGTACCCCGCCTTGATCTCTCCGCCCCCCTCATGAGCCAGCCTGATGAGGCCGTGCCTGAGGGAGCTCCGCGTCGTCCGCCCCGCGAGGCTTGGCCCCTCGCGAGGGTCTTGGGTTTGTGTTGGTGAAGATGGGCCGTGCTGAGCCCCCTTTTGAGCCACGCCGCAGGACGCAGGTAGGCAAGTCTGGGGACCCCCATTCCCAGAATGCCGACAGTAGCCCCCGGGCCCAAGGCGCGCCCGGGCTTGGCCGTGCAGGGAGGCGGAAGGGCAAGATCGAAGCTCCACGGGCCCTAACAGCCTGCGGCCTCGGTCGCCGCGTGGCGGTTGACTGGACGTGGGCGCCTTAGCAACCGCGCGAGTTGATAAAGGAGTGGCATCCGCCTAGGCCCTACTTCTTGCTTTCTCCGGTTGCTGCTCAGATCCCCTTTCTCGCGCCCTCCTTCCTTCCTCCGAAATGTCCAGATCTACTCTGACCGTGCGACCTAGGAAGCCATGGCGCCTCGCCAGCCCCTGGCCGCAGCGTGGTACTCGTCTGCCCTGGACCCGCCGAACGTGTCGGAGGCGGGCCTTGCCCGGTTGCGCCGGATAGCGATGGCGCGAGGCATCGACGGGGCGAAGGTGTTCAAGGCCGGCTCCGCCACCCCTGAGGGTCAGAGGAGCACCTTCTATCCGCTCTTCGTAAGTGCCATTGTTGCTGGCCTGGTGCCTCCCTTCTCCGAGTTCTTCTTCTACATCCTCCGCCATTACAAGCTACAGGCTCTACATCTCCATCCCAACTCCGTCCTTCTCCTCGCAATCTTTGCTTATTATTACGAGGCCCACGTTGGGGTGGAGCCCTCAGTGGCCTTGCTGCGCCACTACTTCTACCTCTGGACCTCTCGCGGTCCTGCTTCTGCGTGCGCGAGCTTCATCGTGTACGGTGGCGCCATTGCCATCTCGAACCCTGGGAAGAGGATTGAGGGCTTCAGGAGCAAGTGGATCTTGGTGGATGCTGAGCGCATCCACCCTCGGCTGATCTTGCCCACGGAGCAGCCCACGAGCTCCAGCAACTGGAGTCGAGCGGAGCTCACGGATCCCCGCGCGAAGATGGTGTTGGAGAAGATGGACGCGGATCTGAGGCTGACCGACATGGCGGCGGCGAAGCTGACCGGCGCTCGCTGCTGAGGGAGTTCCTGGAGCACCAGCTGGCCCCGCTTCGGCAATACTCGCCTCCAATGTGGGGGCCCCGTCTGAGCCCCGCGGCCTGGGCCGACGGAAACCTGGCTGCGGTTCTCCAATCTCTGGTCGGGGGCAATGTGGCGAGGTTGGAGGGCGCTCCTACGCCCTTGTTCCTCCACGACGACTGGGAACGGGTAGTGAAGTCCATGCCCGTCTTCAACGGGGAAGGGCCCGTGCCCCTGGAGGCTCCCGAGGGACCGGTGGCTGTGCCCTCTGACGACTCCAGCGAAGAGGAGGAAGGGCCTGACTCCAAGGCGACCGATGGAGAGTCGAGGGCTCCCTTCCCCCGGCGCGGGTCCCGCGTTCTCCGCCTCTCTCCGAGTGATGACGACGAGGATGGCGACGAAGACGACGGCGAGCAGGACGGCGGGGCCCGCCCCCGATCCCGAAGAAGGACAGGACCAGGCTGATCCCCCGCGGGTCTGCCCCGGCCCCGGGGCGGGCCGCAAATGCACCTTCCGCCTCCAAGCTTCCTGAGGTTGACCCTTCCAGCCGGCTTTCGGGCTTCAAATTTGGCCGGAGGCCACTTGAGCTCACTGGCAACGACCCGTAAGTGTTCGATTCTTCTCTTTATTTCTTGCACTGCTTCTGAGGCTTGACGTTCGCATCCCTTGGATAGGTTGGCGCCCGCAGCAAAGAAGTCGAAGGGGGCTCCTGAGGTTCCATCCGTGGCAGCGCCCCTGAAGGAGGGTGACCGCGACGCACAGGCTTCTCCTGCCCGGTCGTCCTCGCGAGGCCTGGCTGAGCCGGCTGGGGCGAGCTCAGTCCCCACGGCCCAAGTGGCTCCCGAGGTGCTCTCACCTGCTGCCGACACTACAGCTGTTAGGGCGCGGTAGACTCCACCTCAGGATGTTGCGGCCGCACTGCCGCCTTCCATTCCTACTCCACCGGCAGCTGTCTCTCCGACTCCTTCTACCGTTCTGGATCGTGCTGTTGCTGAGCTGGATCGACTGCGGCAGGATCGTCTTGGCGCCGACCCTCGCTTGGTGGCCGGGCGTTTGGAGTTGGCTTCAGGATGGGTCCGCTCCGATGCTTCGATTTGGGCGACGCTGGTCCAGGCCTCGACGGCATGCGACGAGGAGAAGCAGGCCGTCCTTGAGGCGAAGGCTGCTCGTGATGCAGCCCTGGGGGAGGTGGTCAACGTCCGTGGTCGCTGCAAGGCGCTGGAGGACGAGCTGCAAGGCCTGCGGGATCAGCTTGCGAAAGAGGTCCGCCTTCGCCAAGAGCAGGAAGAAGGCGTGAAGGCTCGCGAGGCGGCCGTCGAGGGCCGGGAGGCCAAGCTCAAGAAGCGCCGCGACCGCCTAGGCACGCTGGAGCAGGAGTTGGCGGCAAGGAAGGCCGAGCTGGACGACAAGGCCCGGGTTCTTGCCGAGGACCGCGTGGCCTTCACGGAGTTGGAGGCGAGGGCTCGCACCTCGCTGAGGACGCTTTACGACAGCGGCCTGGAGAGCCCGCTGGCTGGCGCCGAGGACGGTCCCGCCAAGCTGCTTCCCTTCCTAGTTCATGCTCTCGAAGATGTCGCCCTTGGCCTTGGCCCCACGGCCGAGGCTGAGGCGTGTGTCCTGTCTTCTGCAGCGCTGGCGGGTCCTCACCCACATCTACCTTCGCGATCCCGGTGTCGACCTCGACAGCCTGCTGGAGCCAGCAAGCGGCGAGCGTGCCGCTGCTGCTGCCGAGGCCGTGAAGGGTCGTGCGGAGGCTCTGCTGGGGAAGTTCCGGGCCTTCAGCACCAAGCCGGAGCAAGGCGCTGCCGACCCCGCTGCTCCGTGAGGCGAACCCACTCCGTGCTGCTCCCCCGCCGCCAAGTGACTCTGTCGTGACTCCTGTCCTGCTTTGAATTCCTGCACATGTATCATGCCTCGGGGAGGCGTTTAAAACTTGCGTTTGGTATTGGGATAACAGTGTGGACTGTAATATTCGCTTTTGAATCCCTTGAAATTTGCGCTTTTCCTTCCTACTTGCTTATGTTCTACGCCCGCAGAGCCCGGCCCTGCGCGTACCTCACCCAGCAATAGTCCCGACCGGAAACCAGGACGGGACCAAGGAGTGAGGGGCTACGTGACAAGTTAGGCTCCTGAGTCACGATGCTCAGGAGTCCCCCTTGGCGCACGAACAGCAAGTAGGGAGGCATGATGTGAGTGGATCCACCATTCTACGTCTGCAGAGCCCGGCCCCGCGCGTACCTCACCCAGCAATAGCCCCGACCGGAAACCAGGACGAGACCAAGGAGTGAGGGGCTACGTGACCAGTTCGGCTCCTGAGTCGCGATGCTCAGGAGTCCCCCTTGACGCCCAAATGACCTTCATACCTTGGCTCCGCTCGGGGGGAGGCGGGCGACGAACCAGGCCCGGGGGGCCTGGCTGGGCGGCGTGCGTCTGGGCGTGACCCGGGCGCAGCCCCCGTGCCCAGCCCCCTCGCGCGGCACTCCCGAGGTGAGGCGTTACGATGAGGCTAGACACTGAGCTCTGGGCTCCCTGAGGTTGATGCGGCCCGGGGGCCACCCTCAGTTGTTTATCACCAGCGCGGAGCATAGCGCTTCCGCATGTGTACGGGCATAGCCGCTCCTCGGTAGTGTCGTCAGCCAGCACAGAGCATGGTGCTTCCACTGGTACGTGGGAGGGGGCCCCCCTTCGAGAGGAGCCCCCAGGGCGTGTACAGCCCCGCCCTGACACGTGGCTAGCACGGTAGGGCCTGGCGAGGTGTATCTGGGCACCCGTGAGCCAGCGCGGGACTCACGGGGCCCTACCTCTAGGTGGGTTGCGCCTGGCACTGGGCCTTATCTTGCGATGTGTCCCTGCAAATTTGGTTAGATGCCTGCAGTCTACGTCCTCGGGTCCCGGCCCTCGAGCTAGTCTCAGCCGTCGCTGGTATGCCAGGTCGCGATGCCGTGGTCAAGGCCAGAGGGTGAGGGCTGGAGAGCCAGTAAGAGCCCTGAGTCGCGATGCTCAGGTACCCCCCCTTTAACGTGCAAGTGGCCAGCATGGAGAAGAAGAGGTGCCGTGGACCGACATCAAATAATCAAGCATGGTGGTTCTAACGCATAACCGGAAATGAACACAAATGGGATACATGCCGCTGGGCCTGGCCCGAGCGGCTTGGGGATCATGCAGCCCGAGGGGCGCCCCCAACAAGGTAAGCTAATCGACGCGAAATAAAAGGGATACACGCCGCAGGGACGGACCCACGCGGCCTGGGAATAATGCAGCCCTGGGGGCACTCCCAGTTGGAAATGAAACTTGAAAGATATCACCTGTTGACGCTGAAGACGAAGGGGTGTTGGTGTAGTCGGCTCGGTGGGCCGCGGAAGCCGATCCTCATGAGCCCCCAGGCCCCGGGGCCTCGGGAGGCTCCGGAGGCGCTGGCGGTTCCTCGTGGACCATCTCCATCTCCGCCAGGGCTGCGGAGCGCCTGGCCTCTTGTGCCTCCGTGGTGCCCCTTATGAGGCGCTGGTACGTGTCAGCCGCGCTCGGCAAGCCGTAAGGCATGCGAACGTAGCTGTGGGGTGGACCTCCGCAACACCCCACTCGCGAGGGCCAGAGGCGCTCCAGGGAGGAGACTCGGTTGAGCCCTGGTACATCGACGCAGACGCGCAGCCCGCCATCCTCGCCTGGATGGGGAGCCACTGCTGGTGGGCGGCGGGCGCCTCTCATGACTCTTGACTCCTATAGCTCCTGAATGGCCTTGCCGACGAACTCCTGTGGGTCTGGATCTCCTTGCCTTGCTCCTTCTTGAGGGAAACGTGTTTCGAAACACGCCTCCATGTGGTGCCCAAGCGCCTCCCTCGTGACCCTAGCTAGGTCGGTGGCCCTCCAGGGGAGAGCCCCCGAGCCCTACCCGAGGAGGGCGCTGGGCGCGCTTTCCTATGCGATGGAAGGAGGTTCCCCCTAGGCAGGCACGGGCCCAGAGGGGCCTGCCTCCTGAGGGGCCAGGCCGGACAATGTCTTCTTCTTCTTAGGGGCGGTCTCGGGAGGCCTCCTGCTTCCACGATCCGGGTCTTCCAGTGATGCAGCCTGAAAGGCTCGCTCCAGGGAACACACCGCGTCCTTCTCTTCACAGGGCACCGTGATGACTCCGCCGCTTCCTGGCATCTTGAGGACGTTGTAGCCGTGGTGAGTTACGGCCATGAACTTGGCTAGCGCTGGGTACCAAAGGATGGCGTTGTATGGCAGGCGAATGTGAGCGACGTCGAAGTCGATGAGCTCGGTGCGGTAGTTGTCGCGTGCCCCGAAGGTGACAGGGAGGCGGACCTGCTCGATCGGGACCGTGGAGCCGTCGGTGATACCGGAGAAGGGCTTGGTTGGCTGGAGCTGGCTGTAGGGCACTTGGAGGTTGTTGAATGTCTCCACGGACAGGACGTTGAGCCCTGCCCCGCCATCGATGAGGGTCTTGGTGACCACCACGTTGCTGATGATTGGGGAACAAAGCATCGGGAGGACTCCGGCTTTTGCCGCACACTTGAGCTAATCTACCGAGCTGAACATGATGGCGCACGCCGACCACCTGAGAGGGCGTGTGGCTTCGAGCCTGGGGAGGACTGCGTTCACTTCGTGGGTGAACTGCTTGAAGATGCGCTGAGAGGCTGGGGCTTGAGCTCCGCCCAGGATGCAGGCGATCGCGCGCGGCTCCTGGAAGCCCCCAGCCTCCTCGTCCTGATGGCGGTCCTCGTTTCTCCTTGGCTGCGGCGACAGCGGTGGGAGGCCTGCATTGCCTTGCAGGCGATCCTCGCGAGGCTGATCCCTCCAGCCTCCCTCATGAGGCTGATCTTGCCAGCGATCCTCGCGAGGTTGGTCGCGCCACCCCTGGCGCGGGCCACGGTCTTCCCAGCGTCCTGCGTTACTTCCTCCTCCTCGACCGTAGCCCCGGTCACCGCGGTTGGGGCGACGGCCGATCCTTCCTTCACGCACGGCTCGGAGTTCTTGGCATTCGTTGGTGTTGTGGGTGTGGAGGTCGTGGTACATGCAGTACCGGCTGCCCTTGGGAGGTTCGGGCTGATCTCTGCCCCACTTGGTGTCTGGTTCTGCCGCGAGCACTGCAGCCCCCTTGCGCTTCACATCCTTGGCCTTGAGCTTCTTCTCTTCTGGGTCTGCGGCAGGCAGCTCGAGGAGGGAGAGACGCCCCTCCTCAGCCCTGGCGCACTTGTTTGCCAAGTTGAACAGCTCCAAGGAAGTGCACAGGTCTTCATGCATCGCCAGCTCCTCCTTCATCTTGACGTCGCGCACACCGTCGGAGAAAGCTGAGATGATGGCCTCCTCAGTCACCTTGGGGATCTTGAGGCGTGCGTTGTTGAAGCGCTGGATGTACTTATGCAGGGTTTTCCCAGGTTGTTGCTTGATGCGGCGCATGTCGCTCACGGCGGGTGGCCGGTCGCGAGTACCTTGGAAGTTGGCGATGAAGCGGGTGCGCATCTCTTCCCATGAGGAGATTGTGCCTGGAGCCAGGTGCGGGCCCCATCCTTGAGCGCCATGGGAAACCAGTTCGCCATGACCTTCTCGTCTCCGTTGGCAGCTTCGATGCCCAGCTCGTAGAGCTGGAGGAACTCCGGGTCGGCCGTGCCGTCGTAGCGACGAGGCAGGTCTGGTTTGAACTTGCCGGGCCACGCGACGCGGCATAGTTCGGTGGTGTAGGCGCAGCAGCCTACTGTGGCCACGGGGGGCCTTTGGTGACGGAGAGCCTGGTCTTGCATGTCCCCACGCGCTGGAGCAGGGGGATGGTCGCGACGTGCTGGAGCAGGGAGTGCCCGGGCAGCTTCTGGCGGGCGAGGGACTTCTTGGCAGCTCTGTTCTTGCTATGCTGGCACCTGACGGAGCGGGTTCCGCCCAGGGGCCATGCGCCTTGGAGCCATGGCGTCTTCTTGAGGAGGAGGCTGCCGGGGCACCGCCGGAGCCTCTTCGCCCGCGCGGGGCGGGGTGCGGTGCAGCGGAACGGACGGCGCGGAAGAGCCCCTGCAGCGCGGACGTGCTCGGCGACGCGGTCGAGCCATTCTTCATAGACGTCGTCGACAGGATGGTAGCACAGGAGCTCGTTTGCCGCGATGAGTGCAGCCTGAGCCTCCATGGGCGCGCTGAGCACGCGGGACAAAGATCCAGCTGGGGCGAGCGAGGGAGTTGCGGTGCGGCCGTCTTGGCGCACGGATGGATGCTGAGACGATGCTTGTTGTTCGTCCCCCGCCGGGCCGGTGGCGGCGTTGATGGCAGGTGACGGGGAACGGCGAGGACGCCCGCCGGTAGGGGCCGTCTGGGCGACACGGGAAGCAAGGGCGGCCCGGCGCTCCGCGCGGGCCCGACGAGCGTCACACATGAGCGCGATGGTTGGAGGAGAACGGGGTGATGGAAGACGAATTCCGGCGCACCCCTACCTGGAGCGCCAAATGTCAGATTTCGGGTTCCGGCAGACCCTTGAGGTTCGAACACTGGGGTGCGCGCGGAGATTTCGCCTCCTACCTACCTGCACCCCTCCGCCTTGCTAGGATATAAACTGTCAAAAGAACAACACAAGAGACACAGGGTTTATACTGGTTTGGGCCACCGTTGTGGTGTAATACCCTACTCCAGTGTGTGTTGTGTGGATTGCCTCTTGGGCTGACGATGATGAACAATACAAGGAAGAACAGCCTCGCGAGGGTCTATTCTTGGCTGAGGTGATGAACTGCTGGGAGGAGCTCAGTCGCCTTTTCCTCTCTCTCTCTCTCTCTGTTTCCAACCAGCTGACCCCTTGCCATGCGGGTGGCTAGTCCTATTTATAGAGGCCCTGGTCCTCTTCCCAAATATCGAGCGGGAAGGAAGCCAACAATGGCGGGCTAATTTGAAGGGGGACAACAAGTATCAGCTATCCTGACAAAAGTAGTCTTCGCCTACGCAAAGCTCTGGTGATGACGCCGTCTTGGGCTCCACGGTGACCTCCATCTCGTAGTCCTCCTGGTCTTGGTCTCGTTGCACCGAAATGGCAACCTTTGCCTGATGCCTCGGTACTCCGCGGCTGCGCTTGCCCCCTTTGCACCAAAGAGGGAAGGAGGACGCTGCGCGGGGCTGGCACCCGCCTGGCACCCTGAATCGTCATGGCTTGCGTCACGGGCACCTCGTGAGGTACCCCGCCTTGATCTCTCCGCCCCCCTCGTGAGCCAGCCTGATGAGGCCGTGCCTGAGGGAGCTCCGCGTCGTCCGCCCCGCGAGGCTTGGCCCCTCGCGAGGGTCTTGGGTTTGTGTTGGTGAAGATGGGCCGTGCTGGGCCCCCTTTTGAGCCACGCCGCAGGCTGCAGGCAGGCAAGTATGGGGACCCCCGTTCCCAGAACGCCGACAGTAGCTAAGACAGTAGCTCTATTTTAAATGTATTATTACCAAGCTTTGAAATATAGGCCGATACGACCGATATATAGGCCGATATATCACTTTTGGGGCCTTACCGATATTAACATAACATATCATTTGGTAAATATCATTTTGCAACATATCATCCGATATGGACCGAAATATCGACCGATATGTCCGATATCTAGCCTGATATGTCCACCGATATAGAATGATACGTAGATGACAACAATTATTTATTAGAAAGCAGTGAAGTAAGATTATGCATTTACAACTTCATTATATATTATCAAAGTCATGCACAATGTTTCATACAAATTTATATATATCATATTGTTTTTAATCATAGAGTAAGGGTTTTGTGAATCTTTCCTTAATATTTTCCTAGTCAATAAGTAAATACACTAGGAATCTAAATTTTTTTATGTTAGAGCATTGACATCATACATTTTCTTTTACTAAAAACAAATGTTTTGAAGAAGAATAATGAAAAAACTAGACATATTTTCTCTGCTATCTCTACATATCGTCTGATATATCACCTGATATCCGACATCCGATATGTCAAAGCCAAACCGATACGAACCCGATATCCGATATTTTGAAGCTTGATTATTACTTCATTTTATCAGTGGCAGCAGTAGTTTCAAAAGATTGCCTCAAATTATTAGTGGCATTAAATTAAGATGCAAAAACAATATCATTATTGCTTTCTCATAGCAGTGCGAAAACAATAGCACAAGATCACTAGCTGGATGCAGAGTCAAGATCAACCAAAAAGGAACATACCCGGTCATGGGAACCATAACTGAGAGAGGGGCCCTACGCCGCCACGACTCGATGTGGTCAACCTCCAGTTCCACTCGGATGATTCAACTCATGCGACTTTTTCTGCAGTTCACCTGAAATGAAGCAAAGATAGCATCATGCAGCTAGCAAGAAGTACTTGCTCTCATGAGCTGACAGGTTCTTATTTAGTAGTTGCACTAAAATTAAGCTACATTAAGGTTGCTTGTCCTGCTCATGCAAGGTGCAATTATAATTTGCTTATCCTTTTGTGTCGTTCCACTAAAGTAAAGTGCCATTGTGGTGGTAACAGTGATGGCTCATCCTGCAAAGGCTAATAAAATGTTGCGCGAGATTATGGCAGACCTTGATGGAGATATTGGAAACTCCGACCACCATTTTGTGCAGTTCCACCAAAATTGTGAGATGTTGCCCACATGAAATTTTAGTTGAACTGCACAAGACACTCATTCCAAAAAAAGTGTTTTGTGCAGTTCACCAAAAGGTCACAATAGCAACGAGGTGAAATGGATATCCCTATCTACACAAAAAGATAGAAAGAAAACAATTACTGGTCAATAACAAGATATGAAACATACATGAAACAAAAGAAGCATCTTCATTATGTTCATGGCAATCACGCAAGGACAGTAGAAATTTTAAAACAACAACATTTCCTCATGTTACCAGAAGCATTACGATCAACAATGACATTCGTCAAATATGGGATTATTTTAATGGTGGCATTGCTTGTTTACCAGATACAGTAGATCAAAAGCAGCTAAAGAGTTGGTTCAAGGGCATGGAATAGTGGGGACACCAGGACACTCAATAGCATAAAGAAGCAACTTATCATACTGGGAAATATAGAAGGAGTGCCACTTGTAACACAGTTTAATTGCATTGTATTACTAGAGGCATTAGATTAACAAGAACATCAGTTAGACATGTCCTTACGGTAACACTGTTATTGCTTCATTTTACATGCGCCCTTACATTAACAACTACAGAAAGTTGGTACAAGGACGCGGCAGTAGAAGCATCAGCACAATGTACCTACAAGGAGGCATAAAGTGGTGATGCCGAGTTTGTTCATACTCTGTGAGGGCAGAAAATCTAATCCTAGAGACCTTTTACTATGTGAGGGTAGCAAATCTAATCCTGGACATACTTTGTTGACTTGTCCACTAGCCGCCACTTTCTATCCTTTTTTCAACCAATAATAGATCTGTTCCTTATCCAGTTTGTACTGCCTTTTCCCTTTATTTCCCTTCTCAACCAAGAGACCGGTTTGGTATCCAGTCTCTTCTACTTTCCCGTTGTTATTTCCTCTTTGAATCAAGTCCTAGATTCATGCTACAACTTTCCCCCCTTTGCTGTTTGAACCAAGTCCTAGATTTGACTGCATGAAGTAGCTTTACCTCTAATAATACTAAAAATTTAGGTGGCTTTGGAAGAGCTGATGGAAGTAGAAAAAGATCCACATGCAGCCTCCTGGGGTGCTGGGGCAGTGAGCAAGGCCGCTTTTGAAGGAACTTATACCTGAGGGTCATCGAGATGTGGCTAGGAGGGCGGCGGGAGGTCGATCTGCCCACAATACGGCAGGGAGGAAGAAGGGGTCTGAAGACCTCCTGAGCCGTCGCTGTGTCAGAGAGAACGTCACGGGCAGAGAATCAAGGCCCGCCGGCAGCTGTGGGTTTCCTCCCTCGCCGCCGATTACCGCGTGAGCGATGTACCTAGTCCCCTACACACCCCGGCCGAAGGGATCCGGACGGATCTATGACCAGAAGTGAGCAGAGAGAGAGTTTCTACCGCTGTATTGTTTAGATCTAGAGAGGATGAGAGAATGAAGAGATCAACTCTAGTAAAGCAAGCGCTCAGGCTCCTGCCTATATATATAGTGGAGTGATTATCTTTTTCTCTCCACAACAAGCGTTTCAATTTGTGTACGTGGCATTGAAGAAAAGAAACTCTATATTAACGTGACTAACTGCATGTCGCACTTTGTACTGTACTGTACTACTCCTACTTAGTAGTAGTATTGTTCACTTGTGCTTCCTGGCCCTCCGTTCATTGGCCCTCCATTCGTTGAGCAACACAACGGGTGAAAAAACATATAGTACTAGTACTATTTTTATAGAACGAACAAGCTCAAACTATTTTGGCTTTGAGATATCTGTGGTACAGTTTGACCATGTTGCACCAATGGACTCCGTACTTTGAAGCAACCTATACGTATAAACACATGCACGATTTACATTCTGAATCGAGCTTCAACTGTATTTTCTCACATGTACCAACTTTTTCTTTTGGTTTTCTGCTCCATGGCGCAATTCATCGATACAAAATTATACTAGGAGTATTTAAAAGTTGAGGGTGGGGCTTTCCTCGAGCAGTACGCGTGGCAGTTTTTGCGTAGCTGGTTTGACAGAGAGGTGAGGAGGGTGAGGGACTAGCGGATTCAACTTACTGTTGAAAATCAGGGTTGTGTGATTTGATGGCTCGTTACTGCTGGAAAGATGGGGTCTTCTGATATGACTTCTCATTATAGTCATTATTATTGTGGCGCTATGACCGGGGTGGTGCCCCCCTTTCGTTGCCCACTCTAATCTTGTGCATGACACGTCGACCCGGGTGCTGGCTCTCCCACATGTCGGCGGCGTAAGAAGGAGCAAAGAATCATGCGGTATATTGGTCCCCATTGTATTTCATGTCAAATTTTTACTATAGATTGAACTAACAAAATGTTCATGCATGTTACCAAAAATTATATCATTCAAAACTATGTTCAAATATGAATCCAATGACATAATTTTTGTTGACATGCTTTAACATTTTGTTAGCTAAATCATTAGTTCAAAATTTGGCACAAACTACAAAGGTGACCATAGAAAACAATGTGGTGATATGGCCATAAAAAACAATGTACTACAGTCTAGTCTCTAGCATGTATAATACTACTCCTCTTCCTCGTCCTCTCGGTTCATCGCCATCATACTTTCCCCATTTGTGTGTTTTCAGTATCTTGCGAATCAAAGAGGCCCTTAGACTGGTTTAGGTCCAGTCATTTTGTTCAATGTGTTTCGTCCAAAATTTAATAAACGTGCTTCGGTTTCTATGAAAATAATCCGATTTGCATGTAATAATTCATTCATTTATTTATTCTTCTATGGGGGGTGGGGGGTTGCATGTAATTCATCAGGTCTGAAATGTAAAGTACGCCGGCATGGTTGCATATGCTTCGAGTCGTGCATGCACTACGACCCACATGCTCTATGTCCCACATGTCGGCGAAAGGAAGCACGTGGAAATAGCCTAGAAGTACATATAGGAGAAAAATGCATGAAAAATTATGTACTATGAAGCGTAGCTGCGGTTCGAATATGAGACCTAAAGTGATGACAGGTATAGGTCGCACGCACCCAACTAGTGGTACTAGACATACGAGTACTCAATACTCCTATTCTATCAATACGAGTCCCATCTGACAATAGTGTTCGTGCTACAACTAGCTCTTCTCCCTCGTTTCTCTTCTAATTCTAACTCAGCCGACGCGCGGTGGGCGGGGTGGGGATTTGCCGATAGTTGGTTTGCTCAACTGCGGCCCCACCTAACAGTGAAAATGCTAAGACAACAAGTGTTCCCTAGCATGAGCGGCGTGCCCAACAAACCGTGTGGGGGTGCGAGAACGCGACAATCTTTACCTTTTTAACTTGTAGATAGAAAATTCCAAGCCAATGCGCGTTGAGCGGCGGGCCGGAACGATAGTGTGGGGTGCGACGTGAACGGCACAAGCGTGCTGTACTTGTTCCACTTTCTTGTTTTGAACTCATGACATGTAGTAACACTCAATTTTGAATACTCCATATATATGTTTGGTTGTCGCGCCAATATATATACTGGGTCTCG
Organism: Triticum monococcum; assembly: GCA_034509565.1. NCBI lineage: Eukaryota > Viridiplantae > Streptophyta > Magnoliopsida > Poales > Poaceae > Triticum > Triticum monococcum. Next base: position 477,169,566 of record CM067841.1, read on the forward strand.
TACTTACTCCCTTCGTCCGGTGAAAAGTGTACATATAGAAATTTTAGGACAAATTATGGGGTGGAGTAGAAAATGCATTGAAAAGATGCAAGCCACCATCAATTACAAAAGGGACTAATAAACCAGGAAGTAGGTAGTAAACTAGGATGAAAACAGTGATACTACATATAATTAACGCTAAATAAGAGCAAGGGATCACACATGTCATTTACGACTGGAATAAAAATGCCATACACTAACACATTAAGGCCAGGAGGCGATGCAGTGCTGGTTATAGGAGGCAAGAAGAAATATGCATCCATCGATGACCTCCTCCTCCTGGATTCAGGGCGCCGGCCCACCCAACAGCGGCTAAGTAGCAGCGGCTTTCGTGGCTAGGTCGACATGCTTCCGGACAATGGCGTCCAAAGATTCCAGCCGTTGGAAGAAGGCCGACGTCTTTCTGTCCTCGCTGGCCTTGTAGTGGCCTATGTAGACGATTTCTGTCGAGGTGCACATTCTTCGTCGCGACCTCCGACAGCTACAGGGCCACCAGTTCTTCAAAGAGTTCGTCACCTTGGAGGCCGATGAGGGTGGTAGGCAACGAGGAGCCTGGGTGCGCGAGCTGGAGGAGTACATCAAGGTCATTCGCAACGGCGGTGAACTTGCAGATGGAGCGGACCATCATGTCGCACATGCAAGAGGCAAAGCCGGCGCCGACGAGGGCTATGACGCCAGCGGTCGCCAGCGCCGTCTGGAAACGCTACGTGGTGCGTAGCCATAGGACGGCGTCTACAAGGGCTATGTTGCTGGCGGTCGCCAGCACCGTCTAGAAACGCTATGCAGTGTGAGGCCGCATGCCAGCGTCTTGGACGATCTGGCACAACCGACTGCCGCTCGCGTCCATCGACGCCATGGGTGCTTGTGGCTTCTAGTCACTTGGTCTTGGTCTTGGATTGGAGTGAGCAGTGTTGCGTAGGGACTAGGAGTAGATGGATTGGAGTGGTGGGGTGCCTTTATATGAGTGTCCAAACTGCGTTGCATTCACATCGTGCTGGCTCCATTCTGCTTCTCCAATTACTTACCTCTGCATGCTAATTGAATGAGGAGGCATCATTGACTGTTCAACGTTCCGAGAACCGCTACCCTCTCTCTCATTGGCATTCAAGCCGTATCAACGTAAATACGTGTCAAAAAGAGACTAGTCAGTAGTAGTACACAATATTGTGCACCGTGACCAAGGGAGAGAGGAAAACCAGAGAACTTAGTACTCCCTTCGTTCCTAAATATTTATGGGGTAGATTCACTCATTTTGCTCTTTATGTACTAATTTACGGTGTAGTCACTTGTTGAAATCTCTAGATAGACAAATATTTAGGAACGGAGGGAGTATTTGCTAATTAGTAATATCATCGCATGCAATGAACTGGCCGCTGCATGCCGTGCTAGGTACTATGTCCCACGTCTCTCATTGGTTGATTCCTATTCATGTCTACAAACAAGAAACATGGTCGGGTTTGTTTTGGGATTATTTGATTTTCGTAAGATGACCATAACTAGCAATCACCACAATAACTGTAAGATATTCATCCGACGGTGGCACCTATTGGAAACTACCGCACCACACCCCACCCCTACACAAAAAACTGCCACGCGAGCGTTCGCAACTGCCACATTCGGGTTGCGCTTGGCTCTTCGCCTCTTCGAGAAGTCAAACAATGATGTTACTACTTGTAAAGTATCGAATCAACTAATGCATGCCCGTCTACCGCGTGCGGGAGGGATAGCTTGTTGTAGTAAGCAAAAGCCTCCCCTCGTCTGCGAACCACCGCGGGCATGGGAGAGGGAGAGGGCGTACTATAGTAGTAATCAAGCTTCTCCTTGTTGTACGAGTTGACACGACACATCATAGCACTGGCCCCACATGCTTGCCTCTAAACTTGGCTAAAAGACCCGCAATGTACAATATTTGCTGCAACCTCTAACATTACCCCACCACAAATTAAAATATATATTCCTCTCTTGACCAGATCAGCGTGCAAACTACAATCACCAGGATGAAAGGTAGGACCAGAAGATTTTTTTAATCAAAAAATGCTTCGAGATGGCCTCATAGCATGGAGCCGACTCCAACATTTATGTGGAGAGTATCATATACTAGTATCATGCATATGATACTAGTGTATGATACTGTCGGATTTTGGGTTCCAGCAGACCCTTAAGGTTCGAACACTGGGGTGCACGCGGAAACCTCGCCTTCAACCCCTCCGTCTCGATGGGATCTAAACTACTAAAAGAACTGCACGAAAGACACAAGATTTATACTGGTTCGGGCCACCAATGTGGTGTAATACCCTACTCCAGTGTGTGGTGGATGGATTGCCTCTTGGGGGCTGGTGATGATGAACAATACAAGGAAGAACCGCCTCGCGAGGGTCAGTTCTTGGCCGGGGCGGTGAACTGCTATGGGGAGTTCAGCCACCTCTCTCACTCTCTCTCTTTCTCTCCAAAACCCGAACCGATGAACCGAACCGATCCGAACCGAACCGATCCCCACCGCCCCCTTGCTATGTGGGTGGCTAGTCCAATTTATAGAGGCCCCGGTCCTCTTCCCAAATATTGAGCGGGAAGGGATCCAACAATGGTGGGCTAATTTGAAGGGGGACAGCGAGTACGTCTATCCTGACAAAAGCAGTCTTCGCCTGCCAAAGGCTCTGGTGGTGACGCCAGGCTGGGCTCCATGGTGACCTCCGTCTCGTAGTCCTCCTGGTCTTGGTCTCGTTGCACCGAAGTGGCAACCTTTGCCTGATGCCTCGGTACTCCGCGGATATGCTTGTCCCCTTTGCACCAAAGAGGAAAGGAGGATGCTGCGCGCGCTGGCGCTCGCCTGGCGCCCTCGATCGTCATGGCTTACGTCACGGGCACCTCACGAGGCACCCCGCCTTGATATCTCCGTCTCCTCACGAGCCAGCCTGAGGAGGCTGCGCCTGAGGATGCGCCGTGTCGTCCGCCTCGCGAGGCTTGGCCCCTCGCGAGGGTCTTGAGTCTTGTGCTTGATGAAGATGGGCCATGTTGGGCCCCCACTCGAGCCACGCCGCAGGCTGCAGGCAGGCAAGTCTGGGGACCCCCATTCCCAGAACGCCGACAGTAGCCCCCGGGCCCGAGGCGCGCATGGACTCGGCCGTGCCGAGAGGCGAAAGGGCAAGGGCGAAGCGCTGCGGGCCCTAACAGCCTGTGGCCTTGGACGCCGCGTGGCGGTTGATTGGACGTGGCGTCTCCGCTTCCCCACGACGCCTTGGTGATCGTGCGAGTCGGACAAGTCCCTGCATGCAGAACGTGTTATGATTACCTATGATCGTGGAGACCGGCGGTTGGCCTTCGCCGGCTATAAGTACGGCACCGCGCGTGCCCGTCCAGTCCATCTCTTCTTGCTCTCTCCTTCGCCTCAGTTCTTGCTCCGTCTTGGTGTGATGGCTCCGGTTCACCGGTTCTCTGCAGCGGAGAAGGGAAAGGTTCCTCGAGAAGGGCAGAAGGGCCCGACCCTCTCCCGCCAAAGAAGCGACTCGCCCATTGCAGCCGGGACGAAGAGGACCATCCGGCGGCGGCGAGGCCCTGGGGCGAGCGGGCTCCGCCGGGGTTCCCGCTGCCCTTGTACGCCCACGTCGAGGGCCCCGGAGGTGTTGATGCTGATCCCCGCGGTCAGCACCATCATCGGCGCCGTCGGGTTACGAAGGCGTGGGTGGTTCCTCCTGGAGTCCATGCCGAGGGATCCTCCCATGAGTTCGTGCTCCACGTCGTCACTCCCCTTCAGTCCTGGATCCGTCTTCCTCCCTTCTTCGCCTCCATCGTTCCTCCAGGAGGGCCCCTGGAGCTCCAGCTGCAGCACGCCGACTGCAGCGCCCCCGTGACTGAGGCTGAGGTCGTCGTCGCTGCCCTGGGCGCGGTCTACATGTCCCGCGGCTGGAGGGAGATCGCCCGGGTCTGCAGGGAAAGAGGCGTCTTCGCGGTCCACCTGGAGTACGACGACGCGGCGGTGATGTTCTTCAAGGTCTTCGATGCGGTCGGGCGCTGGCTGGAGTGCTGCCCTGGGAGAGGTGGCCAGGACCTCGCCCTGGTGAGGGCTAGGCCCGTCGACCGCCCCCTGGGCAGAGGCGCCCGAGGGTCCAGCGATTCCAGCGAAGGCTTTGCGACTCCGGAGACGAGCGACGACAGCTACGAGCCCCCGAGTCGTCGCCGCTCCAGGAGCAGGGCGGACGCGTCAGGCCGTCGCCAACCCTGATCTGGATGGAGTTGGCGCCGGTGCCTGACGCCCTACTGTTGATGATGGCGTCTCCTGCAGTAGCTCATGTAGTTAGCATCCCTTAGGATTCGTTCCCTGCGAGGAATCAGAATGCGCCCCGTGGGGGCTTGTAAGGTGTATGTAGTCTGTTTGTTAATATGTATAACCTTTTGACGTGGATCCGTGCGAGTTGCCAACTCCGTTATAGTTCAGCCTTCCCTTTCGCACCTCATGAGGGCTTGGTGCTCTACGCCGACAGGTCCCAGTCCCAAGGCGGCGTCAGCCATCGCTGGTATGCCAGGTCGCGATGCCGTGGTCAAGGCCAGGAGGTGAGTGACCCGAGGTCCAGTAAGAGCCCCTGAGTCGCGATGCTCAGGAGGTCCCCTTTGGCGCCCAAGCAGCCGTCGCTTAGTGAGAAAGGGAAGCAACGTCGCTAGTACGGAGTTGCTTTAGGTGCGGGGGTAGTGCTGCAGCAGCCAGTGCCGTGGGTGGTAACTTATCTTGAGGATCAGGGGCCGTTCCAGGTGTGCCGTTGGGTCCATGCGTAGGCAGGAGCGGAATCGCTCGGCAAGGTCCTCGCGAGGCCCCCTCTTCCCCGCCTCTGCTCCCCTTTCTGCTCTACGTCCTCGGGTCCCGGCCCTCGATCTTGTCTCAGCAGTCACTGGTATGCCAGGTCGCGATGCCGTGGACAAGGCCAGAGGGTGAGGGCTGGAGAGCCAGTAAGAGCCCTGAGTCACGATGCTCAGGCGCCCCCCCCTTTAACGTGCAAGCGGTTCGCGCGGGCGAGGGCGAAGGAAACCTCGTGAGGGCCTTGGCTTGCGTGGTTCCCTCCAGGGATCCTGCAGGGTCATCACAGAAAGAAGATGGTGTTGCCATGGCGGCCGTTAGTCAATTGTTAGTCACTCAAGAGCTTGCAGGTTGGAGTAGGCGAGGTGTATCTGGGCACTCATGAGCCAGCGCGGGACTCACGAGGCCCTACTTCTGGGCGGGTTGCGCCCGGCACTGGGCCGTATCTTGAGATGTGTCCCTGCAAAATTTGGTTAGATGCCGGTACTCTACGTCCTTGGGTCCCGGCCCTCGAGCTTGTCTCAGCCGTCGTTGGTATGCCAGGTCGCGATGCCGTGGACAAGGCCAGAGGGTGAGGGCTGGAGAGCCAGTAAGAGCCCTAAGTCACGATGCTCAGGCACCCCCCCTTCAACGTGCAAGTGGCCGACATGGGAAGAAAAGATGTCGCGGACGGGCACCATGCAGCTAAGCGTGATAGGCAATGCATACTTGGAAATAAACGCTAGGGGGATACACGCCGCTGGGTCTGGCCCGAACGGCTTGGGGATGATGCAGCCCGAGGGGCGCCCCCAACAAGGCAAACTAACGACGGAAAGGTATATGCAGATACATGCCGCGGGGACGGACCCACGCGGCCTGGGAGTGATGCAACCCTGGGAGGGTGCTCCCAGTTGAGAATGGAACTTGAAAGATGTCACCTGAGGATGTCGTCGGCGTAGTGGCGTTGGTGCAGCAGACTTGGCGGGCTGTAGAAGCCGATCCTCACGAGCCCCCAGGCCCCGGGGCCTCGGGAGGCTCCGGAGGCGCTGGTGACTCCTCGCGAGCTGCCTCCATCTCCGCCAAGGCCGCAGAACGCCTGTCTTCCTGAGCCTCCACGATGCCCCTCATGAGGCGCTGGTACGCCGCAGCCATGCTCGGCAGGCCGTAAGGCATGCGAACATAGCTGTGGGGTGGACCTCCGCAGCGCCCCACTTGCGAGGGCCAGAGGCGCTCCGTTGTGGCGATCTGATTGAGCCCTGGTACGTCGACGCAGACGCGCAACCCACCATCCTTACCTGGCAAGCGGCGGCAACCTCTCATGATCCTTGTCTCCTGTAGCTCTTGAATGGCCTCATCAGCGAACTCTTGCTGGCTTGATCTTCCTCGCCTGGCTCCCTCTCGAGGGAAACATGCTGCAAAGCACGCCTCCACATGGTGCCCAAGCGCCTCCCTTGTGACCCTGGCTAGGTCGGTGGCCCTCCAGATTAGAGCCCCCGAGCCCTGCTTGAGGAGGGCACCGGGCGCACTTTCCTATGCGATGGATGGAGGGTCCTCCCAAGCAGGCACGGGCCCTGAGGGGCCTGCCTCCTGGGGGGCTGAGCCTGTCGACGTCTTCTTCTTCTTGGGGTGGTCTCGGGAAGCCTCCTGCTTCCGCGATCTGGGTCCTCTAGCGACGCGGCCTGATAGGCTCTCTCTAGGGAACACACTGCATCCTTCTCCTCACAGGGCACCGTGATGACGCCGCCACTTCCTGGCATCTTGAGGACGCTGTAGCCGTGGTGAGTCGCAGCCATAAACTTGGCCAGCGCTGGGTACCCGAGGATGGCGTTGTACGGCAGGCGGATGTGGGTGACGTCGAAGTCGATGAGCTCGGTGTGGTAGTTGCTGCGAGCCCCGAAGGTGACAGGGAGGCGGACCTGCCCGATCGGGACTATGGAACCGTCGGTGATCCCGGAGAAAGGCCTGGTTGGCTGAAGCTGGTCGTAGGGCACTTGGAGGTTGTTGAATGTTTCCACGGACAGGACGTTGAGCCCTGCCCCACCATCGATGAGGGTCTTGGTGACCAGCACGTTGCTGATGACTGGGGAGCAGAGCATTGGGAGGACTCCTGCAGTGGCCACGTACTTGAGCTGGTCTGCCGAGCTGAACGTGATGGGGCACGCCGACCACCTGAGGGGGCGCGTTGCTTTGAGCGTGGGGAGAACTGCATTCACTTCGCGGGCAAACTGCTTGAAGATACGTTGGGAGGCTGGGGCTTGAGCTCCGCCCAGGATGCAGGCGATCGCGCGCGGCTCCTGGAAGCCCCCAACCCCCTCGTCTTGATGGCGGTCTTCGTTCCTTCTTGGTGGAGGCGGCAGCGGAGGTAGGCCTGCATTGCCATGAGGGCGATCCTCGTGAGGTTGATCCCTCCAGTCTCCCTCGCGAGGCAGGTCCCGCCAGCGGTCCTCGCGAGGCTGGTCGCGCCACCCCGGTCGCGGGCCGCGATCTTCCCAGCATCCTGGGTTTCTTCCTCCTCCCCGGCCGTAGCCCCGGTCAGCATGGTCAGGGCGACGGCCGATCCTTCCTTCTTGCACGGCGCGGAGCTCTTGACATTCGTTGGTGTTGTGGGTGTGGAGGTCATGGTACACACAGTACCGGCTGCCTCTGGAGGGTTCGGGCAGATCCTTGCCCCGCTTGGTGTCTGGTTCTGCCGCGAGTACGGCAGCCCCCTTGCGCTTCGCGTCCTTGGCTTTGGGCTTCTTCTCTTCTGGGTCCGCGGCAGGCAGCTCGAGGAGGGAGAGATGTCCCTCCTCAGCCCTGGCGCACTTGTTCGCCAAGTTGAACAGCTCCAGGGAGGTGCAGAGGTCTTCGTGCATCACCAGCTCCTCCTTCATCTTGACGTCACGCACGCCGTCAGAGAAGGCGGAGATGATGGCCTCCTCGGACACCTTGGGGATCTTGAGGCGCGCGCTGTTGAAGCGCTGGATGTACTTTTGCAGGGTTTCTCCGGGTTGTTGCTTGATGCGGCACATGTCCCTCACGGCGGGCGGCCGGTCGCGAGTACCTTGGAAGTTGGCGATGAAGCGGGCGCGCATCTGGTCCCAGGAGGAGATCGTGCCTGGAGCCAGATTCAGGAGCCAGGTTCGAGCTCCTTCCTTGAGCGCCATGGGGAACCAGTTCGCCATGACCTTTTCATCCCCGCCGGCAGCCTCGATGCCCAGCTCATAGAGCTGGAGGAACTCTGCGGGATCGGTTGTGCCGTCGTAGCGAGGAGGCAGGTCGGGCTTGAACTTGCCGGGCCACGCGACGCTGCACAGCTCAGTGGTGTAGGCGTGGCAGCCCACGGTGGCCACGAAAGGCCTCGGTTGGTGAAGAGCTCGGTCTTGAGGGTCCCCACGCGCTGCACCTAGGAGCAAGGCGGGGTCTTGGCGTGCCGGAGCTGGAGCAGGGAGCGCCCGGGCAGCCCCCTGCGGGCGAGGGATTTCTTGGCAGCTTCGCTCTTGCTGCGCTGGCACCTGACGGAGCAGGTTCCGCCCAGGGACCAAGCGCCTTGGAGACATGGCATCTTCTTGGAGAGGAGGCGGCTGGTTCGCCCCCGGAGCTTCATTGCCCGCGCGGGGCGGAGTGCGGCGCAACGGGGCGGACGGCGCAGGAGAGCCCCCTGCGGCGCGGACGAGCTCGGCGACGCAGTCGAGCCACTCCTCATAGATGTCGTCGACGGGGCGGTAGCGCAGGAGCTCGTTTGCCGCGATGAGCGCAGCTCGAGCCTCCAAGGGTGCGCGGAGCGCGCGGGACAAAGAGCCAGCTGGTGTGAGTGACGGAGTGGCGGTGCGACCGTCTTGCCGCACGGACGGGTGCTGAGACGATGCCTGCTGCTCGCCCCCGCCGGGCCGGTGGCGGTGTTGACGGCGGGCGACGGGGAACGACGAGGACGCCCACCGACGGGGGCCGTCTGGGCGATGCGGGAAGCAATGGCGGCTCGGCGCTCGGCGTGGGCCGACGAGCGTCAGACATGGATGCGACGGTCGGAGGAGAGCGGAGCGATGGAAGACGAATTCCGGCGCACCCCTACTTGGCACGCCAAATGTCGGATTTCGGGTTCCGGCAGACCCTTAAGGTTCGAACACTGGGGTGCGCACGGAAACCTCGCCTTCAACCCCTCCGTCTCGATGGGATCTAAACTACTAAAAGAACTGCACGAAAGACACAAGATTTATACTGGTTCGGGCCACCAATGTGGTGTAATACCCTACTCCAGTGTGTGGTGGATGGATTGCCTCTTGGGGGCTGGTGATGATGAACAATACAAGGAAGAACCGCCTCGCGAGGGTCAGTTCTTGGCCGGGGCGGTGAACTGCTATGGGGAGTTCAGCCACCTCTCTCTCTCTCACTCTCTCTCTTTCTCTTCAAAACCCGAACCGATGAACCGAACCGATCCGAACCGAACCGATCCCCACCGCCCCCTTGCTATGTGGGTGGCTAGTCCTATTTATAGAGGCCCTGGTCCTCTTCCCAAATATTGAGCGGGAAGGGATCCAACAATGGCGGGCTAATTTGAAGGGGGACAGCGAGTACGCCTATCCTGACAAAAGCAGTCTTCGCCTGCCAAAGGCTCTGGTGGTGACCCGGGCTGGGCTCCATGGTGACCTCCGTCTTGTAGTCCTCCTGGTCTTGGTCTCGTTGCACCGAAGTGGCAACCTTTGCCTGATGCCTCGGTACTCCACGGATATGCTTGTCCCCTTTGCACCAAAGAGGAAAGGAGGACGCTGCGCGCGTTGGCGCTCGCTCGGCGCCCTCGATCGTCATGGCTTACGTCACGGGCACCTCACGAGGCATCAGACAAGAATTCTTTCGCATCCAGTCGGAGTTTGCGGAAATCATCCATCAAGATGTCCTTCGTACCTCGGGGCAGTTCTACCTCAGAAATCAACCGTCCAACAGTGACATCGACACAATCCTACAAATGCAGGCTGACAACGCCCGTTGTTTCATGACTCCCATGATAGACGGCGGCTAAATCCACGCTCCTTTCCCTTGAGTCGAGTCGAAAACAGTGATGCTGTGTCTAGTTCTGAAACATCGACTGGCTCATGTTGTAATTAAACTTTAATGAACTTGTAGTATGTCTCTTTGGTTTCGAGAGTCGTTCAACTTAGATGTAATTGATGCTATTAATGTTTTGCTTTTCTCTTCCGATCGTTCTGTTGCATACTTATATGTTGCTTATGTATTGTCTGTGAATTGGTACTAACGTTTCGTTTGGCTACTGCATAGCGATGCCGTGGTATGTCGTGTACAAGGGTAAGGTTCCCGGAGTCTACAACGACTGGGAGGAGTGTCGGAGACAGGTTCACCGATTCAGCGGTAACAGTTACAAAGGGTACACCACTAGGGCCGAGGCCGAATCTAGGTACGCCCGCTATCTAGCGGGAGAGGGGAGGGAGCGTTGGAGGAACCGGATGAAGACGAGTTTCATCGTGATGATGCTCATCGTGATGACCGCAGCTCTCTTCTATGTGATGGTAGTTTAGATGATTGACTTCGACTTGTAATGTGAAGACAAACTCGCGGTCTCGAGACTTGTAATATAATGTTCTATCTTTGTTCGGTCTTTTCAATTCGGAGACTAATATGATGAATTTTATTCGGAGACTAAAATGATGAATTGTATTCAGAGACTAATCTTCTATTTTATTCGATGAATTTGTTGTTGATGTGTGCCGTCTATATTTTGTCCAATTATACATTTTGTAACCTGTGCAAAAAACAGAAAAATAAAAAAAACCTAATATTCATACTAATGGCGCATCACATCATAGTGCGCCATTAGTATGCCAAAGGATACTAATGGCGCATCATTAAACAGTGCGCCATTAGTATGCCGAAGTTACTAATGGCGCATCTTGTTGTTGTGCGCCATTAGTATGCAAAAGCACCTGGGTATACATGGCCCCCTGGGAGGCATACTAATGGCGCACTGTTGTATATACTAATGGCGCATCCCAGGTGCGCCATTAGTATACCAGATACTAATGGCGCACCAGTGGTGCACCATTAGTAAAATATACTAATGGCGTGGCACTAATGGCGCACCGCTAATGCGCCATTAATGGCCAAATTAGGTGCGCCATTAGTAGGCCTTTTCCTAGTAGTGCCGCCTTGATATCTCCGTCTCCTCGCGAGCCAGCCTGAGGAGGCTGCGCCTGAGGATGCGCCGTGTCGTCCGCCTCGCGAGGCTTGGCCCCCCGCGAGGGTCTTGAGTCTTGTTCTTGATGAAGATGGGCCATGTTGGGCCCCCACTCGAGCCACTCCGCAGGCCGCAGGCAAGCAAGTCTGGGGACCCCCGTTCCCAGAATGCCGACAGATACTACCTCCATAGCGCATAGTATCATAGCGTAGTATCATAGATGATCATATTTATTGCTAAACATGATACGGTATCTACCTATGTTATTACTCTAACAATCTCTCTCTTCTTTAATTATCTGCCACACAAGCATGTTTGCTAGTCCGAAGCACATGATACCGGTTATGTTACCCCCACTATGGCCAGCCTTAAGTTTATAGGCATGGTACGTACACGCTATCTAGACTAGTTACTACTACCCCCCTACACATGAAACTGTCGCACAAGCGTTTGGGTTGCACTTGGCTCTTCGTATCTTTGGGAAGTCGAACTTGATGGTACTACTACAGTATGCTTCTGGCCATCTCACACCGAATGAACTTCTACATGTCCACCGCGTGCAGGAGGGAGAGCGTGTAGCGAAAGCTTCTCCTAGTCCTGCGAGCCACCACGCTCATGGCGAGCGAGAGGGCGTTGTAATCAAGCTTCTTGTACGAGTTGACACGACACATCAAATCAGTGCACTCGATATATTTCAATAATTTCCGTTTACCGATGCATTACTTACAACGCATGCATGCATGCCATCACTTTCCTTTTGATACTTGCATGTGTTGATTTAATGCTCCTTGAAGTAGTATGAATATGTGATGGTAAAACATTCTAATGCCCCGGCCCTAAACTGAGAGATGGTGGTGCACGAGGACGGAGAGATCATGCCGACAGAACAAGACCCGATGATGGAGGTCTCTATGGACCTCACCTTGCTCCACTGCCCCTTGTGCCTCCGCCCCTTGAATCCTCTAGTGTACGAGGTTCGGATACACCTCATCCGTTCGACTGATCGAGCAATGTGCAGGTTTCCTGATTGAAATGATGTTCGATTGATTTGTGCAGTGCAAGGGAGGGCACATGGCTTGTGCGGACTGCCGCGACGGGCGCCCCGGGAACCAGCAGCGGTGCCAGAAGTGTGAGCGCAGTGGCGGCTTCGATGTGCGGAACACGGCGATGGACGCCGTCCTCTCCTCGGTGAGGGTGGAGTGCCCGCACAAAGGTTGTGGGCTCTACGTCACTTACCACAAGCTCGCCGATCACCAGAGTGTGTGCCCGCTCGCGCCCTGCAAATGCCTCATGCCTGTCTGCGGCTATGAAGGCCCACCGCCGGCACTCCCCCACCACATCAGCACTATGAATCCCATGCCCGTGCACAAGATCCAGTGCGGCAAGGTGCTCCAGCTGCAAGTGCCGGTGTCGGAGGCGCAACGCTTGCTGTTCGCGGAGGAGGACGGGCACACATTCTAATTAAAAGAAGCGTGCGCGATGGTAATAGCGAGCGCGCTTGTTTTAATGGAACAAGACGTGTGCTGACATTGCCTATTGTGGTGCACCCTATGGTGCAAACGCCACGTACGCGGCCGAGAACGCGTTCCCACATTACGCTATCCGGGAATAGTGCCAGTTTGTGACTAAGATTGCCAAAGGTTGCCACACCTAAGGTTAGGCAAGTTTGACCAACTTAGGTGAGTGTTTGGTTCAAGCCACACCTTAGGAAAGCCACACTAGGGCCCCACATGTCATACACACACAAAATGTGGCAAGATTCCCTTAGGTTTGCCAGCTTCTGGCTGTCATTTTGACGAACTAACCTTAGGCAAGTTTGACAACATTGTATGGGAAAGTGTGGCATTGCTAGGCCTAAAACCAAACAGCCCCTAGAACCATCAACAAATTTGAGCTTGCGTCCCGTCATATTCCAAATTACTACCATGCTATATTTAATTGCAAACATGTTCACACTGATCAAAACCTAAACGGTTTCCCACTTAGGAGCGTATTAGTACCCGGTTATAAATACTACCTACTCCAAGATGACTACACATTCCTCCTCAACTCCTCAACCATAAAAACAAACAAGTCTTTCATCGTCGTTCCCTTGCGTCTGCCATGGCCCGCATGAGTTCTGGGTCGAGAGATTTTTTTTGACTAGGTGGGTCAAGAGATTACTACCAGGGAGAGGCGAGCATGGAAGCGGAAGCACGAGAGATGTCCCGCCTCACCACAAAAGCAGCCGACATGTCCCGCCACGCTGCCGTAGCAGCAAAGAGGTCCCGCCGCGCCGCCGGAACAACATAGATGTCCCGCTGTGCCGTCGGTGTAGCAGACTAGTCCGACCACGCCGCGGAAGTAACAGAGATGTCCCACCGTGCCACGAATGTAGCAGGGAGGTTCCCCTGCACCGCGGGGGCATGGGAAAATGTCTCGCGGGTAGGCGAGGACTCTCACAGGCGCATGCACGCTATGCTCGATGGCCTAATGGGTCGGATCTCCGACTGGATGAATGCCTTGTTTGAAAATGCCACCGCCGTCATCCGGGGACTAGCGGAGGACAGGGCGAAGCTCTGCACCGAGTGTGACATGCTAATGGCGAAGATCGCTGGAAGGGCGAAGCAGGCGGAGGAGACCGCTGCCTTGTTGAAGAGGCTGGGCGTCATTGTCAAGAAACTTATGGACGAGAATGCCATGGTCTGCATCGAGCGCGAAAGGATGGTGGAGGAATACGTGGATACTGCCAAGCAGCGTATTGAGGACATGAAATTGATGAAAGAGATCATCGCCGCTCACCGCGAGAACTAGTCTCCGCAACCTGTAGTGCATCAAGAAAGTAGAGATTAGCGCGCCAGATTGTTGCATGCGTCTTGTTCTTTTGCCCTTGTGTATTTCGGGCGTAGCCGCATGTGGCTTTTTAATTATCTTCCTAAATATGTAAGACAATTATTATCCACTGTCATCATCCTTATATATTCATCAGTCTTGCTATAAGTCGGAGTAGATGCTATATAGGTCCGTCGGAGCTTTCATCAAGATCCGTGTAAAATTTTCTTTTTTAGATTTTCCTTTTTCTCTCTTAAATCTCAGTCGAGTGAGACATAGCCACGCCATTAAACAGGGGCTCGAACGCCATTAATGGAGACCTTGGGAGAGAGGTGGGCGATAGATGGAGGTAAAAGGGCTCTCCTCCCGATAAGCACACGCAAGGGTCTGATCGCACGCCTCCCGTACTCAAATAGCGCCCCCGCACGGTGCCTCCTAGCTAATAAAAAAGGGACGCGTGGCGGCACGTAAATGCTAACTAGAATGCCCATGGTTTCAATAATACTTGTGTTTCCGATTGTAATGTGACAACACTTGTTCCAAAATGACTTCGTTGATTGTTAATGTGTGCGCCTTCGCAAATTGGACAACAATATTACCATAGCATGTTGGTGCCATGTCATGACACCAAGCCAAGTTTCATCATTTTCATTCGTGTTTTGGATTTACAGGAATTAAAAAACCAAGTTTCTCAATGTTTTCGGCCGAGCCACGACGCCCAGATGTTTGAATTCATTCCCGAGGACACACATGTGATTTTCAACCAACTTTGTTGGACTGGAGCATGTGCTTGTAGTTCAAATCTGAATTATGCACATTAAATGACCAGAAACTCAATTAATGTATAAAAAAGGCCAAACAAACCCGGAATAATTCCAAAATTTAACATGACACTCATATAGTTCTATGTTTCCCCTGTAAAGAAAATCAAGGGAGGAGGGCAGCATATATCGTTTCGCACACAAAGGCGACATATTCCCTCTCAGAAGCACGAGCCTTCTTGAGAGAAGCTCCGGTTTGCAAGAAGCTTACACCAAAACTTGTTCCAATTCAGCCAATTTTTTACCACAACATGTTAGTGCCATTACATGACACCATTCCAAGTTTCATGATTTTCAGGCGTGTTTTGGATTTATAAGAATTTGAAAATAAAGTTTCTCAATGTTCTTGGCCGAGCCACGATGCCCAGATGTTTGGATTCCATTCTCATTTGTTGCATGGGACCTAGAAATTCACCCGAGGACACACATGTTATCTTCAACCAACTTTGGTGCACTGGAGCATGTGCTTGTAGTTCAAATTTGAATTATGCACATTAAATGACAAGAAACTCAATTAATGTATAAAAAAGGCCAAACAAACCCAAAATAATTCTAAAATTTAACATGGCACCCATATAGTTCTATGCAGGCTCTGTAAAGAAAATCAAGGGAGGGGGCAGCGTATATCGTTTCGACACAAAGGTGACACGTTCCCTCTCAAAAGCACGGGCCTTCTTAAGAGAAGCTCTAGTTTGCAAGAAGCTTATACCAAAACTTGTTCCAATTTAGCCAAAAATTTTACCATAGCATGTTAGTGCCATCACATGACACCATGCCAAGTTTCTTGATTTTCAGGCGTGTTTTGGATTTACAAGAATTTAAAAACTAAGTTTCTCAATGTTCTCGGCCGAGCCACGACGCTCGGATGTTTGAATTTCATTCGCATTTTGTCGGATCTCGGGTTCCAGCAAACCCTTAAGGTTCAAACACTGGGGTGCGCGCGAAGTTCTTTCCCTCCTACCGATCTACGCCCTAGCTCACTAAGGTCTCGCGGACGAACTTGACGCACTCGCAACACAAAGACACAAGATTTATACTGGTTCGGGCCACCGATGTGGTGTAATACCCTACTCCAGTGTGGTGGTGGTGGATTGCCTCTTGGGCGGATGATGAACAGTACAAGGGGAAGAACAGCCTCCAGAGGTTGAGGTGTTCTTGTGCTTGGTGTATGTGTAGTCGAGGATCGGAATCAGATCTCGATCCCGATCTTTGGTGGTGGCTAGTCCTATTTATAGAGGCCCTGGTCCTCTCCCCAAATATTGAGCAGGAAGGGAGCCAACAATGGCGGCCAATTTGCAAGTGGACAGCTAGTACAAGCTATCCTGACAAAAGGTGGTCTTCGCCTGCCAAAGGTTCTGGTGATGACGCCATCTTGGGCTCCATGGTGACCTCCGTCCTGCCGTCCTACGGGTCTTGGTCTCGTTGCACTGATATGGAAACCTTTGCCTGATGCCTCGGTACTCTGCGCCTGCGCTTTCGCCCTTAGCACCAAAGGGGAAGCGAGGACACTGCGCGCACTGGTGCCCGCCTGGTGCCGACCGTCATGGCTCACGTCACGGGGACCTCACGAGGTTTGCCTA
This sequence comes from Triticum monococcum, assembly GCA_034509565.1. NCBI lineage: Eukaryota > Viridiplantae > Streptophyta > Magnoliopsida > Poales > Poaceae > Triticum > Triticum monococcum. The sequence goes on from CM067841.1 coordinate 477,185,748, forward strand.
GCCTTGATATCTCCACTCCTAGCGAGGCAGCCTGGTGAGGCTGCTCCTGAGGAGGTCTTGCATCGTCCGCCTCACGAGGCTTGGCCCCTCGCGAGGGTCTTGAATGCCTTGTTGATGAAGATGGGCCGTACAGGCCCACCAGCACGGCCACGCCATGGGTCGCAGGCAGGCAAGTCCGGGGACCCCCGTTCCTAGAATGCCGATACTAGCCCCCGGGCCCAAGGTGCGCTCGGGCTTGGCTTCGAGGCGAAGCCAAAGAATCAAGCGCGGAGCGCCACGGGCCCTGAAAGCCTGCGACCTCGGTTGACGCGTGGTGGTTGATTGGACGTGGGCGTCTCCACTTCCCCACGCTGCCTCTGCAACTGCTCGACTTGACAAGTCCCTGCGACATGCAAGGAAAATCATCATTACCTGTGATCGTGGGAGATGCCGGTTAACCTTCTTCGGCTATAAATGCGGAGGGGTCGGAGCCCCCGTCGCCCACCTCTTCTTGGTTCACTTGCTTCTTCCTCCTTGCTCCACCGCTAGCAGCAATGGCACCCATCCGAAGGTTCTCCACTGATGAGAAAGGAAAAGCCCCCCGCAATGATCCAGAGCCGCTTCCGCCGAAGAAGAGGCTGGTTCACCATCGCGACGAGGCGGTGATGCAGGTGGTGACGAGGCCTTGGTGCGAGCGGCCTCCTCCAGGGTATCCGCTACCCTTGTACGCCCGAGCCGAGGGCTCAGGAGAGCGGAGCGACGAGCGGCGCCGCCCGCACCGCGCCTGTGGTCGCCGCGCCATGGCGATGCGCACTGTCGCCCCAGGGGTCCATGCCGCGGACTCGTCACATGAGTTCGTGCTTTGGGCGGCGATGCCACCAAGCACCTGGATATGCCTCCCACCGTTCTTCTCCGCCGAGGTGCCACCAGGGGGCGTTCACGAACTTTGGCTGCAGCATGCTGACTGCAACGCCCCAGCAACCAGAGCGGAGATTGGAACCGTCACCTCCGGGAAGATCTTCATGACCCGAGGCTGGGGCGAGATTTCCTGGGTCTGCTGTGCGGAGGGCGCCCTCACGATCCACTTCAAGTACGACGGCGCCTCCATGCTGTTCGTCAAGGTCTTCGACGAGGAAGGCCGCCGCCTGGACTGCTGCCCTGAAGGAGGTCACCAGGACGATGTTGCGGCGGGCGCGGGGCCCTCCATTGGTCTTGCCTGCAGCTCCTCCAGCGACAGCGGTGACTCGTGGTGGTCCAGCGACTCTCCCGAGCTCTTGGAGTTTCCGAAGACAAGCGACGGCAACTACGTGCCGCTGAGCTCCCACCGAACCCAGAGCAGGGCTGCGGCGTCCAGCGGCCTTCGCCGCTGATCTGGATGGGGTTGGCATTGGCCTCACGTGGCCCACTGTTGATGATGGCGTCGGCGGTATCTGGCTTGTGTAGATAGAACTCCTAGGAATCCCTTCCCTTTTGTTCCCTGCGAGGAATCTGTCACAGCCCTAGAGTTTGTTTGCAATTAGTTTCATAAGCATTCATGTCATCATGTTCATTTTAATAAACTTGAAATGGGGACATGTGAAAGCCTCAGAGAACATTTCTAAAAATGACCAAGATAAAAATTGCCTCAATTAAGTCCAAGAAAATGTTCCTGTGAATCTCTGGAAATATTGGCAAGGGACAAAATTCAAACCAATATTTTTAGAATCTCAGAAGCAATTATTTTGGGCCTTTGATTTAATCCAATAAATATTTGAATTGGATCTATATTTATTATATAATAAATATATGTTCAATAATTCTGAAAATTGTTGTGTGGATTTGGATAAGTCCATTTAGTTCACACAATTATTTTTATGAATTTTGAAAATGGTTTGGTCTTGAACTAAATCAAAACATAATAGCAAAAATAGAAAAACAGAATAAATTAGAAAAAGCAGAGAGAGAGGACTTATCTGGCCTTACCTGAGCAGCCCACCCACCTAGCGGCCCAGTTGGCCAGCCCAGCCCACCAGGGGCGCTGTGGTCTTCTTCCTCCTTTGACAGAAGGACAGAGGCGCGTGGCCACCGTGCGCCGGCGTACGCCCGGCCACCTCCTGCTTCCACCGCGACGCCACGGACCTTCTAGCATCGCCACGCGACCCTCCTCGGTCCCCTGTCACTTTCCCCTCTCTCCCTGGAGCTCCTCCCCTCCTCTATCTCTCGGCCCCAAGCGAGACCGAGAACCGCCGTCACCGCCGTCCACCGCTCGCATAGTCACCGACCTCCCCTACGCCCCTAGACGTGCCCCTGAGATCCGCGACGACGTCCTCGTTCTCTCCACCGAGTCACGCAACGCCAGGTGCCCGGGAATGACGCCACCACTGTCATCTTCAACTCCGACCTCCGAGATCGCCGGCAATGCCCCGACGTCGTCCGTGCTTCCCCGAGCCCATTTCAACGCCCCCTACACTCACGGTGAACTCCTCTACCGATTCCCCCTACTTCCATGCCCACTAGCTCATCGTAGCACCCATTCCCATCGAGCCCGAGAGCTTGGCTCCGCCGGCCATGCCGCCACCGTGACCACAGCCGTGCAAGCTCGCAACCGAGCGCGCCATCGTGCTCAGCACGTTCCCAGGAGTCGACCGCGACCACCCGCGGCTCCTGCCGTTCCCTACAATGCCGATCCGCTCAACTCCCGAACTCCGGCCGCCGCGCAAGTTGCCGCCGTCGTCGTTTTAGGCCACTAGAGCTGCTGCCGTGAGCACCACTGGACGCGGACGAGTCCCCTCGTCACGTAGAGCCTCTCCGCCGTGCAAATGGTCGCCTGTGGGTGATTCCTGAAGCCCTCCGCCGCATCTTCCGTTGCCGGCGTCGAGCCGTGGACCAAGTCCGGCGGGTTTGAACCCATTGACCAGGGGTTTGACCTCCCCTAGTTGACTGACGTGTGGGCCAGGCCCCTTTTTAATTAGTGTTAGATTTAGTTAGTCCTAACTAACTTAGTTAAGTAAATTAGACACTGACATGCGGGCCCAGGCTCTAATTAACTTAAGTTAGTTAGTTAGTCACTGACCAGTGGGTCCCACTGGTCAGGTTTGACCTGGACCGCGCCCGTTGACCGCTGACGTCATAGTGACGCAGTGCTGACGCAATAAACTATTTTCTGGGTTTAATTTAATTCAGAAAATACAGAAAATGCCCAAAACTTCTAAAATTCATAGAAATTCAACCGTAACTCCAAATGAAATAATTTATATATGAAAAATTATCAGAAAAATTCAAGGAATCCATCTGTACCATTTTCATGCATGTTTGAACAATGTTTGTCCTCTGTTTTGGACAAAACAAATAAAGGGCATTTAAATAATCATATATGGAGTTGGAATTTGAATCATGTATTCAAACCAACTTCATTTAAATCATAGCTAGATGCATTAGCTCAAATCACAGCATATTGCCATGTCATGATCATGCATCATATTGTTGCATTGCATTGATTGTGTCCTTCTCTGTTTGCCGGTAACCGTCCCCTCTCAGTCGACGATGTTTCCGACGATGTGATCGATGACACCGATGAAGAGCTATATTATCTTCAGAAGTGCCAGGCAAGCAAAACCCCCTTGTTCATTCCGATACAATCCCACTCTCTCGCTCCTGCTCTCTTTTACTGCATTAGGACAACACCATTTCAACTGTTACATGCTGCGGTAGTTGAACCCTTTCCTCTGCATGACCTGTCATTGCCACAGTAAATAGATGAAACCCACTAGCATGAGTAGGAGTTGTTTGAGCCCTGTTGTGCCTACTCATTCATGCTTGTTTGTCATGCCTGCTACTGCTTAGAGTTGAGTCAGGTCTGATTCATCGGGGATGAATTGGAATGTGGTGAACATGTCCTACCGTTGAGAGCTAAGTGTGTGAACACGATTTGGTAAAGGTAGCGGTGAGAGGCCATGTAGGAGTACATGGTGGGTTGTCTCATTGCAGCCGTCCTCAGGAACTGAGTTTTGTGTTTGTGATCCATGAACAGTTACTACCACACATTGGGCTCCGGGCGCTCCAAGCTCTCTCGACTTATTAATCAACTCGATCTCTGTCCAGGAGTTGCAATTAGTTTTTGGTGTTTGTAGGTAGTGTTAGTAGTCTACCAAGTGGCACCCGGTACAGGTGGGCTTGGGACAGACTAGGCACAGTGGCCCGGTGTACCAAGTGGCACCCGGATGGTGGGCTTGGGAACCCTGTAAACATTGTTTGGGTCCATGAGCGACACCCCGGCCGGATCTCCTTGCGGATGGAACCCGAATAGGCGATAAACCTGGACTAGAGACTTGTTGGTTAGTCAGGTCATGGCCGACACCCTCGCCCGGCTTCCGCTTGAAGGTTGCCGAGGTACATGACGTGTACAGGGCGATAAGTGGCGAGAGCGTGTGTGAAGAAGTACACCCCTGCAGGGTTATCATTATCTATTAGAATAGCCGGATTCCTCGGATATGGAAACTTGGACCCCTTGCATAGTTCATAGACAAGTGAAAGTGGATACTCTAAAATGCGCAAGATAAGCGTGAGTGCTATGGATGGTGTTCTCGTAGGGAGACGGGAGCAGATCCATAGTGGTGTATTGGTATGGTGAATTTGTGGACTCGTGTGCGCCACCTCAAAAGAGTTACTTGCAGTCGTAGTTCAGGTTAGCCACTGAGCCAAAGCTGGCTTGCTGCAGTTAAACTCCACCACCCCCTTTGTTGATACTGATGCATATGTAGCTAGTTCTGATGTAAGTCTTGCTGAGTACCTTTGTACTCACGTTTGCTTAATTTATGTTTTGCAGAGAGACTCCAGTCTCGCTAGTAGTTCCGCGTGGACTTCGACGTTTAGCTTGATACCTCAGCTACGATCTTGTGCCCTCGACAGGATCTGGTAGATAGTCAGGCTTTTTAGCCTTTTTCATTTATAGATGTCTGTACTTAGACATGTTAAGCTTCCGCATGTGTTTTGCATTGTATGCTATGATTGTTGGGTCATGAGACCCATGCTTGTAATATCTGGCTCTTCGGAGCCTAATGAATTAATACTTGAGTCGTAGAGTCTTGTTGTGATGCCATGTTGTATTTACACATATCGAGCATATTGTGTGTATGATTGAAATGCTTGGTATGTGTAGGATCCGACAACCTAGTTGTTTATCCTTCGCAGCCTTTCTTATGGGGAAATGTAGTCTAGTGTTCCTCGAGCCATAGTAGTCCGCTACAGCCCGGTTCACCGGAGTCCTGCTAGCCCAGCACTACTGTTCAGGACACTGGACTGGCCGGCATGTGTTTCACTTCGTCCCTATGTCTGTCCCTTCGGGGAAATGTCACACGGTGATTTCCGGAGTCCTGCCTAGCCTACTACAGCCCGGGATCCCCGGAGTCCTGTTAGCCCAGTGCTACAGCCCGGAATCACTCGTTGATGACCGACATGTTCGATGTGATTCATGTATGCCTGTCTCCATAGGTCTGTGCCGCTTTGGGTTCACGACTAGCCATGTCGGCCCGGGTTCTTTGTCATATGGATGCTCGTGACACTATCATATACGTGAGCCAAAAGGCGCAAACGGTCCCGGGCCAGGTAAGGTGGCACCCGTGGAAATACCGTGCGTGAGGCCACAAAGTGATATGATGTGTTACATGCTAGATCGGTGTGACTTGGAATCGGGGTCCTGACAGCTTTGGTATCAGAGCCTGACTGCTTGTAGGATTACCAAGCCAAACTGGTCGAAGTTGTGTCTAGAAATGCTTTAGTTATGTAAGGGAATTGATTGTGGAAGGGAACGTAAGGCTCTTTTTACTCCTTTACCTTGTGCCCTTCTGATCTGAGTCACCCTCTTCTCTTCTACGGGGATTAAGAACTAGGCTTCTCATCTTTCTATTAGGATCACGTGTTGCTAATCCATAGACTTATAGAATTGATAGTTTTAAGCTTTAGTTCCGTTCCTACTACTTCCATATATTCATAACTGGCCTCAGACCCTTGATATTATGATTCTGAGTGGTTATGCCACCATTTCTGCAGGATGTCTCAAATCTTTCGAGCATTTACAGCCGTTATGCTGTCCGAGTCATCCCAGGTTTCTAAATTGTCTGATGCATTTGCAAATCCTTTCTTTCCATTTCTGATATCCTTTTGGGTCAGATTAACCACACTAATGGTGAGTTGAGGTACTCCGTTACCTCGACATATATGTTGGAGCTATTACTATGACCCTAGGTGTTTTAGGGAGTCACCTAGTGATCTAGCCATGTTTTGTATTTCCAGTGTGTGATTCTGGCCATTATTCTCAAAAGCATCCCGTGATGCCATGTAGTGGTAGGTATTCTATTCCTGGGTTTTGAACCCGAGATTCACCCTACTTCATGTCGTTAGTATTTGCTAGTTCCCTTAAGATATTAGTAACCTTTGTGATAGTCCTCGAGGTCCGTGGTATTTCCTTCTTCCAAATACTATGAACCACTTATGGCAGAAGTTCTTGAACCAAAGGATCACAACCAGAGTGCTCTTGATGAGTTCTCCATTCTATATTGTGGCTCTGTCAGTTCTACCTTTCTGCATGGGTTATCCGGAAGAAATATGTTGAACTCGTTCGACATACTAATCTATGCATCCACAACTCAGAAAGTTATATGTTCCTTGAGTTGTCCCTCTTCAGTTATACTTCGATCTTCATCTATCAATTGATAGTCAAGAGTATGTGTGCGATCGTGTTCATCGATGCCTATTATTCTTGTGGTCCGTCAAGCCATTCTATTCGGAATGACTAGGAGAAACAAACTCCAGTACCTCATCCATTTCTGGGATCGGGTCAAAGTGGTTGTATTCCGCAGATCAAAATGCCAATCCAGCTTTTGTTCTGTTCTACCTCGGAGTATTACCCACTTTATGTCAAGAGCGTCATGAGAATTGCACCTTCTCCTATGAATTCTTGACGCAGTGATACTCTCTCCATCATTATTCATTTCTCGGTTTCAGTGTTGTTGCAACCGGAATGTCGACAAGTGAATCGTGGTGTGTGAAATCAATACTCCTAGCAACCCCGTTGCTTGGTAGTTAATGGACAATACCCTCATTCTTAGCGCGTTGGTTATTGAATTATCATTCTAAGACTGATCGTGCTACCTAGTCCATATTTCTGGTGCACACTTCGATCAATGGATTAGGATTGTGCCAATCCCTCACTCTTTGATCATATCATCTTGCCCTGAAAAGCAAGGTTGTTCTCGAGCTTAGTAACATACCGGTGGTTCGTGATTTTCCGAATATCTTCTTGGAAGTGTTATCAGGTTGTCACCTGACCGTTATGTTGAGTTCGTGATCAAGTTGGTTTTCCGATAAACCACTTTTCCCCAAGAATCTATGTTGGATACCCCTGAGCTAGTTGGTTAAGCTTAACAACAACTTGGAGAGTTGGAAGATGAAAACTTGTCCGACTTAGTTCATCCCTAAGGGATATCCTTGTGTGTGTGTGTGTGTGTGTGTTGAAGAAAGATGATATATTCATCGACTGATCTCCGTGATCAGCTGTTGAATCTATTATCTTGTCCAAACCTTGATTTGAGTGTGGGCTATTGTCAAATCAAATCAGAACCAACGATGTTCGTAATGTTGTCTTACTTACGGTTGTCCCTTGAGCATACACCATTACATCTTTGGTCTGACCAATACTATCACATTGTTCACATAGTGGTGGAAGTCCAGTGATATGGAAATTCTGATGAGTTGCTGTTGAGCCCATCAGCGGCATTTTGTCTCCTCCATGATTGTGTTGAACATCCAGCTAGTGTTGGAAACTTTATAAGCATTGCCCTCATGTCCCGATCATGAAGCATATGTCCGGTTGAAAGATGTGGCTTCCTCTAATTCATGTGCATCTGATGTAAGTTGCCGCCGTGAATTCGAGAAAGTTTGTTTTTGCTTCCTCTGGAATCATCCCAAGTCGGTCATGCATGTGCGAAGTATTCTATGGTCTGATAGACTGATCATCTACATTCTATACGTATCCCTAGCACACCAAGCCACTGATTGATTTGTTCAAGGAGAAGAAGTTTCTTCTTAAGGGTTAGACCTACGCAAGGACTTCGATATCCTCGTTGATGGTTCCCCCTGAACTCGGTAGTGTTTCATTTTAAGACTACCAGGTGACCATGCTTGTCTAGGACAACGTGTTCACGTGCTTGTAGCAGAACCGGCTCATGTTTTGGAGCTTACTACCGTAGTTCATTCCCCCGAGAATCTCACAACGTCGTCTCGTCGATGGTGTTGCAAACCTTCATTTTCCTTTCTAGACTCGATGAGTCTGGAATATCCTATCACCAACCAGACCTGAATCTCAGGCAGATATGATGGTTGGAGCATTTTCCAAGAACTATAATATTGGTCTCTCGATAACCGGTAAAGTGGATGTCGTGGCCAACACATCCAGCCGGAAGACCTATTGTTGTAGTATCTCGATTGAATAAAGTTGGCCACCTTCCCATGAGGATTTCGTAGGATTTACCTCCGTAGTTAATCCTTACGGATTCTTGTGCTCCTGAAGTCTGACCTTTTACTTGATGTTCTATATATCAAACCATATCTATGAATGAGCTATCCGAGCACATCAAGGAGAACATTAGAAGCGGAGTGCTAAATGTCTCTCGATCGATTATCCAGATTTTGTTTCCTTGGCCTCGCTAAGGTGAAATCTGAGAAGTGTTATCTTTCTTTGCATCTGCATCTTCCACCATTATTCATCATGGTAGCATGTTGTGTTGTCAGGATCCTTGACACGGATATTGGCAGAACCTTGATGAATACGGAAATGCTCAAGTTCTTGAGAGCACGCTCAGGCACTAGGTTCTGACGTTGTCATTAACTGGAATGTGCCTCCGTCCTCGCAGTTGTTGATAGCCATCCAATTGGTGGAATCACCTTGCCGGTGAACCTTCTCCCCAGTTACTAGAATCATTCCCAACAATTGCATTTTGTTCCCAGCTTGCACCTCAGTAGTTGTTGTTCAGGATCATCTTCAAAAGTGGACTTACCATGGGTCCCATCCATTTCCGATGATAAGCAAAAATAATCCATTGCGTTGTCTTCAACAAGATAGTCCACATCATCCATTCTAGTCCAAGTATGCCATTTCTTCGAGCTATTTCAAACGATCAATTGTAATTTGCCTTAAGCCGGTATAGAGAGTTGCAATGATCTTTGATTCAAAAGTAATTCTTTTTGCCACTTAAGGGAATAGTTCCTCGAGTCACCTTCCCCGAGGTGCCCTGTTTTAGAATCATGGCAATTTCCCTCGCTACTTTGAAACCCTCGTCAAATTATTTCTTCTATCGCTCCTGATGCAAGTTTTGCCTCTCAGTTCGCGAGATGTTTCTATGTCTCACTCCATGAGTTGATCGTGCGTTGCCTGATCTTCGAGGAGATCGACTCTTTAGGGTTTTCCTTCCTTTTCATTGTCATGAGTGGATGAAATTCTCAGAGCAAGACATCAAGACAATGATGGTGATCGGATCAACAACCTTATGAGATGCAACCTGGATCGTGAAGACCGTGAAAGTTTTGTGACCCCCCTTCCTTCTTACCTCACGTCTCGAATCTCGGGCCGAGATTCTTGTTTAGTGGGGGTGAGTTGTCACAGCCCTAGAGTTTGTTTGCAATTAGTTGCATAAGCATTCATGTCATCATGTTCATTTTAATAAACTTGAAATGGGGACATGTGAAAGCCTCAGAGAACATTTCTAAAAATGACCAAGATAAAAATTGCCTCAATTAAGTCCAAGAAAATGTTCCTGTGAATCTCTAGAAATATTGGCAAGGGACAAAATTCAAACCAATATTTTTAGAATCTCAGAAGCAATTATTTTGGGCCTATGATTTAATCCAATAAATATTTGAATTGGATCTATATTTATTATATAATAAATATATGTTCAATAATTCTGAAAATTGTTGTGTGGATTTGGATAAGTCCATTTAGTTCACACAATTATTTTTATGAATTTTGAAAATGGTTCGGTCTTGAACTAAATCAAAACATAATAGCAAAAATAGAAAAACAGAATAAATTAGAAAAAGCAGAGAGAGAGAAGGACTTATCTGGCCTTACCTGAGCAGCCCACCCACCTGGCGGCCCAGTTGGCCAGCCCAGCCCACCAGGGGCGCTGTGGTCTTCTTCCTCCTTTGACAGAAGGACAGAGGCGCGTGGCCACCGTGCGCCGGCGTACGCCCGGCCACCTCCTGCTTCCACCGTGACGCCACGACCCTTCTAGCATCGCCACGCGACCCTCCTCGGTCCGCTGCCACTTTCCCCTCTCTCCCTGGAGCTCCTCCCCTCCTCTATCTCTCGGCCCCAAGCGAGACCGAGAACCGCCGTCACCGCCGTCCACCGCTCGCATAGTCACCGACCTCCCCTACGCCCCTAGACGTGCCCCTGAGATCCGCGACGACGTCCTCGTTCTCTCCACCGAGTCACGCAACGCCAGGTGCCCGGGAATGACGCCACCACCGTCGTCTTCAACTCTGGCCTCCGAGATCGCCGGCAATGCCCCGACGTCGTCCGTGCTTCCCCGAGCCCATTTCGACGCCCCTACACTTGCGGTGAACTCCTCTACCGATTTCCCCTACTTCCATGCCCACTAGCTCATCGTAGCACCCATTCCCGTCGAGCCCGAGAGCTTGGCTCCGCCGGCCATGCCGCCACCGTGACCACAGCCGTGCAAGCTCGCAACCGAGCGTGCCATCGTGCTCAGCACGTTCCCAGGAGTCGACCGCGACCACCCGCGGCTCCTGTTGTTCCCTACAACGCCGATCCGCTCAACTCCCGAACTCCGGCCGCCGCGCAAGTTGCCGCCGCCGTCGTTTTAGGCCACTAGAGCTGCTGCCGTGATCACCACTGGACGCGGACGAGTCCCCTCATCACGTAGAGCCTCTCCGCCGTGCAAATGGTCGCCTGTGGGTGATTCCTGAAGCCCTCCGCCGCATCTTCCGTTGCCGGCGTCGAGCCGTGGACCAAGTCCGGCGGGTTTGAACCCATTGACCAGGGGTTTGACCTCCCCTGGTTGACTGACGTGTGGGCCAGGCCCCTTTTTAATTAGTGTTAGATTTAGTTAGTCCTAACTAACTTAGTTAAGTAAATTAGACACTGACATGCGGGCCCAGGCTCTAATTAACTTAAGTTAGTTAGTTAGTCACTGACCAGTGGGTCCCACTGGTCAGGTTTGACCTGGACCGCGCCCGTTGACCGCTGACGTCATAGTGATGCAGTGCTAACGCAATAAACTATTTTCTGGGTTTAATTTAATTCAGAAAATACAGAAAATGCCCAAAACTTCTAAAATTCATAGAAATTCAACCGTAACTCCAAATGAAATAATTTATATATGAAAAATTATCAGAAAAATTCAAGGAATCCATCTGTACCATTTTCATGCATGTTTGAACAATGTTTGTCCTCTGTTTTGGACAAAACAAATAAAGGGCATTTAAATAATCATATATGGAGTTGGAATTTGAATCATGTATTCAAACCAACTTCATTTAAATCATAGCTAGATGCATTAGCTCAAATCACAGCATATTGCCATGTCATGATCATGCATCATATTGTTGCATTGCATTGATTGTGTCCTTCTCTGTTTGCCGGTAACCGTCCCCTCTCAGTCGACGATGTTTCCGACGATGTGATCGATGACACCGATGAAGAGCTATATTATCTTCAGAAGTGCCAGGCAAGCAAAACCCCCTTGTTCATTCCGATACAATCCCACTCTCTCGCTCCTGCTCTCTTTTACTGCATTAGGACAACACCATTTCAACTGTTACATGCTGCGGTAGTTGAACCCTTTCCTCTGCATGACCTGTCATTGCCACAGTAAATAGATGAAACCCACTAGCATGAGTAGGAGTTGTTTGAGCCCTGTTGTGCCTGCTCATTCATGCTTGTTTGTCATGCCTGCTACTGCTTAGAGTTGAGTCAGGTCTGATTCATCGGGGATGAATTGGAATGTGGTGAACATGTCCTACCGTTGAGAGCTAAGTGTGTAAACACGATTTGGTAAAGGTAGCGGTGAGAGGCCATGTAGGAGTACATGGTGGGTTGTCTCATTGCAGCCGTCCTCAGGAACTGAGTTTTGTGTTTGTGATCCATGAACAGTTACTACCACACATTGGGCTCCGGGAGCTCCAAGCTCTCTCGACTTATTAATCAACTCGATCTTTGTCTAGGAGTTGCAATTAGTTTCTGGTGTTTGTAGGTAGTGTTAGTAGTCTACCAAGTGGCACCCGGTACAGGTGGGCTTGGGACAGACTAGGCACAGTGGCCCGGTGTACCAAGTGGCACCCGGATGGTGGGCTTGGGAACCCTGTACACATCGTTTGGGGCCGTGAGCGACACCCCGGCCGGATCTCCTTGCGGATGGAACCTGAATAGGCGATAAACCTGGACTAGAGACTTGTTGGTTAGTCAGGTCATGGCCAACACCCTCGCCCGGCTTCCGCTTGAAGGTTGCCTAGGTACATGACGTGTACAGGGCGATAAGTGGCGAGAGCGTGTGTGAAGAAGTACACCCCTGCAGGGTTATCATTATCTATTAGAATAGCCGGATTCCTCGGATATGGAAACTTGGACCCCTTGCATAGTTCATAGACAAGTGAAAGTGGATACTCTAAAATGCGCAAGATAAGCGTGAGTGCTATGGATGGTGTTCTCGTAGGGAGATGGGAGCAGATCCATAGTGGTGTATTGGTATGGTGAATTTGTGGACTCGTGTGCGCCACCTCAAAAGAGTTACTTGGAGTCGTAGTTCAGGTTAGCCACTGAGCCAAAGCTGGCTTGCTGCAGTTAAACTCCACCACCCCCTTTGTTGATACTGATGCATATGTAGCTAGTTCTGATGTAAGTCTTGCTGAGTACCTTTGTACTCACGTTTGCTTAATTTATGTTTTGCAGAGAGACTCCAGTCTCGCTAGTAGTTCCGCGTGGACTTAGACGTTTAGCTTGATACCTCAGCTACGATCTTGTGCCCTCGACAGGATCTGGTAGATAGTCAGGCTTTTTAGCCTTTTTCATTTATAGATGTCTGTACTTAGACATGTTAAGCTTCCGCATGTGTTTTGCATTGTATGCTATGATTGTTGGGTCATGAGACCCATGCTTGTAATATCTGGCTCTTCGGAGCCTAATGAATTAATACTTGAGTCGTAGAGTCTTGTTGTGATGCCATGTTGTATTTACACATATCGAGCATATTGTGTGTATGATTGAAATGCTTGGTATGTGTAGGATCCGACAACCTAGTTGTTTATCCTTCGCAGCCTTTCTTATGGGGAAATGTAGTCTAGTGTTCCTCGAGCCATAGTAGTCCGCTACAGCCCGGTTCACCGGAGTCCTGCTAGCCCAGCACTACTGTTCAGGACACTTGACTGGCCGGCATGTGTTTCACTTCGTCCCTATGTCTGTCCCTTCGGGGAAATGTCACGCGGTGATTTCTGGAGTCCTGCCTAGCCTGCTACAGCCCGGGATCCCCGAGTCCTGTTAGCCCAGTGCTACAGCCCGGAATCACTCGTTGATGACCGACATGTTCGATGTGATTCATGTATGCCTGTCTCCATAGGTCTGTGCCGCTTTGGGTTCACGACTAGCCATGTCGGCCCGGGTTCTTTGTCATATGGATGCTAGCGACACTATCATATATGTGAGCCAAAAGGCGCAAACGGTCCCGAGCCAGGTAAGGTGGCACCCGTGGAAATACCGTGCGTGAGGCCACAAAGTGATATGATGTGTTACATGCTAGATCGGTGTGACTTGGAATCGGGGTCCTGACAGAATCAAGAAATGGGCCCCGTGGGGGCGTGTAAAGAGTCTGTAATGCCCTTCGTCAATATGACCCTTATTATGAAGATTTGTGTGTGTGTGCACATATCCTGCCGAGGCTCGGCTTCCCCTTTCCAATCCCTCGGCGGCTTGGTGCTCTACGCTGACAGGTCCTGGTCCCCAGGCAGGCTGCAGCCGTCGCTGGTATGCCAGGCCGCGATGCCGTGGTCAAGGCCAGGAGGTGAGTGGCCCGAGGTCCAGTAAGAGCTCCTGAGGCACGATGCTCAAGAGGTCCCCTTTAGCGTGCAAGCAGCTATCTTAGAATGGGAAAGGAAGAGAGTATCGCCACAACAGGGCAGCGGAAGGAGCAAGGCCCGTTTCGGCTCAGTCTCCCCTTTCTATCCTCGTGATGGTTTGGTGCTCTACGCTGACAGGTCCCGGTCCCCAGGCAGGCTGCAGCCGTCGCTGGTATGCCAGGTCGCGATGCCGTGGTCAAGGCCAGGAGGTGAGAGGCCCGAAGTCTGGTAAGAGCTCCCGAGGCGCGATGCTCGGGAGGTCCCCCTTAGCACCCAAGCAACCGTGAAGAGGAAAGAAAGGGAGGCGACATTGCTGCAACGGAGCCGCTGTGTAGGTCTCGTGCCGCGGCGATAGGTGGGTTCTGTGTGTGAACTTATCTAGTTTGTCTGGAGTCTACTCCTTGTGGCACGCCCGAGTCCGTGAGTTGGTCGCTGTAGCGTAGCCATGCTAGGCCCATGCGGGTTTCCCCTTCCCCTCCATGCTCTTCTTGGTGCTCTACGTCCTCAGGTCCCAGCCCTCGAGCAAGCTCAACCGCCGCTGGTATGCCAGGTCGCGATGCCATGGTCAAGGCCAGGGGGTGAGGGCTGGAGAGCCAGTAAGAGCTCCCGAGTCACAATGCTCAGGAGCCCCCCTTTTAACACGCAAGCGAAGCGCATGAGAGAAGAAGGATAGTCTGTGGTACCGCCTACCATGATCCTCAGGAAGGCCCTGCAAGTTAACGCGAGGAAGGGTGCCGGACCGCTGGTTTTGCTTCTGGAGCGGGCGAGGGGACTCCCTACTGCGGAGAGCCCCCGAGGCATGTACAACGCCACATTGACACGTGGCTGGCACAGTAGGGTTTAGCGGGGTGTGTCTGGGCACTCGTGAGCCAGTGCGGGACTCACGAGGTCCTACCTCAAGGCGGGTTGCGCCTGGTCTTGGCCCTTGTTTATTGTCTTGGTCCTACGAGATGGTCAAACAACGCAAAAGGGGCCCTGAAGAAGGGTGCCGGCGCGTGGCCCCGGTAGTGGGCAACGATCAAGCAAGTGATAGCCATAGATAGGTTAAGCATGGAAGCCAAATCAGCTTGGGTAAATGCAGAAAGATACATGCCACTAGGTTAGGCCCGAGCGGCTTTGGGATGATGCAGCCCGAGGGGCGCCCCCAACAGGGTAAACTAAAGGCATAAGCAAAAGGGATACATGCCATAGGGACAGACCCACGCGGCCTGGGAATAATGCAGCCCGAGGGGCGCTCCCAGCTAAACGAACTTGGAAAGTGTCACCTGGTTCTGTTGACGAAGGAGAGTTGGGGCAGTTGAAGGTATGCGGCGAAGGAATGGCTCCTCACGAGCCACCGGGGCCCTGAGCCTCGGGAGGCTCTCGGGGCTCCGGTGGTTCCCTGAGGACCGTCTCCATCTCCGTCAGGACGGCGTGGTGCCTGGCCTCCTGAGCCGCCAGGACAAGCTCCTGAGATGCAGCCCTGTTGAGCCCTGGAACGTCGATGCAGGCACGCAGCCCGGCATCCTCGCCTGGGTGGGGAGCTGCACCTCGTGAGCGGCGGTCGCCGCGCATGGCCCGTACATCTTGTAGTTCCTGAGTGGTCTTGGTGATGAACTCCTGAGCGGTGGGCGCCCCTTGCCCTATGTTCTCCTGAGGGAAACATGCCGCGAAGCACGCCTCCAAGTGGTGCCCGAGCGCCTCCCTCGTGATGTTGGCAAGGTCTGAGGCTCTCCAGAAGAGAGCCCCGAGCCCTGCCCGAGGAGGGCACTGGGCGCGCCTTCCTATGCGACGGAGGGAGGCGCCCCTGGAGCGGGTGCTGATCCTGACGAGGTTCCAGCCGCGACGCTACCCTCCTGAGGTCCGGCACGACGCAACTGCTTCTTCTTCTTGGGGATGGCCTCGGGAGGATCCTCGCTCTTGGTGTCGGGGTCATCGATTGCTGCATCTTGAAAAGCGTGCTCGAGGGAGCACACCGCATCTCTTTCTTCGCACGGGACAGTGATGATTCCGCTGCTTCCTGACATCTTCAGGACATTGTAACCGTGGTGTGTCACCGCCATGAACTTGGCCAGGGCTGGATACCCGAGGATGGCATTGTATGGCAGGCGGATGTGCGCGACGTCGAAGTTGATGAGCTCGGTGCGGTAGTTCTTGCGTTCCCCAAAGGTGACAGGGAGGCGGACCTGCCCTATCGGTGTGGTGGAACCATCGGTCACTCCTGAGAAAGGCTTGGTAGGCTGAAGCTGCTCATATGGCACTTG
This sequence comes from Triticum monococcum, assembly GCA_034509565.1. Taxonomy (NCBI): domain Eukaryota; kingdom Viridiplantae; phylum Streptophyta; class Magnoliopsida; order Poales; family Poaceae; genus Triticum; species Triticum monococcum. The sequence goes on from CM067841.1 coordinate 477,202,076, forward strand.
GAGGTTGTCGAACATGTCGACGAACATGGCGTTGAGCCCTGTGTCGGCGTTCTGGGAACGGGGGTCCCCAGACTTGCCTGCCTGCGGCCTGCGGTGTGGCTTGAGTGGGGGCCCAACATGGCCCATCTTCATCAAGCACAAGACTCAAGACCCTCGCGAGGGGCCAAGCCTCGCAAGGCGGACGACACGGCGCATCCTCAGGAGTGGCCTCCTTAGGCTGGCTCGCGAGGAGATGAAAATATCAAGGCGGGGTACCTCGCGAGGTGCCAGTGACGCAAGCCATGACGATCGAGGGCGCCAGGCGGGTGCCAGCGCGCGCAGCGTCCTTCTTTCCTCTTTGGTGCAAAGGGGGCAAGCGCAGCCGCGGAGTACCGAGGCATCAGGCAAAGGTTGCCATTTCGGTGCAACAAGACCAGGACCAAGCGGACTACGAGATGGAGGTCACCATGGAGCCCAGCACGGCGTCACCGCAGAGTCTTTCGCAGGCGAAGACCACCTTTTGTCAGGATAGATGTACTCGCTGTCCCCCTTCAAATTAGCCCGCCATTGTTGGCTCCCTTCCCGCTCGATATTTGGGAAGAGGACCAGGGCCTCTATAAATAGGGACCGGCCACCCACGTAGCAAAGGGTTCGATCGGTGAGCGGTCGATCGGTTGGAAGATCGGAAATCAGAGAGAGTGAGAGAGAGAAGGGCGACTGAACTCCTCCTAGCAGTTCATTGCCCCAGCCAAGAACAGACCCTCGCGAGGCTGTTCCTCCTTGTATTGTTCTTCATCACCAGCCCCAGGAGGCAATCCATCCACCACACACTGGAGTAGGGTATTACACCACAACGGTGGCCTGAACCAGTATAAATCTTGTGTCTCTTGTGTGATTCCTTTAGTAGTTTAGATCCCAGAGAGCCGAAGAGGTTGAGGACGTGATTTCCGCGCGCACCCCAGTGTTCGAACCTTAAGGGTCTGCCAGAACCCGAAATCGGACATTTGGCGCGCCAGGTAGGGGTGCGCCGGAATTCGTCTTCCACCGCTCCGTTCTCCTCCGACCGTCGCATCCATGTCTGATGCTCGTCGGGCCCGCGCCGAGCGCCGGGCCGCCATCGCTTCTCACGTCGCCCAGACGCCCCCCGTCGATGGGCGTCCTCGTCGTTCCCCGTCGCCCGCCGTCAACGCCGCCACCGGCCCGGCGGGGGGCGAGCAGCAGGCATCGTCTCAGCACCCGTCTGTGCGGCAAGACGGCCGCACCGCTACTCCATCACTCGCTCCAGCCAGTTCTTCGTCCCGCGTGCTCCGCGCACCCTTGAGGCTCGGGCTGCGCTCCTCGCGGCAAATGAGCTCCTGTGCTACCGTCCCGTCGACGACGTCTACGAAGAATGGCTCGACCGCGTCGCTGAGCTTGTCCGCGCCGCAGGGGGCTCTTCCGCGCCGTCCGTCCCTCTGCGCCGCACTCCGCCCCGCACGGGCAATGAAGCTCCAGAGGTGCACCAGCCGCCTCCCCTCCAAGAAGATGCCATGGCTCCAAGGCGCTTGGTCCCTGGGCGGAACCCACTCCGCCAGGCGCCAGCACAGCAAGAGCGGAGCTGCCAAGAAGTTCCTCGCCCGCAAGGGGCTGCCAGGGCGCTCCCTGCTCCGGCATGGCGCGACCCTGCTCCAGCTTCGGCGCGCCAAGACCCCGCCCTGCTCCTAGCTGCAGCGCGTGGGGACCCTCAAGACCAAGCTCTCCACCAACCGAGGCCTTTTGTGGCCGTCGCGGGCTGCCACGCCTACACCGCTGAGCTGCGCAGCGTCGCGTGGCCCGGGAAGTTCAAGCCCGACCTGCCTCCTCGCTATGACGGCACGACTGATCCCGCGGAGTTCCTCCAGCTCTATGAGCTAGGCATCGAGGCCGCCGGCGGGGATGAAAAGGTCATGGCGAACTGGTTCCCCATGGCACTCAAGGAAGGAGCTCGAACCTGGCTCCTGAATCTGGCTCCAGGCATGATCTCCTCCTGGGCCAGATGCGCGCCCGCTTCATCGCCAACTTCCAAGGTACTCGTGACCGGCCGCCCGCCGTGAGCGACATGCGCCGCATCAAGCAACAACCCGTAGAGACCCTGCAAAAGTACATTCAGCGCTTCAACAACACGCGCCTCAAGATCCCCAAGGTGTCCGAGGAGGCCATCATCTCTGCCTTCTCCGACGGCGTGCGTGACGTCAAGATGAAGGAGGAGCTGGCGATGCACGAAGACCTCTGCACCTCCCTGGAGCTGTTCAACTTGGCGAACAAGTGCGCCAGGGCTGAGGAGGGATGTCTCTCCCTCCTCGAGCTGCCTGCCGCGGACCCAGAAGAGAAGAAGCCCAAAGCCAAGGACGCGAAGCGCAAGGGGGCTGCCGTACTCGCGGCAGAACAGACACAAAGCGGGGCAAGGATCTGCCCGAGCCCTCCAGAGGCAACCGGTACTGCGTGTACCATGACGTCCACACCCACAACACCAACGAATGTCAAGAACTCCGAGCCGTGCGAGAAGGAAGGATCGGCCGTCACCCTGACCGTGCTGACCGGGGCTACGGCCGAGGAGGAGGAAGAAACCCAGGACGCTGGGAAGATCGCGGCCCGCGCCAGGGGTGGCGCGACCAGCCTCGCGAGGATCACTGGCGGGACCTGCCTCGCGAGGGACACTGGAGGGATCAGCCTCGTGAGGACCGCCCTCACGGCAACGCAGGCCTACCTCCTCTGCCGCCTCCACCAAGAAGGAACGAAGACCGCCATCAAGACGAGGGGGCTGGGGGCTTCCAGGAGCTACGCGCAATCGCCTGCATCCTGGGTGGAGCTCAAGCCCCCAGCCTCTCAACGTATCTTCAAGCAGTTTGCCCGTGAGGTGAATGCAGTTCTCCCCAAGCTCGAAGCAACGCGCCCCCTCAGGTGGTCGGTGTGCCCCATCACGTTCAGCTCGGCGGACCAGCTCAAGTGCGCGGCCACGGCAGGGGTCCTCCCGATGCTCTGCTCCCCAGTCATCAGCAACGTGCTGGTCACCAAGACCCTCATCGATGGCGGGGCAGGGCTCAACATCCTGTCCGTGGAAACATTCAACAACCTCCAAGTGCCCTATGACCAGCTTCAGCCAACCAAGCCTTTCTCCGGGATCACCGACGGTTCCACAGTCCCGATCGGGCAGGTCCGCCTCCCTGTCACCTTTGGGGCTCGCAGCAACTACCGCACCGAGCTCATCGACTTCGACGTCGCCCACATCCGCCTGCCGTACAACGCCATCCTCGGGTACCCAGCGCTGGCCAAGTTCATGGCTGCGACTCACCACGGCTACAACGTCCTCATGATGCCAGGAAGTGGCGGCATCATCACGGTGCCCTGTGAAGAGAAGGATGCAGTGTGTTCCCTGGAGCGAGCCTATCAGGCCGCGTCGCTAGAAGACCCAGATCACGGAAGCAGGAGGCTTCCTGAGACCACCCCCAAGAAGAAGAAGACATCGTCAGGCTCGGCCCCTCAGGAGGCAGGTCCCTCAGGGCCCGCGTCTGCCCAGGGGGACCCTCGTTCCATCGCATAGGAAAGCGCGCCCGGCGCCCTCCTCAGGCAGGGCTCGGGGGCTCTCACCTGTAGGGCCACCGACCTAGCTAGGGTCACGAGGGAGGCGCTTGGGCACCATGTGGAGGCGTGCTTCGCAGCATGTTTCCCCCCGGAAGGAGTCATGCCAGGAAGGTCAGACCAGCAGGAGTTCGTCACCAAGGCCATTCAAGAACTACAGGAGACAAGGATCATGAGAGGTTGCCGCCGCCTACCAGCTGTGGCCCCACATCCAGGCGAGGATGGTGGGCTGCGCGTCTGCGTCGACGTACCAGGGCTCAATCAGATCGCCATGACGGAGCGCCTCTGGCCCTCGCAAGTGGGGCGCTGTGGAGGTCCACCCAACAACTATGTTCGCATGCCTCACGGCCTGCCGAGCATGGCTGTGGCGTACCAGCACCTCATGAGGGGTATCGTGGAGGCTCAGGAAGACAGGCGTTCCGCAGCGTTGGCGGAGATGGAGGCAGCTCGCGAGGAGTCACCAGCGCCTCCGGAGCCTCCCGAGGCCCCGGGGCCTGGGGGCTCGTGAGGTTCGGCTTCTGCAGCCCGTCAAGTCTGCTGCACCAACGCCACTACGCCGACGACATCCCCAGGTGACATCTTTCAAGTTCCGTGCTCAGCTGGGAGCGCCCTCCCAGGGTTGCATCACTCCTAGGCCGCGTGGGTCCGTCCCTGCGGCATGTATCTGCATTTACCATTCCGTCGTTAGTTTGCCTTGTTGGGAGCGCCCCTCGGGCTGCATCATCCCCAAGCCGCTCGGGCCAGACCCAGCGGCGTGTATCTCCCTAGCGTTTATTTCCAACTATGCATTGCCTATCACGCTTGATTGCATGATGCCCGTCCGCGGCATCCCTTCTTCTCCATGTCAACTACTTGCACGTTAAAGGGGGGGGGGCGCCTGAGCATCGCGACTCAGGGCTCTTGATGGCTCTCCAGCCCTCACCCTCTGGCCTTGTCCATGGCATCGCGACCTGGCATACCAGCGACGGCTGAGACAAGCTCGAGGGCCGGGACCTGAGGACGTAGAGTACCGGCATCTAACCAAATTTTGCAGGGACACATCTCAAGATACGGCCCAGTGCCGGGCGCAACCCGCCCAGAGGTAGGGCCTTGTGAGTCCCGCGCTGGCTCACGGGTGCCCAGATACACCTCACCTAGGTCTACCGTGCCGGTCACGTGTCAGGACGGGGCTGTATACGCCCCGGGGGCTCCTCCCGGAGGGGAGCCCCCTCCCACGTACCAGTGGAAGCACCATGCTCCACGCTGGCTGACGACACTGCCGAGGCGCGGCTATGCCCGTACACATACGGAAGCGCTATGCTCCGCACTAGTGATAAACAACTGGGGGTGGCCTCCGGGCGGCATTAACCTCAGGGAGCCCAGAGCTTAGTGGCTGGCCTCGTCGCAACGCCTCCCCTCGGGAGTGCCGCGCGAGGGGGCTGGGCACGGGGGCTTCGGCTGGGTCACGCCCAGACGTATGCCGCCCAGCCAGGCCCCTCGGGCCTGGTTCATCGCGCGTCTCTCCCCGAGCGGAGCCAAGGTATGAAGGCCGTTTGCGCGTCAAGGGGGACTCCTGAGCATCGCGACTCAGGAGCCTAAATGGTCCCGTAGCCCCTCACTCCTTAGTTCCGAAAGGCTATGCTGGGTGAGGTACGCGCGGGGCCGGGCTCTGCAGACGTAGAACGGTAGCCACACTTACATCTCGCCTCATCACCCGCTGTTCGTGCGTCAAGGGGGAGTCCCGAGCATCGCGACTCAGGAGCCTAACTGGCTCCGTAGCCCCTCACTCCTTAGTTCCGAAAGGCTATGCTGGGTGAGGTACGCGCGGAGTCGGGCTCTGCAGACGTAGAACGGAAGACACGCCTACATCACGCTTCCCTACTTGTTGTTCGCACGCCAAGGGGGACTCCTGAGCATCGCGACTCAGGAGCCTAACTTGTCACGTAGCCCCTCACTCTTTTGGTCCCGTCCTGGTTTCCAGTCGGGGCTAATGCTGGGTGAGGTACGCGTGGGGCAGGGCTCTGCCGGCGCAGAACACAAGCTAGTAGGGAAGAAAAGCATAAAATTCAAGGAACTTAAAAGCAAATATTACAGTCCATACTGTCGTCTCAATACCAAACACAAGTTTAAATGCCTCCCTGAGGCGTGGTACATGTGCAGGAATCGAAAGGAGAACAAGAATGGAACGAAGTCACTTGTCGGCGGTGAAGCTGTGCGGAGCGGCTTCGCCTCATGGAGCGGCGGGGCCGGCAGCGCCTTGCCTTGGCCTGGTGCTGAAGGCCCGGAACTTCTCCAGCAGCGCCTCCGTGCGCCCCTTCATGGCTTCGACAGCGGCGGCAGCACCCTCGCCGCTCACCGGTTCCAGCAGGCCGTCGAGGTCGGCGTTGGGATCACGAAGGTAGACGTGGGCGAAGACCCGCGTCAGCACAGCAGAAGACAAGACATGCGCCTCGGCCTCGGCTGTAGGGCCGATGCCAAGGGCGACATCCCCAAGAGCCTTAACCAGGAAGGGAAGTAGCTTGGCGGGGCCGTCCTCGTCACCAGCTAGCGGGCTGTCCAGGCCGCTCTCGTAAAGCATCTTCAGAGAAGCGCGGGCGTCCTTCTCCATGTCTGCGAAGGCCTTGCGATCTTCGTCACCTCCAGCTCCTTCTTCAACGCGCCTAAGTGGTCGCGGCGCTTCTTGAGCTTGGCCTCCTGGTCCTCGAGCGCCGCCTCGCGCGCCTTCGCCCCCTTCTCCAGCTCTTGGCGCAGACGGACCTCCTCCGCAAGCTGGCCCCACAGGCCTTGCAGCTCGTCCTCTAGTGCCTTGCAACGGCCGCAGACTTCGACCACTTCCCCCAGGGCTGCGTCACGAGCAGCCTTCGCCTCGAGGGTGGCTTCCCTCTCTCCGTCACAGGCCGTTGAGGCCTGAACCAACGCCGCCCGAATCGAAGCATCAGAGCGAATCCACCCCGAAGCCAGTTCCAGGCGCCCGGCCACCAGGCAGGGGGTCGGCGCCGAGAAGGTCCTGCCGCGGCCGGTCCAGTTCAGCGGGGGCACGCTCCAAGATGGAAGAAGAAGACGGAGTAGCATCGACACACTCCAGAACAACAGGAGGAGCCGAGGAAGCAACGGTCACCGGAATTGGAGGAGGAATTAGCAGCGGCGAGGCCGCAGTGTCCTGAAGCAGAGTCCGCTGCGCCTCCGCAGCCGTAGCAGCGGTGCCAGACGAGGGCACCTCCGGAGTCACTTGGGCCGTGGGGGCTGAGCTCGCCCCGGCCAGCTCAGCCAAGCCTCGCAAGGATGAACGGGCAGGAGAGGCCCGCGCAGCACGATCTCCCTCCCCTGCGGGCGAAGGCGTCACCGCAGGTGGGACCTCAGGAGCCCCCTTCGGTTTCTTCACCGCTGGCGCCAGCCTATCCAAGAGAAGCAATCATCAAGCCTCGTCGGCAGGACGAGAAACAAAAGATCAAGGATCAAGCACTAACGGGTCCTCGCCGGTGAGCTCGGGCAGCCTCCGGCCTAACTTGAAGCCTGACAGCCGGCTGGAAGGGTCGACCTTAGAAGCAGAAGGCGCGTCCACGGTTCGCCCCGGAGCCGGGACGGACCCGCGGGAGATCAGCGCGGTCCTGTGCTTCTTCGGAATCGGGGGCGAGCTCCCGCTGCCCAGCACATCATCATCATCATCATCATCATCATCACTCGGCGAAAGGCGAAGAGTACGGGGCGAGCGCCGAGGGAGGGGAGCCCTGGACTCTCCATCGGTCGCCCTAGAGTCAGGCCCCTCTCCCCGCTCCTCTTCGCCCTCCTCCTCATCACTGGAGTCGCCAGAGGGCACGTCCACCGGTCCTTCAGAAGCCACCGCGGGCACGAGCCCGTCCCCGTTAAAAACAGGCATGGACTTCACCACCCGCTTCCAGTCACGAAGGAACAAGGGCTCGGGAGCGCCCTTCGGCCTTGCCACCTCGCCCCCGACCAGAGATTGGAGAACCGCAGTCACATCCTCTTCGTCCATAGCCTCGGGGCACGGATGAGGCCTCCACATCGGAGGAGAGTACTCCCGGAGCGGGGCCAGCTGGTGCTCCAGGAACTCCTTCAGTAGCGACGCACCGGTCAACTTCGCCGTCGCCATGTTGGCCGGCCTCAGGTCCGCGTCCATCTTCTCCAACACCGGCTTCGCGCGGGGGTCCGTGAGCTCCGCTCGGCACCAGTCTCTGGCGCTCACGGGTTGCTCCGCGGGCAAGATCAGCCGAGGGTGGATGCGCCCGACATCTGCCAAGATCCACTTGCTCCTGAAGCCCTCGATCCTCTTCCCGGGGTTCGAGATGGTAATGGTGCCGCTATACGCGACGAAGCCCGCACACGCAGAAATAGAGCTGCCGGTGATCCGGAGGTTGAAGTAGTGGCGCAGCAGTGCCACCGAAGGCTGCACCCCCACGTGGGCCTCGCAGTAGTAAGCGAAGATCGCCAGAAGGAGGACAGAGTTGGGATGGAGATGCAGAGCCTGCAAGTTGTAGTGGCGGAGGACAGAGAAGAAGAACTCGGAGACGGGAGGCAACAAGCCCGCAGCAATGGAGCTCACAAAGAGAGGATAAAAGGTGCTCCCTCGGTCCTCGGGGGTGGCGGAGCTGGCCTTGAACATCTCCGTCCCGTTGACGCCCTGCGCCGTCGCCATCCGGCATAGCCGGGCAAAGCTCGCCTTGGACACATTCGGCGGATCCAGAGCAGGGGAGTACCAAGCTTTGGCCGGAGGTTGGCGAGGCGCCATGGCTTCCTAGGTCACGCATCTGGAGTAGATCTGGAAGTTTAGAGGAAGAAAGAGGAGGCACAAGAAAGGGGATCTTTGCGACGACCGGAGAGAGCAAAAGGCGAAGTCTGGGCAGATGCCGCTCCTTTACCAACCTGCGTGGTTGCTGAAGCACCCACGTCCATCAACCGCCACGCGGCACCCAAGGCCGCAGGCTGTTAGGGCCCGCGGTGCTTCGCCTTTGCCCTTTCGCCTCTCGGCACGGCCAAGCCCATGCACGCCACGGGCCCGGGGGCTACTATCGGCGTTCTGGGAACGGGGGTCCCGAGACTTGCCTGCCTGCGGCCTGCGGCGTGGCTCGAGTGGGGGCCCAACATGGCCCATCTTCATCAAGCACAAGACTCAAGACCCTCGCGAGGGGCCAAGCCTCGCGAGGCGGACGACACGGTGCATCCTCAGGAGCGGCCTCCTCAGGCTGGCTCGCGAGGAGACGGAAATATCAAGGCGGGGTACCTCGCGAGGTGCCAGTGACGCAAGCCATGACGATTGAGGGCGCCAGCGCGCGCAGCGTCCTTCTTTCCTCTTTGGTGCAAAGGGGGCAAGCGCAGCCGCAGAGTACCGAGGCATCAGGCAAAGGTTGCCATTTCGGTGCAACAAGACCAGGACCAAGCGGACTACGAGACGGAGGTCACCATGGAGCCCAGCACGGCGTCACCGCAGAGTCTTTCGCAGGCGAAGACCACCTTTTGTCAGGATAGATGTACTCGCTGTCCCCCTTCAAATTAGCCCGCCATTGTAGTCTCCCTTCCCGCTCGATATTTGGGAAGAGGACCAGGGCCTCAATAAATAGGGACCGGCCACCCACGTAGCAAAGGGTTTGATCGGTGAGCGGTCGATCGGTTGGAAGATCGGAAATCAGAGAGAGTGAGAGAGAGAAGGGTGACTGAACTCCTCCTAGCAGTTCATCGCCCCAGCCAAGAATAGACCCTCGCGAGGCTGTTCCTCCTTGTTTTGTTCTTCATCACCAGCCCCAGGAGGCAATCCATCCACCACACACTGGAGTAGGGTATTACACCACAACGGTGGCCCGAACCAGTATAAATCTTGTGTCTCTTGTGTGATTCCTTTAGTAGTTTAGATCCCAGTGAGCCGGAGAGATTGAGGACGTGATTTCCGCGCGCACCCCAGTGTTCGAACCTTAAGGGTCTGCCGGAACCCGAAATCCGACACCCTGCGCCGCCGTCGATGAGGGTCTTGGTAACTTGCACGTTGCTGATGACTGGTGAACAAAGCATCGGGAGGGCGCCAGCGGTGGCTGCGCACTTGAGCTGATCTGCTGAGTTGAACGTGATGGCGCACTGGGACCATCTGAGCAGGCGCGTGGCCTCGAGCTTGGGGAGGACTGCATTTACCTCAGGAGGGAACTGTTTGAAGATACGCTGCGAGGCTGGGGCCTGAGCACCGCCCAAGATGCAGGCGATTGCACGCGGCTCCTAGAAGCCCTCGGCCCCCTCGTCTTGATGGTGGTCGTCATTCCTTCTTGGTGGTGGCGGCAGCGGGGGAAGACCGGCGTTGCCCCGAGGACGATCCTCACGAGGCTGGTCCCTCCAGGCGCCCTCGCGAGGATGATCCTTCCAGCGGTCCTCACGAGGCCTATCGCGCCACTCCTGGCGTGGGCCACGGTCGTCCCAGCATCCGCCTCCATGGCCTCCTCCGCGGCCGTAGCGCCGGTCGCTGTGTTCGGGGCGTCAACCGAAGCGTCCTTCGCGGATGGCTCTAAGTTCTTGACAATCACTGGTGTTGTGGATGTTCAGGTTGTGGAAGGCGCAGAACGGTCGGCTGTTCTTGGACGACTCGAGCTGGTCTCTGCCTCGCTTGGTGTCCGGCTCCACTACGAGCACAGCTGCTTCCTTGCGCTTCACATCCTTGGCCTTGGCCTTCTTCTCCTCTGCACCTGCAGCTGGCAGCTCGAGGAGGGAAAGGCACCCCTCCTCAGCTCTTGCGCACTTGGTCGCCAGGTTGAACAGGTCCTGAGATGTGCATAGCTCCTCATGGATGGCGAGCTAATCCTTCATCTTGATGTCGCGGATGCCATCAAAGAACACGGAGATGATGGCCTCGTCCGTGACCTTGGGGATCTTGAGGCGAGTGTTGTTGAAGTGCTGGATGTACTTCTGGAGGGTCTCTCCTGGTTGTTGCTTGATGCGGCGTAGGTCACCCGCGGCCGGCGGGCGGTCACGAGTGCCTTGGAAGTTGGCGATGAAGCGGTCGCGCATCTCGTCCCAGGAGGAGATCAAGCCTTGCGGCAGGTTCAGGAGCCACTAACGGGCGCCGTCTTTGAGAGCCATAGGAAACCAGTTCGCCATGAATTTCTCGTCGCCGTTGTCCGCTTCGATGCTCAGCTCGTAGAGCTGCAGGAACTCCGCGGGGTTGAGGGTGACATCGTAGCGAGGAGGCAGATCCGGCTTGAACTTGCCCGGCCAGGCAACGCTACGTAGCTCGGTGGTGAAGGTGCGGCACCCGGCTGTGGTCGCCGGGGCCCGTCTCGGAGGTGGAGCTTGGACTTTATGAGGCCTGCGTGCTGCCACAACGGGTAGCGCACGGTCTTGGTGAGGCGGCGAGGGGAGCGCAGGTGCAGCTTCTTGCGATCGAGGAATTTCTTGGCAGCTTCTCTCTTCGCGCGCGGGCATTGGGGCAAAGGTGGTGGAGGCGCTCCATGAGCCACGTCGCCCATGGCTGGCGGAGGTCTTGACAGAGAGAGGGACGGCGCCGGGGAGCCCCCTGCGGCGCGGACGAGCTCGGCGATGCGGTCGAGCCAGTCCTCATAGAGGCCGTCGATCGAACGGTAGCGCAGGAGCTCGTTCGCCATGAGGAGCGTGGCCTGCAAGTCCATGGGAGCGCGACATGCATGGGACGAGGAACCGGCAGGGGTCAGCGAGGGAGTGGCGGTGCGACCATCCTGCCACACCGATGGGTGCAGCGAGGACGCTTGCTGCTTGTTCCCCGCCGGGCCGGCAGCGGCGTTGGCGGCTGGCGACGGGGAACGACGAGGTGGCCCGCCGACGGGAGCCGTCTGAGCAACGCGGGCGGTGAGGGCAGCCCATCGTTCAGCTCGAGCGCGGTGAGCGTCCGCTATGGAGACGACAGAGCGATGGAACGACGGAGCGCCGATCGACGGAAGGGAAGCTACGGTGCACCCCTACCTGGTGCGCCAAATGTCGGATCTCGGGTTCCGGCAAACCCTTAAGGTTCGAACACTGGGGTGCACGCGAAGTTTTTTCCCTCCTACCGATTTACGCCCTAGCTCGCTAAGGTCTCGCGGACGAACTCGACGCACTCGCAACACAAAAACACAAGATTTATACTGGTTCGGACCACCGATGTGGTGTAATACCCTACTCCAGTGTGGTGGTGGTGGATTGCCTCTTGGGCGGATGATGAACAGTACAAGGGGAAGAATAGCCTCCAGAGGTTGAGGTGTTCTTGTGCTTGGTGTATGTGTAGTCGAGGATCGGAATCAGATCTCAATCTTGATCTTTAGTGGTGGCTAGTCGCGATATAGCCCAATACAGAGGTGCCGCACACCCCTTATGCTTCACAGATGAAGTAATGGATCATCAAATCCCAGAGGGTTTCAAACCCGTAAACATAGAATCATACAACGGTACAACAGATCTACGGTATGGATCGAGGATTTCCTCCTGCATATCCACATGGCACGCGGTGATGACCTACACGCAATCAAATACCTCCCACTCAAACTTAAAGGACCAGCTCGACATTGGCTCAATAGCTTGCCAGCAGAGTCCATTGGCTGTTGGGAAGATCTGGAAGCCGCATTCCTCGACAACTTTAAGGGCACTTATGTACGACCACCAGACGCCGATGACCTGAGCCATATAATTCAGCAGCCAGAGGAATCGACCAGGCAATTCTGGACACGGTTCCTAACAAAGAAAAATCAAATTGTCGACCGTCCGGACGCAGAGGCCCTAGCAGCTTTTAAACACAACATCTGCCACGAGTGGCTAGCCCGGCACCTTGGTCAGGAAAAGCCGAAATCTATGGCAGCCCTCACGACACTCATTACCTGCTTTTGTGCGGGAGAAGACAGCTGGATGGCTTGCAGTAATAACATATCTAAGAACCATGGTACGTCGGATACCAAGGACGGAAATGGTAGGTCATGTCACAACAAACATAAGTGCCGCATTAACACTGACAATACCAAGGATACAACTGTCAATGCCGGATTCAAAGGCTCTAAACCCGGTCAGCGGAAAAAGCCATTTAAAAGAAGCACTCCGGGCCCGTCCAGTTTGGACCACATACTCGATCGCTCGTGTCAAATACACGGCACCCCCGACAAGCCAGCCAACCACACCAATAGGGATTGTTGGGTATTCAAGAAGGCCAGCAAGTTAAATGCCGAAAACAAAGATAAGGGGCCACATAGCGATGACGAGGAAGAGCCCCGGCAGCCGAACACCGGAGGACAGAAGAGGTTCCCCCCACAAGTGCGGACGGTGAACATGATATACGCAACCCACACCCACAAGAGGGAGCGGAAGCGTGCGCTCAGGGACGTATATGCGTTGGAGCTAGTCGCCCCAAAGTTCAACCCATGGTCCTCCTGTCCGATCACCTTCGACCGTAGGGACCACCCCACTAGTATCCCTCATGGCGGATTCGCTGCGCTGGCCCTAGACCCAATCATTGACGTATTTCACCTCACTCGATTCCTTATGGATGGCGGCAGCAGCCTGAACCTGCTTTACCAGGACACAATGCGCAAAATGGGTATAGACCCCTCAAGGATCAAACCCACAAAAACGACCTTTAAAGGCATCATACCAGGTGTAGAGGCCCATTGCACAGGCTCAGTCACACTGGAAGTGGTCTTCAGATCCCCGGATAACTTCCGAAGCGAAGAGTTAATCTTCGATATAGTCCCGTTCCGCAGTGGTTATCATGCACTGCTTGGGCGAACCGCATTTGCGAGATTCAATGCGGTACGGCATTATGCATACCTCATGCTCATGATGCCAGGACCTCAGGGGGTCATAACAGTTAATGGAAACACAGAGCACTCTCTCCGAACGGAGGAGCACACTGCGGCCGTCGTAGAGGAAGCGCAAAGCTGCCTCTTAAGGCAATCCACTAGTTCGGCGTTTAAGGACCCGAACACCTTCAAGCACGCCCGGAGTAATCAGCGACAGGACTGCTTGACACGTTCCGAGCTTGCATAGCAATGCGGCCCCCACCCCGGCCCAAGACAAATGGCGAAACTCGTGCCACGCGTACATAGTTACGCATTAAAAATACCATGGGCACAGGTAGGGAGGGGGCACGACTATGGCACGCCCCAAGACGCAGCTTAAACCGCACTATGGGCTTCCCGCTTTGTTATTTTTCTCTCTTTTAGGACATTAATCTCTGGAAACCCTGTCCGGCAGCATGATTGCGGAACACATGATGCAACAACCAAGGAGGCAGAAAGCTACATCACACCATGGAACTCCCAGGTGGATTACGATAACGAGTGAAATACTTGCTTTAATATTATTCTTCAGCTCACCCTTGGAGGGGACATAGTCCTACTTTTTGCTTATTGCACTGCATGTATCATTCCGCTTTAACACACCTTTTTGAATAAACAATGCATAGCATTAAGACTATTATTGCATTCTTTATATATATATATATGTTCATTCATGACATCCAGCACCCGTACACTCTGGTATGGCCAATACGCTAGGGGCTTAAGCATACCCAACAATACGGCGTGAGAAGTCCGGACACTTTCAACAGTGCGGCACCCTGAACTTATAGCACTATATGCATCAACTCTGAATCATGTATTGGGTCAATAGTTGGGTTTGCCCGGCTCCCATGTTTTGGTACCTTACGTTCTGCTATATCGGCTAAGGTAGCACTGGGAGAACTACTGCGATTGTGCCCCGGTTCTGCTGGGCTAAGCACCTCAGTAGAGAAAGCTAAAACTGACTGTCATGATAAGGCGAGAGACTGGTCGCTGTTCGAGAGGTTTTCTAGTCCTTAAAGAATTATGCCGCTTAGAGCGAGGAGACGGCCCTGTCCGGCTTAAGGCGTGTATCGCGCCCCAGATTCGGCCTTCCGAATACTAGGGGCTTCGTCGAAATTTAAAATTATAGAATTCTATGGCTAAGTGAGAGTGATAACACATTATAGTCTGATTGCCTGGTTCGTTGTGCTGAGCACCTCCCTCGAAGGACCCAAAAATGGGAACAAGAGTGCTCAGGTTTATCCCGAACGCCCCAGCACTCGCGGCATGGGGGCAGAAGCCGACGACTAGCCATCTCTCAGATTTGATAAACAACCGAACAGAAGGTAATATTTTAAATTCAAACAAGCGTTGCATAGCGCATATGAACAAGTTTTCATGAATACAGGATTACACGAGTGGGTTTACTCAAATATTGTATCTTTGGTACACTCGTCCGCTACAAGACGGGCACCCTTCAGGACACCCTCAGAGTACATCTCGGGGTGGCGATGATCCTTGCCCTCCGGCGGCCCTTCCTTGATTCAGCTTCACGGCGTCTAGCTTGGCCCATTGCACCTTCACACGGGCGAAAGCCCGGCGTGCACCTTCGATGCAGACGGACCACTTGACGACTTCCAGCCGTGGGCAGACATCCACAAGCCGCCTCACCAGGCCGAAGTAGCTGTTCGGAAGGGCGTCGCCAGGCCACAGCCGGACTATAAAGCCATTCATGGCCTGTTCGGCCGCCTTGTGTAGCTCGACCAGCTGCTTTAGCTGGTCGCTCATAGGCACCGGGTGTTCGGTCCCAATATATTGGGCCCAGAACAACTTCTCCGTTGAGCTTCCCTCCTCGGCCTGGTAAAACGTTGCGGCATCCGACACGCTGCGGGGCAAATCTGCGAATGCTCCTGGAGAGCTCCGTATTCGGGTAAGTAACAAGTAATTTACTTTCACATGCTTGCTTTGCATATAGAATGCCTTACCCGCCGCCATCTTCTTCATCGCATCAATCTCCTGGAGGGCCTTCTGGGCTTCGGCCTTGGCACTCTTTGCACTCTTGAGGGCCGCGGCAAGTTCAGACTCTCGCGTCTTCAAGTCAAGCACCAACGCCTTGTGCTTCGTCACGAGAGCGTGGAGCTCTTGCTGCACCTCGCCCACCCGTGCCTCATGCCTGTCCCGCTCGGTGCGCTCCTTGGCCGCTTTGTTTTCGGCCTCGGATAGCGCTTGCTTCAGGGTCGCCACCTCGGTCGTGGCCCCTGACAAATTTACGATGATCCTGTCATTTTGCAATCGCATTCTTTTTATACATATCCATAGACTAGGTACTACTTACCTTTGTTCTCCTCGAGCTGCCTCTTGGCAAGGCTGAGCTCGTCCTTGGACCCTTTAAGGTCCTGCTTTAGTGCGGCGACCTCCGCAGTCAGTGCGGCAGATGCCAGCAGCGAAGCCTGCATACGCATATTGACATACTTATATTAGACTCCTGCGATATTGTTTCATCCTCTGTTTGGCTTTTCTTTGTGAACACTGAACAGAGCATCAGGGGCTACTGTCTATGCGGTAATATTTTTCCTATATTTTAAATACTTACCTGAAAGCCTGTTAGAAGGCCGGCACAGGCTTTAGTCAGTCTGCTCTTGGCGGCCTGAACCTTCTGGATCACCGCACTAATAATAGTGCGGTGCTCTTCGTCAATGGAAGCGCTGCGAAGCGCTCCCAGCAGATTGTCCGGTGCCTCTGGATGGGCAGAGGTCACCGGCACAGGCGTCTTGCCCCTCTTGGAAGGAGGCCGCCTGCCCAAGTCCGGAACCACTGGAGGTTCCGGCGTGGTGTTCGGCTGAGGGACGAACTTGGAGCCCTCACGGGCTTTGCTCCCCCTGCTCCCGGAGTCCGGAAGGTCGCTTTGAGGCGAGTCCGGGACTGTCTCCCCTCGACCTAGTGCCTCTTGAGACAACACCTCGGCGTTGTCCGTAGGGCAAGGGGAGGTGGAGGTCGGAAGAGGATCGCTATCCATATCCAACAAGCCCAGGGAGCCGTCCGACGAGGATACGTCGATACGGGTTTGGGGCGGTCTGCACAATCATAATTCGGCGTTAGGAGAAGTAGTGCGACAAAGGAATGCTATGAGTTACTCTGGTATCCGAATACTTACGACTTCGCCAGGGGCTTGGCCATGAGCAGCCACTCGTCTTCGCCTTCAGCGGCGGTAGTGGAGTAGTCTGGAAGGAGAGTCCTTCCCTTCTTGGACCCTTCAGCCCCCAGTAGGGGAGGCCTTCCTTTTTTTGTCTCCCTCGACTGGAGGGGGAACATCTACATCTTCTTCCTCGTCTTTGGGGGAGGAGTGCATCGCGGAGTTATCGGACGATGAGTCCGATAACACCTGGCACCGGGAGCTCTTTCGGCTTCCCTTAGCCTTCTTGGTCTTCTCCGGCACCTGGTAAGGAGCCGGAGTTAGTATCTCCGTCAGGAGAGCATTCGCAGTGTCTTCGGGCAGAGGGGCCGGACAGTTAATCTGCCCCGACGTATCCACCCAGTCCTGTCAAAGGCATGGAGATCAGGCCCCGTACATGGTTAAGCTAGGGGAAATAAATATCCTACCGGATGTATAGAACTCATCTAATGCGCTCGGCGCTTCGCGCTTAGCCCACGGTCCTCGATGAGGGAGGGAGGGACCTCGTCGCCCTTGAATAGCACCTTCCAGGCGTCCATGTGCATCGTGTCGAAGAGCTCGCTCAGAGTCTGGTGCTGGCCCGGGTCGAACTCCCACAACTTGAAGTCCCGTTGTTGGCACGGGAGGATCAGGCGGATGAGCATGACCTGGACTATGTTGACAAGCTTGAGCTTCTTGCTTGTCATGTTCAGGATACATTTCTGGAGTCCGTCCAGCTCCACCGATGAACCCCACGACAAGCTCTTCTCTTTCCAGGAAGTGAGCCGTGTAGGGAATCCGGATCGAAACTCAGGGGCAGCCACCCATTTGGTGTCGCGCGGCTCAGTGATGTAGAACCACGCCGATTGCCACCCCTTTATGGTCTCCACGAAGGAGCCTTCAAGCCATATAATGTTGGGCATCTTGCCCACCATGGCTCCGCTGCATTCTGCTTGTTGGCCGCCCACCACCTTCGGCTTGATATTGAAGGTCTTTAGCCATAGGCCGAAGTGGGGGCGGATGCGGAGGAAAGCCTCATAGACGATGATGAACGCCGAAATGTTGAGGATGAAGTTCGGGGCCAGATCATGGACGTCCAGCCCGTAGTAGAACATGAGACCACGGACGAATGGATGAAGGGGAAACCCCAGTCCGCGGAGGAAGTGGTGGAGGAAAACTACCCTCTCACGAGGTTCCGGGGTAGGGACGATCTGCCCTGCAGCGGGCAGCCGATGCGCGATATTCACGGCTAAGTATCCGGCTCTGTGCAGCTTTTTGATGTGTCCCTCTGTAACGGAGGAAGCCATCCACTTGCCTCCCACTCCGGACATGTTTGGAGAAGGTTGAGGAGAAAGATGTGGACTTGGGCGTTGGAGCTCGAGTGCGTGAGAATGGATGATCAAGGAGGAAGAAGGCGTGGGTAGAAAAAGTTTAAACCTTATCCCTTTATAAGGGCGGACAAAGCTATGCGCCCCCACAAGCCTGGTAAAACTCGCTTATCCCCCAAGCGCTGTGATTGATGGCGCGATTGGGTTACCCACGCCTGTATTGATGAGAATCCCGTAATTAGGGGAACATGATCTCTGCTTTGACAAGACATGTCAAGAAACCGCCTCGCGTTATGTGTGGAGCTGGTTGAAGAAAAACGGTTTGAATAAATCACCGAGCCATGGCCTGATGTCATGTTGCCAAAGCGTGTCAACAGATTAAGATTTGTGGGAATATTATTCTCTCTACGGTGGTATGTGGAATTTATTTTGCAGGGTCAGACACTATCCTAGTATTCAAACTCTTCTGTGATGTGTTTGGAGGAGGAACCCGCCTTGCAATGCCGAAGACAACACTGCGCGTCGGACTCATCGTCATTGAAGCCTGGTTCAGGGGCTACTGAGGGAGTCCGGGATTAGGGGGTCTCCGAACAGCCGGACTCTATCCTTCGGCCGGACTATTGGACTATGAAGCTACTAAATTGAAGACTTCGTCTCGTGTCCGGGTGGGACTCTACTTGGCGTGGAAGGCAAGCTAGGCAGTACGGATATGGATATTTCCTCCTTTGTAACCGACGTTGTGTAACCCTAACCCTCTCCGGTGTCTATATAAACTGGAGGGTTTAGTCCGTAGGACAACACACAATCATACCATAGGCTAGCTTCTAGGGTTTAGCCTCTCCGATCTCGTGGTAGATCAACTCTTGTAATACTCATATCATCAAGAATAAATCAAGCATGACATAGGGTTTTACCTCCACCAAGAGGGCCCGAACCTGGGTAAAACATCGTGTCCCCTGCCTCCTGTTACCATCCGCCTTAGACGCACCGTTCGGGACCCCCTACCCGAGATCCGCCGGTTTTGACACCGACACACGTCTTGTCGAAGCAGAGATCGTGCCCCCTTATTACGGGATTCTCATCAATACGGGCATGGGCGACCCAACCGTGCCCTTGGGAATAGGCGAGTTCAGGGCGAGTGGGGAGACGCTTGACATTCGTGGCCTTTATAAGGGGATAAGGATTCCCTGCCTTCACCCACACCTCAGCCCCTCCTCATCCTTTCCGTCCCTGAGCTCCAGCGCCCAGGCTTCTAGCTTTTCCCTCAACCGGGAAAACACTCCAAAAATGTCCGGATCCGGAGCTGGGGGTAAGTGGATGGCCTCCTCCGTCAAGAATAAGGATATCAAGGCACTCCGGGAGGCCGGATATCTGGCCAAGGAGATCGCTCACTGACTCCCGGATAAGGGACAAATCGTCCCTACCCCAGAGCGCCACGAGAGGGTTGTTTTTTCACACATTTCATCCACGGGCTGGGTTTCCCTCTCCACCCCTTCGTTCGTGGACTGATGTTTTACTATGGGCTAGACTTCCATGACCTAGCCCCCCACTTCATCCTCAACATCACGGCATTCATTGTCGTGTGCGAGGCCTTCCTCTGCATCCCGCCTCATTTGGGCCTATGGTTGAAGACCTTCAATGTGAAGCTGAAGGTGGTGAGCGGCCAACAAGCAGAATGTGGAGGCGCCATGGTGGGCAAGATGCCCAACGTTACCTGGCCCGAAGGCTCATTCGCAGAGAAGGTGAAAGGGTGGAAATCGGGGTGGTTCTATATCACCGAGCCGCGTGACGCCAACTGGGTGGCGGCCCCCGAATTCAGATCTGGATTCCTGATGCGGCTCACCTCTTGGCAAGAGAGGGGCCTAACCCGGGGTCCCTCGGATGAACTGACTGGGCTCCAGACGTGTGTCTAGAATATGATGGATAATAAGATCAAGCTCGTCAATGTGGTCCAGGTCATGCTCATTCATCGGATTCTTCCATGCCAATGTCGGACTTGCTATCAGTGGGAGTTTGATCCGGCCAAGCACCAGACGCTACAAGAGCTCTTTGGCACAACACATGAAGATATCTGGAAAGTGCTCTTCAAGGCCGACGAGACGCCACCGCCCACGGTCGAAGATCGCAGGCTCAGCTTAAAACGCCAGGCTAACCCGGTAAGCTCTTCTAATGTTTTCAAGGCGTATCCTTTACTAGCATATTTTGAGAAAAAGCCTAAGCTTTCCTACCCGTGTTTTCAGGCCTGGATCAAGATAGCGGAGGGGATTAACAGTCCGGCTCTTCTACCCGAAGACCAAGAATTCCCGTTATTGACGAAAATGCTTTTTCCAGCACCTTATGAGGTGCCGGAGAAGACGGCCAAGAAAGCGGCCAAAGGGGCCAAGAACGGCCTTCGCCGAAAAGGCGCTCCAGACATGATGTCTGAAGACGAGACCTCCTCTTCGTCCGCTGACGGCGATGACAAAGAGGAGGAAGAAAGCGACTCCCCACCCGAGGTGGGGAGGAAGAAGAGAGCGGCATCCACAAATCCGGAGGCGGGAGCGCCTAAAAGGGTTAGAGGTTGCCACGTGGATAACTCCGTGTGGGATGTGGAAAACAGTCTAGAGCGGCCTCGCCGGACCAAGCCTCATGCCACCTCGTAAGTACCAGGGTCCAAAAACATCTAGCTTTCCCGGTTCGTAATATTGATAAACCTTGTTATTGCAGTCCGGCGCGTGATGGCTCCCCGCGATCATCGTCCGAGGAATCACTAGACTCAAAGGAGATGGCTAGCATGTATCCGCCACCTGCTCATTCCGTCTCTCCCAAGGGTGACGACGAGGTGGTGTCGCAAAAGATCATCCCCAACCGGGGGGGGGGGGGGCTTCCGGAGATCGTCGAGGCGGTGCCCCAGGACGATTCCTCAATTATCGGACGCATGGGGGGAAAAGCCCCTACGAGGACCGGCGATGGGGGCCGGGTTACCTTCGGATCAGAGCCGAGTACCATTCCGGAGACCTATGCAGCTCCGGAGTCCAGCGAACGACATGCTCCGAGAGGAGGGAGTGTGCCTGTTCCGCCAGTGACCTCCATCCAACTAGAGGCACCGGATAACCTGCTGGAGGCGCTATGAGGCGCCTCTATTGTGGATGCACACCGCGCCCTTATGGGCACGGTAATAGAGAAGGTCCAGTTCGTGAAAAACGGACTGACCGAGGCCTACACTAGCCTTCTATCAGGCTTTGAGGTAAGTAATGCGTTTGTAGAAAGAATATCACAGTATAGACAGTAGCTCTTGATGCTCTGTTTGGTGTTCGGAAAGAAGGAGCCGAACAGAGGTTCGAAGAAAAAAAATCGTAGGAGTCTAACATAAGTTGTCTTTGTGAATAAGCAGGTGTCGCTGCAGGCTGCCACATCTCATGCTGTAGAGGTCTCTGGACTGAAGCGGAAACTGGAGCGGGCCGAGGAAGAGCTCGGTCTCATAAAGAAGAAGCTGGAGGATAGCCAAGGTACGTGCTGATCTACTCATACCTTTTAAGAAAAAAAAATGAAAAGTCCATCCAGACTGAGCTGTCGTGAACTTTATTAGGGGCCCTGGCCGAGGTGGCGGCCCTCAAGAAGGCGCTGGCCGAGGCCGAGGACAAAGCGGCCAAGGAGTGTGCTGTGAGTGAGAAGCATGAGGCCTAGGTCAACGAGGTGCAGTAACAGCTCCAGGACGCGATCAAGAGATTTGAGACCTTGGAGCGTGATTGTAAGGCGCAAGAGTCCGAACTGGCGACGACCCGCCGGAGTGCACAGGATGCACGAGCCAAAGCCCAGGACGTCCTCTAGGAAATTCAGGAGGCCAAGGAGATTACGGCGGGTAATTCTTTCACCATGAAAAGCAAGTATGTAAAAGAAACGTTCCATGTACTTATCCAAATTCAGGTTTTCGAGGGGCGTTTGCGGAACTGCCGCGCAGTATATCGGATCCTGCCGAGTATTACAGAGCCGAAGAAGGGATGTCTATGGAGAAACTATTCTGGTCCTAGTATCTTGGACCCGAACATCCGTTGCCCTTCACCGACCACCTGAAGTAGTTGGTCGAGTTGCACAAGTCGGTAGAGCTAGCCATGAAGGACCCGATAGTCCGGTTGTGGCCTGCCGAGCCTATACCTAGCAGCTATTTTGGACTTATTAAGCGGCTTCTAAATGCCCGTCCACGGCTCAAAACCGTGAAGCGGTCGGTCTGCATGGATGGTGCACGTATGGCCTTTGCCCACGTCAAGACGCATTGGGCAAAGCTGGATGCCAAGAAGCTGATGACCGAGGGGCCGCCGGAGGGCAAAGAGCATCATCGACCCGAGCTCTATTTTGATGGCGTCCTGGAGGGGGCCCGCCTTGTGGCGGAACAATGTTCAAAGGATATCATTTTCCCATGAGAACATTTGTATTATCTTGTCCTGTAATGTGGAGTAGTGATGTTATGTATTATAGTGCTTATGATTTACATTTTACCTCCTGTGCGGCCGTTTATGAAATCTGAGAGTTGACTAGTCGTCGGGTTCTGCCCCCATGTAGATAGTACCGGGGTGTTTGGGATAAATCTAAACACTCTTTACTCCACATTCTAGTCCTTAAAGGAGGTGTTTAGCGCAACGAACAAGGCAATCAGACTATGCGGCCTTTACCGCCCTCACTTGGCCATAGGAGTTTGACAATTTAAAAAAGTTGGCAAAGCCCCTGGTATTCAGAAGACCGAACTAGGGGCGCTATACACGCCTAATCGGAGGGACCGACTCTTCGCATGAAGCGGTAAAAATCTCTAACGATTTGTAACCTCTCGAACAGCTGACCGGCTCTCGCCGCATCATGACAGTCAGTTTTCGACTTTCTCTAATGAGGTGCTCATCCGAAAGAACCGGGACACAATCGCAGTAGTTCTCCCTTTACTACCCTAGCCGATATAGAGGAATGTAGGGTAGTAAGCACAGGAGCTGGGCAACCCAATTATTGACCAAAGACATGATTCGGAGCCGATGCATATAGTGCTATAAGTTCAGGGTGCTGAACTATACTGAAAAAAGTGTTCGGACTTTTATTGCCATAGAAGGGGGTGTAATGAAGCCCCTAGCGCAGTAATGCATACCTTAGTGTATGCGTGTAATATATAATATACACAGAGATGAGGAAACAGGAAAAATTATGTAATAAGCTGACATCACCATTTATCGATCATTGTGATGTAATTAGTACGTCGAGGCGTACTTTGTGCCAGTGATGCGATAAGCAAGTAAAGCTATTTGACATGTTGCAACCAAGGCCAAGCTACGTGCGGGTATGTAAAACAAGTATAGCAATTGTAGGATCGAAAGTATGTATAGAGGGGGGTGATTAGACTACTTGACCAAATAAAAACTTAACCTTTTCCCAATTTTAGTTCTTGTCAGATTTTAGCTATTTTAGGACAAGTCAAGCAATCATCACACAATTCAAGCAAGCATGCAAAGAGTATATTGGCAGAGGAAAGTAAAGCATGCAACTTGCAAGAATGTAAAGGGAAGGGTTTGGAGAATTCAAACGCAATTGGAGACACGGATGTTTTTCCCGTGGTTCGGATAGGTGGTTCTATCCTACATCCACGTTGATGGAGACTTCAACCCATGAAGGGTAACGGTTGCGTGAGTCCACGGAGGGCTCCACCCACGAAGGGTCCACGAAGAAGCAACCTTGTCTATCCCACCATGGCCATCGCCCATGAAGGACTTGCCTCACTAGCAGTAGATCTTCACGAAGTAGGCGATCTCCTTGCCCTTACAAACTCCTTGGTTCAACTCCACAATCTTGTCGGAGGCTCCCAAGTGACACCTAGCCAATCTAGGAGACACCACTCTCCAAGAAGTAACAAATGGCGTGTTGATGATGAACTCCTTTCTCTTGTGCTTCAAATGATAGTCTCCCCAACACTCAATTCTCTCTCACAGGATTTGGATTTGGTGGAAAGAATATTTGAGTGGAAAGCAACTTGGGTAAGGCTAGAGATCAAGATTCATGTGGTAGGAATGGAATATCTTGGCCTCAACACATGAGTAGGTGGTTCTCTCTCAGAACATATGAGTTGGAAGTGTAGATGTGTTCTGATGGCTCTCTCCATGAGTGAAGAGGAGGTAGAGGGGTATATATAGCCTCCACACAAAATCCAACTGTTACACACAATTTACCAATCTCGGTGGGATCGAATCAACAAACTCGGTCGGACCAAAATAGTAAACCTAGTGACCGTTAGAGATTTTCGGTGGGACTGACATGCAACTCGGTAGGACCGATATGGTTAGGGTTAGGGCATAACGTAATCTCGGTGAGACCGATTACACAAACTCGGTGAGACCAATTTGGTAATAAGCTAACCAGAGGGTTGGTCAGGCAAACTCAGTGGGACCGATTCGCTCTTCTCGGTGAGACCGAAATGTTACGAAAAGGAAACAGTGAGTTTACATTGCAATCTCGGTGGGACCGATCCGCTCTTTCGGTGAGACCGAAAAGTTACGAAAAGGAAACAGAGAAATTGCAATCCCATCTCGGTGAGATCGAGATCCCTATCGGTAGAATCGATTTGCTTAGGGTTTGGCAATGGCTATGACAAGTGAAACTCGGTGGCGCCGGGTTGAAAGAATCGGTAGGGCCGAGTTTGGCTTTGGGTTTAGGTCAAATGTGGATATGGGAAAGTAGCTGAGGATTTTGGAGCATATCATTAAGCACATGAAGCAAGAGGCTCATTAAGCAACACCTCATCCCTCCTTGATAGTATTGGCTTTTCCTATGGACTCAATGTGATCTTGGACCACTAAAATGTAAAATGAAGAGTCTTGAGCATATGAGCTAGAGCCAATCCTTTGTCCTTAGCATTTTGAGCGTTCCACTTTCACCATCCATGCCATGCCAATGATTGAGATTTCCTGAAATGATCATCTTGGAATAGCATTAGCCCAATGAGCTATATGTTGTTATGAATTACCAAAACCACCTAGGGATAGTTGCACTTTCAATCTCCCCCTTTTTGGTAATTGATGACAACATATAGATCAAAGCTTCGACAAATAATAATAAGAATGAAATATATCTTTGCTTTGAGAAGTATGTGATAAGTAAGAGCTCCCCCTAAATTTGTGCATATTTAAAATTTGCTTTGGACTACAAATGCACAAAGAGTTAGAGTCATGGGTTACTCTTCCATGTCACACACATCTTGGTGGAGCGCTCAAAAAGATAAGAATGAAATACATGCACTCATCACCAAAGAAAGTGAATGATCACATAAGATAGATAAGATATATCAAGCATGCATAAGTGTAGCTTATGATCAAACACATGATCATCAATGTCTCACAAGCATATCAAAGTATCTCAACCAAAAGCAAACAAAGTTTGAAAAAAACACCAAATAAAGCAAGAGAGAATAAAGGCAACACATACACTCTCTCTCTCGAAGCCTATGATCTATACATTTTTCTCCCCCTTTGGCAACAAGTTACCAAAAAGTTCCTAGAAAATGCATAGTGCTAGATCGACTCTCAGGCTTGATCTTCTGGTGGTGGTGGAGTCTGGATCACTCCAAGGACGAAGGCTTCTGTAGACGTGGTTGGAGCTGGAGCTGAAGTAGATGCTGGAGCTGGTTGGGCTGGTGCTGTGGCTGGAGCTGAGGTGGTGGCTCTGGTGTCAGGAACTGGCACTACAGTCGACCTCTGAGCTTGTGGCACTCTGGCAAATGCATCAGTTGTAGTCTTCCCTCTCCTCTCCTGCATGTCATCTTGAAGTTGCTCCACTGCAGAATGAATCTCTGTTACTTTGACATCCATGTCATAGAACTTTTGTTCTATGATCCTATCTAAGCTCACCAGATTCTGAGTGAGGGTGGCCAGTCCTTTCTCAATCCTTAGTGTGGAAGCAATCAAGTAACTAAGCTGCTCTTGCTGGTTTTTCAGGAAATACTCCGATGCCTCCTCTTGAGTTGGCATCTTGGTAGCTTTCTCCTTCCTTGCCTTCTCCTTCTGTGTTTGAGCATGAACTAATGATGGATCATCCTTGTTCATCACAACTTCATTATCTTCAAAATCTGGATGAATAGGCAAATGTTCCTTGTCCAATAGGTATATGCCTGTGCCCATCTTGGAGTTAATTAGCTCCTGGTTCTGAGGGGCATAACCACAGCTCCTCTTCTGATCTGCTACAGTTCTTTTGATGGTCTCTACCATGAGGCTCATGACTTTGAATTTCTGTGCACATCAAAGATATGAAGCAAGTTGATTGCATGGCCTCTGATCATCTTGTGATCACCTGACTTGGGCAATAGAGTGTGCCTCAAAATCCAATTGATAGTTGGCAACCTTGACAGAAGATAATGTACAGACCCAAACTTGAAAGTATCAAGTGCCTTGTTTGGAATTTCCTTGTACATGTTGGACATAGAGTTGTGGTCCATCTTCTTCCTGGCATATATGTCTAAGTCATCCTCATTCTCCTCTGGGGCATTGATGAGCTGTGCCCACTCAGCAACTGTTGATTGGTACCTCGTACCTTCAGACATCCACACAATCCCTCCATCTGGATAGAAGTGTGCTGTGGAGTAGAACTGCATGATCAGCTCTTCATTCCACTTTGTGAGCTTCTGCCCAACAAAGTCTGCTACTCCACAAGCCATGAAGCTGTCTTGCACTCCAGGATAGTGCTCTTCATTGTCCTTGATGAACTGCCAATCTACCCATCTCATGTCACAAACAATGGGCTTCTTATCCAACAAGAATGTCTCATAGAAGTCATGTTGTTCCTTAGTGTGGAACCTATAGTCAACAACAGTTCTTCTTCTTGTAGCATATGGATCTTCTACTCTCCACTTTCTCAGCCCTGAGTCTCTTCTGATCTTCATGTCCTCAGCCACAGGATGAGCATCATTGTGGTCTGGGAGCTTGGGCTTTAGCTTCCTGAGAACTTGGCCTTCCTCTTCTTCTGCAGTGTCATGCACTGGGGCCTTGTTCTTTTCAGCAGCTGGTATGCTCCTTGTGTTCCTCTTTGGAGCTGTCTTGGCCTTTGATGCAGCCTTGGGTGCTTCCTTGGGCTTGGATGCAGTAGCCCCTGATCTTATAGCATCACCCATCAGCTTTTGTGCCTTGGGTGCTGGTGCAGCAACCTCTTCTTCCTCTTCCTCTTCAGAATCTCTCATGATTGAGGATCTCCCAAGCACTCTAGCAATGGTCTTTTTGATCCTCTCCTTCCTCTTCTTCCCTTCTGCAGCCTCTTTGGGTTCAGATCCCAAAGGGACTTGAGTAGATGCTCTGGCCTTAGACATTGAAATTCTCTTTGCAGGAACTTTTTGCTTCATGCCTGGCTTGGTGGCAGCAGCAGTGCTATATTCCTTCTTAACCACTTTCTTGGAAGTGGCTTCTTCTTCTGCCACATAGTCCTCATCCTCTGATTCTGAGGTTCTTTTCTTCCTTTGTCTGGTGGCAGCTTTCGGCAAGTTACTAGGAGTGCTCCAGCTGCCTTCATCTGAGGAACTGGAGGGACTAGTGCCCTCACTCATGTGCACTTGCTGCTCTGACAGGTTTTGGCTATCACTCTGATCTGACATGATGAACAAGCTGACTGCTGACCCTGTGAACAGTTTATAGATGAGGTAGAGTGGATGAGCATCACAAAATGCAGAGATTTTTGCAAAAGAATGATTCAAAATCTTAGTTTTAGTTTCCCATAGAAATCATTTCGGATCTACCGATTTTTAAACTTGGTGATACCGAAGCAGTTTTGGAACCTAAACTAGTGAACTCGGTCAGACCGAGTCACAGTTCGGTGGCACCGAGACTGCTAGGGTTTCACAAAGTTCCAAAATCGGTCACACCGATTAGTAATTCTTGGTCAGACCGAGTCTCACTTGTGCAATGGCATGAGCCAAATTGGTGGGACCGAGTTTTTCAACTCGGTGGGTCCGAGATGGTTTCGGCGGAAACCTAACCCTAAAGTTGTCGAATCAATCCTATTCTACGAACGCATTGACTGGATAGGAGTGTTTCAATCGTGGCTAGAAACAATAAGATCACAATGTGCTAGGAATCAGATTGGGGATAGCACAAAGATCGAGTCCATACCCTAGTTCGGCGGAGACTCGCTACGGCGGCAACGGCGGGGTTGAATTCCGTTGACGGCGATGGAGACCAGCGACTGGAGGCGGCTGGCGGCGAGGAGACGATCCGGAGACCATGTTGGCAGAGCGAGCTATCGCTTGGGCGAAGGGGTTCGAAGACATTTCCAAATTTTGCCCATGCCTACATATAGCCCGACCCTGTCGGTGTGACCGAGTGGAACAACTCGGTGGCACCGAGATGCAAAACTGTATACAGTTATTGTAACTCGGTGTGACCGAATGGTTCAAATCGGTTGCACCGAGATCGAAAATTCAGATCAACTTAATGATCTCGGTAGGACTGAAAGTAGGATATCGGTCAGACTGAGAATCACAAAGAGGTTTTGGAAGTTTAAGTCTATGACGAATCGGGGACTCCGAGTGCTCCTCACACAGAGTGGTTCGAATCTGACTTGATCAAATTTTATGATGTAGCATGAATAGAGTTTGAGACGAGAAAAGCATAGATAGCTAGAGGAGGTTCTTAGGCCTTCTTGTCCATCCACTTGGCAAAAGGAAATAAAACCAAACAATCAAAACAACAAGTGGATGTCCTCAAATGAGTAAAATATGCAACCAACATGCTCACACAATAAAATGGCAATTGAAATATGTGACAAAGCATGCGCAACCAATTCTAGCATCTATCAAGCAATTGGCAATGACTAGGTCATCTATATATGAGTATATTGACTTAGGAGTCAAGTGAGAACACTTGATCATAGGTCATACTCATCGTTTAAGCTCAAGTGGGGTTACCACTTTTACATAAAGCATTGTTGTGTTCACATCTTTAGAGTTGCTTTAGCTCAAGTCTTAGAGTAAAGCTCCCCCTAGATGTGATATCCCCCCTAAGAGGGATGAACTAACCTTGGGTTTTGTCGATGATGACTTCATGTAGATGTTGAAGATGTGGATGCTCAATGTTGATGTAGATCA
The DNA here is from genome assembly GCA_034509565.1 of Triticum monococcum. NCBI lineage: Eukaryota > Viridiplantae > Streptophyta > Magnoliopsida > Poales > Poaceae > Triticum > Triticum monococcum. The sequence continues at coordinate 477,230,930 of CM067841.1, forward strand.
CTTGGAGCTATCCATTTGAGTGAATTGCACTTTCAATACCTACATGGGTTAGTCCCACAAGGAACAAACAAGGATATCCATAGACATAGAGTGGTGCACACACAAGATGATGTCCATGAAAACTTTTAGGTTACCTTGTCCCTTGTCTTACCAACAAGAGGGTTTGCGACTCCTTGAACTAGTGCAAGATGTGGAAGTTGATTGCACTTGTTCTTGCCAAAATGATAAGAGTGAAGTATGTTGGCGGAGTCACCCTCAAGAACTCTCTAGTTCTTGTTCTTTTGGATCCACACCATCTTGATGGGAATCCTTGGAGTTGTAGTCGTACTTGATGAAGTGGAACTTGAAGTGGTCTTGGGAATCCACTTGACTAAGGTCTTAGGAGCTTCTTCAAATGCATCAATTTCCTCTTGAAGCTTGTCCTTGCCTTTTTTGCTTGTAGTCTTGTGGTGGAAGATCATCTTGAGCTTGTGTCCCCTTGAAGGAAGTAGGATCATACTTCTCTTGTTGAGGAACAAACTTTGTCTTGGGGTATTGATCTTCTTTCCACTCAACTCCATTGGCATTGAACTTTCGTTCAAAACCAACACCTTGATTCTTCCGGTGCCTTCCTTGCTTGCGCAAAATTTCCTCGAATTGCTTACTCCCGGCAAGGCTTTTGTACACTCCTTTGTCTATAATTCCCTTCAATAAGCTATTTTCTTGCTCTAGTGTAACTTGGCTAAGAGAATCATTAGTGGAATCAAGAGAACTACTAGAAGCAACAATATTGGATTTAGCATGATCATTGTTACTACTAGAGGAAGAATCTTTCTTGTTCTTGTTACTAGACTTGACTTGAGGCATGTAAGTGGATAAGAGTAAACGCTTGGCAATGTAAGAAGAACTTTTCTTGCGGAGATCATCATTGATTGCCTTTAAAAACTCATGCTCTTTCTCAAGATTGAGCTTTTCAAAGCGTAACTTCTCATGAGCTCTTAAAACTTCTCGATGATGTTCGAAGATAGTTTCATGAGCTAACTTAAGAGTGTTTAGTTCTTTAGTTAGAGCCTCAATCTTCTCCTTATCATTGTCATTCGTTTTATCTTGATTAGCATGATTAATTGACGTTTCATCATAGTATTCATCACTAGAGTTGTCAACAAGTAAATCATCATCAACTAACAAGTCATCTTCATCACTATTAAAATCAACATACTCGGGGTGTGTTACCTTAGGACCTTTGGCCATGAAGCATCTTCCAATTCCTTCATTTGGTGAGTCAAATATATCGTAGGAGTTGGTTGACACAAGTGCTAGACCGGCAACACCTTCATCTTGAGTATCGGAATCGGAGTGATAACTTCTCTCGGAGTGGTTGTCGGAGTCGGAGCCGGATAACCATTCACCAACATGAGCCTGATGTCTTCGTTTTGTGTAGCTCCTTGATGATTTTTCCTTCCTTTCCGAATCCTGGCTTCTCCGTGAGTGTCTTCGTTCATAACGATCATCTCTACTCCTTCTCTCTCTTGATGGTGATTCTTCTCTTTTGCTTCTTCTTTTTGGAGAGTCTTCTCTTCTCTTGTAGGGAGCCGTACACTCATTGGAATAGTGTCCAGGTCTTCCACAATTGTAGCAGTTTCGCTCTCGACTAGAAGATCTTTTGTCATTGTAGGACCTTGACTTGGAGCTTCTATCTTTGCTTCTACTCTTGTAGAACTTGTTGAAGTTTTTCACCATTAAGCTCAATTCTTCATTGAAGTTTTGTTTCTCACTTGATGATGTAGGGGCTTCACATGAGGCTTTGTAGGCACCACTTGATTTGTTGTGAAGTTCCTCTTTATCCTTAAGTGACATCTCATGAGCAACAATTCTTCCAATTACCTCCGTTGGCTTGAGATCTTTGTAATTGGGCATCATTTGGATCAGTGTGCACACGGTATCATATTTTCCATCCAAGGCTCTTAGAATCTTCTTGATGATGAATCTATCGGTCATATCTTCACTTCCTAAGCCGGCAATCTCATTTGTGATGAGAGCAAGCCTAGAGTACATTTCAGCGACACCTTCACCATCCTTCATTTTGAACTTGTCAAGTTGACTTTGAAGCACATCCAATTTGGATTCCTTGACGGAGTCGGTACCTTCGTGCATATCAATCAAAGTGTCCCAAATTTCCTTTGCATTCTCAAGACGGCTGATTTTGTTGAATTCTTCGGGGCACAATCCGTTGAAGAGAATATCACAAGCTTGAGCATTGTATTGCAACATCTTCAACTCATCTGCGGTAGCTTCACGGTTTGGTTCTCTCCCATCAAAGAAGTCACCTTGCAAACCAACACACACAATAGCCCAAATGGCGGGGTTATGTCCAAGAATATGCATTTTCATTTTATGCTTCTGTAACACCCTCGATGCGACTATATCTCCCACATGTCGAGGCACGACTTAGAGGCATAATCGCATTGAAGGCATATGTCGCAAGTCAGGCAATCATCACAAACATCCCATGTAATATAGATGAATAAAAGGGATAACATAGTTGGCTTACACTCACCACGTCAATCAAGTGCATAAATAACATACATCATCCAAACACTCATGGCCCGACTACGGCGCCAAAATAAAAGATAACCCAACAAGCGACATGGTCCCGATCACCCCAACTGGGCACCACTACTGATCATCAGGAAAAGAAACATAATAACGCTGAGAGTCCTCGTCGTACTCCCAATTGAGCTCAAGCGCGCCATCTGGAGCTGTATCATCTGGCCCTGCATCTGGTGTAATAGTAATATGTGAGCCACAGGGACTCAGCAATCTCGCACCCTCGTGATCAAGACTATTTAAGCTTAATAGGTAGGGTAAGGTAAAATATATGTGGAGCTGCAGCAAGCGACTAGCGTATATGGTGGCTAACTTATTCGCAAAAGAGAGCGAGAAGAGGAGGCAAAGCGCGAGCGAGGAACTAGAGGACAACCTGCGCAAACATTACTCCAACACTGTGTCCACTTGCCGGACTCCGCCGAGAAGAGGCCATCACGGTAACTCACACAGTTGATTCATTTTAATTAAGTTTATGTTTAAGTTATCTACAACCGGACATTAACAAATTCCCATCTGCCCATAAGCGTGGGCACGGCTTTCGAAAGTTCAAATCCCTGCAGGGGAGTCCCAACTTAGCCCATGACAAGCTCTCACGGTCAACGAAGGAATAGACCTCCTCCCGAGACGTTCCGATCAGACTCGGTATCTCGGTTCTTCAAGACATTTCGACAGGTTAAAACAAGACCAGCAACACCGCCCGAATGTGCCGACAAATCCCAATAGGAGCTGCACATATCTCGTTCTCAGGGCACACTCAGATTGTCTAAACTTCCGGTAGGCCAGCCCAGAGTTGCCCCTGGTAGCCACCGGCGGCTGACGAGTTGGACCAACACTTAGAGGAGCACTGGCCCGGGGGGGGGGGGGGGGTTTAAAACAAGATGACCCTCGGGCTCCAGAAACCCAAGGGAAAAAGAGGCTAGGTGGCAAATGGTAAAACCAAGGTTGGGCATTGCTGGAAAAGCTTTAATCAAGACGAACTATCAAGGGGTTCCCATTATAACCCAACCGCGTAAGGAACGCAAAATCCGGGAACATAACACCGATATGACGGAAACTAGGGCGGCAAGAGTGGAACAAAACACTAGGCGAGAGGCCGAGCCTTCCACCCTTTACCAAGTATATAGATGCATTAGGATAACATGGCAATATAATGATATCCCAACAAGTAAATAAATGTTCCAACGAGGAACGGTCTCCAATCTTCACCTGCAACTAGCAATGCTATAAGAGGGGCTGAGCAAAGCGGTAACATAGCCAATCAACAGTTTGCTAGGACAATGGTGGGTTAGAGGCTGAACATGGCAATTTGGGAGGCTTGAAAGCAAGTGGTAGGCATCGTAGCATTGGCATAGCAAAAGAGCGAGCAAACTAGCATAGCAAATATAGTAGTGATTTCGAGGGTATGATCATCTTACCTGCAAAGTTGTCAGAGTTGACTGGATCCTCGAAAGCAAACTCAACGGGCTCCTCGTTAGCGAACTCGTCCCCCGGCTCTACCCAAACAAGACAAACAAGCAACAAGAACACAATCAACCACGTGCAAGGACCAAACAAGATGATGCAAACATGGTATGCTATGCGGGATGCAATGCGGGATGCATATGCAAGATATGACAGGAAATGCATGAACCTGGCCTAAACTTGGAAAACCAAGTGTGCCACTTGAAAGATGAGGTGAAATCGCTTGAATATGATATAAAGATCACCGGAATCGTAGTTACGGTTTGGAAATGGCAAGCGATTCAAATATGACACCGGTCTGCGATTTACAACAAGTAGTCATCTAAATGCAATGAGATGAACATGATACAACACTCAAACATGGCATCAAAATACATGGCAGGGATGCATTCAAGATGCTTAACAAAAGTTTAGCACTGAGCTACGGCCAATTCATCCATTAGGAGGTTCAAACAAGCATGGCAAAAATGCAAATGGTAAAACATATCTCAGACTTTGTGAAATTAACACTTGTCTAGAATTTCAGATCAGGTAGCCCTCTTTGGAGCAACAAAAACTATATGCTACAGGACCTGAACATGGCAAAGTAAAACATGGCATGGAGCTACACAAATAGCTTAACAAAAGTCCCTTAGTGACCTTGAGCCAAAAGGGATCACAAAATACATTTGCAAGCATGGCAACATAGCAAAAACATAATCAGTTTTCAGACTTAGTGAAAACTGGCACATGTTGAAACATAACTCAACTAGGCATGTTTACGAGCTCGATGCACTCACTACAGTGCAAGTCATGGCAAGACAAGCATACATCCATTAAGAAGGAACAAAATTAAGCTAGACATGGCAAGAACAATGGCATAGCATGCACGGATCAACTACAACATCATCGGCAAAATCGCAAACAAGTTGACGATCTGCCCAGATTCACAAAGTAGCAAAAGTAGAGCTCGATTGACTCAAGCTAGGGTGCTCCATATATGCAAACAAAGACATGGATGGATAGAGCACTACAATATTAACAAAACTCCTTTACTGATCATCCTCAAAAGAGGCACGGATCACTAGGAAACAACATGAACATATGGCATCATGAACTAAACAATCCCATGACTTAGTGAAAATGTTAAGTCCCTGAAAATAGAATTAGCAAGTGCCTCACTTTGCAAGCTTGCACTAGTCACCACACACATCACAAAAATACATGGATTGCACCTCTGGAAAGATAACAAAACCCTTAACAAAACATATGTAGAGGTCATGGTCATATCATGCACACAATAATCATGGCAAAAATGACAAATGTCTAAGATGGAGTAGCAGATCTGACAATTAACTCAAGTAGCCCTCTTCTAACAGCATTTTGGGCATCAAGATGAAATCAAATGAAAATGATGCAATGGAATGAAATGATGTACTCTCCGAGACGAACATTTTGATATGATATATGCCCAAATCAGAGCTACAGATGCGAAGTTATGGCATGTCAAAGATGGCAACATGAAACTGAGAGAGGGGGAGAAAGTCAACCCTCGGGCTAGGGTTTACTATAGCACCCCGGACCGGATCTGGATCGGGCGTGCACTGTAGCAGGGCGCGGTGGCCGAGGTTCGTCGGAGAGGCTCCTATATGCCGGGAGATGGCCGGATCCGGTGGTGAGGAGGCGAGGCCGAGGCGAGGGGCGGCGGAGAGGGCGGCCGGCGACAAGGGGCGGCTCCTCAGGCGGCGAGGCGCGGACCGGCCGCGGCGGAGGAAGTGCCCCCCGGCGAGCAGGATGCTCCGGCCGGCACGGGGAACGGCGGAGGCGGGTGAAGGAGCCGGGCGGCGCCGGGCGAGGGAGGCTGGCGGCGGCGCTCGCGGGCCGCGAGGGCCCTCCCTGGGCCGTGCGGTTCGGCGTGGAGGAGGCGGTCGCGGGGTGACGTGGCAGCCCCGTGGTGGCTGGGCGTGGCGGCGGGATGACGGGCGGACAAACTCCGTTGGCGGGAAATGTGTCCGGCACGGCGCGGGGACGATCTCTAGGGTTTGAGAGGGAGGAGATTCGCGAATTTGGAATGGGGGGGGGGGGGTCTTTATATAGGCATAGAGGGAGCTAGGAGAGTCCAAATTGAGCACGATTTTCGGCCACGCGATCGTGATCGAACGCTCTAGATGATGGAGCAGGTTTAGGTGGGTTTTGGGCCAAATTGGAGGGGTGTTGGGCTGCAGCACACATGAGGCCTTTTCGGTCCCTCGGTTAACCGTTGGAGTATCAAACGAAGTCCAAATGATACGAAACTTGATAGGCGGTCTACCGGTAGTAAACCAAGGCCGCTTGGCAAGTCTCGGTCCAATCCGGAAATGTTTAATCCCCACACACGAAAGAAGGCTAGAAATGACCACCGGAGGAGAACGAAGCGCCGGAATGCAAAACGGACAACGGGGAAAATGCTCGGATGCAAGAGACGAACACGTATGCAAATGCAATGCACGTGATGACATGATATGAGATGCATGACAACGATAACAACACACGGAGACAAAGAACCCAACCCGAGAAAATAAATTAACTTAAAGCCAGAAACGGCAAGAGTTGGATTACAAATTGGGAAAGTCATATCCGGGGTGTTACAGCTTCCAACTAGCAAAATTAGTACCATCAAAGTAAGGACCTCTACGGTGATAATTTCCCTCGCTAGATGACATACTCTCCTAGGTTTTGAAACCAAGGCTATGACCACCAAAAGCTATGGAAATCAAAGCAAATGGAGACCAAAGCTCTGATACCACTTGTAGGATCGAAAGTATGGTTAGAGGGGGGTGATTAGACTACTTGACCAAATAAAAACTTAACCTTTTCCAATTTTAGTTCTTGTCAGATTTTAGCTATTTTAGGATAAGTCAAGCAATCATCACACAATTCAAGCAAGCATGCAAAGAGTATATTGGCAGGGGAAAGTAAAGCAGTTGGAGAATGTAAAGGGAAGGGTTTGAAGAATTCAAACGCAATTGGAGACACGGATGTTTTTCCCGTGGTTCGGATGGTGGTGCTATCCTACATCCACGTTGATGGAGACTTCAACCCACGAAGGGTAACGGTTGAGCGAGTCCACAGAGGGCTCCACCCACGAAGGGTCCACGAAGAAGCAACCTTGTCTATCCCACCATGGCCATCGCCCACGAAGGACTTGCCTCACTAGCAGTAGATCTTCACAAAGTAGGTGATCTCCTTACCCTTACAAACTCTTTGGTTCAACTCCACAATCTTGTCGGAGGCTCCCAAGTGACACCTAGCCAATCTAGGAGACACCACTCTCCAAGAAGTAACAAATGGTGTGTTGATGATGAACTCCTTGCTCTTGTGCTTCAAATGATAGTCTCCCCGACACTCAGTTCTCTCTCACAGGATTTGGATTTGGTGGAAAGAAGATTTGAGTGGAAAGCAACTTGGGGAAGGCTAGAGATCAAGATTCATGTGGTAGGAATGGAATATCTTGGCCTCAACACATGAGTAGGTGGTTCTCTCTCAGAACATATGAGTTGGAAGTGTAGATGTGTTCTGATGGCTCCCTCCACGAGTGAAGAGGAGGTGGAGGGGTATATATAGCCTCCACACAAAATCCAACCGTTACACACAATTTACCAATCTCGGTGGGACCGAATCAACAAACTCGGTCGGACCAAAATAGTAAACCTAGTGACCGTCAGAGATTTTCGGTGGGACTGACATGCAACTCGGTAGGACCGATATGGTTAGGGTTAGGGCATAACGTAATCTCGGTGAGACCGATTACACAAACTCGGTGAGACCGATTTGGTAATAAGCTAACCAGAGGGTTGGTCAGGCAAACTCGGTGGGACCGATTCACTCTTCTCGGTGAGACCGAAATGTTATGAAAAGGAAACAGTGAGTTTACATTGCAATCTCGGTGGGACCGATCCGCTCTTTCGGTGAGACCGAAAAGTTACGAAAAGGAAACAGAGAAATTGCAATCCCATCTCAGTGAGACCGAGATCCCTATCGGTAGAACCGATTTTCTTAGGGTTTGGCAATGGCTATGACAAGTGAAACTCGGTGGCGCCGGGTTGAAAGAATCGGTAGGGCCGAGTTTGGCTTTGGTTTAGGTCAAATATGGATATGGGAAAGTAGCTGAGGATTTTGGAGCATATCATTAAGCAACAGCTCATCCCTCCTTGATAGTATTGGCTTTTCCTATGGACTCAATGTGATCTTGGACCACTAAAATGTAAAATGAAGAGTCTTGAGCATATGAGCTAGAGCCAGTCCTTTGTCCTTCGCATTTTGAGGGTTCCACTTTCACCATCCATGCCATGCCAATCATTGAGCTTTCCAGAAATGATCATCTTGGAATAGCATTATCTCAATGAGCTATATGTTGTTATGAATTACCAAAACCACCTAGGGATAGTTGCACTTTCAGCAATCATTTGACAGAGACCAACTGGGGATTCCCTTGTATGCCAGAGCTTCTTGCTTCCTTGGTGTGTTCTGTAAGCGGGTCGTCCATATAGACCTCGAAAAGAGAAAAGACCTATGATAATAGAAAAAAATAAAGGCATGTGAATCCCAGGGTCGGTCAAGCCGCACTGTGGATCGCGAGCGAGTTATGCCTCCATCAGTACCCATTTGGTTTGGGTGCGTCATTATGTACGCGTGGCATGGGTGCCTCCTTCCTTATCGGGGTTGGGACGGAGGCCGAATTTACTAATTCAGCTCTTGATGAACTGAACTGCCCTTTTGTGGTGTAGTCCGGACCTTCTTGACGATGTCCAGGGGTTCGGCGGCCTGATTATGGTGCCGCTTTAGAAGGCTGCTCTTTACTTCGGCTGCTAGGGCTGCGGTATGTTCCTTTGTACGGAGGGAACATTCCGTATTTCCATTTATTGTAATGACGCCATGTGACCCGGGCATCTTGAGCTTTAGATAAGCATAATGTGGCACCGCTTTGAATTTGGTGAACGCGGTTCGTCCGAGCAGTGCGGCGCTACGGAAGGGGACGATATCAGAGATTAGCTCTTCACTTTGGAAGTTATCCGGGGAACCAAAGACCACCTCCAGTGTGATCGAGCCCGTACAGCGGGCTTCCAGGCCTGGTATAACTCCTTTAAAGGAAGTTATCGTAGGCTTGATTCATGAGGGATTAATGCCCATTTTGCGTAATGTATCCTGATAGAGCAGGTTGAGGCTGCTACCACCGTCCACTAGGACTCGTGTCATGTGAAATCCGTCGATGATTGGGTCCAGCACCAATGCGGCCAAACCGCCGTGACAGATACTAGTTGGATGATCACTACGATCGAAGGTGATCGGGAATGACCACCATGGGTTGAATTTTGGGGCGACTGGCTCTACCGCATAAACGTCCCTAATTGCGCGCTTGCGCTCCCTTTTGGGGATGTGTGTAGCGTATATCATGTTCACCGTTTTAACTTGAGGCAGGAATTTCTTCTGCCCCCCGTTGTTTGGCTGCTAAGGTTCCTCATCTTCGTCCTCGCTCCGTGAGTCCCCTTCCTAGTTTCCGCTATTTACCTTGCTGGCTTGCTTAAGGACCCGACAATCTCTGGTAGTATGGTTGGCCGGTTTTTCTTGGGTGCCATGTATTTGGCAAGGACGATCGAGTATGCAGTCCAAGCTGGATGGTCCTCCGCCATTCCTTTTATAGGGCTTCTTTCGCTGGCCGGATTTGGAGCCATTGAATCCGGCGTGAACTGTGGTGTCATCGGTGTTAGCTACATTGCTTCGGCGTTTGTGTCTGTTGCGCCGGAGCTTGCTATTGCTATTTTTTGCTTCGGAGGGGCCTGCTTCGTTGGCTGTGTTTGTGCTGCAAGCCAGCCAACTGTCTTCTCCCGTGCAAAAGCGGGTCATAAGTGCCGTGAGGGTTTCCATGGATCTTGGCTTTTCTTGGCCGAGGTGGCGGGCTAGCCATTCATCACGGATCCTGTGTTTAAAGGCCGCTAGGTCTTCGGCATCCGGACAGTCAACGATCTAGTTCTTTTTGGTTAGGAACCTAGTCCAGAATTTTCTGGCTGATTCACCAGGTTGTTGAACTATGTGGCTTAAGTCGTCGGCATTGGGTGGCCGGACATATGTACCTTGGAAGTTGTCCAGAAAGGCCTCTTCCAGGTCCTCCCAGCTGCCGATGGAATTCTCAGGCAGGCTATTCAGCCAGTGTCTAGCTGGCCCTTTGAGTTTCAGTGGGAGGTATTTGATGGCGTGGAGGTCGTTTCCCCGGGCCATGTGGATGTGGAGAATAAATTCCTCAATCCATATTGTGGGATCGGTTGTTTCGTCATATGATTCGATATTGACGGGCTTGAACCCCTCGGGGAATTCGTGGTCCAACACCTCATCTGTAAAGCAGAGAGGGTGTGCAGAGCCTCTATATCGGGCCGCATCATGGCGCACTCCTGATGGAGTGCGTCTACGGTTATCGGCCCGGGTGTGACTAGGTTTGTCACGCTCAAATAGGTAGCCGTCATCCCGAGTCGAGGAGCGTCCTCGCGATCCGTATATTGATCTGATGTGTCCTTCTCTGCTGTCCAGCTCTTAGCAAAGGTCGTATGTATGGTCCCGAGCTGTTATGTCCCTATTTTTGCGAGGTGGTGGGGCGAGCTATTATTCGACCTGAGTTGTCGCTTTATCCGGACCGCGGGGTGGTCAGTTTGCCGCACTATCCCGACCGCGTGGTGGTCGGTCCGCATTGCGTGAGGGAGGTATGGGATTTGGTGCTTCCTCATCGAACTGAGGTAGCAGTCTACGCTTTGGGTAACTCTTGACTTGGCGCTTGAGGCCGTATTCTTCGGCTGCCAGGACATCGGTCCACCTGTCAATGAGCAAGTTTTGATCGGCCCGAAGCTGCTGCTGCTTATTCTTCAGGCTTCTTGCATTGGCTATTAGCTGACGCTTGAAGCGTTCTTGCTCGAGGGGTGCCTTAGGTATGATGAAGTCCTCACTGCCGAGGCTCTCATCGTCCTTGGAGACTGGATGATAACTGTCATCATGTGGGTCATTGGCCATGGTCTGATTATCAGGGTTATCTTGCTCGTTGTCTTGTTCCTCCTGTTCGGGTGCAGCTCCAACAGGGTCTTCATTGTTTTCGGTGTCGCCCGGAGTGATGTTCTGTCCGGTGCCAGTATTCCCGTCGTTTGAGCGACGAGGCTTAGAGCGGCGTTTAGGGCGCCGGCGCTTGGACTGTGTCTCAGGAGGTTTATTCGCAACCGGATCTCCTTTGTCATCGTCGCTAGCTTTTTTAGGTGTGTCGACTGTGTACACATCGTATGAAGAGGTGGCCGTCCAATGTCCAGTAAATGGCGGGTTTTGGGCTTGCTCCTAGTCGGCATCGTCATCCATACCGTCGATGTCTTCGGAGCCACAATCGAGCATGTCGGTTAAATCATCGACAGTGGCTATGAAGTGGGTGGTGGGTGGGAAACAAAATTTCCCATCATCAGCCTCTGGTTTGAACCGAACATAGTTCGGCTATGAGTCCTTCTCTAAGGACAGGTTCTTTAAAGAGCTTAGTACATCACCTAAGGGTGAATGCTGGAAGATGTCTGCGGAGCTAAATTCGAAAATCGATAACCGATCCAGCTCGGTGTCCGCAGGCGTACCCGATTTAGAACTCATAGCTGGAAACGAGTCCGGAGTTCCATTGTTGTAGATATCGCGAGGTGCCGAGTCCGTGTGCGGCTCCAACGCCAGGGACTCTGTGGCTTCGGATGGCACGATTTGCTCCGGTTCTAAGGCTGTTGCAGCAGCAAGGACCATCCTCTGGATGTGATCCGGTGATAGATTTAGGTCATGTTCATCGGAGCGAGGGGGAGAAATCGCTGCGGTCTCAAATCCATCGAAGATCAAGTCTCCACGGATATCCGTGACGTAGCTCAGGCTTCCAAACCTGGCCCAGTGGCCAGGGGCGTAGCTATCGATCTGCTCTAGATGGCCAAGCGAGTTGGCCCGCAGTACGAAGTCGCCGAACACGAAAATCTGTCCTGGGAGGAAGGTTTCTCCTTGGACAACATCGCTGTAGATGATTGAAGGAGCCATCGAACCTTTTGCAGATGGCACAGTGGAACTCTCAATGAAAGCACCAATGTCGGTGTCAAAACCGGTGGATCTCGGGTAGGGGGTCCCGAACTGTGCGTCTAGGATCAATGGTAACAGGAGACATGGGACACAATGTTTACCCAGGTTCGGGCCCTCTCTATGGAGGTAATACCCTACGTCCTGCTTGATTGATATTGATGAATATGGGTGTTACAAGAGTTCACGAGATCGTGATGGCTAAGCCCTAGAAGCCTAGCCTATAGAACTATGGTAATGAATGTTCCCTTTCTGGACTATCCCCTCTGCTTTAGATAGACACCGGGGGGATCTAGGGTTTACATAGAGTCGGTTACATGAGGAGGAATCTTCATAGTCGGTCGCCAAGCTTGCCTTCCACGCCAAGGAGAGTCCAATACGGACTCAGGTATAGTCTTCAGCCTTCATGTCTTCACAGCCCATCAGTCCGGTCCACTAGATAACAGGCCGGCCGCCCGAGGATCCCTTAGTCCAGGACTCCCTTAGAGGCTGCCACAGGAGGTGGCGCACGCCCCCCAAGCCCAAACCGAATTGGACAAGGGGTGGGGGGCGCTGCCCCCCTTTCCCCTTTCCCCTCTCCGTTCGATGGAAGGGGCGGGGGGCGAATCCTACTTGGATTGGGAGTCCAAGTAGGACTCCCCCCTTTTCGCGCGCCCCCTTGGGCCGGCCTCCTCCTCCCCTCCTTTATATACGTGGGAAGGGGGCACCCCGAAGACACAACAATTGTTTCTTAGCCGTGTGTGGTGCCCCCTCCATAGTTTACTCCTCCGGTCATAGCGTCGTAGTGCTTAGGCGAAGCCCTGCATGGATCACATCACCATCACCTTCACCATGCCGTCGTGCTGTCGGAACTTTCCCTCGACCCTCTACTGGATCAAGAGCTCAAGGGACGTCATTGAGCTGAATGTGTGCTGAACACGGAGGTCCCGTATGTTCGATACTTGGACCGTTTGGATCGTGAAGACGTTCGACTACATCAACCGCGTTAACCTACGCTTTTGCTTTCGGTCTATGAGGGTATGTGGACACACTCTCCCTGTCTTGTTGCTATGCATCTCCTAGATAGATCTTGCGTGATCGTAGGATTTTTTTTTGAAATTTCATGCTACGTACCCCAACAGCTGCTGCTCCGGCTCTCGCCCATGTTGCTGCTACTGCTGCTGCTCTGGCTCTCGCTCGCGCTGCAGGTTTGTTCTTGCTGTTGGTCACGCTGTTGCACTGCTCTTGCTTTCATTCGTGCTACTGCTCTGCTCTGCTATTGTTGTTGGTCGCGATGCTGCTCCACTCTTGCCGTCGGTCGTTTAGCTGCTCCGTTCTTGCTCTCATTTGTGATGCGGCTCCGCTCTTGCTCTCGTTTATGCTGCTGCTCTGCTCTTGCTCTCGTTCATGCCGTTGCTCTGCTCTTGCTCTCGCTTGCGCTACTACTGCTGCTGCACGACCTGCAACAGCTATAGGAGTTGCTGCTTTAGCACTCGCTCATGGTGCTGTTGCACGAGCTGCTCTCTGCTAGTGCGTTCCCTGCTCGAGGTTGCTCATTTAGATCACTGCTTCTCTTCTACCAGTGCTCGAACACCCTAAACTTCTATTTTAGTGCTCTACTACTAGTTCAATCAGTTTCGTCAGTAAAATTCAGTTTCGACATTAAAATTTAGATTCAACTGTGAAGTTCAGTTTCTTCAGTTAAGTTCAGAGTCAACAGTATTTACAGCATCTGTCGGAGCGGTCGTGGGGCGGCTGATGCATTTTACATCTAGCACTTTTTGGTGATGTATTTTACATCGTCTATTGCAGATGCTATTAGACTCCCACTTCAGATTAACGTTGTCTGTCCTGTCCTGCTTCAGCCTCACCGTCGTACACCTCACCGGAGCTGCTCCAACGACGGAACCGTTCATCACAGCAGAGCAGTACCCTCGGCGCCATCTCCAGAGGCCTCATATCTCTTCCCCACCTCCGACAGTCACACCAACATCACCATCCTCCACGTCCAACCTAATGATGCTGAGGTCAACAAGCACTACAAAAAAATACACTTCCGTGATGATACGTGTTTGTTAGAGTAGGTCACGTTTTCTGTCATGCATGTACATCCATGACAATTTTATGACACAATCAAGATTGTCATCCCTGTGTTGTCGTAGAAGTGTTCCATGACATTACCAAAATTATCATCACGGAAGTGTCCACTTCCATGACGATAAATGGCCCGTCATGGAAGTGCTTTCGTCAAGGGTGACCGACATGTGGCATCCACCATAACGGGTCGCCGTTAAGCTATCGGGTCCGGTTTTGGATCCGATAACCCACTAATAGCTTGGACCAATGAGGATTTTCCACGTGTAAAATTCTCATTGGTGGAGGAAACACGTGTTGGCTCACTGTTGGGACAGATGTCATCCATTCATTGGACATGAGGCACTTATGATACGTCGACACGTGGCACGGCCCAACAGAGGCCCATTCCGATGAAAAGGCCGGCCCGTTTGACTTGGTCAAAAGGTAACGGGACGGCCCACGGAAAGCCTATTAATGGCCTTTTCGTATATAGCCCATTTACGGCTTGCTAACTCATGACCCATTACGGCCTATCGGAATTAAGCCCAGTAGCTTCATCTGGGCCATCCAATATGATTCCAGCTCGTTGTAACTTCCGGCCCATGTATGGCCCATGATGTCTTTCGGCCCATACGAGGCCATTTGTAACTCTTGGCCCATTAACGGCCCGTGGTGAATCTGGCCCGCAATGAACAGTGTACCGCTTTACACCCATTAACGGCCCATTATTCCATTGGGTCGTTTCCAACCCTTGTTATCTTTTGGCCTTCTCAGGGCCCATTTATTCTTGGGCTCATTTCTAGCATTCGGTTACTTATGGCCTGTTACTGGCCTTTTCTGCTTGTGGGCCAAATTTAGCCCATGGTTACAACCGTCCCGTTTGTGGCCCGTTAATCCGTTGGGCCGTTTTCATAGCGTCATCAAATACGGCCGATTAACGACGGCCCATTACTGTCGGCCCATGAACAGACGATTCCAAATCTAGCCTGTTTACGGCCCATGATGCGGTCTGTTATTGGCCCATGTTTGGTTGATCGATCATATGGCCCGTAGAAGACCCATTGATGCTACGTCCTATAGAAGGCCCATCGTTTCTATGGCCCTTAGAAGGCCCATTGTTTATATGGCCCGTAGGAGGCCCATGGTAACTATAGTAAATATGTAGCACATGGTTATTGTGGCTTAGTTTTAAAAAATAGGTTATTGCGGCCACTAGCAAGCCGCGGAAAAAGAACTACACTAACTAAAAGCAAACAAATAAACAAGACAACAAGGAAATAAATATGCAAGCAACTTATGCTAGGCTATCACGACTGTCGGTGTCAAAACCGGCGGATCTCGGGTAGGGGGTCCCAAACTGTGCGTCTAAGGCAGATGGTAACAGGAGGCAGGGGACACGATGTTTTACCCAGGTTCGGGCCCTCTTAATGGAGGTAAAACCCTACGTCCTGCTTGATTATTCTTGATAATATGAGTAGTACAAGAGTTGATGTACCACGAGATCGAAGAGGCTAAACCCTAAAAGCTAGCCTATGGTATGATTGTATGTTGTCCTATGGACTAAAAACCCTCCGGTTTATATAGACACCGGAGGAGGCTAGGGTTACAAAAGGTCGGTTACAAAGGAGGAGATATGCATATCCGTATTGCCTAGCTTTCCTTCCACGCCAAGTAGAGTCCCATCCGGACACGGGACAAAGTCTTCAATCTCATATCTTCATAGTCCATCAGTCCGGCCAAAGGATATAGTCAGGCTGTCCGGAGACCCCCTAATCCAGGACTCCCTCAGTAGCCCCTGAACTAGGCTTCAATGACGATGCGTCCGGCACGCAGTGTTGTCTTCGGCATTGCAAGGCGGGTTCCTCCTTTGAATACACCACAGAAGAGTTTGAATACAAGGATAGTGTCCAACCCTGCAAAATAAGTTCCACATACCACCGTAGAGAGAATAATATTTCCACAAATCTAATCTGCTGACATGTTTTGGCAGCATGACATCATGCCACGGCCAGGTAATTATTTGAACCGTTTTTCTTTAACCAGCCCCACACATAACGCGAGGCGGTTTCTTGACACGTCTTGTCAAAGCAGAGATCGTGTTCCCCTTATCACGGGATTCTCATCAATACAAACATGGGTAACCCAACCGTGCCTGTTGGTATGACTCCTAGATATTAGGTAAGTCTCGAACGGTCATGAGGAGGACACCTGATATTCATCCCCTTTATCAAGGGACATGGCTTTTTATTTTTTCCCTCCCGTGCTCAATCGAATCCTTCCCCCGCCTCGCGTTCTAACACCCAAAGCCTAGGTCAGGCACTTCGAACCTTCAATCATGTCCAGATCCAGCCTTCAAGGCCGGTGGATGCCTTCCTCCGCCGCGGAGGAGGACATCACGAAATTGAGGGAGGCCAGATATCTGACCGCCGAAATTCCGCATAGGCTGCCCGCCCGAGGGCAGGTCGTCCCTACTCCCGAACCCAACGAGAGTGTTGTGTTCGTCTCCCACTTCCTCCGAGGACAAGGCCTCGCTCTGGATCCCTTTGTTAGGGGTCTTATGTTCTATTACGGGCTGGATTTTCACGATCTGGCCCCGGATTCCCTTCTTCACATCTCGTCATTTATTGTCGTTTGTGAGGCCTTCCTCCGCATTACCCCTCACTTCGGCCTGTAGCTCAAGGCCTTCGATGTGAAGCCGAAGATGGTCGAGGGGCAGTACGCAGCATGCGGAGGTGCTCTAATAAGCAAAATTGCTGACGCTCCATGGCCAAAGGGTTCCTTTCCAGAGGTGCCCGGATAGCACAACGGGAGTGGTTTTACGTCACAGCTCCCCGAAGTGCCAAGTGGGTAGCTGCCCCCACCTTTCGCTCGAGCCCTCCACCACAACTGATGTCATGGATCAGTAGGGGGCTGAGCTGGGGTCCAGCCAAGGACGTGCCAATACCGCAGAGCCGTATCCGAGATCTCTTCGAGGGAGATTTCAGTCTGGTTATGGTAATGCAAGTTATGCTGGTTCGTCGAGTCCAGCCTTGCAAACGTCGGCCACTCCGCATGTGGGAATTCAACCCGGAAGGACCACACACTATTCAGAATTTCCTCGGCATGACGCATGAGGAGATGTACAAATCGTTCTTCGGACCCCAAATAGAGTGTCCGGACACTAGCGAGGATGTGGGCCTAAGCTGCAACCGCCCTGCTGCCCAAGTAAGTAATCCCATGGCCGAACACACTGTCCTTTTATTTATCATGACATCATTCTGAAGAATCGCTCTTTGACCAGGACTGGATAACAAAGGCGAAGATGATCTGGTGTTCGGCCCCCCTTCCTGAAGGCTTGGACAATTCGGTGTTGGAAAAGATACTCAAGCCAGCACCTTGTCTAGTGCCCTCAATGGAAGATGAAGGGGGAATAAAGAGGGCGAAAGCGGGCCTCCATCGCTACCTATTCCAATCAAGGGAATGAGCGCCTCCACGAGGGAGGATAACCAAGGGGAAGAATCTGACATTCTCTCTCCTCGGGGAAGGAAGAGGACTACCTCTGAAGATCCGGAAACTAAGGTTTCCAAACGGGAGAAGAAATCTCCGCCAGAGGGTCCTGCCTCGGAGGGTATTCTTGCCGCACAATGTCCGCGCGGGGATCAGCCCTCTACCGAGCTGTAAGTAATCAAAAAGCACTTAAGAGTGAAGATATCCTACCTTACTTCCGAAGACAATAACCGAAGCTTGTAAATTGTAGTCCGGATCGCATCCCTTCTCGACAGAGTTCATCTTCGGGGGATCTTCTTCCGGAGATGATGGAGAGCGAAACGCCTCCCCCGGACTCCCCAGCTCAAGAAGCGGGCGACCTTGAAGTGTCGTCGCGAAGGGTATCTCCGGATCCAATATCGCCAAAGGATAACCCTTTGGCTGCCCGGCATCCCCAGTATCCGACTCCTGAGGAGAGCGACAGCAAGGGTCCATATTGTGTGCGGTCGGATGCGCTGAAGGATCTTCTAGGGAAAGCTGTCGTCTCAGAAGTGCATCATACGCTAATGGGTACGGTAATTGAAAGGATTTCATCCGCCGAAAGCGGTTTGCACGAAGCTTTTATGAGTCTGCTGAAAGGCTTCGAGGTACGTAAAATAATGTATGCCTTTAATAGTATTGCATACATTAGGTATGCCTATGCAGATAGTAGCCCCTGAGACTCTGGTTGTCGTCGAGAACGGCGGCAAACAGAGGATCATAGTCCCAGGTAATAACCAGACCGCCTTTATGTGCAGGTGGTTGAAGCTCCAGTGGCTAGCCAGACTAATGGGTTTGCCAAACTAAAGCGGCAACTGGATGCGGCAGATGCCGACATCGTGCTTGTCAACAAGCGGCTTGACGAGGCATAGGGTGAGTGATTTTTCTGGTGATCGTCGCACAATAAGAGCAGCATGATGCCAGTATCTTTAATATGTTGTGACTACTGATGGGGCGGCCACCATGGAGACCCTTTAGGTGGAGCTTGCCTGAGCCAAGGAGCAAGCAAGGAGTAGAAATGCGGCCGCTTTACAGGCGGCCGAAGAGTTAAGGGCCGAACAGGCCGCACATTGCGAGAGCAAGGAAAAAATTGCCAAGATGACAGTGTAGTTAAAAGATGCTGCTGACCATTACCGGCTTCTTGAAGAGAAAATCCAGGCGAAGGCAACGGACCTGGAGAAGGATCGGGTGGCTGCCAAGGATGCCCGCTCCAAAATTAGAGCGACGAAGGAGGAGCTGCATCAAGCTTCAGATATTGTATCCAGGAAGCCCTTCTTGTTGCGGACTAAGTTCGAGGACCCGAAGTATGCACCTCTGGACCGGCTATGGAGTTCTGCGGACGCCTACGTGGATTTGGCTGTAAGTGCGGCTGATGCGGCCGAATACTTCAAGGATCGGAAAGATCACGAAGTGGAAAACTGTTTTGGTCACAGTTTCATGCTCCAGCCCGTCCGCTGCTGTTGAATGAGCAAATGGTCGAGTGGGCCGAGCTCCATAGATTATCCGGACTTGCCATGAGGTCCGTTGTGGATCACCTATGGCCGAGAGGGCCAAGGACGAATAGCTACTTTAGCTTAGTGCAACAATTCCTTGGTGCTGTGCCACACATCGATGCTATAAAGAGGTCGGTGTGCATAGAAGGCTCGCGGATGGCCCTTGCCCATGTCAAAACATACTGGGCGGAGATGGATGCCACCACGGTTGCGGCACAGGGTTCGGCCATAGGCCGAGTGGCTGCCGAGCACTACTTTGAAGAAGTTCTTGAAGGCGCTCGTTCGATAGAGGCTCAGTGCTCGAAGAATATTATGTTTGAGTGACATGTATTCCCATTGTTAAAAAAATGTTTTATTGAATTTATCAAGGCTGTATTTATACTTTTGCCCGAAAGTGTTATGATGCCTCTTGTGCAGTCGTTTATGTATATATGTATATAACCTGAAAGATGGCAGTCGTTGGCTTCATCCCCCATGCATATAATGCGGGGGTGTTCGTAGAAGACGCATGTTCACACTTGATCCAATGTCTTGGTCCATTAAGGAGGTGATAGCGCAGCGAACTAGGCAACCGGACTATAATGCTTCAACACTTTCACTTAGCCAGAGGAGTTTGACAGTGGGGCTACTATATAGCCCCTAGTGGCTCCGCGCTCATCCGGATTCGGGGCACGTACATGCCTGGCCGGGAAACGACCCTTCGTTAAGGTGGAGGAATCCCGAAGATTCCGCTAGGTCATTGAGTGGTTGACCAGTCTCACACTATATCATGACAGTCAGTTTTCGGCTTTCTCTACTGAGGTGCTCGTCCGGATGAACCAGGGCACAATCGCAGTAGTTCTCCTGGTGCCGCCTTAGCCGACAGAGCGGAATGTAAGGCAGCAAAACACAGGAGCCGGGCAAACCCAACATTTTACTAAAGACACGATTCGGAGCTGATGCATATAAGGCCTAGCTCGTGACGCCGAACACTCCCTAAGGTATTCGGTCTTTATGGTGTAAACCGGGCTTAAGCAGTGCCCTTTGTAATAAGCCCCTTGTGTCCAGGTACGTGTAATATTCTGACGTGGCCACATGCCAATACGTCAGCATCCTTCTCAATTGTACTGAGAGTCCGAGGGATGTGTATCAACAAGAGACAGTAAAAAATGTTTACGCAGGGTCTTAATCTAAAAAGAATCCTTGGAACGGGTCCCTGCTGCACGTCTGCGCCTGTGTCTCCGTTGTGCCATGTCCTGGACGGGTGTAGCACGATGGTCATCTGTAAAAGAGAGGAACATAGTTGAAAAGTTGTTGTGCAAAAAGGTAGGTTATACTAAATAAACTATATATATTTCAAGATGAGTAAAGTTGAGCCTAATTGCCACTTGTTTGTGCATGTTGAGCCCCTTGTATTGTAATAGGGGTATAGCCATCAAACCTGTATCAAGTACATATACCTGCGCCAGACTCGTCTAACCGCGTCCGTGGTCTTAACGACCTGGCAGATGCATTAGTTGGTGAGGCCGTTTAGTGTGCGGCTGCCAAGGCAGCCGCACGGTCTTCCGCGCGCAAGGAGCGCTCAATATTTCCATTTACTGTAATGATGCCACGTGGACCGGGCATCTTAAGCATGAGAGAAGTGTAATGTGGTATTGCGTTAAAGCGAGCGAAAGCTTCACGTACGAGTAGTGCTTGATAGCCACTTTGGAACGGAGCGATATGGAACGTTAAATTTTTGCTGCGGAAGTTATGGGGAAAGCCGAATATAACCTCTAGTAGCAGGGAGCCCGTGCAAGGGGCCTCTGGGCCTGGCGTTATTCCTTTGAAGGTAGTATTGCTATGGCTAATTTTTGTTGGGTCTATCCCCATTTTGCGGACTGTGTCCTAATATATCAGGTTTAAATTGCTGCCGCCGTCCATCAGGACTCGTGTGAAGTGGCATCCATCAATTATTGGGTCTAGTACCAAGGCAGGCCATCCTGCATGCCGGATACTTGCCGAGTAATCCCGATGGTCAAAGGTGATCGGTTGGGACGACCAGTGGAAGAACTTCGCGGTGATAGGCCCTGGGGCATGTGTCTCTAGGAGTGCCGCTTTGTTTCTCCCCTTTGTCACGTGTAACACATTTACTGTTTTGACTGCTTGTGGGAATTTCTTCTGTTCCACAGTGCTTTGCTTGCGAGGCTCGTCTTCGTCCTCGCTTGGTGTATCCTGCCCCTTGTGTTCGGCGTTGAGCTTGCCGGACTGCTTGAAGACCCAACATTCTCTATGGGTATGATTTGCAGGTTTATCGGGGGTGCTGTGGATCTGACATATTTTGTCCAGAATCTTGTTTAGGCTGGATAGTTCATCTCTGTTGCCTTTGGAGGGCAGCTTTTGCTGACCTTGCCGAGAGCTTCTGAATCCGGCGTTTACCGCCATGCTCTTCGGGCTGTCTTCTTTATTCCGGCGCTTGTTCTTGCTGCGTCGTGGTTTTCCGTTTTCGTCCCTGACTTCGGATGTACTTGGGTCGTTGGTGCTACATTGGGCGAACCAGCTATCCTCGCCCGCGCAAAAGAGGGTCATGAGGCTTGCTAATGCTGCCATTGTTCTCGGCTTTTCTTGGCCGAGGTGTCTGGCAAGCCATTCGTCTCGAACGCTGTGCTTAAAAGCTCCTAAGGCTTCGGCGTCTGGGCATTCGACTATTTGGTTCTTTTTAGTGAGGAACCTGTTCCAAAGCTTTCAGGCTGACTCTCCGGGCTGTTGAGTTATATGACTCAATCGTCTGCATCCGGTGGTCGGACATAAGTCCCTTGAAAATTTGCCCGAAAAGCGTCTTCAAGCTCTTCCCAGCTTCCAATGGAGTTTTACGGGAGGCTTTTAAGCTAGTGCCGAGCTGGCCCTTTGAGCTTGAGGGGTAAGTACTTGATGGCGTGGAGATCATCTCCTCGAGCCATATGGATATGGAGGATGTAGTCCTCAATCTAGACCCCAGGGTCTGTCATTCTGTCGTACACCTCTATGTTTACGGGTTTGAATCCCTCTGGAAATTCGTGGTCCAGCACCTCATCGGTGAAACATAGGGGGTGTGCGGCACCCCTGTATTTGGGTGTACCGTGGTGTTGGGATGTTTTTTGTGTTGCATTGCATGCTGGAGCGCGCTTGCGTGGCCCGTAGATGGATCTGGTTGCGCCGTCCTTTTGATGCGAGCCTTCATGCGGATCGCGTACTGGCTTATGTGTGGCGTCGTTTGCTGCTCTATGTTGGCCACGAGGTCGTCTATCCGACCAGATGGCCGTTTTTTTATTTGGTTGGGGGGATCTAAGGCCTCCTCATCGAATTCAGGTAGCAACTTTCGCTTCGGGTAGCTCTTGGAGGGGCATTCGAGTTCATATTCCTCGGCCGCAAGGACTTCAGTCCATCTGTCAGCTAGCAAAACTTGATCAGCTTGAAGCTGCTGCTGCTTTTTCTTAAGGCTATTTGCCGTGGCTATAAGCCGGCGCTTGAAGCGCTCTTGCTCAACAGGATCCTCCGGGACGACAAATTCTTCATCGTCGAGGCTTGCCTCGTCTTCAGAGGGAGGCATGTAATTATCATCCTCCGCCTCTCCATCTGCCGCTCTCTCGAGAGGGCTGGTTTCTCCATCCTCCTGCCCTAAATCTTGCTGGAGGGGATTGTTGTCGTCTTTGGCACTATCCGGAGTGCTATTATCTCCTGTGCCGGTGTCACCGCTTTTGCTTTGGCGAGACTTAGAGCGGCGCCGCTGACATCGACGCTTGGGTTGCTTCTTGGAGGGGTCATCCTCCGCTGTCCCGTCGCCATTGCCTTCTTTGGGTGTGTCCACCATGTATATATCATATGATCAGGTGGTTGTCTAGTGCCCTGTGGGCAGTGGTTACTCTTCGTCTCCTGCATCGTCGTCCATACCATCGATGCCTTCGGAGTCGAAGTCGAGCATGTCGGTCAAATTGTCGACAGTGGCTACTAAGTGGGTGGTGGGTGGGCGGCGAATTTCTTCGTCATCCGCATCCCAATCCTGCCGAACATAGTTCGGCCAGGACTCTCCTGACAGAGAGAGAGACCTTAATGAGTTCATTATGTCGCCGAAGGGCGAGTGCTGAAAGATATCCGCGGAGGTGAACTCCATGATCGGCACCCAGTCGGATTCGATAGGCACGGGCGCAGGCGGTGCGGAGTCCGTGGTCCGGGAAGAATCCGGTAGTTCGGCGTCACGGCTCCCGTGAAGGGTAAGGTCGATACTCGGCTCGATCGCCGCTGTGAATATGGCCTCTGTGGCGGGGTCTATCCACTCGTCCATGGATGGAGCAATTGGCTTCGAATTGAGGGTCGGAGCGGTTATCGGTGCGATCTCCTGAACACTATCCGATGGTAGAGCTAAACCACGCTCATCGTGACCGTGCGGCGCACTCGGCATGGGCTCGAATCTGTCGAAGATCAAGTCTCCATGGATGTCGGCCGTGTAGTTTAAGTTTCCAAATCTGACCTGATAGCCAGGGGCGTAGCTCTTGATCTGCTTTGGATGGCCAAGTGAGTTGGCCTGCAGTGCGGAGCCGCCGAATACAGAGATCTATCCGGGGAGAAAAGTCTCACCGTGGACTGCATCGCTATCGATGATCGAAGGAGCCATCGGGCCTAATGATGACGACACAGAGGAACTCTCAATGAAAGCACCAATGTCGGTGTCAAAACCGGCGGATCTCGGGTAGGGGGTCCCGAACTTGCGTCTAAGGCGGATGGTAACAGGAGGCAGGGACATGATGTTTTACCCAGGTTCGGGCCCTCTTGATGGAGGTAAAACCCTACGTCCTGCTTGATTATTCTTGATAATATGAGTAGTACAAGAGTTGATCTACCACGAGATCGGAGAGGCTAAACCCTAAAAGCTAGAATATGGTATGATTGTATGTTTTCCTATGGACTAAAAACCCTCCGGTTTATATAGACACCGGAGACGGCTAGGGTTACACAAGGTCGGTTACAAATGAGGAGATATGCATATCCGTATTGCCTAGCTTGCCTTCCACGCCAAGTAGAGTCCCATCCGGACACGGGACGAAGTCTTCAATCTCGTATCTTCATAGTCCATCAGTCCGGCCAAAGGATATCGTCTGGCTGTCCGAAGACCCCCTAATCCAGGACTCCCTCAACGACTATTATACATATTACATCCACTGGGCATCAAAGTTCGCCACAAGTGCAAATATAGGGAACAAAGCAGCATATCATATACACTAGTTGTCAAAGTTGGTGACCAGTGCAAATAAACGCCGCGGCAAAACAAGTCCAGAATTGAAACCACTTCAGAAGAGCTCAAGAAACAATATCATGGGTACCCATAATGTTGGCAAGATGCTTAGAAAGCTTATTAACTTTCTCTTGTTTGGCGCTTAAATCCTCCAGCGCTTGCTGTTGCACCAGAAAGTATGCATCTGAATTCTCAAGGGACTTCCTCAGTCCTTCTGCTTCCTATCGCATAACATCTGATTGATGTCTTTCAACTTGAAGTTGAGACTCAAGAAGCCGAACTAATTCAGGCAGCGAGTTCGAAGAGCTGGTGCCAACAGTAGTAGCAAGTAACTCGAACACTACATCAAGACAAGACTTTGGGGTTGTCTCAGTGTCTTCATACAGTTTTTTATCAGTTTTCTTGGAGACCATCAGGGATGTCTCACTATCTTGAACCTTATCTGCATTACTTCCCTTATGATTGCATAACAGGGTACTCTTCTCCAATATTTTATCCGTGTTCTAAAAGAGAAACAAATAAGCACATCACAGGTTTACCATGTTGTATATGAAACTCATTTTGGTAAACCAGTTCAGTAGTAAGGTGGACAGGATAACAACATGAAACAATCATATATCTATGTAGTATGGTCATTGTATGGTCTATAGAATTCTAGTTTATGTTGCCAAATCAAGATAGAGACAGTTCGAATCATATCTATTTAGGACAAAGCAGCATAGACAGAATATAAGTGTGGGGAAACTACACAACAATAACAACACTTGTAATGTGCGTGGCATGAGAACATAACTGTTTATTCAATTGAAACTAAAATCAACATAGAGCAAGTTACAACAGCAAACATGTTAAAGAAACAGGTTTAAAACATACCTATTGCGCCATTGGAGTTTCAGTTGCATCCTTCAAATTTTAAATTAGTTGGTATGAGTAAATATAATGATGCAAGAGCAAATTAGCATGAACCATAGCTGCAGAACCTGACCTGTGAACAATTCTTCTGCTGCTTTAAGCGTTGACTTGAGGTTCGGAGTGGTGGTCCTCGTGCTTTGGGCACTGCAGTTGCCTTACTAATTGCTCGTGTTTGGGTGCTCTGTGGTGGAGACAGTGTTGTGTCAACTGGAACTGGGTTACTATCTGCTGGGGTTGGGGTTAGAAGGGGTGTAGCTGGTTCTCTGTCCAACTAGGTAGGGGTACAATTTGCGTGAGTCAGGATTATGTGTGGTGGGGCTGGTTCTTGGGCAAGTACAACCGTGGTTCTATCTGCATCGACTAGTAGCACGATCTTTTCTGAAGATAGTGTTTTTACTCCCACAGATACTGCCATCACCCCCTCCAATTGAAATGGCTGATAAACAAGAAAAGTAATTGAATGTACATACATTGTAAGATAGACAGGTGCAATGGATAGTAGAGAAGAAAACAGGGCATGAAATAATTCACATTTATGTTGTCTAACCAAACAGAATAGCAAGACATAATTTCACATATATGATGGCTAATTAAACAGGATAGCATGACACAATTTCACATGTATGAGGGCTAACTAAACAGGATAGAATGACGTACTTCAAAATATGATGACTATGTAAACATGATGACATGATATAACTATACGATGTGTCTATTAAAGTGGTTGGCATGCCATAAATCACAAACATGTCATCGATGGAAACATGATGGCATGATATAATTCACGGATAGAATGACATAATTCAAAATATGATGACTATGTAAACAGGATGAGATGATATAACTATATTATGTATTTAGAAAATGGGTTGGCATGCCATAATTCAGATACATGCTGTCTATGTAAACATCATGGCATGATATAATTCAAATATATGATTTATATACTAAGCAAGTGAGCAGAGGGCAATCACATATATGATGTGTCAACTAAGGAGATGGCATCCAATATTGTGTATATGATGTAAAAACTAAGCATTGTAATACATCATATGCATGATATGAGTAATATAACCCTGCCAAGTTTGAGCGTACACCTCAGGGGGATAATAGGGCTGGTCATCTGCCTCTGAATCCTCCTCTGAAGAGCTATCTGTAACTAGCAAGATATCTGCTTCAGCAGGCAGCATTGTTTGCTTTGAAGACCTTGTTTTCACTCCAGATTTCTCCATCACCAATTCAAATGGCTGATGCATAGGAAGAGCAGTTGAATATACAAACATTGTTGACAAATGCAATGAGAAATACAAAAAAGGACGACATGATATAATTCACATATATGACGCTTGACTAAACAACATGGCATTGCATAATTAACATATATAATGCCTTATAACAAGTTAGAATTGCATAATTCACATATATAATGTCTTGCAACAAGATGGCATTGCATAATTCACATATATGGTAATTAGACACTAAACATGTGGCATTCACACAAAGCATGTCTAAACTAAGCAAATGACGTAGCAATGCAAGATACCATATGCACTATATGAGCAAGATAACCCTGTCAAGTTAGAGCATGCACCTCGGGGGGGGGGGGGGGATAGGACTGGTCATCTGTATCTGAATCCTCCTCTGAGTAGCTATCCGTAAACAGCAAGATATGCGCTTCATCAGATAGCGTTGTCTTCTCTGAAGACCTTGTTTCCACTCCTAATTTTTTCATGACCGTGCTGAATAGCTAATGCATAGGAAGAGTAATTGAATGTACTAAAATTGTTGACAAATTTAGCACATAATAAAAAATGATGGCATGATATAATTCACATATAAGATGACTGGCTAACGAGGGTGGCATTGCAAAATTCACATATATCATGCCTGGCTAAACAAGATGGCATTGCATGATTCACATATACGATAAAGAAACTAAACAGATGGCATTCACACAAAGCATGTCTAAACTAAGCAGATGGCATATTTGATGTATAAAGTAAGCAATGCAAGGCACAATATGCATGATATTACCAACATCAGCATGCCAAGTTAGAGCGAAGACCTCAGGGGGTAAATAGGAGTGGTCTTCTCCTTCCGAACCCCCCTTAGAACAATTATCTTCCTCTTAATTACAATCCGAAATGGGTGGAGGGGGCTCTGCCTTTGCGCCCACCATGGAGCGACATCTGCATGAAAGTTTATTGCCACGCAAGGCTCGTCTCTTTTGCTCTACATGTTCAGTTCCATTGTGTAGAATAACTGACATGCATAGGAATAAAACATAGTGAGATTATGTAAGGAATGCATGCACAAATCCAGAGTGATGGTAGCAAACTGTGGATAGACCCAAAACCAATGATAGCAGGCAGATAATAGCTTTAGTCAAAAAATACAGATAATGGCTCCTTTAATGTTTGTTTGCACCCAACATGAAACTCATAATAGACACCCAAGATTAACCAGATAGTAGACAAATAGTCCTGATTGGTGCCCCAATATGTACTCCACAACCATTTAAAAACTCAAGTTTAAGCATTAGTTTGGACCCGACTCGGAGTCTAATTGGTTAACATGACGATAAAGTAGCATGTCATTATATTAAGCGATGCATAACGTAAGCAGACACGGAAGAGTGCGATCTCTCTTGCGGACCCGTGTAGTCCTCAAGGTCATCTGCTTAGTTGATGATGGTAATGCAGTTGTTGTGGCTGCTGGTGGCGGGGAAGAAGATCTGAGGCGACGGAAGACAGTCTGGAGAGCGGATCCCTGCTGTGGTGAACCCTTCCCTCATTGGAGCAGTTGAGCTTGGGTGGAACACATCACAGCAGGAGTAGGACAAACCACACAAGGTTTTCTTTGACACATATATGTAACAGAAGTAATTGTGTAAGGGCTTGTTCGAATTTGAGGATTCTAACAATGCAGGGATAGGAAATAGACAGGAATAGGATAGGAATACACGTGCAAAACAGAGAATTTAAAACACAGGATTTCTGCCAATCTGGGTGTTTGGTTCACAAGAATTGGAAGATCACAGGATGCAAAGAAGCATGGTGAGATTAAGTCAAACTACAAGAAAATGTATGGTTATAATGCTATTATGCTACTATCTCTTAGTCTTGTGCTTCATGAATAGGAATTTGAAAAGGAGGACAAGTGGAAATTAAAATTCCTACGGTTTTTCTTTCAAGGAGACACTAAAGGAATAAACCCTACAGTTTTCCTTTGCTCCATTCCTTTGAGCCAAATGCATGAATATAGTACCATAGGAAACTTTCCAATTCCTATGTTTTACTTTATTTTTCCTTTGAAGCACTAGCGATTCTAGTAGGAAGGCTTGAGTATGGAAAAGCCTACACTCAAAAAAAAATTGTGCTACTTCTACTCATTTGGATCAAAGCAACTGCCCTACTAGCTCAACTCCCAGGCCCATCGGCAAATGCACAACTCAAATGCGCAGAGATAAATAATGATGGTATTCAAGAGAGTCCATCACAGATAGCTAAGTTGCATGGTACCTCACTGCTTGTCATATAGTAAGATAAAATAATTGTATTTCACATTACTACGTGTGCTTAATGCACAATATATATAACATGTAGAGTAAAAAGAGATGCAACAAGTGTACAACCTCTTTGGCGAAGCCATGTCGATCTCAGTCTAATTGGGTTGGTTGGTGAGGATGCTCCGGCTGACTTGGCTGTCGGAAGAGGGGAATAAGATCTTAGGCGTCTGGAGATCGAGCCCAGGGTACTGCTCCGCTATGATGGATGCTTTCATCGTTAGAGCAGCTCCGATGAGTTGTACGACACTGAGGCTGAAGTAGGACAAGAGAGACAACGTTAACCTGAGTGGAATTCTAATAGCATCTCCAATAGATGACGTAAGATACATAACCACAAAGTGCTAGATGTAAAATACATCAGCCGCTCATCTCTGAACTTAACTGTCAAAACTGTATTTAAATGTCGAAACTAAACTAAACTGTCGAAATTGAATTTTGCTGTCGAAACTGAGTTTTACTGTCAAAACTAAACGCACTAGTAGCAGAAAAGTAGCAGCAGCAGCAGCGCGTGCGAGAGCTGGGCCAGCCGGTCGTGTAGTAGTTCATCTTCAACCTCCACCCCCCTGAGCCGCCAGCCACCACCGGCCAAACCACCGCCCCGCGCACCCTGAAACCACTCCCCACCGCCGGTTTGCCGCCGCCTCGGCCATCCCTCTAGCCCCCCATGCCGAGCTATTTCGCCGGTGATCCCCACGCCACCACCCTGCCACCGCTAGCATCCACCGCCCCGCCCTAAACCCTAAGATAGATAGTGGGGTACCTCTCCGGCGAGCCCCCTCCCTGCTGCGGCTGGTTCTTCCTTAACTCCGGTGAGCCCCCCCACCCGCTGAAAATCGAGTGACCCAAAAGTCGATTCAGTCGACTGAAGTGTAGCCAAATCGGAGCAGCATCGCAAGCAAGATCAAGAGCGAGAGCAGCAGGGTGAGGAAGAGCAATAGCAAGAGCAGACCAAGCAGGGGACCGAGAGGAAGAGAAGAGCAGCAGCGCGAGCGAGGGCTAAAGCAGTAGCAGCTCCTACTGATGTGGACATCGCCGCCGAGGGAGCGACATCGTGGAGGAAGTGGACGACGACGCCGTCGTGGATGGAGCCGCGCCATGTCGACTCAGGACCGAGCGCCGGCAGCACCGTGAGATCTAATCAAGAAGAAAATGCGGTGATTAGTGTACAACCTATTTGGTGGCGCCGATTAGGCCTTAGCTTCATCCGAGGAAATGGTGATGATGCTGCTTTTCCGGTGGTGCAGGTGAAGACGGTGGTGTGGGAATGGAGGTGGCGCAAAAGATGAGGGGAACGTCGGGGCAGCACCTTGGAGGTGGATGACGGGGTGGCTGAACCGGTGGGACGACAAGATCGACGATGGATCCTCATCCGGTATGGTGGATGAGGGACGTCGAGGTGTTGCTATGGACGACGTCATCGTGGAAGAGGCTCCGGCTAGGTGGCGAACGGAGGAAGGTGCGGGGCTTTGCGGGTTTTCGCGGCCTTGGTGTATGAATGGGTGGGCGGATGGGATGGGAGTGGGGAACCATGGCTTAGGGCCGCGCTTGTCCAAAATGTCGGGTAAGTTACGAAAGTACCCCCACCGATTTGTGCTAGGCGGTTGTTTTGGTTCAGGGGTATCACGGGCATTTCGCGGGTCGAGATTTCGCAGGAGGTGGGAGTTTTCACGCGCGTTGTAATTTTGGGATAGCAAGGTGCGGGTTGAGATGGAGGGAGTTTTTGAAGCACAACGAGACAAAGATATATCTTCAATATTTTGGGGTAACAAGGCGCGGGTTGAAGAGGCGGGAGTTTCGCAGCACGATAGACAGAGGACAAGCTTAACGTGTACCCAAAAAATACAATTCACACCTCGTCACTAGAGAGAGCCATGTCCCATTTTACTATATTACTAGAAATGCATTCAAATACAACAACAAAAAGCTAAAAAGCGGGACAACAAACATAACATGTACAATACCAAAACAATTTGCACTTCCCTCAACAATAAAAAAATGTGTGTTGTCTAGCATATGGACTAAATTTGAGTACATTTTCCTTGTTTGAATGGGATTGTACTCGGGTTAGTTATACAACCATCTAAATATTATCTTCACAACACATGACATGAATATAGAAGAAGTAAATTCCTATATAAATACGAACTACATGTACATACGATCTCAAATTCAAATATATGTATCCATTTTATGTTGAATTCAAATCATAGTACATGTATGATCAAGCTAGATGTTCGGAATCTAAACCATATATGATACTATGTATAATGTGTTTAACACGCACAACACACACACACACAAACACCATTTAGACTAGTAAGGTACACGTGCATTGCACGCATGAGATTTGGCAACCAAATTATGGATAAATACCACATAATAGCATGTAAGCTCTGAGTCATATATGCATGATGTAGATGTTTGTTTAATTCTTATAGTTCATTTCATTCAAAATCATCTAGTTTTTATAAGAAAGCTAATCTATTTTAAGATTCATGGAATTGTGCATTGTAAAGCATAAAGTAAAAAACTAATAATGGCAAATCATGTAGAAAAATGTTTGGGAAATTATGATACGAAAGATTCTAGAACAAAGAAGAAGTGCTTGTGTTTTGAGGTTTGTGCATTATGCTTAAGTTCAACTGTCGGTGTCACAATTGGCGGATCACGGGTAGGGGGTCCCGAACTATGCGTCTAAGGCGGATGGTAACAGGAGGCGGGGACACGATGTTTACCCAGGTTCGGGCCCTCTCGATGGAGGTAATACCCTACGTCCTGCTTGATTGATCTTGATTATATGAGTATTACAAGAGTTGATCTACCACAAGATCGTAGAGGCTAAACCCTAGAAGCTAGCCTATGGTATGATTGTATGTCGTCCTAGGGACTAAACCCTCCGGTTTATATAGACACCAGAGGGGGCTAGGGTTACACAAAGTTGGTTACAAGGGAGGAGATCTACATATCCGTATTGCCAAGCTTGCCTTCCACGCCAAGGAGAGTCCCATCCGGACACGGGACGAAGTCTTCAATCTTGTATCGTCATAGTCCAACATTCCGGCCAAAGGATACAGTCCGGCTGTCCAGAGACCCCCTAATCCAGGACTCCATCAGTAGCCCCCGAACCAGGCTTCAATGACGATGAGTCCGGTGCGCAGATTGTCTTCAGCATTGCAAAGCGGGTTCTTCTCCAAGTTCTGAATATCTGCTGAGTAGTGTCCGGCTCCCCAAAAATCTTGCATTTCTTGGCTTCTGCACCCAATAAGGGCAATCTTCCACGTGTCGAGCGAATGCGAGGAGCCAGGGCATTTTTACATTCGCCACCCTAGCCATGTAAGTAAACTCTCTATTAAAGAGACGGGGAGTCTTAGATCCAGACCACACCATCCTCCCACGGCGGGTATCCATCGGAGCACGCTCGGAAAAAATCCATTCCAACATAGCCGGCCATTGCAACTCCTCCTCCTGCTCCCGTAGCCCTAAGCCCGGTGATTGGGAGAAGTGTTCCGCCCCGCACAGCTAATTAGTAGAGTTACAAACCCAGGGATTTCTCCCTCCAGCATATATGGTCCCCGTTCGAGCCGGGCTCGCCACCTATAATGGTGGGAGCAAGCGGAGAACTTCCCCAATCCCTCCAAGGGGGAGCAGGTTTGCCTTGTCCCTTATTTACTAAGGGGACTTGGATTTCCAATCCATCCGTTCCTCCGCGGGCTCCTGGAGTTTTACGGCCTCTAGTTGCATAATTTCACCCCCGCTTCCATATTACACGTCGCTGGTTATGTTGCCCTTTGTGAGTTGTTCCTGGGCTGCGAAGCTCATTTCGAGCTGTGGAAGAGGCTATTCTGCCTTGTGCCCCGTACACAGGAGGGGTCAATATATCAAGTGGGTGGAGCCGAAATATGGCGCATCGCCGGGACCGGATACCTGTCCGGTACCCCGAAGAAGACATCCGAAGACTGGCCTTCGGAGTGGTTTTACATGGAGGACGTCCCCCTTCCAGATCCTATTCAGATGGGCCTTCCCGAGTTCGACAATGCCCTTGTGAGGAAACGCCGAAGATGGGGCCCACGGAGCCCTCAGGAGGAAGATAACGGAGAAGTCCTTTACCTGATGGGCCGGATAAAAGTGCTGGCTCAATCAGGATTGACAATAATCGAGGTTATGTCAATATGTATAATGTGGGGGGTGCAGCCACTTCAATATTGAGGGAACCCCATGTGGCGCTTTAACAAGGAAGATGATGCCACCCGATGCGGGCGCAAGGGAACGGACTCAGCTGCTGCTCTAGCAAAAATTCTATCCGCTTTGTTCAAAGGAGAGGAAGAGGAGTTCATCCGTATTAAGACACAGGATGGATTCTCCATGTACAACCCTCCAAGCTGGGTGGGACGTCACTTTTTACTCCCAACCTTCTCGCATTCTTCGTCATAAATACTCACCTTGTCGTTTCATGGCAGGAATTGCGAAAAGCTATAAGGGAGGTCAACAACCCACCTCCACAACCGTAGGACCCTGACCAGGCTCTCGATCCCGGACTCGAAGAGGATCCGGACATATTTGTGGAGCTGATCGACATGACATTCTATCAATTGAGCTGCGGTGATGCCATGGTGGCCATCATAGCCGACTATCCTGGGCTACTCCCTGCATCGCATGTAAGAAAAAAACCGGAGTCCCAACTTCCGAGAAGGATCCCCTTTTATGCACTTCACCTACCGTACACATATGGTGTTTTATAGGGAAGGCCCTCGGGACTCCATGCCGAACCCGCAGTGACTCGCCAACAAGGGACACCGAAGCCGGGTAGGCCAAAAAGGAAGGCGGTCAGGACTGAGACACCGAAGCAGAGGTATAATATAGAACCTTGCTCCATGGTTGTCGTCTTTCTTAAAATATAATGATGTCCATGTTTCCTAGTAGGAAAAATGCTCGCCGGACTATATTCGGAGAGGTTGCTGATCACGCCTCCACCAGTCAGGCTGCAGGGCCAGACATAGAGACGGAAGCTAACACGGGGCGAACACCGGATGCTCCTCCTACAGAGGATGCGGATAGACTATCCGCTACCAATTCCGAAGTGGAGAGCGCCATGAATCACAGGCGTCGCCGGGCCGTACTCCGTGACGCTTGGTTCTCCCAAGAGGCATTCGATGCCTTCATCTCAGGAGACGCGTACATCCGTGCTGCTCAAAATGGTCTTGCCAGAGCCACAGACCAGTATGTAAAGGATATATAGGTAAGAAAATCTGACGATTATATATATCAGTAGCCCCTGAGACTTGAAACAATTGACACAACTGATTTAAGGATCATTATATGTGCAGGTTCTTACAGAGAAGAATACCCAATTGTCTCAAGAGCTGGAGGACTGCAAAGCCCAGCTACGGGCCACGGTTGCTGCGTTGAAGGAGTCTGAGAAGGCCCCCTCTGGTAACACTTGTTTCCATTGCAAAGAATGACAGGTACCAGATAGTATGCGGCATGCATGCAAATCAAACAATAGATGTTGCAGATGACTCTGGAGTGAATCCGGAGGCCGTGCCAGAGAATGCGCAACGTGCGAATCAATAGCTAGATGCTGGCGAGCGTGTGCTTACGCGGGTCAGGCAGGAGAAAAATAATCTCCAGGATGCCAATATCCAGCTGGGCATGGAACTGAAAGATGTCCGAGCCCAGCTTGCGGACTCCGTGAAGGAGAATAAGCAGCTACGACGTGGCATTTTCAGTAAGTGCTTGAACAAACTTTTGAAAGAGTTCGACGAAGAAGCTGGCTAACAGAGTTATGTCTGTAGGTATGCTGACGGGTCGTCCCGTGGAGGAGATGCCCGGGTCTGCGGGTGATCTTCTACCCGAGCTCTCATAACTGCACGAACAAGTTCGACAGGTGATGCAGGGTATGGCCCAAGCCTTGTGGCCATCCGCCTCCCCGCTAGGAGGCATGGGGTGCTTATAGAGAAACTCAAGGGAGTGCGGCGGCGCTTCCGATTATGGAAGATATCAGCCTGCCGACAAGGTGCAAGGGGAGCCTGGGCCATGGTGAAGGCTCGATATACCAAAGCTAACCCAAACCACATGGCCAAGGTCGGACCTGTGGGGCCCGACAGGAAAGAGATCCCCGTCAGTTTGGTGTATGACCAAGTAGAGTTAGCTGCAAAGTATTCCCAACAGGATTGTAGGCTAGATAGCCTATTGGATGGTATAGAAGAAGAATTTAGTCAGTCTTAGTGACTGTGTACTTTAAGTGACATATATAATGTCCCTAGCCGGATTGTAAATCATTTGTCATGGCGGACCTTTTCGCTTCGACCTCTAGACCCGATAGTCCGGAGTGTATCCGAATACCCGCTCGGTTATGTAAAAACCGGGGTATGCGTGGAAACCAGGCGTAGGGGTCATAAGTGCTTGAACAGACAAGTACCCAACTAGCTATGTTATATTACATGGATAGTAAGAAACATCTTCCAGTGAGAATAGTTCCGTTAAGGGTTCCTTTCCCTGGGTACGCATGCCCTAATGTGCATGTTCGAACTGCGAAAGGAGACGCATGCTATAAACATCTGGGGGCATGTATCAAAATAAATAAAAGTCATCTTTTGTTCACCGACCGAATATTCCCTTAAGAACGCTAACTTTTGGCTTCACCCAGTCTGAGGTACACATCCGGCTGACCCGGCAGTAACAATCGCATAGGTGCTCCCCTGATGCCCTAGCCGAATTAACGGGAAGGTAGGGCCTAAATACATGAGCCAGGCAACCCAGCTTGGCCAAAACTTAAGTCATATCGATGCATATAATGGTGAAAAAAGGTACATGTGGAATAATGACACATGTGTGGGGCATAAGGCCCAGAAAAATAGTTATATTAAGCTTATGTATAAGAAGCCCCCAGGTATAATGAGCGCGGTTAGCGCATCAAGATTGTGTAGTCAAGACACAAGTTAGCCTTTTAAGGCCTTGAGTAGAAGAAAAAAGAAGAGAGAAAGAGAAAAAAGACAGATAACGGATATGCAAAAAATTGACGGGAGTAAGGAGACGAACATAGAGTCCGGCGCTAGGCATAGAATCTTCGGAGTCTGGCTACGTTCCATGGGTTTGGCTCGAGTCGATTGTCCGATGCATCCTGTAGATGGTACGCTCCACCGGTCAGAACCTGGTCGATAATGAAGGGACCTTCTCATTTGGGCTGGAGCTTGTTCTTTTTCTTCTTCGGCAGGCGTAGTACTAGTTCGCCAACGTTATAGGTTTTGGCCCGTACTTCTCTGCTTTGATACCTTCGAGCATGTTGCTGATAGAATGCGCAACGGGCTTTTGCCACGTCACGCTCCTCCTCCAGGGCGTCCAAATTGTCCTGCCGGTCGAGCTCAGCCTCTTTTTCTTCGTACATGCGCACTCGAGGTGAGTCATGAATTATGTCGCAAGGCAGAACCGCCTCTGCGTCGTACACCATAAAAAACGGTGTGTATCCAGTAGTGCGATTCGGCGTGGTCTGCAGCCCCCATAGTACGGAGTCGAGCTCCTCTACCCAGTGCGTGTTTGATTCCTTTAAGGACCGCACTAATCTGGGTTTGATGCCGCTCATGATAAGACCATTTGCTCGCTCGACTTGACAGTTAGTTTGCGGGTGATAGACAGAAGCATAATTGATATTGATGCCCATGTTGCTGCACCAAAGTTTTACCTCGTCGGTTGTAAAGTTCGTGCCCTTGTCAGTGAAGATGCTATGGGGGATTCCATAACGGTCTACAACCCTAGATATGAAGTCTATCACTGTTCCGGATTCAGCCGTTTTAACAGGTTTGGCTTCTATCCATTTGGTGAATTTATCCACCATGACCAGTAAGTATTTTTTTTCTTATAGGTTCCCCCTTTAAGGGGTCCAACCATATCAAGCCCCCAGACCGCAAAGGGCCAAGTAATGGGGATTGTTTGGAGACCGGTAGGCGGCATATGGCTTTGGTTTGCAAAAAGCTGGCAACCGACGCAACGTTGGACCAGATACTGTGCATCTGCTCGGGTCGTCGACCAATAGAAACCTATACGGAAGGCCTTGCTTACAAGGGCCCGGGCTGCGGCATGGTGGCCGCCGAGTCCAGCATGGATTTCTGCCAAAAGCTTCCGTCCTTCCTCTTCGGAGATGCACCTTTGAAGGACTCCGGTAGTGCTTTTCTTATAAAGCTCTCCCTCGTGGAGCTTGTAGGCTTTAGATCGCCGCGCTATGAAGCATGCCTCATTTTGGTCCTCGGGTAGTTCCTGCCTAGTTAGGTAAGCCAGGAATGGTTCTGTCCATGGGGCGATGACGGCCATTATCACGTGGCCTGAAGGTGTTATTTCGATGGCAGAGCCTCCGATTGTGTCAAAGTGTTCGGTATCTGGTGTTGTGGCCGGGTCCGGACTATTGTTACCGGTGTCCCCTTCCCATACCACGGATGGCTTAAACAGCCGTTCCAAGAAGATGTTAGGTGGGACAGGATCGTGCTTAGCGCCAACACGGGCGGGGATATCCGCCGCCTGATTGTTTTCTTGAGCCACATGGTGGAATTCAATCCCCTCGAATCAAGCTGACATTTTGATGACGGCATTGTGATATGCCGCCATTTTCAGATCCTTGGCATCGAAGTCTCCATTTATTTGAGATATTGCGAGGTTCGAGTCCCCACGCACCTCCAGGCATTGAATGCCCATGGAAACTTCCATCTGGAGACCATGTAATAGGGCCTCGTATTCGGCTGCATTGTTGGAGTCTGTGTATAGTATTTGGAGTACGTATTGGACTGTATCTCTAGTGGGGGACGTCAGGATGACGCCAGCCCCCAGACTAGCTAGCATTTTAGAGCCGTCAAAGTGCATGATCCAATTGGAGTACGTGCCGTACTCTTTAGGGACTTCGGCTTCTGTCCAGTCGGTGACGAAATCGGCCAGTACTTGCGACTTAATGGCTCGCCATGGTTTATATGTTATGTCGAACGGGAGGAGCTCGATAGCCCATTTGGTAACCCGGCCCGTGGCATTGCGGTTCTTTATTATGTCGTTGAGTGGTACTTCTGAGGCCATCGTAATTGAACACTCTTGAAAGTAGAGTCGTAATTTCAGGGATGCCATGAATACCGCGTATGCTATCTTTTGATAATGTGGGTACCGTGATTTGCATGGAGTGAGGACCGTGGATACATAATATACCGGCCTTTGAAGTGGGAATTTATGTCCATCCATCTCTCGTTCGATGAGGAGCACTGCGCTTCCAACTTGGTGAGTTGCCGCTATATATAACAGCATTGGTTCGCTAACATTTGGCACGGCCAAGATTGGGTTGGTGGCCAGGATGGCTTTTATTTCTTCCAATCCGGCTGTGGCTGCGTCCGTCCACTCGAAGTGTTCAGTGCGCCGAAGAAGGCGATAAAGGGGGGGGGGGTGCCTTTTCTCCTAATCGGGAGATAAAGCGGCTTAAGGCTGCCACACATCCAGTTAACTTCTGGATTTGCTTGAGGTCAGTTGGGATAGCCAACTGCGACAGAGCTTGTATTTTAGCCGGATTTGCTTCAATTCCTCTACTCGAGACGATGAAGCCTAGGAGCTTTCCGGCGGGTACGCCGAAAACGCATTTTTCGGATTGAGCTTAATGTCGTATGTTCGGAGATTGTCGAACGTGAGCCTCAAGTCGTCTATTAAGGAGTCGACGTGTCTAGTTTTAACGATCACATCGTCTACGTATGCCTCCACTGTTTTGTCGATCTGCTTTTCCAGACATGTTTGAATCATGCGATGATATGTTGTGCCGGCGTTTTCGAGCCCAAAGGGCATTGTGTTCAAACAGAAGGGGCCGTATGGAGTGATAAATGCCATTGCGGCTTGATCTGACTCTTCCATCTTAATTTGGTGGTAACCGGTGTATGCGTCGAGGAAGCACAATGAGTTGTGTCCTGCGGTGGCGTCAATAATTTGATCGATGCAAGGGAGGGGGAAGGGATCCTTTGGGCAGGCCTTATTAAGGTCCTT
This sequence comes from Triticum monococcum, assembly GCA_034509565.1. Taxonomy (NCBI): domain Eukaryota; kingdom Viridiplantae; phylum Streptophyta; class Magnoliopsida; order Poales; family Poaceae; genus Triticum; species Triticum monococcum. The sequence continues at coordinate 477,269,808 of CM067841.1, forward strand.
GAAGTCGACGCATAGGCGCCGGGATTTGTCCTTCTTTGGTACCATCACCAGGTTTGCTAGCCAGTCCGGATGTTTTATTTCTCTAATGAATCCGACTTCCAGTAACTTGGCTAGCTCCGCTCCCATGGCTTGTCGCTTAGGTTCAGAGAAATGCCGAAGAGTTTGCTTGACCGGCTTGAATCCCTTTAGAATGTTAAGGCTATGCTTGGCCAACCTGCATGGGATTCCTGACATGTCTGAAGGATCCCAGGCGAATATGTCCCAATTCTCGCGCAGGAACTTCCGTAGTGCGGCGTCTACAACGGGGTTTAACTGTGCCCCAATGGATGCTGTTTTTGCGGGGTCCATTGGATGGACTTGGAATTTGACTATTTCATCCGCTAGTTTAAAAGAGGTGGACTTGGATCTTTTGTCGAGTATCACGTCGTCCCTGTCCACTGTGGAGCGCAGCGCAGTTAATTCCTCCGCCGCAAGGGCTTCGGATAATGCCTTGAGGGCCAGTGCGGCTGTTTTGTTCTCGGCGCGGGGTGCTATGTACGGATCACTAGCTAGAGTGATGATTCCATTGGGCCCAGGCATTTTGAGCTTCATGTACCCGTAATGGGGTATGGCTTGGAAGATCATGAATGCCTCCCGCCCTAGAAGGGTGTGGTATCCGCTACTGAGCGTGGAATGTAATTTCTTCGGACCTGTAATTCTCCGGAGTGCCGAATAAAACATCTAGTGTGATTTTCCCAGCGCAACGTGCCTCCCGACTGGGGATGATTCCTCAGAAGGTCGTGCTGCTTTGCTCAATGTGGTTTTTGTCTATTTCCATTTTTTGAAGAGTCTCCTCATAAATGAGGTTTAATCTGCTGTCGCCGTCCATGAGCACTTTAGTAAGACGAAAGCCATCCACAATTGGACTGAGGACCAAGGCGGCTAGTGCTCGGGCTGTTCGGAATTTAGGTTCATCACGGGCATTGAAGGTGATAGCCGTGTCACTCCATGGATTTATTGCTGCCACATGGCAGACTTCGGCAAGGCTGCGGAGTGCTCGCTTACGCCTATTATTTGTGGCGAAGGTCTCGAAGACTGTCAATACTGTATTGTTATTCATGGGATGGTGCTCTGCGGTGTTTTGGATGAGGAGATCCTCACCGCTCTTGGCCACCTGCCGGAGTACCCAACATGCTCTAAGACTGTGTGTTGGTATGCTATCCGTTGTACTATGGATTTTACAGGGCCCGTTAAGCCATCCCTCTAATACGGTTCCACGCCCTGTAGTGGGCTTTTGCTTCTTTGTAATTGAGTCAGGCGACTTATGAGAGTGCACTCTGTTAGTTCGGACTGGGGGTTTTGTCAGAGCTGGATTATCCCAAAATTTTGTTTGGCTTTTCCAGGCGCTTTCCATCGCACAGTACTTCCGTACTATGGCCGCCAAGTCAGCGAAGTGTGCTATGTCACGGCGACTTATGGCGTTGAGGATTCCCTTGTCCGTGCAATTGTTGCAAAAGAACGAAATTGTGTCTTCCTCGCGACAGTCCTTGACCTTGTTCATTACAAGGAGGAATCTGGCCCAATAGTGATGTACTGTCTCTTGGGGCTCTTGCTTAATGTGGGAAAGATCGTTTATATCTAGGTGGGTGGGTGGATTTAAGTCTAGACCTTGACCCAATCTGAGAACCCGGGGCGGGGGAGTTTCCAATCTTGGAAGTTCGGGCTCCGGGATGTTGCCCCGCATGTTCGGCATGCAGCCTGATTCTAGGTTCAGGGTTAGGGCGATGTCCTCCCGTGGGCGGGTATCCGGCTCAGAGAGCTCGGGAATCCGGACATATTTCATCCTCAGGATAGAGGGACAATCGCCGCATTGTTCCTCCACCACCGCTATCTCATGGGTGACCAGCGGAGAGTTAATCTCCCTTTGGTCGGGTTTAAGCCCAATCCGATCATAGTCCGTAGCGACTCCCAGAGCGGCGATGCGATCCAAGAGCTCATTCAAAGAGGATATCTCCATTGGATCCATTTGCTCGATGAATTTCGAGCCGATGTAGAGGCTATTTTCGATGACCCGAGAAGTCATCGTTGGCGCAACGACCGAGCGGGCGGTCATGACGAAGCCGCCTAGTCGGAGAGTTTGGCCTACAGCCAGGGCTCCCCCAGAGGTGATGTTGTTATTGACAACGAGACGAGCCATCCCTCCTTATGATGGCGACACAGTGGAACTCTCAATGAAAGCACCAATATCGGTGTCAAAACCGGCGGATCTCGGGTAGGGGGTCCCGAACTATGCGTCTAAGGCAGATGGTAACAGGAGGCGGGGGACATGATGTTTACCTAGGTTCGGGCCCTCTCGATGGAGGTAATACCCTATGTCTTGCTTGATTGATCTTGATGATATGAGTATTACAAGAGTTGATCTACCACAAGATCGTAGAGGCTAAACCCTAGAAGCTAGCCTATGGTATGATTGTATGTTGTCCTATGGACTAAACCCTCCGATTTATATAGACACCAGAGGGGGCTAGGGTTACACAAAGTCGGTTACAAGGGAGGAGATCTACATATCCGTATTGCCAAGCTTGCCTTCCATGCTAAGGAGAGTCCCATCCGGACACGGGACGAAGTCTTCAATCTTGTATCTTCATAGTCCAACAGTCTGGCCAAAGGATATAGTCCGGCTGTCCGGAGACCCTCTAATCCAGGACTCCCTCATCAACCATGGAGTCTTCTAGATTGTACATGTGGCAAAATCTGGTGGAATCCAGATGATATCCAACTTCCAGTAGTGCTCAAATTTGCCATCTCTGCACCATCGGATTGGCTTCTTCCAACGACCATCTTTCAAAGTTGAAATTATCTGCACACTATATAAAAATATATAATATAATATATATAGGGGTATATATAGATATGTGATGCGAAATCCACCCATCATCTGCAATTAGAATAGTGTGTCCATGCACGAATGCAATGTGGCCAAACGATGTCTGCCATCAGTATCTCAAATTCAAATCAGTCTGACCTTGTTCAATGTGTATACAGTACAACATGCTCGTTTCCAAACCACACCGCGCATATCTCAGTTATATTCATGCATGCATGGGTTTCAAACATCATGATCTCTTATTCAAATATTAGAATTCAACTTTACATTGATTATGACCTCACCTAGTCTTTTACACCCACAGAGTCGTCTTCTCTTTATAATTGGACCACTAACTTTCTCTCGTGCATGCATGCATGCACACTACCAGTCAGCATTATCCATCACACACATGCAATCTTTTTATTCAGGTCGGTCTCCCATGCATGCATGCACACACACCTTCCCCTCTCCATCATATCGGGCATTCTTTATCTCTCACGTGCATGCGCAATGATTGATGTTCCTCTATGTGTGTGTATATATAGCTAGGTATTTCCCAGTTTTCCACACAAACCGATCAATCTATATATCTAGTGAGGTCTCACCCTCTTTCCCACATCCACATCGATCAATCTATACCTCTCTATATAGGATTACATAGCTAATACACCCACATTACTTATATATCCAATGTCCCCCTCTCATCATCCATGTCTTCCGCTTCATCTCTCAGACGCGCGCACAGTGACGGAGACAGGGGGCAGCAAGGGCCCTGCCCCCCTCCCTAACATCACTATATATCGAGGATAATATGAATGTGATCATTAGACAATTGCTGGTAAAATGCTTTAAGTTGATGAATTGGCCCTCCTCATAAAGGAGTAGCAATGCTTGCCCCCTAGCTACATTTACTTTTCATGGCTCCGCCACTGCGCGCAACAGCGCACGTTCTCGCCCCCTCTCTTTAAATATCAATCTCACACTTGTGCACTCCTTCATAGTCTCGCTCCACTTGGCCCCTCGCACCATCTTCTAGCCCCCATCGGATTTTGCCACATGTACATTCTAGCAGACTCCATGGTTGAACTTAAGCATAACGCACAAACCTCAAAACACAAGTGCTTCTCCTTTGTTCTAGAATCTTCTGCATCATAACTGCCCAAACTTTTTTTAGTTGAATTGCCATTATTTCTTTTTACTTTATGCTTTACAACGCACAATTCCATGAATCATAAAATATATTAAGGGCTTCTTTGATTCAAAGGATTCTCAAAGGAATTTTGGAGGATTCTAATCCTTAGGAATTTTTCCTATATTGGTTGTTTGATTCGTAGGATTGTAAACCATAGGAATTTTTCCATAGGATTCATTTGCACTAGATTTCATAGGAAACATCCCATCCGCTCAAACCTCTTTGAAAGAATCCTGTGTTTTTTTATGCACAATCAAACACTCGTACAATCCTGTAGGATTCAAGACAACATTCCACTCTAAACCCATGTTTTTCCTATTCTCGTGTTTTGGAAATCCTACGAATCAAAGAGGCCCTAGATTTTTTTTATAAAAACTAATTGATTTTGAATGAGATGAACTATAAGAATTAAAAGAATGTCTACATCAGGCATATATGACTCAAAGCTTACATTTTATAGTGTGGTATTTATTCATAATTTGGTTGCCAAATCTGATGCGTGCAATGCATGTGTACCTTACTAGTACTTCGAGTATGTGGAAAACACGATAAATTAAAATTCCAATGGCACGCTACACAATGTCTCTCTTACAGTTCTTGATGCCACGTGGCACATGTGGAGGCGTTGTCGCGACCTCCTTGTGTGGATTGATCACAACGACGTGCTGCTGGTTCCAGAAGAATGTACTCGTCCTCTCTGAGGCACACTGGCGGTACATGCATGAAGCGAAGATGTGCATGCACGCCACACACGCACTCATTCCCTCGCACGCACACGCGGGTACACGGGGGGACGCATTTTTGTACGAAGATCCACCCCATGTGATAATTTGACGCATGTAAAGTCCTTCACTTCATTGATGGTCAATTAATAAAGCGCACGAAAATTGAGTGGACGTGAGGGAGGAAGAAATACATTACTACACTGCATGCATGCAAGTAGTTAAATCATGGGTTGCTATTTCCATTTGTCTCCTTTATATTTTGTGCCAATTTTTTACCATATTTTTAAGTAACATAATATTTATGCATGTCATAAAAAGTGGCATGAAAAAAAGGGGTCCAATAAACCAGGACACAGGCATCACGATCAATTTTTGCCAGGGCTACTGTTTGTGGCATTTGTATTTAAATATGGACGGAGTGGAGTAGTAGTAGTACTATCTTTATCTTAGCCTCGTAGGGCTCTCCCAGTGCTTAGGCTCGCCTCCCTGCCTCACCCACTGGATCCCTCCATGGAGGATCCCGCCATGGATAATCCCTTAGATCCAAGGATCCCGCGGGTTGCCCTCCTGCTACGGCCCGCAGCACTGCCGCCTTTGAGCGAAACCCACATGTGTTTTAGAGGGGATCCATTGCTCTGGAATCACAGATCGGTGGCACTAGAGGACATGCCAGGGCTGCATTTCAGGTGGTTGGCAGCAAGGGCAAATCGGATTGAGGAATCGTCACATCGTTTGGAGAGAAGTTCCAAGGAGCTGCACCTGGCGCAGCATAAGGTGGAGGCACAAGACGATCTCAGGGAAGAGATGCTGAGGGATGTCAGCATCTGGCAGCGTCGCATTGATTTTGGGCTAGGGCTAATGGCAGAGATCATATTCACGGAGTCGACTGCGGAGGAAAGAACGAGCATGCCTACGCAACGGCATGAGCAGCTGGTGCAACTATTCAAATGGGCGGTAGGAGAAGCCAAATCCCAGGACCAGTTGCGGCGGCGCCGCTGGGCATGCATTGTAGGCAGGTGAGATGCCCTCCTTCCTTGCCAGCGATGTAGTGACCTAGTCGGTTGCTGCTGCAGTGAACTTGCAACGCCATGTCGGTTTGCAACCTCGACAATCACTCCATCTATATGTACTGATTGTATTCCTTTGAAAATACTTGGTCGTTTGGAAAAAGATGGTAATTGATTTATCAAAACATTAGCTAGTGATGTACCCACTCTTTTGGATTACAAAGACTTTAATTATGATAGTTTCTCTTTGATTGATTGCATTTATTTGTTGCAATCCATGATAAATTCACCCCATGCTTATGAACAAAATAAAGCTTTTACTAAACATATTGTTGATGCTATGATGAAAGCTCTTGAAGAAAAATTGGAATTAGAAGTTTCAATTCCTAGAAAATTGCATGATGAATGGGAACCTACTATCAAAGTCAAGATTTAAAATTATGAGTGTCTTGCTTTGCATGACTTGGTGTCGGTGTACTAGAGTAGGGGTACCCTAGTATCCCGAACTTGTGCACGGGCAGTCGCAGCATCCCGCGGCAAGGCTTGTTGGGTGACCGCCAAGGTCCTCCGTGGTTCCTTTGGAGCCATTCAAGAACAAAGTATCCAAGCCAAGGAGACAAGACCCCGGCAAGAGGAGCTTGCCGGGAAGGCCAACCAAGGCATCTCAAGGAACTTGCCGCGACGCGCCGCGCGTCCCGGCAAGGCCCGGTGAGCGACAAGACAACGACCGCGGCAAGCCTCCACTCTGTACCTGCGCTCCAGCACATCCACCAATGTGTCGCTCTGGGACCCTTCCAGGCGTACGTGGCGGGAGGCTGTGCAGCCAGCGGTACACGGTGGCAAGCAGCGCTGACAAGATTGCCATCATGGCGAGCGGTGGCGTCCCTGGCGGTCCCTTTTACACTATTTGGGCGACGCAGACGGGCATTTAATGCCCTTGTCCCCTGCCGTCAGGGTTAGGTATGATACACTATAGCAGGCGGCTGTACCAACCGCAACATCTTTCCATTTTTACCCTTGTCTACATTGCCACCTGTCGGTGACCCCTTGAGCATATAAAAGGAGGCCCATGCGCAACGTAGGGAGGGGGGGAGAAGAGAACACTGACGCTCGGTCTCGTTAGCTGCTGGTGTGTACTATAGCACTCAGCGCTCCCGAGCAAGAACTCAATACAAACCACAAAGCAGGAGTAGGGTTTTACGCATCCGTGCGGCCCGAACCTGGGTAAACTGCTCGTGTGCTTCGCATCGATCTGCTCTTCGTGCGATCTCCGCCCCCCTGCCGAACCGAAAGGGGCTCGGTTCGCCGGTCCCATAGGTGTTCATGGATTAGTCCCCCAACATCTTTGGCGCGCCAGGTAGGGGGTGCGTCGAGGTTGTGTGAACCTGATCCGGCGCTCACACGAGCTAAACCTTCATCGTCTTCATCGACATGCCGCCGAAGAAGAAGGCTTCGGAGGCGGCTGCTCCGTCCGCGCCGAACCAACCATCGCCGGAGCAAACGGCTGGTGGGGTAGACGCCGGCGGAAGAACGGGCGTCGACGAGGGAGCTCACGATGATGCCAGGTCCAAGGACAAGGCTGCGCTGCCCATCGGCGGCGCAGTCGGCTCCCACAACGACCGGGCGCACTCCAAGACCTCGGCGTCCGTACATGTACCGCGCCCATCCCAGGAGGCGCGGGACCGGCAGCGTCATGATACTCATGGTACCATACGTTTGCTGGACCAAGATCGAGCTGGTGGATCTCGGAGTGCTCAAGACCAGCATGCACGCCAACATGCTGGCGCGAGCGGGGCACAGTCGCCTGGACGAGATACTGCTCCTTCTAACATAGTTGGAAGTCCGAGCATATCCCGCTCCTCACACCGTTCGTCACCGCCGCCCGCCACTTCAGCAGAAGCTTTGGCGCGAGCTCAACTGCTCCTAAACTACCCTCCAGCGGCAGACAAGATCGACGACTGGAGGGCCACCATTCAGAGTCTCACCGGCTTCGCCAACGGCGACACTCCACGGCAGCCGAGTACATCGCATCCGCGGCAAGTCATCCAGGCACGAGCCGTTGGCGACAAGACCGGTGGGGGTGCAACCACCGTGCACTCTCCGCCCCAAAGGCCAAGATCGCTGACTCGCCGGATCCACCACGACAGCGACTCCACCGCATTATCAGATCCACGAGCTCGTCGCGATCAGCACCAAGTTCTTCACGAACGACAGCAAGAAGACGCTCGTACTCGCATCGAGCGCCGAAGAGAAGCGCGGTGTCAATCAGACCAGCGCGCTGGGCCCTCTGTCGACATGCATGCGCCAGGGGAACCAGGCGACTTGCCGTACGCGGTAGGTTGCCCTGCGTTTACTCGTGAGCTGCGGCAGGTCCAGTGGCCCAGCAAGAAGAATTTCAAGCCAGACGTACCAGAGAAGTACGACGGCAAGTCGCATCCGTCGGAGTTCCTCAGCATCTACACCATCGCGGTGCAAGCTGCCGGGGGCGGGACGACAAGATCCTTGCCAACTACTTCCCGCTGGTGCTCAAGCCCAACGTCAGGTCCTGGCTCTTGCATTCGCCGGACAACTCCATATCCTCCTGGGCAGACCTATGCCATCAGTTTGTTGGCGCCTTTACAGGCGGCCACAAACCTCATGGCCAAGAGAGTGACCTTCATCTGCTCGCCTAGAAGGAAGGAGAGCCCCTGCGCAAGTACATTCAGAGATTCAGCCGTGTACAGCACAACATCCCAGATGTCCACCCTGCCGCGGTCATCAGCGCGTTCCATCAGAACGTGCGTAACCGCAGGATGCGGGAGGAGATGGCGATGTGCAAGATTAGAGACGTCGGTGAGCTGTATGCCCTGGCCGACAAGTGTGCACGTGCTGAGGAAGGGAGGAAACTCCCCAGAGAGAATACAGGAGCAGGAGGATCTGACAGCGAGGATGCTGCCCCGGCAAAGAAAAATCGGCGGCGGAACAACAGGAAGAAGAAAGGCAAAGATGTGTTAGTCATTGAGCAGTCCGGCAACGACGGTGGCGCCAAGAAAGCCAAAGCTGGTAGCTCCGGCAAGGAGATTGACGCATGCACCAACTGCCAGGCTGTGGCGGTCGCCGACAAGCAGGACGGCACCGACAAGCAGTACTGCAAGATCCACCGCACCAAGGGCCATGACCTCCAGAGCTGCAAGAAAGTCGAGCAGCTTGTCCAGCAGCAAAAAGCTGAGTACGAGCGACGCGGCAAGGAGAAGGCCCAAGGAGGCGCTGGAGAATCCGGCAAGAAGCGCGCCGGCCGGGGAGGACGCCGCGGCAAGGCCAAGCAGCGGCAAGGAGACAGACCTCCCTGCGGCCGTGACAAGGATGAAGATGACGCGGGGACGGACCCACGTGGCCTGGGAGTGATGCAACCCGGGGAGGGTGCTCCTAGCTGAGAACGGAACTTGAAAGATGTCACCTGAGGATGTCGTCGGTGTAGTGGCGTCGGTGCAGCAGACTTGACGGGCTGCGGAAGCCGATCCTCACGAGCCCCCAGGCCCCGGGGCCTCGGGAGGCTCCGGAGGCGCTGGTGACTCCTCGCGAGCTGTCTCCACCTCCGCCAGAGCCGCAAAACGCCTGTCTTCCTGAGCCTCCACGATGCCCCTCATGAGGCGCTGGTACGCCGCAACCATGCTCGGCAGGCTGTAAGGCATGCAAACATAGCTGTGGGGTGGACCTCCGCAGCGCCCCACTTGCGAGGGCCAGAGGCGCTCTGTTGTGGCGATTTGATTGAGCCCTGGTACATCGATGCAGACGCGCAGCCCACCATCCTCGCCTGGATGTGGGCCCACGGCTGGCAAGCGGCGGCAACCTCTCATGATCCTCGTCTCCTGTAGCTCTCGAATGGCCTCGTCAACGAACTCTTGCTGGTCTGATCGTCCTCGCCTGGCTCCCTCTCGAGGGAAACATGCTACAAAGCACGCCTCCACATGGTGCCCAAGCGCCTCCCTCCCGACCATGGCTAGGTCGGTGGCCCTCCAGGTGAGAGCCCCCGAGCCCTGCCTGAGGAGGGCGTCGGGCGCGCTTTCCTATGTGATGGATGGAGGGCCCTCCTGAGGAAGCATGGGCCCTGAGGGGCCTGCCTCCTGAGGGACTAAGCCTGTCGACGTCTTCTTCTTCTTCTTGGGGATGGTCTCAGGATGCCTCCTGCTTCCGCAATCTGGGTCTTCTAGCGACGCGGCCTGAAAGGCTCGCTCCAGGGAACACACTGCATCTCTCTCTTCACAGGGCACCGTGATGATGTCGCCGCTTCCTGGCATCTTGAGGACGTTGCAGCCGTGGTGGGTCACGGCCATGAACTTGGCCAGTGCTAGGTACCCGAGGATGGCATTGTACGGCAGGCGGATGTTGTCACACCCTAGCTAGGTTATGCATTAGAGTGTGCATCATGTTTACCTTCATCAGAAAATTGAAATGGGGAAAGCAGAACCCCCAGCACCCCCCCCTGAAATCAACTAGGGTTTACTAAAAATAAATTCAATGAACCTGAAATGCCCTTCAAAAATGTTCACCCTCTTTGCCTTGGGTTGGAACCCTTGGGAAAAATGGTGCATATAATTTTAGGTCAACAAAAGGGGCATTGACTTAATTCATAAATATTTGAATTTGGGCATTTAAATACTATTAAATAATTCAAATGCTCAAATAATGTTGGAACTATTTTTGGGCCACTGAAATATTTCAGAAAGTGTCCATAAATATTTTCAGGATTTTATAAAATGATTTAGTATTTAAACTAAATCAAAACAGAATAACAGAAATAGAAAAACAGAATAAATTAGGAAAAGAACAAAGGCTCACCTGGACCTTACCTGGCCCACCTGTAGCCCATCCACCTAGCCCAGCGCCAGGCCACCAGCGGCCCAGCCCACCAGCACCTCGCCCGTCGTCCTCCTCCCCTCGCCCCGAAGCAGCTGCGTGCCAGCAGCGCACACCGGAGGTCTCCACCTCCTGCTTCGCGGTGGCAGCCCCCCTGGCCTCCTAGCCGCGCCACGGAGACGGCCACGCACCCCCTGGCCCTCTCATTCCCCTCCCCCGTGCTCATCCCCTCCTCTGCTCTCTCCCTACGACGCCACCGAACGCGCCCGTCGCCACCGACGCCGTTCACCGCGACCACGGCCACCCGCAGATGCGCCTCGCTCCCCTCTTTCAAACGCGCCCTTCCGCGCGTCAAATGGTGGCCTGTAGGCGAAACCCGAGCAACTCCGGTGAAACCCCGCCGCGTATTTGGTCACCGCCGGCCAAGCTCCGGCGAGCTGACGTGGCGCTAGCTTAATTAGTGCTAATGACCCTGCTAAAACTCCCTAGAGCCACTGCCATGTGGGCCCAGTGCATGTTTAGTTTAACTTAATGTTCTGTTTAGATTAGTTATTAACCCAGCTGGCCCCACACGTCAGTTTGACTTTCTGACGTGGCCTTTGACTGGCCCCACCTGTCTGTGACTCGAGCCAGCACTGTGAGACTGACCAGTGGGACCCACTGGTCAGGTTTGACCCGGACGCACCCTGTTGACTTGCTGACATCATCATGATGTCAAGCTGACGCAGTAAATCATTTTCCAGTTTAAAAACAATTCAGGAAATTCCAGAAAATACCCAAAACTTCAAAAATTCATAGAAATTCAACCATAACTCCAAATGAGACAAATTATATATGAAAAATTATCAGAAAAATTCAAGGAATCCATCTATACCATTTTCATGCATGTTTGAACAATGCTTGTCCTCTGTTTTGGACAAAACAAATAAAGGGCATTTAAATAATCATATATGGGGTTGGAATTTGAATCTTGTACTCAAACCAACTTCATTTAAATCATAGCTAGTTGCATTAGCTCAAGACACATCCATATTGCCATGTCCTAGCATGCATCATATTGTTGCATATCGTCATGTGTTGATTGTGCTCGGTTGTGTTCTTCGTGGTAGGTTCTGCCTCCGAGGATATTCACGAGTATCCAACTGAAGGGCAGTATCCCGTTACCACTCCATCAGGCAAGCAACCATTGATCATTCCGATACAAACCATGTTCTCGCTCCTGCTCTTGTTTACTGCATTAAGACAACATGATTAAAACTGATGTGTGCTACGGTAGTTGAACCCTTATCCTCTGCATGACCTGTCATTGCCACAGTAACTAGATGAAACCCACTAGCATGTGTAGGAGTTGATTGAGCCATGTTTTGTGATTCCTACCTTGCTATGCCTGCTATGCTTAGAGTTGTGTCAGGTCTGGTTCATCTGGGTGATGGGCTAGAGTGAAATGCTTGTGCCAGTAATATGAGGGATGTGTTGAACATGTTTTGGTAAAGGTATCGATGAGAGGCCATGTAGGAGTACATGGTGGGTTGTTTCATTGAGGCCGTCCATAAGAACTGAGATCTGTATGTGTGATTTAAGATGCAGTTACTACCGTACATTGGGCCCGAAACAAATGGACCCTCTCGGCTTCTTAGCCACCCTAGTACTCTGTCCAGGAGTTGCAAATAGTTTCTGGTGTTTGTAGGATATGTGTTGGCGGCCGTGCGTAGCACTGACCCTAGGGGTGGGCTATGTTGCGGTAGATACACCGTGGCACGATGTACCGAGTCACCCGTTTGGTGTCTCGCGAACCCTGTTCACATCGTTCGGGGCCGTATGTGGAAACCTCGGTCGGACTCCCTGCGGATGGAACCTGGATAGGCGATAGCCTGGACTAGGGGCTTAGGTGTTTAGGTAGGCTGTGGCCGACACCCTCGCTGGGCTTCCGCTTGAAGGTTGCCGAGTACATGTCGTGTAGACGGCGGTAAGCGGTGAAAGCGTGTATGACGAAGTACACCCCTGCAGGGTATAAAACTATTCGAATAGCCGCGTCCGCGGTAAAGGACTACTTGGTTGCCTATACAGTTCATAGACAAGTTAATGGATACTACTAAAAGACTCAAGATAAGTGTGAGTACCGAGGATGGCCCCCTCGCAGGATACGAGGGAGGATCCACGGTGGAGTATTGTGATGGTGAGTAGTGGACTCGTGTGCGAAAACTATTTTGCTAAAAGATTCAGTAGGATAGCTTAGCCAAGAGTCAAAGCTGGCTTGCTGCATAAACCCCACCACCTTCTTGAGAATGAGCATGTACAGTAGGTTCTGATGTAAGACTTGCTGAGTACCTTTGTACTCATGTTTGCTTATTTATTGTTTTCAGACGACAACACTGCCCCCTCCGATGGGTTTTACGTAGACCTTGACGTCGACGAGTGACTAGCCACCCAGGTGGTGATCCAGGCCATGGAGGGCCCTATGTAGATAGACAGGCTTCGAGAAGCCTTCTTTCTTTCTAGAGTCTGTACTCAGACTAGTTGCTTCCGCATGTGCTTGTATGACTGTATGACTTGAGTGTCGGGTCATGTGACCCCTACCTGTATGGATATGTTATGTATGGCTCCCTGGAGCCTTTAAATAAAGTACTTGAGTTGTAGAGTTTTGTTGTGATGCCATGTTCTATGTACTCATATCGAGCATATTGTATGTATGATTGAAATGCTTGGTATGAGTGGGATCCGACAATCTAGTTGTTTGTCCTTCGCAGCCTTTCTTATGGGGAAATGTAGTCTAGTGCTCCTCGAGCCATAGTAGTCCGCTACAGCCCGGTTCACCGGAGTCCTGCTAGCCCAGCACTACTGTTCAGGACGCTTGACTGGCCGGCATGTGTTTCACTTCGTCCCTATGTCTGTCCCTTCGGGGAAATGTCACGCGGTGATCTCCAGAGTCCTGTCTAGCCTGCTATAGCCCGGGATTTCCCGGAGTCCTGTTAGCCCAGTGCTACAGCCCGGAATCACTCGTTGATGACCGACATGTTCGTTGTGATTCATGTATGCCTGTCTCCATAGGTCTGTGCCGCTTTGGGTTCACGACTAGCCATGTCGGCCCGGGTTCTCGGTCATATGGATGCTAGCGACATTGTCATATACGCGAGCCAAAAGGCGCAAATGGTCCCGGGCCATGGTAAGGCGACACCCGTGGGATACCGTGCGTGAGGCCGCAAAGTGATATGAGGTGTTACCGGCTAGGTCGATGTGGCTTAGAATCGGGGTCCTGACAGCGTTGGCATCAGAGCCGGACTGCCTGTAGGTTCGTTCAGCCAAACTGGTCGATGTCGAGTCTAGAAATGCTTTAGTTATATGTAAGGGAATTGATTGTGGGAGGGAACGTAAGGTTCTTTTACTCCTTCACCCTATGCTTCTGATCTGAGTCATTCTCTTCTCATTCAACGTGGGTTAAGGACTAGGCTCTCTTCTTCTATCAGGTTCACGTGTTACTAATCCGTAGTAGTTCATAGGATTATTGCTACGAGTTCCAGTCCAGTTTCTACTATTTTAGTACGTTGCTATTTGAATCAGAACCTTGATATGATGCTGTTGAGCGGTATTGTGAACTGTTGTGGATGTCTCAAATCTTTTTCTGAGCATTTACAGCCGTTATGCTGCCCAATTTTCCCTAGGAATTCTGATGTCTTTGTCTTGTGGTTGTGCTTTCAGATGGCCAACCAGTCTCAAAATCAAGTGGTTCGCCTGACCAGGTGCCTCGACGTGCCCGGTCATACTGCTATGTTGGTCCGGGTCATGATCGAGACAGGATACCGTTGGTATCCCGAATACACTGTTGAAGAGCAGTTCCGCGACTTTAATCAAAGCCAGTATTTATGCATCGTCAGGATATCTCCTTCCTATCCTGGATCTACCGAGCCCCTTCACTGTTCCTATGGACTCGGAGTTACCATTGAGATGGCTGTGCAGGATGCTGCCTATTCCATGATGACCATCTTGCGAGTCCGGACTGGCCTGCTTCGGAACACTGACTTCCATTACATGCTAGCTTCACTTCCGGGAGCGCAGGGGTATCTTCAGGCTATCTATGCTGACTCCACTCAGGAGGACTCATTAACTCGTACCACCGCTGAGATGCTCGAAGATAAGGACCAAGAGAATCGGGCCTTGAGGCTGGAGCTCTTTAATACCCTGCTGATCATTGGGCCACATTGACTCGGTTTGCACCCGCGGTGCAAGCGGGATGTATGGATACCAGGGATCTGTATCCTGTGAGAGCAGCTCTGCTAGACATGGTGGATTGGCGTGATGTGGGAGGCATCACCCCACCCCTTGGTCCCCGCAGGCCACTGTTTGTTGGTCCAAGACCTTATCCTAGCCCCTATGGTCCACAGGCTCCTCAGGACCGTCTGTTTCTGGATGATCACGTTGAACTTCCAGGCTATGGAGGTGACTTCTATGAGGACTACTACGGAGCTATCTGAGTTAGTAGTAGTACCACTAGTATTGTAGTAGTTGTATCTCCACTGTCCTGTGTGACTTGTGGAATACGACTTGGTGTGTAATCGATTCCGGAGGTGTAGACAAATAATGTATAGGGACTCGGAATGCCTCCGATGAGATGTAACGTCTACCTTCATAGTTGTACTGTAGCATGGGCTTGTACTAAACTATGTATGACGAGTGTGACCGTTGGTGTATATATGGCAGTTTTATATTACCATGGCATACGAATGAGCATCTCTGCATTCCGCGTTATCCTTTACATTCTGCACTTCCCTGTTAAGTTTGAGCCATCCTTGTCTAAACCGTTGTCTTGTTTCCTCCTAGGATGGTCAACACCCGCGGAAACCCTGCTGCCCCGGAGCAGGGGGGAAGCCAATGCAGCTAGAGGTGAAAATTTGCCTCACCCGCCTTCCCTGGCCGAAGTGATGCTGGAGGCGGAAAGGAACAAGCGTGAGACCAACCGCCTTCTGGAGCGGATTGAGCAGAACACTGCACGCCACCCATGAAATGACTTGGTGTCAATCAATGACTTTATCAAGCTGTACCCACCAAAGTTTAACCATTCCGTCGAGCCCCTCAACGCGGATGATTGGCTTCGCAGCATCACCCACAAGCTACGTTCTGCCAACGTAGCTGAAGCCGACAAGGTTACCTATGCTGCTTATCATCTCGAGGGCCCCGCTAGCCATTGGTGGGAAAACTACGAAGCTATGCGCCCGGTCGGCCAAATCACTACCTGGGCTGAGTTCAGCGAGGCTTTCCGTGAGCATCACATTCCGGAAGGACTTATGGATCGCAAGAGGGAGGAGTTCTGTAACTTCACCCAAGGAAGGCTGACTGTGGATGCATATAGCCGAGAATTTGGGAACCTGGCACGCTATGCTCCTGAAGAGGTTTCTACTGACGCCAAGAAGCAGGCAAGGTTCCGTAAGGGACTTAGCCCTGAGCTTCGCCGCGATCTCCGTCTGCACGAGTGCACATCCTTCCAGAAGCTGGTCAATAAAGCTATCAGTGCTGAGACAGGCCAGACTGATTATGACGCTTCACGCAAGCACTCTCGTGATTTTGGGTCTTCATCCGGCTCTGGAGCTCAGAAGCGCCGGGTGTGGATTCCAAGCACCGCACTGCCACCCAGATTCACCCCGAGGCCATCCTTTGAGGCGCCTCGTCCCAACCAGCAATTTGCACCGTCCAAGCCCTATGGTGGCCCCGCTGCTAATATTGCTCCACGCCCCGCTGTGGTAACATGCTTCAAGTGTGGAGAACCTGGTCACTATAGTCGAGAGTGTCCCCAAAACAACCCCAATCAAGCTGGAAAGTCCGTTGGCCGTGGTAAGCCCGCGGGAAAGACTTTCTACGCCAAGCCGGCCACTACTGCACGTGGCCATGTCAACTATGTTTCAGCCGAAGAGGCTCATGAGGATCCCAACGTCGTCCTTGGTACGCTCCTTGTTAACTGCCATCCGGCATCTGTTCTTTACGATACTGGAGCATCTCATTCATTCATATCCGAGAATTATGCTCGGTTGCATAACACGACATTCTGTGACATGCCCACTTCCATGGTAATTCAAACTCCGGGTTCCAAATGGCAAACTTCTAAGGTAAGCCATGGGAACGAAATTCTTGTCGATAGGCTTGTTTTCCTCGCATCTTTAATAGCTCTCAAGTCCTCCGACATAAACATCATCTTGGGTATGGACTGGATGTCGGCTCATTATGCCAAGATCGATTGTGCCACTAGAACCGTTCAACTTACTCATCCCTCGGGCAAGACAGTTAATGTCTTCACTCGAGTGGCCAAGCGCCAACTTTACTCTCTCAATGCCAACCCTCTTCCAGACCTTGAGGACATTCCGGTAGTCCGAGACTTCCCGGATGTGTTTCCGGAAGAACTGCCAGGTGTTCCACCTGACCGGGATGTCGAGTTTGTGATAGACCTTGTTCCAGGAACCGTTCCAATTGCTAGAAGACCCTACAAGATGGCACCCTTAGAACTAGCCGAGCTTAAGAACCAACTCGATGAGTCCTTGAACAAAGGGTTCATCCGCCCTAGCTCCTCTCCTTGGGCTTGCCCCATCCTCTTCGTCAAGAAGAAGGATGGAACGGATCGAATGGTTGTGGATTACCGACCTGTCAATCTGGTGACCATCAAGACCAAATACCCGCTTCCCAGGATCAACGACCTGGATGATCAGCTCGCTGGATCCTCAATCTTCTCCAAGATGGATTTGAGGCTGGGCTACCATCAAATCAAAATCAGAAACGGGGACATTCCCAAAACGGCCTTTGTTACTCGTTATGGCCAATACGAGTACACCGTCATGTCCTTCGGTTTAACCAATGCCCCGGCCACTTTCTCCCGGTTAATGAACTCGGTTTTCATGGAGTACTTGGACAAATTCGTCGTAGTATACCTCAATGACATACTCATCTACTCCAAGAATGAAGAGGAACATGCCGAACATCTAAGGCTGGTATTGATGAAACTTCGAGAGCATCGCCTTTATGCCAAATTCTCCAAGTGTGAATTTTGGTTGTCAGAAGTGACCTATCTAGGCCATGTAATCTCTCGTAAGGGTATTGCTGTCAATCCCGAGCGAGTTCAAGCCGTCCTTGATTGGACTCCACCTGTTACGGTCAAGCAAGTTCGGAGTTTCCTTGGCCTAGCGAGCTATTGCCGCCGCTTCGTCGAGAATTTCTCCAAGGTTGCTAAACCTCTAACTGAACTCCTCAAGAAAGATAAAAAGTTCGAGTGGACTCCACAGTGCGAGTTCAGTTTTCAGGAACTGAAAAGACGCCTGACATCTGCTCCCGTACTGGTACCACCAGATTTCTCCAAGCACTTTATTATCTATTGCGACGCCTCGCGACAAGGACTAGGTTGCATACTCATGCAAGATCGTCAGGTAATTGCCTATGCTTCATGGCAATTACACCCACATGAGGAAAATTATCCCACACATGATCTAGAGCTTGCAGCTGTAGTCCATGCACTCAAAACCTGGCGACATTACCTCCTCGGTAATCGTTGCGAGATATTCACCGATCACCAAAGCTTGAAATATATCTTCACCCAACCAGATTTGAATCTCAGGCAAAGACGTTGGGTCGAGTTGATCTCGGATTACGACTTAGGAATAACTTACACCCCTGGCAAGGCCAATGTCATGGCCGATGCATTAAGTCGTAAGTCCTACTGTAACAACCTGATGTTACAACAAAGTCAACCACTTCTCCATGAGGAATTTCGCAAGCTTAATCTTCACATTGTTCCTCAAGGATTCCTATCCACCCTGGTAGCGGAACCTACCCTTACGGATCAGGTCATCAAGGCACAGAAGATAGATCCGGGAATTTCCCGTATCAAGAGAAACGTTAAAAAAGGAGTCGTGGATTGTTTCTCCATTGATGATCAAGGTGTTGTATACTTTGAGAATCGCCTAGTGGTTCCGAAGGCGCGAAACCTGAGGCGACTGATCCTTAAGGAAGCTCATGAATCCCCTCTCACCATTCATCCCGGTGGTACCAAAATGTATCAAGACCTACGCCAGAGGTTTTGGTGGACTAGGATGAAGAGAGAAATCGCTCAATACATTGCTAATTGCGACGTTTGTCGTCGTGTTAAAGCAGAGCATCAACGGCCTGCTGGCACCCTTCAACCTTTGGCTATTCCTGAATGGAAATGGGACAAAATCAGTATGGATTTCATCATTGGGTTTCCCAGGACCAAGAGGGGGAATAATGCCATCTTCGTCGTGATCGACCGTCTTTCCAAAGTAGCCCATTTTCTACCTGTTCGTGAGAGTATCACCGCTAGCCAGCTAGCTGACCTATACATCTCCCGAATAGTGTCTCTTCATGGTGTCCCATTGGAAATTAACTCAGACCGTGGAAGTCTCTTCACCTCTCGATTTTGGGAAAGTTTCCAAAATGCTATGGGAACTCATCTCTCCTTTAGCACCGCCTTCCATCCTCAATCAAGTGGTCAAGTAGAGCGAGTAAATCAAATTCTGGAAGATATGCTCCGAGCTTCTGTTATCTCGTTCGGAATGAGTTGGGAGAAATGCCTTCCATTCGCGGAGTTTGCCTGTAACAATAGCTATCAAGCTAGTTTGGGCAAGGCTCCCTTCGAAGTTCTCTATGGACGAAAATGTCGAACGCCTCTTAACTGGTCAGAAACCGGGGAAAGACAACTCTTTGGCCCGGATATGATTTAGGAAGCAGAAGAGCAGGTTCGCGTTATTCGTGAGAAATTGAAAACAGCCCAATCTCGCCAAAAGAGTCAATATGATCGTAAGCATAAGCCTATGACATTTGAAATTGACGAGAAAGCTTACCTTCGGGTTACCCCGTTAAAGGGAACCCATCGCTTCGGTATCAAAGGCAAATTGGCTCCTCGTTACATTGGACCCTTTCGCATTCTTGCCAAACAAGGAGAAGTTGCCTACCAATTGGAACTACCTCCGCATCTTTCCAGAGTTCACGATGTCTTCCACGTTTCGCAACTCAGGTGTTGCTTCGCAGATCCTATCCGTGGAGTGGACCACGAAACGCTTGACTTACAAGGTAACCTTTCTTATCGGGAATACCCTGTTCGTATCCTTGATCAAGCCGAGCGTACCACTCGACGTCATAATATCAAGTTTCTCAAGGTTCAATGGTCACAGCATTCCGAGGAAGAAGCCACTTGGGAAAGGGAGGATCGTCTTCGACTCGAGTACCCCGCCTTCTTCCCAGATGATCCTAAATCTCGGGACGAGATTCTATTGAGTGGGGGTGAGTTGTCACACCCTAGCTAGGTTATGCATTAGAGTGTGCATCATGTTTACCTTCATCAGAAAATTGAAATGGGGAAAGCAGAACCCCCAGCACCCCCCCCCCTGAAATCAACTAGGGTTTACTAAAAATAAATTCAATGAACCTGAAATGCCCTTCAAAAATGTTCACCCTCTTTGCCTTGGGTTGGAACCCTTGGGAAAAATGGTGCATATAATTTTAGGTCAACAAAAGGGGCATTGACTTAATTCATAAATATTTGAATTTGGGCATTTAAATACTATTAAATAATTCAAATGCTCAAATAATGTTGGAACTATTTTTGGGCCACTGAAATATTTCAGAAAGTGTCCATAAATATTTTCAGGATTTTATAAAATGATTTAGTATTTAAACTAAATCAAAACAGAATAACAGAAATAGAAAAACAGAATAAATTAGGAAAAGAACAGAGGCTCACCTGGACCTTACCTGGCCCACCTATAGCCCATCCACCTGGCCTAGCGCCAGGCCACCAGCGGCCCAGCCCACCAGCACCTCGCCCGTCGTCCTCCTCCCCTCGCCCCGAAGCAGCTGCGTGCCAGCAGCGCACACCGGAGGTATCCACCTCCTGCTTCGCGGTGGCAGCCCCCCTGGCCTCCTAGCCGCGCCACGGAGACGGCCACGCACCCCCTGGCCCTCTCATACCCCTCCCCCGTGCTCATCCCCTCCTCTGCTCTCTCCCTACGACGCCACCGAACGCGCCCGTCGCCACCGACGCCGTTCACCGCGACCACGGCCACCCACAGATGCGCCTCGCTCCCCTCTTTCAAACGCGCCCTTCCGCGCGTCAAATGGTGGCCTGTAGGCGAAACCCGAGCAACTCCGGTGAAACCCCGCCGCGTATTTTGTCGCCGCCGGCCAAGCTCCGGCGAGCTGACGTGGCGCTGGCTTAATTAGTGCTAATGACCCTGCTAAAACTCCCTAGAGCCACTGCCATGTGGGCCCAGTGCATGTTTAGTTTAACTTAATGTTCTGTTTAGATTAGTTATTAACCCAGCTGGCCCACACGTCAGTTTGACTTTCTGACGTGGCCTTTGACTGGCCCCACCTGTCTGTGACTCGAGCCAGCACTGTGAGACTGACCAGTGGGACCCACTGGTCAGGTTTGACCCGGACGCACCCTGTTGACTTGCTGACATCATCATGATGTCAAGCTGACGCAGTAAATCATTTTCCAGTTTAAAAACAATTCAGGAAATTCCAGAAAATACCCAAAACTTCAAAAATTCATAGAAATTCAACCATAACTCCAAATGAGACAAATTATATATGAAAAATTATCAGAAAAATTCAAGGAATCCATCTGTACCATTTTCATGCATGTTTGAACAATGCTTGTCCTCTGTTTTGGACAAAACAAATAAAGGGCATTTAAATAATCATATATGGGGTTGGAATTTGAATCTTGTACTCAAACCAACTTCATTTAAATCATAGCTAGTTGCATTAGCTCAAGACACATCCATATTGCCATGTCATAGCATGCATCATATTGTTGCATATCGTCATGTGTTGATTGTGCTCGGTTGTGTTCTTCGTGGTAGGTTCTGCCTCCGAGGATATTCACGAGTATCCAACTGAAGGGCAGTATCCCGTTACCACTCCATCAGGCAAGCAACCATTGATCATTCCGATACAACCCATGTTCTCGCTCCTGCTCTTGTTTACTGCATTAAGACAACACGATTCAAACTGCTGTGTGCTACGGTAGTTGAACCCTTATCCTCTGCATGACCTGTCATTGCCACAGTAACTAGATGAAACCCACTAGCATGTGTAGGAGTTGATTGAGCCATGTTTTGTGATTCCTACCTTGCTATGCCTGCTATGCTTAGAGTTGTGTCAGGTCTGGTTCATCTGGGTGATGGGCTAGAGTGAAATGCTTGTGCCAGTAATATGAGGGATGTGTTGAACATGTTTTGGTAAAGGTATCGATGAGAGGCCATGTAGGAGTACATGGTGGGTTGTTTCATTGAGGCCGTCCATAAGAACTGAGATCTGTATGTGTGATTTAAGATGCAGTTACTACCGTACATTGGGCCCGAAACAAATGGACCCTCTCGGCTTCTTAGCCACCCTAGTACTCTGTCCAGGAGTTGCAAATAGTTTCTGGTGTTTGTAGGATATGTGTTGGCAGCCGTGCGTAGCGCTGACCCTAGGGGTGGGCTATGTTGCGGTAGATACACCGTGGCACGGTGTACCGAGTCACCCGTTTGGTGTCTCGGGAACCCTGTTCACATCGTTCGGGGCCGTATGTGGAAACCTCGACCGGACTCCCTGCGGATGGAACCTGGATAGGCGATAACCTGGACTAGGGGCTTAGGTGTTTAGGTAGGCCGTGGCTGACACCCTCGCTGGGCTTCCGCTTGAAGGTTGCCGAGTACATGTCGTGTAGACGGCGGTAAGCGGTGAAAGCGTGTATGACGAAGTACACCCCTGCAGGGTATAAAACTATTCGAATAGCCGCGTCCGCGGTAAAGGACTACTTGGTTGCCTATACAGTTCATAGACAAGTTAATGGATACTACTAAAAGACTCAAGATAAGTGTGAGTACCGAGGATGGCCCCCTCGCAGGATACGAGGGAGGATCCACGGTGGAGTATTGTGATGGTGAGTAGTGGACTCGTGTGCGAAAACTATTTTGCTAAAAGATTCCGTAGGATAGCTTAGCCAAGAGTCAAAGCTGGCTTGCTGCATAAACCCCACCACCTTCTTGAGAATGAGCATGTACAGTAGGTTCTGATGTAAGACTTGCTGAGTACCTTTCTACTCATGTTTGCTTATTTATTGTTTTCAGATGACAACACTGCCCCCTCCGATGGGTTTTACGTAGACCTTGACGTCGACGAGTGACTAGCCACCCAGGTGGTGATCCAGGCCATGGAGGGCCCTATGTAGATAGACAGGCTTCGAGAAGCCTTCTTTCTTTCTAGAGTCTGTCCTCAGACTAGTTGCTTCCGCATGTGCTTGTATGACTGTATGACTTGAGTGTCGGGTCATGTGACCCCTACCTGTATGGATATGTTATGTATGGCTCCCTGGAGCCTTTAAATAAAGTACTTGAGTTGTAGAGTTTTGTTGTGATGCCATGTTGTATGTACTCATATCGAGCATATTGTATGTATGATTGAAATGCTTGGTATGAGTGGGATCCGACAATCTAGTTGTTTGTCCTTCGTAGCCTTTCTTATGGGGAAATGTAGTCTAGTGCTCCTCGAGCCATAGTAGTCCGCTACAGCCCGGTTCACCGGAGTCCTGCTAGCCCAGCACTACTGTTCAGGACGCTTGACTGGCCGGCATGTGTTTCACTTCGTCCCTATGTCTGTCCCTTCGGGGAAATGTCACGCGGTGATCTCCGGAGTCCTGTCTAGCCTGCTACAGCCCGGGATTTCCCGGAGTCCTGTTAGCCCAGTGCTACAGCCCGGAATCACTCGTTGATGACCGACATGTTCGTTGTGATTCATGTATGCCTGTCTCCATAGGTCTGTGCCGCTTTGGGTTCACGACTAGCCATGTCGGCCCGGGTTCTCGGTCATATGGATGCTAGCGACATTGTCATATACGCGAGCCAAAAGGCGCAAATGGTCTCGGGCCATGGTAAGGCGACACCCGTGGGATACTGTGCGTGAGGCCACAAAGTGATATGAGGTGTTACCGGCTAGGTCGATGTGGCTTAGAATCGGGGTCCTGACAGATGTGGGCGACGTCGAAGTCGATGAGCTCGGTGCGGTAGTTGCTGCGGGCTCCGAAGGTGACAGGGAGGCGGACCTGCCCGATCGGGATTGTGGAACCGTCGGTGATCCCGGAGAAAGGCCTGGTTGGCTGAAGCTGGTCGTAGGGCACTTGGAGGTTGTTGAATGTTTCCACGGATAGGACGCTGAGCCCTGCCCCACCATCGATGAGGGTCTTGGTGACCTGCACATTGCTGATGACCGGGGAGCAGAGCATCGGGAGGACTCCTGCAGTGGCCGCGCACTTGAGCTGGTCTACCGAACTGAACGTGATGGGGCACACCGACCACCTGAGGGGGCGCGTTGCTTCGAGCTTGGGGAGTGCTGCATTCACTTTGCGGGCAAACTGCTTGAAGATACGTTGGGAGGCTCGGGCTTGGGCTCCGCCCAGGATGCAGGCGATCCCGCGCGGCTCCTGGAAGCCCCCAGCCCCCTCGTCTTGATGGCTGTCTTCGTTCCTTCTTGGTGGAGGCGGCAGCGGAGGTAGGCCTGCGTTGCCATGAGGGCGGTCCTCACGAGGCTGGTCTCTCTAGTTCCCCTCGCGAGGCAGGTCCCACTAGCGGTCCTCGCGAGGCTGGTCGCGCCACCCCTGGCACGCGCCGCCGTCCTTGCGGCGCCCTGGGTTTCTTCCTCCTCCCCTGCCGTAGCCCCGGTCGGCACGGTCAGGGCGACGGCCGATCCTTCCTTCTCGCATGGCTTGGAGCTCTTGACATTCATTGGTGTTGTGGGTGTGGAGGTCATGGTACACACAGTACCGGCTGCCTCTGGAGGGTTCGGGCAGATCCTTGCCCCGCTTGGTGTCCGGTTCGGCTGCGAGCACGGCAGCCCCCTTGTGCTTCATGTCCTTGGCCTTGGGCTTCTTCTCTTCCGGGTCCGCGACAGGCAGCTCGAGGAGAGAGAGACGTCCCTCCTCAGCCCTGGCGCACTTGTTCGCCAAGTTGAACAGCTCCAGGGAGGTGCAGAGGTCTTCGTGCATCGCCAGCTCCTCCTTCATCTTGACGTCACGCATGCCATCAGAGAAGGCGGAGATGATGGCCTCCTGTGACACCCTGGGATCTTGAGGCGCGCGCTATTGAAGCGCTGGATGTACTTTTGCAGAGTCTCTCCGGGTTGTTGCTTGATGCGGCGCATGTCGCTCACGGCAGGCAGCCGGTCGCGAGTACCTTGGAAGTTGGCGATGAAGCGGGCGCGCATCTGGTCCCAGGAGGAGATCGTGCCTGGAGCCAGATTCAGGAGCCAGGTTCCCGCCCCTTCCTTCAGCGCCATGGGTAACCAGTTCGCCATGACCTTTTCATCCCTGCCGGCAGCCTCGATGCCCAGCTCATAGAGCTGGAGGAATTCCGCGGGGTCAGTTGTGCCGTCGTAGCAAGGAGGCAGGTCGGGCTTGAACTTGCCGGGCCACGTCACTCTGCACAGCTCAGTGGTGTAGGTGTGGCAGCCTGCGGTGGCCACGAAAGCCCTCGGTTGGTGGAGAGCTTGGTCTTGAGGGTCCCCACGCGCTGCAGCTAGGAGCAGGGCGGGGTCTTGACGTGCCGGAGCTGGAGCAGGGTCGCGGCGTGCCGGAGCAGGGAGCGCCTGGGCAGCCCCCTGCGGGCAAGGGATTTCTTGGCAGCTCCGCTCTTGTTGCGATGGCGCCTGGCAGAGCGGGTTCCGCCTTGGGGCCAGTCGCCTTGGAGCCACGTCATCTTCTTGGAGAGGAGGTGGCTGGTGCGCCTCCGGAGCTTCGTTGCTCGCGCGGGGCGGAGTGCGGCGCAGAGGGATGGACGGTGCGGAAGAGCCCCCTGCGGCGCGGACAAGCTCAGCGACGCGGTCGAGCCATTCTTCGTAGACGTCGTCGATGGGATGGTAGCGCAGGAGCTCGTTTGCCGCGAGGAGTGCAGCTCGAGCCTCCAAGGGTGCGCGTAGCGCACGGGACGAAGAGCCAGCTGGTGTGAGTGACGGAGTGGCGGTGCGGCCGTCTTGCTGCACGGACAGGTGCTGAGACGATGTCTGCTGCTCGCCCCCCGCCGGGCCGGTGGCGGCGTTGGCGGCGGGCGACGGGGAACGACAAGGACGCCCACCGACGGGGGCTGTTTGGGCTACGCGAGAAGCGATGGCGGCTCGGCGCTCGGCGCGGGCTCGACGAGCGTCATACATGGACGCGACGGTCGGAGGACGGCGGAGCGGTGGAAGACGAATTCCGGCGCACCCCTACCTAGCGCGCCAAATGTAGGATTTTGGGTTCCGGCAGACCCTTAAGGTTCGGACACTAGGGTGCACGCGGAAATCTCACCTTCAACCTCTCCATCTCAATGGGATCTAAACTACTAAAAGAACTGCACGGAAGACACAAGATTTATACTAGTTCGGGACACCGATGTGGTGTAATACCCTACTCCAGTGTGTGGTGGATGGATTGCCTCTTGGGGCTGGTGAGGATGAACGATTCAAGGAAGAACAGCCTCGCGAGGGTCTTCTCTAAGCTGTGGCGATGAACTACTATGAAGAGTTCGGTCACCCTCTCTCTCTATGCCTTTTCTCTCACCCGCCATCCCGGGCCGAACGACCAGGAATCGAACCCCTTGCTATGTGGGTGGCTAGTCCTATTTATAGAGGCCCTGGTCCTCTCCCCAAATATTGAGCGGGAAGGGATCCAACAATGGCGGGCTAATTTGAAGGGGGACAACGAGTACATCTATCCTGACAAAAGCAGTCTTCGCCTGCCAAAAGCTCTGGAGATGACGCCGCGTTGAGCTCCATGGTGACCTCCGTCTTGTAGTCCTCCTGGTCCTGGTCTCGTTGCACCGAAGTGGCAACCTTTTGCCTGATGCCTTGGTACTCTGCTGATACGCTTGGCCCCTTGCACCAAAGAGGAAAGAGGGACGCTGCGCGCGCTGGCACCCGCCTGGTGCCCCGTGTCGTCATGGCTTGCCTCATAGGCACCTCGCGAGGTACCCCGCCTTGAACTCTCCGCCTCCTCGCGAGCCAGCCTGACGAGGCTGTGCCTGAGGATGTGCCGTGTCGCCCGCCTCGCGAGGCTTGGCCCCTCGCGAGGGTCTTGAGCCTCGTGTTGATGAAGATGGGCCGCGCTGGGCCCCCACTTGAGCCACGTCGCAGGCCGCAGGCAGGCAAGTCTGGGGACCCCCGTTCCCAGAACGCCGACAGTCCCATCTTAATACCTTCGTGGAATTATGCGATATGCAGAAGAAAAAAGATGTGGACAATGATGTGTTCAAGATGAAATTATTTCCATTTTCCTTGCGTGATTCTGCAAAAATTTGGTTCTCTTCTTTGCCGCACAATAGTATTGATTCTTGGAATAAGTGCAAAGATGCTTTTATCACTAAGTATTTTCCTCCCACAAAAATTATTTCCCTTAGAACCCAGATCATGAATTTCAATCAACTTGAACATGAGCATGTTGCACAATCTCGGGAAAGGATGAAAATGATGCTAAGGAATTTCCCAACTCATGGGTTAAATCTTTGGATGATCATACAAATTTTTTATGCGGGGTTGATTTTTGTTTCTCGTAATCTTTTAGATTTCACCACGGGTGGCACTTTTATGGAAATTACTTTGGGCGAAGCCACCAAATTGCTTGATAATATTATGGAAAATTATTCGCAATGGCATACCGAAAGAGCTCCTACTAGTAAAAAGGTTAATTCGGTTGAAGAAATTTCTTCTTTGAGTGAAAAAGTTGATGCTCTTGTGAAATTGGTTGCTATTAGAAGTGCTCCTATTGATCTTAATGATATGCCTTTGTCTACTTTGATTGAGAAAAATAGTGATGCCATAGATGTGAATTTATTTCTCAAAATAATTTCAACAACAATGCTTATAGAGGTAATTTTAATACTAGGCCTTTTCCTATTAATTCCTCTAATAATTATGGTAATTCCTATGGAAATCAATCCTGTAATAATAATAGGAACACCTTTGATCTTGAGAATAATATTAAAGAATTTATCAACACTCAAAAAGTTTTCAACACTTCCATAGAAGAAAAATTGAGTAAGATTGATGATTTGTCTAGAACTGTTGATAGAATTGCTCATGATGTGAAAAATCTCAAGATGAATTTTTTTGTGCCTAAAGTATATGAATCACTTAAAGCTCTTTATGTTTCTATGGATGAAAGTAAGAAAAGAACCGCTATGCTTAGAGCTAAAAGAGATTTTTAGAAAAAGTTTTTTCTAGTGTTTTCTTTCGCAAAAGTGATGAGGATCTTAAAATGATTGGTGTTTCTTCTATTGATTCTTTGTTTAGTAAAGTTAAGATTGATGAAAAAAGGACTGGAGAAGATTCAACTTTAGGTAGAAGGCGTCCCAATATTTTGGAGGGTGAAAATCTTGTTGAGAAAATTGATGAAAGTGGGTTTGGAGAGGTCAAAACTATAGCTAGGCATGTACCCACTATTTTGGATTACAAAGACTTCAATTATGATAGTTGCTCTTTGATTGATTGTATTTCTTTGTTGCAATCCATGATAAATTCACCCCATGCTTATGAACAAAATAAAGCTTTTACTAAACATATTGTTGATGCTATGAAAAAAGCTCTTGAAGAAAAATTGGAATTAGAAGTTTCAATTCCTAGAAAATTGCATGATGAATGGGAACCTACTATCAAAGTCAAGATTAAAAATTATGAGTGTTTTGCTTTGTGTGACTTGGGTGCTAGTGTTTCTACAATTCCAAAATCTTTATGTGATGTGCTTTGTCTTACCGATCTTGAATCGTGTTCTTTGAATTTCACTTAGAGGATTCTACTATTAAAAAGCCTATGGGAAGAATTAATGATGTTCTTATTCTTGCAAATATGAATTATGTGCCCATAGATTTTATTGTTCTTGATATTGATTGCAATCGTATTGTCCAATTATTCTTGGTAGACCGTTTTTACGCACTACCGGTGCCGTGATTGATATGAAAGAAGGCAATATTAAGTTCCAATTTCCTTTGAGGAAGTGTATGGAACACTTTCCTAGAACTAGAATTAAGCCACCTTATGAATCAATCATGAGGGCATCTTATGGATCTCTAACCAAAGATGACAAAACTTAGATCCTTGCTTTATGCCTAGCTAAGGGCGTAAAACTATAGCGCTTGTTGGGAGGCAACCCAATGAATAAATTTTATTTTTTCTTTTTGCTTCCTGTTTTTGTGTGTTAGCACAATTATGACTGTGTTTTTATGTTTTAATTAGTGTTTGTGCCAAGTAAAGCCTTTAGGATCTTCTTGGGTGATAGTTGTTTGATCTTGCTGAAAAAACAAAAAAATTTACGCCCACGAAATTAATTTTCGTTTTTCTACCAGAGAGAGATAAAATACCCGTTCCACTTGCAGTAGATCAATATACAAATTTCTTAGGTCGTCCTAATTTTTCAGAATTTTTGGAGTTACAGAAGTATTCGAAATAGTCAGATTGCTACACACTGTTCTATTTTGACAGATTCTATTTTCTTTGTGTTGTGTGCTTATTTTGATGGCTCTATGGTTTTCTTTGATGAGTTTTTGCCATAGAAAAGTTTGAATACAGTAGATATAATACAAAAACAAAATATGAATTGGTTTGATATAGTACTTATAGTAGTGATTTATTATTCTTATACTAACGGATCTCACGAAGGTTTTGTTGAGTTTTGTGTGATTGAAGTTTTCAAGTTTTGGGCTATCTTACGATGGATGAAGGAAGGGTGGAAGAGCCCTGACATACCAAGCTATTATCCAAAAATGAGCAACCAACTAAGCTTGGCGATGCCCCCCCCCCCGAGTGGCATCCCTGCTTTCTTCTAACGAACATAGGTATTTTACTCGAAACTATATTTTTATTCGTCACATGATATGTGTTTTTCTTGGAGCATCTTGTATGATATGAGTCTTCGCTTGTTTTATTTTGTGTTTTAAGTCATCAATCCTTTTTGGACACACCTAGTTGAGAGAGCCAAAATTATGTCATGACTTGTTAGAATTGCTCTCTATGCTTCACTTAAATTTTTATGAGCTATGGACTTGCTCTAGTGCTTCACTTATATCTTTTTGAGCATGGTGTGCTTTAGTATTTTTGAAGAAATGCTATCTTGATTAACTTAGATTTACTTGAGAGTTAGTAAAATTTTCAAGAAATTCTCACTTGCTTCACTTAAATTAATTTGAGAGAAAGAAAAAATTATTATGCTCATGATCTTCACTTATATTTATTGGATCTTGTCAAAAGTAACACATGAAAATTAGTCCCAAAGTGGTAGATATCCAAGAAGGATATAATAAAAACTTTCATGAGGATCATTGGACAAAATAAACTTGATTCTTAGTAATAGTTTTGAGATATGATGATGTGATATGTGAGTCATCTTGATGAATAATTATGCTTTAGTAAAAGTATTGGTGTTAAGGTTTGTGATTCCCTATGCAAGTACGAAAGTCAATAGTCATGCAATGAAATTACATCCTACTTGTGGTGCATTATTCGGTGTTATTTATGCTTAATGCTTACTTATGAGATTATCTGTTTCTTAGTTGGTCGCTTCCCAATCTTTTGCTAGCCTTCATTTTGCCCTAAGTATGATCACTACTTGTGCATCCAAAATCCTTTAACCCAGTTTTGCCACATTAGTCCACTATATCTACCTATATGCGGTATTCTTTTGCCGTTCCAAGCAAATTTGCATGTGCCATCTCTAATTTTCAAAATAAACTTCTCGTTTGTGTGTTTGTTTCACTCGCGGAGCGGTGAGGGGTGGCTATTATTTTCCATGCTAGATGTGTTATTCTGAAGATGAATGTTTATTTACTTGTCATTGCACGAGAGTAAGGAAAAGGTATTAGGGATGCCCAGTCCTGAAATGAAAAAAATTGAATTTACTTTAGGTTGTCAAATAATAAATTCCTTGGGAAGTGTTGGTATGGAGGGCAACCGTGGATAGGGCTAGCCATGGAAAGTGGAAGTATGGTGGAAAAAGGACTAAAATTTATTTTCTGTTTGGGAACCGCCTATGATATATCTATGCATGGAAAGTATTGGGAACTCTAAGTCGTTTTCGTTGGTGGGATGGATACAGCTCTCAAAATGTTTTTATCTCTAAATTTTTCGCTTTGAGCTCTGGCACCTCTACAAATCCCTACTTCCCTCTGCGAAGGGCCTTTCTTTTACTTTTTGCAATTTTTAATTTGAGTCTCCATCTTCTCTTATAAAAGCACCAACTAGGAAGCAATATGATCATACTTAAGTATTGGGTGTAGCTAATATTCGAGTGTGTTTCATGAATGGATCAATGTTTGAGCATGATGGGCTAGGGATGACTTATTTTAGCGTTGATATTTTGAAAGACATGGTTGCTTGTTGATATGCTTGAGTATCTAAATTATCATGTCAAAACTAGACTATTGCTTTGAACAAGTAAAAGTCCAATTGTCCGTGCTATAAAGAAAAGATTATGATATGACATGATAGGCAGCATTCCACATCAAAAAATTCTGTTTTTATCACTTTCCTACTCGCTTCTTGTTGTTATTATATGTTTCATCACCTAGTCCCATTGTCAATGTTTAAGCGTTTCTGCAAACTGGGGTGCTTAATTTTAGTTGATCTGCACAAAAATGGAGATTGGAATGTCTCAAGGCCCCTCCTTGTACTAGCATTGTACACTGATGTTCATCACTGGCAGAACGTGTATCAGGGAGACTTGGGTCGATTTCCAGTATGAGGCATACTGTGTGAGGCGCCGCAGGGCCCATCTCGCCCTCGCAGCATGGCATACTAGTAGCCTATATTGGCAGTTTTCTAGGGAGTACTCTTTTCTGAAAGAAGCACTAATCTATTTTTCTATATTTGTACAGAGTGTCTCAACTTTGACCCAAAAGTCCAGAGCTATTTTAGGGTGATTGGCATAGTACTCGGAGACTGATTGTAAGCATGATTTTCATTAGCTGTCACACTGATTGTAAGCATGAGAAGATGGAAGATTAGGTTAGTGTGAAGCTTACCTTAAACCCTACCGCCGCCGTTGAAACGAGGCGAGCGTCGAGGGAACCGTGGAGAACGGTGGGGAAGCGATGTCGTGCCATCCGACCTCCTCTTGCGGTGGGAGACCGAATACTCCTGTGGCTCCGGTTGGCTCTGCACCCTCACGAATGGCAGACCGTACTTGATCGATTTGTTATGCTCTGGGTGCTCGACCTTCGACCTGTACGCCCACCACCTTCGCCTGATTTTTGCCTCAGGCAAATCTGTCTGCTCCATCGCCCAGAGGAGATACTCAATGAACTCGAAGGACTGCGGCGTGACTGCCGCCGAGGAGTACATCGCCACCGTCTCGCTCTTTCGCATACATTGCCACATGGCCCTCACTGTCCTCAAAATCTCCCACTCATTGTCAAACCAAGTAAGGATCTCCTTCAAGCTAGCTAGCTTTTCCTGGTCACCACCGGCGATCTGCCTGATTCGCTGTTGCATCCTCTACATAGATGTCATTCTGAGTGGTCCGGTGCTAGCTTTGGAAGATGGGAGGAGAGATGGTGGTCTTGCAATAGAGAAGAGGGAGAGGCGAAACGGTGGTTTTGGAATGGAGATGATGGAGAGGAGATGGGGTGGTTTTGCAATGGAGAAGAGGGAGAGGTGAGACGGTGGTTTTTGGAATGGAGATGATGGAGAGGAGAGGAGGTGGTTT
This sequence comes from Triticum monococcum, assembly GCA_034509565.1. NCBI lineage: Eukaryota > Viridiplantae > Streptophyta > Magnoliopsida > Poales > Poaceae > Triticum > Triticum monococcum. The sequence goes on from CM067841.1 coordinate 477,302,113, forward strand.
TGCAATGGAGAAGAGGGAGAGGCGATACGGTAGTTTTGGAATGGAGATGATGGAGAGGAGAGGAGGTGGTTTTGCATTGGAGAAGAGGGAGAGGAGCGTGCGGCAGCGATTTAGGATTGGACGAGAGGGCCGACGCACTATGACTGGATCAAAATCAAAATTAATTTATCCTTTAATTAAGAAAGTGACCCCACATTAACTAGTTTCCCTTTTATTCTCGGTCATAATTGACCATGTTTTTCAGAAATAAAATATAAGTTATACATTGCAAAAATAATATAATTTGAAAGTACATTCAGATACGAACCAAACAATACAATTTTTGGTGACATGCATTCACATTTTGCTTGTTAAATACAGTACGTGGTCAAACTTTGACCCAAAATACGCAAAACAAAAAAATAATTCCAAGACCAGCGCCGCTCCTCTCCTCTTAAACCACCGCCGCTCCTCTCCTGTTCCAATCTAAGTCCAGCGCCGCTCCTCTCCTCTTCCATTTCAAAACCACCGCCCCTCCTCTCCTGTTCCAATCCAAAACCAGCATCGCTCCTCTCCCATTCTAATCCAAAACCAGCGCTGCTCCTCTTCTCTTCCACTGAAAAACCACCACCGGCGAGTGAAGGTGATGTGGAGAAGTAGATCAATGGAGGAGTACAACCGATACGTGAGGATGGCAGACGGCGACCCTATGAAGCTAGCTAGGATGTTGGAGATATAGTCTTGGTTTGACAACAAGGACCAACTAGCGGCAACGACGACATCCATGGCCAAATATCTGCAATAGAGCAAAAAGGCGGCGATAATCCCGAAGGGAGTCACGCTGGAGTACATAGAGTTGCTCTTCTGGGCCATGGAGCAAACTGATTCACCGAATCCGATCATGAGGGAGCGGTGGTGCGAGTATCGATCCCAGATGGAGCATCCACCAGAGATTGAAGGATCGAGCATCTACAGGGTGCCGTTTGTGAGGGTGTCGTGCCAGAGCGAGCCAGTGGAGTCTTCGTCGACCGAACCCAACTGCAAGAGGAGAAAAGCAGTTGGCTCGACGACACTTCCCCGCCATCCTCTCCCTCGCCATTCACATCATCTCACGGGGCGGTTGTCTGCCGACGAGGAATAGGAGGGGACTGCCCCCCCAGCCCAATAGTCGGGTAGGTTGTGGATTGTTAGGAGGAGCTTAGGGTTGTCGGTATTTGCATGTTGTGAATTGTGTTTTGTGCTGTGTATTTTCAGAGTACTACAAATATGAATGTATTTTCAATTTGAGATTTCCAGTATTGAGCATATGAAGTATTTTATGAATTCTAGAGATCAATTTTTAGCACTTAAAAATGTAGTTTCATAGGAGTATAAAAGTGCAGACAATGTGATTCTCAGAGAAGAAACTGCAAGTTTAGTTTCAGATAAGAAACTGCATCTTTCAGAGGCAGATCATTTATATTAACATGGCCTTTTCAAACAGGGATAACATCATGTTGGAAGTTTTATTCATGGTGGAAAATGGAACTACCAGCCAGTTAACATCATGCTGATCAACATTCATGCATAGCACATCTTCATATGATGCATAGTCAAAAAGATATGCTATTTTCAAAATGCCCACACAATGTCGAGTGTGCGAAAAATAGAGAAAACGAGGGACGAAGTTTTGGCAAGCGTTGGAGGTGGTGTGCGTAGATGACAATGGGGACCCACATGTCAATAATGGCAGAGGCAAAAAATTTGGAGACATTTTCTCTGCATCAGTTGGAATCGAACCCGGGCGGAACAGCAGTCGGGTAGTGTCACTTGGCCACTGGGATAGTTCAGTAGTTTCGGTACAAATAAGGCACTGGCTCAGGTGGTCCGATCTCGTCTCGCGCCTTTGTGCACTCGCCACGGCGCCACCATCTGCCGTTGTGCACATGCTGAACAAACGAGAGGAATCTGGAGAGGACTGTGCGTCGAGAGGCGGACAGTCGGGACCCACCAGGTCTATGGCCATACGCAAGCAAGTGCCTCATTGAAAACATACTTCCTCCCTATGCTATATTGACGTTGGACCCCACGGGTTTGTCAACATAGTTACATTTTTAGGTGCTTCAACATAGTAACTAAAGGAGATAAATTTAGAACGAAGCCGGGGAGCTGGAAGGTATCATTTATTATCACTTGGGCAGCATGTATCAGCTGGGTTTTCGGCTGCCTTGTCTAGGCTTTCTTTTTTAACATGTGCAGCCCACGACATGCCGGTTTGTATTTTCTTGAGGGCTGTCATGTATCAACCGGCCTATGGACCTCCCATCTAAGGTTTTATTTTTCCTGAAAAATCGGCAGCCCAACTTATGTATTTTTTTGAAGAAAACACAGAGGTCTGTTCTATTTTTCTATATAAGAATAGGAACGCCTGGTCCAACTTATGTTTCCCTTCTAACTATATTATATGTATTTAAATTATTTTATATGTTATTATATATTATTGTTATTGTCATCATATATTTAACAAATACTTACATATGTAAGAAAACAATATCCCACATCTTATTAACTTATTAAAATAATTTCTTAACAATAAAATCCTGGATTTTTTTGGCAACAAAAATCCTGGTGATTGTGTACAAAAGCTTGGTAAGATTTAAGGACCAATGTAATAATAAATCACTTATTATTTAAATATATTTATAACAAAATGCTCAGCCCTTGTTTATTTTTTTGATAACATTGCTGCGCCCAACCCAACATTATAATTATAATCAGCCCAGCAAAATCGTGTATTTCGAGAAAGTGCAAATGGCCTGTAATTTTTTAGGAAAAAAATAAATGGGCCACATGGATGCTACATTATTTGTTCACTCAACCCAGCAAATGTACTGTAATTCTAAAAAAAGAGATCAAATTGACTATAAATTCTGAAAAAATGGGTTGAATACATGCCACATGTTTGGAGGCTGAAATGTGGGTCAATAGGTTGAAGCCAACGCAATTTGTTGTCAACTTAGTCAACAAATGATTCTGACATCGTTAGCCATTGGATTTACATCCAATGACCGGCATCCATCTTCAATCTCTCTTCTTCTTCCTCCAGTGCGGTCAGGACCACCTACTCCCGCCTCCTGCTGCTAGCAGCTCTACTTAGCACGCTTTGCTATGAAGCGCTACCCCCCCCCCCCCCCCCCCCCGCCGGCCAGGCCATCCCTCCACCCCTCCACACCTCCTATTCTTCTCCACCGACTGTCGAACCACACCACACTAGAACCAGTTAACCCTCGTACACCTCTCCGTCTGCGACTCCACTCCCGCGTCTTCCCATCTCCGACTCGTTGCTGTCCGGGGCCTCGCCGTCGTCCACCACTAAGGGAGTCCTGGATTAGGGGGTGTCCGTATGGCCGGACTATACCTTCAGCCGGACTCCTGGGCTATGAAGATACCAGATTGAAGACTTCGTACCGTGTACGGAAGGGACTTTCCTTGGCGTGGAAGGCAAGCTTGGCGATACAGATATGTAGATCTCCTACCATTGTAACCGACTTTGTGTAACCCTAACCCTTTCCGGTGTCTATATAAACCGGAGGGTTTTAGTCCGTAGGACAACATACAGAACAACAATCATACCATAGGCTAGCTTCTAGGGTTTAGCCTCTCCGATCTCGTGGTAGATCTACTCTTGTACTATCCATATCATTAATATTAATCAAGCAGGACGTAGGTTTTTACCTCCATCAAGAGGGCCCAAACCTGGGTAAAACTTCGTGTCCCTTGCCTCCTGTTACCATCCGGCCTAGACGCACAGTTCGGGACCCCCTACCCGATCCGCCGGTTTTGACACCGACATTGGTGCTTTCATTGAGAGTTCCTCTGTGTCGTCACCGTTAGGCTTGATGGCTCCTACGCTCATCAATGGCGATGCAGTCCAGGGTGAGACCTTCCTCCCTGGACATATCTTCGTCTTCGGCGGCTTTGCACTGCGGGCCAATTCACTTGGCCATCTGGAGCAGATCGAAAGCTATGCCCCTGGCCGTCAGGTCAGATTTGGATGTTTAAACTACATGGCTGACATCCGCGGGGACTTGATCCTTGACGGATTCGAGCCACTGCCGAGCGCGCCGCACTGTCATGACGAGCATGATCTAGCTCTGCCGCCGAACAGTGCCCTGGAGGCCGCACCCGCATTGGCTTCGACCCTTAATTCGGAGCCAACTGCGCCGATCGAGGATGGGTGGTTGGACGCCGCCTCGGGGGCTGCGATCCCAATGGCGATCGAGCCGAACACCAGCCCCGCACTCCGCGAGATTCGTGACTCCAAGGAGCCGGACTCCTCTCCGGACTCCGAACCCTCCGCGCCCCTGCCAATCGAATCCGATTGGGCGCCGATCATGGAGTTTACTGCCGTGGACATCTTTCAGCACTCGCCTTTTGGCGATATTCTGAAGACACTAAAGTCTGTCTCTTTATCAGGAGAGCCCTGGCCGGACTACGATCAGCAAGGTTGGGATATGGACGATGAAGAAATTCAAAGCCCACCCACCACCCACTTTGTAGCCACTGTCGATGATTTAACCGACATGCTCGACTTCGACTTTGAAGACATCGACAGTATGGACGCCAATGCAGGAGACGATGAAGAACAAGCGCCTATTGGGCCCTGGAAAGCCACCTCGTCATACGACATATACATGGTGGACACCCAAAAAGAAGGAGATGGCGATGGAACAACGGAGGGTGACCCCTCCAAGAAATAGCCTAAGCGCCGGCGTCAGCGGCGCCGCTCAAAATCTCGCCAAAGCAAATACGGTGATTCTAGCACGGGAGATAATAATACTCTAGAGAGTGCCGAAGAAAACCCCCTCCAGCATGATTCAGCACAGGAGGATGGAGAAGCCAACCCTCATGAGAGAGCGGCAGACAGAGAGGTCGAGGACGATAATTATATGCCTCCCTTCGAAGACGAGGCAAGCCTCGACGACGACGAATTCGTCGTGCCAGAGGATCCCGTCGAGCAAGAGCGTTTTCAACGCAGGCTTATGGCCACGACAAGAAGCCTCAAGAAAAAACAGCAACATCTTAGAGCTGATCAAGATTTGCTAGTCGACAGATGGACTGAAGTCCTTGCGGCCGAAGATCTGTCCGGGGAGGAAGGTCTCACCCTTCCACCATGTATCCGATGACCTAAGCCACATAATTCAGCAGCCAGAGGAATCGGCCAGGAAATTCTGGACACGGTTCCTAACAAAGAAAAATCAAATAGTCGATTGTCCGGACGGAGAGGCCCTAGCAGCCTTCAAGCATAATATCCATGACGAGTGGCTTGCCCGACACCTTGGACAGGAAAAGCCGAAATCTATGGCAGCACTCACGACACTCATGACCCGCTTTTGCGCGGGAGAAGATAGCTGGCTTGCTCGTAGCAACAATATGACCAAGAACCCTGGTAATTCGGATACCAGGGACAGTAGTGGCAGGTCGCGTCGCAACAAGCAAAAGCGCCACATTAACGGCGACAATGCTGAGGATACGGAAGTTAATGCCGGATTCAGAGGCTATAAATCCGGTCAGTGGAAAAAGCCATTCAAAAGAAATCCTAGGGGCCCGTCTAGTTTGGATCGAATACTTGACCGCTTGTGCCAGATACATGGCACCCCCGAAAAGCCGGCCAATCACACCAACAGGGATTGTTGGGTGTTCAAGCAGGCAGGCAAGTTAAATGCCGAAAACAAAGATGAGGGGCTGCATAGCGATGACGGTGAAGAGCCCCGGCCGCCGAACAACAGTGGACAGAAGGGTTTTCCCCCACAAGTGTGGACGGTGAACATGATATATGCAACCCACATCCCCAAGAGGGAGCGGAAGCGCGCGTTAAGAGATGTATACACGGTAGAGCCAGTCGCCCCAAAGTTCAACCCATGGTCCTCCTGCCCGATCACCTTTGATCGAAGGGACCATCCCACCAGCACCCGTCATGGCGGATTCTCCGCATTGGTTCTAGACCCAATTATTGATGGATTTCATCTCACTAGAGTCCTTATGGATGGCGGCAGCAGCCTGAACCTGCTTTACCAGGATACAGTGCGGAAAATGGGCATAGATCCCTCGAGGATTAATCCCACCAAAATGACCTTTAAAGGCGTAATACCATGTGTAGAGGCCAACTGTACAGGCTCAGTCACACTTGAAGTGGTCTTCGGATCTCCGGATAATTTCCGAAGCGAGGAGTTAATCTTCGACATAGTCCCATTCCGCAGTGGCTATCACGCACTGCTCGGGCGAACCGCATTCGCCAAGTTCAATGCGGTACCGCACTACGCATACCTTAAGCTCAAGATGCCAGGCCCTCGAGGAGTAATTAGGGTCAATGGAAACACTAAACGCTCCCTCCGAACGGAGGAGCACATGGCGGCCCTTGCAACAGAAGTACAAGGCAGCCTCTCCAGGCAGTTCTCCAGTCCGGCCATTAAACATCCGGACACCGTCAAGCGCGCCAGGAGTAACCTACAACAAGACCGCCTGGCACGCTCCGAGCAGGCGTAGCAATGCGGCCCCAACCCCAGCCCTCGCAAAAATGCGACACCAGTGCTTCACGTACATAACTATGCTCTAGAAATACCATGGGTATAGGGGGAAGGGCACCATCACGGCACGCCCGAAACACAGCTTAAACCGCACCAGGGGCTGCCAATTTTTTTAATTTTCTCTTACTTTCAGGACTCCATTCTTCGGAAGGCCTGTTCGGCAGTTCAACTGCCGCACAAACGATGCAAAAACCAGGGAAGCAGAGAAGCCATGCCGCATTACGGAACTCCCAGGTGGTCTCTATCACGAGCAGTATACCTGTTTCGCATACCATTCCGCAGCCTACCCCTGGAACGGACATGTTAAATAGTCCAACCTTTTGCTTATTGCATTATTTGTATCGTTCTGCTTTGATCGCAGCCCTTTTTAATAAACAATGCATAGCCTTTGTCTATTTTTGCATTACTTTTTTTTACAAATATATGTTCCTTAACGACATGTTGCACCCGTACACTTTGGTACGGCCAAAATACGCCAGGGGCTTTAGTACCCCTCAATCCGGTGTGAGAAGTCTGAACACTTTGGCAAGTGCGGCACCCCGAACTTATAGCATTATATGCATCGGCTCCGAATCATGTCTTGGGTCAATAGTTGGGTTTGCCTGGCTCCTATGTTTTGGTGCCTCACGTTCCGCTATATTGGCTAAGGTAGCACTAGGAGAACTACTGCGATTGTGCCCCAGTTGAGCTGGGTCGAGCACCTCAGTAGAGAAAGCTAAAACTGACTGTCATGATGAAGCGAGAGCTAGTCGCTGTTCGAGAGGTTTTTCGAGTCCCTAAAGACTTATGCCGCTTAGAGCGAGGAGTCGGCTCTGTCCGGCCAAGGCGTGGATAGCGCCCCGAACTCGATCTTCCGAATACCAGGGGCTTCGCTGAAATTTAAAATTATAGAATTCTATGGCTAAGTGAGAGTGTTCAAGCATTATAGTCCGATTGCCTTGTTCGTTGTGCTGAGCGCCTCCCTCGAAGGACCCAAACATGGGAAAAAGAGCGCTCAGGTTTACCCCCGAACACCCCAGCACTAGCGGCACGGGGGCAGAAGCCGACGACTCGCCATCTCTCAGAATTGATAAACAACCGCACAGAAGGTAATATTTTAAATTCCAACAGCATTGCTTAGCGCATATGAACAAGTTTTCAGCGCAAAGGACAAAACGAGTGAGTTTTACTCAAAAATTACATCCCTGGAACATTCATCCGCCATAAGGCAGGCACCCATCAGAACATCCTTATAATAATTCTCGGGCTTGCGATGCTCCTTCCCCGGCGGTGGCCCGTCCTTCACAAGCTTCTCAGCATCCAGCTTGCCCCAATGCACCTTAGCACGGGCAAGGGCCTTACGGGCACCTTCAATGCCGACGGAGCGCTCGATGACTTCGAGCCTTGGACAGGCCCCCACCAGCCGCCGCACCAACCCAAAATAGCTCCTAGGCAAAGCCTCCCCAGGCCACAGCCGAACTATGAGGCCCTTTATGGCCTGTTTGGCCGCCTTGTGGAGCTCGACCAGTTGCTTCAGCTGGTCGCTCAGGGGCACGGGGTGTCCGGCCTCAGCATACTGATACCAGAACACCTTCCCTGTGGAGCTACCCTCCTCGGCTTGATAGAATGCGGCGGCATCGGACACGCTATGGGGAAGATCCGCGAATGCTCCTCGAGAGCTCCGGATTCGGGTAAGTAACAAGTAACTCATGTTTATGTGTTTTCTTTGCATAAAGAATGCCTTACCCGCCGCTATCTTTTCACTTCATCCAACTCTTGGAGGGTCTTCTGGGATTCGGCCTTGGCAGACTTGGCATTTTCAATAGCCACCGCGAGCTCGGACGCTCGCGTCTTTGAGTCAAGCTCCAAACTCTCATGTTTTTCCATGAGAGCCTGGAGCTCCTGCTGCACCTTGCCAACCTCGGCCTCATACATCTCCCACTCGGTGCGCTCCGTGGCTGCCCTCTTCTTGGCCTCGAGCAGCGCTTGCTTAAGGGTAGCCACCTCAGACGTGGCCCCTACAATAGCCACGATAATCCTGTCATTTTTTGCAATTGCACCTTTTTTATATATATTTAAACAAGGTATTTCTTACCTTCCTTGTCCTCGAGCTGCTTCTTCGCACGCCCGATCTCTTGCTCGGACTGCTCAAGGTTCTTCTTTAGCGTGTCCACTTCCGAAGTCAGTGCGGCGGACGCCAGCAAAGAAGCCTGCATACACATATTGACTCCTTTTTGTTAGACTCCTGCGAATTTTATTTGACCCTCTATTCGGCTTTTCTTCCCGAACGCCAAACAGAGCATCAGGGGCTACTGTCTATGTGGTAATATTATTTACACATTCTTTACTTACCTCAAAGCCTGTTAAAAAGCTAGCACAAGCTTCAGTCAGTCCGTTCTTGGCGGACTGAACCTTCTGGACCACCACACTCATAATGGTGCAGTGCTCCTCGTCGATGGAGGCGCCTTTGAGCACCTCCAACAGATTGGCCGGCGCCTCCGGTTGGACGGGGGTCACCGGCACGGAGGGCCTGCTCCTCTTGGAAGGAGGTCACCCGCCGGACTCTGGAACCTTTGAAGGTTCCAGAGCGGTGTCCGGCCTAGAGCTGAACTTGGAGCCCTGGGGTTTTTTTCCCCTTCACTCCTGGAGTCCGGGAGGTCGCCTTGCGGCGCCTCCAGGACCACCTCCTCCTGGCTTGGAACCTGTTGGGACAACACTTCGGCGTCGTCCGTAGGGCGGGGGGGGGGGGAGGGGGTGGAGCCGTCGGAAGCGAATTCACATCCGACGTGTACAGTGAACCGCTCGACGACGCATCGAGCCAGTCTTTGGGTGGTCTGCATAATCATATTCGACATAAGGGAAAGCTGTGCAATAAAGGAATACTATGAATTACTCTAGTATCCGGATACTTACGATTTCGCCAGGGGCTTGGCCCTAAGCGGCCACTCCTCTTCGCCATCATCGGCGTTGGTGGAGTAGTCCAGAGGAAGGGTTTTCCCCTTCTTGGACCCTTCGGCCTCCCCAGTTGGGGCGACCTTCCTTTTCTTCCCTTCCCCCGATGGAAGGGGAGAGGTATCTTCTTCCTCCTCCTCGTCTTCATGGAGGAGTGCGTCTTGGAGTCGTCGGATGATGGATCCAACACCTCCTGGCGCCGGGCACTCTTTCGAGTCCCCATGGCCTTCTTCTTGGCCTTCTTCTCCGGCGCCACATAGGGTGCCGGAACCAGCAGCTTCACCAAGCGAGCATCCGCTGGGCCTTCGGGCAAAGGAGCCGGACAGTTGATCTGTCCGGACGTCTCCTGCCAATCCTGTCAAAGGTAAGGGAGCTTAGATCCCGCATGGAGTCAAACAAGTATCAGCTATCCTTACAAAAGTAGTCTTCGCCTGCGCAAAGCTCTAGTGATAACGCCGTCTAGGGCTCCACGGTGACCTCCGCCTCGTAGTCCTCTTGGTCTTGGTCTCGTTGCACCAAAATGGCAAACTTTGCATGTTGCCTCGGTACTCCGCGACTGCGCTTGTCCCCTTTGCACCAAAGTGGGAAGGAGGACGCTGCGCGGGCTAGCACCCGCCTGGCGCCCTGAGTCGTCATGGCTTGCATCACGGGCACCTCCTGAGGTACCCCGCCTTGATCTCTCCGCCTCCTCGTGAGCCAGCCTGATGAGGCCGTTCCTAAGGAAGCTCCGCGTCGTCCGCCCCGCGAGGCTTGGCCCCTCGCGAGGGTCTTGGGTTTGTGTTGGTGAAGACGGGCCGTGCTGGGCCCCCCTTTGAGCCACGCCGCAGGCCGCAGGCAGGGAAGTCTGGGGACCCCTGTTCCCAGAACGCCGATAGTAGCCCCTGGGCCCACGGCGCGCCCGAACTTGGCCGTGCAGGGAGGCGGAAGGGCAAGAGCGAAGTGCCGAGGGCCCTAACAGCCTGCCGCCTTGGGCGTCGCGTGGCGGTTGACTGGACATGGGCGCCTTAGCAACCACGCGAGTTGATAAGGGAGTGGCATCCGCCTAGGCCCTGCTTCTTGCTTTCCCCGGTTGCTGCTCAGATCCCTTTCTTGCGCCTCTCCTTCCTCCCTCCGAAATTTCCAGATCTACTCTGACCGTGCGTCCTAGGAAGCCATTGTAACACCCTCGATGCGACTATATCTCCCATGTGTCAAGGCACGACTTAGAGGCATAATCGCATTGAAGGCATATGTCGCAAGTGAGGTAATCTTCACACAACCCATGTAATATAATAAGGAAAAGGATACATAGTTGGCTTACAATCGCCACTTCACACAATTACATGAATAAACATTACATCAATCAAATACACTCAGGGCCCGACTACAGAACCAAAATAAAAGAAGAACCCCAAATGCGACAAAGGTCCCCGATCGACCCCAACTGGGCTCCACTACTGATCAACTAGCACGAAACAACACAAAGGACAAGATCTTCATCGAGCTCCTCCTGAGCTTGGTTGCGTCATCTGCACGGACTCATCGGCACCTGCAAACTGGTTTGGGAAGTATCTGTGAGCCACGGGGACTCAGCAATCTCGCACCCTCGCGATCAAGACTATTTAAGCTTATGGGTAAGGTAAAGGTATGAGGTGGAGCTGCAGCAAGCGACTAGCATATATGGTGGCTAACCTATTCGCAAATGAGGGCGAGAAGAGAAGGCAAAGCACGGTCGATAAAAGTATGATCAAGAAGTGATCCTGGACTACCTACGTCAAACATAACTCCATCAACCATGTTCACTTCCTGGACTCCGCCGGAAAGAGACCATCACGGTTACACACGCGGTTGATTCATTTTAATTAAAGTCAACTTTAGGTTTTCTACAACCGAACGTTAACAAATTCCCATCTGCCCATAACCGCAGGCACGGCTTTCGAAAGGTCAAATCCCTGCAGGGGTGTCCCAACTTAGCCCATGACAAGCTCTCACGGTCAACGAAGGAATAGACCTCCACCCGAGATATTCCGATCAGGCTCGTTATCCCAGTACAACAAGACATTTCGACAGGGTAAAACTAAACCAGCAACACCGCCCGATGCGCCGACATGCTGATAGGAGCTGCACATATCTCGTTCTCAGGGCAACACCGGATGAACACTACGTACAGCTAAAACCAGCCCTCAAGTTTCCCCGAGGTGGCGCCGCAAGTGGCTCAAGTTTGGACCAACACTTAGACAAGCACTGGCCCGGGGGGGTTAAAATAAAGATGACCCTCGGGATGCGCGACTCCCAAGGGAAAAAGGCTAGGTGGCAAATGGTAAAAACCAATGTTGGGCATTGCTGGCAAGCTTTACTTAAGGCGAACTGTCAAGGGGTTCCCATTATAGCCCAACAGCGTAAGGGACGCAAAATCCGGGAACATAACACCGATATGACAGAAACTAGGGCGGCAAGAGTGGAACAAAACACTAGGCATAAGGCCAGGCCTTCCACCCTTTACCAAGTATATAGATGCATTAATTAAATAAGATATATAGTGATATCCCAACAAGTAAACAAATGTTCCAACAAGGAACGGCCTCCAATCTTCACCTGCAACTAACAACGCTATAAGAGGGGCTGAGCAAAGCGGTAACATAGCCAATCAACGGTTTGCTAGGACAATGGTGGGTTAGGGGCTGAACATGGCAATTTGGGAGGCTGACAAGCAAGTGGTAGGCATCATAGCAATGGCATAGCAAAAGAGCGAGCAAACTAGCATACCAAAGATAGTAGTGAATTTCGAGGGTATGATCATCTTGCCTGAAATCCCGCAAGGAAGAAGAACGAGACCATGAAGAATACAAACGGACGAAGACGAACGGATCCTCACAACACGACGTTACCGGAATCAACCCGAGGAAGCAATCACCGGAAAAGAAGCACACAACATAGTAAACAACCTCGGCATCAACATGGCATGATGCACAATCGGGTATGATGCATGTCCGGTTTAAAGAGGCATGGCATGGCAAAATGCACAAGCAATCCTACAAATTAAGTGGAGCTCAATATGCAAAGAGTTGCATATTGACGAAACACCACATCAATTATTTAGTTCTCTCTCGTTTATGTACCCAACAATATTAAATGTTGATTAACATGGCAAGAGGTGAAACATGATGAAACTATCTAATCTAGGCATGTTTAAATGAGGCCGGAACAACAAAACAACAAGTCCGGAAAATCCCCATGTGCAAATATTAGGTTTGGTCCTGATCTGTCCTAAACACAATTTTAGAGTTGTTTAACATGCAAAGTGATGCCACCATGATAAACTAGGAAAAATTCTACCCCACTTACATATAAAGTTTATTAAATTCTGAGTTACGGTTATTTAGTTATGAATTAAATCACTTTAGCATGGCATAGGAGCAAATTAATGCAAACAACATTTTAAACATGGGTGAAAGTTGGATATTATTAAACTAGATGAAATTCTAGTCAAGTTTCATATATAATTCATTTTAGTCCGATGCACGAATTGTGAGTTATTAAATGCATGAAGATGAAGGTCTTTTCTGTAAAACTGTAATACTCTGGATATTTAGGAAAGATCTCAGGCGCTGAAAAAAAACAGGACGGGCTGAATCTGGGGCAAGCCCAACAGCAGGGAAAAAAAGAGGCGGGCGCTGGGGCGGCTCACCCTGGGCCTTGGCCCAGTCGGAGGGAGAGGCAGGCTGAGGTGAGGCCGGCTGGAGCTGGGCCGCGAGGAGGACGATTGGGCCGGCGCGGTGCGGATCTGGAGGGGAAGCAGGCCGCGGATCTGGCTCGGCTGGTCTGCTCAGGCCCACGAAGCGTGAGGGCATCCTCCTCCTCGATCCCGCCTGGATCGAGGGAGGCAGGGGGCGGCGGCGGCAGGGAACTCCGGCGAGGGGTTGCAGGGTCGGAGAGGCGAGGAGGGGCCGGATCTAGGTTGGATCCGCATAGATCCGAGGCGGAGGATTCCATTCCCGGCGCTAGGGCGGAGCACGGGGCATCGGCAGCGGCGCTCGAAGCTCGGCTCCCATGGCGGTGGCTGCAACTAACAGAGAGAAAGAGAGGGCATGAGAGAGAGCACGAGGAAGGAGGGAAGGAAGAGAGATAGATCAAGAGCGGTGGAACCTGGGGTCCGGCGGAGGCGACACCCTAGTGGTCGCCGGTGGTGCAAGTCCGGCGAGGGAAGTCGCTCGGGGCGGAGACATCTGCGGGATCGGGCTCTCCCGATCCGAAACGGAGACGCGGCGCGCAGGTTGGGGACGGGGCGTACAGGCCCAGATCTGGCCCGACGCGGGCCAGCGGCGGGCTCCGCGGGCCGCGGTGAAGTGGGGCGTAGGGGGGGGAACGCGTGGCGGCTTCCCGTTGGCTGCGGGCGCCCTGCGTGGCGGCGGCTGGCCACTGGGGTGGCGCCATGTGACGACGGCAAGGTGGCGGCGCTGGAGGAGGCCAAGTGGCGGCGGCGGGGCAGATCTGGCGGCGACAAGTGGCAGCGAGGGAGCGGGTCGGCGCTGAAAACGAAGAAGGCGACGGCGGCTGATGATTAGGGTGGCGCGGAAATGGAGGGGGGTAGGTAGGAGGCCAAAAATGGCAGGGGAGGCGTCTATATATAGAAAGGGGGCTAGGGTTGGGGGTTTTGCTCCGTTTCTGGACCCTCCGATTGCAAACGAACGGCCCCGGCGGAGGGGAAAACTAGATGGGGTTTTGCGGGCTGTGTAGGAGGGTTAGGCTGAGAGAAGAGAAGAGAGGGAAGCCCGGCATCTATTTTCCGAAGACCGAAAACGTCCGACGTTTTGACCGGCTACTATTGCCGCTATATTTACCCATTGGGGCATCAAACGAACTCCGATTGCGATGAAACTTGACAGGCGGTCTGTCTACACTATAATAAGACAGCACACCAAATTTCAGCCCAATCCGAGAACATTTTCCGGCCACTTATAAAATACTATCTCGGACATGCCGCGGGCACGTGCAAGTGTGTCTGGGCTCAGAACGGACAACGGAGAGAACGAGGAGGCCGGGACGGATGCAAGTTTTTGAAAACATGATGATGCGATGCACATGATGACATGATGAAATGCAACACGCAAGCAAATGACATGGCAACGATGGCGAATAAGCGGAGGACACCTGGCACATCGGTCTCGGGGCGTTACAGCCATGGTGCCTCGCCAGCCCCCGGCCACAGCTTGGTACTCGTCTGCCCTGGACCCGCCGAACGTGTCGGAGGCGGGCCTTGCCCGGTTGCGCCGGATGGCGACGGCATGGGGCATCGACGAGGCGAAGGTGTTCAAGGCCGGCTCCGCCACCCCTAAGGGTCAAAGGAGCACCTTCTATCCGCTCTTCGTAAGTGCCACTGTTGCTAGCCTGGTGCCTCCCTTCTCCGAGTTCTTCTTCTCTGTCCTCCGTCATTACAAGCTACAGGCTCTGCATCTCCATCCCAACTCCGTCCTTCTCCAGGCAATCTTTTCTTATTATTGCGAGGCCCACGTTGGGGTGCAGCCCTCAATGGCCTTGCTGCGCCACTACTTCTATCTCTGGACCTCTCACGGTCCTGCTTCCGCGTGCACGAGCTTCGTCGCGTACGGCGGCGCCATTTCCATCTCAAACTCTGGGAAGAGGATTGAGGGCTTCAGGAGCAAGTGGATCTTGGTGGATGCTGGGCGCATCCACCCTCGACTGATCTTGCCCACGGAGCAGCCCACGAGCTCCAGCGACTGGGGTCGAGCGGAGCTTACGGATCCCCGCGCGAAGATGGTGTTGGAGAAGATGGACGCGGATCTAAGGCCGACCGACATGGCGGCGGTGAAGCTGACCGGCGCGTCGCTGCTGAGGGAGTTCCTGGAGCACCAGCTGGCTCCACTTCGGCAGTACTCGCTTCCAATGTGGAGGCCCCGTCCGAGCCCCGCGGCCTTGGCCGACGGAGACCTGGTGGCGGTTCTCCAATCTCTGGTCGGGGGCAATGTGGCGAGGTTGGAGGGCGCTCCTACGCCCTTGTTTCTCTGCGACGACTGGGAGCGGGTGGTGAAGTCCATGCCCGTCTTCAACGGGGAGGGGCCCATGCCCCTGGAAGCTCCCGAGGGACCGGTGGACGTGCCCTCCGACGACTCCAGCGAAGAGGAGGGAGGAGGGGAGCGGGAAAAAGGGCCTGACTCCGAGGCGACCGACGGAGAGTCGAGGGCCCCCCTCCGCCAGCGCAGGTCCCGCGTTCTCCTCCTCTCTCCGAGCGATGACGATGAGGACGATGACAAAGACGACGACGAGGACAACGACGGGCAAGACGGCTGATCTCCCGCGGGTCTCCCCCGGCCCTGGGGCGAACCGCAGACGCACCTTCTGCCTCCAAGCTTCCCGAGGTTGACCCTTCCAGCCGGCTTTCAGGCTTCAAATTTGGCCGGAGGCCGCTCGAGCTCGCTGGCGATGACCCGTAAGTGTTCGATTCTTGTCTTTATTTCTGGCTCTGCTTCTGTGGCTTGATGTCCGCATCTCTTGGATAGGCCGGCGCCCGCAGCGAAGAAGTCAAAGGGGGCTCCTGAGGCTCCACCCGTGGCAGCGCCCCTGCCTGCGAAGGAGGGTGACCGTGATGCATAGGCTTCTCCTGCCCGGTCGTCCTCGCGAGGCCTGGCTGAGCCAGTTGGGGCGAGCTCAGCCCCCACTGCCCAAGTGGCTCCTGAGGTGCTCTCGCCTGCCGCTGCCACCACAGCTGTCGGGGCACGGCAGACTCCGCCTCAGGATGCTGCGGCCACGCTGCCGCCTTCTCCTCCTACTCCACGGGCTGCTGTCTCTCCGACTCCTTCTGCCGTTCTGGATCGTGCTATTACCGAGCTGGACCGACTGCGGCAGGATCTTCTTGGCGCCGACCCTCGCTTGGTGGCTGGGCGCCTGGAGCTGGCTTCTAGATGGGTTCGCTCCGATGCTTCGATTCGGGCGGCGCTGGTCCAAGCCTCGACGACATGAGACAAGGAGAAGCAGGCCGTCCTTGAGGCGAAGGCTGCTCGTGATGCAGCCCTGGGGGAGGTGGTCGACGTCCGTGGTCGCTGCAAGGCACTGGAGGACGAGCTGCAAGGCCTGCGGGACCAGCTCGCAGAAGAGGTCCACCTTCACCAAGAGCAGGAAGAAATCGTGAAGGCTCGCGAGGCAGCCGTCGAGGGCCGGGAGGCCAAGCTCAGGAAGCGCCGCAACCGCCTAGGCGTGCTGGAGCAGGAGTTGAGGGCGAGGAAGGCCGAGCTGGACGACAAGGCCTTGGTTCTTGCCGAGGACCGCGCCGCCTTCACGGAGTTGGAGGCGAGGGCTCGCTCCTCGCTGAGGACGCTTTACAACAGCGGCCTGGAGAGCCCGCTGGCTGGCACCGAGGATAGCCCCGCCAAGCTGCTTCCCTTCCTGGTTCATGCTCTTGAATATGTCGCCCTCGGCCTTGGCCCCACGGCCGAGGCTGAGGCGCGTGTCCTGTCTTCTGCAGCGCTGACGCGGGTCCTCACCCACATCTACCTTCGCGATCCCGACGTCGACCTCGACAGCCTGCTGGAGCTAGCGAGCGGCGAGCATGCCGCTGCCGAGGCTGTGAAGGGTCGCGCAGAGGCTCTGCTGGGGAAGTTTCGGGCCTTCAGCACCAAGCCAGAGCAAGGCGCTGCCGATCCAGCTGCTTCGTGAGGCGAACCCACTCCGCGCTGCTCCCCCGCCGCCAAGTGACTCCGTCGTGGCTCTTATCCTGCTTTTAATTCCTGCACATGTATCATGCCTCGGGGAGGCGTTTAAACTTGCGTTTGGCGTTGAGATAGCAGTGTGGACTGTAATATTTTCTTTTGAATTCCTTGAAATTTGCGGTTTTCCTTCCTACTTGCTTATTTTCTACGCCGGCAGAGCCCGGCCCCGCACGTACCTCACCCAGCAATAGTCCCGACCGAAAACCAGGACGGGACCAAGGAGTGAGGGGCTACGTGACAAGTTAGGCTCCGGAGTCGATGCTCAGGAGTCCCCCTTGGCGCACGAACAGCAAGTAGGGAGGTGTGATGTGGGTGGATCCACCGTTCTACGTCTGCAGAGCCCGACCGCGCGCGTGCCTCACCAAGCGATGGTCCCGACCGAAAACCAGGACGGGGCCACGGAGTGAGGGGCTACGTGACAAGTTAGGCTCCTGAGTCGCGATGCTCAGGAGTCCCCCTTGACACCCAAACGGCCTTCATACCTTGGCTCCGCTTGGGGAGAGGCGTGCGACGAACCAGGCCCGGGGGGACCTGGCTGGGCGGCGTGCGTCCGGGCGTAACCCAGGCGCAGCCCCCGTGCCCACCCCCTCACGTGGCACTCCCGAGGGGAGGCGTTACGAAGAGGCTAGACACTGAGCTCTGGGCTCCCTGAGGTTGATGTGGCCCGGGGGCCACCCTCAGTTGTTTATCACCAGCGCGGAGCATAGTGCTACCGTATGTGTACGGGCATAGCCGCTCCTCGGCAGTGTCGTCAGCCAGCGCGGAGCATGGTGCTTCCACTGGTACGTGGGAGGGGGGCCCCTCCGGGAGGAGCCCCCGGGGCGTGTACAGCCTCGCCCTGACACGTGGCTGGCACGGTAGGGCCTGGCGAGGTGTATCTGGGCACCCGTGAGCCAGCGCGGGACTCACGGGGCCCTACCTCTAGGCGGGTTGTGCCTGGCACTGGGCCTTATCTTGTGATGTGTCCCTGCAAATTGGGTTAGATGCCTACACTCTACATCCTCGGGTCCCGGCCCTCGAGCTGGTCTTAGCCGTCGCTGGTATGCCAGGTCGCGATGCCATGGTCAAGGCCAGAGGGTGAGGGCTGGAGAGCTAGTAAGAGCCCTGAGTCGCGATGCTCAGGTACCCCCCTTTAACGTGCAAGTGGTCAGCATGGAGAGGAAGAGGTGCCGTGGACCTACATCAAATAATCAAGCATGGTGGGTCTAATGCATAATCGGAGATAAACGCGGATGGGATACATGCCGCTGGGCCTGGCCTCAGCGGCTTGGGGATCATGCAGCCCGAGGGGCGCCCCCAACAAGGTAAGCTAACGACATGGAATAAAAAGGGATACACGCCGTAGGGACGGACCCACGCGTCCTGGGAATAATGCAGCCCTGGGGGGCGCTCCCAGCTGGAAGTAAAACTCGAAGGATGTCACCTGATGATGTTGAAGACGAAAGGGTGTTGGTGCTGCAGGCTCGGTGGGCTGCGGAAGTCGATCCTCATGAGCCCCCAGGCCCAAGGGCCTCGGTTGGCTCGGGAGGCGCTGGTGGCCCCTTGCGGACCTTCTCCATCTCCGCCAGGGCTGTGGAACGCCTGGCCTCTTGTGCCTCCGTGGTGCCCCTCACGAGGCGCTGGTACGCGTCAGCTGCGTTCGGCAGGCCGTAAGGCATGCGAACGGAGCTATGGGGTGGACCTCCGCAGCGCCCCACTCGCGAGGGCCAGAGGCGCTCCAGGGAGGCGACCTGGTTGAGCCCTGGTATGTCGATGCAGACGCGCTGCCCGCCATCCTCGCCTAGATGGGGGGCCACTGCTGGTAGGCGACAGCCGCCTCTCACGACCCTTGACTCCTGTAACTCCTGAATGGCATCGCTGACGAACTCCTGAGGGTCTGGTTCTCCTTGCCTCACTCCTTCTTGAGGGAAACGTGCTTCGAAACACGCCTCCATGTGGTGCCCAAGCGCCTCCCTCGTGACCCTAGCTAGGTCAGCGGCCCTCCAGGGGAGAGCCCCCGAGCCCTGCCTGAGGAGGGCACCGGGCGCGCTTTCCTATGCGATGGAAGGAGGTTCCCCCTGGGTAGGCATGGGCCCAGAGGGGCCTGCCTCCAGAGGGGCCAGGCCGGATGATGTCTTCTTCTTCGTAGGGGCGGTCTTGGGAGGCCTCCTGCTTCCACGGTCCGGGTTTTCCAGTGATGCAGCCTGAAAGGCTCGTTCCAGGGAACACACCGCGTCCTTCTCTTTGCAGGGCACCATGATGACCCCACCGCTTCCTGGCATCTTGAGGATGTTGTAGCCGTGGTGAGTTACGGCCATGAACTTGGCCAGTGCTGGGTACCCAAGGATGGCGTTGTAGGACAGGAGAATGTGAGTGACGTCGAAGTCGATGAGCTCGGTGTGGTAGTTGTCGCATTCCCCGAAGGTGACAGGGAGGCGGACCTTCCCAATCAGGACCATGGAGCCGTCGGTGATACCGGAGAAGGGCTTGGTTGGCTAAAGCTAGCTGTAGGGCACTTGGAGGTTGTTGAACGTCTCCACGGATAGGACGTTGTGCCTTGCCCCGCCATCGATGAGGGTCTTGGTGACCACCATGTTGCTGATGATTGGGGAACAAGGGATCAGGAGGACTCCGGCCGTAGCCGCACACTTTAGCTGATCCGCTGAGCTGAACGTGATCGCGCACGCCGACCACCTGAGAGGTTGCGTGGCTTCGAGCCTGGGGAGGACTGCGTTCACTTCGCGGGCGAACTGCTTGAAGATGCGTTGAGAGGCTGGGGCTTGAGCCCCGCCCAGGATGCAAGCGATCGTGCGCGCCTCCTGGAAGCCCCCAGCCTCCTTGTCTTGGTGACGGTCCTCGTTTCTCCTTGGCTGCGGCGGCAGCGGTGGGAGGCCTGTGTTGCCTTGGGGGCGATCCTCGCGAGGCTGATCCATCCAGTCTCTCTCGCGAGGCGGGTCTTGTCAGCGATCCTCGCGAGGTTGGTCGCGCCACCCTTGGCACGGGCCACGATCTTCCTAGCGCCCTGCGTTCCTTCCTCCTCCTCGGCCGTAGCCCCAGTTACCGCGGTCAGGGCGATGGCTGATCCTTCCTTCACGCATGGCTCGGAGTTGTTGACATTCGTTGGTGTTGTGGGTGTGGAGGTCGTGGTACACACAGTAGTGGCTGCCCTTGGAAGGTTCGGGCTGATCTCTGCCCCGCTTGGTGTCTAGTTCTGCCGCGAGAACGACAGCCCCCTTGCGCTTCACATCCTTGGCCTTGAGCTTCTTCTCTTCAGGGTCTGTGGCAGGCAGCTCAAGGAGGGAGAGACGCCTTTCCTCGGCCCTGGTGCACTTGTCCGCCAAGTTGAACAGCTCCAAGGAAGTGCACAAGTCTTCATGCATCGCCAGCTCCTCCTTCATCTTGACGTCGCGCATGCCGTCGGAGAAGGCTGAGATGATGGCCTCTTCAGTCACCTTGGGAATCTTGAGGCGTGTGCTGTTGAAGCACTGGATGTACTTCTGCAGGGTCTCCCCGGGTTGTTGCTTGATACGGCGCATGTCACTCACGGCGGGTGGCCGGTCGCGAGTGCCTTGGAAGTTGGCGATGAAGCGGGTGCGCATCTCCTCCCAGGAGGAGATTGTGCTCGGAGCCAGGTTCAGGAGCCAGGTGCCGGCCCCGTCCTTGAGCACCATGGGAAACCAATTTGCCATGACCTTCTCGTCTCCGTTGGCAGCTTTGATGCCTAGTTCGTAGAGCTGGAGGAACTCCGCAGGGTTGGCCATGCTGTCGTAGCGAGGAGGCAGGTCTGGCTTGAACTTGCCGGGCCACGCGACGCTGCATAGTTCGGTGGTGTAGGCGCGGTAGCCTGCTGTGGCCACGGGAGGCCTTGGGTGACGGAGAGCCTAGTCTTGCATGTCCCCACGCACTGCAGCTGAGAGCAACGCGGGGTCTTAACACGCGGGAGCAGGAGCATGGTCGCGACGTGCTGGAGCAGGGAGCGCCCGAGCAGCTTCTGGCGGGCGAGGGACTTCTTGGCAGCTCTGTTCTTGCCGCGCTGGCACCTGACGGAGCGGGTTCCGCCCAGGGGCCACGCGCCTTGGAGCCGTGGAGTCTTCTTGAGGAGGAGGCGTTTGGGGCGCCGCCGGAGCCTCGTCGCCCGCGCGGGGCGGGGTGCGGTGCAGCGGAACGGACGGCGCAGACGAGCTCGGCGACGCGGTCGACCCATTCTTCATAGATGTCATCGACGGGATGGTACCGCAGGAGCTCGTTTGCCGCGTTGAGCGCAGCTCGAGCCTCCATGGGCGCGCGGAGCGCGCGGGACGAAGATCCAGCCGGGGCGAGCGAGGGAGTTGCGGTGCGGCCGTCTTGCCGCACGGAAGGATGCTGAGATGATGCTTGTTGCTCGTCCCCCACCGGGCCGGTGGCGGCGTCGACGGCAGGTGACGGGGAACGGCGAGGACGCCCACTGACAGGGGCCGTCTGGGCGACGCGGGAAGCGAGGGCGGCCCCGCGCTCCACGCGGGCCCGACGAGCGTCAGACATGGGTGCGATGGTCGGAGGAGAAGGGGGGGGGGTAGAAGGTGGATTCCGGCGCACCCCTACCTGGCGCGCCAAATGTCGGATTTCGGGTTCCGGCAGACCCTTGAGGTTCGAACACTGGGGTGCGCGCGGAGATTCCACCTCCTACCTACCGGCACCCCTCCGCCATGCTAGGGTCTAAACTACGGAAAGAACAACGCAAGAGACACAAGGTTTATACTGGTTCGGGCCACCGTTGTGGTGTAATACCCTACTCCAGTGTGTGGTGTGTGGATTGCCTCTTGGGCTTATGATGGCGAACAATACAAGGAAGAAAGGCCTCGCGAGGGCCTGTTCTTGGCTGGGGCGATGAACTGCTGGGTGGAGTTCAGTCACCTTTCTCTTCTCTCTCTCTCTCTCAACCAACCGACCGAACTCCCTCAGCCCTCAGCTAATCGACCTCCCTCTGCTATGTGGGTGGCTGGTCCTATTTATAGAGGCCCTGGTCCTCTTCCCAAAATTCGAGCGGGAAGGGAGCCAACAATGGTGGGCTAATTTGAAGGGGGACAGCAAGTATCAGCTATCCTGACAAAAGTAGTCTTCGCCTGCGCAAAGCTCTAGTGATGACGCCGCCTTGGGCTCCACGGTGACCTCCGTCTCATAGTCCTCCTGGTCTTGGTCTCGTTGCACCGAAATGGCAAACTTTGCCTGTTGCCTCGGTACTCCGCGGCTGCGCTTGTCCCCTTTGCACCAAAGAGGGAAGGAGGACGCTGCGCAGGCTGGCACCCGCCTGGCGCCCTGAGTCGTCATGGCTTGCGTCACGGGCACCTCGTGAGGTACCCCGCCTTGATCTCTCCACCTCCTCGTGAGCCAGCCTGACGAGGCCGTGCCTGAGGAAGCTCCGCGTCGTCCGCCCCGCGAGGCTTGGCCCCTCGCGAGGGTCTTGGGTTTGTGTTGGTGAAGACGGGCCATGCTGGGCCCCCCTTTGAGCCACGCCACAGGCCGTAGGCAGGCAAGTCTGGGGACCCCCGTTCCTAGAACGCCGACAGGACCCACCGGAAGGGCCTCTGTATTTCACGAAAAAAGACCCCCCCTGCGCTGACAGGTTGGACCCACCAGCTATATCTTCGCATGCAATGAAGTGCCTCCTTATTATGCACAAAAATGAATACCCCCTGCTAGCTGGGACCCACCGTAGTGGGAGGCTGACTTGTGGGCCTACTAAGTTGGCGGGGATGGAGGGCTTTGTCAACTTAGCCAATATGAATGATTCTAGATCTAGTGACCGTACGATGTCCATCCAACGGCCGTAGTGCTTCTTCAACCTGTGGTCTTCTTGCTCCAGCCGCCCAAACCAGCGCCGGTCGTGCCGCGTGGTCCTGCCTCTCGTGGCCCGCTGTGATGCCGCGGAGGCCTCACCGCCCCTACTACTCCCACCGCTAGCCATGCCATCCCTCTACTCACCCACACCCCCTGTTAGTCTGCAGCGACAACAGCCTCACACCGTAGCCAAACAAGTGAACCCTCGTACTCCTCTCCGCGTGGGCATCCACTACCGCATCTTCCCCAACTCCGTGTCGTCCCCTTCCTAGGCCTCGCCGTCGTCCACCGCCCTGGTGCTCTCGGTGGGGCGTGGTCAAGGAACGACTTCCATCGGAAGAGTTCTGTATGTGGAGAGGCTAACAGCTAGTTCCACGGTCGTAGCAAGGAAGTGCCACCTTATTATGTGGAAAATAATGATTCCTCCACCTGACAGCAGGGACCCACTAGACGGTCCACCATATTTCACGAAAAAAGGTTTTCCCCCTGAACGCTGGGACCCACCAGCTACATATTCGCACGCAAGGAAGTGCCTGAAAGTCGGGACCCACCTGGTCGAAGCGTATGTAGCGTTGTCATTCTGGTCGCAAACATGTATGTACATACTGGTTGATTGGTGTGTCTACAGGTTGCAGCGATGAACCATGGCCGTGTAAGGAAGGGCACGTGTCGTAGTAGAGGCGTGCACGTAGCATATCACGCAGTCCCGTTAATATCGTGTACACATACGTATAGTGGCCAGGGTGCAAGGAAGTAAATATGACCACGTACATACATATGGGCGGGGTCTCGAACGCCTACTCACGCATACGTATGGCCAGGTCTCGTGTACATGGCTGGGTCGGAACAAAGAAACTACATCATCGTCATGTTCATGGTGAGGCAACGGAATGCCTTGTGTTCATCGGGAGGCAACGGAATATGTCGTGTTCATCGGCAGCCAACCGGCTTGGACGGAACAACCAATCAAAACGAGGCCTGGCATACCGCCGAATGGAGGAAACAGCCTTGTGTTCGACCGGCCACGGTCGAAACAGGATCATGTTCATCGGGAGGGGTCTGGCGTACTGTAAAACGGAGGAACCGTACTTCTCTTGGACCTCCTACGGTCGAAACAGGGTCCTGTTGATCGGGAGGGGTCTGGTGTACCGCAAAACGGAGGAAACAGACTTGTGTTGGAGCGCTACGGTCGAAATGGGGGTCCTATTCATCCGGAGGGGTGTGGCGTACCGCAAAACGGGACTCCACGGGATACTGTTCGTCACCACCGTCGACTACCTCCACGGGCTATTGTTCATCCATCGTCGACCTCCTTTAGCCTCCACCTGCGATTGTTCATCCAGCCTCCACCGCTCCTCCATCGACTACTATTCAACCAGCCCTCTCCACGGGGTCCTGTTCAACCACCCCTCCACAGGCAACTGTTCATCCAGCCCTCCACCGGCTATTGTTCAACCAGCCCTCCATAGGGTCCTATTCGTCCAGCCCTCCATGGGTTCCTATTCATCCACCCCCAACCGGCTCGATCGGTCGGGGTCCTGTTCATCCAGCAGCAACGGCCTCTACTACCACGAGGTCCTGTTCATCAAACCCCCCACCGGGAACTATTCATCCAAACTCCCCCAACAATGCTCACTATTCATCCAGAGGCAGCATCGATCGACTTCAGTTAGCAGAAGTGTGGCGAAGGAATCGCTCGATCGAGTTCAGTTAACAACCATCGACCGATCGCTCGGGATCAGTAACGCGTAGCCTGCAGTGTAATCGCTCGGGTTCAGTAGGCAAACGCCTCGCTTGGGTTTAGTTAGAGCCCAACGCCTCACACCCACGCACGTACGTGTACGAGAGAAACGCGCATCGCTCGGCCCCCGACCACCCACCATAACCGGGAACTCCCCAATATTTTCCTCGCCCTCGCTTCTACCATGGTTTTTTCTGTCATTGACGACCCAAAGAATGTCATGCAACTGCGTCTCCGGCCCGCCCAGGACAAAAAGCCCATTTTTGTCATGATTTTTTTGTCATAGAAGTAGGGACCCACCACATCTATGATGATACCGGGTTTTTTTCACAATTATCGTCATAGAAGTGTCATAAGTATGACATTTTTTTCGTTCGGCCCAAAATGTCACGGATGTGTCTTTTTTTGTAGTGAAGGCTATGCCAAAGAGGTTGTACACTCGTCGCATCACTTTGTTACTCTACATTCATGTCGATCCCTCAGGGATCCTTTGGTTCAAAGGAGTTGCAAATCTAGAAATAAATGAATCGTGGTCAGAAAGTTAACAGGGAGAAAACTAAATGCTCTTTTGAACCATAATTTGAATAGGTTTAGCAAGATGGCCATTATATGATATTAATGTGGACCAAATCTAAGCTCACAAAATATTTCGAGGGCAGGCTTCAGCCTGTTGAAGACTGCCTACTAGAATCGCCACTGGTTCAAAGAAAAAGTGAAGGAAAACATAGGAACTGGAAACTTTACTATGGTACTACTATTCGTGCATTTGGTTAGAAGGAATGGAGCAAAACAAAATTGGAGTATTTTTTTTTCCTTTGGTGTCTCTTTGAAAGAAAAAACGTAGGAATTTTAATATCCACTTGGACGTCCTTTTCAAATTAATATGCATGAACAACAGGACTAATTGCATTACTGGCAAAATAAGATTCTTATTTTACATTTTCATGTGGTTTGACTTTAATTTGACCATGTTTCTCCATTCCCGTGTTCTCCCAATTCATGTGAACCAAACACCCAGGTTGATAGAAATCATATGTTTGCAAATGCTCTGCTTTGCACGTCCATTCCTATCTTATTCTTGTGTTTTTCTTGTCCCTGCATTTTTAGAATCCTCCAATTCTAAGGAACCCTTACAGATTTACTTCATTTTCAGATAGGTGTCAAAGAAAACTCTGTGTGTTTTGTCCCGCTCCTGCCGAGCCATCATCCACCCCACGTGAGGTGCACCATTGATGGAAGCGTTCACTGCAGCAGAGATCCCCCCTGCAGACCTTCTTTCGCCGCCTCAGATCATCTTCCCTGCTGCCGACAGCCACGCCAACTGCATTACCATCATCAACTGAGCAGATGAACCTGAGGAGTACACATTTCCGTAAGAGAGGTCACACTCTTTCGTGTCTACTTACGTTATACGTCGGTTATTATTACAAGCTACTTTATCGTCATGTTCACCTCTTAGACTTCGAGTCAGGTCCAAACTAATGTTCAAACTTGAGTTTTAAAATGCCTGTGGGGCACATATCGAGGCAGCAACGAATAGTATTTGTATACTATCTGGTTCATATGGGGCCTCCTATGTGGTTCATGTTGGGTGGGCAACAAACAATAGATGATCCATCGTCTATCTTTTTAAACTGAAGCTATCATTTGCCTGCTATCATTAGTTTTTGATCTATCCACTCGTTTGCTACCATCAGTCTTGATTTTTTCATGCACCCCTTAGGCCTTACATAATCTAACTATCTTTTTTATTATACATATCAGTTATTGTACACAATCGTACTAAACATGTAGAGAAAAAGAGAAGACCGTTGCGTGGGAATATAATGTCATGTAGACGCCACTCCATGGTGGGCGAAGTGGGGGCCCCCTCCCCCCATTCCACATTGTATTCCTGTGGAAGATAACTGTTCAAAGGGGGGTTCGAAGGGAGCCGACCACTCCTATTTACCCCCTGAGTGTTTGCTCTAACCTGGCTTGTTGATGTTGGTCATATCATGCATATGGTGCCTCGCATTGCTTACTTTATACATCTTATATATTATCAGCTTAGTTTAGATTTGCTTTGTGTGAATGCCACCTGTTTGGTTTCTATATCATACTCCCACCATTCCTGAATATTTGTATTTTTAGAGATTTCAACAAGTGACTACATACGGAGCAAAATGAGTGAATATACACTCTAAAATATGTCTATATACATCCATATGTGGTAGTCCATTTGAAATCTCTAATAAGACAAATATTTAGGAATGGAGGGAGTATATGTGAATTATGCAATGCCATCTTCTTTAGACAGGCATCATATATGTGAATCATGCAATGCCATCATGTTTAGCCAGTCATCGTATATGTGAATTGTATCGTGCCATACTATTTGTTTCATAATGTATTCCATTTGTCAAAATTGTTAATACATTCATCTACTCTTCCTGTGCATCAGCCATTTGTGTTCTTCATGGGAAAATCTGGAGTGAAAACAAGGTCTTCTGAGCAGTCAGTGCTACCCGTCGATGCAAATTTGTTGCTGGTTACAGATAGCTCCTCAGAGGAGGATTCAGAGACAGATGACCAGTCGTATCCCCCCCGAGGTGTATGCTCTAACTTGGCAGGGTTATATTGCTCATATCATGCATATGGTGTCCTACATTGCCATGCCATCTTCTTATATTAGACATGCTTTGTGTGAATGCCTCCTCTCTACTTTCTATACCAGATATGCGAATTATGCAATGCCATGTTTTTTAGCAAGTTATCATATATATGAATTGTGCACCGCCATCCTGTGTAGCCAGGCATCATATATGTGAATTATCTCATGCCATCCTTTTTTCATTATGCATTCCATTTGTCGACAATCTGTGTATACTGAACTACTCTTCATGTGTATCAGCCATTTGAGCCAGTTATGAAAGAATCAGGAGTGAAAACAAGGTCTTCAGAGCAGGCAATGGTACCTGTAGAAGCATATATCTTGGTGGTTACAAGTAGCTCCTTAGAGGAGGATTCAGAGATAGATGACCAGTCCTATATCCCACCCGAGGTGTATGCTCTAACTTGCAATGTTTATATTTCTCATATCTTGCATATGGTGTCTTGCATTGCTTAGTTTAGACATCATATACACAATATTCACTGCCATCTACTTAGTTTAGAGATCACACATGAGAGTGCCAACTACTTAGTATATGAATCAATTATGTGAATTATATCATGCCATCCTGTATACTTAGACAACATGTATGTGAATTATTCCATCCCAAACTATTTTAGAAAGACATCATATAGTTTTGTCATGTCATCTTGTGTAGATACTCATCATATGTTGAATTATGCCATTATAACCTGTTAAGTTATCCATCATATATCTGAAACTGTGTCATGCTATCTGTTTAGTTAGCCATCATATATGTGAAATTGTGTCATGCTGTCCTGTTTGGTTAGACAACATATATGTGAATTACCACATCTGTCTATCATACAATGTATGTACATTCAATTTCTTTTCTTGTTTATCAGCCATTTCAATTGGAGGGGGTGATGGTGTCGGCGTCCTGGGAATGGGGGTACCCAGACTTTCCTGTCTGCGGCCCGTGGCGTGGCTCCATCAATGGCCCGGTATGGCCCATCTTCAGTGGCAACAACTCAAGACACTCGCGAGGGTCCAAGCCTCGCTAGTCGGATGACACCAAGACCTCCCTGGGGGAAACCTCACTAGGCTGGCTCCCGAGGAGCGGAGATATCCATGCAAGGAGCACCTCGCGATGTTCGCGTGACATGAGCCATGACGACCAAGGCCAGGCGGGAGCCAGCGGGCGCAGTGTACCAATTTCCTCGTTGGGGTCCCGAGGCAAAGGTTTACATATTTGTGCAACAAGACCAAGACCAGCGGGACGGCATGATGGAGTTCATTGCGGAGCCCACAGCAGCGGCACCACCAGAGCCTTTGGCAGGCGAAGACTACTTTTGTCAGGGTAGCTCGTACTAGTTGTCCGCCTTCAAACTTCGCTGTTGTGGGATCCCTTCCCACCTAAACATTTGGGAAGAGGATAAAGGCCACTATAAATAGGACCTAGTCACCACCGTAGAAGGGGACATATCATTGAGATCACCCTCTCAACCACCAGCTCATCGAGCTCAAGAACACCTCACCTCCTGAGGCTGCCCATACACTGTACCGCTATAGATAGATGGGGGAAGGTGATGAAGATGTTGGTGAATATGATGGAGGTGTTGGTGTAGATTGCGGTGACACGATGATGGCCCCGGCGGCGTTCCAGTGCCACCGGGAGAGAGGGGGAGAGAGCCCCCCTTCTTCTTCCTCATCTTGCTTGACCTTCTCCCTATATGGGAGAAGGGTTTCCCCTCCGGTCCATGCCCTCCATGGCGTCGGAGGGGTGAGAGCCCATCCGAGATTGAATCTGTCTCTCTGTCTCTCTCTGTTTCTGTGTTCCAGATTCTGCCCTTTCACCGTTTCTTATATTCCCGGAGATCCGTAACTCCGATTGGGCTGAAATTTGGACGGCATGATGGAGTTCATTGCGGAGCCCACAACAGCGTCACCACCAGAGCCTTTGGCAGGCGAAGACTACTTTTGTCAGGGTAGCTCGTACTAGTTGTCCGCCTTCAAACTTGGCCGTTCTGGGATTGTAGCGACCCGACCCGAATGGATCAAGTCTCTATGCTCCGGTGTCATCCCTGGATCAGTAATGCTGACACCACATAGTACTTCGAAGGATTTATAACAGAGTAGCAATCACACAATTATTACATCGATGTCTCAAAGAGAACTTGATACAATAAATATGGCTTAAGGCCATCTAATATCGATAACAGCGGAAGACTTGGAAGATAAATGGGTCCATCAACTGCAACGGCATCACTGAGTATAGAACCACGACCTAAAAGCACCTTACTCATCGTCTGAAAAGTCTGCAACATGAAAGTTGCAGCCCGAAAACGGGTCAGCACATGGAATATGCTGGCAATGTAACACATAGAGAGTAATGAAATGCAGCAGCTATACTATATGCATATATGGCTGGTGGAAAGCTCTATGGTTACTGTTTTGCGTAAATCCAGTTTCTCCCTACTGCAAAGGAATAAATTTATTTAACTATCATGGTAGTTGAACATCGAGAATGGTTGACAGCATTCCGATCCCAATTAGGTGAACAATTAAAACCGAACAATATTAATTAGAAGTAACATGATGAGATTCACATGATATTCAAGTACTAGATACTCAAGATGTCCATAACCGGGGACACGGCTAATCATGATTAGTTTAGTACACTCTGTAGAGGTTTGCACACTTTTCCCCACAAGACTCGATCGCCTCCGTTGGATTTCTCGCACTACATGGTGTTTGAGAAACGATTGACCGAGACACAGTCTTTCAGAAAAGCTAGCACCTTACGATGGATAGACCGGTACACCTACTTTCCCCTACATCTGCTAGTCTACCCTGTAAGAGTTCGCACGACTTAATCAACTATGCTAGAGCCCATAATGGCTTGTGGCTGCACACGGAAGTTTCTAGCATGAAATATCTTATGATCCCTTTGAGCCTGGGTGGCGGTCCAAAAGAAAAACAGGCAAGTCCTGATAGAAACCAGGTGCCTCAATCCACCCAGATGTGTGTTTAAGTTGCCACCTTAGATAAACCCTTAAAATTATCAAACTCACATCTGTCATGGATATCACTCACCCAATCCACATCTACTAGCATAGCATGGCATAATAAGCAAATGTAGAAGTAACTCCCAAAGGTTGCATAATAAACAGGTAATAGGTACTACCTCATATACTCCCCATCCCACAATTTAATTAGATCCTAATCATGCAATGTGTGAGGATTGATCTAATGCAATAAAACAGGGTTGTAGGAAAGGTATGATCAAAGTGCTACTTGCCTTGCTGATGATCCGCGAGACCTAGAGATTCGAAGTAACAGGCGGCGCACTCCAGGTAATCTATCGCAGACAAACAACAAGCATACAATAAGTACTCATCTAATGCACAGGTAAAACTTGAACAAGAGATCGAACCAGAAAGTTCAACTTAAGAACTCCGGTTGCAAAGAAAGAACGAACCGAACAAAGCAACGGAAACCAACGGCGGAAGAAAACAACTCGGTTCTAGCAAGTTGAAACTAGGTCAAATTTTATAGTAGCAAAACTTATTTAAGTTGATTAGTCGGTACGGCGGTTTCGAAACAAAACTCCAGGCGCTTGAATCACCTGATTCCGATAAACGAGCGGGAAGATGAACTAGAATGAAGTTCGGATCTGAAATCGCGATCAGAAAATCACGGAATAAATCCGACGAAAAAGAAAACGACGAACGGGTAAACGAATGGACGTTCGTTAACCGAGAACAACCAGTGATCACGTTCATTAAGATGAACGGTCCGGTGAACGGTCTCTAAGCAACTAAACCAAAAAACGAAAAACCGATGTAGGGTTTCGAAAAAAACCGAAACAAAGAAACAAAAGAAAACCGGAACGGTTTTTTTTAAAACCGAACCGAGGGGAGGGGTGGCGCGGCGCGGGGCTACCTCGACGAGGGGCTCAGGCGGTGGGGCTAGGCGGCGGGCAGCGGCAGGCGGCGGCGCTGGCGCGGGGCGGCGGCGGCAGGCGGCGGCGGTGGCGGGGCGGCGGCGCGGCAGGCAGCGGCGGCACGGCTGCTGCTACTGCTGCTGCTTGGGGCGGCGGGGCGGTGTGGGGAGGAGAGGGGGGGGGTTGGCTAGGTATTTAAGGGGGGCGGAAGGGTGGCTTGGGGGAGGGGGCAAGGCAAGGGCGGCGGCGGCAGAGTCCTACTAGGACTCGGCGGCGGCGGGGGCGCTGCGCTGTGCGCAGGCGCGCGCGAGGGGAAGGCCGGCTGGGCCTTGGCCCAGGCAGGGCGCTGCGAGTTTTTTTTAGTTTCGCGCGCAGAAAAGAAAAAAAATCTAAACGAACTCCAAAAATCCTGAAGTAAATTTTCCCCGACTCCTAAAAATGAGTCGAACAAAATGAACTTTAAACGGGGCCTAGATGCAATTTTTGAAAACACGCATTTTTCCCTAATCCAAATAAAATGCAAATAAACTTCGGAAAAATCCAAAATTTGATATATTTATTAAATCTTCATTTTTCCTAAATTTGGGAAAGTCATATTATTCCCCTCTCTTATATTTGATATTGGGAAAAATAATTGAAGATGAAATAAATAAAATCAAATGATCCTGTTTTCAAAATTTGAGAAAACTCAAATATGAAAATAACGAAATCTCCAACTCTCTCCGAGGGTCCTTGAGTTGCGTGAAATTTCTAGGATCGACCAAAATGCAAGAAAAATATGCTATGCATGATGATCTAATGTATAACATTCCAAATTGAAAATTTGGGATGTTACAAACCTACCCCCCTTAAGATGAATCTCGCCCTCGAGATTCGGGTTGGCTAGAAAATAGGTGAGGGTGGTCCTTGAGCAAATCTTCTTCTCTCTCCCAGGTGGCTTCATCCTCTGAGTGGTGGTTCCACTGAACTTTACAAAACTTGATAACCTTGCTACGGGTAACTCTGCTGGCAAAATCGAGAATCTTGACTGGTTTCTCCTCATACGTTAAGTCGTCCTTCAACTGAATCGCTTCAAGCGGCACTGTATCTCTTAGCGGTACCTCCGCCATCTCGGTGTGACATTTCTTCAGCTGAGAAACATGGAATACATCATGAACTCCTGACATTCCCTCTGGCAATTCCAACTTATAAGCGACTTCTCCCATACGTTGCAAGATCTTATACGGTCCAACGTAACGTGGTGCTAATTTTCCCTTAGCTCCAAAGCGCTTAACTCCTCGAAGTGGGGATACTCGAAGATAAACTCTGTCTCCGGTTTCGTTAACTGTCTCCTTGCGTTTTGAATCTGCATAGCTCTTCTGCCTGGACTGGGCTACCTTGAGCCTATCGCGAATCAATTTCACCTTCTGCTCAGACTCTTTAATCAAATCGGGTCCAAACAACTGACGGTCTCCAACTTCGTCCCATGACAACGGTGTCCTGCACCTCCTTCTGTATAAAGCTTCGAAAGGTGCCATTTTCAAACTGGTTTGGTAACTGTTGTTATAGGAAAATTCCGCATACGGTAAGTTATCGTCCCAACTAGATCCATAATCTAGTGCACAAGCTCTTAGCATATCTTCCAAAATCTGATTGACTCTCTCGGTCTGTCCATCCGTCTGCGGATGAAAAGTGGTGCTGAACTCTAGCCTGGTTCCCAAAGTTTCATGCAACTGATTCCAAAACTTTGAGGTAAATTGGGTTCCTCTATCTGATACAATACTCCTCGGAACTCCATGCAAACAAATGATCCTAGTCATGTATATCTTTGCCAACTTAGCACTAGTGTAAGTGGTGTTAACTGGAATGAAATGTGCTACCTTCGTTAAACGATCAACTACTACCCATATCGAGTCATAGCCTGCCTTCGTCCTGGGTAGTCCTGTGATAAAATCCATGCCTATCTTATCCCACTTCCATTCGGGTATCGGCAATGGTTGTAACAATCCGGCTGGCTTCTGATGTTCTGCCTTCACTCTATGACACACATCACAAACTGCTACATATGCTGCAATATCCTTCTTCATTCCAGTCCACCAGAATGTTTCCTTTAAATCCAAATACATCTTGGTATTTCCTGGGTGAATCAAATAGGGTGAATCATGTGCCTCTTGCAGAATCAACTTCCCGATCTCTGGGTCATTTGGCACA
The DNA here is from genome assembly GCA_034509565.1 of Triticum monococcum. NCBI lineage: Eukaryota > Viridiplantae > Streptophyta > Magnoliopsida > Poales > Poaceae > Triticum > Triticum monococcum. Next base: position 477,335,579 of record CM067841.1, read on the forward strand.
TAAACACGGTCCTCAAACCATAGGGTATCGTGCTCATCCTCACGAAATCCCTTTGCTTTTCCTTTGCTTAGTTTCTCCTTTATAGAAGCAATTTCCTTGTCAGATTTCTGAGCCTCTCTGATTTTATCCATCAATGTTGACTGAATCTCCAATGCTACCACATAGCCTCTTGGAACTATCTCCAAACATAGTTCATGAAGGTTTTCTGCTAACTCCTTGGGTATTTCTTCCGTCTTTAACGTATTGACATGGCTCTTACGGCTCAATGCGTCAGCTACTACATTAGCTTTTCCGGGATGGTAATGCAATCTCATATCATAATCCTTGATGAGCTCCAACCATCTCCTTTGTCTGAGGTTCAACTCCTTCTGCGTGAAAATGTACTTCAAACTCTTGTGATTCGTGTACATCTCACAATGATTTCCAATGAGGAAATGTCTCCATGTCTTCAATGCATGCACTACGGTTGCTAACTCCAAATCATGTGTGGCATAATTCAACTCATGAGGCTTCAGTTGTCGCGAAGCATATGAAACAACTCTACCTTCCTGCATAAGCACTGCTCCAAGTCCTCGACGTGAAGCGTCGCAATACACCTCATAATTCCTTGGTCTGATTTGGCAAAATCAACACTGGTGAGGTAACCAAACGTTTCTTCAACTCCTGGAAACTAGCCTCACACTCTTCAGTCCATTTGAACTTAGTATCCTTCTTCAACAACTCCGTCATAGGCTTTGCAATCTTTGAAAAGTTCTCAATGAATCTCCGGTAGTATCCTGCGAGTCCAAGAAAACTCCGGATCTCTCCAACTGTCGTTGGGGCTTCCCATTCAGTTACGGTCTCAACCTTTGTGGGGTCAACTGCTATCCCTTCTCCAAATATAACATGTCCAAGAAATCCAACTTCCTTCAACCAAAACTCACATTTGCTAAATTTGGCATATAACTGATGTTCCCTTAGTTTCTCCAAAACCAAACGCAAATGTTCCTTATGCTCCTCTTCATTCTTTGAGAAAATTAGAATGTCATCAATGAACACTACGACAAACTTATCCAAAAACTCCATAAATACCTTGTTCATCAGGTTCATAAAATAGGCAGGCGCGTTAGTCAGTCCAAATGACATAACGGTATACTCGTACAATCCGTATCTCGTGGTAAAAGTTGTCTTCGGAATATCCTGTTCTCTAATCTTCAACTGATGGTATCCCGATCGCAAATCGATCTTGGAAAACACTTTAGCTCCTTGCAAACGGTCAAACAGATCATTAATCATTGGCCGTGGGTACTTGTTCTTGATGGTTACTTCATTTAATCCATGGTAATCAACAACCATCCGTAATGATCCATCCTTCTTCTCCACTAGAAGTACGGGTGATCCCCAAGGCAAAGAACTTGGGCGTATGTAACCTTTCTCTAGTAACTCCTTAATCTGATTCTTAATTTCCACCAAATCTTTTGCTGGCATCCTGTATGGTCTCTTTGATATTGGCCCAGTGCCTGGCAAAAGCTCAATTAAAAACTCAATATCTCTATCTGGTGGCATTCCTAGCAATTCCTCAGGAAATACATCAGGGAAATCCTTCACCACTCGTACTTCTTCCTGCACAACTCCTGATAAAGAATTTACTTGTGTCCTATTTGGCACATGCCGGGATACATACTTGGTCCTTCTTCCTTCTGCCGTTGTGAGCAAAATTGTCTTACTGGCGCAATCGATGTTTCCTCCATACATTGACAGCCAATCCATACCGAGAATTACATCTAGACCTTGGGATTCCAGAATAATTAAATCTGTTGGGAAAACATGCCTTCCTATACTTAATGGCACTTGAAAGCATCCTTGACTGGCCATGTATTCTGCTCCTGGCGAGCTTACTAGCATAGGCGTTTTAAGAACACTAGTGGGTAGGCTATACTTTTCCACAAATCCCCTTGATATGTATGAATGCGATGCACCGGTGTCAAAAAGAATGAGTGCAGTAAATGACTTAACCAAAAACTTACCTATTACTGCATCGGGCTGAGCTTCAACCTCCTCCACATTAACGTGGTTCACCTATCCCCTATTGAAAGGGTTCGGCTTCTTTCCAGAGCTTCCATTGCCATTTCCATTCTGGCCTTCAGGACATTCATTGGCATAATGTCCGGTCTTGGAACACTTGAAACAGGTGACTTCACTTAGATCTCTCTTGGCTGGGGTTGATGGGATGGTACGATTCTGGCCATTGCTTCCTCCATTCCCATTACCATTCTTGTGGCCATTATGGTTGTGCGAACTACCTCCTCCATAGGTATGCTGAAACTGAACTCCCAGTTTAGGGGTAAAACGGGGCTTCTGATGGGCTCCAGAGTTATACTTCCCCTGTCCATACTTCCTCTTGTGGTTCTCAATCTGCTGTTGCTTCCCTTCAATCATGATGGCACGATCTACCAACTCCTGGTAGTTTTTGAAACTTGCTACCATCAACTGCATGCTTAGCTCATCATTCAATCCTTCCATAAACTTCTCCTGCTTAGCCGCATCCGTAGCAACGTCATCTGGGGCATAACGTGCTAACTTGCTGAAGTCGTCAACGTACTGGCCAACTGTCCTTCCTCCTTGGTGTAAGTTGCGAAACTCACGCTTCTTCATGGCCATAGCTCCTGCTGAAACATGGGCAGTGCGGAAAGCTTGCTGAAACTGATCCCATGTGACAGTGTCAACTGGGTAAGTGGCTGTGAAATTCTCCCACCATGCTGGCGCGGGTCCGTCAAGCTGGTGTGCGGCAAACTTCACTTTCTCACCATCTGTGCATCCTGCAGTGGTCAACTCCCTTCCTATCTTGCGGAGCCAATCGTCTGCTACTATTGGCTCGGTGCTAGTGGAAAACACCGGCAGATTCAGCCTAAGGAAACGGGCTAAGTGGTCAACAGGTGGCGGTGGTGGGTTGTTGTTGTTGTTTTGCTGGTTCTGGACTAACAATTGCATCAATTGATTCTGCTGCTGGATCAACTAAGTGAGCTCCGGTGGAAATCCATTGTCACGTCTCGGAGGCATCTGAGGGTTTAGAAAAAACGAGAATTAAGAATAGAGTGAGGTCTAAAGAGAAAACACTACCCCAATGCACATGAGCAAATGCACACAAAATCACTTCATTCAAATCAAACAAGGGCATACAAATGGTCTAGAACTATCGCAAAAGTGCTCGAACTATAATGTATACATGGGGGAAATACTACTAATATTTGGTGGTCATCTAGAAATTTGAATCGGTGGAAGACTCCATGATGTCTGCTCCAGCTTCGTCTTCAAAGTCGGGTTCACTTGGATCAGAATCGGTGTCGTCGAGGATGATGTAGTTGTCCGGACATGCGACGTACATGTCTTCCTTCCTGGATACTAACTCCCCCTTGAGTTCTTCAATCTCTAGCTTAAGATCGCCATTGTGCCTTGCCAGAGCTACGATTTCTTCCATGTAGTCCTTCCGTGTAGCCTTCAGTTCTCCGTCTAGCTCGATGATCCTTGCCTTCGCATTCTTCAACTCTATCATATCATTGCACATCTGGTTCTCGTGGCGTCGAATGTGCTGGTTTAACTCCTGGATGAATGCTGCAATGGATCTATCCTTCTTGGTGCTGACTAACTCCCATTGTTCATCTCGGTGTCCGCAAATCTGGTAGATAGTGTCCTTGAGGTCTTCTTGATAAACTTCTCCAATGCGTCCCACGGTGATATGAGCTGCCAGCTCCTTCCCAGACTCCAGGTTGGTGCACTGAAAACACTATCTATGGGCTTCGTGATTGGCGCGAATGTCCTTCCCGAAACGTGAGCTTGAATCTTCCAGCGCTCCTCTTCAGGCAGAGTGGCGTTGAAAGTCCCGGTGAAGCTTGGTAGTCCAATGTTCAGGTACTTGGTGACTTCCTTCAAGTGAAATCCCAAAGGTGTGCCTTCATCCGGTTGAGCGTACTTGATCTTCGCGTCCGTCATCCTAAAAGAGTAGAAAAGATGAGGAGTTAGAAAATGAGGAGAGAATAGTGATCTATGGCTTTAACTTAGGGGTCGTGTCCTACAGTCAGCGTGTGCTCTGATACCATCTCTGTAGTGACCCGACCCGAATGGATCAAGTCTCTATGCTCCGGTGTCATCCCTGGATCAGTAATGCTGACACCACACAATACTTCGAAGGATTTATAACAAAGTAGCAATCACACACTTATTACATCGATATCTCAAAGAGAACTTGTTACAATAAATATGGCTTAAGGCCATCTAATATCGATAACAGCGGAAGACTTGGAAGATAAATGGGTCCATCAACTCCAACGGCATCACTGAGTATAGAACCACGACCTAAAAGCACCTTACTCGTCGTCTGAAAAGTCTGCAACATGAAATTTGCAACCCGAAAACGGGTCAGCACATGGAATATGCTGGCAATGTAACACATAGAGAGTAATGAAATGCAACAGCTATACTATATGCATATTTGGCTGGTGGAAAGCTCTATGGTTACTGTTTTGCGTAAAGCCAGTTTTTCCCTACTGCAAAGGAATAAATTTATTTAACTATCATGGTAGATGAACATCGAGAATGGTTGACAGCATTCCGATCCCAATTAGGTGAACAATTAAAACCCAACAATATTAATTAGAAGTAACATGATGAGATTCACATGATACTCAAGTACTAGATACTCAAGATGTCCATAACCGGGGACACGGCTAATCATGATTAGTTTAGTACACTCTGCAGAGGTTTGCGCACTTTTCCCCACAAGACTCGATCGCCTCCGTTGGATTTCTCGCACTACATGGTGTTTGAGAAACGGATGACCGAGACACAGTCTTTCAGAAGCACGAGCACCTTACGATGGATAGACCGGTACACCTACTTTCCCCTACATCTGCTAGTCTACCCTGTAAGAGTTTGCACGACTTAATCAACTATGCCAGAGCCCATAATGGCTTATGGCTGCACATGGAAGTTTCTAGCATGAAAGATCTTATGATCCCTTTGAGCCTGGGTGGCGGCCCAAAAGAAAAATAGGCAAGTCCTGATAGAATCCAGGTGCCTCAATCCACCCAGATGTGTGTTTAATTTGCCACCTTAGATAAACCCTTAAAATTATGAAACTCACATCTGTCATGGATATCACTCACCCAATCCACGTCTACTAGCATAGCATGGCATAATAAGCAAACATAGAAGTAACTCCCAAAGGTTTCATAATAAAGAGGTAATGGGTACTACCTCATCTACTCCCCATCCCACAATTTAATTAGATCCTAATCATGCAATGTGTGAGGATTGATCTAATGCAATAAAACAGGGTTGTAGAAAAGGTATGATCAAAGTGTTACATGCCTTGCTGATGATCTGCGAGACCTAGAGATTCGAAGTAACAGGCGGCACACTCCGGGTAATCTATCGCAGACAAACAAAAAGCATACAATAAGTACTCATCTAATGCACAGGTAAAACTCGAACAAGAGATTGAACCAGAAAGTTCAACTTAAGAACTCCGGTTGCAAAGAAAGAACGAACCGAACAAAGCAACGGAAACCAACGGCGGAAGAAAACAACTCGGTTCTAGCAAGTTGAAACTAGGTCAAATTTTATAGTAGCAAAACTTATTTAAGTTGATTAGTCAGAACGGCGGTTTCAAAAAGAAACTCCAGGCGCTTGAATCACCTGATTCCGATAAACGAGCGGGAAGATAAACTAGAACGAAGTTCGGATCTGAAATCGCGATCAGAAAATCGCGGAATAAATCCGACGAAAAAGAAAATGACGAACGGGTAAACAACGGACGTTCGTTAACCGAGAACAACCGGTGATCATGTTCGTTAAGACGAACGGTCCGGCGAACGGTCTCTAAGCAACTAAACCAAAAAAACGAAAAACCGATCTAGGGTTTCGAAAAAAACCGAAACAAAGAAACAAAAGAATATCGGAACGGTTTTTTTTAAAAAAAACCGAACCGAGGGGAGGGGTGGCACGGCGCGGGGCTACCTCGATGAGGGGCTCCGGCGGCGGGGCTAGGCGGGGGGCGGCGGCAGGCGGCGGCGCTGGCGCGGGGCGGCGGCGGCAGGCGGCGGCGCTTGCGGGGCGGTGGCGTGGCAGGCGGCGGCGGCGCAAGCGGCGGCGGCGCGGCTGCTGCTGCTGCTTGGGGCGGCGGGGCGGTGTGGGGAGGAGAGGGGGGTGGCTAGGTATTTAAAGGGGGGGGGGAAGGGTGGCTTGGGGGAGGGGGCAAGGCAAGGGCGGCGGTGGCAGAGTCCTACTAGGACTCGGCGGCGGCGGCGGCGGCGCTGCGCTGCGCGCAGGCGCGCGCGAGGGGAAGGCCGGCTGGGCCAGCTGGGCCTTGGCCCAGGCGGGGCGCTGCGAGTTTTTTTTTTAGTTTCGGGCGCAGAAAAGAAAAAAAAATCTAAACGAACTCCAAAAATCCCGAAGTAAATTTTCCCCGACTCCTAAAAATGAGTCGAACAAAATGAACTTTAAACACGGCCTAGATGCAATTTTTGAAAACATGCATTTTTCCCTAATCCAAATAAAATGCAAATAAACTCCAGAAAAATCCAAAATTTGTTTTATTTATTAAATCTTCATTTTTCCTAAATTTGGGAAAGTCATATTATTCCCCTCTCTTATATTTGATATTGGGAAAAATAATTGAAGATGAAATAAATAAAATCAAATGATCCTCTTTTCAAAATTTGAGAAAACTCAAATATGAAAATAACAAAATCTCCAACTCTCTCCGAGGGTCCTTGAGTTGCGTGAAATTTCTAGGATCGACCAAAATGCAAGAAAAATATGCTATGCATGATGATCTAATGTATAACATTCCAAATTGAAAATTTGGGATGTTACAGGGATCCCTTCCCGCCTAAACATTTGGGAAGAGGACCAAGGCCACTATAAATAGGACCTAGTCACCACCGTAGAAGGGGACAGATCATTCAGATCACCCTCTCAACCACCAGCTCATCGAGATCAAGAACACCTCACCTCCTGAGGCTGCCCATCCACTGTACTAGTTCATCCTCAGCCCCTCGAGGCAATCCACCCACAAAGTAGAGTAGGGTGTTACACCGCAAGGTGGCGCAAACCAGTATAAACCCCCGCGTCTCTTGTTCTTTGGGTTCGTCGAGCTAGTCCGTGGAATCGTTGAGCGTGTGAGTCGTGGAGAGAGTGTTCTTCGTGTGCACCCCAGAGTTCGAACCTCAAGGGTTTGTCGGAACCCGTAATCTGACATTTGGCGCGCCAGGTAGGGGTGCGCTGAAACCTCTCTTCCATCGATCGACGCCCCACTGCTCCACCGCTTCAATGGGTGACAATCTGAGGACTCGTGCCGACCACCGGGCTGCCTGGCCTGCCCGAGCAGGGCCGTCCGCTCAAGAAGACCTCAACTCCACGCTCCAGGTGGCCTACACGCCACCTAATGCCCCCGGGCGTGGGCGGCGCAGATCGGCGCCCTCCGCCCTCGCGTCACGGCGCACGCGCACCACCATGCGGTCTTTAGGATACACTGCGGCAATGGCGCCGCTGATCCGACGGGAGTAGGCGAACATGTGAGCCACGCTCATCGTGTCACGGGAGCTGCTGCGATGCAGGCTCGTGGAGAGTGGTCGCGATGCGCTACTGGAGCACGTCGCCGAACTACTGGACGCTGCGTGTAGAGGCACGCCGCCTTTCTGTTCCTTGCCCATGCCTCAGATCGTCGGAGAGGCATGTGCGAGGCCCCGGCGAGCTCGCTGATAACCCACATGTATAGGGGATCAATTGTAGCCTCTTTCGATAAGTAAGAGTGTCGAACCCAACGAGGAGCTAAAGGTAGAACAAATATTCCCTCAAGTTTTATCGACCATCGATGCAACTCTACGCACGCTTAACCTTCGCTTTACCTAGAGCAAGTATGAAACTAGAAGTACTTTGTAGGTGTAACGGGATAGGTTTGCAAGAATATAAAGAGCACATAAATAAAAACTAGGGGCTGTTTTAGGTAAAGAAGCAGTAAAGTTAGTATAGCGAGTGTGGAAAAGTGGTGGTAGGAGTTGCGAAATTGTCCCTAAGCAATTGACTACGTTACTAGACCGATAGCAAGTTTTATGTGGGAGAGGCCATTGCTAGCATGTCATCCCTGACATGGAATTCTATGCACTTATGATTGGAACTATTAGCAAGCATCCGCAAGTACTAATGTTCATTAAGGTAAAACCCAACCATAGTTTTAAGATATATTGGTCCCCCTTCAATCCCATATGCATCAATTTCTATGCTAGGTAGAAGCTTCTGTCACTCTTGCCCTCCAATACATAGTCCTATCAACATACAACTAACCCTATGGTGTGATCCACACGCACGATCATATGATGGGCACCAAAGGACAACAACATAACCACAAGAAAATTAAACCAATCATAGCAATTCACCAATCACCGATAGGACAACGGAAATCTACTCAGACATCATAGGATGGCAACACATCATTGGATAATAATATGAAGCATAAAGCACCATGTTCTAATAGAGGGTACAACAGGTTGCGGGAGAGTGGACCGCTGTAGATAGATGGGGGGAGGTGATGAAGATGTTGGTGAAGATGACGGAGGTGTTGGTGTAGATTGCGGTGACACGATGATGGCCCCGGCGGCGTCCCGGTGCCATCGGGAGAGAGGGGGAGAGAGCCCCCCTTATTCTTCTTATTCCTCGACCTTCTCCCTAGATGGGAGAAGGGTTTCCCTTCTGGTCCTTGGCATCCATGGCGGCGGAGGGGCGAGAGCCCCTCCGAGATTGGATCTGTCTCTCTCTGTTTCTGCGTTCCAGATTTTGCCCTTTCACCATTTCTTATATTCCCAGATATCCGTGACTCCGATTGGGCTGAAATTTGGACACGATTTTTATCCGGATATTAGCTCTCTTGCCGCGAAAGAAGGGAACCAACCTCCTTAGGGGGTGGCCACGAGGGCCCAGGGCACGCCTGACCCCCTGGGGTGCGCCCCCTGCCTTGTGCCCCCCTCGGGCATCGTCTCATGTTGATTCTTCTTCCCAAAAATCACATATATTTCAAAAAGAATCTCTTTTAATTTTCATCCTGTTTGGACACGTTTGTTATGGATTTTCTGTGAAACAAAAAACATGCAACAAACAGGAACTGGCACTGGGCACTGGATCAATATGTTAGTCCCAAAAATAGTATAAAAAGTTGCCAAAAGTATATGAAAGTTGTAGAATATTGGCATGGAACAATAAAAAATTATAGATACGACGGAGACGTATCAGCATCCCCAAGCTTAATTCCTGCTCGTCCTCGAGTAGGTAAATGATAAAAAAGATAATTTTATATGTGGAATGCTACCAAGCATAATCTTGATCATGTAATCTAATCATGGCATGAATATTAAAACACGAGTGATTCAAAGCAATAGTCTATCATTTGACATTAAGACAATAATACTTCAAGCATAGTAATAAAGCAATCATGTCTTTGCAAAATAACATGGCCAAAGAAAGTTATCCCTACAAAATAATATGGTCTGGCATGCTCCATCTTCACACACAAAGCATTCAAATCATGCACAACCCCGATGACAAGCCAATCAATTGTTTCATACTTTTGACGTTCTCAAACCTTTTCAACTTTTACACAATACATGAGCATGAGCCATGGATATAACACTATAGGTGGAATAGAATATGATGATGGAGGTTGTGTGGAGAAGACAAAAAAGGGAGAAAGTCTCACATTGACGTGGCTAATCAACGGGCTATGGAGATGCCCAACAACTGATGTCAATGCGAGGAGTAGGGATTGCCATGCAACGGATGCACTAGAGCTATAACTGTATGAAAGCTTAAACTGAAACTAAGTGGGTGTGGATCCAACTTGCTTGCTCATGAAGACCTAGGGCATTTGAGGAAGCCCATCGTTGGAATATACAAGCCAAGTTCTATAATGAAAATTCCCACTAGTATATGAAAGTGATAAGTCAAGAGACTCTCTATATGAAGAACATGGTGCTACTCTGAAGCACAAGTGTGGTAAAAGGATAGTAACATTGTCCCTTCATCTTTTCTCTCATTTTTTATTTTCTCTCATTTTTTATTTTTTTATTTTTTTGTAGGCTTCTTTGGCCTCTCTCTTTTTGGGGGGGCTTCTTTTGCCACTTTTATTTTGATGACCTCACATGGGACAATGTTCTAATAATGATGATCATCACACTTTTATTTACTTACAACTCAATATTACAACTTGATACTAGAACAAAGATATGACTCTATATGAATGCCTCCGGCGGTGTACCGGGATGTGCAATGATCTAGCATAGCAATGACATCAAAAAACGGACAAGCCATGAAAATATCATGCTAGCTATCTTACGATCATGCAAAGCAATATGACAATAATTCTCAAGTCATGTATATGATGATGATGGAAGTCGCATGGCAATATATCTCGGAATGGCTATGGAAATGCTATAATAGGTAGGTATCGTGGCTGTTTTGTGGAAGATATAAGGAGGCTTATGTGTGATAGAGAATATCGTATCACGGGGTTTGGATGCACCGGCGAAGTTTGCACCAACTCTCGAGGTGAGAAAGGGCAATGCACGGTACCGAAGAGGCTAGTAATGATGGAAGGGTGAGAGTGCGTATAATCCATGGACTCAACATTAGTCATAAAGAACTCACATACTTATTGCAAAAATCTATTAGTCATCGAAACAAAGTACTACGCGCATGCTCCTAGGGGGATAGATTGGTAGGGAAAGACCATCGCTCATCCCCGACCGCCACTCATAAGGAAGATAATCAATAAATACCTCATGCTCCAACTTTGTTACATAACGGTTCACCATACGTGCATGCTACGGGAATCACAAACTTCAACACAAGTATTTCTACAATCCACAACTACCCACTAGCATGACTCTAATATCACCATCTTTATACCGCAAAACTATTGCAGCGAATCAAACATATCATATTTAGTGATCTACAAGTTTTATGTATGATTTTATGACTAACCATGTGAATGACCAATTCCTGTCATCTCTCTAAATAGATATAAGTGAAGCAAGAGAGTTTCATTATTTCTACAAAAGATACGCCCACGCTCTAACAAAAATAAGTGAAGCAAAAGAGCATTCCACAAATGGCGGTTTTCTATGTGAAGAGAAATAGGCAATCCAAACTTCAAATGATATAAGTGAAGCACATGAAGCATTCTATAAAGCCATACTCAAAAGATATAAGTGAAGTGCAAAGAGCATTCTATATATCAGCCAAGGACTATCTCATACCAGCATGGTGCATAAAAGAAAAGTTAAACTAAATGAAAAAGACGCTCCAAGATTTGCACATATCGCAATTACGAAACGAATCCGAAAACATACCGATACTTGTTGAAGAAAGATGGGATGCCTTCCGAGGCATCCCCAAGCTTAGACGCATGAGTCTACTTGAATATTTACTTGGGGTGCCTTGGGCATCCCCAAGCTTGAGCTCTTGCCTCTCCTCCTTATCCTCATATCGAGACATCCTCGATCTTCGAACACTTGATCCACACAAAACGCAACAAAAAGTTCGGTAAGATCCATTAGTATAATAAAGCAAATCACTAATCTAAGTACTGTTGCAAACCAATTCATATTTTTTTGCATTGTATCTACTGTAATATAACTTTTGCATGTCTTAGTCCACTGATAGAAATCAATAGTTTCATCAAAACAAGCAAACTGTGCATCAAAAACAGAATCTGTCTTAAACAGGACAGTCTGTAGTAATCTGAACATTCACCATACCTCTGGTACTCCAAACATTCTGAACAAATTAGGAAAAATAAAAAATTTGTATAGAAAGACATTGCAAAAATTTCAGAACCGTTTGACGTTTCGATAAAAAATATAAAATCGCGCACTACAGCCAAAGTTTCTGTTCTGCACCGCACAAACCAACAAGCAATCTAAAACATCCTAAAGGCAAACCTCGGAAAATTATTTTATTTTTAAACTTTATAAAAGAACACAACAGAAATAAATGAATCTCTAAAACTTCCAGGTTGTCTCCCTGGCAGAGCTTTCTTTAAAGCCATTAAGCTCGGCATATAGTGCTCAAGTAATGGATCCACCCGGATCCCAAGGTATATCAAAGCCAATTTTAATTAACAATGATTTGTGATTTAGTAGTGAGCACAAAGTAACATATATCATGTAATGATGAAGTCTAACTCTCTTCCTATGCATCGGCATGTCATAAAAGAACAATTCATGCACCCAAAGTAAAGGCCAATACATAGCATAAGCAGTTTCTTGGAATTTTATCGTGTGGGAAACATAGAAGGGTGGAGATATAGTTCCTCACTCATAATAATTGCAAGTAGGAGAAGCAAGCACACGCATATTATATCTATCAAAATCATCATGTGTAGTAGTAAAATGCAAGCCATCAACATAATCCTTAATAAGGGCAAACTTCTCCGATATAGTGTAGTTGGGAGAATTCAAAAAGATAATAGGACTATCACGCGTGGGTGCAATAGGAACAATTTCATGTTTAACATAAGGAACTATAGCGAGTTCACCTCCATAAGCATAATTCATATTGGCATCTTGGCCACAAGCAAAGCAAGCATCATCAAAAATGCATATTTCAAAAGAATCAACGGGATCATAACAATCATCATAGCATTCATCCTTTGGTAAGCACGAAGGGAATTTAAACAATGTATGAGTTGAAGAGTTACTCTCACTAGAAGGTGGGAACGGGTGATCAATCTGCTCTTCCTCCTTTTGTTCTTCGCTCTCCTCCTCATCTTTTTCATCCAATGAGCTCACAATGTCATTACTTTCTTCTTCCATAGACTCCTGCAAAATATTAATCTCTTCTTGGGCAGTGGAGAGTCTCTCAATAAAATCATCAATACCGGGATTGAATTCATAATTATCATAGCAATATTTAAGTATAGCAAAATTTTCAGTTCTATAAACTAAATCATCAAAATCTTCAAACTCTTTAAACAAAGATTCAATTTCATAAGAACCCATAAAAGCAACAAATTCTTCTATTCGTTCCACATCATAGTAATCATATATACCATTAGCATAAGAAGCTAAGGTTTCATTATCATTAAATTCACATGAAAAGGGAAGGTGTGGAGCCTTCATCCTAGAGCAACAAGTATAATCATATCTCAAGCATAGTTGCCAAGCATACCAATACAACATATAAATTTGATCCCTTAATAGTTTCCCTTTTTGAGCCAAGCGATAATCCCTAACGTATTCATGTTGACCCAACGTATCTCCCATTACAAAGTTGAATGGGGTTTTCTCAGGATTATCGAATTAGTACATAATATCTTTCACATAATGAGCACCGAGGGTTTTAGGAGGTTCCCCATATCCATGACTGGCAAGTAAACCTATTTTTTTTTTGTATTTCGTATTCCGTATCCATAATTAAAGATAGAGAACAACTTAGAACAGAAAATAAAAATTACTTAGTGATAAAGCAAACAAGCACACATGAGAATATTCACCCCACGCTATGACTCCCCGGCAACGGCGCCAGAAAAAGGTCTATCAATTGTAGCCTCTTTCGATAAGTAAGAGTGTCAAACCCAACGAGGAGCTAAAGGTAGAACAAATATTCCCTCAAGTTTTATCGACCACTGATACAACCTACGCACACTTGATGTTTGCTTTACCTAGAGCAAGTATGAAACTAGAAGTACTTTGTAGGTGTAACGGGATAGGTTTGCAAGAATATAAACAGCACGTCAATAAAAACTAGGGGTTGTTTTAGGTAAAGAAGCAATGAAGTTAGCATAGCCAGTGTGGAAAAGTGGTGGTAGGAGTTGCGAAATTGTCCCTAAGCAACTGACTATGTTACTAGACCAATAGCAAGTTTTATGTGGGAGAGGCCACTGCTAGCGTGTCATCCCTGACTTGGAATTCTATGAACTTATGATTGGAACTATTAGCAAGCATCTGCAAGTACTTACTTTCATTAAGGTAAAACCCAACCATAGCTTTAAGATATATTGGCCCCCCTTCAATCTCGTATGCATCCATTTCAATGCTAGGTTGAAGCTTCTGTCACTCTTGCCCTCCAATACATAGTGCTATCAACATAAAACTAACCCTATGGTGTGATCCATGCGCGCGCTCATATGATGGACACCAAAGGACAACAACATAACCACAAGCAAATTAAACCAATCATAGCAATTCACCAATCACTGATAGAACAACGAAAATCTACTCAGACATCATAGGATGACAATACATCATTGGATAATAATATGAAGCATAAAGCACCATGTTCAAGTAGAGGGTACAGCGGGTTGCGGGAGAGTGAACCGCTGTAGATAGATGGGGGAAGGTGATGAAGATGTTGGTGAAGATGACGGAGGTGTTGATGTAGATTGCGGTGACACGATGATGGCCCTGGCGGCGTGCCGGTGCCATCGGGAAGAGGGAGAGAGAGCCCCCCTTCTTCTTCCTCTTCTTGCTTGACCTTCTCCCTATATGGGAGAAGGGTTTCCCCTCTGGTCCATGGCCTCCATGGCGTCGGAGGGCTGAGAGCCCCTCCGAGATTGCATCTGTTTCTCTGTCTCTCTCTGTTTTTGTGTTCCAGATTCTGCCCTTTCACCGTTTCTTATATTCCCGGGGATCTGTAACTCCGATTGGGCTGAAATTTGGATGGCATGACGGAGTTCATCGCGGAGCCCACAGTAGCGTCACCACCAGAGCCTTTGGCAGGCAAAGGCTACTTTTGTCAGGGTAGCTCGTACTAGTTGTCCACCTTCAAACTTCGCCGTTGTGGGATCCCTTCCCGCCTAAACATTTGGGAAGAGGACCAAGGCCACTATAAATAGTACCTAGTCACCATCATGGAAGGGGACAGATCATTGAGATGACCCTCTCAACCACCAGCTCATCGAGATCAAGAACACCTCACCTCCTGAGGCTGCCCATCCACTGGACTAGTTCATCCTCAGCCCCTCGAGGCAATCCACCCACAAACTAGAGTAGGGTGTTACACCACAAGGTGGCCCGAACCAGTATAAACCCCCGCATCTCTTGTTCTTTGGGTTTGTCGAGCTAGTCCGTGGAATCGTTGAGCGTGTGAGTCGAGGAGAGAGTGTTCTTCATGCGCACCCCAGAGTTCAAACCTCAAGGGTTTGCCGGAACCCGTAATCTGACATTTGGCGCGCCAGGTAGGGGTGCGCTGAAATCTGTCTTACATCGATCGACGCCCCACTGCTCCACCGCTTCAATGGGTGACAACCTGAGGACTCGTGCCGGCCACCGGGCTGCCTGGCCTGCCCGAGAAGGGCCGTCCACTCAAGAAGACCTTAACTCCGCGCTCCAGGTGGCCCGCACGCCGCCTAATGCCCTTGGGCGCGGGCGGCGCAGACCGGCGCCCTCCGCCCTCGCCCCGCGGCACACTCGCACCACCATGCAGTCTTCAGGATACGCTGCGGCAATGGCGCCGCACATCCGACGGGAGTAGGCGAACATGTGAGCCACGCTCATCGTGTCACGGGAGCTGCTACGATACAGGCTGGTGGAGAGTGGTCGCGATGCGCTGCTGGAGCACGTCGCCGAACTACTGGACGCTGCGTGTAGAGGTACGCCGCCTTTCTGTTCCTTGCCCATGCCTCAGATCGTCGGAGAGGCGTGTGCGAGGCCCCGGCGAGCTCGCTGATAACCCACAAGTATAGGGGATCAATTGTAGCCTCTTTCGATAAGTAAGAGTGTCGAACCCAACGACGAGCTAAAGGTAGAACAAATATTCCCTCAAGTTTTATCGACCACCGATGCAACTCTACGCACGCTTGACATTTGCTTTACCTAGAGTAAGTATGAAACTAGAAGTACTTTGTAGGTGTAACGGGATAGGTTTGCAAGAATATAAATAGCACATAAATGAAAACTAGGGGCTGTTTTAGGTAAAGAAGCAGTAAAGTTAGTATAGCGAGTGTGGATAAGTGGTGGTAGGAGTTGCGAAATTGTCCCTAAGCAATTGACTACGTTACTAGACCGATAGCAAGTTTTATGTGGGAGAGGCCACTGCTAGCATGTCATCCCTGACATGGAATTCTATGCACTTAAGATATATTGGTCCCCCTTCAATCCCATATGCATCAATTTCTATGCTAGGTTGAAGCTTCTGTCACTCTTGCCCTCCAATACATAGTCCTATCAACATACAACTAACCCTATGGTGTGATCCACACGCACGATCATATGATGGGCACCAAAGGACAAGAACATAACCACAAGAAGATTAAACCAATCATAGCAATTCACCAATCACCGATAAGACAACGAAAATCTACTCAGACATCATAGGATGGCAACACATCATTGGATAATAATATGAAGCATAAAGCACCATGTTCTAGTAGAGGGTACAACGGGTTGCGGGAGAGTGGACCGCTGTAGATAGATGGGGGAAGGTGATGAAGATGTTGGTGAAGATGACGGAGGTGTTGGTGTAGATTGCGGTGACACGATGATGGCCCCGGCGGCGTTCCGGTGCCACCGGGAGAGAGGGGGAGAGAGCCCCCCTTATTCTTCTTATTGACCTTCTCCCTAGATGGGAGAAGGGTTTCCCCTCTGGTCCTTGGCATCCATGGTGGCGGAGGGGCGAGATCCCCTCCGAGATTGGATCTGTCTCTCTCTGTTTTTGCGTTCCAGATTTTGCCCTTTCACCGTTTCTTATATTCCCAGAGATCCATAACTCCGATTGGACTGAAATTTGGACATTATTTTTATCCGGATATTAGCTTTCTTGAGGCGAAAGAAGGGCACCAACTTCCTTACGGGGTGTCCACGAGGGCCCAGGGCACGCCTGACCCCCTGGGTCGCGCCCCCCCTGCCTTGTGCCCCCCCGGGCATCGTCTCGCGTTGATTCTTCTTCCCAAAATTCACATATATTTCAAAAAGAATCTCTGTCAGTTTTTATCCCGTTTGGACACGTTTGTTATGGATTTTCTGCGAAACAAAAAACATGCAACAAACAGGAACTGGCACTAGGCACTGGATCAATATGTTAGTCCCAAAAATAGTATAAAAAGTTGCCAAAAGTATATGAAAGTTGTAGAATATTGGCATGGAACAATAAAAAATTATAGATACGACGGAGACATATCAGCATCCCCAAGCTTAATTCCTGCTCGTCCTCGAGTAGGTAAATGATAAAAAAGATAATTTTATATGTGGAATGCTACCTAGCATAATCTTGATCATGTAATCTAATCATGGCATGAATATTAAGACACGAGTGATTCAAAGCAATAGTCTATCATTTGACATTAAGACAATAATACTTCAAGCATAGTAATAAAGGAATCATGTCTTTTCAAAATAACATGACCAAAGAAAGTTATCCCTACAAAATAATATGGTCTAGCATGCTCCATCTTCACCAGACAAAGCATTCAAATCATGCACAACCCCGATGACAAGCCAAGCAATTGTTTCATACTTTTGACGTTCTCAAACCTTTTCAACTTTTACACAATACATGAGCAAGAGCCATGGATATAACACTACAGGTGGAATAGAATATGATGATGGAGGTTGTGTGGAGAAGACAAAAAGGGAGAAAGTCTCACATCGACGCGGCTAATCAACGGGCTATGGAGATGCCCAACAACTGATGTCAATGTGAGGAGTAGGGATTGCCATGCAACGGATGCACTAGAGCTACAACTGTATGAAATCTCAAACCGAAACTAAGTGGGTGTGGATCCAACCTGCTTGCTCATGAAGACCTAGGGCATTTGAGGAAGCCCATCGTTAGAATATACAAGCCAAGTTCTATAATGAAAATTTCCACTAGTATATGAAAGTGATAACTCAAGAGACTCTCTATATGAAGAACATGGTGCTACTCTGAAGCACAAGTGTGGTAAAAGGATAGTAACATTGTCCCTTCTATCTTTTCTCTCATTTTTTATTTTTTTCTCTTTTTTCTCTTTTTATTTTTTTGTAGGCTTCTTTGGCCTCTCTCTTTTTTGGGGGGCTTCTTTTGCCACTTTTATTTTGATGACATCACATGGGACAATGTTCTAATAATGATGATCATCACACTTTTATTTACTTACAACTCAATATTACAACTTGATACTAGAACAAAGATATGACTCTATATGAATGCCTCCGGCGGTGTACCGGGATGTGCAATGATCTAGCATAGCAATGACATCAAAAAACGGACAAGCCATGAAAATATCATGCTAGCTATCTTACGATCATGCAAAGCAATATGACAATAATGCTCAAGTCATGTATAAGATGATGATGGAAGTTGCATGGCAATATATCTCGGAATGGCTATGGAAATGCCATAATAGGTAGGTATGGTGGCTGTTTTGAGGAAGATATAAGGAGGCTTATGTGTGATAGAGCATATCGTATCACGGGGTTTGGATGCACCGGTGAAGTTTGCACCAACTCTCGAGGTGAGAAAGGGCAATGCACGGTACCGAAGAGGCTAGCAATGATGGAAGGGTGAGAGTGCGTATAATCCATGGACTCAACATTAGTCATAAAGAACTCACATTCTTATTGCAAAAATCTATTAGTCATCGAAACAAAGTACTACACACATGCTCCTAGGGGGATAGGTTGGTAGGAAAAGACAATCGCTCATCCCCGACCGCCACTCATAAGGAAGACAATCAATAAATACCTCATGCTCCAACTTCGTTACATAACGGTTCACCATACGTGCATGCTACGGGAATCACAAACTTCAACACAAGTATTTCTACAATCCACAACTACCCACTAGCATGACTCTAATATCACCATCTTTATACCACAAAACTATTGCAGCGAATCAATCATATCATATTTAGTGATCTACAAGTTTTATGTATGATTTTATGACTAACCATGTGAATGACCAATTCATGTCATCTCTCTAAATAGATATAAGTGAAGCAAGAGAGTTTCATTCTTTCTACAAAAGATATGCCCACGCTCTAACAAATATAAGTGAAGCAAAAGAGCATTCTACAAATGGCGGTTTTCTATGTGAAGAGAAACAAGCAATCCAAACTTCAAATGATATAAGTGAAGCACATGAAGCATTCTATAAATCCATACTCAAAAGATATAAGTGAAGTGCAAAGAGCATTCTATAAATCAACCAAGGACTATCTCATACCAGCATGGTGCATAAAAGAAAAGTGAAAACTAAATGAAAAAGACGCTCTAAGATTTGCACATATCGCATGAACGAAACGAATCCGAAAACATACCGATACTTGTTGAAGAAAGATGGGATGCCTTCCGGGGCATCCCCGAGCTTAGACGCTTGAGTCTACTTGAATATTTACTTGGGGTGCCTTGGGCATCCCCAAGCTTGAGCTCTTGCCTCTCCTCCTTATCTTCATATCAAGACATCCTCGATCTTCGAACACTTCATCCACACAAAACGCAACAAAAAGTTCGGTAAGATCCATTAGTATAATAAAGCAAATCACTAATCTAAGTACTGTTGCAAACCAATTCATATTTTTTTGCATTGTATCTACTGTAATATAACTTTTTCATGGCTTAATCCACTGATAGAAATCGATAGTTTCATCAAAACAAGCAAACTATGCATCAAAAACAGAATCTGTCTTAAACGGGATAGTCTGTAGTAATCTGAACATTCACCATACCTCTGGTACTCCAAACATTCTGAACAAATTAGGAAAACTAAACAATTTGTATATAAAGACAGTGCAAAAATTTTCATAACCGTTTGACGTTTCGATAAAAAATGTAAAATCGCGCACTACAACCAAAGTTTCTGTTCTGCACCGCACAAACCAACAAGCAATCTAAAACATCCTAAAGGCAAACCTCGGCAAATTATTTTATTTTTAAACTTTATAAAAGAACACAACAGAAATAAATGAATCTCTAAAATTTCCGGGTTGTCTCCCTGGCAGCACTTTCTTTAAAGCCATTAAGCTAGGCATATACTGCTCAAGTAATGGATCCACCCGGATCCCAAGGTATATCAAAGCCAATTTTAATTAACAATGATTGGTGATTTAGTAGTGAGCACAAAGTAACATTTATCATGTAATGACGAAGTCTAACTCTCTTCATATGCATTGGCATGTCATAAAAGAATGAAAGCACAAGTGCTCTCCAGGTGGTTTTGGTAATTAATGTCAACATATCTTTTGTTGGACTAACGTTTTTATCTAGTATGTTTCAGATAAGTTCAACAATGGAGTGGCATGGACTAAAGGTTGTGGGAACTCCTTCAAGATGCTAAGGATAAAGGATTGGCTAAAGCTTCAAGCTCAGGACTCTTCATTTTACACTTTTAGTGATCCAAGATCACATTGAGTCCATAGGAAAGGCCAATACTATCAAGGAGGGATGAGATGTTGATAATGAGCCTCTTGCTCAAAGTGCTTAGTGATATGCTCCAAAATCCTCAACTACTTCCCATATCCTCAAATGACCTAAACCCTAAGCCAAACTCGGTCATACCGATTCTTTCAACCCGGCGCCACCGAGTTTCACTTGTCATTTGCCACTGCCAAACCCTAGCAATTCGGTCTCACCGATGGGATCTCGGTCTCACCGAGATGGGCTTGCAAACTCTCTGTTACCTGTTGCAATATCTTCGGTCCAACCGAGATATGTAATCGGTCCCACCGAGTTTTCTTGGCCAACTCTTTGTTTCGCTTATTACCCAAATCGGTCCCACCGAGTTTGAGTAATCGGTCAAACCGAGTTTTGGATTTTCCCTAACCCTAGCACATCGGTCCCACCGAGTTGTTCCAATCGGTCCCACCGAAATTCCTAAGGGTCACTAAGTTTACTGTTTTGGTCCGACCGAGTTTTCTGATTCGGTCCCACCGAGATTGGTAAATTGTGTGTAACGGTTGGATTTTGTGTGGAGGCTATATATACCCCTCCACCTCCTCTTCACTCGTGGAGAGAGCCATCAGAACACATACACCATTCCAACTCATATGTTCTGAGAGAGAACCACCTACTCATGTGTTGAGACCAAGATATTCCATTCCAACCATATGAATCTTGATCTCTAGCCTTCCGCAAGTTGCTTTCCACTCAAATCTTCTTTCCACCAGATCAAAATCCTATGAGAGAGAGTTGAGTGTTGGGGAGACTATCATTTGAAGCACAAGAGCAAGGAGTTCATCATCAGCACACCATTCGTTACTTCTTGGAGAGTGGTGTCTCCTAGATTGGCTAGGTGTCACTTGGGAGCCTCCGACAAGATTGTGGAGTTGAACCAAGGAGTTTCTAAGGGCAAGGAGATCGCCTACTTCGTGAAGATCTACCGCTAGTGAGGCAAGTCCTTCGTGGGCGATGGCCATGGTGGGATAGACAAGGTTGCTTCTTCGTGGACCCTTCGTGGGTGGAGCCCTCCGTGGACTCGCGCAACCGTTACCCTTCGTGGGTTGAAGTCTCCATCAACGTGGATGTAGGATAGCACCACCTATCCGAACCATGGGAAAAACATCAGTGTCTCTGATTGCGTTTGAATTCTCCAAACCCTTCCCTTTACAATCTTGCAAGTTGCATGCTTTACTTTCCGCTGCCTATACACTCTTTGCATACTTGCTTGATATGTGTTGTGAATGTTGAAATTATGCCTAAACTCCACTTAAACTGAAAAAGCTTAAAAATTGCAACTTTAGCCTTGAGTGTCTACCCCCCCCCTTTCTAGACACACCTACTTCTAGATCCTACAAGTGGTATCAGAGCTTTGGTCTCCATTGCCTTGGTTTAATCACCATTGGAGGAAGATGGATGTGTCTACTTTAGGGAGTCTTAGACATAGAGTGCCTATTCTTGATGGAGAATATTTTCATGAGTGGAAAAATGAGATGCTTGTAATCTTCAATCAATACCATGTGAACAAGTATATTGCTAGCCCTTGTGCACCTCATATTGATCCCTTGCATCCTACCTTACATGAAGATATTGACATGATTCGCAATCTTAGAACTATTGAGCTCATCATTAGAGGATTGCCCAAAAATTTGATTGCTAGTTTGCCAACTCTTAATTGTGCCCATACTATATGGAAATTTCTTGAGGAACGATTTCCCGATCATTCCTTGAAAAATTTGGATGAAATTCTCCATAAATCTATTGCCTTGAGTAAAATGAACTCTAGTGATCCTAGTTTTGGTGATTGTCTATTTGAGCTTACCAATCTCAAGCATGCTAAAGGAGATGCTAGAATCATTAGTGATATTATAGTTGAAGCTATAAGAATTCATAAAAGTGACCACTTTGATGATCATTTATCTAATGAATTACCCTCTCTAGGAAATGATGAGTCACAACATCATGGTGAACATGGATACTATGATGATGATGATAGTGACTTCGATCTTGATGATGCAATGAGACATTTTGGTCTTATGGCAAATCATCGGGGATATGCGTCAGGAGGAAAGGAATGGGTTCTTGATAGTGGATGTACTGATCATATGACTGGAGATGAAGAGATGTTCCGTGAGCATGCTGAAAACGACGGCCCTCGGAAATATGTCACCTTTGGTGATAATTCAAAGGGTAAAGTGGTTGGCCTTGGTAAGGTGTCCATCTCACATGATAGTTCCATTCAAAATGTCATGCTCGTTGAATCTCTCGGGTACAACTTACTTTCGGTATCTAGACTTGCTGATTTCGGTTTAAATGTCCTATTTACTGAGGTAGATTGCCAAGTGTTTCGTCAAGACAATCATAAAATGGTCTTTACCGGTATGCGTAGAGGTGACCTTTACATTGTCGATTTCTCTAAAAACGCACAACCTAAAACTTTCTTTATTGCTAAATCCTCAAAAGGTTGGTTGTGGCATAGACGACTAGGTCATGTTGGCATGAGAAACCTTGACAAGCTTATTAAGGGAAATCATATCCTTGGAGTTAACGATGTCATATTTGATAAGGATAGACTTTGCAGTGCTTGTCAAGCAGGTAAACAGGTTGGAGGAAGGCATCCCGTGAAGAACATCATGACCACAAGGAGGCCACTCGAGCTACTTCATATGGATCTCTTTGGTCCCAACGCCTACAAGAGTCTCGGTGGAAATTCTTTTGGTGTAGTTATAATTGATGATTTTTCAAGATTTACGTGGGTGTTCTTTCTTAATGACAAGTCGCAGGTCCAGAAGATCTTCAAAAACTTCGCTAGGAAGGCCCAAAATCAGTTTGACGTGAAGATCAAGAAGGTTCGAAGTGACAACGGAACGGAGTTCAAGAACGCAAATGTGGATATCTTTCTTGACGAGGAAGGGATCTCACACGAGTTCTCGGCTACGTACACACCTCAACAAAACGGAGTTGTTGAGAGGAAGAACCAGACGCTCATCGAAATGGCAAGAACGATGCTTGATGAATACAAGACACCGAAGCACTTTTGGGCAGAAGCGGTTGAGACAGCTTGTCACGCAACAAATCGCTTGTATCTTCACAAGCTACTCGGCAAGACAGCATACGAGCTCCTCACCAGTAACAAACCCCAAGTTGGATACTTTTGAGTATTCGGCTGAAAGTGCTACATTCTTGATAAGCATCATCGTTCAAAGTTTGCTCCTAAATCTCATGAAGGTTTTCTACATGGTTATGGCTCAAACTCTCACACTTACCGTGTCTACAACAATTTCACCCGAAAGGTTGAAGAGATCGTAGATGTGAAGTTTGATGAATCTAATGGCTCGCAAGTAGAGCAATTGCCAATTGATGTAGGAGACAAAGACTCTCCAGAAGCAATCCAAGACTTATCCATTGGCAAAGTTCGTCCAACGGAGGTGAAGGAGAGTACTTCATCCATCCAAGTGGAAGCTTCTACTTCACGATAGGGTGAACCAAGATTCGACACGGAAGCATCCACAAGTGTGACACGCCAAGATGAAGAAGACGAGGAATTACATCAAGACGAACATCAACAACCTCCTTCTCCACCACGACAAGAGAATGACAACGTCAACAATGAAGAAGGCCAAGAAGAAGAACAAGATGAAGAAGATGCTCAATGAAGGCCCAAGCAAAAGCTCTCACGAGTTCGAGCAAGAATCACCAAAGATCATCCCGTCGAGCAAATCCTCAATGATATACAAACCGGGAGAATCACTCGCTCAAAAACTCGCTTAGCTAACTTTTGTGAAAACTACTCATTCATCTCTAGCATTGAACCTATGAAGGTTGAAGAAGCATTGGAAGATCCGGATTGGATAAACGCTATGCATGAAGAGCTACACAATTTTGAGAGAAACCAAGTTTGGACATTGGTTGAGAAGCCCGACAACAGCCACAACATCATTGTTACCAAATGGGTGTTTCGCAACAAGCAAGATGAAGATGGACAAGTGGTTCGCAACAAAGCACGTCTCGTCTCCCAAGGATACACACAAGTCGAAGGTATGGACTATGGTGAGACATATGCTCCCGTTGCTAGACTTGAGTCCGTTCGCATCTTACTTGCCTATGCTAATCACCATAATATCACCTTGTACCAAATGGACATTAAAAGTGCTTTTCTAAATGGCGAAATAGAAGAGGAAGTTTATGTTAAACAACCTCCTGGTTTTATCAATCCTAAGAAACCAAATCATGTTTACAAACTTCACAAAGCTCTTTATGGTCTTAAACAAGCTCCTAGAGCATGGTATAAATGCTTGACCAAGTTCCTTATTGCAAGTGGTTTCGAAATTGGTAAAATTGATTCTACTCTTTTTACTAAAAGGGTTAATGGAGAACTATTTGTATGCCAAGTTTATGTTGATGATATCATATTTGGTTCAACTAACCCTCTCTTTAGTGAAAAGTTTGGAAAGCTAATGTCAGAGAAGTTTGAGATGTCTATGATGAGTGAACTCAAATTCTTTCTCGGTTTGCAAATCAAGCAAACTAAGGAAGGTACATTTGTCTCTCAAATGAAGTACACCAAGGACTTATTCAAGAAGTTCAATATGCAAGAGTGCAAAGGTATGTCTACCCCCATGCCCACTAGTGGACATAATGATTTGACCAAAGGTGGTGAACCGGTTGATCAAAAGGTTTATCGCTCTATGATTGGTTAATTGCTATACCTATGTGCTTCACCTCCCGATATTATGCTAAGTGTGTGCATGTGTGCACGATATCAAGCTGCTCCTAAGGAATATCATCTTAAGGCTGTGAAAAGGATAGTGAGATACTTAATTCATACACCAAACTTTGGCATTTGGTATCCTAAAAGGTCTTCTTTTGATCTTGTTGGCTATTCTGACTCGGATTATGCCGGAGACAAGGTTGATAGGAAGTCCACTTCAGGTACTTCTCAATTTCTTGGTAGATCTCTTGTGTCTTGGTCCTCTAAGAAACAAAACTCGGTATCCTTATCCACCGCCGAAGCTGAATACATTGCTGCTGGTTCATGTTGTGCTCAATTACTTTGGATGACCCAAACTCTTAAAGATTATGGGATCTATGTGAAACATGTTCCACTGCTTTGTGACAATGAAAGTGCTATCAAAATTGGTCATAATCCTGTACAACATTCTCGAACTAAGCATATTGAAGTTCGTCATCATTTCATTCGAGATCATGTTGCTAAGGGTGACATAAATCTTAAGCATGTTCGCACTGATAAGCAATTAGCGGATATATTCACTAAACCACTTGATGAGAAAGTGTTTTGCAAGTTGAGAGGAGAATTGAACATCATTGATGCTTCAAACGTGGAGTAGGAACTCCATTGGATACATGCAAGACATGAGCTTATGACTAATCCATGATATATCTCTTATGATGACTATCTTATGTCTTGGATATATTTCTACCTTGCATGTTGTCTAACCCATGTAGGTGCTTGGTTGAAACTAATTCCATGAGATTGCGACTCACTCACATCTTGAGAAATCTCTACATCACCAAGTCTCTACACAATGGTGGTTGAAGACAAGGAAGCACAAAACCATTCAAACATATCCTTTGACAAATTCTTTGTTGAGCCTCATGATTGTCACTTTTGGATACACAAGTGCTCTTCCTTGCAAGAACTAACCCATGTAGGTAGATGAACTCAAACTCCAAGTGGTGCTCCAAACTCTTGATGGGCTACATCAACCATGAGCACCCACACAAGTTCAACTACATGAGCAAGAACCACACCACCACCCAAGGTATGTTATTCCATCTTAGAGAAGCTTTACTCCAAGACATGAGTCAAAGCAACTCAACAAGATGTGAATACATCAAGATGCTTAAACAAAAATGGTAACCCCATTTTGAGCTTAAATGATGAGTATGACCTAAGATCAAGTGTTCTCACTTGACTCCTAAGTCAATATACTCTAACATAGGTGACTATGTCACCGCCCAACTCTAGATGAAGTTCTCTTGTGTTCTTTCTTTGTGTTATTGCATTTGTCTCATGCTTGTTTATTTGTTCCCTTCTCTTTTTCAAAAAAAAAACTTCATCTAGATCTTTCAGTCTCTTCTCTTTTCCTTTTGTTTTTGTTCTCCATTTTCTGCATTTAATTCATTGCAAATCTTTGTGAGATCTTATTTGACTAGTGAGCTGAGCTGACAAGTGTTCTCTCTGTCATGAACTCGGTTTCACCGATTTGTAATTTTCGGTCCAACCGAATCCCTTCGGTACCACCGAAACATACCACTCGGTGCCACCGATTTCGCAACAGGAAAAACAGTTTGTCACATAATCTATATTTCTTCTGATCCAGCTTCACTCAATGAATCTTGTCTCAATTTTATTCTTTCCTTTATGCTGAGTCTCAAGGACCAACCCTATTTGACGGGTTCCAGAAAAACCTTCTTGGAAATTGATGTCAAAGGGGGAGAGAGAGATCACATCAAAGCCTATCTTCGGGGAGAGAGAGATCACATCAAAGCACTAAAGGGGGAGAGAAAGTCTCAAGGATCCCAGATGTCCCAGATAATGTATTAAGGGGGAGAAAGAGATCTCTAGGGGGAGAGACAATACTCAAGGATCCCAGATGCTTGATGTTCAAGAGGAGAGATGTCACATGTCTTTTTAGGGGGAAAGACATATTCATTTGTATCTTTCAGCTCTGATTTTCTGTTCCCTATCTTCTCCCAATATCCCATGAAAATTCAGGGGGAGCAAGACACCCATGGGAAAGAAATTAGTCAAATTCATTGCATATCTTTACTCTTGGGGACATGTTGAATTGAATGTAATACCTAGTACTCACTCTCTACATGTCATCCCAGTCTTGGTATTCTTGTGGTTTCTTTTGTTTGCTCTGGTTAGTGGGTGTACCTATGTTATCTAAACTTGTTTGTGCAGGTTCATTCCATCCTAAGCCAACCAAAGACTACAAGGTAAGTATATGCATCAAGGACTCATGAGCATGAAGGTATTTTCCTTAACAAATCTTTTGCTCTGATGCATATGACCAAGATACATGTAACACATTGCCCACTCTGTCATGGTTATGCTCTCACATGTCTCTATATTTCATATTCACATGAGTGCATACATGTAGGGGGAGCCTATGCTTGTTACATGTCCTTCCAAAGCTTTACTTGCTGTTCTTTATATCTTTATCTAAAGCTTTGATGTACGTTGCCATCAGTTACCAAAAAGGGGGAGATTGAAAGCACAAGTGCTCTCCAGGTGGTTTTGGTAATTAATGTCAACATTTTTATCTAGTATGTTTCAGATAAGTTCAACAACGGAGTGGCATGGACTAAAGGTTGTGGGAACTCCTTCAAGATGCTAAGGACAAAGGATTGGCTAAAGCTTCAAGCTCAGGACTCTTCATTTTACACTTTTAGTGATCCAAGATCACATTGAGTCCATAGGAAAGGCCAATACTATCAAGGAGGGATGAGATGTTGATAATGAGCCTCTTGCTCAAAGTGCTTAGTGATATGCTCCAAAATCCTCAGCTACTTTCCCATATCCTCAAATGACCTAAACCCTAAGCCAAACTCGGTCATACCGATTCTTTCAATCCGGCGCCACCAAGTTTCACTTGTCATTTGCCATTGCCAAACCCTAGCAATTCAGTCTCACCGATGGGATCTCGGTATCACCGAGATGGGCTTGCAAACTCTCTGTTACCTGTTGCAATATCTTCGGTCCAACCGAGATATGCAATCGGTCCCACCGAGTTTGCTTGGCCAACTCTCTGTTTCGCTTAATACCCAAATTGGTCCCACCGAGTTTGAGTAATCGGTCAAACCGAGTTTTGGATTTTCCCTAACCCTAGCACATCGGTCCCACCAAGTTGTTCCAATCGGTCCCACCGAAATTCCTAACGGTCACTAGGTTTACTATTTCGGTCCGACCGAGTTTTCTGATTCGGTCCCACCGAGATTGGTAAATTGTGTGTAACAGTTGGATTTTGTGTGGAGGCTATATATACCCCTCCACCTCCTCTTCACTCATGGAGAGATCCATCAGAACACATACACCATTCCAACTCATATGTTCCGAGAGAGAACCACCTACTCATGTGTTGAGACCAAGATATTCCATTCCAACCATATGAATCTTGATCTCTAGCCTTCCCCAATTCTCTTTCCACTCAAATCTTCTTTCCACCAGATCCAAATCCTATGAGAGAGATTTGAGTGTTGGGGAGACTATCATTTGAAGCACAAGAGCAAGGAGTTCATCATCAACACACCATTCGTTACTTCTTGGAGAGTGGTGTCTCCTAGATTGGCTAGGTGTCACTCGGGAGCCTCCGACAAGATTGTGGAGTTGAACCAACGAGTTTGTAAGGGCAAGGAGATCGCCTACTTTGTGAAGATCTACTGCTAGTGAGGCAAGTCCTTCGTGGGCGATGGCCATGGTGGGATAGACAAGGTTGCTTCTTCGTGGACCCTTCGTGGGTGGAGCCCTCCATGGACTCGCGCAACCGTTACCCTTCGTGGGTTGAAGTCTCCATCAATGTGGATGTAGGATAGCACCACCTATCCGAACCATGGGAAAAACATCCGTGTCTCCGATTGCGTTTGAATTCCCCAAACCCTTCCCTTTACATTCTTGCAAGTTGCATGCTTTACTTTCCGCTGCCTATACACTCTTTGCATACTTGCTTGAAATGTGTTGTGAATGTTGAAATTATGCCTAAACTCCACTTAAACTGAAAAAGCTTAAAAATTGCGACTTTAGCCTTGAGTGTCTAACCCCCCCCCTTTCTAGACACACCTACTTCTAGATCCTACAAAGAACAATTCATGCACACAAAGTAAAGGCCAATACATAGCATAAGCAGTTTCTTGCAATTATATCGTGTGGGAAACATAGAGGGGTGGAGATATAGTTCCTCTCTCATAATAATTGCAAGTAGGATAAGCAAGCACATGCATATTATATCTATCAAAATCATCATGTGTAGTAGTAAAACGCAACCCATCAATATAATCCTTAATAAGGGCAAACTTCTCTGATATAGTATAGTTGGGAGAATTCAAAAAGATAATAGGACTATCACGCATGGGTGCAATAGCAACAATTTCATGTTTAACATAAGGAACTATAGCGAGTTCATCTCCATAAGCATAATTCATATTGGCATCTTGGCCACAAGCATAGCAAGCATCATCAAAAATGGATAGTTCAAAAGAATCAACGGGATCATAACAATCATCATAGCATTCATCCTTTGGTAAGCACGAAGGGAATTCAAACAATGTATGAGTTGAAGAGTTACTCTCATTAGAAGGTGGGAACGGGTGATCAATCTGCTCTTCCTCCTTTTGTTCTTCGCTCTCCTCCTCATCTTTTTCATCCAATGAGCTCACAATGTCATTACTCTCTTCTTCCATAGACTCCTGCAAAATATTAATCTCTTCTTGGGAAGTGGAGACTCTCTCAGTAAAATCATCCATATCGGGATTGAATTCATAATTATCATAGCAAAATTTTCAGGTCTATAAACTAAATCATCAAAATCTTCAAACTCTTTAAACAAAGATTCAATTTCATAAGAACCCATAAAGGCAAAAAATTCTTCTATTCGTTCCACATCATAGTAATCATCTATACCATTAGCATAAGAAGCTAAGGTTTCATTATCATTAAATTCACATGAAAAGGGAAGGTGTGGAGCCTTCATCCTAGAGCAACAAGTATAATCATATCTCAAGCATAGTTGCCAAGCATACCAATACAACATATAAATTTGATCCCATAATAGTTTCCCTTTTTGAGTCAAGCATTAATCCCTAACGTATTCACGTTGATCCAACGTATCTCCCATTACAAAGTTGAATGGGGTTTTCTCAGGATTATCAAAGTAGTACATAATATCTTTCACATAATGAGCATCGAGGGTTGTAGGAGGTTCCCCATATCCATGACTGGCAAGTAAACCTAATTTTTTTGTATTTCGTGTTCCGTATCCATAATTAAAGATAGAGAACAACTTAGAACAGAAAATAAAAATTACTTAGTGATAAAGCAAACAAGCACACACGAGAATATTCACCCCACGCTATGACTCCGCGGCAACGGCGCCAGAAAAAGGTCTATCAATTGTAGCCTCTTTCGATAAGTAAGAGTGTCAAACCCAACGAGGAGCTAAAGGTAGAACAAATATTCCCTCAAGTTTTATCGACCACTGATACAACTCTATGCATGCTTGATGTTCGCTTTACCTAGAGCAAGTATGAAATTAGAAGTACTTTGTAGGTGTAACGGGATAGGTTTGCAAGAATATAAAGAGCACATAAATAAAAACTAGGGGTTGTTTTAGGTAAAGAAGCAATAAAGTTAGTATAGCGAGTGTGGAAAAGTGGTGGTAGGAGTGGCGAAATTGTCCCTAAGCAATTGACTATGTTACTAGACCAATAGCAAGTTTTATGTGGGAGAGGCCACTGCTAGCATGTCATCCCTGACTTGGAATTCTATGAACTGATG
The DNA here is from genome assembly GCA_034509565.1 of Triticum monococcum. NCBI lineage: Eukaryota > Viridiplantae > Streptophyta > Magnoliopsida > Poales > Poaceae > Triticum > Triticum monococcum. Next base: position 477,366,476 of record CM067841.1, read on the forward strand.
ATTGGAACTATTAGCAAGCATCCGCAAGTACTAACGTTCATTAAGGTAAAACCCAACAATAGCTTAAAGATATATTGCCCCCCCCTTCAATCTCGTATGCATCCATTTCTATGCTAGGTTGAAGCTTCTGTCACTCTTGCCCTCCAATACATAGTCCTATCAACATACAACTAACCCTATGGTGTGATCCACGCGCGCGCTCATATGATGGGCACCAAAGGACAACAACATAACCACAAGCAAATTAAACCAATCATAGCAATTCACCAATCACCGATAGGACAACGAAAATCTACTCAGACATCATAGGATGGCAATACATCATTGGATAATAATATGAAGCATAAAGCACCATGTTCAAGTAGAGGGTACAGTGGGTTTCGGGAGAGTGGACCACTGTAGATAGATGGGGGAAGGTGATGAAGCTGTTGGTGAAGATGACGGAGGTGTTGGTGTAGATTGCGGTGACACGATGATGGCCCCGGCGGCGTTCCGGTGCCACCGGGATTGAGGGAGAGAGAGCCCCCTTCTTCTTCCTCTTCTTGCTTGACCTTCTCCCTATATGGGAGAAGGGTTTCCCCTCTGGTCCATGGCGTCGGAGGGGTGAGAGCCCCTCCGAGATTGAATCTGTTTCTCTGTCTCTCTCTGTTTCTGTGTTCCAGATTCTGCCCTTTCACCGTTTCTTATATTCCCGGAGATCCGTAACTCCGATTGGGCTGAAATTTGGACATGATTTTTATCCGGATATTAGCTTTCTTGTGGCGAAAGAAGGGCACCAACTGCCTTATAGGGTGGCCACGAGGGCCCAGGGCATGCGCCCCTGCCTCGTGCCCCCCTCGGGCATCGTCTCGCGTTGATTCTTCTTCCCCAAAATCACATATATTCCAAAAACAATCTCCGTTGGTTTTTATCCCATTTGGACTCCATTTGATATGGATTTTCTGCAAAAATAAAAAACATGCAACAAACAAGAACTGGCACTGCGCACTAGATCAATATGTTAGTCCCAAAAATAGTATAAAAAGTTGCCAAATGTATATGGAAGTTGTAGAATATTGGCATGGAACAATCAAAAATTATAGATACGATGGAGACGTATCACTCACGCACCTCTTGGAACACTAGGGGGGCCGACAACACCAGCATAGCCCCCGGCGCAGCCCATCCTTCCATGACAGCGCCATCACCAGGATGAGCAGGCGCTGGCGGTCCACCAGCAGGGCGCACTGGGATGCCACCCAGCGGCCACCAGGGCTAGACGCCGCGGCTGGCGGCTCAAGTCGTGGGGCACCCAGGCGACGGCTCCGGCGGGGCAATCGAGGATGCCTATGTGCCCCGCATGGTGAACCTAGAGCACATGCCAGGAGAGGGCCCCAACTCGTTCTGCGAGCCAAGATGGGAAGGCGGAGCGCTCGAGACTGGGGCCTACCACGAGCTACCCGGAGGCTTCGCCGACCCCATCAGCGACGATGATAGTAGGGTACAACCATTGCCAAGGGAGCATGCTTACGCTGACCATGGGCTGCAGGTGAACCAGACCGCTACAGTAGTCTGAGACCCCAGGGCGGTGGCCCCACCCCTGGCAGGAGAGGTGCACTGGGGGCTACGCGGTGGGGGCCCGGAGCCAGGGCCTCCCCCGCGCCGCACGGGGGTAGGTCCTCTACCGGGGGAGGCGCCGGTGAGCCCTTCCCCCTGCAGGGGGCCCGTAGTCGCCGAGGGCGCCGCCAACGTCCTCCATGCCCCTTGGTGTCATCCTGGTTTCCGGACGCCCCAACGGTGGTCGGGGGCGGCGCAGGGCGGGGCCCTCGTCTCACGATATGAAGCAAGGCTCGCGCCTGTGAAGGTCTATGCTCGTGACACTCTCACATAATAATGAGTGGGGCGGTACACGCCCCGGAGTCTGCGGAATGCCACCCTCGGGCCTCGGGGGTTCCCTCCCACATCCTAGTGGCAGCACTTAGCTCCGCACTGGTGAGAAGACTAGACTAGGTGCCGGACGCAACTGTTCATTTGCTTTCTATAGCTGGTTGCAATCATTTTGTGAAATTTGGAGTTCTGGCATTTCTCGGTTGCTTGGTTGAGCCCCCTTTTCCTCTACTTCTTCGCCTTCTTCTTTGTTTTGCGTCAGGGAGGACGGCAGTTGCCCGACGCTCTCCCTCATGCGCCCCGCGCGGGGGCTGGGCAGGTGTGTGCGTGCGCTGGGCTAGCCTAAACCATGGACACATGTCGCCAAAGCCCCGTCGCCCTAGAGCTTCGACTCCCTTGATCTCCGTGAGGCGCCCTCGATTGAGCTCTAATTGGCGCACCCTCCTAAGTCTGTGCCCCACGGGTACCGCGACGCGGTGCGCTAAGCCATGATTAGCTCATGCCTGAGGGCTCACGTAAGGAGGAGTAAGGCACCCGACAGATGACATAACAAACTCTGCAGCTTTATGACGCCTCCCGAGGTCAGTGGCTCCCGAGTCGGCAACACGGAGGCCTCACTAGATTCCAGGAGGCACGCCCTCCCGAGACAGGAAACTACCCCAAGCGTATCAAGCTAAGTCACCCCCTTCTTTTCGCATCTACGTGGAACACAAAAAATGTCGGAGCAATAAGCATAACATAGCAGCATAGAGATCACAGTTCATTACACGCCCCAGCAGGGCCATCTACCCTTTTCAAAATACAGGAAGAAAGGAAAGGTCAAACAATAGCAGCCCGCATGACCGCGGCAGCTGATGAGGCGCGACTCTGAGGGCCTCCTGGACGCAACACAATCTGAGTCGCTCTCGTGCTTCACCAACGCGCGGCGGTGGGACGACCCGCCGCCGTCCTCGACGAGGGCCCGGCGGCAAGGCAGCTGGTCATAGCCGCCGCCGCTGGTGCTCTCGCTGGCGGAGAAGCTGCCGCCGCTGGGCGAACTGCGGCCGTCGCCAAGGGCAAGCACGCCCTCAGCCTCGTCACAGGCCGTCGCCCAGACCAATCTCACCATCGTTGTCTTCGGGGCAGCACCTTGCGCGGCGACCATCTTCCCCAAACACCCTCATGAAGAGGGTCGCGGCGTCATCATACTTGAAGTGGAGGGTACACTGCCCGCTCAGGCCGCACGCGTGGGCAAACACCTACCGGCCGTGGGCCAGGGCCACGTGGCCCGCGGCGGAGACCTCCACCGTGATCCACGAGGCCTTGCTGCAGCAACCATCGGCCTGCAGCCAGAGGCCATCAAGACCCCAGGCTGGCAACTCGTCGGCAAAGGAGCGCGGAAGCTGGAGCCAGGTGCCAGCAGGACTCTCCGACCACACGACGAACTCCAAGAGCACCACCGTCGAATGGAAGCGCGGCCGAAGAGGTCGGGCGACCACGGCATGCCTCCCCTCGACGCAAGGGCTGCTCCACCTAGAGCGGCCCTCGCCATGGGAGGAGACGCCGCTTTCGCCGCCGAGGACGACGCCAGGCCCCGAAGGAGTGCGACCACACCCCCGGGGATCCACGGCGGGGGTCATGGCATGCTTATGGGGACAGCCCACCCCTCTTTGGCGGTGGCGAGCCGGGCCCCTCCTGGCGAGCCTTCTGCATTTCCACGGCCGAAAACCTCTTCGTGGGCGCCATGGGACTGCAGCAAGGCGTCGAGGCGAAGAGGAAGAAGAAGGAGCAATCAACGAGGAAGCAAAGATGAGCAAGGGGGCTCTGCCCCTCCCCTCATTTATAGCCAGAAGGAGGCCAACCGCCGGCCTCCATGATCGCACGTAATGATGATTTTCTCCTGCATGCAGCGATGTCTCGTCAAGTCGTATGATTATCGAGGCAACATGGGGAAGTGGAGGCGCCCACATCCCATCAATCGCCACGCATCTACCAAGGTCGCAGGAAGTTGGGGCCCGCGGTGCTCCGCACTTGCCCATTGGCTTTGCCTCGAAGCCAAGCTCGAGCGCCTTGGGCCCAGGGGCTACTCTCGGCGTCCTGGGAATGGGGGTACCCGGACTTGCCTGCCTGCGGCCCGTGCCGTGGCTCCATCAATGGCCCGGTACGACCCATCTTCAGCGACAACAACTCAAGACCCTCGCGAGGTGGACGACACCAAGACCTCCCTGGGGGAGCCTCACTAGACTGGCTCCCGAGGAGCAGAGATATCTATGCAAGGGGCACCTCGCGAGGCTCACGTGACGTGAGCCATGACAACCAAGGCCAGGCAGGCGCCAGCGGGTGCAGTGTACCAGTTTCCTCTTTGGTGCTAAGGAGGCAAGCGCAGGCGTGGGGTCCCGAGGCATCATGCAAAGGTTTCCATATCTGTGCAACAAGACCAGCAGGACGGTAGGACGGAGGTCGTCGTGGAGCCCACAACAGCGTCACCACCAGAGCCTTTGGCAGGCGAAGACTACTTTTATCAGGATAGCTTGTACTAGTTGTCCCCCTTCATACTTGGCCATTGTGGGATCCCTTCCCGCCTAAACATTTGGGAAGAGGACCAAGGCCACTATAAATAGGACCTAGCCACCACCGTAGAAGGGGACGGATCATTGAGATCACCCTCTCAACCACCAGCTAATCGAGCTCAAGAACACCTCACCTCCCGAGGCTGCCCATCCACTGTACTAGTTCATCCTCAGCCCCTCGAGGCAATCCACCCACAAACTAGAGTAGGGTATTACACCGCAAGGTGGCCCGAACCAGTATAAACCCATGTGCCTCTTGTTCTTTGGGTTCGTCGAGCTAGGCCGTGAAACCATTGAGCGTGCGAGTCGGGGAGAGAGTGCTCCTCGTGCGCACCCTAGAGTTCGAACCTCAAGGGTTTACCGGAACCCGTAATCCGACAGATGGCAGTATCTAAGGGAGTAAAAACCCGTTCTTCCCAAAAGATGGTTCTACACGTCGATGCAGATAGAACCATGGTTGTACTGGCCCACGAACTAGCCCCACCACACATAATCGAGACTCTTCCAGACTGTACACTTACACCGTTGGAGAGACAACTAGCTACACCCCATCTAACCCAAACCCCAGTGGATAGTAACCCACTTCTAGTTGACACATCACCATGTCCACCACAGAGTACCCCCCACACTAGTAGTTTGTAAAGCACCTGCAGTACCCAAAGCATGAAGACCACCACTGCGAACCCATACTCCATGTTTAAAGAAGAAGAGCAACTGTTCTCGGGTCAGATTCCGTAGCTATGGTCCATACTCTTTTTCTCTTGCATCACTGTATTTACTCATACCAACTAATTTCGAATTTGAAGGATCCAATTGAAACTCCAATGGCGCAACTGGTATGTTTTAAACCTATTTCTTTAACTGGATTGCTATACTAACTTCTTGCTCTAAGTTGATTTCAGTCTCAGTTGTATAAATAGTTATGTTCTCATGTCATGGACATTACAAGTGTTGCCAGTGTTGTGTAGTTTCCCACACGTATATTCTGTCTATGCTGATGTGTCTTAAAAATATATGATTTGAACTATGTCTCTATCTTGATTTGGCAACATAAACTAGAATGATATGGACAATAAAGTGACCATAGTACATATATATATGTTTGTTTCATGTTCTTGTCCTGTCCACCTTACTACTGAACCGGTTTACCAAAATGAGTTTCATATACTACATGCTAAACCTGTGATGTGTCTACTTGTTTCTCTTGTAGAATGCGAACAGAATATTGGAGAAGAGCACCCCATTATGCAATGGTAGAGAAAGTAATGCAGATAAGGTTCAAGATAGTGAGACAACCCTATTGGTCTCCACAAAAGGTGATAAAATGATCTTGGCCACTACCGGTGGCACAAGCTCTTCGAACTCGCTGCCTGAATCACTTCGGCTTCTTTAGCCTCAGCTACAAGCTGAAAGGCATCAGTCAGTTGTGTTGCAGCAAGAAGTCGAAGGACCGAGGAAGTCCCTACAGAATTTAGATGCATACTTTCGGGTGCAACAGCAATCGCTAGACAATTTTAGCGCCAAACAAGAGAAAACTAATAAGCTTGCTAAGCTTCTTGCCAGCATGGTGGGTATCTAGGATATCGTTTCTTGAGCTCTTATAAAGTAGTTTCAGTTCTGGACTTGTTTTGCTACCATGTTTATTTTCACTGGTGGCCAATTTAGATGCCCAGTTTATGTAATATGCTGCTTTGTTCACTATATTTGTACTGGTGGCGAACTTTGATGCCCAGTGGATGTAATATTTGAAATAGTTGTAATAGCCTAGCGTAAGTTGCTTGCTTATTTATTTCCTTATTGTCTTGTTTATTTTTTTGCTTGTAGTCACTGCAATTCTTTTTTCGCGGTAACCTTTTTATTTAGAACTAGGCCACAATAACCATGGGCAACAAACGGCCCGTTGTAACCATGGTCCTGCTGCTTGCTGTAGTGGGCCTCCTAAGGTCCGTATGATCCATGGGCCTTCTACGGTCCGTAGAATCAATGGGACTTCTATGGGCCATATGATCCATTGGCCAAACATGGGCCGTACTTTCATGGACAATTAATGGACTGCAATATGGGCTGTAAATGGGCTATAATGGGAATCATCTGTTTATGGGCCGACCATAACGGGTCGTTAATAAGACCATGTGTACAACGGGCTTAATTCCAACGACAGGCATAACGGGTCGTTAATGGGCCATATTTGATGACACTATGAAAATGACCTAGTGGATTAAAGGGCCACAGACGAGCCGACTTTAACCACGGGCTGTATTTGGCCCACAAGGGGAACATGCCGGTAACGGACCGTGTCGGTGTACTAAAGTAGGGGTACCTTAGTATCCCGAACTTGTGCACGGGCAGTCGCAGCGACCCGCGGCAAGGCTTGCTGGGTGACCGCCAAGAACCTCCACGGTTCCTTTAGGAGCCATTCGAGATCAAAGTATCCAAGAGCAAAACAAGGCCCCGGCAAGAGGAGCTTGCCGGGAAGGAGACAAGGCCCCGGCAAGAGGAGCTTGCCGGGAAGGAGACGAGACCCCGGCAAGAGGAGCTTGCCGGGAAGACCAACCAAAGCATCTCAAGAAGCTCGCTGCGGCGCACCGCGCGCCCCCACAAGGCCCGGTGAGCGACAAGCTCCCGGACGCGACAAGACAACATTCGCAGCAAGGCACTTGCCGCGGCAAGCTACTACCACGCAGCCCGCGCTCCAGCTCACCCACCAACGTGTCGCCCTGGGACCATTCCTGGCGTACGTGGCGGGAGGCTGTGCAGCCAGGGGCATGCGGTGGCAAGCAGGCGCTGACAAGTAGCCATCGTGGCAAACGGTGGCGTTCCTAGCGGTCCCTCTCTGGGCCGTCAAGGTGACACAAATGGGCATTTAATGCCCTTGTCCCTTGACGTCAGAGTTAGGTAGGATGCGACATGTAGGCGGTGGAGCCAACTACCACCCCTTTTACATTTTTACCCTCACCTCTGTTGCCACATGTCGGTGACCCCTTAGACATATAAAAGGAGGCCCATGCGCAACAGAGAAGGGGAGGACGGCCATTCTCACGCTCGGTCTCGCCAGCTGCTTGAGTGTACTGTAGTACTCGCCGCTCCCGAGCAAGAACTCAATACAACCACCAAAGCAGGAGTAGGGTTTTACGCATCCGTGCGGCCCGAACCTGGGTAAATCGATCGTCTCGCTCGTGTGTTTTGCCTCGATCTGCTCTTTGTGCATCCACTGCCCCCTGCCGAACCAAAAGGGGCTCGATCCGCCGATCCCCATAGGTGTGCGAGGGATCAGACACCCCCGACATCTTTGGCGCGCCAGGTAGTGGGTGCGTCGAGGTTGTGCGAACCTGATCCGGCGTTCGCGCGAGCCGAATCTTCATCGTCTTCATCAACATGCCGCCGAAGAAGAAGAAGATTTCGAAGGCAGCTGCTCCGTCTGCGCCGAGCCCGCCGTCACCAGAGCGGACGGCTGGTGGAGCAGGCGCTGGCGGAAGAGTGGGCACCGACGGGGAGACTCGTGGCGCTGCCAGGTCCAAGGACCAGGCTGCGCCGCACGTGGGCGGCGCGGTCGCCTCCCACAACGAACGCACGCACTCCAACACCTCAGCGTCCGTACATGCACCGCGCCCATCCCAGGAGGCGCGGGACCCGCAGCGTCATGGTACCCATGGTACCATACGCCTGCTGGGCCAAGATCAAGATGGCGAAGCCCGGAGCGCTCAGGATCAGCATGCGTGCCAACATGCTGGCGCGAGCGTGCCGCGGTTGCTCGGACAAGATGTTGCTCCTTCTAACATAGTTAGAAGTCCGAGCATATCTCGTTCCCCGCACCGTTTGCTGCCGCCACCCCGGCAGAGGCTTTGGCGCGGAGCTGCTAGTGGTTCATTGGTCGATCAGAATGACGCCAAATCGAGCCACCGGCCGGACACCCTTCACTCTAGTCTATAGAGCGGAGGCAGTTACCCCCACGGAACTCGTAGACGGGTCACCTCGAGTGCTCACTCGTGATGAGCTTGAGGAAGAGCAGCTGCGGCAAGATGATGCGCCGCTCCTTGAGGAAGACCGTCTTTAGGCTGCTATGCGAGCTGCTCGCTACCAGCAAGCTTTGCGCCGCTATCATAGCCGCAAAGTTAAAGCCAGAAGTTTCGAGGAAGGCAACCTTGTCTCTTTGGCGTGATCAGCCCACCAAGGTTTCCGACAAGTTGACGCCGAAGTTGGAAGGCCCTTGCCGGGTGAACTGAGTCACTAGGCTTGGCGCTGCCCGCCTTGGGACCGAAGATGGCGTACCAGTGAGCAACTCCTGGAGTATTGCGCATCTTCGCAAGCTTTGCCTGTGAGGCGCGGTTGTCGGACCCTATCCGGCAACCACTCATTTGTACAAAGTCTTGCCGCTGTTGCATGTAATCCTTTGTACAAAGTCGGGCGCAGACCCCGTGCATAAAGATTATGTGCTCAGCACATACCCCGGGAAAGCAAACAACAGAGAAAGATAAGTGCCAAAGTCTGAGCAATCAGATTTCCTTTAAGTTTTTAAGTTATTTTCCATGAACGCCCGTGCTTTGTATGGGAAACCTGGGCGTAGAGGAGCCGACTCGTAGCTAGTTGTGCCCTTACTGTTGTTTCGAGTCCGCTCAACAACCTAAGTAAGCTGCGACTAGCTCCGCGACGAGGTTTCTTGTCGACCGCAGCACCGCTCGCAGATCGCTGACGTTCCGCACTCAGCACTCGCGGCAAGCATGCCAGCGCCGTCAAGTTTCCTATATGCGCAGGGTAAAAACCATACAAAGGAAGGAGTCAAGTAAAGGAAATAACATGGCAATTAAATTTATAGAGTTATCTTCCTTCTTGCGATCGTCCCTTGTATGGAAAACCTGTGCGCGGAGGAACCGACTCATACCTAGTCGCGCCCTTACTGTTGTTTCGAGTCCGCTCAACGACTTAAGTGAGCTGCGACTAGCTCTGCGACAAGGTTTCTTGTCGGTTGCGGCACCGCCGGCAGGTAACCAACTCGTAGCTAGTTTCCTTACTCCCGTTTCGAGTCCGCTCAACGACTTAAGTAAGCTGCGACTAGCTCCGAGACGAGGTTTCTTGTTGGTTGCAGTTCCGCTGCTGATGTTCCGCACTCGGCGCTCGCGGCAAGGTGCCCGCACCGGCAAGTTCCCTAAAAGCGTAGGGTAAAAGCATACAACGGGAGGAAGCAAGTAAAGGGAATAACATAGCAATTATTAGCCAAGGATAAGAGTATATTACAGAATAACTTGTTGCAGCTCTAACAGACTGTTTTGCATAACATGATTAACAGCGACAAGGAAAGAAGAAGATAAATGGCCTAGTCTACACGGTCGCCTTCGACCCTCCTGATCCCGCTCACCTTGTCCACGATAGGTGCGACAAGGGCCTTGAGCTCCTCCTGATCAGCATCTGGCGGCAGGCTTCGGAGGACGTTGTTGAGGCGGAGGCCTGGGTTGCGGAAGGCCACCTTCATCAGCACCTTCTGGAGAGCTCCCGCGCAGATCTTGCGCGACTCGTCGGCAAGCTGCTTTGGGAACTGCTCCCAGATTCGCTGGAGCGCCGTCGCCAAGCCTTTGAAGAACAGAGTGAGCTTGGCGCTGGGTTGGAGGTTCTCGTCGGAGGAGTACGCGAGATCCACCATCCCCAACTGCGCCAGCTCCTTGTCGACATCCGCGGCGACGTCCACCAGACCCTCCGTCCAGCGCTCCATGTCCTCCGCCAAAGTCTTCCGGGCGGCGGCGGCCTTCGCCAACAGCACCTTGCCGGCCTTGACCGCCTCCTTCAGGGCCGTCTCCTGCTCCTTGGCGCCGTCCAGAGATCTGGTCAGGGCCGCCAGCTTCCCTTCGAGATCGGCATTGGAGTTCTTGGCGGCGTCTAGCTCCTTGCCCCTCTCGGTGAAAAGGGCCTGCCGCTCCAAGTAGCTGCTGGCGTCCTTCTCCCGCTCGAGCTTGAGCGCGGCAAGCTCGTCGCCGCTCGCCTTGAGGTCCGCCTCCAGCTGCGTCACCTTCAGCTCCAGCTCAGCCTTGGTGGCCTCGGCAGCTGCGGCGGCGTCTACGGCCTGCTTGACGGCTCCGCCAACTGCCCGCTCGTGCGTGGCAAGTTCCTCCTCGTGGCTATCGAGGTTGACCGACCGCTGTGCCAAGTCACCCTCGTGCGAGGACAACTTCTCCACGACGAGCCGTTGGCGCTCTTCGACATCGGCCTTCTCGAGAAGGAAGGCTTGCTGCGCCTCGGCAAGTTCCTCCCGCTCCCTTGCCAGAGAGCGGAGAGCTTCTTGGTGGGCGTCCCGGAGCTCTTCTGCACGCTTCTCGATGTCAGTGCCAGCCTTCGCCACGAGTGCTTCGCGGGACCCCAACTTGGCCTGCCGGGTGCGGTAGAGCGCCACTAGCTTCCGCAGCAGGCGCTCCTCTTCAGGATCGCCGCTGCTGCTGCTTGGCGCATCAACCAGCTTCAGCCCGGCAGAGGCAAGCACCTCCCCGTCCAGCGTCTCCCCCTCGATCGGCGCCCTGGAGCTTGACGCCCAGGGGAGGCTGATGAAGATGTTCTCGCCGGCCTTCAGGTAGATGCCAGGCTGGGGCTCTTCGGAGCCTGCCGCAGCGGCAGCGGCGGAAGAGTCGGTGGTCGGAGCAGTGCCTGGCGCTCCTCTGGCCTCCGGGTCATCTATACGACCGCCAGACTCCCCGCCCGCCTCCGCGGCAGCAGCCCTGGCAGCCTCCTCGCCGGCGCCGGCTGCTTCCTCGGCGGCGACCTCTGTCTCCATCGGCTCTGCAGCAGATGGACCTGATGGCCGGAAGTAGGGAGAAGATTCAAGCAAAATTCGAGCAAAATCCAAGAAGAAAATCAAGAAGATGAAGAAGCAAGGGGAGTTTGGAAGCAAGGAAGTTACCTGTGCCAGGGCCGGTCGCTGTGGTCTCCGTCGCCGGGGGATCGCTGGCGCGGTCCCTTGCAGGAGATCCTTGCTGTGCCGGGGGCTCCTCCCTTGCCGGAGTCTCCTCCCTCACCGGGGGCTCCTCCCTTGCCGGAGTCCCTTCCCTTGCTGGGGGCTCCTCCCTTGTCGGAGCCTCCTCCCTTGCCGGAGTCGCCTCCCTTGCCGGAGTCGCCTCCCTTGCCGAGGACCTTTCCCTCGCCGGAGGACTCCCCCTTGGCGCTTCAGGGGCAGTCTCCAGGCTCCCCCGGTGAGGCTGCTCTGCTCCTGCACAAGTCAACAGACAAGTATCAGCATAGCAAGGATCTTCGTGCGCGCCCAAAAGCGGGAAGTAAACGAAACGCTTACGCTGGGGGCTGCTCTGAAGATCAGCCGCCGGGTCCGACAAGTTCGTCTCGGGCGCATCCCCTGTTGATACAGTGGGTTCGTCCTCGATGACGATCACCGGTACCCTGGCCCTCTTCGCCGCTCTCTACGCCAGAGTCCTGAAAAGGAAGAGATGCAGAGGAAGGCAAGTGAGAAACAAGACAAGACAAAAGCAGCGGAAATCAAAGAATTGCAAGTACAATGAGAAGAACTTACTCCTCCTCTTCTTCCTCGTCGGAGCTAAACGCGGAGAAGTCGAAATCCGGCCCGCGGTTGGCGCGGGAGGGTGGAGGGGTAGGCTCCCTCGGCCGCTTGGTGGGAACAGAGGCGGCAGCCCGGGAAGACCCCGCTCCGGTTGCAGCGGCAGCATGGGGCGCTCCCGCGGCAACAGTGCTTGCCGCGGTGGAGTGCGTCGTGCGGCGCGGCGACTGCTGGACCGCCTGCCGCCTCGCTACATCTGCGGCCTTGCGGAGATGCCTTCTTGGTGGAGACGGAGGTGCAGCCGGCGGCGGGCTGTCGGAAGACGAAGTGGAGGAAGAGTCGATCTCCAGCGAGTCGCTTGCATCCCCGGCAGGCTCGCTCGGCGCTGCCCCCGGCAAGATCTTCCTTGCCGGCAAGTTCCTCTTGCCGAGCGAGCTCTTTCTTGCCGAGGAACTCCTCTCGCTCGGCACGAGTCTTTGCCTCTTCTGCCGCCGCTTCCTCCAGAGTAAACCCAAAATCGCCTGCCGCTGCGGCCGCCTCCGCCTCTTCCAACCTGGTGGCTATGCGCGCCAGCTCCGCCTCGGTGGTGTCGCGGATGAGGCCATCCCTCTCGTCGGCGCGGATTGGCACTTCCACCAGGTCGTCGAAGAACTGCTGCACGACCTCGTCTGCGGGCTCTTGCCAAGTCGGCTCAATTCCATGCGAGTCGCACAACGGCATCATCGCCCGGATGCGGTCAAGCGTAGAGTTGTTGCACAAGGGGACGATGCCCTGCGGCAGCCTGAAGACTTCGGGGTGATCCGAATCATATTTGAAGAGCTCATGCAGCATGCTAGTGTGCTCGAGGACAGTGAAATTATAGTTGAGGCCTGGGCGCAGCCTCATAATGTCCGCCGCATTCTTGAACTCCCAGGCAGGCCTTCCCCGTTCCTGCAGAGGGGCAATGCGGCGGCGAAGAAAGTTTGCGCCAACAGCACCTACGGTGAGTCCGGCAAGCCTAAGGCGCTGGATCCTGGTGACGGCAATCCTCAGCTTGCTGTCTTCCGGGACCAAGTCGCTCCAGTCATTGCCGCGCACCGCTGCTGCTTGGCGCCGGACGGTGAACGACTGCGGGCTCTCCTCGATGGTCCAGCACCAATATGCTCTCCACTCCTCCCACTTGCCGCGGAACTCCCCCTCTAGATAAGATTCCTTCTTGCCGGCTCTGGAGATCCAGGCGATTCCGCCGGATAGAGTCTCTCCTCTCCCTACTCGAGGGATAAAGAAATGGCGGAAGAGAGCTACACTAGGGTGGACTCCGACAAAGTTTTCGCAAAGATGTGCGAAAACTGCCATGGTGAGGATGGCGTTGGGGGTGAAGTCAAGGAGGTAGAAGCCATATGTGTTCATAATATCACAGAAGAACTCAGAAAAGGGCGGGCAGAGCCCGCAGTAGAAGAACACAGCAAAGAAAGGGTACCCGTCCGGAGCTTTCGTGTGGGCTTCAGCCAGGAGCACCCTGGTCCGCGGGTGAGCTCGCGTCTCCGCCGACCAGAACAGGTAATACCGCTCTCGCAACGCCTTTGCGCCGAGCTTGGGAGGGAAGATGGCCCGCTCCTTCCGCATCGTCGCGAGCCGCTGCACCTCGGTCGATTTCGCCGCTTCCCCTTGTCGCCCTTCGGAGCCATGGCGAAGGCGGTGGAGGAGGCCGACGGTGGTGGTGGTGCAGGTGGCAATGGGGGAGCAGGGCGCTGCTCTCTTGTTGCTCTGAGGAGACGGGGAGCGGCGGAGGTTTTGAGATTGCAAGCAGCAACGGGCAGATGGCGCCGTACCCCTGTTTCCTCTGCTTATAAAGAGGGAGGGGAGGGGGGCGGACGTTTCCCCGTCGCGAATAAACAGCTACCCACGATTCCGCCCTCCACGCCTCCACGCCTCCCTCCGTTTACGGGGAGGGGCGCGCCAACCGTCCCCTTTTTACCACGACGTGACGCATGCGCGCAGGGCGTGGCCCCGCGCACGCCACCCATGTCACACACGGCGCCGCGTTCGACGCGTGCCGTTTGGGGAGGGCGCGGTGGGTGCGGAACGAGTTATGGCGTGACCTAGGCCGCGCGTGCCCGTGCACTGTTTTGGGCCTAGCCCAACAGCGCTCGGCACCGTGTATGGCCCAGGCCCGGGGGCTCCTGTCGTAGTACTAAAGTAGGGGTACCTTAGTATCCCGAACTTGTGCACGGGCAGTCGCAGCGACCCGCGGCAAGGCTTGCCGGGTGACCGCCAAGACCCTCCATGGTTCCTTTAGGAGCCATTCAAGAACAAAGTATCCAAGAGCAAAACAAGGCCCCGGCAAGAGGAGCTTGCCAGGAAGGAGACAAGGTCCCGGCAAGAGGAGCTTGCCGGGAAGGAGACGAGACCCCGGCAAGAGGACCTTGCCGGGAAGACCAACCAAAGCATCTGAAGAAGCTTGCTGCGGTGCACCGCGCGCCCCGGCAAGGCCCGGTGAGCGACAAGCTCCCGGACGCAACAAGACAACATTGCGGCAAGGCACTTGCCACGGCAAGCTACTACCCCGCAGCCCTCGCTCCAGCTCACCCACCAACGTGTCGCCCTGGGACCATTCCTGGCGTACGTGGCGGGAGGCTGTGCAGCCGGGGGCATGCGGTGGCAAGCAGGCGCTGACAAGTAGCCATCGTGGCAAACGGTGGCGTTCCTAGCGGTCCCTCTCTGGGCAGTCAAGGTGACACAGACGGGCATTTAATGCCCTTGTCCCCTGCCGTCAGAGTTAGGTAGGATGCGACATGTAGGCGGTGGAGCCAACTACCACCCCTTTTACATTTTTACCCTCACCTCTGTTGCCACGTGTCGGTGACCCCTTAGACATATAAAAGGAGGCCCATGCGCAACAGAGAAGGGGAGGACGGCCATTCTCACGCTCGGTCTCGCCAGCTGCTTGAGTGTACTGTAGCACTCGCCGCTCCCGAGCAAGAACTCAATACAACCACCAAAGCAGGAGTAGGGTTTTACGCATCCGTGCGGCCCGAACCTGGGTAAATCGATCGTCTCGCTCGTGTGTTTTGCCTTGATCTGCTCTTTGTGCATCCACCGCCCCCTGCCGAACCAAAAGGGGCTCGATCCGCCGATCCCCATAGGTGTGCGAGGGATCAGACACCCCCGACAGACCATAAGTAATCGAATGCTGAAAATGAGCCCAATAATAAATGGGCCCTTAGAAGGCCAAAAGATAACACGGGCTGAAATGTCCCAATGGAATAATGGGCTGTTAATGGGTATAAAGCGATATATTGTTCATTATGGGCCAGTTTCACTATGGGCCATTTATGGGCCAAGATTTACAAAGGGCCTCATATGGGCCGGAAGACGTCATGGGCCATACATCGGCCAGAAGTTACAATGGGCTGGAATCATATTGGATGGCCCATGTGGCGTTACTGGGCCTAATTTGTATAGGCTATAACGGGCCATGAGTTAGCGGGCTGTAAATGGGCTATATGTGAATAGGCCGTTAACAAGCCTTCCATGGGCCGGGCTGCTACCTTTTGACCAAGTCAAATGGGCCGGCCTTTTGACCTGAATGGGCCACTGTTGGGCCATGCCACATGTCGAAGTATCATAGGCGCGTCCCATCCATTCGCTGGATGACATCTGTCCTAGGACTGAGCTGACACGTGGATACTCCGGCGAATGAGAATTTTACACGTGGAAAATCCGCACCGGCCAGGGCTATTAACGGGTTATTGGATCCAAACTAGAACTCGATAGATTAACAGCGACCCATTATGGTGGATGCCAGGTGTCAGTTACCCTTGGCGAAAACACTTCCATGACGTGTGATTTATCGTCATGGAAGTGGACACTTCCATAATGATAATTTTGGTATTGTCATGGAACACTTCTACGACAGCACGGGCATGACTATCTTGATTCTGACATAAAATTGCCATGGATGTACATGCATGACAGAAAACGTGACCCACTGTGACAAACACGTATCATCACGGAAGTGGTTTTTTTTGTAGTGACAACATAAAGCTTTAAATTACAAGCCAGGGCCATGAGGACCCGAATACATAAGTCAGGAGAAAGCATCAATATCTGAGTACAGACATAATTAGACAAGTTTGCCTTAAGAAGGCTGAGCAAAACAACGAAAACTAGATCGAAAAGCCGCAGGCCTCCTGCCTGGGGCCTCCTAACTACTCCTGGTCGTCGGTCTCCACGTAGTAGTAGCCTCCATCGGGGTAGCACTCGTCATCGACGGGATCAACTGGCTCTTGGGCTCCATCATCTGATCGCAGCAATCGGGTAAAGGGGGAAAAGGTAGCAAAGCAACCGTGAGTACTCATCCAAAGTACTCGCAAGACTTACATCAAATCTATGCTAAGTATGCATCTGTATCAAAGGGACTATACTGCAGAATTGCCAGAATAGTGGGGAAGGCCTAGCCTATCGAAGACTAGCATCTTGTAGCGTCTTGCAGCAACAGATGAGAGTAGAGGTACATATCATGTAGTAACAAGTAAATAATAGCAACACCCAGAGGTCCTTCCTCGTCTACCCTGTGAGGAAGCGATCCCGGAGCCATCATACCAGTTTAGTGTAACAAGTATCCAGTTCTAGTTGTAATAGATCGGGATACAACTCCGAGCATCTGTTATTGTGGACACGGCTATTCGAATAGATTACTTCCTAGTAGGGGTGCACCAACTTACCCATCACGCTCATTAACATTTGCTGGACACACTTTCCCAGGTTATGCCCGGCCTCGGCTGATCGACACACCGTAGTCCTACCTAGGCTCAACAGAGCGGCCAACACATCGGTCCAAATCCTAAGTGTGAAGGAGTCATGGGCCAATCGTCCTAAGAACTCATGCGTGTTGTGTATTCGGTCTGGAGCAGACCCACCTCCTTATACAAGCGTAGGTAGCTACCGTCCAACCAGGAGTGCGCCGCTCAACTGCTGACATCCGAAGAGTTTTCGGGAGAATCGTACGATATCGAGTGCCCATAGTTATTCCTGCGTGGAGGTCAGTGTGAAAAGGCCAGAGGTCTACTCAGATCATATATCCAAACCCATTAGTGTGTTGGGAGCTCGAGGTGATGATCAGTGCTCCTATCGCCCCGTCTCGCGGTCTTACGACAAGGGTCAGGCCCATCCCTCTCCTAAGGCGGTCTCTGCTTGCCCGGTCATGCTGTGTTAATAACTCTCACGGGTACCCTTGGGGACGACCCGACTTATCAAGACACTGACGGGAACTCAGGTCCACCTCTACCATAGCGGTACCACATGTCCCTTCAGCCCCGCAGTAACAGTTAACGGGGAACGGTTAAAGTAGTTGTGGGTCCATACCATCAAGGTAAACTCAGAGGAATCACCCTCGATAGATCACACCTGAGGTAAAATGTCAAGGTGAAATTGGAGGAATCACCTGATACATATCCATTATATCTACTTTTCCAAACACTTTTGACCTTGTTTTGGACTCTAACTTGCATGATTTGAATGGAACTAACACGGACTGATGCTATTTTCAGTAGAATTGCCATGGTGTTATTTGTGTGCAGAAATAAAAGTTCTCGGAAAGACCTGAAACTTCACGGAGAATATTTTTTTAATTTATAAAAAATACTGGCGAAAGAATCAACACCAGGGGGCCACACCCTATCCACGAGGGTGGGGGCACGCCCCCTGTCTCGTGGGCCCCCTGAGGCTCCACCGACCTCAACTCCAACTCTATATATTCACGTTCGGGGAGAAAAAAAATCAAGGAGAAGGATTCATCACATTATACAATACGGAGCCGCCGCCAAGCCCTATTCTCTCTCGGGAGGGCTGATCTGGAGTCCGTTCAGGGCTCCGGAGAGGGGAATCCATCGCCGTCGTCATCATCAACCTTCCTCCATCACCAATTTCATGATGCTAACCGCCGTGCGTGAGTAATTCCATCGTAGGCTTGCTGGACGGTGATGGGTTGGATGAGATTTATCACGTAATCGGTTAGTTTTGTTAGGGTTTGATCCCTAGTATCCATTATGTTCTGAGATTGATGTTGCTATGACTTTGCTATGCTTAATGCTTGTCACTAGGGCCCGAGTGCCATGATTTCAAATCTGAACATATTATGTTTTCATGAATATATGTGAGTTCTGGATCCTATCTTGCAAGTCTATAGTCACCTATTATGTGTTATGATCGGATAACCCCGAAGTGACGATAATCGGGATACTTACCGGTGATGACCGTAGTTTGAGGAGTTCATGTATTCACTAAGTGTTAATGCTTTGGCCTGGTACTCTACTAAAAGGGGGCCTTAATATCCCTTAGTTTCCAATAGGATCCCGCTTCCACGGGAGGGTAGGACAAAAGATGCCATGCAAGTTCTTTTCCATAAGCACGTACGACTATATTCGGAATACATGCCTACATTACATTGATGAACTGGAGATAGTTCTGTGTCACCTTATGTTATAACTGTGGCATGAGTGATCGCATCTGACATAATTATCCATCACTGATCCATTTCCTACGAGCTTTTCACATATTGATCTTTGCTTAGTTACTTTACCGTTGCCACTGTTACAATCACTACAAAACTGCTACTATTACTTTTGCTACTGTTACCGCTACTATCATATTACTTTGCTTCTAAATACTTTGCCGCAGATATTAAGTCTTCCACATGTGGTTGAATTGACAACTCAACTGCTAATACTTGAGAATATTCTTTAGCTCCCCTTATGTCGAATCAATAAATTTGGGTTGAATACTCTACCCTCGAAAAAAATCAAGGAGAAGGATTCATCATGTTTTACGATACGGAGCCGCTGTGAAGCCCTAATCTCTCTCGAGAGGGCTGATCTAGAGTCCGGTCGGGGCTCCGGAGAGGGGCATCCATCGCCGCCGTCATCATCAACCTTCCTCCATCACCAATTTCATGATGCTCACCGCCGTGCGTGAGTAATTCCATCGTAGGCTTGCTGGACGGTGATGGGTTGGATGAGATTTATCATGTAATTGAGTTAGTTTTGTTAGGGTTTGATCCCTACTATCCATTATGTTCTGAAATTGATGTTGATGTGACTTTGCTATGCTTAATGCTTGTCACTAGGGCCCGAGTGCCATGATTTCAGATCTGAGCCTATTATGTTTCCATGAATATATGTGAGTTTTTGATCCTATTTTGCAAGTCAATAGTCACATACTATGTGTTATGATGCGGTAACCCCGTAGTGACAATAATCAGGACCACTCCTGGTGATGACTATACTTTGAGGAGTTCATGTATTCACTAAGTGTTAATGCTTTGTTCCGTTACTCTATTAAAAGGAGGCCTTAATATCCCTTAGTTTCCAATAGGACCCTGCTGCCACGGGAGGGTAGGACAAAAGATGTCATGCAAGTTCTTTTCCATAAGCGCGTATGACTATATTCAGGATACATGCCTACATTACATTGATGAACTGGAGCTAGTTCTGTGTCACCCTATGTTATAATTGTTGCATGAGGAATCACATCTAACATATTTATCCATCACTAATCCATTGGCTACGAGCTTTTCACATATTGATCTTTGCTTAGTTACTTTTCCGTTGCCACTGTTGCAATCACTACAAAAACTACTATTATTACTTTTGCCACCGTTACCGCTACTTCCATATTACTTTGCTACTAAATACTTTGCAATAGATATTCAGCCTTTCAGGTGCGGTTGAATTGACAACTCAGCTGTTAATACTTGAGAATATTCTTTGGCTCCCCTTGTCTCGAATCAATAAATTTGGGTTGAATACTCTACCCTCAAAAACTATTGCGATCCCCTATACTTGTGGGTTATCAAGACTATTTTCTTGCGCCATTGCCTAGGAGCATACCTCTATCCTTTGAGTCACTTGGGATTTATATCTGTTGATCACTACGAGGAACTTGAAAGATGAAAGAACCAAGATTTTTCCCTCAACTATGAGGGGAGGTAAGGAACTGCCATCTAGCTCTGCACTTGATTCACCTTCTGTTTTGAGTTAACTTGCGACACCTACTCCTGCTATTTATTCTGATATGTCGCATGTTATTGATGATGCCACTTCTGCTATGCATGGTGCTTATGATGAGACTACTTCTATGCTTGATAATAAGTTGCCATTAGGGGAATTTCTTGATGAACAACTTGCTAGGGTTAGAGAGAATGAAATTATTGAAACTGATAATATTGATGAAAGTGATGATGAAGATTCTCCACCTAGGTATGAATTGCCTGTTGTGCCTAAGGGTTATGTTATGGATGAAGAAACTGCTAGAGACTTTTTAGCTTGCAATGATAGATATGATCTTAAGAAACTGTTAGCTACACTAAAAGAAAAATCTTTGAATGCTAGAATGAAATATGACCTTGCTTTTGCTACTTCACCCATCTGTATTTTTGATAAAGATTATGATTTTGCTATCGACCCTGAGTTAATTACTTTGGTTGAATCTAATCCTTTTTATGGCTATGAATCTGAAACTGTTGTGGCACATCTTACTAAATTAAATGATATAGCCACCCTGTTCACTAATGAGGAAAAAATTCGTTACTACTATATCCTTAAGTTATTTATGTTCTCATTAAAGGGTGATGATAAAACATGGTTTAATTCTCTTGATCCTGGTTATGTGCATAGTCCCCAAGATATGATTTATTACTTCTCTGCTAAATATTTCCCCGCTCATAAGAAACAAATTGCCCTAAGGGAAATATATAGTTTTGTGCAAATTGAAGAAGAGAGTCTCCCACAAGCTTGGGGGAGGCTTCTCTGATTACTTAATGCTTTTCCTAGTCATCCTCTCAAGAAAATGAAATACTTGATATCTTTTATAATGGACTAACCGATGCTTCCAAAGACCACCTGGATAGTTGTGTTGGTTGTGTTTTTAGGAAAAGAATTGTTGATCAAGCTGAATTTCTATTGAATAATATGTTGATTAATGAAAATGATTGGACACTTCCTGAACCAACTCCTAAGCCAACTCCGAGGAAAATGGGTATTCTATTTCTCAGTCCTGAAGATATGCAAGTGGCAAAGAAATCTATGAAAGAAAAGGGTATTAAAGCTGAAGATGTTAAGAATTTACCACCTATTGAAGAAATACATGGTCTTGATAACCCGACATAGGTAGTAAAGGTAAATTCTCTCTATAGATTTGATGAAGGTGATATTCCTCGTTATAAGTCTACTAGCCAATGCTTAGATGAGTTTGATAATTTTATTGTTAAACAAGAAAACTTCAATGCTTATGTTGGTAGGCAATTGAAACGTAATGCTTATATTATTGAACACTTGAGTGATTATATGTCTAGAGTTAAAGGTGAGCTTAAACTTGTTAGTAAACATGCTTCCATGGTTACCACTCGAACAAGTGCATAAAGCTTAGAATGATTTGCTCAATGAATTAGATAATACGAAAAATGAAAAATGCTATTAGAGTTGTGACTAGAGGGGATAAAATGACTCAGGAACCTTTGTATCCGGAGGGCCACCCTAAGAGAATTGAGCAAGATTCTCAAAGATTTAATGTTGATGCACCTAGTTCTTCTAAGAAGAACAAAAGGAAAAATGATAGGTCTCTGCATGCTTCTAGTGAACCCTGTTGCTGACACACCTGAGAATCCTAATGATATTTCTATTTCTGATGCTGAAACACAATCTGGTAATGAACTTGAACCTGCTGTTAATGATGATGTTCATGTTGATGCTCAACCTAGTAATAACAATGATGTAGAAATTGAACCTGCTGTTGATCTTGATAACCCACAATCAAAGAATTAACGTTATGATAAGAGAGATTTCGTTGCTAGGAAGCACGGTAAAGAAAGAGAACCATGGGTTCAAAAACCCATGCATTTTCCTCCTAAACCATCTAAGAAAAAGGATGATGAGGATTTTGAGTGCTTTGCTAAAATGATTAGACCTATCTTTTTGAATATGCGTTTGACTGATCTGCTTAAAATGAATCCTTATGCTAAGTACATGAAAGATATTGTTACAAATAAAAGAAAGATTCCGGAAGCTGAAATTTCCACCATGCTTGCTAATTATACTTTTAAGGGTGGAATACCAAAGGAACTAGGAGATCCCGGAGTACCAACTATACCATGCTCCATTAAAAGAAAATATGTTAAAACTGCTTTATGTGATCTTGGAGCCGGTGTTAGTGTTATGCCCCTCTCTTTATATCGTAGACTTGATTTGAATAAGTTGACACCTACAGAAATATCTTTGCAAATGGCTGATAAATCAACTGTTATACCTGTCGGTATTTGTGAGGATGTGCCTGTTGTGCTTGCAAACGTTACTATTTTAACGGACTTTGTTATTCTTGATATTCCCAGGACGATAGTATGTATATTATTCTTGGTAGACCCTTTTTGAATACTGCAGGGGCTGTTATTGATTGCAACAAAGGCAATGTCACTTTTCATGTTAATGGTAATGAGAATACGGTACACTTTCCGAGGAAACAACCTCAAGTCCACAGTATTAATTCTATTGGAAAAACTTCAATGATTATTATTGGAGGTTTTGAATTTCCCCTTCCTACTGTCAAGAAAAAATATGATATTCTTATTGTTGGGGACATGCATATCCCCGTTGAGGTAACTTAGTGTTATTCGAAAATACTCCATTTTCATGTTATTCGGAAAGAGTTAGTTAGCAAGACTTGATCAACCTTGTTAGTGGATTCCTTTTGATGAGCATGACATGGATGAAGTTAGAAAGCACAACTCTCTGTACCCTCTTTTTACTTTCTGTTATTTAGATTAAATAAGGCAAAAATAGTATTTTTTGTCCGTTTTCTGAATTATCCTTGCAATAAAAAATACCCCAAAAATAAAAGTTCTCCAAATGCCCTGAAAATTTTAGATGATTTTTTGTAGAATATTTAAGAATATTTGGCAGTGAGAACACACCAGGGGGACCCACCACCTGGCCACGAGGGTCCAGGGCGTGCCCACCCCCCTGGGGCACGCCCCTTGCCTCGTGGACCCCACATGGGCCCCCTCCACTTATTCTTGCACCCACACACTTCGTCTTCCTCCAGAAAAAATCCTCCACCAGCTCAAACTGAGTTCTAGCTCATCTTGCTGCCATTTTCGATCTCCTAGCTCAAAGCTCCATTCACAAAACTGCTTTGGGGGATTGTTCTTCGTTATGTGACTCCTCCAATGGTCCAATTAGTTTTTGTTCTAGTGCTTTATTTATTGCAATTTTTTGCTGCTTAGGGGGGCCTGTTCTTGAGCTTGCATGCCAAATTTATGTGGTCAAAAATAGTTTTAATGCATGATATGGCCTCTAGGCACTTGTGGGAGTAGTTTCTATCAATCTTGTTGAGTTTGGTTCACTTTTATTTTGAGTCACTAAAAATTTCAGAAATTTTTCAGAGGAAGAAAAATGTTTAGGAAAATGTACCAAGTTGGTTCCTCAAGGAAGCAAGGCCCAAGGCTTGCGATACGTGAGCCGGACAATGAACTACCAAGGGAAGCTCAAGTGCGGCCTTGTGAATGGTCGCCAGAGGAGTTCATGGTCCGGGCAGACATCAAGGATGAATTTGACACGTACATGCGTAACGCTGATCTTGAGGGCTTCGTGTCAGATAAGTGCCAGCGATACCTCTATCTAACTGATTCATTTGTGATAAGGTTTAAATTTACATCCTCGCGCAATTCTCACACTATTTTATGTGACTTTTATGATAAATCATATACCATGAACCTAGAATATTCTAATATTGCTTGTAAACTCCCGAAGTGGGGCAATGTTAGTGAACCTTGCAAATCTAAATACAAAGACTTTCTTGATAGTATTACTGTGGGGGAATCTAGGGAAATCACACAAGCTACCATAGGGAGCATTCATTTCCCTTCCATACATTATTTTGCTCTCTTCATTGGTAGATGCATTAACGTTAAAGATGAGGCTTGTCACATGTGCGTTCCAGATCTTAGTGTCCTCAAAAGTGCGGTATTAGGTGATAAACAATATAACTTGGGGGCTATTGTTGCACGTAGGTTGCATCACAACAGTATAAGTGGAGATTTGTTTGGTGGAATTTATGCAACTCGTGTAGCTAACTATCTTGATATACCTATACGTGCAAATGATATTGAGTTGCCTCCTGCTTACCTAGAGTATAATGCCATGGTTTGCCATCAGTTTGTTGAGAGGAATGAACAATTCCAACAGTACCGACTAATCTTTGACAGACGGCACATCGTCCATGTTGCTCTCCCTGCTCCTACTTTCTTTGACTTTCAGGCAAAAAGGAGATATATTATAACTAGGGAGGAGGCGAACGAGTACGAGAGGAGGACGGAGGCAGCTAGCCTCCAAGCTGCAGCTCGTCAGGCAGTAGTTGCTGCATCCCAGTACGACCCTAGTTACAACTTTGGATATCCACCAGGCCAGCCGTAGCCCTAGACCAACTTAGGCCAAAAGCCTAAGCTTGGGGGAGTACGTATGTCTCAACGACATTACATTCATGTTCACACACTCATGCTAGTTGCCGGTGCTCATACTTTTTCATTGTACTATCCATGCTAGTTTATTTTCTTTTTAATCCTTCTCCTTACGTGTTTGAAAAACCTTAAGAAAAAACAAAATTATTAGTTGGAGCCTTTAGCTAGTTTACTTCCTATGCCTATCGTAGTAATAATTAAAAGAAAACCCAAAAAGATTTCTCGTTCTTCTTTTGCTTGTTGGGAGCTTTCCCGTGGAAATAGTTTTATTTCTTTTCTTTTGGGGTTGAGAGGAGAAGACCATGATGAAAATGTTGAGTGGCTCTCATATGCATTATTGTTGATCTAACAAAGAGCCCATATTGCCTTGTCTTCTCCCTTGTATTGAATGCTTGCAGATTCCAGCTTAGACCAATGCACATGCACTATTATTATTATCCACACCATTCGGTTGTGCAAGTGAAAGGCAATAATGACGAGATATGATGGACTGATTGAGATGAGAGAAGCTGGTATGAACTCGACCTATCTTGTTTTTGTAAATATGATTAGTTCATCATTCCTGATTCAGCCTATTATGAATGAAACATGTTTGCAATGAAAATTAGAGATTATAGTTGCTCATGACATGCTTAATTTGCTAGGAGTTTATAATGGTTTACCTTGCGTGCCAACATGCTATTAAAATGGTTGTGATGTGGTATGATAGGGTGGTATCCCCCTTTGAACGATACGAGTAGCTTGACTTGGCACATGTTCACACATGTAGTTGAAACAAAATCAACATAGCCTCCACGATATTTATGTTCATGGTGAATTATATTCTACTCATGCTTGCACTCAGTGTTGATTAATTTTAATGCATGTTCATGACTATTGTCACTCTCTAGCTGGTGGCTTCCCAGTCTCTTTCTAGGCTTCACTTGTACTAAGCGGGAATACTGCTTGTTAATCCACTTCCATAAACCCCAAAAGTTATTCCCATAGCTCATGTATCAACTAGGGCTATCTATATCTTCTATGCTAGGTGGATTATTCTCAAGAGGAGTGGACTCCGCTCCTCATTCACGAGAAAATGGCCGGTAACCGGGATGCCCAGTCCCATGCTTAAATTAAAATAATTGCAAACAAAACTCCCCTAGGATTGTTGTTAGTTGGAGGCACCCCTTGTTTCGGACAAGCCATGGATTGATGTTTGTTGGTGGTGGGGGAGTATAAACTTTAGCATTCTGTTTGGGAACCGCCTATAATGTGTGTAGCATGGAAGATATCGAGATCTCTCGGTTGTTATGTTGACAATGAAAGTATACCACTCAAAATATTATTCATCTCTATTTCAAAATCAAGCTCTGGCACCTCTACAAATCCTTGCTTCCCTCTGTGAAGGGCCTATCTATTTACTTTTATGTCGAGTCATCATCCTCTTATTAAAAAGCACCAGTTGGAGAGCACCGCTGTCATTTGCATGTATTACTATTAGTTTACATTTTGTATGACTGGATCTCTTGTACCATGAATTACGATGTTTAGTTAGTCCTTAAACTTCAGAGGTGCTCTGCATTTATGTTTTGCAGTCTCAGAAAGGGCTAGCGAGATACCACCTTGTTATATCATATTATGATTGTTTTGAGAAAGTGTTGTCATCCGAGATTTACTATTATTGCTTGCTAGTTGATTACGCCATTGATATGAGTAAACATGAGACCTATGTGTTACTGTGAATATGGTTAGTTCATAATCTTTGCTGAAAAATTGAATGCTGGCTTTACATATTTACAACAAGATCAAACATAGTTTGTAAAAGTTTTTCTTTATCACTTTCAGTTTGTCAACTGAATTGCTTGAGGAGAAGCAAAGGTTTAAGCTTGGGGGAGTTGATACATCTCCATCATATCTACTTTTCCAAACACTTCTGACCTTGTTTTCGACTCTAAATTGCATGATTTGAGTGGAACTAACCCGGACTGACGCTGCTTTCAGCAAAATTGCCATGGTGTTATTTTTGTGCAAAAATAGAAGTTCTCAGAATGACCTAAAACTTCACGGAGAATATGTTTGGAATTTATAAAAAATACTGGCGAAAGAATCAACACCAGGGGCCCACACCCTGTCCACGAGGGTGGGGGCGCGCCTCCTGTCTCGTCTGCCCCCTGAGGCTCCACCGACCTCAACTCCAACTCTATATATTCACGTTCGGGGTGGAAAAAATCAAGGAGAAGGATTCATTGCGTTTTACGATACAGAGCCGACGCCAAGCCCTAATCTCTCTCAGGAGGGCTGATCTGGAGTCCGTTCAGGGCTCTTGAGAGGGGAATCCGTCGCCATCGTCATCATCAACCTTCCTCCATCACCAATTTCATGATGCTCACTGCCGTGCATGAGTAATAACATCGTAGGCTTGCTGGACGGTGATGGGTTGGATGAGATTTATCATGTAATCGAGTTAGTTTTGTTAGGGTTTGATCCCTAGTATCCATTATGTTCTGAGATTGATGTTGCTATGACTTTGCTATGCTTAATGCTTGTCACTAGGGCCTGAGTGCCATGATTTCAGATCTGAACCTATTATGTTTCCATGAATATATGTGAGTTCTTCATCCTATTTTGCAAGTCAATAGTCACCTACTATGTATTATGATCCGGTAACACCGAAGTGACAATAGTCGGGACCACTCCCGGTGATGACTATAGTTTGAGGAGTTCATGTATACACTAAGTGTTAATGCTTTGTTCCGGTACTCTATTAAAAGGAGGCCTTAATATCCCTTAGTTTCCAATAGGACCCCGCTGCCACGAGAGGGTAGGACAAAAGATGTCATGGAAGTTCTTTTCCATAAGAACGTATGACTATATTTGGAATACATCCCTACATTACATTGATGAACTGGAGCTAGTTCTGTGTCATCCTATGTTATAATTGTTGCATGAGGAATCACATCCGACATAATTATCCATCACTGATACATTTCCTATGAGCTTTTCGCATATTGATCTTTGCTTAGTTACTTTTCCGTTGCCACTGTTACAATCACTACAAAAACTACTGTTATTACTTTAGCCACCATTACCGCTACTTCCATATTACTTTGCTACTAAATACTTTGCTGCAGATATTAAGTCTTTCAGGTGTGGTTTAATTGACAACTCAGCTGTTAATACTTGCGAATATTCTTTGGCTCCCCTTGTGTCGAATCATTAAATTTGGGTTGAATGCCCTACCCTCGCAAACTGTTGCGATCCCCTATACTTGTGGGTTATCATCACCATCGATGGGTTCATGCTTGAGGTGCTGGACGACAGATTCATCATCGAGAGCGATGAGTGAGTAATCACCCTTAGTAAACCATGCCTGATGTGCTACACTACAGGGATATCATCATAAGGTGGGATACGAGGCATCACCCTCGGCGGTCGATAGTAGCTCTGCAGACACTAGTACGCGTCGATGCTATACAAACAATTTTTAACCCCTTTCCGTAACAACATTTGGAACCGTCGCCAAGTTAGTGTGGGCGATAGGGGGGTCCTTCCCACACGACCCAGAAACCGTCGGGGATAGGCCCTCCTGGGACACCAAATGAGCTCGTGTGCGATCGGGCGAAGCATCGAAACCCAATCATTTCTGTAGGTATGTACATCCCACACGGTGAATCCCAGAAAACCATTTCTGTATGTATGTACATCCCACACGGTGAATCCCGGAAAAACATTTCCGTAGGTATGTATATCACACACGGTCAATCCAAGGAAGACGTTTTCATTCTTATGTACATCCCACACCATCAATCCAGGGAAAAGTTTCCGTTCATATGTACATCCCACACAGTTTTACGTGTAGGCTCGTGTATGAAAGGTATAACTATCACACATGCTCTACCTTGGTTAACTATTTGCTTTTATCAAATAGATCACACACGATTTCATGAAGAAAACTGTGTGGCATTGGGCTATCCATCACATGCGCTCACTACAAGAAATATGTCAACTTATGACCTTCTGTCAGTGACCCTTGAAGAATTGGTCATAAATTTATGACCATTTTAGAACAATTGGTCAAAAGCTGTTCAAGGGGCTTCAAACCCTAAACCATTGCGACCATTTTGGTCAGAAAGGTCGTAAATTCCTTACACGAAATGGTCACAAAGCAAACAGTGCTAGTCCGTTGCCTTATTTCTAGTTGTTAATGATCAATATAGATGGTCATAGCCTTGTAGATTGTGGTGGGTTGTGATGACTAGGCGCCATCTCATCAGTTTTGCCTATGTGTCATGTCCATGTGGCAGTTTTTGCCCTAGGTTGTGAAGCAACCTATATTTCTATCATTCCCAAAATTCCCAAGAAAATCTCATAAATTCTTTGGGTCATATCTTCATCAAATATGTAAAAATCCTTCCTTGCCTAGTTCAAAACTAATTCAACAATATTCATTTTCCTATTATGTTCACAACAACACTTTATGAAGGAAGTGCTATTTATATATTCTAGATTGCCCTACGAATTTTTGGGCACTCTTTCCTATCCAAATCATTACCGCATGACAAAATTCAGCTCCATTTGCCTAGCAAATCTTCCTTGGCAAATTTCCAAAGTTTTTGTCCACCTAGAAGCATTGTGAGGAAGTACCTTTTTTATATCTCTAAATGACATGAAATTTGTACAGTTTCTTCATATGCCAAAATTATCACCCTCCTCCAAATTTCAGCTCAGTAAAATCATCTATGTGAGCCCAGGTTCAATTTATATTTTATGGCCAAATTGGCACTCTTCCATACCCAAATCATTGCCACATGATAATATTCGGCTCAATTTTCCTAGTAAATCTTTCTCAGGAAATTTCCAAAGTTTCTACCTCGAGAGAAGCTTTGTGAAGTAAGTACTAGCTAGGCTTACGCAAATGATTTGAAAATTGACCAGCGCATGACCATACCTAAGTAACTTACCTACACCAATTTTGAGCTCATTTCATTTATCCAATCTCTCTCACTAGTTTTCCCAAGTTTCTGTCCATAGAAGAGCATTGTGAAGGAAGTACTACTTTGGCATGTCCAAATGGTATCAATTTTCTACAATGCTTTCCTATGCCCAAATAACCATCCTCCACAAAATTTCAGCTCAATCCATTCATTATTTTGAGCCCAGCTTCAAAATTCATATTTTTGTCCACCGTGGTACTTTGCAAAGAAAGTACCACCTAGGATCCTCCTTTTGAGCTAAAAATTTGTGAAGAAATTCTCCTTAGTATATGATCATCCTCAGCCAAAACTCATGCCCATTGGCCATGTGCATTTCCCGTACCGCTAATCAAACACTTGGCTGCTAATACATGTTTGAGCATCGATCGGTCTTCTCGTGAGAATCTTATGTTGTAATTTTCTTCCTAGCACAAACCTGGGGAGTGCCCAACCCACTAGACATGCCTAAGCCACCCAGAACACATGGCAACATTACGGTCACGCGGTGACCACGCGACGGGCATGCGAGTTTACGCGCTCTAGAGTTGGGGCCCTCGGCCACCGCCCAAACCTCGACGTATCGCCACCAAACCATGTATTTATGATTAAATAGGTCCTTACGTAACTAGAAATGATTTTTGGAAAAAATAAATAGCAAACTATGAGGCAGCTGCAGTTCAAATTTGACCCGCTTCCTTCTGAATCGGCGGAAATTTGTCTTTTTCACGAGAGGTGGATCAAAAAATTTTACACCCAACCATTTTGTTAATTGTGCATTAAATATGGCCTAGTATTTTATAAAAATGATTCAGTCCAATTTGGCAACAATTATTTGGTAGTTCCTTCACAAAAAAACCTCCTTTCGGGCACTCAAAAAATGGAAAATGGTTTTTTCGTCCAACGAAAATGAAAACTTCCTTAGGCAACATTGTTTGCCATTCCAATATGCACCCTTGTGCACAATATGAGATCATTTGAACAAACTATGCCATGAATGTCGCCATAAGATTGATCATTTGGCTTGAAAGCCATTGATCTCCACACATGATAGCTCGTTTCTGAGAACACTTTTTTAAAATAATTGTCGTATTACAACTTTGTTATTTTTCCTAGGAACTTGGCCACATATGATGACACAATGCGAAGGTTTCCCAATTTTTTGATTTTTTTTTGAATTTTTTATGCCCGTTTCAATATGCGGTCAAAACGAAGGGCTTGACCGTTCCTAGCTAGTGGTTGAATCTTGGAATTTTTTTGGTGTTTCTCTGATTAAAAAGATACTTATGTACCTAGAAATGATTTTTGGAAAAATAAATAGCAAACTATGAGGCAGCTGTAGTTCAAATTTGACCCGCTTCCAGCTGAATCGGCGAAAATTTGTCTTTTTCATGAGAGGTGGATCAAAAGTTTTTACACCCAACCATTTGGTCAATTGTGAATTAAATATGCCCTAGTATTTTAGAAAAATGATTTGGTGCAATTTTTCAACAAATATATGGTAGGTCCTTCACAAAAAAACCTCCTTTTGGGCACTCGAAAAATGGAAAATGGTTTTTTCGTCCAAAGAAAATGAAAACTTCCATAGGCAACATTGTTTGTCATTCCAATATGCACCCTTATGCACAATATGAGATCATTTGAACAAACTATGCCATAAATGTGGCCATAAGATTGATCATTTGGCTTGAAAGCCATTGATCTCCACACGTGATAGCTCGTTTCTGAGAACACTTTTTTAAAATAATTGCCGTATTACAAGTTTGTTATTTTTCCTGGGAACTTGGCCACATATAATGACACAATGCGAAGGTTTTCCAATTTTTTGATTTTTTTTGAATTTTTTATGCCCGTTTCAAAATGCGGTCAAAACGGCGGGCTTGACCGTTCCTAGCTAGTGGTTGAATCTTGGAAAACTTTTGATATTTATCTGACTAAAAAGATACTTATGTACCTATAAATGATTTTTGGAAAAAATAAAGAGCAAACTATGAGCTAGCCGCAGTTCAAATTTGACCCACTTCCAACTAAATCGGCGGGAATTTTTCTTTTTCACGAGAGGTGGATCAAAAGTTTTTACACCCAACCATTTGGTCAATTGTGAATCAAATATGACCTACTATTTTAGAAAAATGATTTGGTGCAATTTTGCAACAAATATATGGTAGGTCCTTCACAAAAAAACCTCTTTTTGGGCACTCGAAAAATGGAAAATGGTTTTTTCGTCCAAAGAAAATGAAAACTTCCTTAGGCAACATTGTTTGCTATTCCAATATGCACCCTTGTGCACAATTTGAGATCAGTTGAACAAACTATGCCATGAATGCGGGCATAAGATTGATCATTTGGCTTGAAAGACATTGACCTTCACACATGATAGCTCGTTTCTGAGAACACTTTTTAAAATAATTATCGTATTACAAGTTTATTATTTTTCCCGAAAACTTAATCACATATAATGAGACAATGCGAAGGTTTTCCAATTTTTTGATTTTTTTTTTTGAATTTTTTATGCCCGTTTCAAAATGTGGTCAAAACGGCGGGCTTGACCGTTCCTAGGTAGCGGTTGAATCTTGGAATTTTTTTGGTGTTTATCTGATTAAATAGATACTTATGTACCTATAAATGATTTTTGGAAAAAAATAAAGAGCAAACTACGAGGTAGCTACAGTTCAAATTTGACCCGCTTCCACCTGAATCAGCGGGAATTTGTCTTTTTCACGAGAGGTGGATAAAAACTTTTTACAACCAACCATTTTGTTAGTTGTGCATTAAATATGGCCTAGTATTTTAGAAAAATGATTTGGTCCAATTTTGCAACAAATATTTGGGAGGTCCTTCACAAAAAAAACCTCCTTTTGGGCACTCGGAAAATGGAAAATGGTTTTTTCGTCCGAAGAAAATGAAAACTTCCTTAGGCAACAATTTGCCATTCCAATATGCACCCTTGTGCGCAATATGAAATCATTTGAACAAACTATGCCATGAATGTGGCCATAAGATTGATCATTTGGCTTGAAAGCCATTGATCTCCACACGTGATAGCTCGTTTCTGAGAACACTTTTTTAAAAGAATTGATGTATTACAAGTTTATTATTTTTCCTGGGAACTTGGCCACATATAATGAAACAATGCGAAGGTTTCCCAATTTTTTGATTTTTTTAATTTTTTATGCCCATTTCAAAATGCGGTCAAAATGGCGGGAATGACCGTTCCTAGCTAGTGGTTGAATCTTCGATCATTTTTGATGTTTCTATGATTAAATAGATACTTATGTACCTAGAAATGATTTTTGGAAAAAATAAAGAGCAAACTACAAGGAAGCTACAGTTCAAATTTGACCCGCTTCCAGCTGAATGGGCGGAAATTTGTCTTTTTCACGAGAGGTGGATCAAATCCTTTTACACCCAACCATTTGGTCAATTGTGCATTAAATATGGCCTAGTATTTTAGAAAAATGATTTGGTCCAATTTTGCAAAAAATATATTATAGGTCCTTCACAAAAAAACTTATTTTGGGCACTCGAAAAATGGAAAATTGATTTTTCTTTCAAAGGAAATAAAAACTCCCTTTGTCAATATTGTTTGCAAATCCATGATGTAAACTTGTGCAAAATATGATATCATTTGAACAAATATTTGATATGACTTTCACAAAAATACTCATTTTGAGCACTGAAAAATGTAATGAAATTTTTTATCTTGAATCGATCACGACCAATTTATATGGTCATAAGGTCATCAAATGGTTTGCTGCGTTCTGATTGGACCATGAGCATATCACGTGGATCACGCATAAACCACCGTCGTATGCTTCTGGATCCAACGGCCCAAACCCACCCGAGCCGAAACCCTAGGTATGTCCTCATGGACATTTTCCACCCACCCCCCGCCTCCATTCTTTCTTTCTTTCTCTCCCTCCCCCCTCAGATCCTCTCCCCTCTCCCCCGTGCAGCGAACCCTAGCCCCTCTCTTCCCTGCATAGCCGCCACCCTCCATTCCTCCGTCCTTCAGATCCACTGCCACCTACCTCCCCCGCCACTGTCACTGTCCTTCCCTCTCCGCCTCGCCTCTGTCTCCCACCGTCTCCCCTCTCCCTCCCTCAGATCCGCCGCCGTCCGCCTCCGCACGGCCTCCATGCGCACCCCGTCCTCGCCAGCCTCTGCGCGCACCCTGTCCTCGCCCGCCTCCGCGCGGCCTCCACCTCCACCTCCAGCCCCACCGCACACCACTCCTCTCTCTCCCCGCGCGACAAACCCTAACGCTCAGATCCAGATCCCTCCCATCGCCGCCACCCACCTCCCCCGTCTCCCTCACCTCGCCACCGGCCACGACCTTGGCTCTCCCCTCCCTCATCAAAAGAGATCTGATCTCCCGTCGACGTCCTCCTCCCTCCTGCTCCGGGCAACCAGTTCCCCTTCCAACCTCCAACCAACATCCCACCACCGTGCTGCCACGCCCCTCCCTCCAACCCCTTCTCCAGTGGAACCGCATCTCCTCGAGCGCCGCCGCCACTGTTGAGCACCCACCGCCGCAGGGGTCCGCGCTGTGTCCTGAGCCAATCACGCTCTACGGCGGAGAGGCGATGGATTCGGCAGGAGCCTCGAAGCCCGAGGAGGAGGTGGCCGCTTACCAGAGCAGTGAGGCCAAGCAAGCGAGGCTGCAGTCCATGCTCGTGGCGCTCCTCGACGACCCCATTCTGGCCGACGTCCTGAGGAAGCCCTCGCTGGCAGACATGGACACGCTCATCAACCTTGGGCTCGGCAGCGCCATGAGGGTGACCGTCGTCAAGCTGGACAACACCTCGTTCGGTATAATATGGCCCTCTTCGAACCCCGCCCACATTTTTGTCCAAATCCCCTACCGTGCGTTTATCCCACATCTCAATTCGTGTTCCTCTTGTCGTTGTGGTGAGTGATACAGATGTCGCGGTGTTGAACACTGCTACACTCAAGGATTTGAAGCTGGTTATCAGGAAGTGATAGTCAGATTTATTTGTGTGAAACTGTGGAAGGATGAATTTTGACATCCATGTCATCTAATTCATTCATGCTGACATGTGTTGATCTAATTAGTTGACATCCTTCGAAATGCTGCCGATTTGTCTTTGCTATTTAATATATCCTATGATGGGCACTAAGGCACTGTTGATCCACCAAAATTTTCTTAGTTTAGATGGGTGTGATTATCTAAATAAGCTGAGGGTCACAAGATGTATGGTATTAACCTGAATTCTTAGTAGGCTCAAGATGTTGAGAATCCTAGCTGAAGTCGTGTTTTAGTTTGACTTTGCACTGTGTATTGAATAGCTAAATCTGTGTACATAAGGTTATTCAAGCCTGCTTGAATTAGATTCCAAGCTGGAGCTTATTCTAATTTTTAGTTTGATTTTGCACTGAACTTGACATGTTTGGTATTGACTAGCTGAATGTGTGTACACAAGGTTAGTCAAACCCATTCGAATGAAGGTCCCTATCTTAACTAATCTATTTCAGTTAAGCTAAGGAGAATATAATGTTCGAAGATTGTCCTCTTAAAGAAGTATGAGCTCAACATAGAAAGAATTGAGACATCGATTCTTATCATGCATAATCTCGACATCTGATGCAATCATACTCTGCATCTGTATTGTTGCTGCAGTTATTGTAGTTATATTCTGTGTAGAGTCCTGAAACATTGTCCTCACAGGGCGCCACCTTCGGAGAGGTGACAGAAATGACTGACATTTTTGAAGGAAGCATCATACGGCTAGTTAGGAGGCTGGATGAATTTCTGAATTAGGTAAACCACCTGTTGGTTCCGGGCACTAGTACTAAAATCACTTGGATAGAGAGTGTCTGTCTTTGATTATCCCATTTGACTTAAAGTGCATGCAAATAAATAAAAACTGCCTTCAATTGATCCATTAGATCAACGTGGATGTGAATACAAGTGTGACATGTCCTTCTAGCAAAATGTCCATAAACTGTCAACATTTACTCTCAACTGTGACATGACTGAATATGATTTACAAGTTGGGTTGTAGCTAGATATGTAAGAAAGGTTATCTATTTCTGTTTATGTCCATCTATAGAAGTTGTGATTGGCATCGACTTTCTTCTTTGCCCTTTTCTGCACGCCCAACACTTTACTTTTCTATTACAAGTTCTGTAAATAGTCAAGAAAATAAGCTTGCTTTGTTTTCCTTTGTCGAACCAACTAACTTGATTTGTTTGCCAGCTAAAAGCTGCTGCTGAAGCTGTTGGGGAGGTCAACCTTGAGAGTTTGCCAGCTAAAAGCTGCTGCTGAAGCTGTTGGGGAGGTCAACCTTGAGAGTTTGCCAGCTAAAAGCTGCTGAAGCTTCTTGTTTCCCTTGCATTTGTTAACTTGCACAGGGCATGATTGCTCTATTGTCTATTGTCTAGAAAAACTGATCGCCTACCTGGGTGGCATCTGCATCGTGCTTGTCAGATTATTTGTGTGGTCAAATGAAATGGTGAGTGGTATTAAAATGCTCATGTAGACAGTGTTTAAGCATTAGAATGGTGTAGATAGAGTTGCCCGACAACTACAGTGTCTATGATATTCGAGATCTAGCGTAAATAAGTGTTCATCAGAATCGAATGTGATTATTTTTATTGTTCTGGATCTATGACTTCGGTTGCATATCTTGTCAAGCTCTTTTAGAGTTATCTTGATGAGTGTCCACGTCCAATATTATGACTATCTCTAGTGAGTATAAATATGAATTAATATAGCTGTCAATTTTAAGACAGAGCAAAGTGTCAATGCATTTCACACCTATTGATTCATCAGGCTTGGTCAGTCGGTCTGATCCTGTATTGTTTAAAACTGACAATTATGATGCATTGGTCCATATGGCCTTGTTTTTTGATGCATATATATATGATGTAGTTGATAGGCCTTGATCTCAACCTCTCAAGTTTATGTTTCCTTGTGTGTAGGTAACTTGTTATTTTTATTGGCAAGCCTATAATGAATTTATTAGATTTTTGCTCCTATTGCCGTGTACAGTATGTCACAGGCATGCGGAGCCTGTCATTGTTCTTAGTGTGCTGTTGTGATTCTTCAACGGTGTCAATGGTCGTGTACAGGTGTCTTTTGTAGTATAAAAAGGGCCACTATCAGCCGTAGGATTTGGATTCATGCTGTGAAGATCATGAATATATATCTTATTTTGCTGCTCTATGCCTCATTCGTGTACAGATTCCCTAGCAGTATTTTTTTCGTCTGCCACTTGCAACTGCCGGGTTCCTGATGTGCTTCTCATGCCCCGCAGACCATTGACCTGTACGTGGTTTTCGACGTGGCCACTGTCCTACTTCGGGTAAAATTTCACACTTTGATGAGGATTCATGAGCCCTGATTTGGGATAGACAAGTGTAGCATACTAAGTTCAGGAAATCAATTATGCGGCACGGCACCTATTAGGTGATTCGTGAACACACAACCAGGATGATTCCTATCCTACCTATGCTATGCTTATTGCTTCCAAGCTAGTGATGGCGGTCGCAGGTGCAGTACCTGCTGGTTGTTAATATCGCTGGCAGTTAGTGTTCAACATCTATCGCTTTAGCACCAAGCGACTAAACAATGTTTTGGTAAAGCTTTCAGAAATCAGTTTGCAGTGTTGAATCAGTACACATCTTTTACCTTCAATTTGGTAGTATGAAAAACACATTAGTAAATCCGAGTAACTTTGACATATTTTCTCTATTAACTTGCACTGGATTGGTACCCGTGATTGCCTTGTACTTAATTCTGCTAACACTGATCTTGTTACTGTTAATTTGTTATTGCCATGGTGTTTATGCTATTTAGAATAAGATCCATGCATCAATTCTAAGTTCTCGTCTCTCTGAAGAGACACTTCTAGCTTCTATGACTCAGACTTGTTAACTATTGTTTCTTACTTTGTTAGCTACGACATATATTTTCCCCAGTTATTCTAATTCTTCTCTGATTCATGTAACAGGATGACAGTGGAAGCCATGTTGTTGTTTTGTTTGTTCCCAGCCCTGACTATGGTCGTCGAGCGAGTCCGGCATGTTGTTCATCTAGTAGAGCTTCTTAGGAGTCTGAATCTAAGAACTTGTAGAGTTTGTTAGTATTACAATTGTAGAGCTTGTTACACTTGTAGAGCTTGTAAAGCAGTATGGTCTTCTGTACTGGAATGGATAGAGCTTGTATTATGTGATCTGGTTGCTCTTATTTAAGTATCATGTGTGTTTTTGTCTCCCAAAATCTAAATAATGCTTGAAATATGAAGAATATGAGTCTGAATTGAGGGGAACCTGTTACTAGAACCTGACAACTGGGACCCATCTGACTAGTGGACCCTTCTTTTGGAAAAAAAAAACTAAATTCGTTTAGACAAAAAGGCCACAACCCAACAATAAAAAGGCTGCAATATTATGCTTGGCCCATGAACCCAACCAAAAATTGACACACAGAAAAAAACACAAATAGGCCGAATTGTTGGGCTAGGCCCATGTAGAAAATTGAATTGGACCGGGCTGAATCTTGTGCCACATCAGCTTGCCACGCTGGATGCCTACGTGGCCTGGGGAGGTTGCTAGTGACCAAAACGCCACAGTGGACTTATTTTGGTCATAAACGTTTGCGACCATTCCAGAAGAAAGGTCGCTATAGTCAGTTTACGACGGCCAGCTTTTGACCTTATGTTTTTGGTCACAAAAAGGTCACAAATGGAAATTTGTGACCATTCAGTGACCAATAGTGGTGGTCACAAGTTGACATATTTCTTGTAGTGGCTTTTATTGCTAGAACCGTTTGCAAAGTTCCATGACACATTTAGCAGGTTTATTAGTTTACAATTAATAATTCTAGTATTATGCAAATTCACATTTCACATCGAACAACTGTTTGCCAATTTCATATCAAGCACATAATTATATTATAACATCACAGTACGATAGCTACATGAAAACAACACAGTACAGCATATAGCTAGTTCAACTTCATAAGAACAATAGTAGAACAATATATTCAATTCCCTAATCGAGATCATCCAGGCTCGTCTTATCCACCTCTCCTTTCAGTTCAGTAAGAACCTGTTTTGCACTAGCCAACTAGGAAAGTGCCTCCTCCTTCACCAACACCATCTTAGCAAAGTATGATTCAAAAAATCTGAGCACATTCTCCACCTTCCTCTTTTTATCCCATATCTTAAATATTCTTTAGCCTCAACAACACTATCTCTAAGCCTATGTGTGTTCTCTTCCTCATACATGCTCCAGAGCTTCGCTAGGCACATCTTCAAAGACTGTGGCCACTCTTGATCAACCCACTCCAAGTAAGAACACTTCTGTTCATCCTATAATATTTAAAACTAGATCAGCAACAATTGTAGGGGAAATGGGTTTATAGCAACATAGAAAATCACCAATGCTTATTTTGAACAACTGAAGAAACATGTTAATTATGAGATATCTTCTCAAAAAGATCAATGTGCAAATGAATTAATTGCTACTGAGACAACAACCAAATTCTAGAACATCAGAAGCTATAATTAACTACAACAACGCTACAAGTTCTTACTCATGTACAATAAATAACAAATTGAACATTTTATGAGAAAGGTAAATATAACTGCAACAGCATAGCGATAGTGTTTGGATGACAGCAAATTGATACTAATAGGTGTGTACATGCACAAATTTAGTAACATAGAACTAATAGCACTAAGGCCGTCCACTATGTATGCCAAAACTGGGGTAAAGACAATTGTTGCTACATCTCGCACCGGTGCCCTGCACTGGCGAGCCGATGCAACGGAAAAAAATCATGGACCAGGACTCTGGAGCACGTAGTTGCTCCGATGCCCAGTTCCTTCGTGCCATAAAGATGTAGTATTTTACTGCTTGGCTGCTCGGATGTGTGGACCAAAGTTGGCTGCACAAAATGCTGAAGCGGTGCCAAATAATTTTCTAATGGCGCCGCTGATGAGATGGCAACAATTTAAGATACTAGGTACAAACTATGACACTGTCTTAGGATGGGTTTGGTTGAAGGTGTGGTATGAATGGGTTGGGATCATGATAGTGTCTGAATCACATCTAAGAAATGATTTGACACCGAAATAGGGTCTAACCTTCTCTGCACATGCCAGAAACTTCCTCCCACTGTCTATAGATTCAAACGCAACTAGCTTCACACATGGAGATTGATGGTGAGAACCAGCAGATAGATCTTCAGCCACCCCGCTCCATTCGTTGCCGCTGATGGTCCTAGGGAGCTACAAGAGGAAGAAATGACTCAAATTGACCGCCGGGTAAAAATCCTTCATTCCAAGTCATAGCCCGAGAGAGAGAAGAGAGGCATAGCCGGGTGGTGAAGGAGTCATCTCCGGAGGAGGAACCACTGGAGAGCTCTTTGAAGAAGACCATGGCGACCCCGGCGGTAGGATGCGAGACGGCGAGATTGAGGAAGCGGTTATAGCTTAGGAAGGAAGGGAGGAGGAAACAGGGGAAATGTGATTTGTGGCCGGGGAGAAAAGGGGGTGGGGAAGGGGGAGGGGGTAGATATTTTGGCGGTAGGCCAAAATTTTGGAAATGTGGAGGGAAACTTTCCGCGCGGTGCCGGCAAACCATTCACTTTGAACGACTGTGTGCATCGCAAACAATTCTTCTGCTTTACGCGCATGGGATGAGTTTGATAATTCAAATTTTGGTGGAAATTTCCCCGGGTACGTCATTGCATAATTTAACATCGCTTGCTAATTTGGGCAAACAAAAGAGCGTACAACAGACATACCACACTTGCTGAATCGAGCAATTTTAGTAATTAAACAGAGCCAGTTGACCTAAACATTGCTCTAACAAAAGACCAGCATTAAAAACAAAGCCTAAGTACGCATAATTTTAACAAATCCGCCACCGCGCCGGCATATGTATCGCTAGTGTGAGATGAGACGTCGATGACTTTTCCTGGCGACATGCCGCCATTGGTGGACTCCGTGTCCCCCCTGCTGAAGTCAATCGCGTGCTCGTCCTCGGTGCCACTCTCAAGGTTGTAGTACTCGTAGTAGTGGCTAGGCCACAGCTCGCATTGGTACTCCATCGCCGATTCCTCGATAGACAGACTCTTCTCCACCTCGAACTCGGCCACGCGCAATTCCTCCTCCCGGCACTCCTCGATCTCCGCCGCCTCCTGCATCTCCAGCTCCCGCTCGGCGACCTCATGAGGAAGCAGGTGCTCCATGGCCGCCACCGCCTTTTTGGACGTGGGTTGCATCCTGGAGTCCGAGGTGGCCTGGAATATCTTGGCGTGTGCATCCTCGATCTTTGCGTGGATGGCCTTTCCCCGGGCCAGGGTGACACCGGCGGCACAAACGGCAGCTCGAGCGCTCTCGGCATTTGCAGCCGTCATCGCAGCAGCAGCTACAACCGTCTCGGCTACTGCAGCTGCCCTGTCGGCTGTCGCAGACACCCTCTCGGCGAAAGCGGGCGTGCTTAATGCGGATGCGTCGGCACTCTTGGCATAGGCGGTCGCGCTCCCGGCGCAGGTGGCGGCACTCGAGGGGGGGACATGGCCATCGTACGAGCCTTCATGAAGCATTTCCATGGTGTCATCTTTGCAGGAAGGGGTGCGGGAATGGGGATCGGGATTCATGGATTCGGGGGTTGCCGGCACTGGAGCAGATGAGTGGGCGAAGCTTAAAGAGGGAGACTTAAATAGACCCAGATATTTTCATCGCAAACGGTTCCTAGAAAACAACTGTGTGATATGTTGTAGATATTTTTTATTAGCTGTGGAAGACGAATTTGGAGTAAAGTGGCAATGGATGGTGTTTAAAATGTACGAGAAACTTTGTAGTACTAATACAACTGTCATGTCAAATTTTGGAAAATTTCAGGGGTCATTTGAACTTTTAAGACATTTAAGTGATTTTCTAGCCATTTAATGACCGTAATTGAAATTTGAACTACATGTACATGCAATAGCTAACCATAAGGTTTGAAAACTCATATTTTGTGTACTTGTGTGCGATTTAATTCCATGTGTAGTAAATTGGAAGGAATTTTCGAACATATTGGTCTAACGGCTATGACACCATTAAGCATGGAGTGACATGGCATTTTAATTCCAAAAAAATAAAAAAAAATCAGAAACACATGAAACCTTGGTTGATGTAATGTCATGCCACCATGATGATGTGGTAAAAAATTTGGCATGTTTGACAAATTTTTTGACACACACACCTCACAAATCGGAGAAACTTACTAGAAGGCTCATGGTTCCAAGAGGGAACATTGCATGTTTGATGACTTCCTCTTACGGCCTTCAATTTTTTTTCTATGTTTAACATGCATTACTACAACTGTAATGTGAAATTTCAGAAAATTCTAGGGGTCATTTAACCTTTTGAAGTCATCTAAGTGATTTTCTAGCCATTTAATGACCGTAATTCAAATTTGAACTACATCTACATGCAACAGCTAACCATAACGGTTTGAAAAATCATATCTGTGTACTTGTTTGCGAGTTAATTCCATGTGCAGTAAATTAGATGGAATTTTTAAACATATTTGTCTCACAACATGGACACATGCATATGTATGCATGGAGTGACATAGCATTTTCATTCCAAAAAATTAAAAAATATCAGAAACACATGAAACCTTGCTTGATGTAATGTCATGCCACCAAGATGATGTGGTAAAAAAAATTGGCATGTTTGACGAAAGTTTGGACACACACCCCTCACAAACCAGAGCAACTCACTAGAAGGCTCGTGGTTCTGAGAGGGAACAATGCATGTTTGATGATGAAAGGGAGATAGCTTCCTCTTACGGCCTTCAATTTTTTTCTACGTCTAACGTGCACTAACTGTAATGTGCAATTTTGGAAAATTCTAGGGGTCATTTGACCTATTAAAGACATTTAAGTGATTTTCTAGCCATTTAATGACCGTAATTCAAACTTGAACTACATCTACATGCAATGCCTAACCATAACGTTTTGAAAAAAAATCATATTTGTGTACTCCTGTGCGAGTTAGTTCCATTTGCAATAAATTAGAAGGAATTTTCAAACATATTTGTCTCACGACATGGACACATGCATATGTATGCATGGAGTGACATGGCATTTTAATTCCAAAAAATTAAAAAATATCAGAAACAATTGAAACCTTGCTTGATGTAATGTCATGCCACCAAGATGATGTGGTAAAAAATTGGCATGTTTAACGAACGTTTGGACGCACGCCCCTCACAAACCGGAGCAACTCACTAGAAGGCTCGTGGTTCCGAGAGGGAACAATGCATGTTTGATGACGAACGGGAGATAGCTTCCTATTATGGACTTCAATTTTTTTCTACGTCTAACGTGCACTACTACAACTGTAATGTGAAATTTTGGAAAATTCTAGGGGTCATTTGACCTTTTAAAGACATTTAAGTGATTTTCTAGCCATTTAATGACCATAAATCAAATTTGAACTACATCTACATGCAACGCCTAACCATAACGGTTTCAAAAATCATATTTGTGTACTTGTGTGCGAGTTAATTTCGTGTGTAGTAAATTAGAAGGAATTTTCTAACATATTGGTCTCACGGCATGGGCACATGCATGGAGTGTCATGGCATTTTAATTCCAAAAACATAAAAAATGATCAGAAAAACATGAAACCTTTCTTGATTTAATGTCATGCCACCAAGATGATGTGGTAAAAAAATTGGCCTGTTTGACGAAAGTTTGGACACACCCCTCACAAACCAGAGCAACTCACTAGAAGGCTCGTGGTTCCAAGAGGGAACAATGCATGTTTGATGACGAACGGGAGATAGCTTCCTCTTACGGCCTTCAATTTTTTTCTATGTTTAACATGCACTAATACAACTGGCATGTGAAAATTTGGAAAATTTCAAGGGTCATTTGACCTTTT
Source organism: Triticum monococcum (assembly GCA_034509565.1). Taxonomy (NCBI): domain Eukaryota; kingdom Viridiplantae; phylum Streptophyta; class Magnoliopsida; order Poales; family Poaceae; genus Triticum; species Triticum monococcum. The sequence continues at coordinate 477,409,729 of CM067841.1, forward strand.
AAAGACATTTAAGTGATTTTCTAGCCATTTAATGACCGTAATTCAAATTTGAACTACATCTACATGCAACGCCTAACCATAATGGTTTGAAAACCATATTTTTGTGTACTTGTGTGCGAGTTAAAAAATCATCAGACGATGTAAATATCTGATGTTCAAAAAAGAAAATGTAAAGATCTGGCAAGACAATCGGCCCCCACACGATTGGCACTCTATCTCGCGACTCGAAGTTTTGTGGGTGAGTAGCAGGGATCATTAATCAGACATGGTTCTATATTGGAAACCGTCAGCTATTATGTTCACACACGGATTTTGGCTATGATGTTCACACACGGATTTTGATGCGGGAATCGTGTGTAATTCAAACTACAATATTCGTAAATTTCGTCGACCGGCGTGTGTACTGCCCCCGTCGATCTAGATTCTGGCCGCCAATATATACTACCCTGCTCAAGTCGTCCCTCCTGCATTCTCATCTACATCCTCCCCTCGCTTGCCCTCTCTCTCTCAAATCTCTACCATTGCAATGTCGGTCTGCCCACGCGCCGATGAGGAGTCACCGCACCCCGAGGACGCTCACTCGAATAGCAGCGATGAGGACCCCTACGCGCCGCCGAACGAGGTTGCACTGGAGACCCCAACTTTGGATTGGTTTTGGGGCCAGTACAATCTTTGTCCGTGGAAGTCGCTGCCGCCGGCTGAAAAAGCCAGGCAAGTGGCGTTCGAGAAGGAGATGGCAGAGGAGGAAGCCAGGTACCAGGCGGCCTGTGAAGCCCGTGATGCCGCCTGGAAAAAGGAGGTGACGGAGCTTTGGGGCCGGGCGCATCGTTGTGCCAAGGAGATGTACGAAGACGGGTACTTCGCGAGGAAGGTCATAGGCGCTAGGCAACTCATTACTACATGGAGGTGGGCTGATAAGCTCCAGTGTGCCACCAACGAGGAGCTCCAGTGGGCGGCCAACGAAATGGCAAGATTGTTCGCGTGCGTCCGCCAGCAAGAGGCAGATCGATACGTCGAGCACTGCGAGGCGGAGGAGGCGGAGTACTGCCTCCACACTGAGATGATGCCGCCCACCAGGGAGCTGCTGGCGAGGGGCTGCCGGAATACTGGCCCCATGAGGGATTATTAGTTTTAGTATTGTTCGTTTTCAAGTTTATGCATTGTACCTAGTAGTTAAGTACCATCACGTATATGTGATGATATTATATATATATATATATATATATATATATATTATGTGATGAACTAATGAGCAATTAATTTATATATATATTATGAATTCCATTTTCTATCTGTTTTTGTGTACTAATTTGAATCTAGTTGTTATCATCCACATATACATAATGGAAAAGCGTATATACACACATTGAAACAGAGCATATAAGAACGGAAAACAGAGTACACACATTGAAACAGAGGAATAAATAGAGCAATACCATGATTGCTGTGAATACATAGCTATCCACATCAAAACGAATCAACGAAATAAAACGCGTCCATGAGACCATGACCAGCATCCCTTGCCTATGGTAGCTCTTGGCTCTACCTGAACTCGTCCAGGCATTCATCCAAGTGGTCGACACGCTCGCGGTACATCTGGAGCGCGATCTCTCCAAGTTGGCTATTTCATTGGAGATCGCCAGCTCGAGGACGTGACGGCCAGGTTCCTCTACTACGCCAAGGTGGACACCTGGGCCAAGGAGGCGGTCGAGCCTACAGACCGGCGCATTGGCATCTAGTGGGCCTCGGACAAGGCGAATGGCGCCACCCATGCGAACGGCGTGTCGGGCGTCCGGTGCAAGTACGGAACGGCCGGTCTCTGGTGCAAGTACGGCGCTGATGGCCTTTACCCACTCCTAGCAAGGAATGGTGGTACTGACAGGACATGTACCCAGCTGCGACGCCGCGTCGATAGCAGGCAAGTGCCAATGGATCCGCTCTTGCTGTGCGGCATGCCGTGCCTCTCTCTCTCTCTCTCTCTGCGGTGCTCCAACGGTCTCGCCGTGCGGCTAGCCACAACCTATTGGCGCGAACGCGCCTAGCTTGCTCTGCGGCGAGCTACAGCCTGTCGGCGCTGCCATGCCTATCTTGGTCTGTGGCGCTCAAGTGCCATGCGCCAAAGGTCTGCTCAACCATGGCGATGACGTGCGTCACGACGTCGTCCATCGCGTTGCCGGGGAGTGCCTCGGCCTCGACGGGCCGTGGCGCATGCTCATTTTCCTCGTCGACGAGGTTGATGGCAAAGGTGGCGCTTTGGTGGGTTGGCATGCTTGGAAAAGGTGGATGTGCTACAGGCTGCTCTTGTCGCCTCTGTGCGTCGCGTGTGTAATGCCCCGAGTCCGATGCGCTAGGTGTCTTCCAGTTATTCACTGTCGTTGCCATGTCATTTTCTTGCGTGTCGCATCTTGGCATGTCATCATGTACATTGCATCATCATGTTTTCGAAACTTGCATCTGTCCCGGTCTCCTCGTTCTCTCCGTTGTCCGTTATGAGCCCAGACACACTTGCACGCGCCCGCGGCACGTCCAAAATATTATTTTATAAGTGGCCGGAAAATGTTCTCGGAATGGGTTGAAAGTTGGCATGTGGTGTTCTTTTGTTGTGAGTAGGTCGTCTGGCAAGTTTCATCGCATTCGGAGTTCGTTTGATGCCCCAACGGATAACTATAGAGACAATAGTAGTCGGTCATACGTCGGACGTTTTCGGTCTCCGAAAATAGTTGCCAGGCTGCATTTCTGTCTCTCTCCTCTTAGCCCAACCCACTCTCCACAACCCACCTAACCCAGCTAAACCCCTCCTCTCGATCTGAACTGTCGGATCACGACCGGGTGCTCCGAAACCCCTCCAAACCCTAATCCAAGCGTCCTTTCCTATTTAAACCCCCTTCCCTTCCATTTTTGGCAGCCTCCTAACCCCCTTCATGTTTTCCGCGCCGCCCCAATCATCAGCGCCGCTGCTCCCCTCCGTTTCTGCACCAGCCAGCTCATCCCTGCCACTTGGCGCGTAGCCATTGGCTGCGCGGCCACCCCGCACCGCTCGTGGCCAATCGGGCGAGGTCACATCGCCCCCTCAGCCTCCATAACCGCCGCAGGCCCACCAAGCCCGCTCGGGGCCTGCCCGAGCCCATCCGAGGCCCGAGCGAGCCCGTGCAGCGTCGCCGCCTCCGAGCTCCTGATCCCGAGCATGCCGCCGTCGCCCGCGCTCGACCCCGCCCCCGAAGCCTTGTTGCTTCCGCACCACAGGCCGGAACCGCCGTCGGTGACCTCTCAGGCGAGCGCTTCGCCGCCCTTGCTCCCTTCCCTTTCCCCGTTCTCTCCCTCATGCCCTCTCTGTCTCCCTCGCAGGGAGCATCCATGGCCGCTAGGGCTCGAAACGCGCGCCGCCGGCGTCCTGCGTGCCCCCGTGCTCCGTTCCCCGTGCCATCGCTCGGATCCGATGACCCTGCCCCAGATCCCCCCGTCCCTGACCTTGCTGCATGGCGCCACACCCCTCGCCTCGCCGGTTCCCAAAGGCCGCGCCGCCCCTGCTTTCCCTCGATCCCCTCTGGATCGAGGAGGAGGACGACGACAGGCCGGCAGGCCGCATGGGCCGCATCCTTCACTAAGGTCGGCCTGCTTCCCCTCCGATCTGGGCCTTGGCCCATGGTGAGGCAACCCCCCAGCGCCTCCTTTCTTCCCCTTCCTTTGGCCCAGCCAAATTCGGCCCATTGATGTTTTTTCCCAGTGCGGTGATTTTTGCTTTTATCCAAAGATAACCAGTTTTATAGGAAGCCCCCTGTTGTTCATGAATATCATAACTCACAAACCATGCATCGGATTGAAACAAACTTCAGATGTAAAATGCTTAGAATTTTGTGTAGATTAATAATATCCAACTTTCATCCATGTTTAAAATGTCTAAAAGGTTGTTTGTGTAATTTTTCTCATATGCCATGTTAAAATGATTTAATTCATAACAAAATAACCGTAGCTCCAAATTTAATAAACTTTATATGTAATTGGGGTAGAAAATGTCTAGTTTAACATGCTAGCATTACTTTGCATGTTTAACAAATCTAAAATTTTGTATAGGGCAGAACAGTACCAAATCCGTAAATTGCACATGAGGATTTTTCCGGACTTTTTGCTTGTTGTTCCGGCCTCATTTAAGCTTGCCTGGATAGGTAGTTTTATTATGCTTCACCTCTTGCCATGCTAACCAACATTTAATTTTGTTCAATACTTAAACGAGAGAGAACTAAATATTTGTTGTGGTGTTGCGTCAATATGCAACTCGTTGCATATTGAACTCCATTTAACTTGTAGTTTTGTTTGTGCACTTTGCCATGCCATGCCTCATTAAACCGGTCATGCATCATACTTGGTTGTGCATCATGCCATGTTCATGTGTTGGTTGTTTACTATGTTGTTTGCTTCTTTCTGGTGTTGCTTCTCCGGGTTAGTTCCGATAACGTCGCGTTTGTGAGGATTCGTTCGGCTCCGTCCGTTTGTCTTCTTCATGTACTTGTTCTTCTTCCTTGCAGGATCTCAAGTAAGATGACCATACCCTCGAAATCACTTCTATCTTTGCTTGCTAGTTGTTCACTCTATTGTCATGCCGCGCTACCTACCACTTGCTATATCATGCCTCCCATATTGCCATGTCCAGCCTCTAACCCACCCTCCTAGCAAACCATTGTTTGGCTATGTTACCGCTTTGCTCAGCCCCTCTTATAGCGTTGCTAGTTGCAGGTGAAGATGATGTTTGTTCCATGTTGGAACATGGATATGTTGGGATATCACAATATCTCTTATTAAATTAATGCATCTATATACTTGGTAAAGGGTGGAGGGCTTGGCCTTATGCCTGGTGTTTTGTTCCACTCTTGCCGCCCTAGTTTCCGTCATACCGGTGTTATGTTCCTTGATTTTGCGTTCCTTACGCGGTTGGGTGTTATGGGAACCCCTTGACAATCCGCTTTGAATAAAACTCCTCCAGCAAGGCACAACCTTGGTTTCACATTTGCCTAACAACCTATTACCCTTCCCTTGGGTCGGCCAACCCAAGGGTCATCTTTATTTTAACCCCCCGGGCCAGTGCTTGTCTAAGTGTTGGTCCGAACCGAGTAGACTGCGGGGCCACCTTGGGGAAACTTGAGGTTTGGTTTTACTCGTAGGATGTCTCATCCGGTGTTGCCCTGAGAACGAGATACGTGCGACTCCTATTGGGATTGTTGGCGCATCGGGTGGCTTTGCTGGTCTTGTTTTACCATTGTCGAAATGTCTTGTAACCGGATACCAAGACTGATCGGGTCTTCCTGGGAGAAGGAATATCCTTCTTTGATCGTGAGAGCTTGTGATGGGCTAAGTTGGGACACCCCTGCAGGGTTTTGCACTTTCGAAAGCCGTGCCCGCGGTTATGTGGCAGATGGGAATTTGTTAATATCCGGTTGTAGAGAACTTGAAACTTAACTTAATTAAAATGAATCAACCACGTGTGTAGCCATGATGGTCTCTTCTCGGCGGAGTCCGGGAAGTGAACACGGTTCTTCTGTTATGCTTGAACGTAAGTAGTTTCAGGATCACTTCTAGTTTCACGACCATTGTGTTGCTTCTCTTCTCGCTCTTATTTTCGTATGTTAGCCACCATATATGTTTAGTGCTTGCTGTAGCTCCACCTAATTACCCCTTTCCTACCCATAAGCTTAAATAGTCTTGATCTCGTGGCTGTGAGATTGCTGAGTCCTCGTGGCTCACATATACTTCCAAATAGTTGCAGGTGCTGATGATACCAGTGTAGGTGACGCAACCAAGCTCAAGTGGGAGTTCGAAGAAGATCTTGTTCGTTGTTTTGTTTCTTTTCCGGACGATCAGTAGTGGTGCCCAGTTGGGACGATCGGGGATCTAGCATTTGGGGTTGTCTTCTTTTATTTTGGTTCCGTAGTCGGACCTTTGTTTGTATTTTGGTTGTTGTATGAATTTTATGTATTGTGTGAAGTGGCGATTGTAAGCCAACTATTTATCCCTTTCTTATTCAGTACATGGGATTGTGTGAAGATTACCCCTCTTGCGACAAACCTACCATGCGGCTACGCCTCTAAGTCGTGCCCCAACACGTGGGAGATATAGCCGCATCGTGGGTGTTATAGTGCGCCGCCTAGGTTTATGCGCAATATCACTGGGTGGCGGGAAACAGGTGAGGAAATGGCGGGAAATGGTGGCGTGTTCATAAAATGCCATAAATTAATGAAAACTTAGCATAGAAGGAACATCGACCTAGCACAAGAAGTAGATGATGCTCAGATGAACACAGAACACACTAGGGAACCCGTCGGTGATGAATTCATCAATCGCAAACGGTTGAATACTAGCAAGTGTTTGCCCACAACACACACGGCTTATTCCATCACAAACAGGTCGGATGGATCAACTGTATGCCACATATCGCACATTGTCAAAAAGTAATGCGGTAGACCTTCTTTCACATGTGTTAAAAAAACAAGGACCTCGAGGCCAATGGCCAATAGATGTTGTGTAGACAGAGCATATCACATATGTCTTATTAGAAGCAATCGTCTGTGTTATTACGGTCTTCGCACACATTTCAGATTACAAACATGTTTGCCGCGTATCACACACATCTTGTTATATTGATCTGTTTCTGTTCTCTTGTCTCAACGCAAACAGTTCATCCGAGTGAACTGCATGCCGTATATCGCACACACCTTGATCTGGCTGACCATTTCTTTTGTGTTGCCTAATCACAAACAGTTCATCCGAGTGAACCGTATGTTGTATATCGCACACACCTTCATCTGGCAACCCATTTCTTTTGTTCCTCCTCATCGCAAATAGTTAATTGAACTAAACCGCATGCCCTGCATCGCACACGCAACTAAAATCAGAACCGTGTTTCATGCATCCTCCATCACAAATGTTTTGCACCTTTTTGACGGGTTTTTTACAACACCGTTTGTGATAATTGCATCACACACAATTTCGTCGAAGGGTCTCTGATCGTAGTATCGCGTTAGCAACATCCTGCGGTAGTGAGAGTCATACAACTAAGGGGGTGCTGGTGGTTTGTTCGATCTCCATACATCGATCACATTGATCGAATCACCCATAAGAGCATGGTAACACGGACAAGGGTGTAGGGCCTCTGATGGATCACTCACCATCCTATACTAAGCATATAGGACAACAGGTAAAGTATCAACAACAATTTACAAAATCAAGCTATGCATCAGAATATGAGCTATCAAATATAGTAGCAAAATCTAGTGCAAGCACGAGAGAGAAAGAATGGGCGATATAGGAATGATCAAGGGGGGGGGGGTTGCTTGCCTGGAAGCTCTACTGAAAGGGGCTGGACCTCTGGAGTGTAGTCGTACTCGGAAGCAGCGTCGGTCTTGGGGTCTACCGTAGAAGAAGAGGGGAAAAAATAAATACAAAGCAAACAAATGCAGCACGATGCATGACATGGTAGTATGCTATGCTAGGGGTGATCTGATGCCGTGCTAAGTGTTATAGACGGAGGCGGGAAATATCCAGAAATATTTTCCTGGCTTTAGGAATTTATCGGTGACATGATTCGGAGGGAAAGGTTCCATGTTTGCAGTGTTAGAGGCATGTGGTGGGCGTAAAAAATTCTTCTCATTTTCCTGATCATTTTTCATATATAAAACATTTCCATCTGAGTTACGGATTATTTTTCTACGATTTTTTCAAAGTTTTAATCATTTTCTATAATTACTGGATTAATTAATAATTGAAAAGTAAACAGTAAAATACATTTCGTACCCACTGTGGGCTAGCCACAGTGGATAACAGGTGGGGCCAGAGGGTCCAGTTGACCCAATCAACATCCAGTCAGTAGTCAACTATTTTGACTATTGACTTGGTCAAACTAACAGGTGGGCGCGCATGTCAGACAGAGAACAATAAAACAGAGGCTTAAAATAAACTAAGCATGTTAATTAGCTAGTGGGACCCACTTGTCGGTGACACAACTAATTAACAGATTAATTTTAATTATCAAAATAGTTAATTAGTGTGTGGGGCCTATATGTCAGTGATAGGGGGCTGCCTAGTCACCATGTTGACCTAGTCAACGAAGTCAACGGGTCCCACAAGAACCACATGCAGTGACCCAGGGTGGGCCCAGGGCCAGCCACGGCGGCGGCGACCCGAGGATTCTTTATTCCACATAATATAGGTGGAAGAGTGCCGATGGTGTTGCTCCAAAACAGGTAGATTGTGGGGCAACTGCGGGCAAACTTGAGGTTAGGTTTTACTCGTAGGATGTCCCATCCGGTCGTGTCCTAAGAACGAGATACGTGTGGCTCCTATCAGGATCGTCGACACGCTAGGAGGTCTTGCTGGTTTAGTTTTAACTTTGCTTGAGTGGCTTGTCCATCGGGATTCCTTATCTTAAGCATCGTGTTATCACGGTGTGAGGATGTTCCATCGGATGCACGTGGTAATTTATAATGGACCACTTGGAGCACCTCTGCAGGGTTAAATCTTTTCGGAAGCCATGCCTGCGGTTATGTGGCAACTTGGAAATTTATAATTTCCGGTTGTAGAGAACTTGACACTAAACCCAATTAAAATACACCAACCACGTGTGTAACCGTTACTGTCTCTTTTCGAGGGAGTTTGAGAAGAGAATACGGTGGGGTTATGTTTGACTCGTAGTTTAGGATCACTTATTGATCATTACTAGTTTGCGACCATTATCCGTAGTTTACTCTTCTTACTCTTATACTTGTAAGTTAGCCACCATACAAATGCTCAGTGCTTGCTGCAACCTCACCACTTATCCATTCCATACCCATTAAGCTTTGCTAGTCTTGACTCATAGGTAATGGGATTGTTGAGTCCTCGTGGCTTGCAGATTACTACAACAACAGTTCTAGGTACAAGTAAAGTGATGCTTTGACATGAGAGTGATGCATGTTTGCGTTTGGAGTTCTTCTTCTTCTACTTCTTCTCATCGATCATAGGATGGAATCCCGGTCAGGAGCCTGGGATTAGCAGGGTGGATGCCATTCTTCCTTTTTGTTTGATTTCATCTGTAGACGGATCCCGCTCTTTTGTATGATGATTGTTATGCATATGTATTGATGTATTCATGTTGTATCTTGTAGCGAGTGTAAGCCTTTATCTGGTATTCTCTTCTATTCAGTACATGGTATGTTGTGATGATATCCACCTTTCTATGCGCTCAAAATGCGATTCATGCCCCATCATGAATTCATCACCTGATAGGGATAGAATTGCATCTTGGGTGCTATAGCTGCCCAGTCAGCATGTTGACCCTAGTGAACGGAGTCAACAGGGCCCACGGGACCCACTTGTAGTTACCCAGGATGGGCCGCAGGGCCAGCCACGGCAGTGGTGGCGCCGCAGCAAAGCTCCGGCAACCATTTCCGCAGCGAAGGGGCTTGGGCGTTCATCAAAAAATTGCTACAGGCATGCATTTGACGTGGGGTTGGTCATGTTCGGTCGGCTAGATGATGGCGCGTAGAATGGTGGTGGTGGCATGGCCGTAGGTGGACCGTGGCATCACCGGCGACGAGCGGGGCAGACGCTGGAGTTCAGGCGAGGTCGAGTAGGTCACTACGGGGAACGAAAGTGCACGTGCGTGGGCTCATTGGACTCCTAGGAGCCCCAGGAGCACGACACGAGGCTCGAACGTGAGCGGCAGCACAGTGGGCACGACAGCGACATGGACAACGCCGATGAGCTTCAGCCATGAGCAGGGTCGGCTACGGGCATGGAGAACAGTAAGGGAGTGAGGGGATCGTTCCAGGTGCTCACCAGGTGGCACATGGTGGCCGTTGGGGGTTTAAGAGCTGTAGGCGGCGGCGAATCGAAGCGGTGTAGCTCCAACGATTCGAGGAGGAAGAAGAGGGCGTGGTGGCAATGCAGTGGCTCTGGGCTTGGTCTCGTGGGCAAGGGACACATAGTAGTCGATGATGGAGCTCTTGGACACGGTGGAAGGGCGCGGGGACGATGATAGCCATGGCTACGCCAAAGCCATGGCGACGGCAGCGCTTGGTGAGGTGGAGACAAGAAGGGGAGAGCGAGCGTGCGAGGGGATAGGTACTGGCGCGAGTCCCCGGGGCCATGGTGGCGTTCTTAGCCAGCCGCGGGCACATGTAGCAGTGCAGGCGGCGAGGTCGCTCGGCGGGGATGGGCTTGGGCATGCGCACTCGGTCGCCTCCTGTAGCAGGAGGTTGAAGGTGAGGTGGTGGTGGTGGGCTGGGCCGGCTAGGCCTACTACTCTGCACTAAGGCCCAGTGTACAAAGGCCTTTTTAATTTCTTTTTTTGTTTTCTTTTACTCTTTCTATTTTGCATTTTATTTTCACACGATTTGACTTTTGTAAAATGTGGAACCTGTCTCATAATTACTTTGCAATATTTGGCACTGCCATACATGTATACCTCTTGCACATGCAGGTTCAAGGTCTCCTATGTCTCCATACGTAGTTAATTACCCACAGCCCTAACGCTAGATCGAATCGTTCTCTTCTTGTGTGCACATAACTTCCGCCTGGATGGGTAAAACACACACTCACACTTAACAATCTCCTTCTAGCTACCCCCCTCTCACCCTTCCCCTATATCCCCAAAACCAATAAGACCATCCCTTTGTTTAATTCTTGCCTACATGCACCATCGATATATAGTAGTCTTCCTCGGTGTCTCTCGAACAAACATGTTCTCTCGATGTCGACTCCTCTCACGCGCACATGCCTTCTCTTCCCTCTCTACGGGCCTTTTCTCTCTCGCACCCCCTTGTTGGTGGCCTCTGCCATATACATCACCTCACTAGTGCAGAACCGGGCAATAGCACCGGTTCATAAGGCCCTTTAGTGCTAGTTTGGTAACCGGCGCTAAAGTGTAGGCACTAAAGCCCCCCCCCCCTATAGTACCGGTTCAGCACGAACCGGTGCTAAAGGGCAACCACGTGGCATGAGCCAGCTTCGGTGGCAGGGAGCCCTTTAGTACCGGTTGGTGTCACCAACCGGTATTAAAAGGTTTGGGGGCTTTTGGGTTTATGATTTATTTTTCATTTAATTTTGTGTTTTCCATTTAATTCTTTTTCGTTTGCTGGTATTTTACGATACTACATGTTGTACACGTTATTCATATATATAAATAGAATTTCTAGTAGAACCGATCATAATATATATATATCATCGAATGTCTCAGAACCACCATTAATTAATTCACACATATATACAAACATGTATATATATATATACAATTTCCCCTAATTGGTGCCTTCGGAGCCAGTGGCATTAGCCTAATTGGTGCCTTCGGAGCACGATAACAATTGGAAGTGGTTCATGGGGGCGGTAGCGGGTAATAGTATTCTCCTTTGGGATCTATGACCTGGTCGAGCAAAAATCCCGCTATTTCCTCTTGAATTGCTTCTATGCGGTCCTCTGTTAGGAGCTTCTCCCGCACCTCTTTGAACTGTTAAGAAGGAGATCAATATGCATGTGTATTAGTTGTGTCACTAGATATCAATTATGGTGTAAAAATTGTGAATAGTGTTCTGACAAACGTACCCACTCCTGTCTTTGAGATTTGCTCCTTTCGGACACCATCATGCGAATGTTCTCGCAAACGTAGTATGCACATAGATTATTCCCCGACGCCTGCTTCAGGGCGTTTACGAGAATGGAATTTGATCAAATAATAATTAATCAAGCATGATAATTAAAGAGATGGCAGCTAGCTAGTACTACTTAATTACTTACCTGGGGTAGATACCATTTCAAATTTTGTTTCCATGGGCCTGGAGTGACCCTGATGAACTTTGCCCAAGCCCTGCCCGCCGACAAAGAAAATGAATAAATGGGTTATTAAATAGTTGTTATCAGGAAATGACGAACTAATTAAATAGGCCGAGATATAGTTAATAATGATTGAACTTACCTGTTGACTATCCCCTTCACGATGGTGTAGTCATTTGCTTTCTTAAGTAGTGAGTCTAGTACTTCAACTGTTCCTTCATCAACTTTAATGATTAACAAGATCTAGTGAAATCTGCATGCACACACGTTTGCATGTCTTAATTAAGCGGGCATATGTAAGCAAAAACATGTAGCTAGCTAGTAGGCAAAAACAGAATTTGTAGTACAAGACAGTGTGACTCACTGGAAGTTGTAAGGAAGTAGTATATCTTCATTGTATTTGAGGTGCTTGAAGAACTCTAGCATGCTTTCCTCTACACTTTTTTCGTAATATGAATCTATTTTCCATGTGTATTCATTAATGGTATTTGGGTCAACGAACCCAATGCCATAGCGTCCACCTTTTTTCATTTCATAAATCTTCATCCTGCATAATACCACAGAAAATAATATAGTGAGGATAATTACAGGTAATGATTGATCAAAATGATCACTACAGCTAGCTTGAGACTTAAATTACAGAAAGAAATCACTTACAGACAATAGCAACTAACTATAGATTTGTCGAGTGCGTCTTGATTGTATAGCTGAAATAGTTCTGAATACTCAACGGTCATAGCTTTCTCATGGTAGTAATGATCCTTCTTGACATTCACCATGAGGGACTCTCGATTGGAAATCTTGGTAATGTCCATGTACCATTGATGCAATTCATACATTCTCGTTGGGAGCTTATTGACCTCGTCTGGCTCGACCAAAGGTTGGCCCCGGACATATTTTCGTTTTATTTCCTCCTCTCTAGTCGGAGACATGGGCTCGATATCGAGGAGTTGTCCAATAGTGATCTCGATCGTTTCAGCCTGCGCAATATGCTCCTCGGTTATTACCACATTGCCCACCCCGGGAACATTAACGGTTTGCCCACAATAATATTGGGTGCACCTACTCTCATGTGTTGTTGGCACAACAAGTGGGGGGATTGATTGCTCCGCATGTTCTCCCAGCTGGGGAACGGTTTTACCGCTCCTTTTGCCAGCTGATTTACTCGAGCTCGCCTCTTTCTGTAGACGTGCTCGATTTAACTTCTTGATGTGGCGCTCATAGTCTGTGTCAACGGGCTTGGGAGCTGGTGCTGCTCTGGCCATACGAATGAAGTGGTCAATATTTTCCACAGGCACTTTCTCCCTTGGCGGCGGTGGCAATTTCGGTGCAAAATGGGCTTCCACCTCGGCCTTCGATATGGCTACGTTTTCCTCCTCAGACTTGTCGTAAGGCCTCTGCGGAAGAGGCGCGAGGCTTGGACCATATTGAAATCGCTTGCCTCCGCCTGTACCTCCAGTACTACCCGACTTGTACCGCTACGCACCATAGCTGTGGCGGCTCTCTTCCGTGATTGCTGAGGCGGCGAAGACGGATGACGTGGATGAGTTGGAGGAGGAGGAGTGGCCTGAAGCTGTGCCGGACTTGGAGGAGGAGTGGCATGAAGCTGTGCCGGACTTGGAGGAGGAGTGGCCTGACGCTTTGCCGCACTTGGACGAGGAGGAGTGGCTTGAAGCTATGCCGGTCTTGGAGGAGGAGTGGCCTAACGCGTTGGTGGACTTGGAGGAGCGGGAGTCTGCTGACTCGGTGGCAAACTTCGATGAGGAGTCGGATGACCCGGTGTTGGTGGCCTTCGAAAGATGATGCAATCCTTTCTCCATAGGATGATACGATGGTTGGCCTCTCCCAGTGTGTGCTCATCGTCACCTCCAGGAATGTCAAGCTCTAGCCCCGAATATTTGTCCACCACCTCATCAACCAAGACACAAGCATAGCCCGCTGGAATCGGGTTGCAATGGAAGGTTGCCTCGGGGGGATTTGTAAAAGCAAGGGAGTCCGCCACCTTCATGGATATGTTCTTCATTTTGAAGTGTAGCTCACAGTTAGTGTTCTCCATGATGTCATCCACTGGGTAGCTATTCAGCAATGCATCGCCCGGGGCAGAACCCACGCTGCTTCTCGTCATGGATGGGACGATGCTATCCAATGGTGGATCATCCGCTAGCTGCTGAGACCCCCTTTGCTGGCTAAGTGAGTCGATCTGCTCCTGCCGCCGCTGGAATTTGACTGCCAAGTCCGCGTGCGCTGATTCTAGGCCTTGAAGGCGTTCATAGTCTAGCTTCCTCTGCTCCTCCTCCATCTTCCTCTTCTTCTCCTTCGCAATCTTCTTTCTCGCACGGGTTCTGTAGTCGGCGTTTCAGTTCGAAAACCCCTCATACCACGGAATAGCGCCCATGCCTCGTGTTCTTCGCGGGTATTCAGGATTTCCCAGGGCACGCGTAAGCTCGTCGTTCTCTCTGTTGGGCTCGAACACCCCCGATCGAGCCTCTTCTATTGCAACAAGTAGCTTATCTTCGGCTCCGTCCAGACATGCCTTCTTCGAAACTTTGCCTGTCTTCGGGTCCAACTCCCCCCCCCCCCATGTGCATAGAACCAAGTCCTGCACCTGGGGGGCCAGCTCAATGTTTCTGGAGTGACACCTGCATACAGCATCTCTTTCTCAGACTTATCCCACATAGGCATTCCCATCGCATAGCCACCTGGCCCCAGCTTATGGAAGTTATCCTTTTTGCGGCATTGTCCTTGTTTATTCTCGACCATTCCTTAGATACTTCCGAATCCTTGAATTTCATGAAATCGTCCCAATGAGCACTTTGCTTCTCTAGTGTTCCCTCGAATACTGGAGTCTTCCTTCCTCCCTTGATGTACTTGGCCCATTCACGAATCTTGTGGTTCTTGAATGCAACCGCCATCTTCCTAAGAGCAGCGTCCTTGACTTTCTCCACATCTGCATCTATGAAATGATCTGGTAGGGTGAAATGTTCCATGAGCAATTCCCAAAGCAGAAGTTTTTGTCTGTCGTTGACAAAAGTAACTCCTGGACGTGGCTTTGCTGGCTCTCTCCATTCTTGAAGGGAGATCGGGAGTTGGTCCTTCACAAGAACTCCGCACTGACGAATGAACTTGTCCGCAATCTTCTTAGGCGCTAATGGTTCTCCATTAGGTTTGATGGCCTCGATATTGTACTTTACGCCCTCCTTCAACTTTTTGTTTGGGCCTCGTTTCCTGTTGCCTAAAGATTTGCTCGATCTGGATGGCTGAAAGAAGAAAGTTCGATTCGTTAATATATCTTCAAGTCATTTAAAACATGTGATGATCACCAGATGCCTGCTTATATAAATATATATACCTCACCGGTCTTTGTTGTTTCAAGATCAACATTTTCTTCGTCATGTTCATAGTTCATGGCTTCATCAATTCGGTCGTCGCGATCGAATATCATATCACCCTCCCCGGTGTTGTTTAGATATTCAGAGCCGTCATAATCTTCTTCATTCTGATCATCACCTGGCCCGCGAGTATTGCGTATGATATTGAACAGGGCCTCTTCTCCCTCTCTGCCGGTATTGTACGACATAGGTTTTGTTTAACTAATCCAAAAGAAATATATTCAAATTACAATGCATGGATGCAATCAATTAATAAGGAAAAACTGAATCAATCATAGTACATAAGAAGCATCATCGAATATAATCTCGAATATGTCTTCTCGAATAATAGATATAATCTCGAATACATTGTCTCGAATAATAGATATAATCTCGAATACATCGTCTTGAATAATAGATATAATATCGAA
Source organism: Triticum monococcum (assembly GCA_034509565.1). NCBI lineage: Eukaryota > Viridiplantae > Streptophyta > Magnoliopsida > Poales > Poaceae > Triticum > Triticum monococcum. Next base: position 477,425,321 of record CM067841.1, read on the forward strand.
TACATCACTAGCCAGCTAGCAAGCTAATAAAGATCGAATATTACAGAGTAATCTAGGCCACTCGCCATTCCTGAGGTGCGGGCGGTGGACACCCAAAGAGAAGGAACCATCACTGGATCATAGCTCGGGTGATCTCCCAAAAGAACCTGCGAGGTATTGGAGAACCTGACGTCCATAGCAGCCATGTAGCGATGGACGTGCTCGTCCTCCTCCCTGACACGGCGATGTACCACCTCCGGCAGGGCCGGCTCCCTCCGCACCGAAAGTGGCCCACGCGAACGCCACCAAAGGAGATTAGGGTTGACGACGGGACCCGGGGCCGGGTTCCTCACCAAGCGTCGCGCCCTAGAAGGTAGCACCTCCCAGTGCCAGCCCGGCGGAGCCTAGTCCCGGACATGGGTCCTCTGAAGCAGGACATCGTCACGAATGGGTCGACGGCGAGGATGCGGGCCGGGCATCGTCAACAACAAATACTATATGCCGCAAAAGGAAAGTAACATTTTTTAAATGATGGATTGTGATTTCATATATGCAAATTCTAAATTTTATAACTAAAACTAACATTTCTAATATTTCTATAACTAAAACTAACATTTCTAATATTTCTATAACTAAAAAACATTTCTATATAACTAACATTTCTATATAACTAACATTTCTAATATAACTAACATTTCTATATAACTAACATTTCTAATCTTTCTATATAACTAACATTTCTATATAACTAACATTTCTATAACTAAAACTAACATTTCTAATAATTCTATAACTAAAAACAGAAAGATTGCTAACAATTCTATAACAATGTGTGTGTGTGTGGTTGGCGGCCGCGGCAGGAGCTCACCGGCAAGGCGCGATGACGGTGGGCGGCGACGGGGACGGAGACGGAGACGGCGATGGGGAAGGGCCGGGCGGGGACGACGGGAGGACAGGGCGGGGCGCGGCGTGGCGACGGGGACGACGGGGACGGGGACGGCGACAGACGGCGACGGGGGCGGCGATGAGGGGCGGCGATGAGGGGCGGCGATGAGGGGTGGCGGCGATAGGGCAGAGGAGAAAGAAGCAGGGAGAGATGAGAAACTGACAATTTTTTGAAGTGTTTTCTTATATAGAACCTAGCTTTAGTACCAGTTGGAGCCACCAACCGATACTAAAGGTCTGTTTTGGCCAGGCGAAGCGGCGGGAACCGCACCTCCTTTAGTACCGAGTCGTGGCGCCAACCGGTACTAAAGGCCCCCCTTTAGTACTGGTTGGAGCCACGACCCGGTACTAAAGGGTGTGCACTGCCAGGCGAGGGGCGCAAAAGTTTAGTCCCACTTCGCTAGCCGAGGGGCACTCGCACCTGCTTATAAGCCCCGCCGTCGCTGCTGTCTCGAGTTCCTCTCTTAAGCAGGCCTTCTAGGCCTACCTCTGTTGCTCCTACTAGGCTAGCGGGCCTGGATCCTGGCCCAACTAGAATTTGGTTTTCTAGTCGTATGCAGGCCGCTGTGGCCCAGTAGGTGGGCTTTTTTTTGCTTTATTTATTTTTGTTTTATTTATTTTTGAGTTGTTTTTGCTGTATTTAGAGTTTCTTTGTGAATATTTTTGCTTTAGGTACAAAAAATTACAAACTTTCTGTTAGTACCGGTAGTTTACAAATTTGAATAGTTTAAATTTTGAATTATTTGAAATTTGTGTGAATCACTAGTTTGTGAATAACTTAACTTTGAAAATAGATTTTTCAGTGATTCTTTTTTCTTATGTTTAATCTTAGTGTGTTTTATCATTATATTCAATTTGGCAATTATTAGGTTATTTACAAAATGAAATGCCTTTGTAACGGATGAGTTTTCGTCCGAAACCCTGATACTTCGAAAGAGATTGTACATTTTGTACACGAAGTGCATCAAGTTTTTGCGGTAACCCTCTCTACTTTTTTGCACATGCTATGTGGGTGAAATTATGATACCATGCCAACTTTCAACCTTTTCTGAGTTCATTTGAAATGCTTTTCAGTTTTGGGGTCATTTAGCTGAAAAAATCAGTAAATGCATGAAAGAATTTGCTTGCACATAAAATTTCTTCGCGTTTCAAATGCCAAAACACATAACTAGCTACACTAACTATTACAGACATTCCATCCTGGGTGTGAAACACAGAAGAAAGTGATGATAGTGAAGCCGGTCACATCCCAGATCTTTGGGTGTGAAACTTTTTCTTCGCGTGTGTCCCTTTGCGTCGTAGCCATGGAAAATCTTCATCATTTAACTGGATGCACGGGTCAATATTCACTGTGAATGGAGCAATTTCATCAAAATTTTCATAATCTCCTGACATGTCTGTCTTGTCATCCACTCCCACTGTAACGCCCCAAGACCGGAGCTTCAGATGCCTTCCAGGGTTTCCAGGTTTCGTCGTGTGATTTGTTTGGTTCATCGTTTTCATCTTTGCATCATGTGCATTACATCATGTCATTTCTTTTCTTAACTCAAATAAATAAATTGCATGGATCTTCGGTCCATTTAAATCGAGGGATATTCACTATGGTGATTACACTTTAAAACATATTCTCCCAATATTTTAGGGAGCTATATAAATTATATTCCAATAATTTGGAATCACCCATAACACACGTGCAGATAATCCCATGCCTTTCTGCTTCGAGTTGATCTCCAAACCTTGCCGAAAATTCTTTCTTCTTTTTTTGAGGCTCCTCCAAAAGTCTCAACATTTTTGGACCTTCCCAAACCTCACTTCCTGTTCAAACCATTTGAATTAATTTCAAATGAGTTTGAATTCAACTTCAACCACGTGCCGACTTCTATTTTGCGGGATCAAGCTCATTTTTGCAAGTCCGGGGAAATTATCCCTATGCGCAAAATCCTTCCCTAACCCTCTCCTTCTTTTCCCTCTCTCGATTTTCTTTTCTGCCAAAGAATATAAGAGAAGAGAGAGAGAGAGAGAGAGAGAGAGAGAGAGAGAGAGAGAGAGAGAGAGAAGGCCAGCCTAGGCCGGCCTGCTAGGCCCATCTTGTGGCCCATCTTACCTACCTAACCATAAACCTCTCCCTGGCCCGACCCCCATCTCCTCACGATCCCCCACTCCCTCTCGATCCCCAGCGCCGCCTCCTCTCAATCCCCACTCCTCTTCTCTTCCACCTCGACTCAGAAGAGGAGCCCCGCGCCCGTTTCCCTAGCGCCGCCGGCGACAACCAAGCCTCCCCTCCTGGCGCACCTCTTCTCCTTCCAACGCCTAGTACCTGCGGAACCCCGCGCCCCTGGCATCCCCACGCTCGTCGCCTCTCCTTCGCTCAAGCCCTGCATCCCTGCCGAGGCGAGCGCCAAGTTCCATCGCAAGACGCCGCCCGGACCAGGCCGGAGCCCGTCGGCCTCCTCACCGCCGTCGCGCCCATAGGGCCACCAGCATGAACTGCGCCTCCTCCATGGCCTCCCACCTTACTGCCGTGGACGCGAGGCTCGAGCTCGCCGCTCCGCCGCGTCGCCAAGGCCGCCGGGCACTGCAGCCTCCCGGCCTAACCCCCTGCTTCGTCATCTACAGCCACCTCGTCGTGGCCTCTCCGAGTTCTGCCCGCGTCGACGCCTCAGGCCTCCATCGATCCACCCGTCCATCCATGCCCGGAGCAGCGCCGCCCTCGCCGGAGCAAGCGCCAAGGTTGCCTCCGCCGACTGGTCCGCCTCAGCGCCTCCTCCCGCTCGCGCCTCCTCCTGCCCCGTCCTCGTTCCCGCTCCACTGGTCGCCGAAAACCAGCAGGAGAAGCCCCGCCTCCGCTCGAGGACCCGTGCCATTCACTGCTGCCTGCTCCGTTTTCCCTGCGCACCTCCCGGTCCCGTGCTGCACAACCAAGTTGTCATCGGTGGCCTCGTCAATCACCACCCAGGCTGCTATCTTGAACAACTCCTCCATGGCTCCTAGTCTGTATGGAGTTCCATCAGTTGCTAGAGCACCACGGATCCGCAAGTAGCTCTACGCACGGATACGCCAAGACCTGGACCAGCTAGTACCATGATGTCCGTTGATCGTCAAGTACCATTTGGATGCGCCAAGTTCCACGATGCTGCATAAGTTTCTTCCTGAACATGTATGACTACAACGTGAACGAGTTCCACGATAGCCCAAGTACCGCGAGAACGTTTGTGCCCCTACCGTTGTATTGAATCCGACAAGACCAAGTGTACGACTACGCCCAGCGATGCAACAAGTTCCTCTTCAAAACAACCAAGTACCACTAAGTCAACCCTCGAAGACCCGTGTAACGCAAACGTCAAGTTCAACTACCGTCGCGTGAATCGCTACTTCCCACGACGACCCCGTGAACAACTACTTCCCCTTCGACACGTGTACCCCTACCGCCGAACTCGATCCGTTCCGTTAATGCACGCTTCGAAGGTATAACCCCGAGACGACCGTCCGTGAACAAATGCTTGTGTTGTATGAGATGCATGTTTGGATGTTGTATCCTCCCACGAACGCTACTTGTTTTCCCCACTTGGCACCGTCGTCGACATGTGGGAACCCGGTTATCGGGATCACCCCACCTTCTATCGCATGTCACGCTTCTCTCACTTTTCCTTTTGTACCGGTATCTCTATGAGCTACCGGAACCGATATGGTGCCGTGACATCATTTTCGGATTCGTCGCTGTGGCACCCTTTCTTTCCACCACGGTGACAAATGCTTCATAATGTTCTTATCATAATTTTCATAAAAATTGCATAAACTTGATTCATGCCATCTGCATCATGATAACAACAATTAAAATGCTTAAAATTGTTGTTGCAATAAATTGCTAATGCATATGGGGATTTACCGGATTTGTTGTCTGGTATATCCGGCCCCATTTAAATTGTTTAAATGGTATAGTTTTCGTATGCTACACCTCTTGCCATGCTAACCAACATTTAATATTGTTGAGTACACGAACAAGATCGAACTAAATAATTGATGTGGTGTTCCATTAATATGCAACTCGTTGCATATTGAGCTCCCCTTAATTTGTAGGATTGTTTTGTGCATTTTGCCATGCCATGTTTCATTAAACCGGACATGCATCATACTTGGTTGTGCATCATGCCATGTTTATGTGGTGGTTGTTTACTATGTTGTTTGCTTTCTTTCCAGTGTACTTCTCGGTAATCTGGTAACGTTGCATTTGTGAGGATCCGTTCGACTTCATTCGTTTGTCTTCTTCATGGACTCGTTCTTCTTCCTTGCGGGATTTCAGGCAAGATGACCATACCCTCGAAATCACTTCTATGTTTGCTTGCTAGTTGCTCGCTCTTTTGCTATGCCTATGTTGCGATACCTACCACTTGCTTATCATGCCTCCCATATTGTTCAGCCAAGCCTCTAACCCACCTTGTCCTAGCAAGTCGTTGTTTGGCTATGTTACCGCTTTGCTCAGCCCCTATTATAGCATTATTAGTTGCAGGTGAAGATTGGAGATCGTTCCTTGTTGGAACATGGATATTTTGTTGGGATATCACAATATCTCTTATTTAATTAATGCATCTATACATTTGGTAAAGGGTGGAAGGCTCGGCCTTATGCCTGGTGTTTTGTTCCACTCTTGCCGCCCTAGTTTCCGTCATATCGGTGTTATGTTCCCGGATTTTTGCGTTCCTTACACGGTTGGGTTATAATGGGAACCCCTTGACAGTTCGCTTTGAATAAAACTCCTCCAGCAAGGCCCAACCTTGGTTTTACCATTCGCCACCTAGCCTTTTCCCTTGGGAGTCGAGAATCCCGAGGGTCATCTTTATTTTCACCCCCCCCCCTTGGGCCAGTGCTTGTCTAAGTGTTGGTCTAAACTAGAGCCCCATGCAGCACCACCTCGGGGAAACTCGAGGGCTGGTTTTAGTTGTACGGATTGCTTATCCGGTGTGCCCTGAGAATAAGATATGTGCAGCTCCTATCGGGATGTCGGTGCATCGGGCGGTCTTGCTGGACTTGTTTTACCATAGTCGAGGATGTCTTGTAACCGGGATGCCGAGTCTGATCGGATTGTCTTCGGAGAAGGAATATCCTTCGTTGACCATGAGAGCTTGTGATGGGCTAAGTTGATACACCCCTGCAGGGATTTGAACTTTCGAAAGCCGTGCCCACGGTTATGGGCAGATGTGAATTTTTTAATGTCTGGTTGTAGAAAACCTAAACCCTAACTTATTTAAAATGCATCAACCGCGTGTGTCGCCGTGATGGTCTCTTCTCGGCGGATTCCGGGAAGTGAACACGGTGTTGGAGTTATGCTTGACGTAGGTTGTTCTAGGGTCACTTCTTGATCATAGTTTATCGACTGTGCCTTTGCCTTCTCTTCTCGCTCTCATTTGCCTATGTTAGCCACCATATATGCTAGTCACTTGCTGCAGCTCCGCCTCATACTTTTACCCTACCTATAAGCTTAAATAGTCATGATCGCGAGGGTGTGAGATTGCTGAGTCCTCGTGACTCACAGATACTTCCAAAACCAGTTTGCAGGTGACGATGAGATCGTGTAGATGACGCAACAAAGCTCACGGAGGAGCTCTATGAAGATCGTGTTCTTTATGTTGTTCCGTTTTCCAGTTGATCAGTAGTGGAGCCCAGTTGGGACGATCCGGGATCTGTATAGCATTTGGGGTAGTCTTCTTTTATTTTAGTTCCGTAGTCGAACCTTGAGTGTATTTGGATGATGTAATGCTTTATTCATGTAATTGTGTGAAGTGGCGAGTGTAAGCCAACTATGTATCTCTGTCCCTTATGTATTACATGGGTTGTGTGAAGATTACCTCACTTGCGACATTGCTTTCAATGCGGTTATGCCTCTAAGTCGTGCTTCGACACGTGGGAGATATAGCTGCATCGAGGGCATTACAAGTTGGTATCAGAGCCTTCCCCAACTTAAGAGCCCCCTGCTTGATCGAATCGCTGGCATTGTTGAGTCTAGAAAAATGAGTCATTTAGGAATTATATATATCGGAGAGTAGGATTCTTTTTACTCCTCAGTCCCTTCGTCGCTCTGGTAAGGCATCCTGACGTAGAGTTTTGACTCTTCTCTTCTCAAATTTCACTAAAAAAATTTAGGATCATGCGGGTATCTTGGAATCGTTCTGATCGTTTTGTGACGAGAACATTGTTCTTGGTGCCTCCTGTCATTTAGGGGTTGTGGCAGTGTCCTGGGGAGTTGAGCTCCGAGGTGTTGTCGTCACAATTTTATCGTTGCAGTTCTGGAATACCTGAGATAGTTTCGCCGACATCGAAAATCTCTTTTATGCAGTTGTTGGTGAGGTAACCTCGACGCCACCCAGTACTAGGGCGGGAATTCGGGAGTATTGCCCTAACTCGTATAACGGATGCTTTTCGAAGGTTGAGGTAAATGATTTCCGAAGGTTTCTTGGTTATGTGTTGAAGGATGGATACAGCTGGATGTAGGATTTGCTAGTTTGGGTGAGATATTATGCTTCCCCTGTATCCCCAACACCTGATTGCATAACCGGAAAGTTTCGGGAGTTTATAAGTGGGAATTCAAGTGGCTATTAGGATATCTTTCCGACAGGTGTATGATATGAAATTGGGGTTCGATGTCTTTTGGTTCGCCTATTCACAATTGGTTTTACAGTGGTCTCGTTGTGTCTTAAAGAGTCCTTGGCTATGCCGACTCGGGGACGCTTCGTATGTCATGTGCACTGCCTTGTACATGATGGTGTTGTATGATCGAGCCCGTGTAGGCCCCACCATGAAAACTTCGGACGAAATCTCTATCATATGTTTGTTCTAGCTTATTCTGCAAGCCAATCTCAGTTGTGGTATTCGAGTTCCTTCAATGTCAAGTGTTGATTCCATGCCTTTGCCAAGTGGTGTTCTCATACTCCTATGCGAATACTCATCCCTCATGATAATCGAGATTGTCATATCACTCCTTTTCACTGGTGTGTTTCTCTTCAAGTGGATCAGATCATTTCAACATTCGCAAGATCAATTATCAATTCTTCTCAACGATGTTTGTTTCATCCGTCTCCAAGTTGCCTTTGTTTTCCCGCCCACCCACCCTTTTTCTTCAAGGAATCCGATGTCTTAATCAAGTATCATTTTATTCTTGTGAAGTCTCTCCATTCCTTTTCCGTCAATGTTCTTATCCAGTGATTCTCATGAAGATGCTAAGGAAGCTACAAGTTCAATATTCTGCATTCTTTTTCTTCTCCGGTGGATTCAATTCAAGCTTTGTTGATCATATCCTTTTATCGTTTCAAATGCTTACTTATGCCAGTGCACCTCATAATCATTCCCCGCTTGCCATTCAATTGTTCCGGAATGCTGAAGAAATCTCAGAAGGCTCATTTTGCCATTCAAGATCCGTTCAACTTATTTGGAGGATGTTATCTCATTCAAGTCATTTAATTCAACCAGCGCAATCTATCTTTTAAATCATTCAATGGTGTTTCTTTTGAGTGGGCCCTAACCCACAGGTCTTTTCCCAAGATCTTACCTGACTCTTCTTATTTTCCTGGAGCTATCCTCAAATTTCTTTTCGAAGTTTGACATAAGAATGATTTATCATCAGTCAAATGTCTTTCTCCAAGATCTTTCAAATTCTTTTCATCGTTGGCTCAACTTTTCCATTCTTCATTCAGGTGTGCCTCAATAATTCTTGGTGGTGCTTCTCGTTGTCATTCTCATCATTTTAAGACCAAAGAAGTTTTTTCTGTTAATCTTGTTCTTTTCTCTTCAAGATTCATGGTTCTAGTTCGAGGCCATCCTCTCATAATTGTTTTGATTGTGAAAATTCTTTTTACCTATCCGGAGCAATTCAAGATTCTTCTCAGTTTGTTATCCAGAGTCCATCAATTCTAGATTATTCATGTCAGCTTCCAGTTATCATTCTCAAATCTTACTGGTGCATCATTCAAATATTCTCTAATCAATTTGTCACAGCCCTAGAATTTGTTTGCAAATAGTTGCACAAGCATCCATGCATCATGTTTATTTTTTCAATTAAATTTGAAATGGGGATTGGTAAACCCTAGCACCAAATGCAATTCAAATAGGTTCAACCAAAATATTTTCAATGACCTCAAAATATCCTTTTAAAATGTTCATGATTTATGGGAAAAGGTGAAAGTCTCTACCAGAGATGATGCATATTTTCCAGGACATTTTGATCATTGAATTAAATCATTATGATAATTGAGTTGGAGTTTAAAAGTTACCATTAAATATTGGTTGCTCCAAATATTCTGAAATTTATTGTGTGGTTTGAAATTAATTCAAATATTCCTCACAAAAATTTACAGAATTAACCAAAGTGTTTTGGTTGGTATTTTATTTACAAACACAAATCAGAAAAATAGAAAACAGAACAGAATTAGAGAAAAAAACAGAGAGAGAGAAAACCTACCTAACCTACCTGTGCAGCCCACCAAGGCCCACCTGGCTGGCCCAGCTGGCCAGCCCAGCCCACTGACCTTCTCCCCTGTCGTCTTCCTCGCGACAGAAGGACGCCGGGCGTGTGCCCCGTGCGCGCGGCCACGCGCTCCGGCCAGCTCCTGCTTGCCGCACCCCCCTTGATGCCTGGACGCCTCTGGGAGACGCCACGCAGCCCCTCGACCCTCTCTCACTTTCCCTGGATCCCTCCATCTCCTCTGCTCTCTCCCGCAGCACCACCGACACGCCACCATCGCCGCCGACGCCGATTGCCGCAGCCACCATGCTCCCCTTGCCTCGTCGACGCGCCAAGAAGCCCCATCTCGTTCCCCTCTTCCTCCTCACCAAGTCAGAAGGTGCCGGGAAGCCCTGGATGCCGCCAGCTCCGCCGTTCCCCTCCCCAGCCACCGAGGATCGCCGCCGCCCGTACGTCGCCGTCCGGCCTTCTCCGAGCCTGCGTCGACGCCCTCTGCAACCACTGTGAGATCCCGTGTCGAAAACCCCTCTCCCCCGAGCTCGTTAGGCCCGGTAGCCGTCGCCCCCTTGCCGACCAAATTGCGCCGCCGCCTGAGCTCCTCACCTCCGTGGCCACGCCCACTGGAGCTCGAAACTAAGCGCGTCACCGCGCTCAGCGCGTCACCACGGGACCGGAGCAACCATCCGCCGCTCTTCTCGTGCCCTGCGACGTCGGAACGGTCGATGTCCGAACTCCGGCCGCCGCGGACGTGCTTGCCGCCGTTGTCTCCGGCCACCCCAGCACCTGCCACCACCACCGTTGGACGCGCCACCTCGCGGGCGTTCCAACGAGCCCAACCCTGCCTCTTCTCGTCGCCGGAATCACCGGGACGAGCGACGCCGCCGCGTCTGTGTGCCACCGGCGGTTAGTCGGCAACGTGGGCATCATTAGTGACTAATGACCCACTAACTAACCCCTCCTGTGACACCGACAGCTGGGCCCCACGCCTAATTAGCTCCGGGTTTATTTCTCTGTTTAGATTAGTTAAATAACGCAGGGCCCACCAGTCAGAGTTGACTGCGCTGACGTGTCTGTTGACTGGGCCCACATGTCAGTGACTCTAGCTAGCCCTGTGTCACTGACGTGTGGACCCCACACGTCAGGTTTGACCTGGACCGAGCTGTTGACCTTGCTGACGTCACTGTGAGGTCATGCTGACGCAATAATTCCTTTCTGGAATTTAAATAAATCTTAAATGATTTATTTATTTTCAGAAAATGCCCAAAACTTCTAAAAATCATAGAAATTAAACCGTAACTCCAAATGAAATAAATTATATATGTAAAATTATCAGAAAAATTCAAGGAATCTGTTTATGGCATTTTCATGCATGTTTGAACAAGTTAACATCACTGAATAGGACAATTCATGATTATGGAATAAATGGTAAATAGTTTTGGAGTTGGAATTGGCTATAGGGTTGAATTCCACTTCAATGAATATGACTAACTGTTGCACTAGGTCAATTCAGTACCTTAATATGACATATCATTCATATGTATGTGCATTGCATTGATTGTGGTTCCCTTTTGTGTTTGTCGGTGGTTGTTCCCTCTCGGTAGACATTCGTTCCGACGATGAGACCGATGACACCGATGAAGAGCTATACTATCTTCAGAAGTGCCAGGCAAGCAAAACCCCCTTGTTCATTCCGATACAAGCCCACTCTCTCGCTCCTGCTCTCTTTTACTGCATTAGGACAACAACGATCATCTGCTACTTGTTGCGGTAGTTGAACCCCTTATCCTCTGCATGACCTGTCATTGCCACAGTAAATAGATGAAACCCACTAGCATGAGTAGGAGTTGTTTGAGCCCTGATGTGCCTACTCATTCATGCTTGTTTGTCATGCCTGCTACTTCTTAGAGTTGGGTCAGGTCTGATTCATCGGGATGAATCAGAGGTGTGTAAACATGTCCTACTGTTGAGAGCTAAGTGTGTGAACACGATTTGGTAAAGGTAGCGGTGAGAGGCCATGTAGGAGTACATGGTGGGTTGTCTCATTGCAGCCGTCCTCGGGAACTGAGTTCTGTGTTTGTGATCCATGGACAGTTACTACCACACATTGGGTTCCGGTAACTCGGCCCCTCTCGGCTTATTAATCAACTCGATCTCTGTCCAGGAGTTGCAACTAGTTTCTGGTGTTGGTAGGTAGTGTTAGTAGTCTACCAAGTGGCACCCGGTACAGGTGGGCTTGGGACAGACTAGGCACCATGGCACGGTGTACCAAGTGGCACCCGGATGGTGGGCTTGGGAACCCTGCACACATCGTTTGGGGCCGTGAGCGACACCCCGGCCGGATCTCCTTGCGGATGGAACCCGAATAGGCGATAAACCTGGACGAGAGACTTGTTGGTTAGTCAGGTCGTGGCCGACTCCCTCACCCGGCTTCCGCTTGAAGGTTGCCGAGGTACATGACGTGTACAGGGCTATAAGTGGCGAGAGCGTGTGTGAAGAAGTACACCCCTGCAGGGTTATCATTATCTATTCGAATAGCCGGATTCCTCGGATATGGAAACTTGGACCCCTTGCATAGTTCATAGACAAGTGAAAGTGGATACTCTAAAACTCGCAAGATAAGTGTGAGTACTATGGATGGCCTTCCCGTAGGGAGACGAGAGCGGATCCATAGTGGTGTATTGATTGGTGAATATGTGGACTCGTGTGCGCCACCTCAAAAGAGTTACTTGCAGTCGTAGTTCAGGTTAGCCACTGAGTCAAAGCTGGCCTGCTGCAGTTAAACTCCACCACCCCCTTTGTTGATACCGATGCATATGTAGTTAGTTCTGATGTAAGTCTTGCTGAGTACATTTGTACTCACGTTTGCTTAATTTATGTTTTGCAGAGAGACTTCAGTCCCGCTAGTAGTTCCGCTTGGATTTTGACGTTTAGCTTGTCACCTCAGCTACGATCTTGTGCCCTCAGTAGGATCTGGTAGATAGTCAGGCTTCTCAGCCTTTTTCATTTGTAAATGTCTGTACTCAGACATGTTAAGCTTCCGCGTGTGCTTTGCATTGTATGCTATGATTGTTGGGTCATGAGACCCATGTTTGTAATATCTGGCTCTTCGGAGCCTAATGAATAAATACTTGAGTCGTAGAGTCTTGTTGTGATGCCATGTTGTATGTACTCATATCGGGCATATTGTGTGTATGATTGAAATGCTTGGTATGAGTGGGATCCGACAATCTAGTTGTTTATCCTTGGCAGCCTATCATATGGGGAAATGTAGTCTAGTGCTTTCTGAGCGATAGTAGTCCGCTACAGCCCGGTTCACCGGAGTCCTGCTAGCCCAGCACTACTGCTCAGGACACTTGACTGGCCGGCATGTGTTTCTCTTCGTTCCTGTGTCTGTCCCTTCGGGGAAATGTCACGCGGTGACATCCGGAGTCCTGCCTAGCCTGCTACAGCCCGGGTTACCGGAGTCCTGTTAGCCTAGTGCTACAGCCCGGATTCACACGCTGTTGACCGACATGCTCGAGGTTGATTCATGTATGCCTGTCCCCATGGGTTAGTGCCGCTTTGGGTTCACGACTAGCCATGTCGGCCCGGGTTCTTTGTCATATGGATGCTAGCGACACTATCATATACGTGAGCCAAAAGGCGCAAACGGTCCTGGGCCAGGTAAAGTGGCACCCGTGGAAATACCGTGCGTGAGGCCACAAAGTGATATGATGTGTTACATGCTAGATCGGTGTGACTTGGAATCGGGGTCCTGACACAATTCTTGATCTCTTCGTTCTCATGTATCTAAATCCTAGAAAACATTTTCGTTCACTTGCTAATTCTTCCCGGTGTTTCTTTATCTTTTCTTCGTTCGTTTTAATTCTTACGGTGGTTCATGCAAGATTCCTCTTCTTTCGTTATCTTATCAATTTATTCGTTGTTTCGATTTCACCGGTGTTTCATTGAAGGCATTCTCAAGTTGGCGCGATATCTATCTTAATCTTTTCTACGAGAATAAGTAATATGCCAAATCCGTTGATTGTCATCAATTTAAATTGGTGATGGATACGCATAACGTAATTCTTATTCTTGCTTCATCAAGTGTTTAATTCCCTATTCCGAAGGCTCATCAAATTCTTCTTTCCATTTGTTCATCTTTCTTTTCCGGAGTTCCAAGTTTTCTCTTTATCTTGTTGCAAAGCTTCATCTAATCATTGCAAGGCTTCAACCTTACTCTTCTCATATTTCTTTTCGTTTGATCATTCTTTTGTTTACTAGAGTTCTTCATGAAATTTCTGCTTGATGGTCCATAAAGAACTTAATCCGTTCTCGAAACATTCATCAAGATTATTTTCAGAGGAGTTCAAGCTTTCTTCTTCTTGCAATCCGGAGTGCAATTCTTTCTACCATATTATTGGAGGTGGTATTATGTCATTCTTGATAATTTGAGTTCATGTTTCATGATTCACATGTTGTTAAGAATGAGGTATTTTAAACCCATAACTTTCTTCCATGGAGTTATCTTGGGTTATATTTCACCTAAAGCTTTTTCCTAAGGATTGTTGCTAATTATGGTGCTTATAAATGATCCAAGTTCTTCTTTTATCCTTCCGGTGAATAAGTTTCTCGTCTCCTTGTTCTTACCAATCAAATCTTTTCCGTGGATGGCAAGTTGTCACCTCATAATTTTGAGATGTCCTCTATAAGTCCATATCAAGCTTATCTTTTTTCGTTGTTGATAATCCAACAACTCTGTTCTAGCCTTTGTTGTAAGCGTGCTTTGCCAAGATCTTGTTTTCTACTTCGTTCATTCCATTCCATTTCTCTCTTTATCTTCCGGAGGCATTGTGATGTTGCTCTCTTCAACCTTTCTTCTTGTTCTTGTCAGGACCTTGTTCTGTTCGTGATTATCCTTTTATCCGGAGTGTCGTGTCCTCTTTTCTAGTATCCTCTCATCTTGTCAAGATTATGTTCAAATCCTTCCACGTCCAACCGGAGTGTTGTCGTAATTGACCTTTATCATTCCTTGTACATGTCGTGTCAACCAAGGTGCTTGGATCTAATTCTTGTCCATTGTAACCTTTTCCTTATGTCTTTCAACCCATAAGGTTCTCGTAATGTTCCTTGTTCCTCTTTTCTAACGGAGTGTTTTCAACTTCGTTCATCTCCATTACATTCTTTCTTTCAATTTGTTCAACTTCTCAAGGTTCTTTGGTTTCACTCGTTTGTCAAAGAAGCAACTTAGTTTTACCTCTTCTCTTTCTCTTCCGTTTTCCCTCCAGTGCCATTCTAGATCTTGGGACAAGATCCTCTCATAGTGGTGGATTGTTGTAACGCCCCAAGACCGGAGCTTCAGATGCCTTCCAGGATTTCCGGGTTTCGTCGTGTGATTTGTTTGGTTCATCGTTTTCATCTTTGCATCATGTGCATTGCATCATGTCATTTCTTTTCTTAACTCAACTAAATAAATTGCATGGATCTTCGGTCCATTTAAATCGAGGGATATTGACTATGGTGATTACTCTTTAAAACATATTCTCCCAATATTTTAGGGAGCTATATAAATTATATTCCAATAATTTGGAATCACCCATAACACGCGTGCAGATAATCCCATGCCTTTCTGCTTCGAGTTGATCTCCAAACCTTGCCGAAAATACTTTCTTCTTTTTTTGAGGCTCCTCCAAAAGTCTCAACATTTTTGGACCTTCCCAAACCTCACTTCCTATTCAAATCATTTGAATTAATTTCAAATGAGTTTGAATTCAACTTCAACCGCGTGCCCACTTCTATTTTGCGAGATCAAGCTCATTTTTGCAAGTCCGGGGAAATTATCCCAATGCGCAAAATCCTTCCCTAACCCTCTCCTTCTTTTCCCTCTCTCGATTTTCTTTTCTGCCAAAGAATATAAGAGAAGAGAGAGAGAGAGAGAGAAGCCCAGCCTAGGCCGGCCTGCTAGGCCCATCTTGCGGCCCATCTTACCTACCTAACCCTAAACCTCTCCCTGGCCCGACCCCCATCTCCTCACGATCCCCCACTCCCTCTCGATCCCCACTCCTCTTCTCTTCCACCTCGACTCAGAAGAGGAGCCCCACGCCCGTTTCCCCAGCGCCGCCGGCAACAACCAAGCCTCCCCTCCCGGCACACCTCTTCTCCTTCCTCTGCCTAGTACCTGCGGAACCCCGCGCCCCTGGCATTCCCACGCTCGTCGCCCCCCCCCCCTTCGCTCAAGCCCTGCATCCCTGCCAAGGCGAGCGCCAAGTTCCATCGCAAGCCGCCGGACGGACCAGGCCGGAGCCCGTCGGCCTCCTCGCCGCCATCACGCCCACAGGGCCACCACCATGACCTGCGCCTCCTCCATGGCCTCCCTCCTTGCTGCCATGGACGCGAGGGTCGAGCTTGCCGCTCCGCCGCGTTGCCAAGGCCGCCGGGCACTGCAGCCTGCCGGCCTACCCCCTACTTCGTCATCTATAGCCACCTCGTCGTGGCCTCTCCGAGCTCTGCCCGCGTCAATGCCTCAGGCCTCCATCGATCCACCCGTCCATCCATGCCAGAGCGGCGCCGCCCTCGCCGGAGTAAGAGCCAAGGTTGCCTCTATCGACCGGTCCTCCTCAGCGCCTCCTCCCGCTCGCGCCTCCTCCTACCTCGTCCTCGTTCCCGCTCCGCTGGTCGCTGGAAACCAGCAAGAGGAGCCCCGCCTCCACTCGAGGACCTGTGCCATTCACTGCTGCCTGCTCCATTTTCCCTGCGCACCTCCCGGCCCCATGCTGCACAACCAAGTTGTCATCGGTGGCCTCATCAATCACCACCCAGGCTGCTATCTTGAACAGCTCCTCCACGGCTTCTAGTCTGTACGTGGAGTTCCATCGGTTGCTAGAGCACCACGGATCCACAAGTAGGTCTACGCACGGATACGCCAAGACCTGGACCGGCTAGTACCACGACGTTCGTTGATCGTCAAGTACCATTTGGATGCGCCAAGTTCCACGACGCTGTATAAGTTTCTTCCTGAACATATATGACTACAACATGAACGAGTTCCATGACAGCCCAAGTACCGCGAGAACATTTGTGCCCCTACCGTTGTCGCGAATCTGACAAGACCAAGTGTACGACTACGCCCAGCGATGCAACAAGTTCCTCTTTGAAACAACCAAGTACCACTACGTCGACCCTCGAAGACCCGTGTAACGCAAACATCAAGTTCAACTACCGTCGTGTGAACCGCTACTTCCCATGACGACCCCGTGAATAACTACTTCCCCTTTGACACGTATACCCCTACCGCCGAACTCGTTCCGTTCCATTAATGCATGCTTCAAAGGTATAACCCCGAGACGACCGTCCGTGAACAAATGCTTGTGTTGTATGAGATGCATGTTTGGATGTTGTATCCTCCCGCGAACGCTACTTGTTTTCCCCGCTTGGCACCGTCATCGACATGCGGGAACCCGATTATCGGGATCACCCCACCTTCTATCGCATGTCACGCTTCCGTCACTTTTCCTTTTGTACCGGTATCACCGTGAGCTACCGGAACCGATATGGTGCCGTGACATCATTTTCGGATTCGTCGTTGTGGCACCCTTTCTTTCCACCACGGTGACAAATGCTTCATAATGTTCTTATCAACATTTTCATAAAAATTGCATAAACTTGATTCATGCCATCTGCATCATGATAACAACAATTAAAATGCTTAAAATTGGTGTTGCAATAAATTGCTAACGCATATGGGGATTTACCAGATTTGTTGTCTGTTATATCCGGCCCCATTTAAATTGTTTAAATGGTATAGTTTTCCTATGCTACACCTCTTGCCATGCTAACCAACATTTAATATTGTTGAGTACACAAACGAGATCGAACTAAATAATTGATGTGGTGTTCCGTTAATATGCAACTTGTTGCATATTGAGCTCCCCTTAATTTGTAGGATTGTTTTGTGCATTTTGCCATGCCATGTTCATTAAACTGGACATGCATCATACTTGGTTGTGCATCATGCCATGTTTATGTGGTGGTTTTTTACTATGTTGTTTGCTTTCTTTCCAGTGTACTTCTCGGTAATCCGGTAATGTTACGTTTGTGAGGATCCGTTCGACTTCGTCCGTTTGTCTTCTTCATGGACTTGTTCTTCTTCCTTGCGGGATTTCAGGCAAGATGACCATACCCTCGAAATCACTTCTATCTTTGCTTGCTAGTTGCTTGCTCTTTTGCTATGCCTATGTTGCGATACCTACCACTTGCTTATCATGCCTCCCATATTGTTAAGCCAAGCCTCTAACCCACCTTGTCCTAGCAAACCGTTGTTTGGCTATGTTACCGCTTTGCTTAGCCCCTCTTATAGCATTGTTAGTTGCAGGTGAAGATTGGAGATCGTTCCTTGTTGTAACATGGATATTTTGTTGGGATATCACAATATCTCTTATTTAATTAATGCATCTATACACTTGGTAAAGGGTGGAAGCCTCGGCCTTATGCCTGGTGTTTTGTTCCACTCTTGCCGCCCTAGTTTCCGGCATATCGGTGTTATGTTCCCGGATTTTGCATTCCTTACGCCGTTGGGTTATAATGGGAACCCCTTGATAGTTCGCTTTGAATAAAACTCCTCCAGCAAGGCCCAACCTTTGTTTTACCATTCGCCACCTAGCCTTTTTCCCTTGTGAGTCGCGCATCCCGAGGGTAATATTTATTTTAACCCCCTGGGCCAGTGCTTGTCTAAGTGTTGGTCCAAACTAGAGCCCCTTGCAGCGCCAGCTTGGGGAAACTCGAGGGCTGGTTTTAGTTGTACAGATTGCTTATCCGGTGTGCCCTGAGAACGAGATATGTGCAGATCCTATTGGGATGTCGGCGCATCGGGCGGTCTTGCTGGACTTGTTTTACCATTGTCGGGGATGCCTTGTAACCGGGATGCCGAGTCTGATCGGATTGTCTTGGGAGAAGGAATATCCTTCGTTGACCGTGAGAGCTTGTGATGGGCTAAGTTGGGACACCCCTGCAGGGATTTGAACTTTCGAAAGTCGTGCCCGCGGTTATGGGCAGATGGGAATTTGTTAATGTCTGGTTGTAGAAAACCTAAACCCTAACTTATTGAAAAAGCATCAACCGCGTGTGTCGCCGTGATGGTCTCGTCTCGGCGGAGTCCGGGAAGTGAACACGGTGTTGGAGTTATGCTTGACGTAGGGTGTTCTAGGGTCACTTTTTGATCATAGTTTATCGGACGTGCCTTTGCCTTCTCTTCTCGCTCTCATTTGCGTATGTTAGCCACCATATATGCTAGTTGCTTGCTGCAGCTCCACCTCATACTTTTACCCTACCTATAAGCTTAAATAGTCTTAAATCGCGAGGGTGTGAGATTGCTGAGTCCCCGTGACTCACAGATACTTCCAAAACTAGTTTGTAGGTGCCGATGAGGTCGTGCAGATGACGCAACCAAGCTCACGGAGGAGCTCTATGAAGATCGTGTTCTTTATGTTGTTCCGTTTTCCAGTTGATCAGTAGTGGAGCCCAGTTGGGACGATCCGGGATCTGTGTAGCATTTGGGGTAGTCTTCTTTTATTTTGGTTCCATAGTCGGACCTTGAGTGTATTTGGATGATGTAATGCTTTATTCATGTAATTGTGTGAAGTGGCGAGTGTAAGCCAACTATGTATCTCCGTCCCTTATGTATTACATGGGTTGTGTGAAGATTACCTCACTTGCGACATTGCTTTCAATGCGGTTATGCCTCTAAGTCGTGCTTCGACACGTGGGAGATATAGCCGCATCGAGGGCGTTACACCCATGATGTTTCTCTTCCCAGAAAGAACTATGTGCCGCTTTGGCTCATTGTACGATGCATTCGCTTCCTTATATTTTCTTTTTCTCGGCTAGGTAGACATGTCCTTCACATAGAAAACCCGTGCCACATCATTGGCTAGGACGAATGGTTCGTCTGCATATGCAAGATTGTTGAGATCCACTATTGTCATTCTGTGCTGCGGGTCTTCCGTTACCCCGCCTCATGTCATATTGACCCATTTGCACCGAAACAAAGTGACCTTCAAACCACGTCGATAGTCAAGTTCCCATATGTCCTGTATATAACCATAATATGTTTCCTTTCCCGTCTTGGTTTCTGCATCAAAGCGGACACCACTATTTTGGTTGGTGCTCTTCTTATCTTGGGCGATCGTGTAAAATGTATTACCATTTATCTCGTACCCTTTGAAAGTCATTATATTCGAAGATGGTAACTGGCACAGCAATTACATGTCATCTTCAATAGAGGCGTCATGCATGGTATGTGTCTGCAACCAGCTGGCAAAACTCCTGGTTTGTTCATGTGTAATCCAGTCATTAGACCGCTCCGGGTGTTTGGAGCGTAGCAAATTCTTGTGTTCATCCATATATGGAGCCACCAAGGCAGAATTCTGTAGAACTGTGTAGTGTGCTTCAGTTAGAGAATGTCCGTCCATACATATTATTTGTTCCCCTCCTAGCGTGCCTTTTCCATCCAGTCTGCCCTTATGCCGTGATTCAGGAACACCAATCGGCTTAAGGTCAGGAATAAAGTCAATGCAAAACTCAATGACCTCCTCATTTTCATGGCCCTTGGAGATGCTTCCTTCTGGCCTAGCACGGTTATGAACATATTTCTTTAAGACTCCCATGAACCTCTCAAAGGGGAACATATTGTGTAGAAATACAGGACCCAAAACATTAATCTCTTCACATAGGTGAACTAGGATGTGCGTCATGATGTTGAAGAAGGATGGTGGGAACACCAACTCGAAACTGACAAGACATTGCACCAAATCATTCTCTAACCTTGGTATGATTTCTGGATCGATTACCTTCTGAGAGATTGCATTGAGGAATGCACATAGCTTCACAATGGCTAATCGAACGTTTTCCGGTAGAAGCCCCCTCAATGCAACCGGAAGCAGTTGCATCATAATCACGTGGCAGTCATGAGACTTTAGGTTCTGGAACTTTTTCTCTGCCATGTTTATTATTCCCTTTATATTCGACGAGAGGCCAGACGGTACCTTAATACTGAGCAGGCATTCAAATAAGATTTCCTTCTCTTCTTTGGTAAGAGCGTATCTTGCATGACGCTGATGTATGCCGTCTTTTCCGTGCATACGTTGCTGGTCCTCCCGTGCCTCAGGTGTATCTTTTTTCTTCCCATACACGCCCAAGAAGCCAAGCAGGGTCACACAAAGATTCTTCGTCACGTGCATCACGTCAATTGAGGAGCGGACCTCTAGGTCTTTCCAATAGGGCAGGTCCCAACATATAGATTTCTTCTTCCACATGGGTGTGCGTCCGTCAGCGTCATTCGGAACAGGTTGTCCACCAGGACCCTTTCCAAAGACCACCTTCAAATCCTTAACCATATCATGTACATCAGCACCAGTACGGTGGCGAGGCTTCGTCCGGTGATCCGCCTCACCTTTGAAATGCTTGCCTTTCTTTCTTACGGGATGCCTGCTCAGAAGAAATCGATGATGTCCCAGGTACACATTCTTCTTACAATTAGCCAAATATATACTATCGGTATCGTCCAAATAGTGCATGCATGCACGGTATCCCTTGTTTGTCTGTCCTAAAAGGTTACTGAGAGCAGGCCAATCATTGATGGTCACGAACAGCAACACCTTTAGGTCAAATTCTTCCCCCGTGTTCTCATCCGACGCACGTACACCTGTTCCATTCCACAGTTGTAAGAGTTCTTCAACTAATGTCCTTAGGTACACATCAATGTCGTTGCCGGTTTGCTTAGGGCCTTGGATGAGCACTGGCATCATAATGAACTTCCTCTTCATGCACAACCAAGGAGGAAAGTTATACAAACATAGAGTCATAGGCCAGGTGCTATGGTTGCTGCTCTGCTCCCCAAAAGGTTTAATGCCATCTGCGCTTAGACCAAACCATATGTTCCTTGCGTCATCTGCAAACTCCTTCCCGTACTTTCTTTCAATTTTTCTCCACTGCGACCCGTTAGCGGGTACTATCAACTTTCCGTCTTTCTTACGGTCTTCTCTGTGCCATCGCATCGCCTTGGCATGCTCTTTGTTTTGGAACAAACGTTTCAACCGTGGTATTATAGGAGCATACCACATCACCTTGGCAGGAATCTTCTTCCTGGGGCGCTCGCCCTTGACATCACCAGGGTCATCGCGGCTGATCTTATAGTGCAATGCACCGCATACTAGGCAAGCGTTCAAAATCCTCGTACTCACCGCAGTAGAGGATGCAATCATTAGGGCATGCATGTATCTTCTGCACCTCTAACCCTAGAGGGCAGACAACCTTGTTTGCTTCGTACGTACTCTCGGGCAATTCGTTGTCATTTGGAAGCATATTCTTTATCATTACCAGCAACTTTCCAAATCCCTTGTCAGATACACCATTCTCTACCTTCCATTGTAGCAATTCCAGTGTGGTGTCCAGCTTTTTCTTGTCACCTACGCAATTAGGGTACAACAATTTTTTGTGATCCTCTAACATGCGCTGCAACTTCTTCTTCTCCAAATCACTTGCGCGGTTTCTCTTTGCATCGGCAATGGCCCGACCTAGATCATCAACGGGCTCATCCGATGCCTCTTCTTCAGCTTCTTCCCGCATTGCCGGTTCAGCTTCTTCTCGCATTACCTACTCAGCTTCTTCCCTCATTGTTGTATCATCGTATTCAGGGAACCCATGGCCAGGATAGCTATCGTCATCCTCTTCTTCTTCATTGTCTTCCATCATAACCCCTCTTTCTCCATGCTTGGTCCAAACATTATAGTGGGGCATGAAACCGGTCTCAAATAGGTGGACGTGAATGGTTCTTGACATAGAGTAATTGTGACCATTCTTACAGCCAGCACATGGACAAGGCATAAAACCATCCGCCCGCTTGTTTGCCTCAGCCGCAAGCAGAAAAGTACGCATGCCATTAATGAACTCGGGAGAGCATCGGTCATCATACATCCATTGCCGGCTCATCTTCAATACACAGCACCGAAAACACCAAATTAATACAATACATAAAGTTCATACATAAAGATCATACAACACTTAAATGCAACAAACAAATAACTCTCTAGCTAAAGAATTTAAATGCAACAACAAATGCGATCAAGATCACAACTAAGGTAACAATTGGTCCAACAACATAATGATACCAAGCCTCACTATGAATGGAATATTTTCTAATCTTTCTAATCTTCAAGCACATTTTCTCCATCTTAATCTTGTGATCATCGACGACATCGGCAACATGCAACTCCAATTCCATCTTCTCCCCCTCAATTCTTTTCAATTTTTCCTTCAAATCCTCGTTTTCTCTTTCAACTAAATTTAAGCTCTCGACAATAGGGTCGGTTGGAATTTCCGGTTCAACTACCTCCTACATACAAATATCTATGTCAACTTGATGGGCATAATTTGTCATAAACACGAAATGCAATGAATAGTTTTAAAAGAGAATATACCACATCCGAATCGTAACCTGGACGAGGGCCGACGGGGACGGATATCAAAACCATGGCACTATGTATAACAAACAACGTATGGGTAAGATAATTATACGAGTAACTATATATCCAAATCACACAAACATCAATGTTTTATATAAAACTTCATGAACAAGAGGCTCCCCACAAGGTGGTGCCGGCGACGGGACGTTGCGAGCGATCGACGGTGGTCACGACGGAGATTTAGAAGGTACCAAGTAAACCACACCTACATATGCAAACTAAGTGTTATTTTTGAC
Source organism: Triticum monococcum (assembly GCA_034509565.1). NCBI lineage: Eukaryota > Viridiplantae > Streptophyta > Magnoliopsida > Poales > Poaceae > Triticum > Triticum monococcum. The sequence goes on from CM067841.1 coordinate 477,448,429, forward strand.
CTCAAATTGCATATAAATCAAATACTAGCACATATATATAGTTCCTCCCAAATTACTCAACTCAAAAATCAATCACTATATAAAGCATTGCACGAGCTAGTCTAGCAATAAGAGATGAAAGGACAAAGTTGCTAACCTTTGTGATCATTTGAATGGATGGGGGCCTTCAAATCTTGACAAATTTTGGGCAAAATGTGTGATGAGCTTGAGAGGAAGAGGGAAAAGAACAGAGAGGAGAGGGGAAAGGGGATGAACAGAGCGAGCTCGGGTGCACGAAGGGTCTATGTAGGATGACCTCTAGTACCGGTTCGTGATATGTCGGGGTAAATAGCCACGGGTAGCCCAGCCGGCTTCCCCTGGCCCCTCAGAAAAAATTGTGAGCCCGTCCGGCTCATAAGAAGACTCAAGACTTGGGCCGGCTCCCCCCTAGCCGGCTAACTTCCTGGCCGGCTTGGGGGGCGGCCCGCTCCTTTTTACCCCCGCAAAGAAAACTATGGAGGGCCGGCTACGGCAGGGCCGGCTATGGCAAGGCCGGCTATGGCACGGCCGGCTACCGCCGGGCCGGCTCCGATAAAGCAGTCAACACCGTACCCGCGATGTACGCATCCACTCTGTGATGATGAAGCGGGGCGTGGCTACAGTGGAGCCTGCCACCCCCAAAACCCGGAGCTCGCCTGGTACAGCGCGTCGTGCGGGCAGCCGCGGCCCGTCCGGCGTGGCACTGTAGCCACGGCGGCTCTGACGCCGTCCACAACGGGCCACCAACATGGCCCCCGAGGCGGTGGGCCCCTTCGGGCAGAGAGATGCCGAAGGCGGCCGCACCCCCCCTCTAGCCGGCAAGACCGAGGGCCGGCTTGGCGTAGCTGGCCTGCCGCCTTCCTCGATGGAGACGCCCATCACGTAGACAAGGTGCGGCGGGGCTACTGTAATCGCCCGCCAAGGCGGCGTTACTGTAGCCACGCTTACCCCGACCAAACCTGCGCCAACAAACACGGAGCAACAGTAACCGGCCGCCGACAAGGCCCTGGCTGGTGGGGCCGGCCTGTCGTCCCAGGAGCCGGCAGTCGGCGGGACCCACCAGCCGGCGGGCCCCAGAAGCCGGCGGAGAAGCCGGCGAACATAGTCACCGACAGCTGGGCCTCGCGCCCAGTCGGATTACCATTGTACCCCCGGGGGGTAGGCCTATATAAACCCCCCGGTGCGCCCATGCAAAGGGTTGAAATCTTCTTCTAGACATAGACACATACAAGGAGAGGAGACGGGCTGTGCTAAACCCTTCTTCCTCCTTCCTCCCAAAATAGCTCAAGGAGCATTGTAGCCACCTGTGAACTTAGTAACCATACGGAGACCCCGCAGAGCAGCAGTAGGGGTGTTATCTCCCCGGAGAGCCCTGAAGCTGGGTAAGATTCGCCGGCGTGCATGCCTACGCCTCATCCCGTTTCCAGGCACCGGCGACGTTCTTTTGGCCCCCGCAATGATAAGCCACCCGTTGGCATATGTCGATCCTACCACCCGACATTTGGCGCCCACCGTGGGGCCAGGTGCACCGTCGTCCGGAGACTTGTTCTGGACGGGAACCCTTTTCCTCCCTCGCGGGCGCAGCCAGCCTGGCTCGCCCGATGGCGCATGCCGCGACGTGCTGCACGGCGTCGCCGACGTCTGCGCGACTAGCGGCCTCGCCAGCCTCTTCGACAATGCCCTCCTCTCCGACAAGCTCGCCTCCGATGCGGGCGCATATCACCTCGCCAACCTCCTCAGCCAGCTCCACGTCTCCGGCGAGCCCGCTGCGGACTTGGAGTCGGTTGGCTCCACCGACCCGATGCCCGTCGATTCCGACGCGGCATCCTACGACTCCTTCCCCACCAACGTCACGGTCTACAACGACCTGCTCCCTCCGGCTGGCGATCACGATTCTGACGCCCCCGAGGTGATGGTTATCGGCCTCGACGGCCCGACCGACGAGGGCGCCCGCGACTCCCCGCGCGCGGCAGCCCAAGACTTCTCCGTCCCCCTTCCGGCTGGCGCCAGCGACGAAGTTCTGGAGGCACGCCGCCTCGCTCTCCTCGCGGAGGGCCGGCGGCTGGCCTCCGTAAGACGCCTCACCGAGGCCTACCAGCGCGAAGCTGATCGCGCCGCCTTCGGCACGCCGGCTCCGGCTAGACCTAGCCGGGCCGGCGCCGTCAGGCAACGCGGCGCCGTCATCGCCGACACGCTCGGCGTGGATCGCCCGGTCTACGCCACCCCGCTCGAGAACCTGCGCGCCGCCCAGGCGGCCGTCGACGAGCTAGACGGCTTGGAAGCCGAAGATCTCCCCCATATGACGCGGCGCATCTAGCAGCTAATCGATGCGGCCGCACGACGGCACGAGGCCGACGCCTGCGCGGGAAGCCCGCCCCCGCGCCGCGAGCACGGCGCGACCTCCCGGTCGCCGACTACCAGCTACACCCGCGCGCGGCGCGAGAAAGAGCCGGCTCGCAGCCGAAGCCGGACCCAAGTCTCCATCGAGCGAGACGCGGACGGCCGCCCCCGAGCCATGGAATGGCGGGGCACCCCGCCTCCGCCTCGAACCCGCGGAGAAAGATATCCTACCCCGCCTCCCGTGGCTCACCCGACTCTCAGCGGCCGGCTTGGTCGCCGGGAGGGAATCGGCGAGAACGACGCCCGCCACCGGATCGACCGTCTAGCCCGATCTCTGGCGCTGGAAGAAGAAGACGATGTCGGCCCGCCTTGCTTCGGCCCCCGCATCCGCGACGAGCCCTTCCCCAAAGGGTTCTCTCTCCCAAGAGACACACCTAAGTACAACGGCTCGGTGAAGCCGGAAGACTGGCTGACCGACTACTCCACGGCCGTCAGCATCGCCAATGGCAACCGGCGCGTTGCCGTAAAATACGTGCCCCTCATGCTGCAGGGCACGGCGCGGACGTGGCTTAACAGCCTTAAGCCGCTCAGCATCAACAGCTGGGTGGACTTCACTGAAGCCTTCGTTCGCAACTTCACCAGCACCTACAAGTGGGCCCCCAAGCCCAAACAGCTCTCCCTGTGTGTACAGGGCCCAGCCGAGTCCACTCGCGACTACCTGACACGTTAGGCCGAGCTCCGAATACTTCACCGCCGGGTGCCGAGAGGGCACCCTCCTCAAGCACAAGCTTCTCTGCGATGAGCCGACTACCCTCGACGAGCTCCTAAACATCGCCGACAAGTACGCCACCGCCGACTCCTCGATGAAGACCGAGCTCCGGGTGGACGCATCCGGAAAGGTACTCAATCCGGCGCCCAAAGCGCCGGCTGGAGACGGCGGCCGACGCCAACACCAGAACGATCAAAAACGCAAGGGCCCTGTGCCGCCTCCCGCCAGTCGGCAGGTGGCCACGGTCGAAGATGCGTCGCCTGAAGGGCGGCCTGCGCCCAAGAAGCCAAAGGGTGGCCGGCCGGCTTGGCAGCCGGCCTTCTCCTACGAGCAAACCCTTTATGCCCCGTGCAAATTCCATAGCGGCGCGAAGCCGTCCAACCACACGACCCGCAAATGCAACTGGCTCGCCCGAATCTCGAAGGGCGAAGGGCTCACGCCGACTCCGCCTGCCGGCCCGCCGCCGCCGGCTCTGCCGCCCAAAGCCGCCCGGCCCGCGGTCGACGCCGTGCAGGACGAGTTCCCCGACGAGCAAGCGTCTTATGTCATCTTCACGAGCCAGCCCGAAGACCGGCGCAGCAGGCGCCGAGAGCAACAGGAGGTCAACATGCCGCTACCAGCCCGGCCGGCCACATGCACTGGTCGGAGAAACCCATCAGCTGGAGCCGGGCCGACCACCCAGAGGTGATGCCCTCCCCCGGCTCCTACGCGTTGGTCCTGGAGGCCACCCTCGCTACTGATACGCGCGCCGCACGCTTCTCCCGCGTGCTGATCGACGGCGGAAGCAGCATCAACATCCTGTACCGCGACACCATGGAGAAGCTGGGCGTCAAGGCCAAGCAAGTTGCGCCGACTCGAACGGTGTTCCACGGCATCGTACCCGGACTGTCCTGCGCCCCCATCGGCAAGCTCAAGATCGATGTGATCTTTGGGGGCAAGGATCATTTCCGCCGAGAAGCAATCTGGTTCGAGGTGGTGGACCTGGATAGCCCTTATCATGCCTTGCTTGGCCGACCCGCCTTGGCCAAGTTCATGGCGGTCCCCCACTATGCTTACCTCAAGATGAAGATACCGAGCTCTAAGGGCGTCATCACCATCGCCGGCGACTACAAGAAGTCCGCCGACTGCGCCGCGGCCAGCAGCCGGCTGGCCGAATCCCTTGTGATCGCGACCGAGAGGAAGACGCTGGACCGGATCGTGGCCCTGGCCAGCAAGCAGTTAAACCAACCCGCCGACTCCAAGGAGTATGATGCCCAAGGATCTTTCCAGCCGGCTAAGGAGACCAAGAAGATACAGCTCGACCCCGAGCACCCCGAGAGGTTCGCCGTCATTGGGGCGAGCCTAGATAGCAAATAGGAAGGCGAGCTCGCCGATTTCCTCCGTGAGAATCGGGATATCTTTGCATGGTCCCCCAAAGACATGCCGGGTGTTCCGAAGGATTTCGCCGAGCACAAATTGCACGTGCGGGAGGATGCCAAACCAGTCAAGCAGCCCCTCCGCCGACTGTCAGAAGAGAAGAGAAGGATCATAGGGGAGGAGATAGCCCGGCTCCTTGCAGCCGGCTTCATCATGGAAGTTTTCTTCCTCGAATGGCTCGCGAACCCAGTTCTCGTGCTGAAGAAGAATAACAAGTGGCGCATGTGTATAGATTACACGAGCCTCAACAAAGCTTGCCCAAAGGATCCCTTCGCTCTGCCCAGGATCGATCAAGTAATAGACTCCACAGCCGGATGCGAGCTGTTGAGCTTTTTGGATGCCTACTCGGGATACCACCAGATCAAGCTGAACCCGGATGACCAGCTGAAAACCACCTTCATCACGCCGTTTGGGGCCTTCTGCTACCTGACCATGACGTTCGGCCTGAGGAATGCCGGCGCCATGTTTCAGCGTTGCATGCAGAAGTGCCTCCTCACGCAGCTCGGCAAGAATGCCCACATTTACGTGGATGATGTTGTGGTGAAGACGGAGAAGCGTGGCACCCTGCTGGAAGACTTGAAGGAAACATTCGAGAACCTGCGCCGATTCCGAATCAAGCTCAACCCAGAGAAATGCGTGTTCGGAGTGCCAGCCGGCCAGCTCCTTGGCTTCCTGGTCTCTGAACGCGGCATAGAGTGCAACCCTATGAAGATCAAAGCCATCGAGAGGATGACGGTCCCAACCAAGCTCAGAGAGATCCAGAAGTTCACCGAGTGCTTGGCCTCCCTTAACCGCTTCATCAGCCGGCTCGGAGAAAAGGCTCTCCCCCTCTACCGCCTCATGAAGAAGAGCACTCACTTCGAGTGGAACGACCAGGCCGACCAAGCTTTCCACGAGCTGAAGAAAATGCTGTCCACGCCACCTGTCTTGGTGGCACCGACTGAGAAGGAGCCCATGCTCCTATATATTGCCGCCACCAGCCGGGTGGTCAGCACCGTCATTGTGGTCGAATGCCCCGAAGAAGGCCGCGCCCAGCCGGTGCAGAGACCAGTCTATTACCTGAGCGAGGTGCTGTCCACCTCGAAACAAAATTACCCGCACTATCAGAAGATGTGCTACGGCGTGTACTTCGCCGCCAAGAAGCTGAAGCCGTACTTTCAAGAGCATCCCATCACGGTCGTATGCACTGCCCCGCTTGCCGACATCATAGGCAGCCGGGATGCATCCGGCCGGGTGGCCAAATGGGCCATCGAGCTGGCCCCCTACACCATCTTCTACCAACCCCGCACCGCCATCAAGACGCAAGCGTTGGCCGACTTCCTCGTCGACTGGGCCGAGACCCAGTACTTACCGCCGGCGCCCGGCTCCACCCATTGGCGCATGCACTTTGACGGATCAAAGATGCGCACCGGCTTGGGAGCCGGCGTCATCCTAACTTCTCCAAAGGGCGACAAGCTCAAATACACGCTGCAGATCCACTTCGCCGCCTCCAACAACATCGCCGAGTACGAGGCACTCATACACGGGCTCCGGCTGGCCAAGGAGCTTGGTATTCGCCGGATCCTGTGCTATGGCGACTCGGATTTGGTGGTGCAGCAGTCTTCTGGCGATTGGGACGCCAAGGACGCAAACATGGCGAGCTACCGTTTCCTGGTACAGCAAATCAGCGGATACTTCGACGGATGTGAGTTCCTTCACGTGCCGCGGGCCGACAACGAGCCGGCGGACGCCCTGGCTCGAATAGGATCCATGCGGCAAGCAATACCAGCCGGCGTCGCCCTGCAGCGCCTCCTCAAGCCTTCAATCAGGCCGTCTCTGGAGTCCGATTCCATTTTCGTGCCGCCTAACCCCGAGGGGGCCGGGTCCGGCTCGAAGAATCAAGCAGCCGGCCCGGGGACTTCAATATTCGGCTCAGGAACTGCCGCACCCGGCCCGGGGACTGCAGCAGCCGGCCCGGGGGCTGCAGTGGCCGGCCCGGGGACTTCTTCAGCACAGGAAGCAGCGGCCGACTCCAGCGCTGCACTACCCAACTCACCCACCCTGGTGGCTCTGGCCACATTGGTGGCTGAGGAGGTCGTCGCCCCGTCATGGGCCCAAGCCATCCGCAACTTTCTGGTGAACCATGACCTGCCGGCTGACAAAAACGAAGCAAAACAAGTCCAGCGCCGGGCTGGAGCATACACCATCATCAACAGAGAGCTTGTCAAGCGCAGTGCCATCGGAGTCTTGCAGCGATGCGTCGAGCAGGAGAAGGGCATCGCGATCCTCAGGGATATACACCAAGGAGAATGCGGCCATCATGCCGCATCAAGGTCACTGGTCGCCAAAGCTTTCCGCCACGGTTTCTTCTGGCTGACTGCTTTGGACGACGCCAAAGAGCTAGTCAAACACTGCAAAGGCTGCCAGCTTTTTAGCTCGCAGCAGCACATGCCGGCTTCGGCACTCAAGACCATTCCCATCACCTGGCCCTTTGCCGTCTGGGGGTTGGATATGGTGGGCCCATTTAAGACGGCGCGCGGCGGCATGACTCATTTGCTCGTCGCCGTTGACAAATTCACCAAGTGGATCGAGGCGAAGCCGATCAAGAAGCTGAATGGGCCGACTGCAGTGACGTTCATTGCAGATATAACAACCCGGTACGGCGTACCGCACAGCATCATCACCGACAACGGCACGAATTTTGCCAAAGGTGCCCTGGCACGGTTCTGCGCTGCGCAAGGTATCCGGCTAGACCTTGCGTCAGTCGCCCACCCACAGTCAAACGGCCAGGTGGAGCGGGCAAATGGCCTCATTCTGTCCGGCATCAAGCCTCGACTGGTCGTACCCCTGGAGCGTTCAGCCGGCTGCTGGCTCGATGAGCTGCCGGCTGTCCTATGGAGTCTGCGCACTACTCCCAACAGATCAACCGGCTTCACTCCTTTCTTCCTTGTATATGGTGCCGAGGCGGTCATCCCAACAGACATCGAGTTCGACTCGCCTCGGGTAACCATGTATACGGAAGCGGAAGCCAAAGAAGCACAAGAAGACGGCGTCGACCTGCTGGAAGAGGCCCGGCTGTTAGCCCTCAGCCGGTCCGCTATCTACCAGCAGGGTCTGCGCCGCTACCATAGCCGGAGGGTCCGCCCAAGATCCTTCCAGGAGGGCGACCTTGTGCTCCGGCTGATCCAGCGGATAGCCGGCCAGCACAAGCTCGCAGCCCCCTGGGAGGGCCCCTTCATCATCAGCAGAGCCTTGGGCAACGACGCCTAATACCTCATCGACGCGCAGAAGCCAAAGGCACGCAAGAGAGATGACTCCGGCAAGGAGTCGGAGCGACCGTGGAACGCAAATCTCCTTCGAAAGTTTTACAGTTAAAGCGCAGTATGTGTCATGCCCACTTTTGTATTTAGTGTGATACAGTAGGCTCCCCGAGAAAGACTCGGGGACTGCCACCCGTTGTTTTATGAATGAAAGTTATCATGCGTATGATATTATCTTCTCATTTATTTTGTCCGGTACCGGGTCTGACGAGTCGGCCTGGGGACTGGCCGACTAGAGTTATATCAAGAACCTCACCCGCAGTCAGACAAGTAATGTGTCGACACCCAGGCTTGGTCTTGCCGAAATCGCAGCTCGAAGAACCGACTGCCCGACTGGCAAGAGCCACCAGCCGGAAAGGGTGCGCACATGAAAAACAGCTAGGGACCAAACAGGCTCGCATATATAACAAAAGCCGGCTTGCTGCCTCCCGCCGACCGACTACCAGAGTAGCCGGCCGGCCGGCTTACATTCAGTCTACTTCAAATCCAAGAAAACTCAAGTACTTGCCTTCCCAAAGAGGGAAGGCGGCAAAGGAAAGAGCCTAAGGACAAAAACTACACTCGGATGAACGCCAGCACATGCACATATTAATATATTACACAAAAAACCTCCAGAGAGGTCGACATTCAGCATTGTTCGATATACACCCAGTGGGTGGAATTGCAGAAACTTAAACTTGTCCAAAAAGAAAGACAGGGACGAAACGAAAGGCAGCTCAAGCCGGCGGGGCCGCAGACGAGCTAGATTAGGCGGCGGAGGTAGTCGCGCCGGCTGAAGGAGCGGCCGACTGACGAACCTCGGCTTGATCGTCGCCTCCGGCAGAGGGCGCGCTCCTGCGCGGCTCGTTGCTAGAGGCACGGTCGGCTGGGGGACGGTCGGCCGCCCCACCAGTCGGCTCGGCGTCTTCGCTGTCTTCCTCCTTGTCGTCTTCGCCCTCGTCGCTAGAGGCGATCTCTTCCGCCGAGTCTTCGCCGTCCGCTGGGTTCAGCCCGAACCATTCCTCCGGCTGGGCGGCGCCATCGTCGTTAAGCTCCGGCGCGAAGACGCTGGTGTCGGTGCACTCGGCGATCGTCGAGGCGCGCTGCGCGATCGCCGGCCGCACCTCCTCCAGTTCGGTGTCGGCTTCCGACCGCCACGTCCGCAGCTGGTCCAGGCTTAGCCCTGGGTACCACGCGCGGACGAACTCCAGCGCGCGCCCGGCTCCAAGACGGGCCGCGGACGCCTTCCAGGCCTCGAAGCGGCCGACTGCGACCTCGAGCCAGTCGGCCGTCCGGCTCGGGGTCCGGGGAATTGCCTGGCCGGGCCAGAGCGCGGCCAGCATCGTCGCCCCGGCGCGCTGGAGTCGGCGGAGCAACCGGTGGGCCGGCTGCAGCCGCGCCTGGACGGCGATAAGCTGCTCCGACAATGTCCGGTTCGCATCCGGCGGAATCACGACCCCGGCTTGACGGCGCTCCTTGCGGTAGGCTTCGATGGCTTGGGTGGCTAGGACAGACTGGCCGGGGAAGTACTCTGCGCAAGACAGCAAACACAAGTCAAAACAAAACCATAGGCGGCCGGCGATTGGAAGAAGAGCAAGGAAGACAGCCTACCGTCAATAAGATCCTCGACCCGGCCGAAGCCTTCTTCCAGTGCCCGGCGCGTCTCGGCCCAGCTCGCCTCCCTGGCCCCGAACTCCGCCCTCAGGGTAGCCTCGTCGTCCTGCGCTTTTTGCAGGGCCGCCTTGTGGCTCCTCTCCTGGTCGGCCAGTTTCGTTGCCAGGCGGTCGCGCTCTTGAGCCAGATCAGCGTACTCGGCGTCCTTGGCACGAAGAGCGGCCTGCACCACGCCGAGTTCCCTCCGCAAGTCGGTGTTGGCCTCTGCACGAGCAAGAAATAAAGAGAAAAATCAGCAAAGGGAAAGTCGTCAAGAAAGATCCGACCCGACTGCACTGCAGTCGGCCCGGATCTCGGGGACTACACCCAGTGGGTGCGTTGTCGCGCCCCCATGAGAAGTTAACCATGACAAGACACTTACGCCGGCTGCTGGCGAGGTCCTCGGTCCTCCGGCTTAGCTCCCGAGCCTGGGAGTTGAAGGCGGCCGCGCGAGAGTTGTGATAATCCTGAAGATCAGAAAAAACAGTCAGCATAGTCGTCTAGTAAGATCCGACCCGACTGAGCTGCAGTCGGCCCGGATCTCGGGGACTACACCCAGTGGGTGCGCTAGCGCGCCCCCACGGAAAAAATTCAAAGGACCAGAGCGGTCAAGGAGTGAAGACTTACCCGGATTGCAGACCGCGTCGACAGAAACTCCTGAGTGAATTGCCTCAGGAGGCCGGCCTGTGCCTGCAACCGGCTCCGAACCTCTTGGGCCGCGATGTTCAGCTCACCGCTCCCTCCGCTGGGAGTCCACCCGGACGTGGCGGAGCTGGCCGCCTCCAGGGCATCTGTCGTCCGCTCGGCTCCCGCGGCTCGGCGCCTGTCCGGCGGGGCCGTGCCCCCTCCGGCGGGCCGGTCCACCGCCAGCTCGATCTCAAGGCCGGCTCCGGCCTCGGGTGTAGCCCGGGCCGGCTCCTCCGGCACCGCCGACGATCGGCCGCCTTCGCCTGCTCCAGCTAGCGCTGCCGGCGACGTCCTCTCGGCGGATCCCTCGACGGCCTCGCCCCTCTGCACCGGCGGCTGCTCGGGGATAATCTCCTCCGCCGTGGGCAGAGGGACGTCCGGATCCAAGGTCTGGAGGGGGATGGCGAGCAGCGGAGTCTGGCTACGCGCGCTTTCCACCTCCGCCTCCACGGCCGCCCGCTCCGATGGAGCCTCAGCCGCCGCGCTTGCTCGCCCTGGTGCCGTTTGGGCGGCCTCTCGCTCCGCTGTCGCCCGCTCGGCCGCCTCCCTCTCTCGGCGCGCCTCGCGTGCGTTGCGCTGCATGGCTGCGTCAAGTTCGGCGCGGGGGTCCACTCGGCGGGACGCTGAAGAGCCGGCACCCGGCCCGACCACGGAGCCGGCTGGGCCTCTTTCGAGGGAGAGCGGCGCCCTGCTCAGGAAATCAGAAAACATTCAAGGAAAGAAAACTTCAGAATAACAAGCACGCAGGCGGCTACTAGACTTACGCGGAAACTGACGGGGGCTTCTTCACTGCCTTCCGAAAGCGGGCCGCCTTCGCCGCCGCCTCCTCGCGCTTCGTAGCCGCGGCGGAGGCCTTCGGTTTCTTCGGCCGGCTCCCGAAGAGCGGGAGCGCGGCCCGGCGTTTTCCCTTCCCGCCGCCGGCAGCCGGCGCGGCGGACGAGCTCGCACCGCGGCAGTCGGTTGCCGACTGGCGGCGAGGGAGTTCTCCGGCTTCGAAGTCGTCCGGCCAGTCGTTGAAGCTGGCCGAGAGCCCGGTGCCGCCGAGCTCGACGGCACCCCCCGTGGCGGCGTCCTCCATGGCGACGGCGGAGAGATCCGGGTCGTCAGGGTCATCCTCCGTGCGATCCGGGGCGTACTCACGGTCGACTTCGGCTGCCCTGGCCGGCAGCGGGAGGAGAAGATTCTGATAAAGGAAAAGAGAAAAGGGGTCGCCTGGTCAGAAGCCGGCTATCCCAAGCTGGCAGACGACGAGAGGAAAGGCTTACCACAGGCGGAGGCTGGGCGCGGGAGTACGGCGCCTTGCCGAATTGCCACTCGTCGGTGAGCTTCAAGTTGGCGACGTAGTTCGCCATCAGAGCCACCTCGGCGTGCGGCATCTCCCAGGTACTCAGCCGGCAGGGATCGAACCGGCCGCTCATCTGGCACATCATGTGCGGCCGGCTTTGGAGAGGCAAGATCCGGCGCTCGACGAAGGCGGTTACCAAGTCGGACGCAAGCAGACCCTCCGATTGGATCATCACCCGAAGCCGGGAGATGGAAGCGTTCCCCGCTGGAGAAAGGGACTTCGACCGGTAGCCCCAGGTCCGCCGCTTCCCAGTCGGCGGGCCGGCTACGTAAGCCGGCAGGTTGACGTAGTCGCCGTGCCGGGCGACGTTCTTGACGTAGAAGTAAGACTTTTGCCACAGCTTGACCGACTGGATCAGAGGAATGTGGGGGAAGGGGTTGTCGTCGCAGGCCCTCTTCATCGCGATGAAGGCGCCGCAGGGAGCCGGCACGCCGGCGGAGACGGTGCCGAGCTTGTTCTGGAACAGTTCGGCCCAGAGCTCCAGCGTCGGCAGCACCCCCAAGTACCCTTCGCAGAGCGTGACGAAGGCCGAGAGTTGGAGCACCGCGTTGGGCGTGACGTGGTCCGGTTGAAGATTGTAGAACTCGAGAAACGATCGCATGAAACTGCTCGCCGGAAAGCCGAAGCCCCGGAGGAAGTGCGTGCGGAAGACGACGCGCTCACCTTCCTCCGGCGCCGGCGAGACCTCCTTCACGGGCGCTAGGCGCACCTGCACGAGGTCGGCGGAGGGCAGACGCCGGGTCTGGCGGAGGAACTCGATGTGCTCGTCGTGGACGTTGGACCCGTCCCACGAGCTCGACAAGGCCAGCGACATGGCGACGTGGGAGGGCTACGGCGTGAAGCTGCGTCAAGCAAGAAGAAAAGCAGGAAGAAGAAGAGCAAGGGGGATGGGGAGCGGGGGAGCGAGCGGGCCCGTGCCCCTCCCCCTCCCCTCCTACTTGTAGGCGCGTGCGCCGGAGACGAGGAGGCGCAGCGTGGGGGATCATGGGGATCAATCATTCCCATCTCCCCCACGCTCGCGTTATTTACGCGCCTTGATGGCGCAGGGTAACGGCCGCGGGGAGGCGAGCAGCCCCCTCGGGCCACAGAAGATCTGCGCCCGGGCCGAGGCCGGGGAGTGGCGGGCCCGGACCTGCGGTGGTGTCCCGTCGCGCGCGTGCGACGGCAGGACTTCCCCGTCACGTGGCTCGTCGTGGGGCCCGCGGCCGGCCCGCGGGTCAACCACGATCGCCCTAATAAAGAAAAGCGTTCCGAGGCCGGCGGCGACAACGCAGTCGGCCCCGCACGGTATGAAGCCGGCCTAGCTTCCCGTCCGTTCATCTGCCGCGAAGCTCGCCCGCCTTCGGGGACTACTGTCGGGGTAAATAGCCACGGGTAGCCCAGCCGGCTTCCCCTGGCCCCTCAGAAAAAATTGTGAGCCCGTCCGGCTCATAAGAAGACTCAAGACTTGGGCCAGCTCCCCCCTAGTCGGCTAACTTCCTGGCCGGCTTGGGGGGCGGCCCGCTCCTTTTTACCCCCGCAAAGAAAACTATGGAGGGCCGGCTACGGCAGGGCCGGCTATGGCAAGGCCGGCTATGGCACGGCCGGCTACCGCCGGGCCGGCTCCGATAAAGCAGTCAACGCCGTACCCGCGATGTACGCGTCCACTCTGTGATGATGAAGCGGGGCGTGGCTACAGTGGAGCCTGCCACCCCCAAAACCCGGAGCTCGCCTGGTACAGCGCGTCGTGCGGGCAGCCGCGGCCCGTCCGGCGCGGCACTGTAGCCACGGCGGCTCTGACGCCGTCCACAACGGGCCACCAGCATGGCCCCCGAGGCGGTGGGCCCCTTCGGGCAGAGAGATGCCGAAGGCGGCCGCACCCCCCCTCTAGCCGGCAAGACCGAGGGCCGGCTTGGCGTAGCCAGCCTGCCGCCTTCCTCGATGGAGACGCCCATCACGTAGACAAGGTGCGGCGGGGCTACAGTAATCGCCCGCCAAGGCGGCGTTACTGTACCCACGCTTACCCCGACCAAACCTGCGCCAACAAACACGGAGCAACAATAACCGGCCGCCGACAAGGCCCTGGCCGGTGGGGCCGGCCTGTCGTCCCAGGAGCCGGCAGTCGGCGGGACCCACCAGCCGGCGGGCCCCAGAAGCCGGCGGAGAAGCCGGCGAACATAGTCACTGACAGCTGGGCCTCGCGCCCAGTCGGATTACCATTGTACCCCCGGGGGGTAGGCCTATATAAACCCCCCGGTGCGCCCATGCAAAGGGTTGAAATCTTCTTCTAGACATAGACACATACAAGGAGAGGAGACGGGCTGTGCTAAACCCTTCTTCCTCCTTCCTCCCAAAACAGCTCAAGGAGCATTGTAGCCACCTGTGAACTTAGTAACCATGCGGAGACCCCGCAGAGCAGCAGTAGGGGTGTTATCTCCCCGGAGAGCCCTAAAGCTGGGTAAGATTCGCCGGCGTGCATGCCTACGCCTCATCCCGTTTCCAGGCACCGGCGACGTTCTTTTGGCCCCCGCAATGATAAGCCACCCGTTGGCATATGTCGATCCTACCACCCGACATGATACGACCCGGTACTAAAGGTGCTAGAGGGGCCCCGGACTGACAACATCCTGCCACCACTCACTTTAGTATAGGTTCATGGCACGAACCGGTGCTAAAGGTTCGCCACGAACCGGTACTAATGAGAGCGGCTAGCTAGCCGTTGGAACCGGCACTAATGTGCTTCATGTTTGACCCTTTTTCTACTAGTGCCTCTCTGTGATGAAGCCATGCACACTTAAATTACATCTGCCACCGAGGACCCCGCGTCACACACATACGCACACACACGCACCCCCCCCCCACACACACACGCTAAGACTCCATCTCACACACACATACTCTAGGCGGACCATTTGTTACCACCCTTTGTCCAACCTTACCCGTATGATAAACAATCACCTTAATTTACTTCTATAACATGGACAAATTCCACTTTACTTTAGTAGTTAGCAAACTTATCATCTCTACTCATATAAAAAACCGAGTTGGTGATGATGGTGTGCCTGCCATCTTGTAATATAGACCGTCTGATCTATATCTGACGGATAGAAAGAAAACTATGACAATTTTACAAAAGATACCCGCACCTCTCTCCCACAACCTCATTGCTGAGAAATTAAAAAAGGAAGTCTCTGGAACAATCTAGCATGGTGGCCGCTGCTACCTGCCGGCGCCGTCCATCCCCATGCCTCTGCCCAGTCCGACCACCAGTCACCACCACGCTCCACTCCTCCTCACCTTATCTCTCATCTTTCTTTCTTTTTGATGAAATGGTCGAGATACCAATGTTTCAATAAAATTCTCGAGATATCATTAGTTTTTACACATGGGATTACTCCTGCATGGGTCAATCACAATAGGTATTTTGTAAAAAAATGCATATTGATGTTCCTGCAATGCACAAGCATCTTGCTAGTAATTATATAACGCAAATCACGAGCAGGAAGTGACATTTATTTACACAACCACGTTAACATGGCCACGTAAATCACTAGCTAAAGTGTAATACCATTATACTCATATCCCGATGCAAATGGTTGAGTAAATGTCCGAAGAGTAGAGTCACACACACGCACTCTATCTCTCAGAATCTCTCAAACACACCAGTTACGAGACGCCCACTTAAGCAGACACGTATGTTACAATTTGTGCACCCGCGGGTACACGTGATGGTGCGCATTTACTTAAGCCGGACGGCGAACCCAAACAGTAGCCGCATTCATTCCCCTCCCACCTTCTCTTCTCCGGTCACCGTCGCCCTGTAGCTATGGCCCAACCGAAGGTAACGACATACTCCATACTCCCGCCGGAGCGGCGCTTTAATCTGGAAATTTTAGTGGTCATGCATGCATCTTTTTGTGCTAGCACTCCTATATAAGGGTTGACCGGTCGCTTCCCGCGGATGTGCGCGGGCGGTGGAAGAGGAAGGAGAAAGGAAGCGGGTTGTGGAGTAACGTTTTTTACCACAATTTCTTAGGAAACTGAGTGCAATAACTGAGTAGTTTTGCAAACTACCAGTACTACACCTGAAACGGTTCAAAACCAATACCATCACCACGCCCGCGTATGACCGCCCTGGCCGACCCAACCCCCCTCCCTTGCCGGCGCGCGCTTCCTTGCTCCTCGATATCATGAAGAATACTTCCGTTTGCCGACATGTTGGGCGTTGACCATCCTGGTCCACTTGCCATGCACACAGAACTCCAAGGGAGAGTCACCCCGGTCGTCGCGCCGCAGTAATAATGATTAATGAGCCCACAAATCACAAGCCCAACCTTTCCCATTGTGAAGTTGATTGGACGAAGGAACCATCATGACTTCGTTGAATTCCGCTTCTTGAAGAAAATTACTGTACCAGCAGTACTGCTAGCTAAGTATAGTAGTTACTCTAGCAGAGGCCTCCTTTGGTTCATAATATAGTAATTTTATAGGAATATGAAAATCATAGGAAGTGAGATGACATGCATCTCAATTCCTATAGAGAAATAGATGCCATTTGATGCATAGGATAGGAATTTTTCCATTGAGTCTAGGCTAATGTGCTGGTAATTTTCTCTAAAAACTACAGTAGTAACTAGTACTGGTACATGCTCGTAATTAATTAAACAAATGTATGGGCGACACAGACACACGCACTAACTATAGTACTACTACTTCTCACATGCTGGCCAGACGCTGTCGTTCTCCTTCCTGGCTTTGTCGGCGACACCCCACCATTCTTCGATCTCCGCCAACCTCTCCGCAGCAGCGCGTGCGTCCCCTTCTTTCTTGTGGCGACGAGCCTCTCTTTTCTTGAGTTCTTTCTAACTTTTCTGCTCCCTCTATGCGGCTTTGGCCGCCTCTTGCTCTACCGCCCATTCGGCCTTGGCAGCTTCAAATTCCACCCACGTAGGTGTGAGGTCGCAAGCGGCGATGAACTTGGCACGACGGGATGCCATCGCTTCCCTACCATTTTGTGTGTGGTCGTGGGCGGCGAGGAACTCGGATCGGCGGGATGCCATCGCTCCCTTACTGGTTAGTGTGCGGCGAAGTGGCATGAACGACGCTTGGTGACAGCTCTGGGGTGCAGTGGCCGGAGAACCATATAGTGCATTGGTTTGTCAAGAGCTCAAGGACAGAATATGAAGGAAATTTGGATTCCCCTTCAATCATGGTCATTTATTACCAAGTAAAATGCATTGGTGGTCATCGAACTTGTCTTGATAGCTCACTTTGATCATTGCATACGAGATATGGTGATTATACGGTCACTGGCTCAACATATAGCTCCGTATTTGTCTGGTTGGCCAATCAAACAGTCCGCATGCGCCTCATCAGCTCGTGTTCTTTATCTATCTATCTATGCGGGCCTACCTGTCAGTGGAGAAAGAAATAAAAACCAAAATTATGCGTACGTGAGGAATCAAACCACGGAATCATCGCTGCAACGCACACTCGTCAGCCAAATGAAAATGAAATACTTTGCGTCAAATGCACAAACGGATTTTTTATTTTATACGCGATGCACACATTAGCGCACACTGTCCATAGAGGCAAGCAACATGTACGCGTGCAGACACTCAAGTTCACGCTGTCAAACCATGTTAATGCATGCATGTCGCCATCTCAATCAAACTCCTGCTCATGGCGCAACGCAAATGGCGAGCCCGTCACCTGCGCACCCCGGCGCCTGACATTACTGTTCAGATGTTTGCTGGAGGCCTCCACGAACACCGAGCATGTATTCACCTGGCTCAACACCAATGGTCATACTCGTGACTCGGTGCCTTGCTCATGTATATCGTCCATCACAACGACAATCTATAAAACAGCCTAGCTATAGAGGGTACTATGGTATGGAGTATGTACTATCGTGAGCGACCGATAATAGTGCAACTGCACAGGAGTGTGTGTCTGATCGATTCATCCATTATTCGTAAGTTATGCATGGTTGTGTGGTGTCTAATGGTGATCATCGAAGGCTAGCTGGCAACAAGAGCGGTTGCATGGACGCCTGGTTGTCAATACGTGCTTCATACGCTTCAAAGGCTCGTCATCCATGAGTTCACATTTTACCACCACGCCAGCGTCTGACTGCCCTGGCCTACCGAAACCCCTTCCATCGCTAGCGTGTGCTTCCCGCCTGAAACGGTCATTGTCTCTCCAAAATGTCAATGCCACATTCACCAGACTTAACTGCAGGTGTAGTCGGCGTGTCACTGACATGTGGGCCAGATGCCCATTGGGCCCACATGTCAATGACCCAATCCACCCGCAGTTAAGTCACTAAAGCAGCGTCCGCATTCACGCCTGACGCGACCTCTCACTAGCGCCGGCATTGCAGCAGCGTGATGGCCGAGAGAGCGCCACCAGTGCGGTATCCCGGCGCAAGCGACTGCTCCGCATTTTAACGACACCACTGCCATCCTTCCGTCTGCCGCCCACATTAATGACACGCGGCTGCCGGCGAACCTACTCCGGCGCCAGCCGTCCATCCGTCTGCCGCGGCTCATTGCCATTCGCCCGCTATATTAACTTGAGCCCCAGCTCCCAGCCATAGCCAAAGACCCACACTCATTCTCCTCTGGTCCCTTCCATCCATCGGCACCACTCCAACCATGGCTGCCTAGCGCTCCAAAGCTCTCTTGGACATACTATCGTAGGAGCAGACGAAGGACATCGGCGGCTCCGCTCCGGGCGCGCTCCAAAGCTCTCTTGGACGTACTGTCGCAGGAGAAGACAAAGGAGAGCACCGGCTCCCCCCTCCCGGCCGCCCTCCGCCGCCACGACTACGAAGCCGGCGCGCGTGCGCCGGCGCAGCCCGTAGCGAGGAAGAGTAGTACACGGTAGGTCGCTACCGCTCTGGTCCCAGGAAGGCCACCGCTCCTCCACTCAGTCGATGCCAAGCTTGCTGGGATAAACATCGGTGGCCGATTAGCCGCTTGACAGCGACGTGGAGGTGGAAATCTTCAGAACCTTGTGATCCGAAGGAGGAGATTATCGAGGCAGATGAGGAGGAGGCAAAGGTAATGGCCGGCTTTCTCGGGTTCATGGCCGGACATGGTGGTCGGGCGCCGGAAATTGTTTTGATTAGGTTTACAGTAGGTTTTAGTATGGTTTGTGCGAAATATGTAATGAATTTCGTCCAGTTTATAGGAAACATTTTCGAAATGTAATGAATTCATCCGGTTATTTTGAAATTTGCTTTGTTTGCACGAATTTCGCCTGGTTAGTTCATATAGTTATCAAAAGGTATGCGGGCAGCATTGGATGGCATCCATCAGTGTCCTCGGACAGATGCCGGTGTAAATTTGTGGGCCAATGCTGGAGATGCCCTAACTATCATGCTATAATCTCTAACAGTGCTCATTATTTCACAGGGAACAGTTATCCCTCGATCAAAATCAGATCCACCGTGTTTTGCACTCCTCCCACGTAAGAGTGTAGACTCTTACTTACATTAAAGTGGAGCAAGTGGACGACACTGTAGCACGTCATATCACTCAAACTAGCCCGCCTAACGCGCGGGAAAGCACCGCCCTCGTCATTGTGTTCTGGATTTCTATCGATCGATCACACGAAAATGTTACGCTTTGCAAGTTCAAAAGGAAAAGGCGGCACACTTACGACTCGCACACGTCGCACCCCCAATAGTCCGGCTCGCACGCCGCTCACCAGAGGGGACACGCGTTATCTTGCATTTTCACTGACATGTGGGACTACAATTGAATAAACCATGGATAGCCGAAATCTAATCTCTCGGCGGGCGTCGGCTGAGAAGAGAGAGATGGGGGAAGAGAATAGATCGCCCGCCCGCCGTGCACGGACTCCAAGAAATATATATGGTGATAATATGAGGTGGGCCATGCGGGAGTCCGGACCGCCTCCAACCCCTCTTCTGATCGCCCTAGCCCACCAGAACCCCCCCCCCCCCACCTCCCCGCGTGCACTCCCCCCTCAAACGCCAGCTGTCGCCGCATTCATAGCAAGTAGTACCAGTAAAATGCTGGGCTATAATCCCGCTTATGTGGAGGAGAGAGGGCATTGACAAAGTCAAGGAGTGGGCTCTACAAGATCCCGTCTCTACAAGAGCCCGTCTCTACACGTGCTCCAAGGTATAAAAAACTAATCCTAAAAAAGAGAGGCATAAAAAACAATTGTGTCTAAAAAAGAAAGGTAAAAATCATTTGAGAGTAAAATAGATAGAGAGAAAGTGAGAAAAAGTTGTAACCTTATAGCCAACCTTATAGTCAACACTAGGGTAGTATTACATGAGGAAGGAGGGAGTGGTGCACATGCCAAGTTCACTAGGCTGCCGTGATTCACACTCCTCCATCGTAACAATGGAGACAATAGCTTTCATCAAAAATAAACAATGAATACTCTTTTCTCGTCCTCTATGGCCTCATTAGGTTTAAAGGATTTTTACAAGAAAAACATAGGAACAAAGATTCCAGACGAAAATTTCCTATAGATGCATTCGGTTAGTAGGAAACGCATACGGCATTTTCATAGGAATAATATTCATTTACTATGCTTTTGGAGGAATCTACACATCCACTCAAAGCTCAGTTTGTGCGTAGGAACGAGGCAAGACAATTCCTTAGGATGGCAAGTGACGTCCTATCAATTTTCTTTTACTATTCCTAAATCCTACGTTTTGGTTTCCTCCAAACCAAATGAGGCCTATATCGGAAAAAATACTTCCATTCGCCGACATGTGGGACGTCGACCATCCTGGTCCACCTGACATGCACAAAATTATCCTGGTCCAACCCGGTTGTAGCGCAGGCCCAACCTTTCCCACTGTAAGTTGGTCGGACGAAGGAACCATCATGACTTGCTTCTTCAAGAAAACTTACTATACCCGCAATACTGCTACCACACGGGAAGATTGGACGGCACTGTACCATGTCATGTCACTGAAACCCACTAGGCCAAACTAGCCCGCCTAGGATTTGTACTCCCTCTGTTTCAAAGTTAGTACTACAAAGTTGAGTCATCTATTTTGGAATGGAGGGAGTACGTCTCTGTACTGCTATGATTTTGTATTGTACATCTCTATACTCTTGCTTATCCGTGTCGACTCTTGTCTGATCGATTGCCAAGCCTACAATTTTAGGAGCTTGGGCTATTGGCCAATTGACAATGGATCAGTATAAGCATACCACGAGCTCATCAGCCCCAACGTTTCTCTTTGGTGAGTGTTTTGCAAGTACTATAGCTCGCACAGTAGCTAGCCTACTAACACCAAGAATCATCAAACAAGCCCTACTGATATGATAAACAGTTCAAACTTACATATAAGCATGCCATATATTACATGAAAAGCTGGTGAGGATACATTTGTTTCCATAACTCGGAGAGGGTTCGCATGATTCACTATCAAGCAAAAGTAGCAAGTACCGCCCACACAAGATAGTGCACTAGCCCTAAGATGGTTTGATAACACGCATCGTTCTGGTAATTAAACACAATGCAAACTACCCTGAAGAATTAGCGTGACCAACTATTTCTTGTCATTGATCTCTTAGGCAATGATCACAACATAGACAACGGCATGGGAATCGATCTCCGAGGCGATGTCCACAGGATGGACCGCGACATCGAAATCAAGCTCTGGGGCGATGTCCATAGGATGGACAGTGACATCGGAATCGATCTCCGGGGCGATATCAACAGGACAGACCGCAACATCGAAAACAATCTCTGGGGCGTTGTCCACGGGACGGGCCGCGACATCGGAATCATCAAGGACGTCCACCGACACCTGCACAACCCTAACATATTAGCAAGAACATTGCAAATAATCAAAAACTACAACTATTCTAAGCCATTATTTTTTTACCTTGTGTAGCTCACCGAGGGATCCCATCCCTTCGGGGGCCATCTCCTCATCCTCGATGGGGGCCATCACCTTGCCAGGGGAATACTGCTTCTCAATGGTGACTATCTTCTCAAACTTGGCCTTGAGCCTCACATAGGTGGCCATTAGAGTTTTTGAGGTAGGCACGGTGGGGCCCTTGCTGTTCTTCCAACTTACTTTGAGGGTTCGCCTGCCAACGTCCTCAACT
Source organism: Triticum monococcum (assembly GCA_034509565.1). Taxonomy (NCBI): domain Eukaryota; kingdom Viridiplantae; phylum Streptophyta; class Magnoliopsida; order Poales; family Poaceae; genus Triticum; species Triticum monococcum. The sequence continues at coordinate 477,470,026 of CM067841.1, forward strand.
CTTTGGTTAGTGCTTATTTCTTGGAGTTCTTCGTCTCCATGGGTTTGCCCGCCAACATGGTCAACTCGTTGGTCGATGCTCACTTCATGGAGATCGCTGTCCCCAGTGGGTTGTCCGCCAGCAACTCTTTGCCTAGTGCTCTAGGATCCATCAATGAACTAACAAACAACAAGCAATCGAAAGGAAACCACAATCACAATGAAAATGGGAAAAGAATAGGCTATGAGAATTGGTCGGTGCTTTCCAAAAAGAAGATTCTTGGAATGAAAATATAGTAGCATCACTTATTCGCCCACCTTTCCTTCGTCGGTACAGAAGAAAAATGGCAGAAGTGAGTAGCTTGGAGTGAGGGTTTCTTCAAGAAAGGGGAGAAAGGGCTTCAACGAGCGTTCCAGTGAAATGATGGTTGCTTCGTCCAGTCCATCTTCAAGGCCACTTTACCACTGCTAGTAAAAGGTGTGGGTTTTGTGATATGACGGGTCGTGACGGCCACGCCGGGGTGACCGGTGAGTCTCGACTGTAGCACCTCAATGTGATTTTGTGGATGCCCCGCATGTAGATAGAGCAGCTAGTCATATAGGAGTACTATGTATTTATTTACAATGTAGATTCACTCTTTTTGCTCCATATGTACTAGTACAACTCATTTAGGGTGTAGTCTAGTCACTTGTTGAAATCTCTAGAAAGGAAAATACTCCTTTCCGGTTTACAGGGCTATACTAGCAAGTGGTACTACAATAGTGGGCTCAAATAGCAATTTTGTCTCATGCAAGAGCCTGGCTATATGCGTGCTCCAAGGCACCATACCACGCCCCACCCCTACACAAAGACTGCCACGCGAGCGTTCGCAACTGCCACGTTCAGGTTGCGCTTGGCGCTTTGCCTCTTCGAGAAGACGAACAACTACTACTACTACTACTACTACTACTACTACTACTACTACTACTACTACTACTACTACTACTACTACTACTACTACTACTACTACTACCACTACTACTACTACTACTACTACTACCACTACTACTACTACTACCACTACTACTACTACCACTACTACTACTACCACTAATACTACCACCACTACTACTACCACCACTACTACTACTACCACTACTACTACTACCACCACTACTACTACCATGCACGCACGCATATTCCTTAACCAGAAAATGTTGTGTCTCCCACGCACGCGCCAATATCCATCCGAACCTGCTACTACACATTTTTTATATCTGCTTGCATAGGTCCCACCTATCAGGAGGGGTGCGGAAATAAAAAGGAATCATAAAATGTCTCGCCCTAGTGATTCGAAAGAGTGACCTCAACTAGGCAGTGGCACATGTATCGCTAGAAGGATGGGCATGTACACGGACAGGTACCACTCCTCAGTTTACTAGCATAACCTTTTTGTTTAGTCTACCTAGTCGTCTAATCAACTGCTTGTAGACCACTTCTCCCATTTACTTCTCCATCGGGAACTGATTTTCCTCGGCTTCTTCACATCTCCTTCATCTTCATTTCCATCCAAACCACAATGCATTCACATTGTTTTAACCTCTTCATATACTCCTGGAGTAATTCCGAAGCCCCTTTAAATAATCTTCTTCTTCAGTTAGACTAGCCATCTAATCCTAATTCTCCAAACCATAGCCCTCCAGTCCAGCGGTTCAAAATGGCGAAAGAGATCGAGATGCAGGTTTTTAGCGTCGAACAGGTACTCTTCGAGGGCTCGTTGAGCATAGTTGCCACCGTCACCGACCACCCATGGGTTATTCGGAAGTGGATCAACAATGTATCCAACTCCCTCCAAAAGGTGGAGATGAAGGTCATCGGTCTCGACGCATAGTACACGGAGCGTGCCACTGGGAAGATCCAACGCGCCGCCATCCTTCAATTGTGCCTCGAAGATGATATTTTGGTGTACCACATCATACACGCGCTCTCCATACTAGGTAAGCTCCATGATTTCTTGTCTCGGGAGGACATATACTTCTGTGGGGAAGCCATCGCAGGGGACAAACAGAAGTTGGAGCCGTACAACCTTGATTTGAAAAGCATCACTAATGTACAATCCAAAATAAAAATTCCTATAGAAGATTGTGATAAACCGACACCATCCCTATTCGACGTTGCAAATTTTGTGCTCGGGACAAATCTTCAGAAGGGTGACGAGACGCTGGCATTAAGGTCGTCTGGATGGGAGAATTATCCCTTGACGTACGAGCGGATAAAATATGCTGCCCTCGATGCCCGTGTGAGTTTCGAGATAGCTGCAAGGTCCAGAGAGCTTGTTGCGAAGCCGTCTCCCATAAAAGAAGAAGAAGAAGAAGAAGAAGAAGAAGAAGAAGAAGTTGCACCAGCAGCAGGGCATTACGGATGGATGAACTATTTCCTCTCTTGTAAAAATAATATTTCCTCTCTGTGTATATTGATATAGATGGACTATTTCGATGGTGTGCATGTCTTTGGAACAAGTAGTAGTGTAGGTCCCCAGACTATATGGAACTATTTATCTGCCTAGCTTTCTCTACTACTCCTTCAAGTGATCGGTATGCAATGCATGTGTCCATAAACATGACAGCTTGTCCATGGAAGTTCAACTACGGCGACCATCACGTTTCATCCACTACCACTCGCGATTCCCACGACGCCGCTCCAACCCACGGCACCACATCCCTCGACGTGCGCCTCACCCCTCTAGGCCACACCGCCACTCTGCCTTTGTGTACATGACATGTGGGCCACCTGAAATGCGGCGAGCATCAAGTTTCTACCACAGCCACACGCGATTCCCATGACGCTGCTCGAACCCATGACACCACACGTCCCCCGAACTGCATCTCACCTCTCTTGGTACCACTGCCCCTCTGCCTTCGGGAGCATGACATGTGAACCAGCCACCTATCGGGTCCACATGTTATTGACCGGTGTCGCTTGAAGCTACGTCGGTATTTCCCCAAAGAGGAAGGGATGATGCAGCACATCGGCAGTAGGTATTTCCCTCAGATATGAAACCAAGGTTCTCAAACCAGTAGGAGAACCAAGCAACACAACATAAATAGCCCATGCACACAGATAACAAATCCTCGCAACCCGACTGTTAAAGGGATTGTCAATCCCTTTTGGGTAACGGTGCTAGAAATTGGTGTGTGACAGGAAAAAGTTGTAATAGATTGAGTAAATAGATCACAGATAAAATAAAGTGCAGCAAAGTATTTTTGGGTTTTTGGATTAATAGATCTGAAAATAAAAGCAAATAAAAATATATCGCAAAGGCAAATATATGAGAAAGAAGACCCGGGGGTCGTAGGTTTTACTAGTGGCTTCTCTCAAGAAAAAAAGCAAACGATGGGTAAAGAAATTACTGTTGGGCAATTGATAGAACCTCAAATAATTATGACGATATCCAGGCAATGATCATTATATAGGCATCACGTCCAAGATTAGTAGACCGACTCCTGCCTGCATCTACTACTATTACTCCACACATCGACCGCTATCCAGCATGCATATAGTGTATTAAATTCATGGAGAAACAGAGTAATGCAATAAGAACGATGACATGATGTAGACAAGATCTATCTATGTAGAGATAGACCCCATCGTTTAAACCTTAGTAGAAATGATACATACGTGTCGTTTCCCTTTCTGTCACTAGGATCAAGCACCGTAAGATCGAACCCACTACAAAGCACCTCTTCCAAATGCAAGATAAATAGATCGAATTGGCCAAACAAAACCCAAATATCAAAGAAGAAATACGAGGCTATAAGCAATCATGCATACAAGAGATCAAAGAAACTCAAATAACTTTCATGGATATAAAAAGAAAGATCTGATCATAAACTCAAATTTCATCAGATCCCAACAAACACATCGCAAAAGAGTTACATCATATAGATCTCCAAGAGACCACTGTATTGAGAATCAAGAGAGAGAGAGAGAGAGATGAAGCCATCTAGATTCTATCGACGGACCCTAAGGTCTACAAAGAACTACTCACGCATCATCGGAGAGGCTCCAATGGAGGTGGTGAACCCCATTCGAGATGGTGTCTAGATTGGATCTGGTGGTTCTGGACTCTGCAGCGGCTGGATGAATATTTCTCAACTCCCCTAGGGTTCTGGGATTTTGGGGTTATTTATAGAGCAAAGAGGCGGTCCGGGGGGCACCCGATGTGGGCACAACCCACCAGGGCGCGCCTGGGCCTCCTGGCACGCCCTGGAGGGTTCTGCCCCCCTCAGGGCACCAGGGTGCCTGTTGTATTCCTTCTGGCACATAAAAATTCTCCGTAAAGTTTTGTGGCATTTGGACTCTGTCTGATATTTGTTTTCTGCGATGTAAAAAACACGGAAAAAACAGGAACTAGCACTTGGCACTATGTCAATAGGTTAGTACCAAAAAATTATATAAAATGACTATAAAATGATTATAAAACATCCAAGATTGATAATATAACAGCATGGAACAATCAAAAATGTAGATACGTTGGATACATATCATTGACTCAAAGGCAAGTGTAGTAAGGCGCTGAAGCTTAGTCCCGAGGGCCTCGAGAGGGAAATGTAACTCCTGCGCCAGGCCTTGTGGTACTACCGCTGCACAAACTCGTGCCAAACTCGAGATTTGTTTCTTACTAGTACATGCACGCAACACTTTAATGGACATTGTAATCTCAACATGTGATGGGGAGCTCTAAATTTGAATTTGAAACTTATAAAACAAAAAATTCAAAACAAATAAACTGGAAGAGAGCGAGTATACCGTAGGATGTGGCCCATACTGAACAAGTCCCCTGGTTTGTCACTGTGAAGATGCGGTTAGAAAGGCGCACAGCGTCTTCGTACTCATACGGCAACAAATCGGTCGCAGACAGCATGGTCCACCTTTGACTGCCATGTGTAGGGTTCATGAAAGCAATCGCGATGTTGATCACCGTGATGAGATTGTCATTTTGGTTGGCGAATGACCTTATCACTACTGCAGGTTGCTGCTAACGTGACACTACGATCAGAGACCCTTTGACGAAACTGTGTGCGATGCCATAATCGCAAACGGTGGTGTAAAAAACATTTGTGATGGAGGATGCATCAAACACAGTTCAGATTTTAGTTGCGTGTGCGATGCAGGGCATATGGTTCAACTCAATTAACTGTTTGCGATGAGGAGTAACAAAAGAAACGGGCAGCCAGATGAAGGTGTGTGCGATGTACATCATACGGTTCACTCTGATGAACTATTTGTGATTAGGAAACACCAAAGAAACGGTCAGCCAGATCAAAGGTGTGTGCGATATACGGCATGCATTTCACTCGGATGAATTGTTTGCGTTGAGACATGAGAGCAGAAATGGTTCAAATGAACAAGATGTGTGTGATATGAGGCAAACAGGTATGTAATCGGAAACGTGTGCGAAGATCGATAACAACACAGACGATTACTGCTAACAAGCCATGTGTGTTGTGAGCAAACGATTGCTGGTATACAATTGTGAGTGATTGATGAAAACATCACCGACGGGTTCCATTGTTTAGTCCGTGTGCGATGTGATTTTCTTTGTCCGCACAACATCTATGCCCTGTCTATAGAGCGTCAACATATATACTTAAAAAGACAGCATTGCATAACCAAATTAAGCATACAATTACACAAGTGACTACACACATAACATTTCCACACACCAAAGTAAGAAATTACATGCATACTAAAGTAGGAGAAACGAGGATCTAATCATCTACTTATTGTTGCGACGATGCTTGCCATTGCTCTGCTTCCGGCTGGATCCCTGGCCATTTTGGGGAAGGAGGCACTTCCTCATGTCAACGATCCGCCTGTACTTGTCGTAGCTCGTGTACGCCTCCTTGGCCGCATACACGACGTGAACTTTGTCGAGTTTCTCCATCCAGGCCGAGTGCCAGGCACGCTTGTCCTTGTTGCATGAATCCTTCATGTCTCTGTAGTAGGGGTTGATGATGGCCTCAGCGAGGTGAACCAGTGAGTCCTTCTCATGCTCCTTGCTGCCCCAGATCTTGTATTGGCCCTGGATATCGACAAGATTCTGGCAGGCGATGCCCGAATTTTCGAGCGCCTTTACATCGTTGGTGATGTCCACTGTAGCGAACATGTAGTGGGGGCTATTGACAAACCTGGCGAAACGTTCGCAAGGCCTTGTGGACAGGCAGTAGTGGTAGTCGAGGATGTGGTGGCGCACGCACATCTGGGTGATGGCGACCTTGGGACGAGACCAGGCACGAGCGCGGGTGTACTCGAGGTCGAACCCGACCACCTTGTACTTCTCCGTGGCAAGCAACAACTCCATGATGTGGATGGAGTGCTCCACCCAGACCGGGTCGTTCGTGTACACCACCGAGAGGTCGATGAACCTTCTGTGGGTGTCCACCATGGCACGCATGGTGAACTGTTGCTCATCGTCGGCAGCCGCTCGGAGCACCATTGGAGCCGCGTAGGATACCCTCTAAGAATTTCTTATGGTGGGTGTGCTTCTTGCAATGGTGGGGCACGATCGAAAGGTTGAAGAGACACAAGGGTTAAATGGCCGTTGTAATAAATGGGGGCCAGCCTGCCTGTAATCGTCATGTCTTGTCACGACGTTCATAGCGGAGGATTCCAGTGCATGCTTGACAACACCGCACCGCACACGTGGGCTCGAAGAGGCGCCAAATGTATCGTCGGTGAGCCTATTCCCGCGCTGTTTACCGCGCAAGCTTCCCGCCCGGCTGGTTTGGCCACGCGTCGGCTAGAAGAGGGACAAATCATGGGAGTTTATTGGCAAAAAGCTTTGTAAAAACGAAGTGTGTGGAATGGCTTCGATCATAAGTTTACCCGTGGGTGATGAGGTCAAAGTTACACATAAGGGTGATGATGGATACTCGAGTGCGATAATTAATTATGCACTCTACAGTGCACACGGTGGAAGAAACCAACTGTGTGCAATAATGTCGAAGATCGCAGTTGAGTTAGCTATATAGATCGTGTGCTATGAGATCGACAAGGTAAACTGATTCGAGAATGGTTAATAAAATCTAACACCATTGCATATTAAGGTCGAAATAGTGCTAGCAATATACGAGTCTCATACGATGCCATTTCAACGACTGTACCACAAAAGCTTGAAATGTTACAAGGTTCAAATTCTAGAGTTATATGGCTCAAATTCAAAGATTACAAGGTTCAAACTGATATTAGAAATGAAATTCAACTCATCAGCTGCAAATGCTCGCGCTGATCCGCTGAACATGGATATCAAAGAGGTTCAAACTAATATCACCGCTTCTAAGTCTGGTTTCGAAACCTCACAATTTTTGCAAAGGGGTCAGCCACTGAGAAGTCATGTATGGGGTTGACACGATGACTTCCGATTACTCTGTCATCTGAAGTTCCAAAATGAAATTTAACATTTTTGGAGCCTACTCCATTCTACCACAGCCGTTGGCGCTGATCAACAAACCATTCATTTTTGTGAAATAAATGTAGGGGAAACCTCATTTCCTTCAGCGCCCTTGCTCTGAGAACAAAGAACCTGGCGAATATAATCTCCGGTAAGGTCCCTCGATAGGAGTTCATCTGAGAGATGCAAATCTAGGCATTCGACGTGATTGTTATATTGTATCACATTATCCACCACTGGGCCTAATCTTATCTGCAAAAGAAGAAAACTGTTAGTGCCTACATGTAGTTTTGAACATTACTACATGCCTATTTGGTTTGCAGGTTTTGTAAAATGCACTAACATGCCATCTTCGATCTGACATGATTAACATGGGCATTTGATTACATTCTAGAAAAAATGTAGCCTTCTTCACAAGAGGTTGGAGTGGATGAAAAGTTCCCTAAGAAAACTTGAACTCCCTTATGATTAACATTTAATAGCAAAGGAACATCACCTCGATATATAGCTTCTCTAGGCACGGAAAGCATCTCAGGAAACTGACAACTTGCTCCAGGTTGGGGCCGATAGATTCTAGTGCAAAGACCTTCATTATGCACGGTTTCGGGGTCAAGCTTGTCGGAATCATTTTCTGAATGACAGACGAACAAACATCTTCAAAATTGGAAATAATGTTAATTTGTAGAAGGAGAGGTAGAAGGCGACTATTGTACCTGAACGGGTGTGGATCCAATAACAAGTTCGGAGTATTTCTCAGATGAGTAGCCCACCACTGTCAATTTTGGCGCAGAAATGGCATTGATTCTTGTTGGATCTTCTTGATCAACTACAAGTAATCTCTCAAATGCAGGTGTTCCTCAATGACCATATCGTGGTACACATCTTGTGAAGTCTTCCTGCCGCACCAACAACACACATAAATAGTCCGGAGAGTGATGGAGGTGATGTGGAAGGTACTCAACCCATTGATCGCCTGAAGACGAAGGTACTCGAGTGCAGTACAGCCACGGAGCAGACGCTTCATGTCACTTTGAGAGGCAGATGGCGACGAGCTCGAGGTGCTTTAGTCATGGTAGAATAAGAGCGGGCACGTCATTAAGGGGGGGAATGGCGGTTCCTGAACTTGGCGACGCACAGCGTGGGTGCGAGGTAGAGTGCGGACGTTGGCAGCGACCACATATGCCCATCATCAAAAGTGAGCTCCTCGAGCTGATCTAGGGCGGGGGATCGGAACCAGTTGTCAAGCTTGGCTCGGTCCTTGCCGTTGGAACGGAACTTGCCCATTCTAAGGCCTTTGGTTGGGCCAAGGTGACTGCCGAGGATCTTGGAGAATGCATCCAAGCTTTTGCGATAGCCATGGCAGAGCTCGGTGGTGTCGATGAGGTCGAGAGGGCTGGAGTTCCATAGGGGGGCACCACTGCTAGGAAAGACGGTTCTCCGTGCCCTATATTTGACTGGGAGGAGGGATATGATGACTCTCAACATATCATTGAGGAGGCTGTTGATGAAGTCTAGGCCTGCTGGAGTCACTTGTGGTTCTAGCTTGCCCCGCCTTCACTTGTTGGCAGCCCCGTTCTCCACCTCCGGAGTCTCCTTGTCAGCAGCGCTTTCTGGTAGAAATGGGAGTACAGGGAATATTTAGTTAAAACATGGCAATAGAAAAGTGTATTGGTAAATAGAAGTTATTAGGTAGGAATATAGTAAGAAAAGGAAATAACAATTGGTTGCTTAAATACTACACAATTCATTTGACATTGCTGGGTAAGTCAACATGCAGATAGTTGAAAAGAAAACTTACTTCGAACAAAGTCTAGACGGATGATTTTGTCAGGGAAGTTAGCATATATCTCACGACCAGGCCCTTTTATGTGCAGTGCAATTTTAGTGCCAGCTTTCAGTACATAAAACTTTGCAATTTCTTTTCGAAAGACAGTGTCAAAATAGGAGTCACCACGTTCATCAAGTCTTATAGTAGCAACAATTGTAAATCCATGGTTTGTGTGCAGTATGACATCCATGGAGCCTTCATCTATGTAAAGGGAAAAATTGTGCAGTACATAATATGTTGCATAGCAAGGGATGTTCTGCAGAAAATGGTAGGATTGTTAAAGAAAATATGGTAACATGCAAATATGGGCCCAAATTGAAAGAACTGTACAACAGTTGAAATCGAAGGACAAAAATCTATAATTAAACAGATAGGGTAAAAATGATGTCATGGAAATATGAGAGTAATCGAAAGAACAATACATCATTAATTTTCCTAATATAGGAAGAAGAGTGGGAGAATCCCCTTTGACGTATATGGTGCATGTCGCACCTTTTATCCAAATTTAGCAATATTTAGAATATGTTTAGGAAACTAGGCCATGCCAACCGATTTAGGGTGAGATTGAACATACCGCGTGCGTCCTCAAGTTATCTGGTACGGTGAGATGGAATCTCTGGCGGAGGTCGCAAAGTCCTGAAGTGTCAACGCACTGTACAATATATGAATGAAAGAAAACCCTCAAATCAGCTCGAATAAAAATGAATTCACGACGATGTTCGCCGGGTGATGAAAGGAGGCAAATGAACTGGGATAAGAGATGAGAAAATATCTCGTTAAATTAGTTACCTTGTCGTCCATGAGAAAGAACCCTCAATACGACAGATTCCCCAACCGAGCGGAGCTGGGTCGACCGCTAGCAACGTCGAGAAAGTCAATGGTGATAGGCGGCGACAAGCGGAAGTGGCGAAATGCGGTGGGCTTTGCCGGCAGCCTGGCGGTGGCAGGCGGCGAGCTAAGTGTTTACCGCCGCGATAGGTGGTGCCATGGCATAGACGCGGAGGAGCTTGTGCAGGTGTGAATGGGGAACGTACCAGAGGGGCCGAGGGGGTGGCGGGTGGGGTGAGGGTTTTTGTGACGTGGGGATGGTGAGGGTTTTCTTTTTTTCTTTTTTGAATTGGGTGTTGAGGGTTTTCTGTCCCACAAAGAATTTTGGGGGCGACGGTTTGCTAGAGCGAACCGTGTGTGATTGATGCAACAGGCAAAATGAAAGTCATTGCACAGGGTTCCAATTTTGGGAACCGTGTGTGATTGACGTACTACCTTCGTCCTGGTTTATTGGTCCCCCTTTGTAATTTTTACCAAATTTCACCAAATATTTAACATACTCAGACATAGATAATAAGCGTACACATACATAAGCATAGTTCAACCGTAAGTACATAGTTCAACCGCATTAAGCATATATAGGCAAGCGTACATAGTTCGATCCATCCCACATCTCATCTCACATGCGGCCGGCACGATCCTGGAGCTTCTCCATCTACTCGGCGTACGCGCCGTGCGCCACCCTGCGAGAATACTTTTGCTTGAAGGAGCCAACGACCCGTCCTCTTGCATGCACCAGATCACTTAGATACGCGTTATGAAGCTTCTGAATGTAAAATGGGCATCCATAGCCATCGTTTCAGGTCCTAATGCGCCTGTTATGCATTCCTGCATAAAGCTCCCTCAGGATTTGCCTGTTGTACCTCCTCTGGACATCTTCATCCTTGCTATCCACATCGTCAGACAACACATATACAAATAGTAAAACAAATTTGGCATCAAATCAATGATTACATGCGGTGAAGTAGGATTATTAATTTATGGCTATTTATTTATACATGTCCAGAGATTATGCTTTGATTTTTAAGCATGGTCGTCTATGTATAGACCAATCTTGAAGAAAATAATGGCACAAACATATGTAGGTCATTCAAAATAAATTGTCAAGCCCTGGCTAGGAATTATTAGCACGAACACTAACCCTAGTCAGATTACTAGCAGAAATCATTTGCACAGATGAAACAACTAATCACTTATCACCTGTACCATTCAAACAATCAATACACTACATAGATCTAACGAAACTTACTCATATTTCATGGATTGGGAGAACATAACCATAGGATTTCTATTCCAAAAAGGGGGAGGCGGGAGTAACCAGAGAAACCCTATGATCTATTTGACACATAAATGGGTATAGATGACTAACCAGTAGTCCGTCGTCGTTGGAGTCGTCGCCGGAGTGGTTGTCAGAGTCGGTGTGGAACTCCTCCTCTGGCTGTGGAAGCTCGACGCCGTCGATAATGTCAGGGTGCAGCGATAACTCACCGGCGGTGACGGCAACCTCTGTCTCCATCTCCATGTCGTGCTCCGGTGCTTTAGCCGCCCCGGCGTCGCCACTCCCTCCAATGGGGCGCTTCGGCAGCATCCTCATACACTGATGGCTTTGAGGACTGAGAGCGGCGTCGAGGATGCAAGCGGATCGGAGAGAGAAGATTGTGTGTGTGTGTGGCGAGGATGGGGGTGCGGCCGCTCGGGCGCACCATTAATATGGAGTAGTGGGAGTTGTGGGAGAGAGGCGGGCGACGGTCAAACCAATGGCTCGCCTCCCTGTGAGCCTGTGCACCGGACTGCTGGCATGCCTACCAAAGTTTCACACAGCTACTCACACGCCTCCCCATGACACTATGCGGCGAGCACGCCTCCATCAATTCAAACACCTACATGCATGCTTCCCTGTCTGCCTGCGTGGCGAACGCGTCTCATCAACTCACACCTGCTCACATGGCACACGGGTCGCGCAGCGGCACGTATATTGTTTTCCTATTTGGATGATTAATGTTGCCGCTTTATTGCTTAACCAATGCATGGCACATATCCATTGTTGGTCTAACGCTCACGGTTCGAATAAATAATCCGTTTGGGATATTGGTTCCCAATTATTAATAATCTCCCATCTATAATTAGATAAAGATTACATCAAAACTGTTCTCAAATTTGACAAAAAAGTACAATGCCACTTTGTATTGGTGTCCATATGACAACATGGTAAGTTTCATGAACTTCAAATAAGTTTTGGATGTACTAGAATTTAAAAATCAAGATTCTCAATGTTTAAAATTCGTTGCACGGGAAGTAAACATGCACCCAGCGAGACACATGTGTTTTTGCAATCCATTTAGGTGCACTATCACGTGTGCATGTAGCTCAAATTTGATTTTTGCACATTATACCCGTAGAAAATCAATCAATCAATGTACTAAAATGTCTTAATGATCTCTGTGATTTTTTTGAAATTAAAATGTCCCTCCTTTGGTAACATATATGTTCACCGTGGGATAATTAATTTAACATGCATCGTAGTTGCCTTGGATTCGCGGTGTGGGTGTGGGTGTGTGCGTCTGGGGGTGGCGGGTGGCTCGCAGTACACTATGAGTTGTGAGCCACCGTGTGGGTTGGCCATTTTGTTAGGCAGGTCGGTGCCACATCAGAGTCATGAAATCGTTATTTAAAACATTGCACAACCCTTTCATACATAAATGTTTTGGCCACATGCAGTCGATGGTTGTCCTACACGACACTCGATACTCATGTGTGACGCTTTTTGTGGGCCCGCGAGGTCGGCGTCCATCACTTTGATGAACAGCCGACAGGGAGGTTAATTTGACCAGCAAGGTAGAATCTTTTTTGTTTGTGTTATGGTGGTATATAGTACGTGTCGAAGAGGTGGGAGGGGACTAGCATATATACTATATGTACGCGTCTGTGAACAAGTACACCTCACTCAGTGTTGGGGCTTTTTGGTTTCCAAGGCACGTGCCACATCAAAATTGTGAAAATTGGCTATTCAAACATAACACAACATCTTTTTGGGCCACATGCATATCCTAGCTAGGACACTCACGTGTGACGTTTCCATCTATGGGCCCACGAGGCCATCATCGATGCATCAATGCATCACTTTGACCTACATCGGGATAGGTTAATTAATTTCACCATCCATGAGGATTCTTTTGGGTTGTACATATATTACGGCAGGAGCATATAGTATGCGGTGACGAGGGGGAAGGGGACCATCATATGTAGTACGCTTGATGAACCTCGCTCTATGTGGGTGCATGGTTTATGGTTTTTGAGGCATGTGGCACATCAAAGTTGTGCTTTTTGGGTATTCAACATATATATGTTTGGCCACATGCAAAGCGGTGGTGGTTGTCCTCTCGCACCCACTTAAGCGGTTATCAGCGATATCGATGATTTCCATCTGTGAGCCCGCTTGGTCCATCACTACTTTTTGCCTGACAACAAGAGAGGTTAATTTGACTTAGGAGGGGATTATCATTTTTGCTCTGGGATGACATGCATGATACAGTTTGAGCACACACACATGCATGTGTACACATGAATCCCTCCCATCGAGTCGAAGTGGCTAGTACAACGACACACCATGAACCGATCTTGCTCTGTGTGGGGTGCTAGTTTATGATTTTTGACGCACGCGCCACATCAATGTTGTGTATTCAAACATGCATGCACGCATCACCTCCATACATATGCATGTAGTGGTTGCCTTCGAACGGTACACTCCCTCGCGTGGTTATCGGCGACATGCCTATATATTTGTGGGCCCGCGTGGACATCCATGATCACCTTGACCAACAACAAGATAGGTTACCATGGCGGATTCTTCATTTAGTTCGTGTTATCGTAGTATAGGTCATGGTGAGATTCAGACCTTAAGTTTGAGCGCATATACTATGCACGCATGCATGCATGAATCCCCGTTGTTGGCTTGAAGTGTGGTGTAACATACATATGCATCGTCAAACTAACCCTCACTCAGTGTGGGGATTTCTAGTTCGAAATCGCAGTGCCACATCAAAGTTGTTCCATTGTTACTCAAAACACACCTCTCCATACATATGTTTGGGCCACACGCATGCAGCGGTTGTCTTCAGGGACTAGCTACTTGTGTGATTATTGGCGAGCTAGCCCATCTCCGGGGTCGCATGGACGACCATCACTTTAACGAACAACAAGAGAGAGGTTGTACGGCCAAGGTGGATTATTCTTGGTCCGTTTTACGATCCATCGTGGTGAGATATGCCTCTCTGGCCCACCGACTGAAAGTGTGTGGGGGGGGGAGTTGCTACTTCGCACTTTGCTAACTGAACCTCGGTTCGGGGGGGGGGCATGCATTCATAGCTTAGGATTCCCTTTGTGGTGAAACGAGGGGTGGGTGTGGAGGGTGCTAGCTACTTTGCACTTTGCTAGGTGAACCTCCGTTGGGGGGGAGGGGGCATGCATAAATAGCTTAGGATTCCCTTCGTGCTAACATGAGGGGGGAGGGCTGCTAGCTACTTCGCACTTTTCTAGGTGAACCTCGGTTGGGGGGCATGCATTCATATCTTAGGATTCCCTTCGTGCTGACACGAGGGAGGGGGGATGCTAGCTACTTCGCACTTTTCTAGGTGAACCTCGGTTGGGGGGCATGAATTCATAGCTTAGGATCCCCTTCTTACCGGCACGAGGGAGGGGGCTGCTAGCTACTTCACACTTTGCTAGGGTGAACCTCGGTTGGGGGGCATGCATTCATAGCTTAGGATTCCCTTCATGCGGACATGAGGGAGGGGGCTGCTAGCTACTTTGCACTTTGCTAGGGTGAACCTCGGTTGGGGGGGCATGCATTCATAGCTTAGGATTCCCTTCGTGCCGACACGAGGGAGGGGGGCTGCTAGCTACTTCGCACTTTGCTAGGTGAATGAACCTCGGTTGGGGGGCATGCGTTCATAGCTTAGGATTCCCTTTGTGCCGACACGGGGGAGGAGGGGAGCTGCTAGCTACTTCGCACTTTGCTAGGTGAACCTCGGTTGGGGGGAGGGGGCATGCATTCATAGCTTAGGATTCCCAATTCGTGCCGACACGAGGGGGTGGGGGCAAGCAATACCATGCGCTTTGCGAGAGAGGTGACACATCGAAGTTGCATTTGGTATTTGAAAATCAAACCATCCTTTTGATACATAAATTTGGTCCACATGCAAGTGTGTTCATGTTCTGACCCTCTCCCGCATAAGTTTTTGCCAAATTTATGAACATTAGACAAGTCAGATGATGCAACAGAGACACGGTTCACTCAAACTAACCGTGTGCCACGCTGGCACCCCTGTCACGCACACATCCGCATAGTACATTAGGGTCCATGAGGCTCCCCCTCTCAAAAATATATGCCCGCCTCGAGGGTTTTTCTGTTTCATAACAAACAGTTGTTATCTCCGGACCGTCTACGATGTTTCTTGTTCCCAATCCCACCTGCATCCCTAGAATATATCTTCTTGCCTCGAGGGTTTTTCTATTTCATAACACACGGTTGCTATCTCTGGACCGTGTGCGATGCACTATCATCAAAATTTTCAATAGCCCGGCATTTCACTCACGTGTTTGACTCCCGTGTAGTAAAAAATTTGGTACCCACGTAATTTCCTCAAACACCCCCCCCCCCTCCACACACACACACACACACACACCAAAACCTCCTCGGGTGTGCGCACACACACACATACACCCTCCCTCGCTCCAAACCCTAGCAAGGTCCCCATCGCCGCCGCCGCAAGGCCTCCATTATCAACATCTGCCGGTTTGCCTGTGCAGCTTACCCACCGATCTCCATACCCAGGTCGCCCTGAGTTTCTAAGATGACGCCTGCCAAACGCCCCCTTTCCCACAGATCCCCATCCCCATCCCCATCCCCCACTCCAGAGTGTGGCAGCCTAAGCCTGGCTACGCTTCCCGTGGAGCTGGAGGAGCGACTAGACCAAAAGAGGTGTATAGCGGTCTGTTTGCCCGACGTCGCCGAGGAAGCTGACGACCATTACTGGCGGTAGGCACTCAAGCAGCGGGCAAGAGTATGGGGGCATGTCTCGGTCGCCGGCTACGACATCGGGGTCATCGACAGTGACGACCTGAGGCGGGCTATGTAAAGGGTTAAGTGGCCCACCCCCAACCCCTCGGGTTCAACCGCCGTCGATCTCATCCATGGCCCCGCCGCTGATCTCCTCTGGCTCGCTGTCAACAATTTGCCATTCTACATCGCCATCGAGCCCCTTTTGTCATTTCTGAAGGACACGTTCTGCGACGCTGGCTTGGGATCCATAGCTTCCATGTCAGACCTCATCGACGACGACCACGAGGAGGGTACCCTCTCCGGCTCTTCCAAGGGGAAAGAGACCATCTGCTCTTCCAAGGGGAAAGCGCCCGTCTGCGACATCAGGGAGGGCACCCTACAGCCGTGCTATTCCAAGGGGAAGGAGCCCATCTGCGACAACATGGAGTGCATCCAGGGTCCGTGCTCTTCCCACGGGAACAAGCCCATCTGTGACAAGTGAGGAAACCCATGATTTGTTTTGCCGTGCCTCTTCACAGTGGGAAACCCATGATTTGTTTTGTCGAGTCCCTTTTGTAGTGTAGTGAGAATATGTCCAATTTTAATTGTTATATCTGGTTGTTTGTAGTATGCCTTGTTTATTTCAGTTGTTCACAATGTGATGCTCTATATGTGCAATTATTTACTGTGCGGTACATTTCATCAATCCAGTTTTAAACATACCGATAGGAATGCATATATTTGCTTGCTGTTAAGCCTGTTATAGCTAGCATATGCCTCTTTTAAAGTTTTTTGATAGTATGTTTGTTTGTAGTTAGCATATGTCCAGTTTCAAATGCTATCTTTGGTTGTTCGTAGTATGCCTTGTTTTATTCCAGTTATTCACAACGTGATGTTCTATATGTGCAAGTATGGACTATTGTGCTTAACATGCTTCTCGATATACCTACATAGGACAATTTTGGGACCGACTGTTGTTTTCCATCGAGGTTAGTTTCATCCCATGTCTTATATCTGCTCATTGTTCAAGATATCGGTAGCTAGTACCATATTGGTCGGCGGCTAATAAGGGACTAATTGGTGAATCGGAATTTTAGCTGAATATATCTGCAACCCATTTATTGTTAGGTTTAGGGCCATATGTAATATATCTGAGGCTACATAGCAACATGCATTGTACTTAATGTCTAAATATGCAATCCTAGGCTACATAGCAACAAGGAAGAGTGTTACATTAATGTTCTAATGATGTCTAGATATATGTAGAAGAGCAGTAGCAACAACAACAACAACAACAACAACAACAACAACAACAACAACAACAACAACAACAACAACAACACAGCCCTGTTTGGATACTCAACTTAGCTAGAGGTTAGAGTTTGTTTCTAGCTCATTACTAATCCTGAACTAACTCCATCCAAAGAGTTGTTTGGATGGCAGGGTTAGATTGACAATAAATGCACTAGGAGAACTAGCTCCAATTAGCACCTCTTGGGTTGGATAGTTTTTTTGGGTGGGTTATAGATGCAACTAGCTCAAAATACCCCTCATGTTTAGGTATACTTTAGGGCTATTTGAGCTCGAACTAGCTCAAACTAACTGTTACCCCTGGATACAACAACAGTTAATCAGCCGATAATTTGTAAGGATGCACTAAACTCCTTCCGACCCATAATATAAGATGTTAATTCATCTAATATGTGAGTATATTGGATGTTATAAGATACTCCCTCCGTTCCTAAATATTTATCTTTTTAGAGATTTCAAATGGACTACCACATACGGATGTATATAGACATATTATAAAAGAGTGTTGTACTACATCATTGTGCAACTGTTGTTTAGCTTCTAATATTAACTTGGTGCTTTTAGGTACATATGTCATTGGTAAAGATCCGCGCTTTGACCCTTTCTGCGTATGGGGCAATGAGATATCTATGAACCAGTATCAAGTGAGGAAGCTGATGAAGATTGTTAGTAAAATGGGTCCAAAGATGGCAATTAAACTATTTGTTTACACTTTATCCAAGACAACAACGAACTACAGGATGGTAAATAATAACTCTGCAGCCTTCTTTTTACTGACCATAATGAGTTGTGTTAGATGACAATGTCTGGATCGTTTTCCTTTGTAGTGGTTGCCAAAGCAGTTTACTCAATATTACCTCTCAAACTACATGATTGATGGGCATGCAAAGGTTAAAGTATTTCTACCAGAACATGATGATTATCTAGATGTTTTCATGAAGACCGTGAAGGATGGGCGGTCGGCCATCACAAGGGGTTGGACTAGAGTTGTGCGTGCCTTCTTCATGGATGAGGGCACAATATGGGCATTCCGCTTCACCTTGTTCAACAACCAGAATATATTTCGCCTCTTTCTTTACCGTCTTTAATAGTACAAGTATACAACTGTGGTTCACCATTCTTTATTTGGTTCTTAGGTAATTCTTGAACATATGTACCTATGAATCGAATAATGAATTGGTTGTTTGAACTTGATGTATATGAATAAAGTTGTAGCATACATTCAAATTCAAATTCAAATCTGGTACAATTTGAAATAGCAGCAATTAAATTACGGTGAAATATGCTCTCCAGGTTGTTACGGCACACACGGTTGGTAAAACACAAACGTTTGCGATATACACCATAATCCGAGATGGTTCACAGAGAGGAAACGTGTGCAAGCATGCACGCAGTTGTCATTTCCGAAGCGTGTGCGATGTCAGACAATATCACAAATGGTGAGGGCAAACTAAAAGTTTGTGTTAGTTGCCTTATCGTACACGATTCGCAACCATGAACTTTTTTTGATGCAGTATGCATCGTAAACGTTGCACCACAGAATAGCATGTGCGATAGTTGTCGTGTACGACGATGTTATGACAGTCCGATGTTTCGTAATCCTATCCGACACTCGTATGACGATTAACTAATCTTATTAAAAGTGAACCGTTTGTGATGGGCCGCGCATCATACACGTTCTATAATAGTGAGCCATTTGTGATGGGTCGCGCATCATAAACGTAGCACCACAGAATACCGTCTGCGACGGTAATGCAAGCAGAAACGAGTAGGAGTACTGCAGGGTCCCTATCCCCGACGGCTTCTGGGTCATGTGGGAACGACCCCCCTATCGCCCACACTCACTTGGCGATGGTTCCAAATGCCTTCATGGAAAGGGGTTAAAAACCGTTTGTTTAGGATCGACGCGCACCAGTGTATTAGGGCTTCCAGGATTGCTATCTTCTTCAATCTCACAGTGGTTCCATCGTACCAATTCAGGCGGTGGCCCGGTGCATGGCTGATCCCAATGTTGGACAAAGGTTCTATGGGAACGGTGTCACCATTGTAAATGTTGTGCAAATTGATGTTACTACACTCTTGTACATATGCAAGCCAATCTCCACTAGCACCAAGCCTAACCTGTGAAACAGTGGGCAGCGGGAGAATTAGGAAATGGACACGGAAGTAGTCTTTAGAGAGCATTTAGTACATGATCAAACTCATCACTTACCTGCTCATCGGACAAAATTCAAGTGCCCCTCAACATCGGCATCTCAAGGGGCGTCAACTTGCAACTATGGCCACGCCGCGCTGGAGAGATCCCCAAGGAAACATCCTCCTGCATTGCACATAACATCAAGATGCATTTGTATGAGTAGTTTATATTGTGAGAGAAAAGGATGAACGAAGGAAGGCCTTATATTTGCAAATGTGGAGAGGGGTGTGGGTATCATTTCGCAAAATTGCCATAGTTTCCTTCCTATCCGCCAAATATAAATTGGACGGACTATATTGCAGGATGGCAGGCACACCATCATCACCAGATTTGTTTATTATAAGAGTAGTAGAAAAGCAAGATGCCCGTGCATTGCACGGAACATCAAGATGCATTTGTACGAGTAGTTTATCTAGTGGGAGAAAAGGATGAATGAGGGAAGGCCTTATTTGCCAATATGGAGAGGGTGTGGGTATCTTTTTGCAAAATTCCCATAGTTTCCTTCCTAGCCGTCAGATATAAATCAGACGGCCTATATTGCAGGATGGCAGGCACACCATCAACAACAACTCTGTTTTTTGTAAGAGTAGATATGAGTAGTTTATCTTGTGAGAGAAAAGGATGAATGAGGGAAGGCCATATTTGCAAATGTGGAGAGGGGTGTGGGTATCTTTTTGCAAAATTGCCATAGTTTTCTTCCTATCCGTCAGATATAAATTGGACAGACTATATTGCAGGATGTCAGGCATACCATCATCACTGGCTCTGTTTTTTATAAGAGTAGTAGACTAGCAATATGCACGTGTGTTTCCCGGAATATCAAGATGCATTTGTACGAGTAGTTTATCTTGTAGGAGAAAAGGATGAATGAGGGAAGGCCTTATTTGCAAATGTGGAGAGGGGTGTGGGTATCTTTTTGCAAAATTGCCATAGTTTCCTTCCTATCCGTCAGATATAAATCAGACAACCTATATTGCAGGATGGCAGACACACCATCATCAACAACTCTGTTTTTTATAAGAGTAGAGATGAGTAGTTTATCTTGTGAGAGAAAAGGATGAATAAGGGAAGGCCTTATTTGCAAATGTGGAGAGGGGTGTGGGTATTTTTTTGCAAAATTGCCCTAGTTTTCTTCCTATACGTCAGATATAAATCGGATGGACTATATTGCAGGATGGCAGGCACACCATCATCACCAACTCTGTTTTTATAAGAGTAGTAGACTAGCAAGATGCCCGTGCATGGCACGGAACATCAAGATGCATTTGTAGGAGTAGTTTATCTTGTGGGAGAAAAGGATGAATGAGGGAAGGCCTTATTTGCAAATGTGGAGAGGGGTGCGGGTATCTTTTGGCAAAATTGCCATAGTTTCCTTCCAATCCGTCAGATATAAATCGGACGGCCTATATTGCAGGATGGCAGGCACACCATCATCAACAACTCTGTTTTTATAAGAGTAGAGATGAGTAGTTTATCTTGTGAGAGAAAAGGATGAATGAGGGAAGGCCTTATTTGCAAATGTGGAGAGGGGCGTGGGTATCTTTTTGCAAAAATGCCCTAGCTTTCTTCCCATCCGTTAGTTATAAATCGACCGAACTATATTGCAGGATGGCAGGCACACCATCATCACCAGCTCTGTTTTTTATAAGAGTGGTAGACTAGCAAGATGCTCGTGCATTGCATGGTACATCAAGATGCATTTGTATGAGTAGTTTATCTTGTGGGAGAAAATGATGAATGAGGGAAGGCCTTATTTGCAAATATGCAGAGCGATGTGGGTATATTTTTGCAAAATTGCCATAGTTTCCTTCCTATCCGTCAGATATAAATCAGACGACCTATATTGCAGGATGGTAGGCACACCATCATCAACAACTCTGTTTTGTATAAGAGTAGAGATGAGTAGTTTATATTGTGAGAGAAAAGGATGAACGAGGGAATGCCTTATTTGAAAATGTGGAGAGGGGTGTGGGTATCTATTTGCAAAATTTCCATAGTTTTCTTCCTATCTGTCAGATATAAATTGGATAGACTATATTGCAGGATGGAAGGAACACCATCATCACCAGCTCTGTTTTTTATAAGAGTAGTAGACTAGCAAGATGCCCGTGCGTTGCATGGAACATCAAGATGCATTTGTATGAGTAGTTTATCTTGTGGGAGAAAAGGATGAACGAGGGAAGGCCTTATTTGCAAATGTGGAGAGGGGTGTGGGTATCTTTTTGCAAAATTTACATAGTTTCCGTCCTATCCGTTAGATATAAATTGGACGGTCTATATTGCAGGATGGCAGGCACACCATCATCAACAACTCTGGTTTTATAAGAGTATAGATAGAGACTACTACTACTACCAATGTGTCGGCCCGTGCGTTGCAATGGATCCAAAGTAGTAGAACAATACTTGTTCACGGGCTTGAAATATAAACACTCTAGTTTTGATGTACATATATCAGTAAAAATAAATCATGCTTCACTCAAAATATATTCCTTAGGCTGTTTTGATGAGGTGAGGGACGGGTGTGGCTGGTTTGAAGATAACAAGTTTTGAAAAATTGGAGCTGTTTGTTTTTTACATTTTGTAGCGTGGCAAGGCTTTCGATGCACCTAAGCGTTTGAAAAAAATGAGTTTGGGTCGGTGGCACACCCTGCGGAAAGATGCCCATGTGGGCTTCTTCTATAACTAGCAACATGCTCATGCATTGTAGGGAACATCAAGATGCATTTTTTTTACAAAACACATGTTGTGATTGACCCTTGCAGGAGTAATCCCATGTGTAAAAACTAATGATATCTCTAAAATTTTATCGAAAAATGGTATCTTTGGAACAAGTTTTCTCTACTACTACTCCTTGCCGTGAGCGGTATGCAATGCATGTGTCAGCAGACATGACAGATTGTCCATGGAAGTTGAACCACGGCGACCATCACGTTTCTACCACTGCCATCCGCGATTCCCACGACCCTGCTCCAACCCATGGCACGATGTCCCCCGACGTGCGCCTCATCCCTCTCGGCCCCACCGCTCCTCTACCTTTCTGTGCATGACATGAGGGCTAGCTGAACTGCGGCGACCATCAAGTTTCTACCATAGCCACACCCGATTGGACGTGGTTTGCCTGCTCCACTCCTGTGCTCTGATCCGTACTCCTGCACCATCGAATTTTCATCCAGCGTGTGATGCCTGGATAATTAAGCTACAGTAACCCTCTACTAATGATGCCACATCACCACGATTACTATTGTTAGTTTCACGATGATTCAAATCTCGTTCGAATTCAAAATCAAAATCAAGTCAAACAATAAAAGTTTTTAAATGTTTAAAACTAAAATGTTCTGGATGTGACAAATAACTCATAAGTAATAATAGTGGAGAAACCACTTTTTTATAAAATAATTAAATGCACAAAACTAATTAAAACAGTGGCTATAATATTTAATTAAATGCCTTTTGTATCTTGTAAAATATTAAAATATTTTATTTTGGAGTAAAACCTTTTGTGGCAGTGAGTTAAATGAAAATAATAATTTAGAAATCAAATATATATTTTATAAGACCAAAATAAAGACAAAATAAAAGAAACAGAAAAGAACAGAAAATGAAGAAGAAGGAAAGGCCCAACAGCTACTATGCCACTGGGCCTAGTGCCACAGTGCACCGCAGCCCTGCGCGCACTTTAAGACGCCCAACCTACCTCCACCTCTCCTGCTAGCTCTCGCTACAGTGGGAGCAGAAGATCGTGGCGGCCATCAATGCCTCACCGGCCGCCGTTGTCGCCGTGTCGGGCATCCAGTGCATCCCCGAGGAGGATAAGTTCGTCCCCTACCCCGTCGACAAACCCTTGCCCCTCACATCTCCCTCCTCGCGCCGCCTCTTTGTTCCCCCATGACGACCCGAGCCGCCGCCACCGTAGCCTTCGTCGCCCACGCGCTCTCCGTCATCCTCGCACCCCGCCGAGGTATCCAGCCGCTCCGCAGTGCTCGACTACGTCCTCCATAGCAACGAATGCGACCCGGGAGCCATCACCGTGTCGGGATCGGGTTGTCTTCCTCCTATGCATCGCCGTCATCATCACCGGAAAACGTTGCCGTCGAGCCCTCCCCGAGCTCGTTGTGCACCTCTACAGACCCATGTGAGCTCCTCGTTGACCCCCCCTCCGCTTCCCCCTCGGTTACCCTCTGCTCCCGTCACCGATTGATGCCGTACGCCACCATGGCCGAGCTCACTGGAGCTCATGCTCACCGTGACCGTACGCGCTCATGGGCGCGCTCCCACACCCTACGGCCGCCCTACTCAGCCCTCCGCGCGCGACCCACCCTGCCCCCTGTCCACCGCGATCGACGCATCCCCTTGTTGTGCGCCTCGCCCCACTTGTAGTCGCCGCAGCCGAGCGGCCCTGTCCTCGC
Organism: Triticum monococcum; assembly: GCA_034509565.1. Lineage (NCBI taxonomy): Eukaryota > Viridiplantae > Streptophyta > Magnoliopsida > Poales > Poaceae > Triticum > Triticum monococcum. The sequence goes on from CM067841.1 coordinate 477,494,047, forward strand.
TGCGTCTAATGCTTTGCCGCTACCTGAACTACTGCTCTCGCTGCTCACTGCCGCTACTACCTGCTGCTGGCTGTCGCTCCTGCTTCCGTCGCCCTGCGCTGCTACCCGGTCCGCGTGCCTGCACGCGCTTGGCCGCGCCCGCGCCTCGTTCACCCCACCTCGCTCCTGCCCCGCCGCGCCGCGCTGGCCCCTCCCGCTGCGCCGCCCTCCCTGCCTCGCCTGCGCCCGCACCCGGCCACCGGAGCCCGACCCTCCCCCCTGCACCGTGCCTTCCACCGGCCAGCACCATGGCCGCCGGCGCCGTACTCTACGAGTACGTGTGTGCGGGCACGGCCTCACCAGAGGCCTATTTGGGCCTCTGTCATATGGGCCCGACCCCCAGAGATCATAGTTGCTTGTGCCATGCTTGATTAGCTATGAGTTATAATGGTTTACCTTGCGTGCCAACATGCTATTGAGATGGTTATGATGTGGTATGATGGGGTGGTATCCTTCTCTGAATGATTTAAGTGACTTGACTTGGCACATGTTCACGCATGTAGTTGAAACAAAATCAACATAGCCTTCATGATATTTATGTTCATGGTGGATTATATCCTACTCATGCTTGCATCCAATGTTTATTAATTTTAATGCATGTACATGGCTGTTGTCGCTCGCTAGTTGGTCGCTTCCCAGTCTTTTGCTAGCCTTCACCTGTACTAAGCGAGAATACTGCTTGTGCATCCAAACTCCTTAAACCCCCAAAGTTATTCTAGATGAGTCCACTATACTGTAACGCCCCGAGACCGATGTGCCAGGTGTTGTTCAGTTATTCGCCGGTGTTGCCTTGTCATTGCTTGCTTGTCATGGATTGCATATCATGTCATCATGTGCATTTCATTTGCATACGTGTTCGTCTCATGCATCCGAACATTTTCCCCGTTGTCCGTTTTGCAATCCGGTGCTTCATTCTCCTCCGGTGGTCATTTCTACCTTTATTTCATGTGTGGGGATTAAACATTTCCGGATTGGAATGAGACTTGCCAAGCGGCCTTGGTTTACTACCGGTAGACCGCCTGTCAAGTTTCGTACCATTTGGACTTCGTTTGATACTCCAACGGTTAACCGAGGAACCGAAAAGGCCTCGTGTGTGTTGCAGCCCAACACTCCTCCAATTTGGCCCAAAACCCACCAAACTCTGCTCCATCATCTAGAGCGTTCGATCACGATCGCGTGGCCGAAAACCGCACCTCATTTGGACTCTCCTAGCTCCACTTATGCCTATAAATAGGACCCCCCGAATTTCGGATCTCTCCCTCTCCCCGAAACCCTAATTTCATCTCCGCGCGCCGGACAAGTCCGCCCGGCGCCGGACACGTCCGCCGGCCCCGCTCCCCCAGCCTCTCTCCTCCCGCCACGTGGCACTGCCACCTCGCCACAGCCGCGGGCCGGGGAGCCCGAAGCCGGCCCCCGCGGCCCGTCTTCCCCGCGCCACCGCCCGAGGCCGCCTGCCTCCTCGCCCGTTCGCCGGCCCCGCCGCCTCCGCCGCGAGCCGCCGCCGCCCGGCGCCACTCCGCCGCCACCTCGCCTCGCTGCCCGAAGCCGCCGTGACCCCGCCGCCACCTCGCCTCGTCGCCGGTCGCCGCGACGCCGCCGCCCCTTACCTCGGCCTCGCCGGATCCGGCCCGGCCCCGGCCTCTCCTCTCCACTCCGGCGATCCCCGACAATCTCCGGCGGTGAAGCGCGAACTCCGGCGTGCCTCGAAGTCCGTGTGCGCCAGATCCAGATCTTAAATCCCCTCGGTTGACTTTTTCTTCCCGGAACCCTAATTTTTGTGCATATTTTGACCTGCCATATCTCCGCATTCGTAGCTCCGTTTTGGACATATAGTATATCAAAATGTTCTTCTCGATGAGTACACCATTTCATTCCATTGCATCATTTTCATTTGAGTTCATCTTGATGCCCGAAATGCTGTTAGAAAAGGGCTTCGTGAGTTATTTGTCAGATCTGCTAGTTCATCTTAGACTTTTGTCATTTTTGCCATGATTGTTGTGTGCATGATATGCCTGTGAGTCCTTCATATGTTTTGTTAAGCATCTTGTTATCTTTCCACAGGGGCAACCCATGCATTTTTAGGATGTGTGTGGTGACTTGTACAAGCTTGCAAAGTGAGGCACCCGGCAAATCTGTTTTCAGTGACTTAGTAGTTTTCACTAAGTCTGGGATTGTTTAGTTCATGATGCCATATGTTCGTGCTATTTCCTAGTGATCCGTGCCTCTTTTGAGGATGATCAATAAAGGAGTTTTGTTAATATTGTAGTTCTCTATCCATCCATGTCTTTGTTTGCATATATGGAGCACCCTAGCTTGAGTTAATCGAGCTCTACTTTTGCTTCGTTGTGAATCTAGGCAGATCATCAACTTGTTTGCGATTTTGCCGATGTTATTGTAGTTGATCCGTGCATGCTATGCCATTGTTCTTGCCATGTCTAGCTAGCTTTTTGTGCCTTCTAAATGGATGTATGCTTCCCTTGCCATGACTTGCTCCGTAGTGAGTGCATCGAGCTCGTAAACATGCCTTCATGAGTTATGTTTCAGCATGTCCCAGTTTTCACTAAGTCTGAAAGCTGATTATGTTTTAGCTATGTTCGTGTGCTTGTTAGTATATTTTGTGATCCCTTTGGCTCAAGGTCACTAAGGGACTTTTTTAAGCTTGTTGAGTAGCTCCATGTCATGCCTTTCTTTGTCATGTTCAGGTCCTGTAGCTTGTTGTTTTGTTGCTCCGAAGAGGGCTTCATGATCTGAAGTTCCAGACAAGTGTTAATTTCACTAAGTCTGAGATCTGTTTACCATTTGCGTTTTTGCCATGCTTGTTTGAACCTCTTAATGGATGAATTGACCGTAGCTCAGTGCTAGACTTTTGTTAAGCATCTTGAATGCTTCCCTGCCATGTATTTTGATGCCATGTTTGAGTGATGTAGCATGTTCATCTCATTGCATTTAGATGCCTACTTGCTGTAAATCGTAGACCAGTGTCATATTTGAATCGCTTGCCATTTCCAAACCATAACTCCGATTCCGGTGATCTTTATATCGTTTTCAAGCGATTTCATCTCATCTTTGCAGTGGCACACTTGGTTTTCCAAGTTGAGGCCAGGTTCATGCATCTCCTGTCATATCTTGCATATGCATCGCATACTGCATCTCGCGTATCATACCATGTTCATGTGTGGTTTGTTTACTATGTTGTGTGTTTCTTTTCCGGTGATTGCTTCTTCAGGTTGGTTCCGATAACGTCGCGTTTGTGAGGACCCGTTCGTCTACATTCCATTTGTCTTCTTCATGGACTCGTTCTTCTTCCTTGCGGGATTTCAGGCAAGATGACCATACCCTCGAAATCACTTCTATCTTTGCTTGCTTAGTTGCTCGCTCTTTTGCTATGCCTATGCTGCGATACCTACCACTTGCTTATCATGCCTCCCATATTGTTGAACCAAGCCTCTAATCCACCATGTCCTAGCAAACCGTTGTTTGGCTATGTTACCGCTTTGCTCAGCCCCTCTTATAGCGTTGTTAGTTGCAGGTGAAGATTGAAGTTTGTTCCTTGTTGGACATGGAGATGTTGTTCCTTGTTGGAACATGTTTTACTTGTTGGGATATCACAATATACCTTATTTAATTAATGCATCTATATACTTAGTAAAGGGTGGAAGGCTCGGCCTTATGCCTGGTGTTTTGTTCCACTCTTGGCGCCCTAGTTTCCGTCATATCGGTGTTATGTTCCCGGATTTTGTGTTCCTTACGCGGTTGGGCTATTATGGGAACCCCTTGATAGTTCGCCTTAAGTAAAGCTTTTCCAGCAATGCCCAACATTGGTTTTACCATTTGCCACCTAGCCTTTTTCTTCCCTTGGGTTCTGCAGACTCAAGGGTCATCATTATTTTACCCCCGGGGCCAGTGCTCCTCTGAGTGTTGGTCCAAACTAGAGTCCTGTGCAGCGCCCCCTCGGGGAAACTCGAGGTTTGGTTTTAGTTGTATGGAGCGCTCATCTGAGTGTGCCCTGAGAAAGAGATATGTGCAGCTCCTATTGGGATTTGTCGGCACATTCGGGCGGTGTTGCTGGTTTAGTTTTACCCTGTCGAAATGTCTTGTTGTACCGGGATACCGAGTCTGATCGGAACGTCTCGGCTGGAGGTCTATTCCTTCGTTGACCGTGAGAGCTTGTGATGGGCTAAGTTGGGACACCCCTGCAGGGATTTGAACTTTCGAAAGCCGTGCCCGCGGTTATGGGCAGATGGGAATTTGTTAACGTCCGGTTTTAGAAAACCTGAAGTTGACCTTAATTAAAATGAATCAACTGTGTGTGTAACCGTGATGGTCTCTTTCCGGCGGAGTCCGGGAAGTGAACACGGTTGTTGGAGTTATGCTTGACGTAGGTAGTCCAGGATCACTTCTTGATCATACTTTTATCGACCGTGCTTTGCCTTCTCTTCTCGCTCTCATTTGCGTATGTTAGCCACCATATATGCTAGTCGCTTGCTGCAGCTCCACCTCATACCCTTACCTTACCCATAAGCTTAAGTAGTCTTGATCGCGAGGGTGCGAGATTGCTGAGTCCCCGTGGCTCACAGATACTTCCAAAACCAGCCTGCAGGTGCCGATGAGTCCATGCAGATGACGCAACCAAGCTCAGGAGGAGCTCAATGAAGATCTTGTCCTTTGTGTTGTTCCGTCCTAGTTGCTCAGTAGTGGAGCCCAGTTGGGGTCGATCAGGGAACTTTGTCGCATTTGGGGTTCTTCTTTTATTTTGGTTCCGTAGTCGGACCTTGATTGTATTTGGATGATGTAATGCTTTATTCATGTAATTGTGTGAAGTGGCGATTGTAAGCCAACTATGTATCTTTTTCCCCTATTGTATTACATGGGTTGTGTGAAGATTACCTCACTTGCGACATTACCTTCAATGCGATTAAGCCTCTAAGTCGTGCCTCGACACGTGGGAGATATAGTCGCATCGAGGGTGTTACATATACCTTCCTATATGCGGTATCTACCTGCCGTTCCAAGTAAATTTGTATGTGCCAAACTCTAAACCTTCAAATAATCATCCTATTTCGTAAGCTCGAATAGCTCATGTATCAACTAGGGCTGCCTGTATCTTCCATGCTAGGCGGGTTATTCTCAAGAGGAGTGGACTCCGCTCCTCACTCACGAGAAAATGGCTGGTCACCGGGATTCTCAGTCCCATGCTTTATGCAAACTAAATCAAAAATAATTGCAAAACAAAACTCCCCCTGGGACCTGATGTATGTTGGAGGCACTCGTTGTTTCGAGCAAGCCATGGATTGATGTTTGTTGGTGGAGGGGGAGTATAAACTTTACCATTCTGTCTGGGAACCGCCTATAATGTGTGTAGCATGGAAGATATCGCCATCTCTTGGTTGTTATGTTGATAATGAAAGTATACCGCTCAAAATATTATTCACCTCTATTTCAAAACCGAGCTCTGGCACCTCTACAAATCCCTGCTTCCCTCTACGAAGGGCCTATCCATTTACTTTTATGTTGAGTCATCACCCGCTTATTAAAAGCACTAGCTGGAGAGCGCAGCTGTCATTTGCATTCATCACTGTTAATTTATATTGGGTGTGACTATGATTGGATCTCTTTTACCATGAATTACAATGTCTAGTCAGTCCTTGATCTTTAAAGGTGTTCTGCATTTATGTTTTGCGGTCTTAGAAAGGGCTAGCGAGATACCATCTTGCTATATCATATTATGATTGTTTTGAGAAAGTGTTGTCATCCGAGATTTATTATTATGGCTTGCTAGTTGATTATGCTATTGATATGGGTAATCATGAGACCTGAGAATTATTGCAAATATGGTTAGTTATAATCTTTGCTGAAAACTTGAATGCTAGCTTGACACATTTACAACAACAAGAGAAAACAGAGTTTGTAAAAGTTTTTCTTTATTTCTTTCAGTTTGTCAACTGAATTGCTTGAGGACAAGCAAGGGTTTAAGCTTGGGGGAGTTGATACGTCTCTGTCGTATCTACTTTTCCAAACACTTTTGCCCTTGTTTTGGACTCTAACTTGTATGATTTGAATGGAACTAACCCGGACTGACGCTGTTTTCAGCAGAATTGCCATGATTTTGTTTTATGTGCAGAAAACAAAAGTTCTCGGAATGACCTGAAACTCGACGAAATATATTACAATAAATACTAAAAAATTCCTCACCAAATATGAAGACCAGGGGGCCCACACCCTGTCCACGAGGGTGGGGGGCGCCCCCCCCCCCCCCCGCTAGGGCGCGCCCCCCTACCTCGTGGGCCCCCTGGAGACCTCCTGACTCCAACTCCAACTCTATATAACTGCTTTCGGGGAGAAAAAATAAGAGAGAAGATTTCATCGCGTTTTACGATACGTAGCCGCCGCCAAGCCCTAAAACCTCTCGGGAGGGCTGATCTGGAGTCCGTTCGGGGCTCCGGAGAGGGGGATTCGTCATCGTCGTCATCATCAACCATCCTCCATCAGCAATTTCCTGATGCTCACCGCCGTGCGTGAGTAATTCCATCGTAGGCTTGCTGGACGGTGATGGGTTGGATGAGATTTATCATGTAATCGAGTTAGTTTTCTTAGGGTTTGATCCCTAGTATCCACTATGTTCTGAGATTGATGTTGCTATGACTTTGCTATGCTTAATGCTTGTCACTAGGGACCAAGTGCCATGATTTCAAATCTGAACCTATTATGTTTTCATCAATATATGAGAGTTCTTGATCCTATCTTGCAAGTCTATAGTCACCTATTATGTGTTATGATTCGTTAACCCCGAAGTGACAATAATTGGGATACTTACCGGTGATGACCGTAGTTTGAGGAGTTCATGTATTCACTATGTGCTAATGCTTTGTTCCGGTTCTTTATTAAAAGGAGGCCTTAATATCCCTTAGTTTCCATTAGGACCCCGCTGCCACGGGAGGGTAGGACAAAAGATGTCATGCAAGTTCTTTTCCATAAGCACGTATGACTATATTCGAAATACATGCCTACATTACATTGATGAATTGGAGCTAGTTTTGTGTCACCCTATGTTATGACTGTTACATGATGAACCACATCCGGCATAATTATCCATCATTGATCCAATGCCTACGAGCTTTCCATATACTGGTTTACACTTATTTACTTTCTCGTTGCTATTGTTACAATCACTACAAAATACCAAAAACATTACTTTGCTTTCGTTACTCTTTTGTTACAGTTACCATCACTATCATATTACTTTGCTACTAAACACTTTGCTACAGATACTAAGTTTCCAGGTGTGGTTGAATTGACAACTCAGCTGCTAATACTTGAGAATATTCTTTGGCTCCCCTTGTGTCGAATCAATAAATTTGGGTTGAATACTCTACCCTCGAAAGCTGTTGCGATCCCCTATACTTGTGGGTCATCAATCCCCTTGTTATAAGTTCGTCCTGTATCTATGTTTGGTCCTTTGCAATCATGGTTCCGACCATATTTTCTCCTTAATACCAGTTCTCGGACAAGTTGAAGTACTTATCTTGTGTAGATCATTGCACCTGTCCAACCTTTACTTTGATCTACTGTCGAGTATTACACTATGATATCTTGATAATGTCATGGAACTGCATAACTTCTTATGGGTTCTTCATTAACTGTTATATCTCACCGATTCCAATTTTTCTGGGTTCTGGGTTGTCGTCAACCAAGAACACCGATATGTGAACCGATTCCGCATTCCGGTTTGATAACCCTAATTAATTTTAGTTGCTTATGAGCTTAATAATCCTTCAAGTCATTCCTAGCCTGATCGGCTATACAATTATTGGGCTAAATTTTAACTGTGCTACCTAGTCCTTCTTCACGGAGCACAAATTTCGACAGTAAGCTAATCTTACGTCGATCTTCCTTGTCATATCATTTCACCTTGAATAGCAAACTTGATGTCGAGTTTGTTTCACACCCATGGTTCCGATAACTTTCGCTTCACCCTTCCTTTTGCTTGATGTCATCGATGAGCGATTATATCTTCACAAAACCTCTCGACAAATGTTTCATGATCATAATCAACATTCTGAGCTCTTCAAGGATATCGATCGAATTCATGTTGAGAAGTACCATCCTTGCCCCTCGATGATTTGTGTTATCATCGACAACATCCGTGTCTTCCCTCATCACAAATGTGTTCATGCTTTGGAATGAATCTTGAGTTCCTTGCTATCCAACTTCTGTTCTTCTTTACCTTGGAGTATTACCATCTTTTCTACTAAGAAGGTCGTGAGAATTGCTCCACCTCTTAGAAATTCTGGGTATAGTGAAAATTCTCACCATCACCATTCTTTCTTGGTTCCCGTGTTCATTCTAACCGGGATACCAACAATTGAACGGTGCTGTTTGGATTTCTGTACTTCTAGCAACCCTATTGCTTTGAAGTTAATGGTCGGCCGTTCATTCTTAGACTATTGGTTATTGAATCACCTTTCTAACATTGATCATTCTACCTAAGACCATATCTTCGGTGCACTTTTCAACCAATGTTTAATTGTGTATGTCTTCCTCGAGCATACATCATTATACCATTTATCTGACAAATGCTATCTCCTTGTTCACATGATTGTGGAAATCCATCTTTTTGGAAATCTCAATGAGTTGGCGCTGAGTCCGTCATTCACCTCCTCACCCTCTCCTTGATGTAATGATGAACTCTTGTTTTGAAACTCGCTTCCATAGTTCATCTCCCGAGGATCTTACAATGTCATCTTGACAATTTGTGTTGCACCTTTTCTTCTCTGGCATCTTGATTCTGAGGTATCCTAACACCGATCAGATCCGATTCTCGGTCAAATATGATGGTTGGAACATTTTCCAAGGGTAATAACATTGGTCCTTATATGACCCGGTAAGGTGATGTCATGCCTAGCACACCTGGCCGGAGGACCTGTTGTTATAGTTTCCTTTTTAGCAAGGTTAGCCATTCTTCCATGAGGAAATTGTAATACTTATTCTATAAGTTGTTCCCGGTGGATCCTTTGTGTATCCAAGTCCGACCTTTGCTTGAATACCATGTCAACACTATCTCGATGCATGTCTGTGGTACTCTGGTTTTCAGTAAAAACCTTTTGAAGCACAATGCTTAGTTTCCTTATCAGTTATCCAAACACCGTTGTATGGGTAACATCATGAAATCCCTTGCCCCTTTACTTAATTGGTCGTCTACTTGTTGTCTTGACATGGATGGGAAAGATATACTCTTGATACTTGAGTGTAACCACATTTTCCTTCCATTGTTCTGATTAGTACACTAATCACTTTTCCTTTCCATGGTTTTGTTTAACGCTTCTTGTAATATGACTTAACTAAGTGGTGATAATTCCCTGCTTAGGTAAGCCCCTCATCGTACCACTCTGTCAGAAGACCCTATTACTATTGTTGATGACATTCCGGTAACCACCGATGGACAAGAAATTTGCCTATTGGTCTGCCTCGTTTAACGAGCAGGAAGATGGTTCTCTTTGTCCCTCGCCCTTGGTACCGACGTTGTTGTCGACATAACTGACAGGCTATTCTCTGGCATGGCTTGCTATCATAACCATGCAAGATGTCATCGCCTTTCCTACTTTTAACCCACATGGTGGGCCCATCACCCACAGTTCCACAAGATCAAAACCTGACTCTCGTGCACACCCCCCCCCCCTTCCCAAGGTTATTTCTCACGCTTGGCTTCGTGTGTAATTCGCGAGCCACCTTCCTAGTGATATATTCTGATATCAGACGCAATACTTATTCTCGTTGCTCTATACCCCTTTCACACCTTGTGTCAGACATCGAACGATTGTCTACCGTTTGAAACTTCTTATTTTAGCATATTACTTTGCACTCGGCGTGTTTTACTCGTTCAACTCGAGAGACACTCATGTGTTCATTCGTGGGATAACCCCCGATGATTATCCCTTGTAGCGTTCTATCGTTGTCAAGCTGCCCCTTTCCTATACGTAAGTATGATGGAGTTCCCGAAAAAAGGATGTCGACATCATCATGATGACCTGAAGCAGAGAGATGAAGATATCAACGAAAGTGCCCAACTCTTCGAGAAAAGCAGCTCAGACCAAGAAGACTCGTTAGAAGTTCGTAACTAAATCCCTTCCCCTCACTTCCCCTCTTAAATCTCGGGACGAGATTTCTTGTAGTGGACGAGAATTGTGACGCTCGGATAATTAAGCTATAGTAACCCTCTAATAATGATGCCACATCACCACGATTACTATTGTTAGTTTCACGATGATTCAAATCTCGTTCGAATTCAAAATCAAAATCAAGTCAAACAATAAAAGTTTTCAAATATTTAAAACTAAAATGTGCTGGATGTGACAAATACCTCATAAGTAATAATAGTGGAGAAACCACTTTTTTATAAAATAATTAAATGCACAAAACCAATTAAAACAGTGGCTATAATGTTTAATTAAATGCCTTTTGTATCTTGTAAAATATTAAAATATTTTATTTTGGAGTAAAACCTTTTGTGGCAGTGAGTTAAATGATAATAATAATAATTTAGAAATCAAATCTATATTTTATAAGACTAAAATAAAGACAAAATAAAAGAAACAGAAAAGAACAGAAAAGGAAGAAGAAGGAAAGGCCCAACACCTACAGTGCCACTGGGCCTAGTGCCACAGTGCACCGCAGCCCCGCGCGCACTGTAAGAGGCCCAGCCCACCTCCACCTCTCCTGCTAGCTCTCGCTATAGTGGGAGCAGAAGATCGTGGTGGCCATCCACGCCTCAACAGCCGCCGTTGTCGCCGTGTCGGGCATCCAGTGCATCCCTGAGGAGGATAAGTTCGTCCCCTACCCCGTCGACAAACCCTTGCCCCTCACATCTCCCTCCTCGCGCCACCTCTTTGTTCCCCCGTGACGACCCCAGCCGCCGCCGCCGTAGCCTTCGTCGCCCACGCGCTCTCCGTCGTCCTCGCACCTCGCCGGGGTATCCAGCAACTCCGGAGTGCTCGACTACGTCCTCCACGGCAACGAATGCGACCCGGGAGCCATCACCGTGTCGGGATCAGGTTGTCTTCCTCCTCTGCATCGCCGGAAAACGTCGCCGTCGAGCCCTCCCCGAGCTCGTTGTGCACCTCTACAGACCCTTGTGAGCTCCTCGTTGACCCTCCTCCGCTTCCCCCTTGGTTACCCTCTGCTCCCGTCGCCGATTGATGCCGTACGCCGCCATCGCCGAGCTCACTGGAGCTCGCGCTCACCGCGACCGTACGCGCTCATGGGCGCGCTCCCGCACGCTACGACCGCCCTACTCCTCCCTCCGCGTGCGACCCACCCTGCCCCCTGTCCACCGCGATCGACGCATCCCCTCGCCGCGTGCCTCGCCCCACTTGTAGTCGCCGCAGCCAAGCGGCCCCGCTCCTCGCTGCGTCTGCTGCTTTGCCGCTACCTGCACTGCTGCTCTCGCTGCTCACTGCCGCTACTACCTGCTGCTGGCTGTCGCTCCTGCTGCCGTCGCCCTGCGCCGCTACCCGGTCCGCGCGCCTACACGCGCTTGGCCACATCCGCGCCTCTTTTCCCCCGCCTCGCTCCTGCCCCGTCGCGCCGCGCTGGCCCCTCCCGATCCGCCGCCCTCCCTGCCTCGCCTGCGCCCGCCAGTGGCCTCGCCGGAGGCCGCGCCCGGCCGCCAGGGCCCGACCCTCCCCCCTGCACTGTGCCTTCCACCGGCCAGCACCATGGCCGCCGGCGCCGTACTCTACGAGTGCGTGCGTGCGGGCACGGCCTCACCAGAGGCCTATTTGGGCCTCTGTCACATGGGCCCGACCCCCTGTTAATTAGGGAGCCCCTAATTAGTTTAAGCCCAAACCCTCCTAATTAAGCAATTTAAATTAGACAAGAATCTGTTAAATAAAATGTGTGTGTGACAATTGGGACCCACATGCACTGTTCACTTTTGACTAGTCAAAATATTGACTAGGTCAACCCAGCCCCTGGCCCCACATGTCATGCACATGCATGCTTTGCTGGGTACACTCATGTGTACCCATAGCAATTTGTCTGTTTATTATTTTGAATTAAAGTAATTTTAGGAATTTTAGAATATTGCTAAAACTTTGAAAATCCATAGAAAAATATCCGTAAGTCAGATGAAAATGTTTTATACATGAAAGTTGCTCAGAACGACGACACAAATCCGAATACGTGTTACGTTCGTCCACCATACATTCCTAGCATAGCAAACACGCAACTTTCCCCTCCGGTCCGTCTATCCGAAAATGTGAAACACCGGGAATACTTTCCCGGATGTTTCCCCCCTTCGCTGGTATCGCCTATCCCTACGTTAGGTCACCCCTAGCACAACGTGTTGCCGCGTCTTGCTTTGTGTTACATTTGATTGCTCTGTTATTTATTGTGTTCCCCCTCCGTTACTCCTTTCCGGTAGACTCCGAGACCGCTGTCGATGTCCGTGTGTTCGACTACATCAAAGATGACCCCTCCTTCTTGCCAGAGCAACCAGGCAAGCCCCCCCTTGATCACCAGATATCGCCTAGTCTCCTCTATACTGCTTGCATTAGAGTAGTGTAGCATGTTAATGCTTTCCGCTAATCCTATTCTGATGCATAGCCTGTCATTGTTGCTACAACTGTTGATACCTTACCTGCAATCCTAAATGCTTAGTGTAGGATGCTAGTTTATCATCAGTGGCCCTACATTCTTGTCAGTCTGCCATGCTATACTATCGGGCCGTGATCACTCGGGTGTTGATCACCGGTTTATACTATATATACATACTATACATGCTGTGACTAAAGTCGGGTTGGCTCGTTGAGTACCTGCAAGTGATTCCGATGTTGGGGGCTGAAGGGGCAGGTGGTTCCACCCAGGTAGTGGTGGGCCTGGGTTCCCGACGGCCCCGACTGTTACTTTGTGGCGGAGCGACAGGGCAGGTTGAGACAACCTAGGAGAGAGGTGGGCCTGGCCCTGGTCGGCGTTCGCGGTTACTTCAAGATAACACGCTTAACGAGATCTTGGTATTTGATCTGAGTTTGGCTACTGGCCTATACGCACTAACCAACTACGCGGGGACAGTTATGGGCACTCGACGTCGTGGTATCAGCCGAAGCCTTCATGATGTCAGCGACTGAGCAGCGCGCGCCGGGTTGGACTGGAACGCCTGCTCTTGTATAAGGGAGGCTAGGTCTGCTCACCGGCCGCGTACGCAACGTGCAGGTGTGCAATGGGCGATGGGCCCAGACCCCTGCGCCATAGGATTTAGACCGGCGTGTTGACCTCTCTATTGTGCATAGGTAGGGTTGCGACGTGTTGATCTTCCGAGGCCGGGCATGACCTAGACAAGTGTGTCCGGACAAAGGGGATCGAGCGTGTTGGGAAATGTGGTGCACCCCTGCAGGGAAGTTAATCTATTCGAATAGCCGTGATCTTCGGTAACAGGACGACTTGGAGTTGTACCTTGACCTTATGACAACTAGAACCGGATACTTAATAAAACACACCCTTCCAAGTGCCAGTTACAGCCGTTGATCGCTCTCTCACAGGGCGACAAGGGGAGGATCATCGGTTAGGATTATGCTATGTGATGTTACTTGGTGAACTCACCATCTACTCTCTTCCTCTGCTGCAAGATGGAGGTTACCAGAAGCGTAGTCTTCGATAGGACTAGCTATCCCCCTCTTATTCTGGCATTCTACAGTTCAGTCCACATATGTTACCCTCTTTTCCATTTGATACCAATGCATACGTATGTAGTGTAGTCCTTGCTTGCGAGTACTATGGATGAGTACTCATGGTTGCTTTCCTCCCCCTTTTCCCTCTTTCTATACCCGATTGCTGCGACCAGACGTTGGAGTCCAGGAGCAAGACGCCACCGTTGACGACGACTCCTACTACACTGGAGGTGCCTACTAATACGTGCAGCCCGCTGACGATGATCAGGAGTAGTTTAGGAGGATCCCAGTCAGGAGGCCTGCGCCTCTTTCGATCTGTATCCCAGTTTGTGCTAGCCTTCTGATGTCTACTACACAACCTTCTTCTTGTAGACGTTGTTGGGCCTCCAAGTGCAGAGGTTTGTAGGACAGTAGCAAATTTCCCTCAAGTGGATGACCTAAGGTTTATCAATCCGTAGGAGGCGTAGGATGAAGATGGTCTCTCTCAAGCAACCCTGCAACCAAATAACAAAGAGTCTCTTGTGTCCCCAACACACCCAATACAATGGTAAATTGTATAGGTGCACTAGTTTGGCGAAGAGATGGTGATACAAGTGGTATATGGATAGTACATAAAAGTATTTGTAATCTGAAATTATAAAAACAGCAAGGTAACAAGTGATAAAAGTGAGCATAAACGGTATTGCAATGTGTGGAAACGAGGCCTAGGGTTCATACTTTCAGTAGTGTAAGTCCTCTCAAAAATACTAACATAATTGGATCACATAACTATCCCTCAACATGCAACAAAGAGTCACTCCAAATTCACTAATAGCGGAGAACGAACGAAGAGATTATGGTAGGGTACGAAACCACCTCAAAGTTATTCTTTCCAATCAATTCGTTGGGCTATTCCTATAAGTGTCACAAACAGCCCTAGAGTTCGTACTAGAATAACACATTAAGACGCAAATCAACCAAAACCCTAATGTCACCTAGATACTCCAATGTCACCTCAAGTATCCGTGGGTATGATTATACGATATGCATCACACAATCTCAGATTCATCTATTCAACCAACACATAGGACCTCAAAGAGTGCCCCAAAGTTTCTACCGGAGAATCACGACGAAAACGTGTGCCAACCCCTATGCACAGGTTCATGGGCGGAACCGGCAAGTTGATCACCAAAACATACATCAAGTAAATCACGTGATATCCCATTGTCACCACAGATATCCACGGTAAGACATACATCAAGTGGTCTCAAATCTTTAAAGACTCAATCCGATAAGATTACTTCAAAGGGGAAACTCGATTCATTACAAGAGAGAAGAGGGGGAGGAGAAACATAAGATCCAACTATAATAGCAAAGCTCGCGATACATCAAGATCGTGCCAAATCAAGAACACGAGAGAGAGAGATCAAACACATAGCTACTGGTACATACCCTCACCCCCGAGGGAGAACTACTCCCTCCTCGTCATGGAGAGCACCGGGATGATGAAGATGGCCACCGGAGAAGGATTGCCCCCTCCGGCAGGGTGCCGGAACAGGTCTAGATTGGCTTTCAGTGGCTACGGAGGCTTCTAGCGGCGGAACTCCAGATCTATTATGTTCTTGGATGTTTTTAGGGTATATGGAGATATATAGGCGGAAAAAGTACGTCAAGGGGGCCACGAGGGGCCCACGAGGGTGGAGGGCGCGTCCAGGGGGATGGGCGCGCCCCCTGCCTCGTGACCTCCTCGCAGATCCCCCGACGTGCACTCCAAGTCTTCTGGGCTTCTTTCCTTCCAAAAATGAGTTCCGTGAAGTTTCAGGTCAATTGGACTCCGTTTGATTTTCCTTTTCTTCAAAACCCTAAAACAGGGTAAAAACAGAAACTGGCACTGGGCTCTGGGTTAATAGGTTAGTCCCAAAAATGGTATAAAAGTGTATAATAAATCCCATAAACATTCAAAACAGTAGATAATATAGCATGGAGCAATCAAAAATTATAGATACGTTGGAGACGTATCAGCATCCCCAAGCTTAATTCCTGGTCGTCCTCGAGTAGGTAAATGATAAAAGAAAGAATTTTTGATGCGGAGTGCTACTTGGCATAATTTAAATGTAATTCTTCTTAATTGTGGTATGAATATTCAGATCCATAAGATTCAAGAAAAAAGTTCATATTGACATAAAAATAATAATACTTCAAGCATACTAACTAAGAAATTATGTCTTCTCAAAATAACATGGCCAAAGAAAGCTATCCCTACAAAATCATATAGTCTGGCTATGCTCCATCTTCACCACACAAAATATTTAAATCATGCACAACCCCGATGACAAGCCAAGCAATTGTTTCATACTTTTGATGTTCTCAAACTTTTTCAATCTTCACGCAATACATGAGCGTGAGCCATGGACATAGCACTATAGGTGGAATAGAATGCTGGTTGTGGAGAAGACAAAAAGGAGAAGATAGTCTCACATCAACTAGGCGTATCAACAGGCTATGGAGATGCCCATCAATAGATATCAATGTCCAACTTGCTTGCTCACGAAGACCTAGGGCATTTTGAGGAAGCCCATCATCGGAATATACAAGCCAAGTTCTATAATGAAAGATTCCCACTAGTATATGAAAGTGACAACATAGGAGACTCTCTATCATGAAGATCATGGTGCTACTTTGAAGCACAAGTGTGGTAAAAGGATAGTAGCATTGCCCCTTCTCTCTTTTTCTCTCTTTTTTTATTTTATTTTTTTATTTGGGCCTTCTCTTTTTTAAGGCCTCTTTTTTTCATTTGGGCTTCTTTGGCCTCTTTTTTTATGTGGGCTTCTTTGGCCTCTTTTATTTACTTTTGTCCGGAGTCTCATCCCGACTTGTGGGGGAATCATGGTCTCCATCATCCTTTCCTCACCGGGACAATGCTCTAATAATGATGATCATCACACTTTTATTTACTTAAAACTCGATACTTAGAACAAGATATGACTCTATATGAATGCCTCCGGCGGTGTACCGAGATGTGCAATGACTCATGAGTGACATGTATGAAAGAATTATGAACGGTGGCTTTGCCACAAATACGATGTCGACTACATGATCATGCAAAGCAATATGACAATGATGGAGTGTGTCATAAACGGAACGGTGGAAAGTTGCATGGCAATATATCTCGGAATGGCTATGGAAATGCCATGATAGGTAGGTATCGTGGCTGTTTTGAGGAAGGTATATGGTGGGTTTATGGTACCGGCGAAAGTTGCGCGGTACTAGAGAGGCTATCAATGGTGGAAGGGTGAGAGTGCGTATAATCCATGGAATCAACATTAGTCATAAAGAACTCACATACTTATTGCAAAAATCTATTAGTTATCAAAACAAAGTACTACACGCATGCTCCTAGGGGGATAGATTGGTAGGAAAAGACCATCGCTCGTCCCCGACCGCCACTCATAAGGATGGCAATCAAAAAATAAATCATGCTCCGACTTCACCACATAACGGTTCACCATACGTGCATGCTATGGGAATCACAAGCTTCAACACAAGTATTTCTCAAATTCATAACCACTCAACTAGCATGACTCTAATATCACCATCTCCATATCTCAAAACAATCATCAAGTATCAAACTTCTCTTAGTATTCAACACACTCATAAGAGAATTTTATTATTCTTGAATACCTAGCATATTAGGATTTTAAGCAAACTACCATCTATTGAGACTCTCAAAATAATCTAAGTGAAGCATGAGAGCTCATCTATTTATTCAAAATAAAACTACCACCATGCTCTAAAAGATATAAGTGAAGCACTAGAGCAAATGACAAACTACTCCGAAGGATATAAGTGAAGATCAATGAGTAGTTGAATAATTATGCAACTATGTGAAAGACTCTCTAACATTTAATAATTTCAGATCTTGGTATTTTATTCAAACAACAAGTAAAGCAAAATAAAATGACATCTAATAATAGCAAACATCACGTGAAGAAGCAAAAACTTAGGATCAACCGAAACTAACCGATAGTTGTTGAAGAAGAAAGGTGGGATGCCAACCGGGGCATCCCCAAGCTTAGACGCTTGAGACTTCTTGAAACATTGTCTTGGGGTGCCTTGGGCATCCCCAAGCTTGAGCTTTTGTGTCTCCTTAATTCCTCTCATATCACAGTCTCCCTAAATCTCAAAAGCTTCATCCACACAAAACTCAACAAGGACTCGTGAGATAAGTTAGTATAAACCATTGCCAAAACCTTATCATACTCTACTGTAGCAAATCACTAAAAAATTATTCAACATTACATACTAAAGGCCTCTGCATATTTAATAGTCCTATCCTCAAATAGAATCATTAAAGAAGCAAACATATGCAAACAATGCAAACATAACAGCAATCTGCCTAAACAGGATAGTCTGTAAAGAATGCTGCAACATCCATACTTCCCTAGCTCCAAAAATTATGAAATAAAATTCCCACTGTAGTAAATTTATCAGAGCTTAATATGCAAAAGGTTTCTACATTTTATCACATTCTTACTTTTCTAGGGAATTATTGCAACAGCGGTAAACTTTCTGTTTTCAAACAGCAACATGTGGACTTCTAAAATAGGCTTAGTAAAGGCTATCAATGCCACTTTTATTGAAATAAAAGATTCAAAAAATTGTTCTAAATAACATCAATCAAATTCTAACAAAATAAATTGACACTCCAAGCAAAACACATATCATGTGGCGAATAAAAATATAGCTCCAAGTAAAGTTACCGATGAACGAAGACGAAAGAGGGGATGCCTTCCGGGGCATCCCCAAGCTTAGGCTCTTGGTTCTCCTTGAATATTACCTTGGGGTGCCTTGGACATACCCAATATTAGGCTATTGCCACTCCTTATTCCATAGTCCATCGAATCCTTACCCAAAACTTGAAACTTCACAACACAAAACTTAACAGAAAACTCGTAAGCTCCGTTAGTATAAGAAAATAAATCACCACTTCAAGGTACTGCAATGAACTCATTATTTATTTATATTGGTGTTAAACCTACTTTATTCCAACTTCTCTATGGTTTATAAACTATTTTACTAGCCATAGATTCATCAAAATAAGTAAACAACACATGAAAAACCGAATCTGTCAAAAACAGAACAGTCTGTAGTAATCTGGATCAAACGTATACTTATGGAACTCATAAAATTCTCAAATAAGTTTCTGTACCTGAGGAATTTATCTATTAATCACCTTCAAAAAGAATTAACTAAATAGCACTCTCCAAATAAAAATGGCAGCAATTCTCGTGAGCGCTAAAGTTTCTGTTTTTTTTACAGCATGATCAACAAGACTTTCCCCAAGTCTTCCCAAAGGTTCTACTTGGCACAAACACTAATTAAAAGCATAAAACCACATCTAAACAGAGGCTAGATGAATTATTTATTACTAAACAGGAACAAGAAGCAAGAAACAAAAATAAAATTGGGTTGCCTCCCAACAAACGCTATCGTTTAATGCCCCTAGCTAGGCATGATGATTTTAATGATGCTCACATGAAAGATAGGAATTGTAACATAAAGAGAGCATCATGAAGAATATGACTAACGCATTTAAGTCTAACCCACTTCCTATGCATAGGGATTTTTTGAGCAAACAACTTGTGGGAACAATAATCAACTAGCATAGGAGGGCAAAACAAGCATAACTTCAAAACTTTAAGCACATAGAGAAGAAACTTGATATTATTGCAATTCCTAAAAGCATATGTTCCTCCCTCATAATAATTTTCAGTAGCATCATGAATGAATTCAACAATATAACCAGCACCTAAATCATTATTTTCATGATATACAAGCATAGAAAATTTACTACTCCACACAAGCAAAATTCATCTCATGAATAATAGTGGGAGCAAACTCAACAAAATAACTATCATGTGATTGAAAATTAAGATCAACATGACAAGTTTCATGGTTATCATTATTCTTTAAAGCATATGTGTCATCACAATAATCATCATATATAGGAGGCATGCTTTCATCATAGTAAATTTGCTCATCAAAGCTTGGGGGACAAAAAAAATATCATCTTCATCAAACATAGCTTCCCCAAGCTTGTGGCTTTGCATATCATTAGCATCATGGATATTCAAGGAATTCATACAAACAACATTGCAATCATGCCCATCATTCAAATATTTAGTGCCAAACATTTTATAGATTTCTTCTTCTAGCACTTGAGCACGATTATCCTTTCCATCATACTCACGAAAGGTATTTAAAAGGTGAAGCGTATGAGACAAACTCAATTCCATTTTTTTGTAGTTTTCTTTTATAAACTAAACTAGTGATAAAACAAGAAACTAAAAGACTCGATTGCAAGATCTAAACATATACCTTCAAGCACTCACCTCCCCGGCTATGGTGCCAGAAAAGAGCTTGATGTCTACTACACAACCTTCTTCTTGTAGACGTTGTTGGGCCTCCAAGTGCAGAGGTTTGTAGGACAGTAGCAAATTTCCCTCAAGTGGATGACCTAAGGTTTATCAATCCGTAGGAGGCGTAGGATGAAGATGGTCTCTCTCAAGCAACCCTGCAACCAAATAACAAAGAGTCTGTTGTGTCCCCAACACACCCAATACAATGGTAAATTGTATAGGTGCACTAGTTCGGCGAAGAGATGGTGATACAAGTGGTATATGGATAGTAGATAAAGGTATTTGTAATCTGAAATTATAAAAACAGCAAGGTAACAAGTGATAAAAGTGAGCGTAAATGGTATTGCAATGTGTGGAAACAAGGCCTAGGGTTCATACTTTCACTAGTGTAAGTCCTCTCAACAATACTAACATAATTGGACCACATAACTATCCCTCAACATGCAACAAAGAGTCACTCCAAAGTCACTAATAGCGGAGAACGAACGAAGATATTATGGTAGGGTATGAAACCACCTCAAAGTTATTCTTTCCAATCAATCTGTTGGGCTATTCCTATAAGTGTCACAAACAGCCCTAGAGTTCGTACTAGAATAACACCTTAAGACACAAATCAACCAAAACTCTAATGTCACCTAGACACTCCAATGTAACCTCAAGTATCCGTGGGTATGATTATACAATATGCATCACACAATCTCAGATTCATCTATTCAACCAACCCATAGGACCTCAAAGAGTGCCCCAAAGTTTCTACCAGAGAATCACGACAAAAATATGTGCCAACCCCTATGCATAGGTTCATGGGCGGAGCCCGGAAGTTGATCACCAAAACATACATCAAGTGAATCACGTGATATCCCATTGTCACGACAGATATCCATGGCAAGACATACATCAAGTGTTCTCAAATCTTTAAAGACTCAATCTGATAATATTACTTCAAAGGGGAAACTCGATTCATTACAAGAGAGAAGAGGGGAGGAGAAACATAAGATCCAACTATAATAGCAAAGCTCGCGATACATCAAGATCGCGCCAAATCAAGAACACGAGAGAGAGAGAGAGAGAGATCAAACACATAGCTACTGGTACATACCCTCAGCCCGGAGGGAGAACTACTCCCTTCTCATCACGGAGAGCACCAGGATGATGAAGATGGCCACCGAAGAAGGATTGCCCCCTCCGGCAGGGTGCCGAAACGGGTCTAGATTGGCTTTCGGTGGCTACGGAGGCTTCTGGCGGCGGAACTCCCGCTCTATTGTGTTCTCGGATGTTTTTAGGGTATATGGAGATATATAGGCGGAAAAAGTACGTCAGGGGGCCACGAGGGGCCCACGAGGGTGGAAGGCGCGCCCAGGGGGTGGGCGCCCCCTGCCTCGTGACCTCCTCGCAGATCCCCTGATGTGCACTCCAAGTCTTCTGGGCTTCTTTCCTTCCAAAAATGAGTTTCATGAAGTTTTAGGTCAATTGGACTCCGTTTGATTTTCCTGTTCTTCGAAACCCTAAAACGGGGTATAAACAGAAACTGGCACTGGGCTTTGGGTTAATAGGTTAGTCCCAAAAATGATATAAAAGTGTATAATAAAGCCCATAAACATTCAAAATAGTAGATAATATAGCATGGAGCAATCAAAAATTATAGATACGTTGGAGACGTATCACCTTCTTAAGGCAATCTTGTTTAAGTTATGTCTGTACACAGATATTGTTGCTTCCGCTGACTCGTCTATGATCGAGCTCTAGTATTCGAGCCCTCGAGGCCCCTGGCTTGTAATATGATGCTTGTATGACTTATTTTATTTGTAGAGTTGTGTTGTGATATCTTCCCGTGAGTCCCTGATCTTGATCGTACACGTTTGCGTGTATGATTAGTGTACGGTCAAATCGGGGGCGTCACACAGCGGCTATGCCACATTTCATCTCGGGCATCACTCCTCAGCTGGAGTACTTCTGTACTACATATAGTACTCGCTGTTGTGGCCATCTACGCCTCGTAATGCCCCGACGCCCAGCTGTGGCACCCTCGCCACGGCCACGCCACCACCGGCCGGTTCATCTCGAACGAGTCAGTCAGCCGCATTTAAGGTCCACGTGTCATTGACTCATAGGCTGGTGCACTAAGCAACTGAAGCTCGGTCCCGCGGGCCCCAAGAGGGAAATGTAACTCCTGCGGCGGGCCTTGTGGTGCTCCTGCAGTACGAACTCATGCCAAACCCGGAATTTGTTTCTTACTACTACCAAGGTGCCGGCCCGTGCATTGCAATGGATCCAAAGTATATCTATTTAGTGAGTGAACTATAAAAACATTATCTATTTATTTTTCTCTAGCCTTTCCTAGCCATGCAACCAAGCCACATAAGCTTCATGGGTGTCCCCCACATCATATTTAGTGGAGTACTACATTGACTGAAAAAGAGATAAATCAGCCAAAACAAGATCTTCCCGTTTTTTGTTCCTACGATGTTGTGTCGTGCACGTATAGTTGTATAGTTGTAGTACTAGTTGTAGTAAAAACTTCGTACTAGTAGGAGTAGTAGTACAGAGTGCTCCTACTCTATCAACGAGCTTGATACGTCTCCAACGTATCTATAATTTTTGATTGCTCCATGTTGTATTATGTACTGTTTTGGGCAATATTGGGCTTTATTATCCACTTTTATATTATTTTTGGGACTAACCTATTAACCGGAGGCCCTGCCCAGATTTGTTGTTTTATGCCTATTTCAGTGTTTTGAAGAAAAGGAATATCAGACGGAGTTGAAAGGGAACGGAATCAACTAGAGAAGTTATTTTTGGAAGGAAAGACACCTAATGGACTTGGACCCCATGTCAGAAGATACGAGAGCTGCCCCACGAGGGTGGGGGCGCGCCCACCCCCCTAGGGCGTGCCCCCTACCTCGTGGGGCCCCTGTGGTGCCCCTGGCGTGCTTCTTCTGCCTATATAACTCCATATACCCTAAAACTTCCAAAACGAAGACAATAGATCGGGAGTTCCGCAGCCAGAAGCCTCCGTAGCCACTGAAAACCAATCTAGACTCGTTCCGGCACCCTGCCGGAGGAGGCAATCCCTCACCGGTGGCCATCTTCATCATCCCGGTGCTCTCCATGACGAGGAGGGAGTAGTTCTCCCTCGAGGCTGAGGGTATGTACCAGTAGCTATGTGTTTGATCTCTCTCTCTCTCTCTCTCTCTCTCTCTCTCTCTCGTGTTCTTGATATGATATGATCTTGATGTATCGCGAGCTTTGCTATTATATTTGGATCCTATGATGTTACTTCCCCCCTCTACTCTCGTGTAATGAATTGAGTTTCCCCTTTAAGTAATCTTATCGGATTGAGTCTTTAAAGACTTGAGAACACTTGATGTATGTCTTGCCGTGGATATCTGTGGTGACAATGGGATACCACGTGCCACTTGATGTATGTTTTGGTGACCAACTTGCGGGTTTCGTGACATTGGGAACCTATGCATAGGGGTTGGCACACGTTTTCGTCGTGATTCTCTGGTAGAACTTTGGGGCACTCTTTGAGGTCCTTTGTGTTGGTTGAATAGATGAATCTGAGATTGTGTGATGCATATCGTATAATCATACCCACGGATACTTGAGGTGACATTGGAGTATCTAGGTGACATTAGGGTTTTGGTTGATTTGTATCTTAAGGTATTATTCTAGTACGAACTCTAGGGCTGTTTGTGACACTTATAGGAATAGCCCACCGGATTGATTGTAAAGAATAACTTTGAGGTGGTTTCGTACCCTACCATAATCTCTTCATTTGTTCTCCTCTATTAGTGACTTTGGAGTGACTCTTTGTTGCATGTTGAGGGATAGTTTTATGATCCAATTATGTTAGTATTGTTGAGGGAACTTGCACTAGCGAAAGTATGAACCCCAGGCCTTGTTTCCACGCATTGCAATACCGTTTACGCTCACTTTTATCATTAGTTACCTTGCTGTTTTTATAATTTCAGATTACAAATACCTTTATCTACCATCCATATACCACTTGTATCACCCTCTCTTCGTCGAACTAGTGCACCTATATACAATTTACCATTGTATTGGGTGTGTTGGGGACACAAGAGACTCTTTGTTATTTGGTTGCAGGGTTGCTTGAGAGAGACCATCTTCATCCTACGCCTCCTATGGATTGATAAACCTTAGGTCATCCACTTGAGGAAAATTTGCTACTGTCCTACAAACCTCTGCACTTGGAGGCCCAACAACGTCTACAAGAAGAAGGTTGTGTAGTAGACATCAAGCTCTTTTCTGGCGCTGTTGCTGGGGAGGTGAGTTCTTGAAGGTATATCTTTAGATCTTCAATCGAGTCTTTTAGTTTCTTGTTTTATCACTAGTTTAGTTTATAAAATAAAACTATAAAAAAATGGAATTGAGTTTGTCTCATACGCTTCACCTTTTTAATATCTTTCGTGAGTATGACGGAAATGATAATTGTGCTCAAGTGCTAGAAGAAGAAATCTATAAAATGTTTGGCACTAAATATTTGAATGATGAGCATGATTGCAATGTTGTTAGTATGAATTCCTTGAATATCCATGATGCTAATGATATGCAAAGCCACAAGCTTGGGGAAGCTATGTTTCATGAAGATGATATGTTTTGTCCCCCAAGTTTTGATGAGCAAATTTATTATGATGAAAGCATGCCTCCTATCCATGATGATTATTGTGATGACATGTATGCTTTAAAGAATAATGATAACCGTGAAACTTGTCATCTTGATCTTAATTTTCAATCACATGATAGTTATTTTGTTGAGTTTGCTCCCACTATTATTCATGAGAAGAATTTTGCTTGTGTGGAGAGTAGTAAATTTTCTATGCTTGTAGATCATGAAAAGAATGCTTTAGTTATATTGTTGAATTCATTCATGATGCTACTTAAATTATTATGAGGGAGGAATATATGCTTGTAGGAATTGCAATAATATCAAGTTTCCTCTCTATGTGCTTAAAGTTTTCAAGTTATGCTTGTTTTACCATCCTATGCAAGTTAATTATTGTTCCCATAAGTTGTTTGCTCACAAAATCCCTATGCATAGGAAGTATGTTAGACTTAAATGTGCTAGTCATATTCTTCATGATGCTCTCTTTATGTTTCGATTCTTATCTTTTATGTGAGCATCGTTGAAATCATCATGCCTAGCTAGGGGCGTTAAACGATAGCGCTTGTTGGGAGGCAACCCAAATTTATTTTTGTTCCTTGCTTTTTGTTCCTGTTTAGTAATAAATAATTCATCTAGCCTCTGCTTAGATGTGGTTTTATGCTTTTAATTAGTGTTTGTGCCAAGTAGAACCTTTGGGAAGACTTGGGGAAAGTCTTGTTGATCATGCTGTAAAAAAACAGAAACTTTAGCGCTGACGAGAATTGCTGCCATTTTTATTTGGAGAGTGCTATTTAGTAAATTAATTTTGAAGATGATTAATAGATAAATTCCTCAGGTCAATCAATTTATCTGAGAATTTTATGAGTTCCACAAGTATACGTTTGATCCAGATTACTACAGACTGTTCTGTTTTTGACAGATTCTGTTTTTCATGTGTTGTTTACTTATTTTGATGAATCTATGGCTAGTAAAATAGTTTATAAACCATAGAGAAGTTGGAATACAGTAGGTTTAACACCAATATAAATAAAGAATGAGTTCATTACAGTACCTTGAAGTGGTGTTTTCTTTTCTTTCGCTAACGGAGCTTACGAGTTTTCTGTTAAGTTTTGTGTTGTGAAGTTTTGAAGTTTTGGGTAAGGATTCGATGGACTATGGAATAAGGAGTGGCAAGAGCCTAAGCTTGGGGATGCCCAAGGAACCCCAAGGTAATATTCAAGGACAACCAAGAGCCTAAGCTTGGGGATGCCCGGAAGGCATCCCCTCTTTCGTCTTCGTTCATCGGTAACTTTACTTGGAGCTATATTTTTATTCGCCACATGATATGTGTTTTTCTTGGAGCGTCAATTTATTTTGTTAGGATTTGCTTGCTTTTATTTATAACAATGTTTTGCATCTTTTATTTCAACAAAAGTGGCATTGATAGCCTTTACTATGCCTATGTTACAAGTATACATGTCGCTGTTTAAAAACAGAAAGTTTACCGCTGTTGCAATAATTCCCTAGAAAAGTCAGAATGTGATAATTTTTTAAACCTTTTGCATATTAAGCTCTGATAAATTTACTACAGTGGGACTTTTATTTCATAATTTTTGGAGCTAGGGAAGTAAGGATGTTGCAGCATTCTTTACAGACTATCCTGTTTAGGCAGATTGCTGTTATGTTTGCATTGTTTGCATATGTTTGGTTCTTTAATGATTCTATTTGAGGATAGGAATATTAAATGTTCAGAGGCATTTAATAGGAAATGTTGAATAATAATTTTAGTGATTTTCTACAGTAGTGTATGATAAGGTTTTGGCAATGGTTTATACTAACTTATCACACGAGTCCTTGTTGAGTTTTGTGTGGATGAAGCTTTTGAGATTTAGGGAGACCGTGATATGAGAGGAATTAAGGAGACACAAAAGCTCAAGCTTGGGGATGCCCAAGGAACGCCAAGATAATATTTCAAGAAGTCTCAAGCGTCTAAGCTTGGGGATGCCCTGGTTGGCATCCCACCTTTCTTCTTCAACAATTATCGGTTAGTATCGGTTGATCCTAAGTTTTGCTTCTTCACATGATGTTTGCTATTTTTAGATGTCATTTTATTTTGCTGTGCTTGCTGTTTGAATAGAATACCAAGATCTGAAATTATTAAATGTTAGAGAGTCCTCACATAGTTGCATAATTATTCGACTACTCATTGATCTTCACTTAAATCTCTCGGAGTAGTTTGTCATTTGCTCTAGTACTTCACTTATATCTCTTTAGAGCATGGTGGTAGTTTTATTTTGAAGAAATAGATGAACTGTCATGCTTCACTTATATTATTTTGAGAGTCTTAAATAGCATGGTAATTTGCTTAAAATCCTAATATGCTAGGTATTCAAGAATAATAAAATTCTCTTATGAGTGTGTTGAATACTATGAGAAGTTTGATACTTGATAATTGTTTTGAGATATGGAGATGGTGATAATAGAGTCATGCTAGTTGACTAGTTGTGAATTTGAGAAATACTTGTGTTGAAGTTTGTGATTCCCGTAGCATGCACGTATGGTGAACCGTTATGTGATGAAGTCGGAGCATGATTTATTTATTGATTGTCTTCCTTATGAGTGGCGGTCGGGGACGAGCGATGGTCTTTTCCTACCAATATATCCCCCTAGGACCATGCATGTAATACTTTGCTTTGATAACTAACAGATTTTTGCAGTAAGTATGTGAGTTCTTTATGACTAATGTTGGGTCCATGGATTATACGCACTCTCACCCTTCCAGCGTTGCTAGCCTCTCTAGTACCGCGCAACTTTCGCCGGTACCATAAACCCACCATATACCTTCCTCAAAATAGCCACCATACCTACCTATTATGGCATTTCCATAGCCATTCCGAGATATATTGCCATGCAACTTTCCACCATTCCGTTTATTATGACACGCTTCATCATTGTCATATTGCTTTGCATGATCATGTAGTTGACATCGTATTTGTGGCAAAGCCATCATTCATAATTCTTTCATACATGTCACTCTTGCATCATTGCATATCCTGGTACACCGCCGGAGGCATTCATATAGAGTCATCTTTGTTCTAGTATCGAGTTGTATCATCGAGTTGTAAATAAATAGAAGTGTGATGATCATCGTTCAATAGAGAATTGTCCCAAAAAAGAGAAAGGCCATAAAAAAAGAAAGGCCAAATAAAAAAAGAAAGGCCAATAAAAAAAGGCCAAATAAAAAAAATAAAAGGGACAATGCTACTATCCTTTTACCACACTTGTGCTTCAAAGTAGCACCATGATCTTCATGATAGAGAGTCTCCTATGTTGTCACTTTCATATACTAGTGGGAATCTTACATTATAGAACTTGGCTTGTATATTCCAATGATGGGCTTCCTCAAATTGCCCTAGGTCTTCGTGAGCAAGCAAGTTGGATGCACACCCACTAGTTTCTTTTGTTGAGCTTTCATACATTTATAGCTCTAGTGCATCCGTTGCATGGCAATCCCTACTCACTCACATTGATATCTATTGATGGGCATCTCCATAGCCCGTTAATACGCCTAGTCGATGTGAGACTATCTTCTCGCTTGTTGTCTTCTCCACAACCACCATTCTATTCCACCTATAGTGCTATGTCCATGGCTTACGCTCATGTATTGCGTGAAGATTGAAAAAGTTTGAGAACATCAAAAGTATGAAACAATTGCTTGGCTTGTCATCGGGGTTGTGCATGATTTAAATATTTTGTGTGGTGAAGATGGAGCATAGCCAGACTATATGATTTTGTAGGGATAGCTTTCTTTGGCCATGTTATTTTGAGAAGACATAATTGCTTAGTTAGTATGCTTGAATTATTATTATTTCTATGTCAATATGAACTTTTGTCTTGAATCTTATGGATCTGAATATTCATATCACAAGTAAGAAGAATTACATTGAAGTTATGCCAACTAGCATTCCACATCAAAAATTATCTTTTTATCATTTACCTACTCGAGGACGAGCAGGAATTAAGCTTGGGGATGCTTGATACGTCTCCAACGTATCTATATTTTTTGACTGCTCCATGATGTATTATCTACTGTTTTATGCAATATTGGGCTTTATTATCCACTTTTATATTATTTTTTGGACTAACCTATTAACCGGAGGCCTAGCCTAGATTTGCTGTTTTATGCCTATTTAAGTGTTTTGAAGAAAAGGAATATTAGACGGAATCGAAACGGAACGAAATCAACTGGAGAAGTTATTTTTGGAAGGAAACACACCTGATGGACTTGGACCCCACCTTAGAAGATACGGGAGCTGCCCACGAGGGTGGGGGGCGCGCCCCCTGCCTCATGGGGCCCCCATGGCTCCACTGGCGTGCTTCTTCTGCCTATATAACTCCATATACCCTAAAACTTCCAAAACGAAGACAATAGATCGGGAGTTCCGCCGCCAGAAGCCTCCGTAGCCACCGAAAACCAATCTAGACCCGTTCCGACACCCTGCCGGAGGGGGCAATCCCTCTCCTGTGGCCATCTTCATCATCCCGGTGCTCTCCATGACGAGGAGGGAGTAGTTGTCCCTCGGGGCTGAGGGTATGTACCAGTAGCTATGTGTTTGATCTCTCTCTCTCTCTCTCTCTCGTGTTCTTGAGATGATACGATCTCGATGTATCGCGAGCTTTACTATTATATTTGGATCCTATGATGTTTCTTCCCCCCTCTACTCTCTTGTAATGAATTGAGTTTCCCCTTTAAGTAATCTTATCGGATTGAGTCTTTAAAGACTTGAGAACACTTGATGTATGTCTTGCCGTGGATATCTGTGGTGACAATAGGATACCATGTGCCACTTGATGTATGTTTTGGTGACCAACTTGCGGGTTTCGTGACATTGGGAACCTATGCATAGGGGTTGGCACACGTTTTCGTCGTGATTCTCTGGTAGAACTTTGGGGCACTCTTTGAGGTACTTTATGTTGGTTGAATAGATGAATCTGAGATTGTGTGATGCATATCGTATAATCATACACACGGATACTTGAGGTGACATTGGAGTATCTAGGTGACATTAGGGTTTTGGTTGATTTGTATCTTAAGGTATTATTCTAGTACGAACTCTAGGGCTGTTTGTGACACCTATATGAATAGCCCACCGGATTGATTGGAAAGAATAACTTTGAGGTGGTTTCGTACCCTACCATAATCTCTTCGTTTGTTCTCCTCTATTAGTGACTTTGGAGTGACTCTTTGTTGCATGTTGAGGGATAGTTTTATGATCCAATTATGTTAGTATTGTTGAGGGAACTTGCACTAGCGAAAGTATGAACCCCAGGCCTTGTTTCCACGCATTGCAATACCGTTTACGCTCACTTTTATCATTAGTTACCTTGCTGTTTTTATAATTTCAGATTACAAATACCTTTATCTACCATCCATATACCACTTGTATCACCCTCTCTTCGTCGAACCAGTGCACCTATACAATTTACCATTGTATTGGGTGTGTTGGGGACACAAGAGACTCTTTGTTATTTGGTTGCAGGGTTGCTTGAGAGAGACCATCTTCATCCTACGCCTCCTACGGATTGATAAACCTTAGGTCATCCACTTGAGGGAAATTTGCTACTGTCCTACAAACCTCTGCACTTGGAGGCCCAACAACGTCTACAAGAAGAAGGTTGTGTAGTAGACATCAGAGCGCCATCTGACACCAAATTTCTTGTCTTCTGTGCTACAGCTAGATCTTCCCCTCCTCGTTTTTGTTTTCCAACGCGGCGGGCGGGGTGCGGTTTGCTAATAGTCGGTTTACTCAGCTGCGACCCCACATGAAAGTGAGAATGCTAGGCAACACACCTTCCCTAGCTATGTGGCTTGCCGGACAGGGCGTGGAGTACTCCCGATTCCTAGGCGTGTGGGGGTGTGACGCGAACACGGCAGGCCTTTTCCTTTTACTAGCTATGTGCCCGTGCATTGCGATGGATCCAATGTACTAGTAGAATAGTAGTACTTGTTCAGAAACTTAAAAGAAAACACTCTTGTTTTGATATACATATATACCACTAAAAATATATTACTTTTCACTCAAAATATATTTCTTGGGCTGTTTTGATGAGGTGAGGGAGGGATGTGGTTGCTTTCAAGATAATAAGGGGTTTTCTGTAAATTGGAGCAGAGAAGTGGGCTATTGTTGCAAAAATGCCACAACTTACCTCACAGCCGTTGGATGCAGATCTAATGGTCGGAAACGACGGATGGCAGACACACCACCATCACCAACTGAGTCTTTTAGAGTAGGAGTAGAGAAACATGTATAAGTTATAACATTTGGTTATGCTCCTTGGCATGATTGATAGATAGAAATAATGATTGGAAACGCTAGGGCGGGGCTTTTTCCGCCAGATAAGCAGGGTAGTAGCTAGGTTGTCGCATCATCGGTTTGGTCACATGCGGTCCGACATGTTCTAGTGTTTCTAGCAAGATGCCCGTGCGTTGCACGAAGTTGATGGAAAAGGTAAGCACAACTTATAAATTGACGGATGAAGTAGTAGTTACAGTGATGCATATAATTAAGCAAAGGGGTCGCACATGTCTATATTGACTGGAACGAGAATGCAATAGCACAATAAGAATTAAGGCCATGATGACGCGATCACAGTGGTGGTTACAGGAGGCAAGAAGAAAGATGCATCCATCAACGTACGACCTCCTCCTGCTCAACTCAGTGTGTCGGGCCACCGGCCACCGGCTAAGGAGCGCCGGCTTTTGTGGCAAGGTCAAGGTGCTTCTCAGCAAAGGCATCCAAGGCTTCCAGCCGGTTGAGGAAGGCCAACGTCATAGTGTCCTCACTGGCCTCATAGATACCTATGTACACAATGTGCTCGTACACGTGGATGTGTAGGTTGACAAATTCTTGCAGGGTGAGGTGCCTCGCGGCGAGCGCGACCTCCAGGTGGACATTCTTCGTGGCATCGGTGGGCAGTCGCAGGGCTACAAGTGCTTGAAAGAGGTTCCGGTCGTGGAGGCCGATTAGGGTGGCAGGCAATGAGAAGCCCGGGCGCTTGGGCTGGAGGAGTATGGCGATGTCGCCCGCGAGCTTCTTAATGATGGTGAACTTGTTGGTGGTGGCAACGACCATCTGGTCCAACTGAGAGTCGTAGCTGGCGTCAGTGGCAGCCATCCACCAGCTGGTCGCCAACACCGTCTAGAGACGATCCTCAGCGCCATGCCACAGGTCGGCATCATGGACCATAGGGCACAGTCGCTGGCCGCTCATGCGCATTGCCGTCATGGGTCTAGAGTGAGCACTTCCGTGCTTAATGTAGGTGCTTAGGCAAATGATTAGGTGCGTACGATGTGGTAGATGCATTGGAATGGAGGGGCGCCTTTATATGAGTGCAAACCGCGTTGCATTCACATCATGCTGCCTCTTTTCCCGGTCCTCCTCCCGTTACTTCCCTCATGCATTCATGATGCTAATTGAAGGAGGATGCATCATTCGTCATTCAACATTTCGGGAACCGCTACCCTCTCCCTCATCTGCATTAAAGTCGTATCAGGAACTGTGCTGCCCATTGTCAAATCGAATAGTATTGCGCTGGCCGCTGCATGCCTGGCTGAACACGCCTCCTCACCTCCATCAAAAGCCTCCGTTAAACCCGCATGCAAACCGACAACAAAAATGCTACACGTACGGCCTTTTTACGGGGCTGCTACAGGGCCTTCCATAAATCATTTTCACCCCCCTGATTTTCACCCGTGTGGGGTCCTGCCCAAGCCCTTCATCCAATTAAAGCCTCCCATTCTAGAAATCACCCCATAAGTAACTCTCCATACGTCTAGCAAAGCTCAACCGAGAAACCTACTCCGGCCACACGCCCGTTCATGAGCGGGCCGGAATTAAATGCAATGTCAATCAAGCTCCTCCCGTCCTCCCTCAGTTTAAACGAGGCCAGACGCCGCCAAGCTCATACCGT
Source organism: Triticum monococcum (assembly GCA_034509565.1). NCBI lineage: Eukaryota > Viridiplantae > Streptophyta > Magnoliopsida > Poales > Poaceae > Triticum > Triticum monococcum. The sequence goes on from CM067841.1 coordinate 477,526,725, forward strand.
CCATCCTCTATTTAAACTAGGCCAGACAGACAGCGGGCAAGAATCGCACCCCTCTGCCGCTGCCCCATCACCTCATTCACCATTTTCTCCACTCTTCTGATGGCTTCTGAGGAGCCATTCTCCGGCATACTGCCCGGATGGGTGGCCTGCCGAGCCCTACGGATACGAGCGAGGCCACTTGGTGCTTCACCAACCTCGCTTGGCCCGACGGAGCCAGTTGCCTCCCCAAGCCGGCGCATGGTTCAACAACTCGCCGCTCCAGTTCAGCTCGATGAGGAGTGGCGAGTTGCTCCACGGCGGCACGAGCGTCGTTGCTGCCACGTCATTTCGCGCCACCAGTGTCTACGGTGGCCGCGCCTCCCGTGCCTGCGGCACTTCCATGCAGGCAGAGACAGAAGCCAGGTGCATAGAGAGCGACGAGTCGGTGGCCAGCTTCACCGTGTCCGCCGCCATCATCGAGGAGAAGTAGAACACAGGAGGTCTCCGCCACTTTGGTCCCATGAAGGCCACCGCCGTGGCAATGACTGCGTATTCATGTGGTTTCTTTGCTTCTTTGTCTCTTCCGAGGACCTTCGTCCACCCTGCAACTGTCTTCCGGACATGAGGAAGACAAACGGATCCGCAGGTGGCCATTGAGATTAGTGTCGGATGTGGGGTTCTGGCAAACACTTAAGGTTCGAACACTGCGGTGTGCGCGGAGTCTTTTCCTTCCCACCAATCTACGCCCTAGCTCCCTAAGATCTCGCGGACGAACTCGATGAACTGGCAACACAGAAAGACACAAGATTTGTACTAGTTCGGGCCACTGTTGTGGTGTAATACCCTACTCCAGTGTGGTGGTGGTGGATTGCCTCTAGGGCTAATGATGAACAGTACAGGGAAAGAACAACCTCCTGAGGTTGAGGTGTTCTTGAGCTCGGTGAGCTTGTGTGTGTGAGGATGGTCTGGATGATCCGTCTGAATGATCCCCCCTACTAAGGTGGTGGCTAGTCCTATTTATATTGGCCCGGGTCCTCTTCCCAAATATCAAGCGAGAAGGGAGCCAACAATAGTGGGGTAATTCGAAGGGGGACGGCTAGTACAACCTATCCTGACAAAAGTGCTCTTCGCCTGCCAAAGGCTCTGGTGGTGACGCCGTCTTGGGCTCCACGATGACCTCCGTATTGCCGTCCTCCTACTATTGGTCTCGTTGCACCAATATAGCTACCTTTGCCTGATGCCTCGGTACTCTTCGCTTGCACTGGCCTCCTTAGAACCAAAGAGGAAACAAGGACGCTGCGCGCGCTGGCGCCCGCCTGTTGTCGTGCGTCATGGCTCATGTCACGAGGGTCTCGTGAGGTTTGCCCCGCCTTGATATCTCTGCTCCTCTTGAGCCTGCCTAGCTAGGCTACTCCCGAGGAGGTCTTGCATCGTCCGCCTCGCGAGGCTTGGAACCTCACGAGGGTCTTGGATGCTTTGTTGGTGAAGATGGGCCATACGGCCTACTGGCAAGTCTGGGGACCCCTGTTCCCAAGACGCCGATAGTAGCCCCCGAGCCGAAGGTGCGATCGGGCTTGGCTTCGTGGCGAAGCCAAGGGCCAAGTACAGAGCGCTATGGGCCCCCAAAGCCTATGGCCTCGATTGACGCGTGGTGGTTGATTGGACGTGGGCGTCTCCGCTTCCCCATGTTGCCTCGACAACTGCTTGACTTGACAAAAGGCCGGCGCAGACAGCACTTGCCTTTGTTGCTTCTTCCTTGCCTCGCTTCAGATCCCCTTAGTATCGGCTTTTGTTTCCTGCAATGAATCATGAATTACCCCGTGGGGGCATGTAAGGGTCCGTAATGTCTTTTGTGCTTATCTTCCCTGTTATGAGAATTTGGCGAACGCATGTCCCGTTAAGGCTCGGTCCCCCTTTCTTTCCTCGCGATAGCTTGTTGCTCTACGCCGACAGGTCCCGGTCCCCAGCCAGGCTACAGCCGTCGCTGGTATGCCATGTTGCATGCCATGGTCAAGGCCAGGAGGTGTGCGGCCGGAGGTCCAGTAAGAGCCCCTGAGGCACGATGCTCAGGAGCTCCCCCTTAGCGCTCAAGCAGCCATGGTAAGGCAAGAAAGGGAGTCGACGTGGCCGCAACGGGGTTGCGGCAAGGCGTGAGTGACCATTAGGCCCGAACATTTAGCCGATCCGAGTGCGGGACTTATCTTGTTGATCTCGTGGCGACTCCTGACGTTCCGCTAGGGCTGCACGCCTACTCGTGCGACATAGCTAGGCTGGCCCATATGAGTTTCCCTCCCCTCATGCTCTCCTTAGTGCTCTACGTCCTTAGGTCCCGACCCTCGAGCGAGCTCAGCCGCCGCTGGTATGCCAGGTCGCGATGCCGTGGTCAAGGCTAGGGGGTGAGGGCTAGAGAGCTAGTAAGAGCTCCTGAGTCGCGAAGCTCAGGAGCCCCCCTTTTAACGCGCAAGCGAATTGCACGAGAGAAAAGGAGACTCGCGGTGCTGCCTGCTATCTTTCCCACGGGGTCCCTGTGAACAGGGCATAAGAAGAAACACGATTTGTCGTTACAGCTATCATCCTGCCGCTGGTTGCTATGGATAAGGAGAAGGCACTGAGGGCCCGGTGAGGTGACGTGCGCGGGGCGTGCCGTGAGCTAGAGCTCGACCGCTCAGATTTGTCGGCGTGGCAGGGACGGACCCATGCACCAGCGCCGTGCCTATGTGGAGGCCCCAGGGGAGGCGATGATCGAGCAGGTGATAGTAGTTGGCAGGTTAAGCATGGAGATCAGATCAACTTGGATAAATGCAGGAAGGTACATGCCACCGGGTCCGGCCCGAGCGGCTTGGGGATGATGCAGCCCGAGGGGCGCCCCCAACAAGGTAAGCTGAAGACATAAGCAAAAGGGATGCATGCCGTAGGGGCAGACCCAGGCGGCCTAGGAATAATGCAGCTCGAGGGGCGCTCCCAGCTAAACGAGCTTGGAAGATGTCACCTGGTTCTGTAGACGAAGTAGAGTTGGGGCAGCTAAAGGCGTGCGTTGGAGAAATGACTCCTCATGAGCCGCCAGGACCCTGAGCCTCGGGAGGCTCTGGGGGCTCGGGAGGTTCCCTGAAGACCGTCTCCATCTCCTCTAGAACAGCGTGGTACCTGGCTTCCTGAGCCGCCAGGATACGTGGCATGTTGCGCCGATAGGCCGATGCCATGCTCGGCAAGCCAAAGGGCATACGAACGTAGCTGTGCGGCGGGCCCTCGCAGCGGCCCACACGCGAAGGCCAGAAATGCTCCTGAGACGCGACCCTATTGAGCCCTGGGACGTCGATGCAGACGCGTAGCCCAGCATCCTCGCCAGGATGCGGAGTTGCGCCTTGTGGGCGGCCGTCGCCGCACATGGCTCTTGCTTCTTGTAGTTCCTGGGTGGTGTTGGTGATAAACTCCTTAGTGGTGGGCACACCTCGCCTTGCACTCTCCCGAGGGTCATGTGCCGTGATGCACGCCTCCAAGTGGTGCCCAAGCACTTCCCTCGCGAGGTTGGCAAGGTCTGAGGCCCTCCAGAAGAGAGCCCCCGAGCCCTTCCTGAGGAGGGCGCCGGGCGCGCCTTCCTATGCGATAGAGGGAGGCGCCCCTGGAGCGGGCGCTAGTCCTGAGGTGGCTTCTGCCGCGACGCCATCCTCCTGAGGTCCTGCGCAGCGCGGCTTCTTCTTCTTGGGGATGGCCTCTAGAGGGCCTTCATTTCTGCTATTTGGGTCGTCGATTGCTGCGGCTTGAAAGGCGCGCTCAAGGGAGCACACCGCATCTCTCTCTATTCACACGGGACCGTGATGATTCCTCCGCTTCCTGGTATCTTGAGAATGTTGTAGCCGCGATGAGTGACTGCCATGAACTTGGCCAGGGCTGGATACCCGAGGATGGCATTGTATGATAGGCGGATGTGCGCGACGTCGAAGTGGATGAGCTTGGTGCGGTAGTTCTTGCGCTCCCCGAAGGTGACAGGCAGGCGGACCTGCCCTATCGGTCTGGTGGAGCCATCGGTCACTGCTGAGAAAGGCTTGGTGGGCTGGAGCTGCTCATATGGCACTTGGAGGTTGTCGAACGTGTCGACGGACATGATGTTGAGCCCTGCGCCGCCATCGATGAGGGTCTTGGTGACCTGCACATTGCTGATGACTGGGGAACACAACATAGGGAGGGTGCAAGTGGTGGCTGCGCACTTGAGCTGATCCACCAAGTTGAAAGTGATGGCGCATTGGAACCACCTGAGCGGGTGCGTGGCCTCGAGTTTGGGGAGCACCGCGTTCACCTCGCGAGCGAACTGTTTGAAGATGCGTTGAGAGGCTAGGGCCTAGGCGCTGCCCAAGATGCAGGTGATCGCACGCGGCCCCTGGAAGCACACAACCCCCTCGTCCTGGTGGTGGTCGTCGTTCCCTCTTGGTGGCGGCAGCGGGGGAAGATCGGCGTTACCCTAGGGGCGATCCTCACGCGGCGGGTCCCTCCAGGTGCCCTCGCGAGGTTGGTCCTGCCAGCGGTCCTCACGAGGTCGGTCGCGCCACTCCTAGCGCGGGCCACGTGTCGGGTCCCCGATCCTAGGTCACACCGATCTAGCATGTAACACATCATATCACTTTGTGGCCTCATGCACGGTATTTCCACGGGTGCCACCTTACCTGGCCCGGGACCGTTTGCGCCTTTTGGCTCACGTATATGATAGTGTCGCTAGCATCCATATGACAAAGAACCCGGGCCGACATGGCTAGTCGTGAACCCAAAGCGGCACTACCCCATGGGAACAGGCATACATGAATCAACCTCGAGCATGTCGGTCAACAGCGTGTGAATCCGGGCTGTAGCACTGGGCTAACAGGACTCCGATAACCCGGGCTGTAGCAGGCTAGGCAGGACTCCGGATGTCACCGCGTGACATTTCCCCGAAGGGACAGACATAGGAACGAAGTGAATCACATGCCGGCCAGTCAAGTGTCCTGGGCAGTAGTGCTGGGCTAGCAGGACTCCGGTGATCCGGGCTGTAGCGGACTACTATCGCTCAGAAGCACTAGACTACATTTCCCCATATGATAGGCTGCCAAGGATAAACAACTAGATAGTCGGATCCCACACATACCAAGCATTTCAATCATACACACAATATGCTCGATATGGGTGAATACAACATGGCATCACAACATAACTCTACAACTCAAGTATTAATTCATTAGGCTCCGAAGAGCGAGATATTACAAACATGGGTCTCATGACCCAACAATCATAGCATACAACGCAAAGCACATGCGGAAGCTTAACATGTCTGAGTACAGACATCTATAAATGAAAAAGGCTAAGAAGCCTGACTATCTACCAAATACTGTCAAGGGCACAAGATCGTAGCTGAGGTATCAAGCTAAACGCCGAAGTCCACGCGGAACTACTAGCGAGACTGAAGTCTCTCTGCAAAACATAAATTAAGCAAACGTGAGTACAAAGGTACTCAGCAAGTCTTACATCAGAACTAACTACATATGCATCGGTATCAACAAGGGGGGGTGGTGGTGGAGTTTAACTGCAGCAAGCCAGCTTTGACTCAGTGGCTAACCTGAACTACGATTGCAAGCAACTCTTTTGAGGTGGCGCACACGAGTCCACACATTCACCATTCAATACACCACTATGGATCCGCTCCCGTCTCCCTATGAGAAGGCCATCCATAGCACTCACACTTATCTTGCGAGTTTTAGAGTATCCACTTTCACTTGTCTATGAACTGTTATAGGCAACCCAGAAGTCCTTTACCGTGGACACGGCTATTCGAATAGATCATTTATAACCCTGCAGGGGTGTACTTCGTCACACATGTTTCCACCACTTAGCGTCTGCACACGACATGTGCTCGGCAGACTTCAAGCGAAAGCCGACGTGGGTGTAGACCACGACCTGACTAACCTCACAAGTCTCTAGTCCAGGGTCATCGCCTATTCAGGTTCCATCCGCAAGGAAATCCGGCCGGGGTGTCCTCAACGGCCCCGAACGATGTGAACAGGGTTCCCGAGACACCAAACGGGTGACTCGGTACACCGTGCCACGGTGTATCTACCGCAACCTAGCCCACCCCTAGGGTCAGCGCTACGCACGGCCGCCAACACATATCCTACAAACACCAGAAACTAGTTGCAACTCCTGGACTGAGGCGAGAGGGGTGAGTAAGTCGAGCGGGGTCATATTTCAGGGCCCAACGTGTGGTAGTAGCTGTTTCATGGATCACAAACACAGAACTCAGTTCCTGAGGACGGTTTCAATGAGACAACCCACCATGTACTCCTACATGGCCTCTCACCGCTACCTTTACCAAATCGTGTTTACACACTTAGCTCTTAACAGTAGGACATGTTTACACACCTCCGATTCATCCCCGATGAATCGGACCTGACTCAACTCTAAGCAGTAGCAGGCATGACAAACAAGCATGAATGAGTAGGCACATCAGGGCTCAAACAACTCCTACTCATGCTAGTGGGTTTCATCTAATTACTGTGGCAATGACAGGTCATGCAGAGGATAAGGGGTTCAACTACCGCAACAAGTAACAGATGAATCGTTGTTGTCCTAATGCAGTAAAAGAGAGCAGGAGCGAGAGAGTGGGCTTGTATCGGGATGAACAAGGGGGTTATGCTTGCCTGGCACTTCTGAAGATAGTATAGCTCTTCATCGGTGTCATCGATCTAGTCGTCGGAAACAACGTCTACTGAGAGGGGGCAATCACCGACAAACACAAAAGGGAACCACAATCAATGCAATGCACATACATATGAATGATATGTCATATTAAGGTACTGAATTGACCTAGTGCAACAGTTAGTCATATTCATTGAAGTGGAATTCAACCCTATAGCAAATTCCAACTCCAAAACTAATTACTATTTATTCCATAAGCATGAATTGTCCTGTTCAGTGAGTTTAACTTGTTCAAACATGCCTGAAAATGGTACAGATGGATTCCTTGAATTTTTCTGATAATTTTACATATATAATTTATCTTATTTGGAGTTACGGTTGAATTTCTATGATTTTTCAAAGTTTTGGATATTTTCTGAAATAAATAAATCATTTAAGATTTATTTAAATCCCAGAAAAGGATTACTGCATCAGCTTGACGTCATGATGATGTCAGCAAGTCAACAGGGCCGCCCAGAGTCAAACCTGACAGCTGGGACCCGTTGGTCAGTCACACAGTTAGTTAATTAACTAACTCAGATTAGTTTAAGTGCTAAGTTAGGTTAGTTAGCAGGCTGGGGCCCACATGTCAGTGAGTGAGGGGGTTAATTAGCGGGGTCATCAGTGGCTAATCGTGTGCCAGGTCACCAGCCACCGGAGTTGAACTCCGACGACCTCACAGTGCGGCGGTGGCTCGCCGGAATCGCGCTATGGGCGTCGGTTGGACGTGCCGAGGGCACCGGGCGATAGCCCTTGCTCCCGCGCATCTAGTGGAGGTAGCAGCAGGTCACGGGGTCACCGGAATCGACGCCGGCGATGAGGCCAGCGGCGGCCGGAGCTACGGTGTAATCGTGTTGGGGCTAGGGGGCACATGGGGAGAAGCTGGTGCTGGCTACGGGCTCCTGGAGACGCGTTGAGCGCGATGGTGTGCTCGACTTCGAGCTACAACGGCTCCAGCCACGGCGGCGATGAGGCATGGGGGCGGCGAGCTTCGGCCATGGTGGACAGTGGGGCTAGAAGAGGAAATCAACAAAGGAGAGAGGGGTTTGGGAGCAGGAGCTCACAGTGAGTCGAACGGGAGGGTCAGCGAGCTCGGGGAGGCACCGGAGGAAGCTAATCGACGGCAATGATCTTCGGTGGCCGACGAGGGGAACGGCGGTGCAGGCGGCATCCAGGGGCTTCCGGCATCAGGCGGCTCGGTGAGGAGGAGGAGAGGGACTCGGCGGAGCTCTTGGGCAGCTCCAGGGGACGAGGGAGAGGCGATGGCCGCGGTGATGCTCATCGGTGGTGGCGGGCGCATTCGGCCGTGCGCGTGAGAGAGAGAGACAGGGGAGGGGATGAGGGCGAGAGAGGTCGGGGGCTGCGTGGCGTCGCCTGGTGCATCGAGGAGGAGCCAGGCAGGCTGGGAGGGAGGAGGTGGAGGCCTCAGGCGCGCTGGCGTCGACACGCCTCTGCCTACTGGCAGAGGTGGAAGAAGACCAAGGCGCCCCTGGTGGGCTGGCCGATTCTGCTGGGCCGGCTACAGGTAAGTGGGCCAGGTAGTCCTTTCTCCTCTGTTTTTTTTTAATTTAATTCTGTTTTCTATTTATGCAAATGGGTTTTAATTTGGTTTTTGAACCAAACTATTTTTTTTACTTCTGATAATTTTTGCAGGGACTAAATGGATTATTCCAAAGCCCCTCAACAATTTATCAGAATTATTGAACATATATTTATTATATAATAAATATAGATCCAATTCAAATATTTATTGGATTAAATCAAAGGTCCAAAATAAATATCTCTGAGATTCCAAAAATATTGTTTTAAGTTTTACCTCTTGCCAATATTTTCAGAGACTAAGAGGAACATTTTCTTGGATTTCTTTGAAAGATTTTAATGTTGATCATTTTTTTAATTGATTTCTGGGGCTTTCAGCTTTCCCCAATTCAACTTTCAAAAATTTAGACATGATGCATGATGCTCACTCAGGTAACTAGCTACAAGCAAATTCTAGGGCTGTGACACCACGGTTGTCCCAGCGTCCGCCTCCACGTCCTCCTCCGCGGCCGTAGCCCCAGTCGTTGCACTCGGGGCGTCGACCGTAGCGTCCCTCGCGTATGGCTTTGAGCTCTTGACAATCGCTGGTGTTGTGGGTGTTCAGGTTGTGGAAGGCGCAAAACGGTCGGCCATTCTTGGATGACTCGGGCTGATCTCTGCCTCACTTGATGTCGGGCTCCGCAGTAAGCACAACTACCTCCTTGCGCTTCACGTCCTTGGCATTGTCCTTCTTCTCCTCCACGCCCACGGCTGGCGGCTCAAAGAGGGAGAGGCGCCCCTCCTCAGCTCTTGCGCACTTGGTCGCCAGGTTGAACAACTCCTGAGATGTGCAGAGCTCCTCATGGATGGCGAGCTCTTCCTTCATCTTGACGTCATGGACGCCGTCGGAGAACACGGAGATGATGACCTCGTTCGTGACCTTGGGGATCTTGAGGCGGGTGTTGTTGAAGCACTGGATGTACTTCTGGAGGGTCTCTCCTGGTTGCTGCCTGATGCGGCGTAGATCACCCGCCGCCAGAGGGCGGCCACGAGTGCCCTGGAAGTTGGCGACGAAGCGGTCGCGCATCTCGTCCCAGGAGGAGATCGAGCCGTGCTGCAGATTCAGGAGCCAAGAGCGAGCTCCATCCTTGAGAGCCAGGGGAAATCAGTTCGCCATGACCTTTTCATCGTCGTTGAACTCCGCGGGGTCAGCGGTACCATCGTAGCAAGGAGGCAGATCCGACTTGAACTTGCCCGGCCAGGCGATGCTACGCAGCTCGGGGGTGAAGGTGCGGTAGCCAGCCGTGGTAGCCGGGGCCGGCTTCAGATGTGGAGCTTGGTCTTGACGAGGTCTGCGCTGCGCCGCTGCGGGTGGTGCGCGGTCTTGACGAGGTGGCGCGAGGAGCGCAGGTACAGCTTCTCACGGCCGCGGAATTTCTTGGCAGCTTCTCTCTTCGGGCGCGGGCGCTGGGCGCAGCGGATCACGTCACGGATCCACGCGCCTCGGTGCCAAGGCTGAGGTGGTGGAGGCGCGCCATGAGCCCCGTTGCCCACGGCTGGTTGACGGGGAGGCAGAGAGTGGGACGGTGCCGGAGAGCCCCCCACGGCGCGGACGAGCTCGACGACGCGTTCGAGCCACTCCTCGTAGAGGTCATCAATGGGGCGATAGCGCAGGAGCTCGTTTGCTGCGAGGAGCACGTCCCGTGCCTCCATGGGAGCATGGTGCGCGCGAGACGAAAAACTGGCAGGGTCAGCGATGTAGTGGCGGTGCGGCCGTCCTGCCGCACCAAAGGATGCAGCGAGGACGCCTGCTGCTCGTTCCCCACCGGGCCGGTGGTAGTGTTGGCGGCGGGGGACGAAGAACGGTGATGTGGCCCACCAACGGGAGCCGTCTGAGCGACGCGGGCTGTGAGGGCAGCCCGACGCTCAACTCGAGCACGACGAGCATCCGCCATGGAGACGACGGAGCGACGAACTGATGGAAGGGAGGCTACGGCGCACCCCTACGTGGCGCGCCAAATGTCTGATGCGGGGTTCCGGCAAACCCTTAAGGTTCGAACACTGGGGTGCGCGCGGAGTCTTTTCCTTCCCACCGATCTACGCCCTAGCTCACTAAGATCTTGCGAACGAACTCGACGAACTCTTAACACAAAAAGACACAAGATTTATACTGGTTCAAGCCACCATTGTGGTGTAATACCCTACTCCAGTGTGGTGGTGGTGGATTGCCTCTAGGGCTAATGATGAACAATACAGAGGAAGAACAGCCTCCTGAGGTTGAGGTGTTCTTGAGCTCGGTGAGCTTGTGTGTGTGAGGATGGTCTGAATGATCCCCCATAGTAAGGTGGTGGCTAGTCCTATTTATATTGGCCTTGGTCCTCTTCCCAAATATCGAGCGGGAAGGGAGCCAACAATGGTGGGCTAATTCGAAGGGGGACAGCTAGTACAAGCTATCCTGGCAAAAGTGGTCTTCGCCTGCCAAAGGCTCTGGTGGTGACGCCGTCTTGGGCTCCATGATGACCTCCGTCTTGCCGTCCTCCTGGTCTTGGTCTCGTTGCACCAATATAACAACCTTTGCCTGATGCCTCGGTACTCTTCGCCTGCGCTGGCCTCCTTAGCACCAAAGAAGAAACAAGGACGCTGCGCGCGCTGGCGCCCACCTAATGTCGTGTGTCATGGCTCACGTCACGAGCGTCTCGTGAGGTTTGCCCCACCTTGATATCTCTGCTCCTCGTGAGCCTGCCTAGCTAGGCTACTCCCGAGTTGGTCTTGCGTCGTCCGCCTCGCGAGGCTTGGACCCTCGCGAGGGTCTTGGATGCTTTGTTGGTGAAGATGGGCCGTACGGCCTGCTGGGTCAGCCACGCCGCGGGCCGCAGGCAGACAAGTCTAGGGACCCCCGTTCCCAGGATGCCGACAATTAGGTAGTATTAATTATACCATGAGAGCTGGATTAGCACCGCTTAGTTCATGTAAATGTAATGAAACCCATCATGTTTATATGAAGATCCACCTTTTTTATACGAAATCCTTCATGCTTATATGAAATTAGTCCGTGTTTGCACGAATTTTCTCTAGTTGCTTACAGTTGTGAAAATGTATGCCGATGGCATTTGATGTCATCCTCCGCAAAAGGAAGCGGGAGGAAATTTGTCGGCTGCTGTTAGAGATGCTCTTATGCTTGAAATAATAGAGTCACATCCAATCCATTTGAGTTAGTTGTGTGTATGATTCTCCCTGTATAAAAAGTTAATTGCATGTACAGTGTGAACGTGACTTGCAGGGTGGCTATAGCTTCATATAGAAAGTAAAAAGGAAACAAATCCATCCTTAAACGTGTATTCTAAGTACTCTATGGGTTCCACTATTAGTACAGTAGCGAAAGAAGTATATATTAAATATAAATAATATATAATATAAAAAACTAAATTTAAAGACAGAATTCGAACTCGGGTCATCGTGTTGCGAGCATCCAGCACTAACCAGTCCAGCACATTTTTGTTGTGGACCATGCTGGAGATATATCTCTATGTCTACTCTTATACTCCCTCTGTTCCTAAATATTTGTCTTTTTCATATTTGAAATGGACTACCACATACGGATGTTTATGTAGACATATTTTAGAGTGTAGATTCACTCATTTTGCTCCGTATGTAGTCACTTGTTGAAATCTCTAAAAAGACAAATATTTAGGAACGGAGGGAGTAGAAAACAGAATTGGTGATAACGGTGTGTGTGTGTGCCATCCTGCAATATAGGCCGTCAGATTTATATCTAACGGATAGGAAGGAAACTATGGCAATTTTGCAAAAAGATACCCACACCCCTCTCCACATTTGCAAATAAGGCCTTCCCTGGTTCATATCCTTTTCTTTCACAAGATAAACTACTCATACAAATGCATCTTGATGTTCTGTGCAATGCATGGACATCTAGCTAGTTTCTGTTAAAATAGTTACTGCGATAATTGGGCTGAAGTGATATATTTTATGTCTGCCCCGAATGAATTCAGATTCACTAGTAGTAACAAAGAAAAGGCTGCCTTGTTAATTAACAGAAAACAGGGTGGAAACTATCAGATGAGGCCGGTAAAAACAAGGCACACTAGGTTCAGCGTCATCGTCACTACAGCTGTGCGCGCGCGAGAAGTCTACATATCGAGGGGGCTACAGAGAGAAAGACGTATCGAGTGTGTTTGAGCGAGGCACAAAGACACAACTAGTGTGTGTGTGTGAGAGAGAGAGAGAGAGAGATAGAGAGAGAACTGGTTGATAGATTAAGATCAAGATCGAGTTGTGACACTCTCGCTGTCATTGTTGTGGGGTGGGGAGGGGGACGGAGAGAAAGACGTATCAGGAGTGTGCGCACGGTAGGCATAGAGGCACAACTAGCACGCGTGTGTGTATGCGTGTGTGTTTGAGAGAGAAGCCAGTAGATAGATTACTATCAAGATCGAGGTGCCACCCTACTCCTTCGGTGTCGGGTAGTGTACATGTGTGTGTGTTTGAGAGATAAGCCAGTAGATAGATTAGTATCAAGATCGAGGTGTCACCCTGCTCCTTCGGTGCCGGGAAGTGTGTGTGTGTGTGTGGGTGGGTGGGTGTGGGGGGGGGGCAGTGACACTTGGATATAAGGAGAAGGAGTTTGTGTGACAAGTATCTATATTAAGGGATAGGTAGATAACATGTGTGCGAGGCATACTTAAAGCATCACGGAGATAAACAAATGGTGTGCATGCAAGTGTCGGAAAAAATGAAGAGAGAAACAATGTTTACGCGCGTGTGTGTGTGTGTGAGAGAGAGAGCGAAATCTCAACACAAAAGGTGCTCTGCTGGAATCCCATTGTATGTATTCATATGGTTCCGAAACTCGAGTTAACCTTAGGCATATGTGTGAGAGACATAATTATACTTTGAGACATTAGTGGCGGTGGGTGGGCGGAATTAAAGGGGTGGGCGTGTACGGCATAGAGAGCGTGTGTGTTTCTGTATGAGAGACTTGTAGGACGGGGTAGAAAGATGAATTCTAACCTTGACGGAGGGAGAGAAATACACGAAGTGCGCGTGTGTGATTCCGATGTCCACAAAGAAATGGGATATGTATGCGTGTGAGAGAAATTGCAGAGTTCATTCACGTATCACTATCTAGTGATCGTGGACGTGGACATCCATCACTTGAACATAAAGCAATATATACTTCGTATTATTGCCAAAGATACAATATCGATTCAACGCTATAAAGATTGGACACTCACATATCACATTTTTTCTAAATAATCATTTTCAATTGTGCCTGCCAAAGTTACAGTGATGTTTCTTCAAACAACCAATGTAGCTATGATGTACATGCACCATTGTTAGTCTTGCATTCAAATTCATTAGTCTTGGATGATTTAACGTTCTATTATGAAGTAATATATGTAATATTCATATATGAATTCAACATCCATTTCTTTTTGTGTGCCTCTACAGTATCCATTTCTTTTGTGGGACTACAATACCCATTTCTTTTTGTGCGCATCTACAATAACACGTCAATGCATTATGTTTAAAGTAAACAACCAATGGCACTAAATTATCTATTTACATGAGAAATACATAGGCTGAGCGTTTGATCCCTATTTTTGTGAACGCGCCTCTACACCCGTCTGATTGGCCGCGCCCGTGTGAACGTCCAAGTTATCTTATTTGAAAGGGAACATCCAAGTTATCGGGGCATCATCCGAAGTTATTGTCTTTTTTCTAGGGTGGACTTCACACCAGTTATTAACTACTGACACGTGCCCCGTGTACACAGTCTCGCATGACCTTCCCACTAGCACTGTCCAAAATTAGTTGAAACTGGATATGAACGATCCCGTGGGCGGCAAAATCTCCCGCCTCCTTCTAAAATTTCCGCCACCTAGCCTTTAGGATGCGAAATTCCCCTTTTGACCTTGGTGCACGGAGAAAAACAGTTACAAATACCACCCTCATTTACATAATAGGTCGGGGCTGCTTTGGCAACTTCCGGTTCCCCCCACCACACGGCACCCCCATTTCCTCTCCCCTTCCCGCAAAAACGACTAACTCCACAGCTCCAGAGCATCTTACATCACGCCATCCATACTTCATCGTCCTTTCTACCCCTCCCCTCTCGAAACCCTAGACTGCTCATCCAATGGCATACCAGAGCCCATTCACTACCAGCGGCGTCCACCTCACCAGATCTGCTTCTGCAGCCGCATCTACCCCTCCCACCTCCCCTAGAAACAAGTAGACTGCTCATCCACCACTATACCACAGCCATGCAGTGTCGGCCTTGTCCACAGTGTTGGATCTACTTCGCCAGTACTCTTGTCAACCGCAGCACATCTATAGCGGCTCCTTCGTACTCCCCACCGGAGACGCTTCATCCACACCCCCCGGAGCCGCCCCACCAACGCCCCCGACGATGGCTGAAAGTGCAACTAATCCCTGGGAGGTTTTGGTAATTCTTAGCAACATATAGCTCATTGAACTAATATTCAAGATAATCATTTCAGAAAGTTCAATGATTAGCATGGCATGGACTAGAGATGTGGACCCCTCAAAATGCTAAGGACACATATTGGCAAAAGCTGAAGACTCTACATTTTCATTTTAGTGATCCAAGATCACATTGAGTCCATAGGAAAAGCCAAAACTATTAAAAGAGGATGAGGTGTTGCTTTAATGGCTTGCTTGCTCAAAATGCTTAGTGATATGCTCCAAAAGCCCTCAACCACTTTCTCATTTCCACATATGTCCTAAACCTAAAGTCAAACTCGGCCCCACCGATTTGATCTATCCAGCGCCACCGAGTTCACTTGACATAGCCATAGCCAGAAACCCTAATCAGTTTGGTCTCACCGAGATGGGATTGCAAACTCTCTATTTCCCTTAATAATGTTTCGGTCCAACCAAGATGAGCGATCGGTCCCATCGAGTTCGCAATGCAAACTCTCTATTTCCTTTTTGCAACATTTCGATCTCACCGAAATGAGTGATCGGTCCCATCAAGTTTGCGTGACCAACTCTCTGTTTGCTTGCTACTGAAATCAGTCTCACCGAGTTGAAGTATCGGTCAAACCAAGATCAAGTTATGCCCTAACCCTAATGCATCGGTCCCACCGAAAAGCCTAAGGTTCACATTTTGAACCATATCGGTCTGACCGAGTTTCACTATTCTGCCCCACCGAGTTTGGTAAATTGTGCGTAACAGTTAGATTTTGTGTGGAGGCTATATATACCCCTCCACCCTCCTCTCCATTCAAGAGAGAGCCATCAGAATGTGCCTACACTTCCACTACTCATTTTCTGAGAGAGAACCACCTACTCATTGTTGAGACCAAGACATTCCAATCCAACCACAAGAATCTTGATCTCTAGCCTTCCCCAAGTTGCTTTCCACTCAAATCATCTTTCCACCATATCCAAATCTATGAGAGAGAGTTGAGTGTTGGGGAGACTATCATTTGAAGCAAAAGAGCAAGGAGTTCATCATCAACACACCATCTATTACCTTTTGGAGAGTGGTGTCTCCTAGATTGGTTAGGTGTCACTTGGGAGCCTCCGTCAAGATTGTGGAGTTGAACCAAGGAGTTTGTAAGGGCAAGGAGATCACCTACTTCATGAAGATCTACCCAAGTGAGGCAAGTCCTTCGTGGGCGATGGCCATGGTGGGATAGACAAGGTTTCTTCTTCATGGACCCTTCGTGGGTGGAGCCCTCCGTGGACTCGCGCAACCATTACCCTTCATGGGTTGAAGTCTCCATGAACGTGGATGTATGATAGCACCACCTATCGGAACCAGGCCCAAAATCTCCATGTCTACATTGCGTTTGTTCCATCCAAACTCCTCCCCTTTACCTTCATATGCAATGATTTACATTATGCTGCTATACTCTTAGAATTGCATGTGTAGGTTGATTGCTTGACTTGTGTTAAGTTTCTAAAATCTGCCAAGACTTAAAATTGGGAAAAGGCTAGATTTTTATTTGGTCAAGTAGTCTAATCACCCCCCTCTAGACATACTTTCGATCCTACAAGTGGTATCAGGGCTTTGGTCTCCATTTGCCTTGATTTCCATAGCTTTGGTGACAATAGCCTTGGTTTCACAACCTAGGAGAGTATGGCGTCTAGCGAGGGAAATTACCACCGTAGAGGTCCTTACTTTGATGGTACAAATTTTGCTAGTTGGAAGCATAAGATGAAAATGCATATTCTTGGACATAACCCCGCCATTTGGGATATTGTGTGTATTGGATTTCAAGGTGAATTCTTCCATGGGAGAGAACCAAATCGTGAAGCAACCGCGGAAGAGTTGAAGATGTTGCAATATAATGCTCAAGCTTGCGATGTCCTCTTCAATGGATTGTGTCCTGGAGAATTCAACAAAATCAACCGTCTTGAGAATGCAAAGGAAATTTGGGATACTTTGATTGATATGCACAAAGGTATCGACTCCATCAAGGTATCCAAGTTGGATGTGCTTCAAAGTCAACTTGAGAAGTTCAAAATGAAGGATGGTGAAGGTGTCGCTCAAATGTACTCTAGGCTTGCTCTCATCACAAATGAGATCGCCGGCTTAGGAAGTGAAGAGATGACCAATAGATTCATCATCAAGAAGATCCTAAGAGCCTTGGGTGGAAAATATGATACCGTGTGCACATTGATCCAAATCCAATTACAAAGATCTCAAGCCAACAGAAGTCATCGGTAGAATTGTTGCTCATGAGATGTCACTTAAGGATAAAGAAGAGCTTCACAACAAGTCAAGTGGCTCTTACAAAGCTTCATGTGATGCTCCTACATCATCAAGTGAGAAACAAGTCTTCAATGAGGAATTGAGCTTAATGGTGAAGAACTTCAACAAGTTCTACAATAGTAGAAGCAAAGAAAGAAGTTCCGAGTCAAGGTCCTACAATGACAAAAGATCTTCTAGTCGTGAACGCAATTGCTACAATTGTGGAAGACCCGGACACTACTCCAATGAGTGTACAGCTCCCTACAAAAGAAGAGAGGACTCACCTAAAAGGAGAAGCAAAAGGGAAGAATCACCTCACATGGAGAAAAGGAATAGAGATGATCATTATGAATGAAGAACCTCTCGCAGAAGCAAGGATTCGAAAAGGTAGGACAAGTCATCAAGGAGTTATACAAAACGAAGACATCAAGCTCATGTTGGTGAGTGGGTATCCTGTTCCGACTCCAACCACCACTCCGAGAGAAGTTACCACTCCGACTCTAAATATACTCAAGATGAAGGTGTTGCCGGTCTAGCACTTGTGTCAACCAACTCCTAAGACATATTTGACTCACCAAAGGGATTGGAGGATGCTTCATGGCTAAAGGCCCAAAGGTATCACACCCCGAGTATGTTGATTTCAATAGTGATGAAGATGATTTGCTAGGTGATGGTGATTTACTTGTTGACAACTCTAGTGATGAAAACTATGATGAACTTCCTATTAATCATGCTAATCAAGATAAAACGAATGATGATGATAAGAAGGAGATTCAGCGTCTAACTAAAGAACTAAACATTAAGTTAGGTCATGAAACTACCTTAGAAGATCATCGAGAGCGTTTAAAGACTCATGAGAAGCTACGCTTTGAAAAGCTCAATCTAGAGCAAGAGCATGGGTTCTTAAAAGCAATCATGATGATCTTCATAAGAAAAGTTCTTCTTACATTGCCAAGCATTTACTCTTGTCTACTTACATGCCACAAGTAAAATCTCGCAACAAGAGTAAGAAAGAGTCTTCTTCTAGTAGTAACAATAATCATGCTAAATCCAATATTGTTGCTTTTAGTAGTTCTCTTGATTCCACTAATGATTCTCTTAGCAAAGTTACACTTGAGCCAGAAAATAGCTTATTGAAGGGAATTATAGAGAAAGGTGTTTACAAGAGCCTTGCCGGAAGTAAACAATTTGAGGAAATTGTATGCAAGCAAGGAAGGCGCCGGAAGAATCAAGGTGTTGGTTTTGAACGAAACTTTAATGCCAATGGAGTTGAGTAGGAAGAAGATCAATACCCCAAGAAGAAATTTGTTCCTCAACAAGAGAAGTATGATCCTACTTCCTTTAAGGGGACACAAGCTCAAGATGATCTTCTACCACAAGACCACAAGCTAAAAGGCAAGGACAAGCTTCAAGAGGAGATTGATGCATTTGAAGAAGCTCCTAAGGCCTTGGTCAAGTGGGTTCCCAACACTACATCAAGTTCTACCTCATCAAGTACGACTACAACTCCAAGGATTCCCATCAAGATGATGTGGATGCCTAAGAAGAAGAACTAGAGAGTTCTTGGGCGTGACTCCTCCAACATACTTCACTCATATTCATTTTGGCAAGAACGAGTGCAATCAACTTTCACATCTTGCACTAGTTCAAGGAGTCACAAACCCTCTTGTTGGTAAGTCAAGGGACAAGGTAACCTAATGCTTTCATGGACATCCTCTTGTGTGTACTTCACTCTATGTCTATGGATATCCTTGTTTGTTCCTTGTGGGACTAACCCATGTAGGTATTGAAAGCGCAACTCACTCCAATGGATTGATCCAAATGATCTACATGAACATTGAGCATCTACATCTTCAACACCTACATGAAGTCATCATCGACAAAGCCCAAGGTTAGTTCATCCCTCTTAGGGGGGATATCACATCTAGGGGGAGCTTTACTCTAAGAATTGAGCTAAAGCAACTCTAATGGTGTGAACACAACAATGCTTTAGGTAAAAGTGGTAACCCCACTTGTGCTTAAACGATGAGTATGACCTATGATAAAATGTTCTCATTTGACTCCTCAGTCAATATACTCATATATATATGGCCTAGTCATCGCCAATTGCTTGATAGATGCTAGAGTGTTTGTGCATGCTTTGCCACATATTTCATTTGCCATCTTATTGTGTGAGCATGTTGAGTGCATATTTTTCTCATTCGAGGACATCCATTTGTTGCTTTGATTGTTTGGTCTTTTCCTTTGACAAATGGATAGACCATAATGCCTAAGTCCTCCCTCTAGCTATCTATGATTTTCTCGTCTCAAACTCTATTCATGCTACATCACAAAGTTTGATCAGGTCGGATTCGGACCCTCTGGGTGAGGAGCACTCGGAGCGACCGATTCGTCATAGACTTAAACTTTCAAAACCTCTCTATGTATTTTGTTCTGATAGATTCATTCCTTTAGGACATAACGAGTTCATTGAGTTGATCTAGTTTTTAATCTTGGTGCAGCCAATTTGAACCATTTGGTCACACCGAGTTGCAGAAACCGCTTGCGATTCTGCATCTCGGTGCCACCAAGTCGTTCCACTCAGTCACACTGACAATGTCTAGATATATATACCCACGGGTCAAATTTTGGAAATTTCTCCAAAACCCTTCACCTGCGCATATCCAGCTCTGCCGACTTGAGGTCTCTAGATCGTCTCCTCATCGCTAGCAACCCCCCACCACTGGTCTCCGCCACCGTCAACGGAAATCTCCGCCGCCGTTGTCACCGTAGCAAGCTCATCGCCAAGTTAGGGTATGAGTTCGATCCTTTGTGCTTTCTCACTCCAATTCTTAGCACAAAGACAATGCCATGATTCTTGCCACATATGAGATTATTCTGTCCAGCAAAAACTTCCTCTAGATTAGTTTTGATTCAAAAATTTAGGGTTAGGTTTCTGCCGAACTCATCTCGGACCGACTGAGTTTTAGCAATCAGCCTCACCGATTTGGCCTAGGCCATTGCACTTGTGATTTTCCATCTGACCGAAACTTATAAATCGGTGTGACCGAGTTCGAGTCTCAATGAAACCCTAGCA
The DNA here is from genome assembly GCA_034509565.1 of Triticum monococcum. NCBI lineage: Eukaryota > Viridiplantae > Streptophyta > Magnoliopsida > Poales > Poaceae > Triticum > Triticum monococcum. The sequence goes on from CM067841.1 coordinate 477,546,737, forward strand.
ATCTCGGAGTCACCGAACTATGTCTCGGTCTGACCGATTCCACTAGTTTAGACTCTAATATTGCTTCGGTGTCACCAATTTTAAAAAATCGGTAGCTCCGAAATGCTTTCTGTAGAAAATTAAAACTAAGTTTTTGACTCAATTGTTTTGCAAAATCTCTGCACTTTGTGATGCTCATCCACTCTATCTCAACTATATCTCTTCACAGGGTCAGCTTTCAGTGTCATCCATGTCAGACTAGAGTGACAACCAGAACAGATCTGAGGAACATGTTAACTTGAGTGAGGGCACTAGTCCCTCTGGCAGCTATGATGAGGGTAGCAAAAGCACCCCAAGTAACTTGCCCAAAGGAGGAACAAGGACAAGGAAGAAGGGAAATTCAGATTCTGAAGATGAGGACTATGTTGCTGTTGAGGAGGAAGTCACTTCAAAGAAAAAGGTTGTCAAGAAAGAGTTTGACACCACAGCTTCAACCAAGCCTGTATTGCACAAGAAAGCTCCTACAAAGAGAGTGCCAATGTCCAAATCTAGAGCCTCTACTCTTGAAGTCTCCAAGTCAATAGAAGAAGAGGCTGCTGGAGGCAAGAAAAGGAAAGAAAGGGTCAAGAAGACCATGGCTAGAGTTATTGGAAAGTCATCTATGATGATCCAATCAGATGAGGAAGAGGATGATGAAGAAGATGCTGCACCAGCACCCAAGACTCAAAAGTTGATGGGGGATGCCATCAAGTCAGGGGCTGCTCCATCAAAGCCCAAGACTGCTCCCAAGGCTGCTGCTCAAGCTTCTAAGTCTTCAGCACCAAAGAGATCTACCAGGAACATCCCTGCTACTGAGAAGAACGATAAGGCCCCAGTGCCTAAAGTGGAAGAAGAGGAAGAAGCCCAAGTTCTTAGCAAATTGAAGCCAAAGATTCCTGATCGTTATAATAATCATCTAGTTGCTGAGAACATGAAGGAAAGAAAAGATGCATGTCTCAGATTGTGGAGATAGTCAGGCCCCTATGCTGTGAGAAGAAGGACTGCTGTGGAATATAGGTTTCACACTAAGGAACAATAGGACTTCTATGAGACATTCCTTTTGGATAAGAAGCCCATTGTGTGTGACATGAAATGGGTGGATTGGAAGTACATTGAAAATAATGAAGATCATTTCCCTGACGTGCATGAGAGATTCAGACTCAATGGAGTTGACACTTTGGTTGGTCAAAATTGACCAAATGGAATGATGAGTTGATCATGCAGCTCTATTCAACGGCTCACTTCTACCCAGATGGGAAGATAGTTTGGATGACTGAAGGTACCAGGTACCTGTCTACTATTGATGAGTGGGCAAAGTTGATCAATGCCCCTAAAGAGCATGAGGATGGAATTGATGTCTATGCAAAGCCCAGGAAAGATCACAACTCCATGGCCCATATGTACAAGGAGATACCTGACAAAGCCTTGGAGACACACAAGCTAGGCTCAGTGTACTATCTGTTGTCTGGATTGGCCACCATGAACACTATATTGAGGCACACCTTGCTGCCCAAGTCAGGAGATCACAGGATGATCAAAGGCCACTCCATCAACTTGCTTCAAATGTTTCATGTGCCACAGAAATTCAAGGTGATGAGCTTGATAGTTGAAACAATCAAGAGGAGTGCAGCAAATCAAAAGAGATCATGTGGCTATGCTCCACACATTCAGATGCTCATCAACTCCAAGATGGGCAAAGGCATATATCTCCTAGATAAAGAGCACCTTCCCTTGAGGCCTGATCGTGAGGATAACATGATTGTCATGGATACTTCACATCCTACATTAGTAGAGGCTCAGTGAGGGAGTCCTGGATTAGGGGGTGTCCGGATGGCCGGACTATACCTTCAGCCGGACTCCTGGACTATGAAGATACAAGATTGAAGACTTCGTCCCGTGTCCGGAAGGGACTTTCCTTGGCGTGGAAGGCAAGCTTGGTGATACGGATATGCGGATCTCCTACCATTGTAACCGACTTTGTGTAACCCTAACCCTCTCCGGTGTCTATATAAACCGGAGGGTTTTAGTCCGTAGGACGACATTAACAACAACAATCATACCATAGGCTAGCTTCTAGGGTTTAGCCTCTCCGATCTCGTGGTAGATCTACTCTTGTACTACCCATATCATCAATATTAATCAAGCAGGACATAGGGTTTTACCTCCATCGAGAGGGCCCGAACCTGGGTAAAACTTCGTGTCCCTTGCCTCCTGTTACCATCCGGCCTAGATGCACAGTTCGGGACCCCCTACCCGAGATCTGCCGGTTTTGACACCGACATTGGTGCTTTCATTGAGAGTTCCTCTATGTCGTTGCCGTCAGGCTTGATGGCTCCTATGATCATCGATAGTGATGCTGTCCAGGGTGAAACTTGTCTCCCCGGACAGATCTCTGTCTTTGGCGGCTTTGCACTGCGGGCCAATTCACTTGGCCATCTGGAGCAGATCGAAAGCTATGCCCCTGGCCGTCAGGTCAGATTTGGAAGTTTAAACTACACGGCTGACATCCACGGGGACTTGATCTTCGACGAATTCGAGCCACTGCCGAGCGCGCCACGCTGCCACGACGAGCATGATCTAGCTTTGCCGCCTAACAGTGCCCTGAAGGCCGCACCCGCATCGGCTTCGACCCTTAATTCAGAGCCAATTGCACCGATCAAGGATGGGTGGTTGGACGCCGCCTCAGGGGCTGCGATCCTAACGGCGATCGAGCCGAACACCAGCCCCATACTCCGTGAGACTCGTGATTCCAAGGAGCCGGACTCCTCTCCGGACTCCGAACCATTCGCGCCTCTGCCGATCGAATCCGATTGGGCGCCGATCATGGAGTTTACTGCCGCGGACATCTTTCAGCACTCGCCCATTGGTGATATCATGAAATCACTAAAGTATCTCTCTTTATCAGGAGAGCCCTGGCCGGACTACGGTTAGCAAGGTTGGGATACGGACGATGAAGAAATTCAAAGCCCACCCACCACCCACTTTGTAGCCACTGTCGACGATTTAACCGACATGCTCGACTTCGAGTTCGAAGACATCGACGATATGGACACCGATGAAGGAGACGATAAAGAACCAGCGCCTATCGGGCCCTGGAACGCCACCTCGTCATATGACGTATACATGGTGGACGCACCAAAAGATGACGACGAGGAGCGGAAGGACGCACCGAAGGCTTGTTCCCTCGAAAAGCAGTCAAAGCGGCGACGCAAGCGCCACCCCAAATCCCGCCTGAAATAGCGATCACACAGACCCAGCGCTGGAGCAGGGCGAACCGCTGCCGGACAACAGCAATCCGGATAATCAAACCGAACAAACAAATCCTATCAAGGACAATGGTCTGGACGATGTAACGCCGGACAGGCACCCAGAGCAGCAGACTGCCCGTAAAAGGCTTGTTGCCACCGCGAGGAGTCTGAAAAAGCAGAAGCAAAGGCTGAAGGCTGCGCAAGACACACTCCACATCAGATGGAGCAAAACAGTCAACACAACAGTAGGGTATGGCGATAATCGCCCCCCCCCAAGAGCTACCCAAAGCGGAAGCTGCTACCCAAATTCGATGAGGAGGCATCAGACCCCCCACAACCAAATATCAACGCAGCCACCTGGTCGGATAGACGACCCCTCTACAAACGCAGAGCGGCATACAACTCCGCTCACAATACAATACGCGACCCATGCGAGGGCTCGCACCCAAAGGACGGCGCAACAAGATCCATCTATGGACCATGCAAGCACGCCCTAGCATACAATGCAACACAACAAACATCCGAACAACGCGGTACACCCAGCTACAGGGGTGCCGCAACCCCCTATGTTTCACCAATGAGGTGCTGGACCATGAATTTCCAAAAGGATTCAAGCCCGTAAGTATAGAGGCAAACGACGGAACAACAGACCCTGGGGTCTAGATTGAGGACTACATCCTTCACATCCATATGGCTCAAGGAGATGATCTCCACGCCATCAAGTACTTACCCCTCAAGCTCAAAGGGCCAGCTCGTCACTGGCTCAAAGGCCTCCCCGAAAGCTCCATTGGAAGTTGGGAAGAGCTCGAAGACGCCTTTCGGGCAAATTTTCAAGGGACTTATGTCCGGCCTCCGGATGCGGACGATTTGAGTCATATAACTCAACAGCCCGGCGAGTCAGCCCGAAAGCTTTGGAACATGTTTCTTACTAAAAAGAACTAGATTGTCGACTATCCGGACGCCGAAGCCTTGGCAGCTTTCAAGCATAGCGTCCGTGACGAATGGCTTGCCAGACACCTCGGCCAAAATAAGCCGAGAATGATGGCCGCATTAACAAACCTCATGACCCGCTTTTGCGCGGGTGAGGATAGCTGGCTAGCCAGATGCAGCACCAGCGACCCCAGTACATCTGAAGTTAGAGACGGAAACGGGAAATCACGGTGCAACAGCAATAACAAACGCCGGATTAAAGAAGACAACACGAAGGGCATGGCAGTAAATGCCAGATTCAAAAGATCTCGGCCAGGTCAAAAGCCGCCCCTAAAGGCACCAGGGATGAACTGTCCAGCCTCAACAAAATTCTGGACCAAGTATGCCAGATCCATAGTACCCCTGGTAAACCCTCTAATGATACCCACAGAGAATGTTGGGTCTTCAAGCAGTCCGGCAAGCTCAACGCCATACACAAGGGGGAGGATACACCAAGTGAAGACGAGGAAGAGCCCCCCAAGCAAGACACGGGGGAACAAAAGGAATTTCCACCAGAAGTCAAAACAGTAAATGTGTTACACGTGATCAGGGGAAAAACAACGCGACACTCCCAGGAAAATATACCCAAGTGCCTGTCACCGCGAAGTCCTGCCACTGGTCGTCTCAACTGATCACCTTCGACCATCGCGATTACTCAGCAAGTATCCGACATGCAAGATGGGCTGCCCTGGTATTAGACCCAGTAATTGGTGGATATCACTTCACACGAGTCTTGATGGACGGCGGCAGTAGCCTAAACCTAATATATCAGGATACAATCCGCGGAATGGGGTTAGACCCAACACAAATTCGCCATAGCAATACTACCTTTAAAGGAGTAACGCCAGGCCCAGGGGCTTGTTGTACGGGCTCCCTCTTACTACAAGTTATATTCGGCTCCCCCGGTAACTTCCGTCGCGAGCATTTAACTTTCCACATCGCTCCGTTTCAAAGTGGCTATCAAGCACTGCTCGGACGCGAAGCTTTCACTTGCTTTAATGCAATACCACACTATGCCTCCCTCACACTCAAGATGCCTGGTCAACATGGCATCATTAGAGTGCACGGAAATATCAAGCGATCTTTGCGCGCCGAAGAGAGTGCGGCTGCCTTGGCAGCCGCACACTAAAGGCGCCCGGACCAGTGAAAGCATCCAAATAGGTCATCAAGACCTTAGAAACAACTAATCAAGTCCGGCGCCGCTATTTATACCGAATAAGTGGTCACACCCCTATTTGTCAATACAAGGGGCTCAACGCGCGCAGACAAGTGGCAATTTCTTATCATCTTGAATTATACATGGTTTCTTTTAAAACTAGCTTTTTGCACGACAACTTTTTCACTCAAATTCCTCTCTTTTACAGACGATTATCGTGCTACACCCGTCCAGGATACGGCACAACGGAGACACAGGCGCAGACGTGCAACAGGGACCCGCTCAAAGGATTCTTTTTAGATTAAGACCCTGTGTAAACCTTTTTCACTGTCTCTTGTTGATACATATCCACCACTGAGAAGGATGCTGACGTCTTGGCATGTGGCCTCGCAAGAACAATGCACGTACTTGGTCACAAGGGGCTTCTTACAAAGGCCATTATTTAGGCCCGGTTTATACCACCAAGACCGAATACCTTAGGGAGTGTTCGGCGTCGCGAGTTTAGCCCTATATGCATCAGCTCCGAATCATTGTCTTTGGTCAAATGTTGGGTTTGCCCGGCTCTTGTGTTTTGGTGCCTTACGTTCTGCTTTACCGGCTAAGGTAGCACCAGGAGAACTACTGCGAATGTGCCCTGGTTCATCCGGACGAGTACCTCAGTAGAGAAAGCCGAAAACTGACTGTCATGATATAGCATGAGACTAGTCAACCACTCAATGACCTGTTGGAAAGATAGAATTCCTCCGCCTTAACGAAGGGCCGCCTTCCGGCCAGGCATGTACGCACCCCGGGATCGGGAGAGTGCGGAGCCACCAGGGGCTATCTAGTAGCCCCACTGTCAAACTCCTATGGCTAAGTGAAAGTGCTAAAGCATTATAGTCCGGTTGCCTCGCTCGCTCCGCTATCACCTCCTTAATAGGACCAAGATGTTGGGTTAAGTGTGAACGCATGTTTTTGCGAGCACCTACGCATTATATGCATGGGGGTTGAAGCCGACGGCTGCAATCTTTCAGGTTATACACATGTATACATAAACGGCCGCCCAAGAGGCATCATATTACTTTCAGGCAAAAGTATAAAAATAGCTTGATAAAACTTTATAAAAGCATTTTTGCTTACAATAAGATTACATATCACTCAAACATAATATTTTTTGAGCACTGGGTCTCTATCAAACGAGCACCCTCAAGAACTTCTTCAAAGTAGTGCTCAGCAGCCATTCGGCCTATCACCGAATCCCGCGCTGCAACAGTGGTGGCATCCATCTCCGCCCAACATGCTTTCACACGGGCAAAGGCCATCCGTGAGCCCTCTATGCACGCCGACTTCTTCATCGCATTGATGCACGGCACCACGTCAAGGAACTGCTGCACTAAGCTGAAATAGCTGTTCGGTTTCGGCCTTTCCGGCCATAGCTGATCCACAACAGACCTCATGGCGCGTCCGGACAACCTATTCAGTTTGGCCCATTCGGCTAATTGGCCAGTCAATGAAAGTGGACGCTCGGGAGAATGGAATTGTGTCCAAAACAGCTGGCCCACTTCACGGTCCGTTTGACCCTGGAAGTACTTGACCGCATCGGCAGCGCTCGCCGCCAAATCCATATACACATCCACTGAACTCCACAGCCGATCCAGAGGGGCATACCGTGGATCTCCGAACTTCCTCTGCAACATAAAGGATTTCCCAGCTACAATATCCCCGGCTTCCCGCAGTTCCTCCTTCTTTGCCCTCATAGCAGAGCGGAGGTCTTTTCTTGTCACAGCAGCCTTCTCAAGGTCCGATGCCTTCGCCTGGTTTTCCTTTTCAAGAACCCGGCAACGGTCGGCAGAGGCTTTTAATTCTATGGCCATCTTGGCCATCTTATCTCGGCTCTCGCCATGCGCAGCCTTCTCAACTTGCAACTCTTCGGCCGCCTTCAAAGCAGCCGCATTACCCAACCTCGCTTGTTCCTTGGCTTGGGCAAGTTCTGCCCGCAAGGCTTCAACAGTGGTAGCCTCATCTTCAGTCACAACATATTAAAGATACTGGCATCATGCTGCTCTTCCTATGTGGCATTTACCAGATAATGACACTTACCCTGTGCCTCGTCAAGCAATTTGTTAACAAGCTTGATGTCGGCGTCTGCCGCATCGAACCGCCATTCTAAATGGGCAAACTCGCTAGTCCGGTTAGCCACCGGAGCTTCCATCACCTGCACATAGAGGTAGTATGGTTATTACCTGGGAATATGATCCTCTGTTCGTCGTTGTTTCCGACGACAACCAGAGTCTCAGGGGCTACTATCTACACAGGGCACACCTAGCATGTGCAGGACTATCATACATCCTTTTACGTACCTCAAACCCTGTCAGTAGACTCATAAAAGCTTCATGCAATCCGCTTTCGGCGGATGATATTCTCTCCATCACCGTATTCATCAGCACATGGTGTTCATCTGGGATGGCCGCTCGCCCCACCAACTCCCTCAGAACATTCGATCGCACACTAGATGGTGCTGGACTCTTTTGTCTGCTCTCTTCGGGAGCCGGACACTGGGAGCTTCGGGGTCAAGGGGATTATCTTCCGGCCTCACCGGACTCAGGGAGGCCCTCCACGACGACACTTCAGGGTCACCCGCTTTCGGAGCGGAGTATCTTGGAGGAGGCGCTTCGCTCTCCATCATCTCTGGAGGAAGATCCCCCAAAGACGAGCTCATTTGAGAGGGGCTAAGGCCCGAACTGCAAAAATATATGCGGTGGTTATTCTCTCAGAAGAAAAAGATGGCATATCTGTACTATTAAAGTATTTCGGGTCACTTACGACTCGTGGGAGAATTGATCCCCCCGCGGACTTTGTGCGGCAACAGCGCCCCCCAAGGTAGGACCCTCTGTGAGAGACTTCTTCTCCCGTTTGGAAGCTTCGGCTTCCGAATCCCCGGGCGCAGTCCTTTTCCTCTTCTGGTCGTCTTCCTTCATGGAGACGCTCGCTCCCTCAGTTAGAATGGGCAGCGTTGGGGGCCCGCATCCGCCCGTATTATCCTCCACAGTATCTTCCTTCAAGGGCTCCGGGCAAGATGCGGTCTGGAGCATCTTTTCCAATACCGGATTTTCCAAACCCTCAGGGAGGGGGGCCGAACACCGAATCAACTTCGCCTTTGCTAGCCAGTCCTGGTCAAAAAGCGAACCCTCAGAAATAACTTCGTAACAAAGGACAGATAGTATGTTCGGCCGGAAGATACCTTACCTGTTCGGCGGCGCGGTTACTACTTAGGCCCATGTCCTCGGTAATTTCTAGACACTCCACCCGAGGTCCGAAGAATGACTTGTACGTCTCCTCATGCGTCAGGCCGAGAAAATTTTGAATGACACGCGGTCCCTCGGGATTGAACTCCCATAGGCGAAGAGGCCGGCGTTTGCAAGGCTGGACTTGATGAACCAGCATAACTTGTATTACCGCAACCAAACTGAAATCTCCATTGAACAGATCTCGAATGCGGCTTTGTAGTATAGGCACATCCTTGGCCAGACCCCAGCTCAGACCTCTGCTGATCCATGCCATCAGTTGTGGTGGAGGGCCCGAGCGGAAAACAGGGGCGGCCGCCCACTTGGCACTTCTAGGAGCCGTGATGTAGAACCACTCCTGTTGCCACAATTCAGACACCTCTGGTATGGAACCTTTGGGCCATGGAGCTCCCGTCATCTTGCGTATTGAGGCACCTCCACACGCTGCATGTTGCCCCTCGATCATCTTTGGCTTTACATCAAAGGTCTTGAGCCATAGGCCAAAGTACGGGGTAACCCGGAGGAAGGCCTCGCACACGACAATAAATGTCGTGATATGAAGAAAGGAGTCCGGAGCTAGATCATGGAAGTCTAGCCCATAATAAAACATCAAACCCCCGACGAAAGGATCCAGAGCAAGGCCTAGACCTCGGAGGAAGTGGGAGATGAACACAACATTCTCGTTGGGTTCAGGGGTGGGGATGGCCTACCGTCCGGGAGGCAGCCGATGCAAAATCTCGGCGCTCAGATATCTGGCCTCCCTCAACTTTTTGATGTCTTCTTCCATGAGGGAGGAAGGCACCCATCGGCCTTGAAGGCTAGATCCGGACATGACTAGAGGTTCGGAGCACCTGACCTGAACTTCGGGCGTTTGAGCTTGAGGTGGGGGAAGGATTCGATTGAGCATGGGAGGGAAAAATAAAAGCCTTGTCCCCTTTATAAAGAGGGTGAATATCAAGCATCCTCTCCGTGTCCGTTTGGGCTTGCCTATAATCTAGGAGTCCTAGAAGCGGTTGGGTTACCCACGCCCGTATTGATGAGAATCCCGGAATAAGGGGACACGATCTCTGCTTTAACAAGACGTGCCAAGGAAACCGCCTCACATGACACGCTGAGGTGGGATAATGAAACGACTCTGATAAAGGCTTGGCCGTGGTGTGTCACACTACAGAATGCGTCAGCAGATTAGATTTGTGTAAATATTATTCTCTCTATGGCAACATGTGGAAACTTATTTTGCAGAGCCGGACACTATCTTTGTGTTCAAAATCTTCTATGAAGTACTTGGAGGAGGAACCCGCCTTGCAATGCCGAAGACAATCTGCGCGCCGGACTCGTCGTCATTGAAGCCTCGTTCAGGGGCTACTGAGGGATTCCTGGATTAGGGGGTGTCTGGATGGCCGGACTATACCTTCAGCTGGACTCTTGGACAATGAAGATTCAAGATTGAAGACTTCGTCCCGTGTCCGGAAGGGACTTTCCTTGGCGTGGAAGGCAAGCTTGGCGATACGGATATGCAGATCTCCTACCATTGTAACCGACTTTGTGTAACCCTAACCCTCTCTGGTGTCTATATAAACCGGAGGGTTTTAGTCCGTAGGATGACATTAACAACAACAATCATACCATAGGCTAGCTTCTAGGGTTTAGCCTCTCCGATCTCGTGGTAGATCTACTCTTGTACTACCCATATCATCAATATTAATCAAGCAGGACATAGGGTTTTACCTCCATCGAGAGGGCCCGAACCTGGGTAAAACTTCGTGTCCCTTGTCTCCTGTTACCATCTGGCCTAGACGCACAGTTTGGGACCCCCTACCCGAGATCCGCCAGTTTTGACACCGACACTCAGGAGAAGAGAGAAAAAGCAAAAGCAGAGAAGGCAGCCAAGACACCAAGTGCTGAAGAGGCATCCCAGATATTTCTCAAGTCCAAACAAGTCCAAACAAGATCAACCTGGTTATCTCATTCAGGCTACTTTGAGGATTGAGAAAGGTTTGGCCACCCTAACTCAAAATCAAGAGAATCTTGAAAGGATTATCGAGACAAAAATACATGATTTAGATGTGAAGGTCACAGAAATACAGTGAACTGTGGAGAAGATTCAAGAAGAGATTGAAGACAGGGATGAGGGACCTACAACATATGCTTTTCAGCAAGTCCCAAGGGGAGCAAGGTCCATAGCTGTGCTAGTTTCTACTAGTCCCAGATCTATAGTGTCAGCACCTGCAGCTACCACCTCAGTTGCTCCTCCAGTTGCAACTCCACCAGCTCCTCAGACCTCTTCAGATGCATTCATTGTAGGACTCCTCTCCACGCCACCTTCGCACTTCGGAGCTCCCGGAGATCAGGCTTAGAGAGCCGCATAGCACTATGCATTTTCAAGCTTTTTGGTAACTTGTTGCCAAAGGGGGAGAAAGTGTATAGATCATAGGCTTCGAGAGAGAGTGTTTTGATTCTTTTTGCCTCTCTTGCTACTTTATTTGCTTGCTTGTTTGGTTGATACTCTACTTATTTCTATGTGATATACTTGTATGGTCATCTGCTTGATCATATCATACTTTAATGTTTGTGCCTGAATAATGATATTCTATCTCTTATGTATGATCATTCATGTCTTGCCTTGGTGATGAGTGCATATTCCATATTCTATCATTTTGAGCGCTCCACAAAGATGTATGTGACATGGAAAGCAAATTTTAAATAATGCACAAATTTAGGGGGAGCTCTTTCTTATCACATACTTCTCAAAGCAACGATGTATTTCATTCTTATTATCATTTGTCGAAGCTTTGATCTATATGTTTTCATCAATTACCAAAAAGGGGGAGATTGAAAGTGCAACTAATCCCTGTGTGGTTTTGGTAATTATTAACAACATATAGCTCATTAAACTAATATTCTTTCAAGATAATCATTTCAGAAAGTTCAATGATTGGCATGGCATGGACTAGATGTGGACCCCTCAAAATGCTAAGGACATATATTGGCAAAAGCTCAAGACTCTACATTTTCATTTTAGTGATCAAAGATCACATTGAGTCCATATGAAAAGCCAATACTATTAAAAGGGGATGAGGTGTTGCTTAATGGCTTGCTTGCTCAGAATGCTTAGTGGTATGGTCGAAAACCCCTCAACCACTTTATCATTTCCACATATGTCCTAAACCTAAAGTTCACTTGACATAGCCGTAGCCAGAAACCCTAATCAGTTCGGTCTCACCAATAGGGATCTCGGTCTCACCGAGATGGGATTGCAAACTCTCTATATCCCTTAGTAACGTTTCGGTCCAACCGATATGGGCGATCGGTCCCATCGAGTTCGCAATGCAAACTCTCTGTTTCCTTTTCGTAACATTTTAGTCTCACTGAAATGAGTGATCGGTCCCACTGAGTTTGCCTAACCAACTCTCTGTTTGCTTGCTACTGAAAAAGTAATCGGTCAAATCGAGATCAAGTTATGCCCTAACCCTAACGCATCGGTCCCACCGAGTTGATCATGTCGGTCCCACCAAAAAGCCTAACGTTCATATTTTGAGCCATATTGGTCTAACCGAGTTTCACTATTCGGTCCCACCGAGTTTGGTAAATTATGTGTAACGGTTAGATTTTGTGTGGAGGCTATATATACCCCTCCACCCTCCTCTCCATTCAAGAGAGAGCCATCAGAATGTGCCTACACTTCCACTACTCATTTTCTGAGAGAGAAACACCTACTCATGTGTTGAGACCAAGACATTCCAATCCAACCACAAGAATTCTTATCTCTAGCCTTCCCCAAGTTGCTTTCCACTCAAATCATCTTTCCACCATATCCAAATCTATGTGAGAGAGTTGAGTGTTGGGAGACTATCATTTGAAGCACAAGAGCAATGAGTTCATCATCAACACACCATTTATTACCTTTTGGAGAGTGGTGTCTCCTAGATTGGTTAGGTGTCACTTGGGAGCCTCCGTCAAGATTGTGGAGTTGAACCAAGGAGTTTGTAAGGGCAAGGAGATCGCCAAATTTGTGAAGATCTACCCAAGTGAGGCAAGTGAAGGAAATATGCCCTAGAGGCAATAATAAAGTTGTTATTTATATTTCCTTATATCATGATAAATGTTTATTATTCATGCTAGAATTGTATTAACTTGAAACTTAGTACATGTGTGAATACAAAGACAAACAGAGTGTACCTAGTATGGCTCTACTTTACTAACTCGTTAATCAAAGATGGTTAAGTTTCCTGACCATAGACATGTGTTGTCATTTGATGAATGGGATCACATCATTAGAGAATGATGTGATGAACAAGACCCATCCGTTAGATCAGCATAATGATCGTTTAGTTTTATTGCTATTGCTTTCTTCATGACTTATACATGTTCCTCTGACTATGAGATTATGCAAATCTTGAATACCGGAGGAACACCTTGTGTGCTATCAAATGTCACAACGTAACTGGGTGATTATAAAGATGCTCTACAGGTGTCTCCGATGGTGTTTGTTGAGTTGGCATAGATCGAGATTAGGATTTGTCACTTCGTGTATCGGAGAGGTATCTCTGGGCCCTCTCGATAATGCACATCACTATGAGCCTTGTAGGCAATGTGACTAATGAGTTAGTTACAGGATGATGAATTATGGAATGAGTAAAGAGACTTGCTGGTAACGAGATTGTACTAGGTATGATGATACCGACGATCGAATCTCGGGCAAGTAACATACCGATGCCAAAGGGAATGACGTATGTTGTTATGCGATTTGACCGATAAAGATCTTCGTAGAATATGTAGGAGCCAATATGATCATCCAGGTTCCGCTATTGGTTATTGACCGGAGATGTGTATTGGTCATGTGTACATATTTCTCGAACCCGTAGGGTCCCCACGCTTAATGTTCGATGATGATATATATTATGAGTTATGTGTTTTTGAAGACCGAAGTTTGTTCAGAGTCCCGGATGAGATGACGGACATGACGAGGAGTCTCGAAATGGTCGAGACATAAATAATGATATATTGGAAGATGTTATTCGGACACCAGATGAGTTCCGAGAGGTACCGGACAACTATCAGAGTGCCGGAGGGTTATCGGAACCCCCTGGGGTAACTAATGGGCCTTCATGGGCCTTAGTGGAGAGGGAGAAGGACCATAACGGGCTGGCCGCCGCCCCCACCCCCACCCCCTTGCAGTCCTAATTGGACTAGGGGAAGGGGGCGACACCCCCCTTTCCTTCTCCCTATCCCTTCCTTCTTCCTATTGGAAATATGCCCTAGAGGCAATAATAAAATGGTTATTATTGTATTTCCTTGTTCATGATAATTGTCTATTGTTCATGCTATAATTGTATTAACCGGAAACCGTAATACATGTGTGAATACATAGACCAGAACATGTCCCTAGTAAGCCTCTAGTTGACTAGCTCGTTGATCAATAGATGGTCATGGTTTCCTGACCATGGACATTGGACGTCATTGATAATGGGATCACATCATTAGGAGAATGATGTGATGGACAAGACCCAATCTGAAGCGTAGCACCAGATCGCGTAGTTCGTTTGCTAAAGCTTTTCTAATGTCAAGTATCATTTCCTTAGACCATGATATTGTGCAACTCCCAGATATCGTAGGAATGCTTTGAGTGTACCAAACGTCACAACGTAACTTGGTGGCTATAAAGATGCACTACAGGTATCTCCGAAAGTGTCTGTTGGGTTGGCATGAATCGAGACTGGGATTTGTCACTCCGTATGACGGAGAGGTATCTCTGGGCCCACTCGGTAATGCATCATCATAATGAGCTCAATGTGACTAAGAAGTTAGCCACGGGATCATGCGTTACGGTACGAGTAAAGAGACTTGCCGGTAACGAGATTGAACAAGGTATGGGGATACCGACGATCGATTCTCGGGCAAGTAACATACCGATAGACAAAGGGAATTGTATACGGGATTGATTGAATCCCCGACATCGTGGTTCATCCGATGAGATCATCATGGAACATGTGGGAGCCAATATGGGTATCCAGATCCCGCTATTGGTTACTGGTCGGAGAGATGTCTCGCTCATGTCTGCATGGTTCCCAAACCCGTAGGGTCTACACACTTAAGGTTCAGTGACACTAGAGTTGTTATGGGAAATAGTATGTGGTAACCAAAGGTTGTTCACAGTCCCGGATGAGATCCCGGACGTGATGAGGAGTTCTGGAATGGTCTGAAGGTGAAGATCGATATATTGGATGAAGGGTATTGGAGTACGAAATTGTTCCAGGGATATCGGGTAACGACCAGCGTGTCCGAAAGTTTTGTTGGAGGCCCCGACAAGTGTTGGGGGCCTTATGGGCCAAGGGGAAGGGGCACACCAGCCCACTAAGGGGCTGGGCGCCCCTCCCACCCCATCTCACGTAACCAAGAGAGGTGGGGGCGCCTCCCCTAGGGCAGCCTCCCCTCCTGGCTTGGGGGGCATGTCTCCTAGGGGTGGGGGCGCCCAAAACCCATCTAGGGTTCCCTCCATGGCCGCCGCCCCTCCCCTAGAAGGGATCTGAATGGGGCCGGCCCCCTCTCCCCTTCTCCTATAAATAGTGGGGGTGGGAGGGCTGCCAGAAGACGGAGACCCTTCCCCTGGCGCAGCCCCTCCCCCTCTCCTACACCTCATCCTCCTCTGTAGCGCTTGACAAAGCCCTGCCAGAGAACCACGAGCTCCATCACCACCACGCCGTCGTGATGTCGGAGTTCTCCCTCAACTTCTCCTCTCCCCTTGTTGGATCAAGAAGGAGGAGACGTTCCCGGGCTGTACGTGTGTTGAACGCGGAGGCGCTATAGTTCGACGCTTAGATCGGAATCGACCGCGATCTGAATCGCTGCGTGTACGAATCCACCAACCGCGTTCTTGTAACGCTTCCGCTTAGCGATATTCAAGCGTATGAAGATGCACTCTCTCTCTCTCTCTCATTGCTAGTATCTCCCAGATTAATCTTGGTGACACGTAGGAAAATTTTGAATTATTGCTACGTTCCCCAACAGTGGCATCATGAGCTAGGTCTATGTGTAGATTCTATGCACGAGTAGAACACAAAGCAGTTATGGGCGATGATTTGTTCAATTTTCTTACCGTTACTAGTCTTATCTTGATCCGGCGGCATTGTGGGATGAAGCGGCTCGGACCGACCTTACACGTACGCTTACGTGAGACTGGTTCCACCGACTGACATGCACTTGATGCATAAGGTGGCTTGCGGGTGTCTGTCTCTCCCACTTTAGTCGGATCGGATTCGATGAAAAGGGTCCTTATGAAGGGCAAATAGCTATTGGCATATCACCGTTGTGGTTTTGCGTAGGTAAGAAACATTCTTGCTAGAAACCCATAGCAGCCATGTAAAACATGCAACAACAATTAGAGGGCGTCTAACTTGTTTTTGCAGGGTATGCTATGTGATGTTATATGGCCAAAAGGATGTGATGAATGATATATGTGATGTATGAGATTGATCATGTTCTTGTAATAGGAATCACGACTTGCATGTCGATGAATATGACAACCGGCAGGAGCCATAGGAGTTGTCTTAATTTATTTATGACCTGTGTGTCAATGAAAACGCCATGTAATTACTTTACTTTATTGCTAACTGTTAGCCATAGTAGTAGAAGTAATAGTTGGTGAGGCAACTTCATGAAGACACGATGATGGAGATCATGACGATGGAGATCATGGTGTAATGCCGGTGACGATGGTGTTCATGCCGTGCCTCGAAGATGGAGATCAAAGGCGCAAGATGATATTGGCCATATCATGTCACTTTATGATTTGCATGTGATGTTTGTCATGTTTACATCATATTTTCTTAGAACGACGGTAGCATAAATAAGATGATCCCTCACTAAAATTTCAAGAAAGTGTCCCCCCTAACTGTGCACTGTTGCGAAGGTTCATTGTTTTGAAGCACCATGTGATGATCGGGTGTGATAGATTCTAACGTTCGCATACAACAGGTGTAAGCCAGATTTACACATGCGAAACACTTAGGTTGACTTGACGAGCCTAGCATGTACAAACATGGCCTCAGAACACAAGAGACCGAAAGGTCGAACATGATTCATATAGTAGATACGATCAACATGAATATGTTCACCGATGATGACTACTCCGTCTCACGTGATGATCCGACACGGCCTAGTTGACTCGGATCATGTATCACTTAGATGACTAGAGGGATGTCTATCTAAGTGGGAGTTCATTAAATAATCAGATGAACTTAATTATCATGAACATAGTCAAAAGGTCTTTGCAAATTATGTCGTAGCTTACACTTTAGTTCTACTGTTTAAGATATGTTCCTAGAGAAAAATTTAGTTGAAAGTTGATAGTAGAAATTATGCGGACTGGGGTCCGTCAACTGAGGATTATCCTCATTGCTGCGCAGAAGGCTTATATCCTTAATGCACCGCTCGGTGTGCTGAACCTCGAACGTCGTCTGTAGATGTTAGGAAACATATGACATACACGTTTTGATGACTACGTGATAGTTCAGTGCGTAATGCTAATGGTTTAGAATTGTGGCACCAAAGATGTTTTTGAAATGTCGTAGAACATATGAGATGTTGCAAAGACTGCAATTGGGATTTCAGACTAGTGCCCACGTCAAGAGGTATGAGACCTCTGACAAGTTTCTTAAGCCTGCAAACTAAGGGAGAAAAGCTCAATCGTTGAGCATGTGCTCAGATTGTCCGAGTACTACACTTGGTTGAATTGAGTGGGAGTTAATCTTCCAGATGAGATAGTGATGGTTCTCCATAGTCACTGCCACCAAGCTATTAGAGCCTCGTGATGAACTATAACATATCAGGGATAGACATGATGATCCTTGAGCAACTCGCGATGTTTGACACCGCGAAAGTAGAAATCAAGTAGGAGCATCAATTGTTGATGGTCAAACCACTAGTTTCAAGAAGGGCAAGGGAAAGATGGGATACTTCATGAAACGGCAAATCAGTTGCTGCTCTAGTGAAGAAACACAAGGTTGAACCCAAACCCCGAGACTAAGTGCTTCTGTAATGAGGGGAACGGTCACTGAAGCAGAACTACCCTAGATACTTGGTAGATGAGAAGGCTGACAAGGTCGACAGAAGTATTTTGAATATACGTTAACTTTACTAGTACTGCTAGTAGCACCAGTGTAATAAATACCGGTTCAGTTGCTAAGTGTTAGTAACTCGAAATAAAAGGCTGCGGAGACTAGCTAAAGGTGAGATGACGATATGTGTTGGAAGTGTTTCCAAGGTTGACGTGATCAAACATCGCATGCTCCCTCTACCATCGGGATTGGTGTTAAACCTAAATAATTGTTATGTCGTGTTTGTGTTGAGCATAGACATGATTGGATTATGTTTATCGCAATACAGTTATTCATCTGAGGAGAATAATGGTTACTCTGTTTATTTGAATAATACCTTCAATGGTCTTGCACCTAAAATGAATGGTTTATTGAATCCCGATCGTAGTGATACACATGTTCATGCCAAAAGATATAAGATAGTAATGATAGTACCACATACTTGTGGCACTGCCATTTGAGTCATGTTGGTATAAAATGCATGAAGAAGCTCCATGTTGATGGATCTTTGGACTCACTCGTTTTTGAAAAGATTGAGACATGCGGACCATGTCTATTGGTAGATATGCATGAAGAAACTCCATACAGATGGATCGTTTGGACTCACTTGATTTTGAATCACTTGAGACATGCAAATCATACCACATGGGCAATATGACTGAAAGGCCTCGTTTTCAGTAAGATGGAACAAGAAAGCAACTTGTTGGAAGTAATACATTTTGATGTGTGCAGTCCAATGAGTGCTGAGGCACGCAGTGGATATCGTTATGTTCTTACTTCACAGATGATTTGAGTAGATGCTGAGCATATTTACTTGATGAAACACAAGTCTGAATTACTGAAAGGTTTAAGTAATTTCAAAGTGAAGTTGAAGATCGTCGTGACAAGAGGATAAAATGTCTATGATATGATCATAGAGATGAATATCTGAGTTACGAGTTTGGCACACAATTAACACATTGTGGAAATTGTTTCACAACTAATATCGCCTGGAACACCATAGTGTGATGGTGTGTCCGAACATCATAACTGCACCCTATTGGATATGGTGCATACCATGATGTCTCTTATCGAATTACCACTATCGTTTGTGGGTTAGGCATTAGAGACAACCGCATTCACTTTAAATAGGGCACCACGCAATTCCGTTGAGACGACTCCGTATGAACTATGGTTTAGAAAAACCTAAGCTGTTGTTTCTTAAAAGTTTGGGGCTACGACGCTTGTGTGAAAAAGTTTCAGGCTGATAGGCTCGAACCCAAAGTGGATAAATGCATCTTCATAGAATACCCAAAACAGTTGGGTATACTTCATATTTCAGATCTAGAAGCAAAAGTGATTGTTTCTAGAAATGGGTCCTTTCTCGAGGAAAAGTTTTTCTCGAAAGAATTGAGTGGGAGGATGATGGCGACTTGATAGGTTATTGAGCCGTCACTTCAACTAGTGTGTAGCAGGGCACATGAATTTGTTCCTGTGACACCTACACCAATTGAAGTGGAAGCTTATGATAGTGATCATGAAACTTCGGATCAAGTCACTACCAAACCTCATAGGTCGACAAGGATGCATACTACTTCAGAGTGGTACGTAATCCTGTCTTGGAAGTCATGTTACTAGACGACTATGAACCTACGAGCTATGGAGAAGCGATGGTGGGCCCGGATTTCGACGAATGGCTCAAGGCCATAAAATCTGAGAGAGGATCCATGTATAAAAACAAAGTATAGACTTTGGAAGAACTACTTGATGGTCGTAAGGCCGTTGGGTGCAGATGGATTTTAAAAGGAAGACGAACAATGATGGTAAGTGTCACCATTAAGAAAGCTCGACTTGTCGTTAAGATGTTTTCCGACAAGTTCAAGGAGTTGACTACGATGAGACTTTCTCACTCGTAGCGATGCTAAGAGTCTATTGGAATTCTGTTAGCAGTTACTGCATTATTTATGAAATCTTGCAGATAGGATGTCAAAACATTGTTTCCTCGACGATTTTCTTGAGGAAAGGTTGTGTGTGATACAACCAGAAGGTTTTGTCAATCCTGAAAGATGCTAACAACTATGCAAAGCTCCAGCAATCCTTCTAAGGACTGGAGTAAGCATCTCGGAGTTCGAATGTACGCTTTGATGAGATGATCAAAGATTTTGGGTTTATACAAAGTTTATGAGAAACTTGTATTTCCAAAGAAGTGAGTGGGAGCACTATAGAATTTTTGATGAGTATATGTTGTTAACATATTGTTGATCAAAAATGATGTAGAATTTCTGGAAAGCATACATGGTTATTTGAAAAGTGTTTTTCAATGGAAAACCTGGATTAAGCTACTTGAACATTGAGCACCAAGATCTATAAGTGTAGATAAAAAACACTTAATAGTACTTTCAAATGAATACATACCGTGACAAGATTTTGAAGGAGTTCAAAATAGATCAGCAAAGAAGGAGTTCTTGGCTATGTTACAAGGTGTGAGTATTGAGTAAGACTCAAGACCTGACCACGGCAGAAGAGAGAGAAAGGACGAAGGTCGTCCCCTATGCTTTAGATGTAGGCTCTACAGTATGCCATGCTGTGTACCGCACCCGAAGTGTGCCTTGCCATGAGTCAGTCAAGGGGTACAAGAGTGATCCAGGAATGGATCACATGACAGCGGTCGAACTTATCCTTAGTAACAAGTGGACTAAGAAATTTTCTCGATTATGGAGGTAGTAAAAGAGTTTGTCGTAAAGGGTTACGTCGATGCAAACTTTGACACTAATCCGGATGACTCTCAGTAGTAAACCGGATTCGTATAGTAGAGCAGTTATTTGGAATAGCTCCAAGTAGTGCGTGGTAGATGCATCTACAAGATGACATAGAGATTTGTAAAGCACACATGGATCTGAAAGGTTCAGACCCATTGACTAACAAACCTCTCTCACAAGCGATATATGAACAAACCCCATGGGTGTTGGATTCATTACAATCACATGGTGATGTGAAGAAGATTATTGACTCTAGTGCAAGTGGGAGACTGTTAGAAATATGCCCTAGAGGCAATAATAAAATGGTTATTATTGTATTTCCTTGTTCATGATAGTTGTCTATTGTTCATGCTATAATTGTATTAACCGGAAACCGTAATACATGTGTGAATACATAGACCACAACATGTCCCTAGTAAGCCTCTAGTTGACTAGCTCGTTGATCAATAGATGGTAATGGTTTCCTGACCATGGACATTGGATGTCATTGATAACGGGATCACATCATTAGGAGAATGATGTGATGGACAAGACCCAATCTTAAGCATAGCACCAGATCGTGTAGTTCGTTTCCTAAAGCTTTTCTAATGTCAAGTATCATTTCCTTAGACCATGATATTGTGCAACTCCCGGATACCGTAGGAATGCTTTGGGTGTACCAAATGTCACAACGTAACTGGGTGGCTATAAAGGTGCACTACAGGTATCTCCGAAAGTGTCTGTTGGGTTGGCATGAATCGAGACTGGGATTTGTCACTCCATATGACGGAGAGGTATCTCTGGGCCCACTTGGTAATGCATCATCATAATGAGCTCAATGTGACTAAGAAGTTAGCCACGGGATCATGCGTTATGATACGAGTAAAGAGACTTGCCGGTAACGAGCTTGAACGAGGTATGGGGATACCGACGATCGAATCTCGGGCAAGTAACATACCGATAGACAAAGGGAATTGTATACGGGATTGATTGAATCCCCGAGATCGTGGTTCATCCGATGAGATCATCGTGGAACATGTGGGAGCCAATATGGGTATCCAAATCCCGCTATTGGTTATTGGTCAGAGAGATGTCTCAGTCATGTCTGCATGGTTCTCGAACCCGTAGGGTCTACACACTTAAGGTTCAGTGATGCTAGAGTTGTTATGGGAAATAGTATGTGGTTACCGAAGGTTGTTTGGAGTCCCGGATCAGATCCCGAACGTGACAAGGAGTTCCGGAATGGTCCAGAGGTGAAGATCGATATATTGGACGAAGGGTATTGGAGTCCAGAATTGTTCCAGGGGTATCGGGTGACGACCAGTGTGTCCGAAAGTGGTTTCGGAGGCCCCAGCAAGTGTTGGGGGCCTTATGGGCCAAGGGAAAGGGGCACACCAGCCCACTAAGGGGCTGTGCGCCCCTCCCACCCCATCTCACGTAACCAAGAGAGGTGGGCGCACCTCCCCTAGGGCAGCCTCCCCTCCTGGCTTGGGGGGCAAGTCTCTTAGGGGTGGGGCGCCCAAAACGCATCTAGGGTTCCCTCCCTGGCCGCCGCCCCTCCCCTAGATGGGATCTGAAAGGGGCCGGCCCCCTCTCCCCTTCTCCTATAAATAGTGGGGTGGGAGGGCTGCCAGAAGACGGAGACCCTTCCCCTGGCGCAGCCCCTCCCCCTCTCCTACACCTCATCCTCCTCTGTAGCGCTTGGCGAAGCCCTGCCGGAGAACCATGAGCTCCATCACCACCACGGCGTCGTGCTATCGGAGTTCTCCCTCAACTTCTCCTCTCCCCTTGCTGGATCAAGAAGGAGGAGACATTCCCGGGTAGTACGTGTGTTGAACACGGAGGCGCTGTTGTTCGACGCTTAGATCGGAATCGACCGCGATCTGAATCATTGCGTGTATGACTCCACCAACCGCGTTCTTGTAACGCTTCCGCTTAGCGATCTTCAAGGGTATGAGGATGCACTCTCTCTCTCTCTCTCTCTCGTTGCTAGTATCTCCTAGATTGATCTTGGTGACACGTAGGAAAATTTTGAATTATTGCTACGTTCCCCAACACTTCCCCCTTCCACCAAGTGGAATCCCACTAGGACTTGGAGTCCTAGTAGGACACCTCTCTCTTGGCGCGCCATACAGGAGCTGGCTGACCTTCCCCTCTCCTCATTTATATACGGGGGCTGGGGGCACCCTAGAACACACAAGATCAATTGTCTTAGCCGTGTGCGGTGCCCCCTCCATAGATTACACCTCAGATCGTATTGTCGTAGTGCTTAGGTGAAGCCCTGCGCAGATCACATCATCAACACCGTCATCACGCCATCGTGTTGATGGAATTCATCTACATCCCCGAACCTCTGCTGGATCAAGAGCTCGAGGGACGTCATTGTGCTGAACATGTGCAGAACTCGGAGGTGTCATGCATTCGGTACTTGACCGGTTGGATCGTGAAGAGTACGAGTACATCAACCGCGCTAGCATAACGCTTCCGCTTTCGGTCTACGAGGGTACATGGACACACTCTCCCCTCTCGTTGCTATGCATCTCCTAGATAGATCTTGCATGACTGTAGGATTTTTTTTGAAATATTGCATTCCCCAACAGTGGCATCCGAGCCAGGTCTATGTGTAGATGGTATATGCATGAGTAGAACACAAAGAGTTGTGGGTGATATATTCATACTTCTTACCACCAACGTCTTTCTTTGATTCGGCGGTATTGTTGGATGAAGCGGCCCAGACCGACATTACATGACCGCGTTCATGAGACTGGTTCTACCGACGTGCTTCGCACACAGGTGGCTGGCGGGTGTCTGTTTCTTCAACTATAGTTGAAACGAGTTTGACTACGACCGGTCCTTGTTGAAGCTTAAAAGAACACACTCGACAAAAAATCGTTGTGGTTTTGATGCGTAGGTAAGAACAGTTCTTGCTAGAAGCCCGTAGCAGCCACGTAAAACTTGCAACAACAAAGTAGAGGACGTCTAACTTGTTTTTGCAGGGCATCTTGTGATGTGATATGGTCAAGACGTGATAAGATATAAATTGTTGTATGAGATGATCATGTTTTGTAGAAGTTATCAGCAACTGGCAGGAGCCTTATGGTTGTCGCTTTATTGTATGAAATGCAATCGCCATGTAATTGCTTTACTTTATCACTAAGCGACAATGATAGTCGTGGAAGCAATAGTTGGCGAGACGAAAACAATGCTACGATGGAGATCAAGGTGTCAAGCCGGTGACGATGGAGATCATGACGGTGCTTTGGAGATGGAGATCAAAGGCACAAGATGATGATGACCATATCATGTCACATATTTTGATTGCATGTGATGTTTATCCTTTATGCATCTTATTTTGCTTAGTATGGCGGTAGCATTATAAGATGATCCCTCACTAAATTTGAAGGTGCGAGTGTTCTCCCTGAGTATGCACCATTGCTACAGTTCGTCGCACCGAGACACCACATGATGATCGGGTGTGATAAGCTCTAAGTTCACATACAATGGGTGCAAGCCAGTTTTGCACATGTAGAATACTCGGGTTAAACTTGACGAGCCTAGCATATGCAGATATGGCCTCAGAACACTGAGACCGAAAGGTCGAAAGTGAATCATATAGTAGATATGATCAACATAGTGATGTTTCACCATTGAAAACTACTCCATCTCATGTGATGATCGGACATGGTTTAGTTGACATGGATCACGTGATCATTTAGATGACTAGAGGGATGTCTATCTAAGTGGGAGTTCTTAAGTAATATGATTAACTGAACTTTAATTTATCATGGACTTAGTACCTGATAGGATTTGCATGTCTATATTGTTGTACTTCAATGGCCTGTGCTACCGTTCCCTTGAATTTTAATGCGTTCCTAGAGAAAGCTATGTTGAAAGATGATGGTAGCAACTACACGCATTGGGTCCATAAGTTGAGGATTATCGTCATTACTACATAGAATAATTACGTCCTGGAAGCACCGCTAGGTGCAAGACCCGCTGCAGGAGCAACTCCAAATGTTATGAACGTCTGGCGGAGCAAAGCTGATGACTACTCGATAGTTCAGTGTGCCATGATTTATGGCTTAGAATCAGGACTTGAAAGACGTTTTGAACGTCATGGAGCATATCAGATGTTTCAGGAGTTGAAGTTAATATTTCAAGCAAATGCCCGAATTGAGAGATATGAAGTCTCCAATAAGTTCTATAGCTGCAAGATGGAGGAGAATAGTTCTGTCAGTGAACATATACTCAGAATGTCTGGGTACCACAAACACTTGACTCAACTGGGAGTTAATCTTTTTGATGATAGTGTCATTGACAGAGTTCTTCAATCACTGTCACCAAGCTATAAAAGCTTCATGATGAACTATAATATGCAAGGGATGGATAAGACAACTCCCGAGCTCTTTGCAATGCTGAAGGCTGCGAAGGTAGAAATCAAGAAGGAGCATCAAGTGTTGATGGTCAACAAGACTGCTAGTTTCAAGAAAAAGGGCAAAGGGAAGAAGAAGGGGAACTTCAAGAAGAACAGTAAGCAAGTTAATGCTAAGGAGAAGAAACCCAAATCTGGACCTAAGCCTGAAACTGAGTGCTTCTACTGCAAAGGGACTGGTCACTGGAAGCGGAACTGCCCCAAGTATTTGGCGGATAAGAAGGATGGCAAAGTGAAAGATATATTTGATATACATGATATTGATGTGTACCTTACTAATGTTCGTAGTAGCGCCTGGGTATTTGATACTGGTTATGTTGCTCATATTTGCAACTCGAAACAGGGGCTACTGATTAAACGAAGATTGGCTAAGGACGAGGTGACGATGCGCGTGGGAAATGGTTCCAAAGTTGATGTGATCGCCGTCGGCATGCTACCTCTACATCTACCGTCAGGATTAGTTTTAGACCTAAATAATTTTTATTTGGTGCCAGCGTTGAGCATGAACATTATATCTGGATCTTGTTTGATGCGAGACGGTTATTCATTTAAATCAAAGAATAATGGTTGTTCTACTTATATGAGTAATATCTTTTATGGTCATGCACCCTTGAGGAGTGGTCTCTTTCTGTTGAATCTTGATTGTAGTGATACACATATTCATAATATTGAAGCCAAAAGATGCAAGGTTAATAATGATAATGCAACTTATTTGTGGCACTGCCGTTTAGGCCATATTGGTGTAAAGCGCATGAAGAAACTCCATGCTGATGGGCTTTTGGAATCACTTGATTATGAATCACTTGATTCTTGCAAACCATGCCTCATGGGCAAGATGACTAAAACTCCATTCTCCGGAGCAATGGAGTGAGCAACTGACTTATTGGAAGTAATACATACAGATGTATGAGGTCTGATGAGTGTTGAGGCTCACAGCGGGTATCGTTATTTTCTGACCTTCACAGATGATTTGAGCATATATGGGTATATCTACTTGATGAAACATAAGTCTGAAACATTTGAAAAGTTCAAAGAATTTCAAAGTGAAGTGGAAAATCATCATAACAAGAAAATAAAGTTTCTATGATCTGATCGTGGAGGTGAATATTTGAGTTATGAGTTTGGTATTCATTTGAAACAATGTGGAATAGTTTCACAACTCACGCCACCTGGAACACCACAGCGTAATGGTGTGTTCAAACGTCATAACCGTACTTTATTAGATATGGTGTGATATATGATGTCTCTTACTGATTTACCGCTATCGTTTTGGGGTTCTGCTTTAGAGACGGCTGCATTCACGTTAAATAGGGCACCATCTAAATCCGTTGAGACAACACCATATGAATTGTGGTTTGGCAAGAAACCTAAGTTGTCGTTTCTTAAAGTTTGGGGCTGCGATGCTTATGTGAAAAGGATTCAACCTGATAAGCTCGAACCCAAATCAGAGAAATGTGTCTTCACAGGACAACCAAAAGAGACTGTTGGGTACACCTTCTATCACAGAACCGAAGGCAAGATTTTCGTTGCTAAGAATGGATCCTTTCTAGAGAAGGAGTTTCTCTCAAAAGAAGTGAGTGGGAGGAAAGTAGAACTTGATGAGGTAATTGTACCTTCTCCCGAATTGGAAAGTAGTTCATCACAGAAATTAGTTCTAGTGATTCCTACACCAATTAGTGAGGAAGCTAATGATGATGATGATCATGAAACTTCTGATCAAGTTACTATTGATCCTCGTAGGTCAACCAGAGTATGACCCTCACCAGAGTGGTATGGTAATCCTATTCTGGAGGTCATGTTACTTGACCATGATGAACCTACGAACTATGAGGAAGCAATGATGAGCCCAGATTCCGCGAAATGGCTTGAGGCCATGAAATCTGAGATATGATCCATGTATGAGAACAAAGTTTGGACTTTGGTTGACTTGCCCGATGATCGGCAAGCAATTGAGAATAAATGGATCTTCAAGAAGAAGACTAACACTAACGGTAATATTACTGCCTACAAAGCTCAACTTGTTGCAAAAGGTTTTTGACAAGTTCAAGGGGTTGACTACGATGAGACCTTCTCACCCGTAGCGATGCTTAAGTCTGTCCGAATCATGTTAGCAATTGCCGCATTTTATGATTATAAAATTTGGCAAATGTATGTCAAAACTGCATTCCTTAATGGATATCTTAAAGAAGAGTTGTATATTATGCAACCAGAAGGTTTTGTTGATCCAAAAGGTGCTAACAAAGTGTACAAGCTCCAGTGATCCATTTATGGACTGGTGCAAGCCTCTCGGAGTTGGAATATACGCTTTGATAGTGTGATCAAAGCATATGGTTTTATATAGACTTTTGGAGAAGCCTGTATTTATAAGAAAGTGAATGGGAGCTCTGTAGCATTTCTAATATTATATGTGGATGACATATTGTTGATTGCAAATAATACAAAATTTCTGGATAGCATAAAAGGATACTTGAATAAGAATTTTTCAATGAAAGACCTCAGTGAAGCTGCTTATATATTGGGCATCAAGATCTATAGAGATAGATCAAGACGCTTAATTGGACTTTCACAAAGCACATACCTTGATAAAGTTTTGAAGAAGTTCAAAATTGATAAGTCAAACAAAGGGTTATTGCCTATGTTACAAGGTGTGAAGTTGAGTTAGACTCAATGCCCGACCACTGCTGAAGATAGAAAGAAAATGAAAGCCATTCCCTATGCCTCAGCCAAAGGTTCTATCATGTATACAATGCTGTGTACCAGACTTGATGTGTGCCTTGCTATAAGTTTAGCAGGGAGGTACCAAAGTAATCCAGGAGTGGATCACTGGATAGCGGTCAAGAACATCCTGAAATACCTGAAAAGGACAAAGTATATGTTTCTCGTTTATGGAGGTGACAAAGAGCTCATCATAAATGGTTACGTCGATGCAAGCTTTGACACTGATCCGGATGACTCTAAGTCACAAACCGGATACGTATTTATATTGAATGGTGGAGCTGTCAGTTGGTGCAGTTCCAAGCAGAGCATCATGGTGGGATCTACGTATGAAGCAGGGTACATAGCTGCTTCAGAAGCAGCAAATGAAGGAGTCTGGATGAAGGAGTTCATATCTGACCTAGGTGTAATACCTAGTGCATTGGGTCCAATGATAATCTTTTGTGACAATACTGGAGCAATTGCCTTGGCGAAGGAATCTAGATTTCACAAGAGAATCAAACACATCAAGAGAGGCTTCAATTCCATCTGCGATCAAGTCAAGGAGGGAGACATAGAGATTTGCAAGATACATATGGATCTGAATGTAGCAGACCCGTTGACTAAGCCTCTCTCACGAGCAAAACATGATCAGCACCAAGACTCCATCAGTGTTAGAATCATTACTATGTAATCTAGATTATTGACTGTAGTTCAAGTGGGAGACTGAAGGAAATATGCCCTAGCGGCAATAATATAGTTGTCATTTATGATACCGACGATCGGATCTCGGGCAAGTAACATACCGATGAAAAAGGGAATGATGTATGTTCTTATGCGGTTTGACTGATAAAGTTCTTCGTAGAATATGTAGGAGCCAATATGAGGATCCATGCTCCGCTATTGGTTATTGTCCGGAGATGTGTCTCGGTCATGTCTGCATAGTTCTCGAACCCGTAGGGTCCGCATGCTTAATGTTCGATGACGATTTGTACTATGAGTTATGTATTTTTGATGACCGAAGTTTTTTAGGAGTCCCAGATGAGATCACGGACATGAAAAGGAGTCTCTAAATGGTCGAGACATAAAGAATGATATATTGGACGATGTTATTCGGACACCGGATGAGTTCCGAGATGTACCGAATAACTATCGGAGTGCCGGAGGGTTATCGGAACCCCCCCGGGGAACTAATGGGCCTTCATGGGCCTTAGTGGAGAGAGATAAGGGCCACAAGGGGCTGGCCGCCCCCCTTGTAGTACAAATTGGACTAGGGGAAGGGGGTGGCGCCCCCTTTCCCTTTCCCTCTCCCTCTCCCTTCCTTCTTCCCCCTTCCTACACCAAGTGGAATCCTACTAGGACTTGGAGTCCTAGTAGGACTCCTCTCTCTTGGAGCGCCCTACAGGAGCCGGCCGGCCTCCCACTCTCCTCCTTTATATACGGGGGCAGGGGGCACCCTAGAACACACAAGATCAATTGTCTTAGCCATGTGCGGTGCCCCCTCCATAGATTACACCTCAGATCATATTGTCGTAGTGCTTAGGCGAAGCCCTGCGTGGATTACATCATCAATACCGTCATCACGCCGTCGTGCTGACGGAACTCACCTACATCCCCGAATGTCTGCTGGATCAAGAGCTCGAGCGATGTCATCGCGCTGAACGTGTGCAGAACTCGGAGGTGTTGAGCGTTCGGTACTTGATCGGTTGGATCATGATTGGATCACGAAGAGTACGGCTACATTATCCATGTTAACATAACGCTTCCGCTTTCGGTCTACGAGGGTACGTGGACAGACTCTCCCCTCCCGTTGCTATGCATCTCCTAGATAGATCTTGCGTGATCGTAAGATTTTTTTTGAAATACCGCGTTCCCCAATAGGAAGTCCTTTGTGGGCGATGGCCATGGTGGGATAGACAAGGTTGCTTCTTCGTGGACCCTTCGTGGGTGGAGCCCTTCGTGGACTCGCGCAACTGTTACCCTTCGTGGGTTGAAGTCTCCATCAACGTGGATGTATGATAGTACCACCTATCGGAACCACGCCAAAAATCTCCGTGTCTACATTGCGTTTGCTCCCTCCATACTCCTCCCCTTTACCTTCACATGCAATGATTTACATTCCACTGCTATACTCTTAGAATTGCATGTGTAGGTTGATTGCTTCACTTGTGTTAAGTTGCTAAAATCTACAAAGACTTAAAATTGGGAAAAGGCTAGATTTTTATTTGCTCAGGTAGTCTAATCACCCCCTATAGACATACTTTCGATCCTACAACGGCCTCTGGTCCTCTTCGCCGACACCTTCCTTAACCCTACCGGAGCCGCTTTGCCGACACCATCGCCAACCCTACCGGAGTAGCTTCGCCTATACCATTCTCAACCCTACCAGGGCCACTTTGCCAACTCAGAAGTCCACAGCCTCAGATCCGCTTCGTCGCACCCTCGTCCAACCTACTCGAGCAGCTTCTGACGCCTCGTCCACGGCCGCAGATCCGCGTCATCGACACCATCCTGAACCCAACCACCGGAGCAGCTTCACCGACTCCCTCGTCCACGGCCTCAAATCCACTTTGCCCACACCGTAGTCCCCCCTACCAGAGCCGCTGCACAAACACCCAACTCCACGGTTCTAGATCTCCTTACCCGACCCTGACAGCCAGCACAACGTCGTGACCCTTGACGTTTCTAACCTGATTCTCACCGTCTGGCAAGATGCCAATCATCCGCCACGGCCTAGGTACTTGTCACCTTTAAACCCGTCCAGCATCACCTACCCAATGTACTTCAAATATACTAACAGGTCGTTGTTACATGTTATGCAGCAGGCAAAAACTACAAGGACAATGTTTCTTCTTGATCTAATAGCTTGGCCAACCAAGATCCTGGACTGAGGCATTGCTATGATCTTGTAAGTGCATCTCTCTCTTTCTCTCTTGTATTGTTGTGTTCCTACCAGCGTGCTTTGCTAGGATTTTCGACCAGTACTCCCTTTATGCAGACAATGATTTCTACTACTGGCTGCTAAATTACATATGTAGCTGTCATACATGATACTACCTCCGTTCCTAAATATAAGTCGTTCTAGAGATTCCACTATAGGCTACATACAGAGAAAAATGAGTGAATCTACACTCGAAAATGTATCTATATACATCTCTGTATGTGGTCCATACTGGAATCTCTATAAAGACATATATATAGCAACAGAGGTAGTACATTACACAAAATCATAGGTGGCATGTAGGAATTCTAGTGCACTACATTAGGTTCCCTTAGAGTGCCTGCTAGTCCAGCACGCAGAGTCATGGCTAGTTTATGCTATGCACAAAATCGTTAATTGGTGGTTTAAATATGTGCAAGGGATATGCAATGTATTATCATGTAGATATGTCTGAAATTAGTTGTGTTAACTTGCAGATAGGGTTACGCAATGAAGAAGTACAAGCTGTATGTTGCAATTTCATGGAACATCGCAAAAAAGGAGAGGCAGCGGTGAGCCTATACAGTGTGCTACGGTAGGTCACTCCGGCCCAGTTCTTTTGCAGGATTCTCCCAGAATCTGCCCCTCTCTAGCCTCTCCTAGAATCTTTGACCCCCTTTTGTTTTACAATCCTACCTAATCAGACCCTAGCTAGATAGGATTGTAAAACAAATGGGCTCAAAGATTCTGGGAGAATCTGGGTAGGGGTTGGTGACCCACAAGTATAGGGGATCTATCGTAGTCCTTTCAATAAGTAAGAGTGTCGGACCCAACGAGGAGCAGAAGGAAATGACAAGCAGTTTTCAGTAAGGTATTCTCTGCAAGCACTGAAATTATCGGTAACAAATAGTTTCGTGATAAGGTAATTCGTAACGGGTAACAAGAAACAAAAGTAAACAAGGTGCAGCAAGGTGGCCCAATCCTTTTTGTAGCAAAGGACAAGCTTGGACAAACTCTTATATAAAGGAAAGCGCTCCCGAGGACACATGGGAATTATCATGAAGCTAGTTTTCATCATGCTCATATGATTCACGTTCGTTACTTTGATAATTTGATATGTGGGTGGACCGGTGCTTGGGTACTTCCCTTCCTTGGACAAGCATCCCACGTATGATTAACCCCCTCGCAAGCATCCGCAAGTACGAAAGAAGAATTAAGGTAAACCTAACCATAGCATGAAACATATGGATCCAAATTAGCACCTTACGAAGCAATGCATAAACTAGGGTTTAAGCTTCTATCACTCTAGCAACCCATCATCTACTTATTACTTCCCAATGCCTTCCCCTAGGCCCAAACAATGGTGAAGTGTCATGTAGTCGCCGTTCACATAACACCCCTAGAGGAAAGACAACATACATCTCATCAAAATATCGAACGAATACCAAATTCACATGACTACTTATAACAAGACTTCTCCCATGTCCTCAGGAACAAATGTAAGTACTCACAAATCATATTCATGTTCATAATCAAAGGATAATTAATGTGCATAAAGGATATGAACATATAATCTTCCACCGAATAAACCAACTAGCATCAACTACACGGAGTAATCAACACGATTAGCAACCCACAGTTACCAATCTAAGGTTTGAGACAAAGATCGGATACAAGAGATGAACTAGGGTTTGAGAGGAGATGGTGCTGGTGAAGATGTTGATGGACATTAACCCCCTCCCGATGAGAGGATCGATGGTGATGACGATGGTGACGATTTCTCCCTCCCGGAGGGATGTTTCCCCAGCAGAACAGCTCTGCTGGAGCCCTAGATTGGTTCCGCCTCGAGACGGTGGCGCTTTGTCCTGGAAGCTTCCTTGTGATTTTTCCAGGGCAAAAGACACCTTATACCAGAAGATGGGCATCGGGGGGCTTCCAGGTGGCCCATGATGTAGGGGGCACGCCCGGGGGGTAGGGCGCACCCTCCACCCTCGTGGACAGTGGGTGGCCCCCCTCTGGTGCTTTCTTTGCCCAATATTATTAATATATTCCAAAACTGTCCTTCGTGGAGTTTTAGGACTTTTGGAGTTGTGCAGAATAGGTCTCTAATATTTGCTCCTTTTCCAGCCCAGGATTCCAGCTGCTGGCATTCTCCCTCTTCATGTAAACCTTGTAAAATAAGAGAGAAAATGCATAAGTACTGTGACATAATGTGTAATAACAGCCCATAATGCAATAAATATCGATATAAAAGCATGATGCAAAATGGACGTATCAACTCCCCCAAGCTTAGACCTCGCTTGTCCTCAAGTGGAAGCCGATATCTAAAAATATGTCCACATGTTTAGAGATAGAGGTGTCCATAAAATAAAATACGGACATGAGGGCATCATGATCATTCTTAGAATAGCAACACACACACACACACACACACATATATATATATATATATTTTCATATGATTTCTTATGCTGAAGTAACAATCTATTCACAATGTAAAGTATGAATCAGAAACTTCAGTGAAAAACTAGCAAACTATAATCTCAGTCATTGAAGCAATTGCAATTTACCATAACATCGGAAAGAGTCAATATAAGAGCTTTTCAGCAAGTCCACATACTCAACTATCATTTAGTCTTTCACAATTGCTAACACTCACGCAATACTTATGGGTATGAAGTTTTAATCGGACATAGAGAAAGAGCTTATAGTTTTGCCTCCCAACCTTTTACCTCAAGGGTAACATCAACAATAATGCTTTATGAAAACCCACATCCAATTGGATATATATATCAGGATCTTTACAGCACATAGTGCTTGCAAAAGGATAAAGTGTAAAAAGGAAAGGTGAAAATCACCATGACTCTTGTATAAGGTATAAGACAAAAATATAAGATAGGCCCTTCGTAGAGGGAAGCAGAGGTTGTCATGTGCTTTTATGGTTGGATGCACAAAATCTTAATGCAAAAGAACATCACTTTATATTGCCACTTGTGATAGGGACCTTTATTATGCAGTCCATCGCTTTTATTTCTTCATATCATAAGCTCGTATAAAGCTTGTTTTCTCCACACTAATATATCATACAAATTTAGACAGAAATTTTTACTGCTTGCAACAATGACAACTTACTTGAAGGATCTTACTCAATCCATAGGTAGATATGGTGGACTCTCATGGCAAAACTGGGTTTAAGGATCTTTGGAAGCACAAGTAGTATCTATACTTGGTGCAAAGAATTTGGCTAGCATGAGGGGGAAAGGCAAGCTCAACATGTTGGATGATCCATGACAATATAATTTATTTCAGATATAGGAAAACATAACCCATTATGTTGTCTTCCTTGTCCAACATCAACTTTTTAGCATGTCATATTTTAATGAGTGCTCACAATCATAAAAAGATGTCCAATATAGTATATTTATATGTGAAAACCTCTCTTCCTTTATTACTTCCTATTAATTGCAACGATGACCAATACTATGTTTGTCAACTCTCAACAACTTTTATTCATCATACTCTTTATATGTGATGTCATTACTCTCCATAAGATCAATATGCTCTCTTTATTTCTTTTTATTCTTTCTTTTTTCTTTTATTCCCTCAAAATCATAGCAAGATAACCAAGCCCTTGACTCAAGACTAATCTTTATTATATATAGCTCACGTACTCGATTACATAGATAAGGATCAACACAAAAACTCAAAGCTAGATCATACTAAACTTTATTCTACTAGATCAAGATATAACCAAAAGGATCGAACTAAGAAAACGGGAAAGATAGAAGTGTGATGGTGATACGACACCGGGGCACCTCCCCCAAGCTTGACAATTGCCAAGGGGAGTGCCCATACCCATGTGTTTATTTCTCTTTCTTCGGAGGTAGTGATGATTGAGTTGTTGATGACGTAGGCTTCTTCCTTAATTTGCGCTTGAGGATAGAATTTTTCTCCCTTAGGTCATCGATCTCCTGCTCAAGGCTAAATATCTTTTTGCTTAGTTCCTGTTTGTTCTCCTGCAAGAGGCGAAGAGGGATAAACTCGATCTTAGGTTTCTTTGCTCTATCAGGGAGGCTTGACTTTTTGAATTCCACATGCATGTCCCCAGGTTGAGGTAATGGGACTTCATCTTCATTTGAGCTCGTCTCCGCCTTACCCCTAGGGTCATAGTCTTCTTCTTCCCCCATGGTCCAACCGCAATGCTCCAAGTCCCCGTAGACCTTAGGGTCTGCAAGGTAATCAGCCACATAGCTTTCTCCCTCCAAATCCGGGGACGACATATTGCTCTAATCTACTGCAGAAACAACTAAAACAAAAATAGAGGATTTTGTCGTGGTACGGTGCTCAAAACCTTCAGGAGATTATATAATGAATTTTTACTGACCAAAAGAAGTATCATGCAAGAAAACAGAGTCCGGAGGGCACACAAGGTGCCCACGAGGCAGGGGGGCGCGCCGTCCACCTTTGTGGATGCCTCGTATCCCTTCCGGACTACTTCTTATTTTCCTATTTTTTAAATATTCTAAAACGGAGAAAAATTGCTATTAGAACTGTTTTGGAGTTGGTTTACTTACCGTACCACATACCTATTCCTTTTGGGAGTCTGAAACGTTCTGGAAAGTGTCCCTTATGTACTCCTCCGGGGTTACGGTGTCAATACCATTGGTTTCAACATTTATGGGATTACCTGAGATATAATGTTTGATTCTTTGACCGTTCACTGCCTCCGGATTTGTGCCTTCGAGGTTGTTGATTTTTTATGGCACCGGAATGATAGACCTCCTTGATAACGTAAGGACCTTCCCATTTAGAGAGGAGTTTTCCTGCAAAAAGTCTTAAACGAGAGTTGTATAGCAGAACAAAATCGCCTGCATTAAACTCACACTTTTGTATCCTTTTGTCATGCCATCTTTTAACTTTTTCTTTAAACAGTTTGGCATTCTCATAGGTCTGGGTTCTCCACTCATCAGGTGAGCTAATGTCAAATAGTCTCTTCTCACCAGCAAGTTTGAAATCATAATTGAGCTCTTTAATGGCCCAATATGCCTTATGTTCTAGTTCAGGAGGTAAGTGACATGCTTTTCCATAAACCATTTTATATGGAGACATACCCATCGGATTTTTATATGCAGTTCTATAGGCCCATAATGCATCATCAAGTTTCTTGGACCAATTCTTTCTAGATCTATTAACAGTCTATTGCAAAATTAATTTAATCTCTCTACTACTCAGTTCTACTTGACCACCAGATTGTGGGTGGTATGGAGATGCAATTCTATGATTAACATCATACTTAGCAAGCATTTTACAAAAAGCACCATGAATAAAAATGTGAACCACCATCAGTCATTAAGTGTCTAGGGACTCCAAGCCTCAGAAAAATAACTTCTTTAAGCATCTTAATAGAGGTGTTATGATCACCACTACTAGTTGGAATAGCTTCTACCCACTTAGTAACGTAATCAACAACAACTAAAATATGTGTATACCCATTAGAGGAAGGAAACGGTCCCATATAATCAAAGCCCCAAACATCAAATGGTTC
The DNA here is from genome assembly GCA_034509565.1 of Triticum monococcum. Lineage (NCBI taxonomy): Eukaryota > Viridiplantae > Streptophyta > Magnoliopsida > Poales > Poaceae > Triticum > Triticum monococcum. Next base: position 477,582,794 of record CM067841.1, read on the forward strand.
AATAACAAGTGAACAGTTCATATGCATTTCTTGACGTCTACTAATATTACCAATTCTTTGACATTCATCACAAGACAAGACAAACTTATAGGCATCCTCGAAAAGAGTAGGCCAATAAAAACCAAATTGCAATACCTTATGTGCAGTCATATCTCCAGCGTGGTGTCCTCCATAAGCCTCGGAGTGACACTTGCATAGGATCCGTTCCTGTTCATGCTCAGGTACGCAACGTCTAATAACACCATCTACTCCTTCTTTATAAATGTGTGGGTCATCCCAGAAGTAATGTCTTAAATCATAGAAAAACTTTTTCTTTTGCTGGTATGTGAAACTAGGTGGTATAAATTTAGCAACAATGTAATTAGCATAATTAGCATACCATGGAGCAGTACAAGAAGCATTTATGACAGCTAATTGTTCATCAGGAAAACTATCATCAAAAGGGACTGGGTCATCAAGAACATTTTCTAACCTAGATAAGTCGTCTGCAACGGGGTTCTCAACTCCCTTCGTATCAATAATATGCAAATCAAATTCTTGTAGCAAGAGAACCAATCTAATAAGTCTAGGTTTAGCATCTTTCTTTTCCATAAGGTATTTAATAGTAGCATGATCATTGTGAATAGTTACTTTCGAATCAACAATATAAGGTCTGAACTTATCACAAGCAAATACAACTGCTAAAAATTCTTTTTTAGTAGTAGCATAATTTCTCTGGCATTGTCTAGAGTTTTACTAGCATATTGGATAACATTTAATTTCTTATCAACACATTGTCCAAGAACAACACCTATAGCATAATCACAAGCATCACATATAATTTCAAAGGGTAAATTCCAATCAGGTGGCTGAACAATAGGTGCAGAAATCAAGCCTTTCTTAAGTATTTCAAATGCTTCTACACAATCATCATCAAAGACAAAAGGAACATCTCTTGTAAGAGATTAGTCAGAGCCTAGAAATTTTTGACAAGTCTTTAATGAACCTCCTATAAAAACCGACATGACCAAGGAAACTTCTTATACCTTTAATGTCCTTAGGACACAGCATCTTTTCAATAGCATCAACTTTAGCTTTATCAACTTCAATACCTCTTTCAGAAATTTTATGCCCCAAGACAATACCTTCATTTACCATAAAGTGGCACTTCTCCCAATTCAAGACAAGATTAGTTTCTTCATACCTCTGCAAAACTCGATCAAGGTTGCTTAAGCAATCATCAAAAGAAGTTCCATACACGGAGAAATCATCCATAGAAACCTCAACAATCTTTTCACAAAAGTCAGAGAATATAGAAGTCATACATCTTTGAAAGGTAGCAGGTGCATTACATAAACTAAAAGGCATACGTCTATAAGCAAAGGTACCGAAAGGGCAAGTAAAAGTGGTCTTTTCCTGATCCTCTTTCGACACAGGTATTTGAGAGAAACCAGAATAAACGTCTAGAAAGCAAAAATGTGTATGTTTGGATAATCTTTCTAGCATTTGATTAATAAAAGGTAAAGGGTAATGATCCTTTCTAGTAGCTTTATTTAATTTGCGGAAATCAATTACCATTCTATAACCTATAACAATTCTTTGTGGGATCAATTCGTCTTTATCATTAGGAACAACAGTAATACCTCCCTTCTTAGGGACACAATGGACAGGACTTACCCACTGACTATCAGCAACATGACAAATTATACCTACCTCCAGAAACTTTAGTATTTCATTTCTTACCACTTCTTTCATCTTAGGATTTAACTGTCGTTGGTGATCACCAACCGGTTTAGCGTCTTTCTCCAATTCTATTTTGTGCTGGCATAGAGTGGGACTAATGCCCTTAAGATCATCAAGAGTATATACAATAGCAGCATGGTGCTTCTTTAGAGTTTTCAATAATTTCTCTTCTTCCTGCTCTGAAAGGGTAGCACTAATAATAACAGGATATATCTTCTTTTCATCAAGATAAGCATATTTAAGAGTATCAGGTAATGGTTTAAGCTCAAACACAGGATCACCCTTGGGTGGAGGAGGATCCCCTAGAATTTCAATAGGCAAGTTGTGTTTCAAAATAGGTCCCTGTTTAAAGAATACTTCATCTATTTCCATTCTTTCATTCATAAACATATCATTTTCATGGTCTAGAAAATATTGTTCTAAAGGATCATTAGGAGGCACGGCAATAGAAGCAAGACCAATAATTTCATATTTACTAGGCAAATCTTTATCTTGGGGTTGTCTACAAAATTTAACAAAATTAAATTCATGAGACATATCCCCTAAACCAACAGTAACAATATCCTTTTTGCACTCTATCTTAGCATTAACAGTATTCAAGAAGGGTCTACCAAATATAATGGGACAAAAGTCATCTAGTGGGGAAGCAAGAACAAGAAAATCAGTAGGACATTTAATTTCCCACACAAGACTTCAACACACTACAAAAAAAGACACATCAGTGACATTTTGGGCCGAACGAATTTGTTTTCTATCATACATATGACACTTCTATGACGATAATTGTGACAAAACCCGGTATCATCATAGATGTGTTGGGCTCCTACTTCTATGACAAAAATCATGACAGAAAATGGGCTTTTCGTCCTGGGCGGGCCGGAGACGCAGCTGCATGACATTCTTTGGGCCGTCCATGACGGAAAAAATCATGGTAGAAGCGAGGGCGATGAAAATTTCGGGGAGTTCCCAGTTACGGTGGGAGGTCAGGGGCCGAGCGATGCGCATTTCTCTCGTGCACATACGCGCATGTGTGCGAGGCATTGGCTCTAACTGAACCCGAGCGAGGCGTTGGGCTCTAACTAAACCCGAGCTATTGCACTGCAGGCTACATGTTAGTGAACCCGAGCGATTGATCGATGGCTGTTAACTGAACCCGATCGAGCGATTCCTTTGCTACTGCTGCTAGCCGATCGATGCTGCCTCTGGGATGAACAGTGAGCGTTGCGGGGGGTTTTGGATGAACAGTGAGCGGTGGCGTTGCCTCTGGATGAACAGGACCCCGTGGTGTGGAGGGCTGGATGAACAGTAGACGATGGTGGGGTGCCCGTGGAGGGGTGGTTGAACAGGACCCCGTGGTGTGGAGGGCTGGATGAACAGTAGACGGTGGAGGGGTGGTTGAACAGTAGCCGGTGGAGTAGTGCGCAGTGGAGGCTGGATGAACAGGAGCCCGTGGAGGCTGGAGGAGGTCGACGGTAGCCCGTGGAGGCTGGAGGAGGTCGACGGTGGAGATGAACAATATCTCGTGGAGTCCCGTTTTGCGGTACGCCACACCCCTCCCGATGAACAGGACCCCCGTTTCGACAGTAGGAGGTCCGTTTCGTCCGTTTTGTGGTACGCCACACCCCTCACGATCAACAGGACCCCCGTTTCGACCGTAGGAGGTCCGTTTCCTCAATTTGCGGTACGCCACACCCCTCCCGGTCAACAGGTCCCCCGTTTCGACCGTAGGAGGTCCGCTTCCTCCGTTCTGCGATACGCCAGGCCTCGTTTCCATCACCTGTTCCGTCCAAGCCCTCCCGATGAACATGACCACGCATTCCGTTCCGACCTAGCCGGTTGGCTTCCACGCGTTCCGTTATCTCCCGATGAACACGACGCATTCCGTTGCCTCCCGATGAACACGACGCATTCCGTTGCCTCCCGATGAACACGACGCATTTTGTTGCCTCCCCATGAACATGACACATTCCGTTGCCTCCCCACGAACACGACGACAACGCTGTTTCTCCGTTCCGACCCAGCCATGTACACGAGCCCTGGCCATACGTATGCGCGAGTAGGCGTTCGAGACCCTGCCCATATGTACACATACGTGGTCGTATTTTCTTTCTTGCACCCTGGCCGCTGTACGTACGTGTACATGCTACGTGCGCGCCTCTACTACGACACGTGCGCACCTCTACTATGACACGTGCGTGCCTCTACATCGACCAGTATGTAGGTACACGTTCGCGACCAGAATGACAACGTTACGTACGCTTCGACCAGGTGGGTCCCGACTGTTAGGCACTTCCTTGCGTGCGAAGATGTAGCTGGTGGGTCCCAGCAGTCAGGGGGGCGAATCGTTTTTTTGCCTGGACGCACTTCCTTGCGTGCGAAGGTGTAGCTGCTGGGTCCCAACAGTCAGGGGGGGGGTCGAATTGTTTTTTTGCCCGGACACACTTCCTTTCGTGCGAAGGTGTAGCTGGTGGGTCCCAGCAGTCGGGGGCGAATCGTTTTTTTTCGGACACACTTCCTTGCATGCGAAGATGTAGTTGGTGGGTCCCAGCAGTCAGGGGGGCAAATCGTTTTTTTCCCGGACGCACTTCCTTGCGTGCGAAGATGTAGCTCGTGGGTCCCAGCAGTCATGGGGCGAATCATTTTTTCGCAAAATATGGTGGCCCGTTCGGTGGGTCCCCGCTGTCAGGTGGAGGAATAATTATTTTGCGCATAATAAGGAGGCACTTCCTTGCGGCTGTCGTGGACCCAACTGCCAGCCTCTCCATGTACAGTCCACGTCTGATGGAAGTCGTTCCTTGACCACGTTGACCACGCCGCGCCGAGAGCACCCGGGCAATGGACGATGGCGAGGCCTAGGAAGGGGACGACGCGGAGCCAGGGAAGACGCGGTAGTGGATGCACACGCGGAGAGGAGTATGAGGGATCACTGGTTTGGCTGCGCTGCCGTCGCCGCAGAATAACAGGGGGTGTGGGGGAGTGGAGGGATGGCCTGGCCAGCGGTGGGAGTAGTAGGGGGCGGTGAGGCCTCCACGGCAACACAACCGGCCACGGGAGGCAGGAGCAGGCGGCACGACCGGCGCTGCTTTGGGCGACTGGAGCAAGAAGACCAGAGGTTGAAGAAGCACGACGGCCGTTGGATGGACATCGTACGGTCACTGCAGCTAGAATCGTTTATATTGACTAAGTTGACAAAGCCCTTGGTACGTCAACTTAGTAGGCCCACAGGTCAGCTTCCGAAAGGGTGTGCCCCAGATGTCAGGGGGAGGAATCATTTTTTGGGCGGGTGAAGCTAGAATATCCGAGATTGAAGAAGAAGCACGGCATCCGTTAGATGGACATCCAATGGCCACTGCTGCTAGAACCGTGTGTTGACTATAAGTTGACAAAGCCTTGCATATGCGTCAACTCTGTTTTTTTAGGGGACGCGTCAACTTAGTAAGGCTAGAAGTGTGTGGCAGAGAACTTATAGCCCATTTGAGATTTGTAAGAATGTGTAGCCCATTTTTGAATTCTAATGGAATTTACTACAGCCCATTTACAGTTTGTTAAAAGTACAACCCATTTCAACCAACCATTCAAGATAGAATTCAATAAAATTTCCCACATTTTGATGGGATCCGAAATATTTTTATCCCAAAATTTCTAGTCGGATTAAATACAATTTCAATATAAATTTATATTATGTAAAAATCCAACGAAACATTGCGCTTGCAATAATTAATGAAATTAAAATTTTCAATATCCAAAAATAATATTTTATAAAGTAATCACGTGTTTGGTGCATTTTTTTATAGTTACTACCCAGTTTTTATAATTACATCCCATTTATTATTTCTTAAAGCCCATTTTCTTGTTAAGCCTAATGCATCCCTCCTAGGAAAGATTTGCAGCCCAGCACGGTGGATAATAACAACTTGACCTTGCCTGGGTATTCCTAAAAAAAGTATAGCTGGGCTAGCCATTTTGAGCTTGAAAAAAATTAATATCTGGGCTGGATATCTGGCCTGGGCTAGACGGGCCACAGCCCGCCCAGTTAATACCTGCAGTGATGTTTTCGTTGTTGTTTAGAGGTGAAAAATTATTATCTGGGCTAAACATCGAAAAACTCTACAGAGCTCACACCTCAAAAACACAAATACTGCTCGAGCTGCTTGGTCCCAGCTATCGGCCGGTTCTTGTGCAATTCTCTCGTTTATTGACTACTACATAGGTTGACAATGGTGTGGGACCGTGATGTCAGGAAACCAGGAGGAAGCAAAATAAATTATAGTTATATATATATATATATAATAAGGAGGCACTTGCGTACGTGAGGCTATGGACCTGGTGGGTCCCCATTGTCATCCTCTCCAAGTAAAGTCATCTCCTTGCCTGCGCGCACTTTCCGCCTGAAACAGTCAGCGCCGCCCGCACCGCTTCCTGGTGCAGGCGATGGCTCTGCCTTCAAACTACACAAGTGGCGTCCGTCCGTCCATCTGCCGCCCACATTAATGATACACGGTGGCCGAGGGGGCTACTCCGGCGCCACACGTCTGTCCCACCGCCCGCCCACCATTGCTATATAAACCGCTGCGCCGGCCATAGCCGCAGTCATCCGCATTCGTTCCCTTTCTCCTGTCCACACCACTACTGCCCACCATGGCTTCCTCGCGCTCCAGCGCTCTTCGGGACGGGCGGACGATGGACCATAAGGAGATGGCAGCCATTGCTGCCGACCGGCTGGCCGGCAGGCAGCCGGAGGACGACGACGTCCCAATGGAGAACATGGTAGTTGACGATCCGGCACTAACCCCCTCCTCCGCGCCATCCTCGCTGGTGCATTGCACCATGACCATCGGCGAAGCCCGTGCCCAATATATGGACAGGGTGTGGCAGATGCGTGAGGAGCAGTTCCGGGAGGCACAGGCCGACGCTGCCTACAACCACCATATCCTCCAGGAGCACCTGCAGGTGGAGGAGCAGATCACCGCGGAGCAGGCGCAGTAGGAGGCGCTGCTCGACTCGTACCGCTCCGCCCGCAAGGGCCTCCTCGAGCGCTGGCGGTACCGCATGCGGGTGGCGGAGGCTGCGACCGCCTACAAAGAGACTAGCAAAGAGGGCGAGGCGTTGCTTTGCGAGACCGAGGACGAGGCAGAGGACAATGCCGGCTCCGATGAGTCCCCGCTCCACTGGCGTCGACAAGGCCCTGCTCCGCCGAGGCCCTACGGCACCAACAACAAGGCAGAGGACACCGCCGGCTCCGCCGAGGCCCCGCCCCACCAACAACGAGGCAGAGGACATCGCTGGCTCAGTCGAGGCCCCACCCTGTCGGCAACGTGGGGGAGGATTTCCACCGCTCCGTTGAGGTGTCGCCTGCCGGCAACGAGATAGAGGACATCGCCTGCTCCGCCGAGGCCATGCCCCGCTGCCAACGAGGCCGCGCCACACAGAAAACAAGGAAGAGTAGAACACGGTAGGTCGCCGCCGCTCGGGACCAAGTAAGGCCACCGCTGCTACCCTCAGGTTGAAGCCAAGCTTGGCGGGTTGACCATTGACGGCCCGTTAGCTTCTTGGTGGCGACGTGGAGTCGGAGAGCTGCACTGGAGAAGAACGCTGCTTCTACTTAACTGCTGGTGCAGTTGGCCGTCTGACACGTGGGCCCAATGGGCCACATGTCATTTACGCAAGTGCACCTGCAGTTAAGTCACTGAAGCTTCTGTTCGGCTCAGCGGGACACAGGTGGGTAGCTTCGGTTAATTAATTATATCTCCAGTGCACCCCTTTTTAGTTGAAGAATGTATGAAATGTAATGAAATCTGGCATGTTTATATGAAATCTGACCGTGTATGAATGAATTTATTTCTATTAGTTCTAATTCCTGTATCACTGGCATTGGATGAACATGCAAAACAATACGTACTAGCATTATTCCCAGGGTGATCACCTCGTTTGCAGCAGTTTCACATGTACTCCCTCCGATCCTTTCTAGCCTGCATAAACGTTTTGTCTACAGTCAAAGTATCTCTACTTTGACCAATCTTATACAAAAAAGTATGCACTTTCACAATGTGCAAAGTAAAAAGGAATAGAAGGAGTACAAAGAGTTTGAGCAGCTTTTTAGCGTTTCTGTACATTGCAATCAAACACACAGGCCTGGCAATTCATAGAGAACATTCAAAACAATCGATGATTATGCATCTCAACGGCTCACACGTTAGAGGCAATATTTACTTCACAACTAAATAATAAAGAAAAAATTGATCGACGCTGCTAACAGCAAAGGGCATCCCATTCAAAAATATCAAACACATGTCTTGCTAAAATCAATGAGCAAAATTTGACAAGGTTGTCCCATACCAAAATATCAAATGCCTACGATTGTGGAATGGGCAGGGTTTGCCATCCATTCGGACATTGACATGGCACCTCGTGCTAAATAAACCAGCTGTTCTTTTTGTGCAGTTCCACCAAAATCAACCAAATCCGCGTGTAGCTTGTATGATTTCGCCCTTATATGTTGCAACGCCTCGAACTTATCAGCACCTCCTTTCTTGTGGTGGAAATGAATGATTCGGTGTATTCATGAACATTTTGTGCAGTTCCCATTGAAATCAAGCTGAGCACCCCTGTTTGCACAAATACAAAAAAGTGATTAGTATAAAGCAAATTGTACTATAATTGACAGTTTCAACAGGCACATACATGGTCCATGTAGAGCACACTTTTAGAAAAATGGAACTCAACAGAAAGAATCCTAGAACAACATTGTACTCGTGCATCACAACAAAAAAATGGAGATTTGTCAGTCCTACTGAGCTGAAGTTAGTTTGGTCTTGTGGGGAGTAATGTAACCATCCTTCAACTGCTCCTTCTGATGAGAAGATAGACAGGGCTTCTTCATCCTGGCGTAATCGGAACTAGTCACTTCACGTACTCCATATTCTTCTTCAAAGGAAGATGATCCTGTTGTGCAAAGACAAGAGGACTACTAAATGCTAGCATCCCTGTTTGCTTGAAAAAGGAAAGGAAATATTTAAAACAACACAGATGAAGCACTTCTCAAGGACAATACCACCTTTTCATGACAGTATCTAAATAGTAGCACAACACCAATAGAGATGACAAAGCTCAATCATATGGATGAAATCAGTGGGTGAGTACCAACCTTTGTTAGGACGCTTACTGTGTAGAGCATACAGATGAAGCAATTCTCCGAAACCATTTGTTGCTATCTACGGTGGTGGCCATGCTTACTATATACTCCTCGATTAGTTTAATTAATGTTTCCAACGTCTTCTTGTGCAGTTCCACTAAAATATATGGTATCTTCAAAGAAGATCCCTGTTTGCACAAGTAGAGCTAATTACATATTACATTAAGAATGGCATCAAATCAGTCGCAAAACAATTGCTCGTTCCAGCCATAGCAATAAATTAAGATGCAAAACTATATCATTACTTGTGTCGTCACAGTTCTAGTGCTTCATTACAGCACCGGGAGTTGATTTTTTTTTCTTCTGCTTGTTCATCCCCTTCATCACTTGGTTCAATAACAGACAAGCTTCGCCTTCAATGTAATATTTGGCATGTCAATTAGGGAGCACATGTATAGTACTAAACTTAATTTTCTAATGAAAGTGGAAAAATACAGGCCAGCAGTTGTGAAATATCCTTATCTTACCTCAATGGGATATTACGGTGCACATATAGATTGGAAGTCTTGTCTCCATTTGTGCAGTTCACTAAAATCAAGCAACATTATCATACAAGTAGCACAACATATGAAAGCACACTACAGAATCATGTGAAAGAAAGCTAGTACTGACCTCTCATGATGCGGAATTCAAACAACTCACAGGAAGAAGATCTGAACCAAATTCGCCTTAACAGATAGGAAGTAAGATCTCCTCTTGTGCAGTTCCACTAAGATCAAGTAATCAAGCAACATTATCGGTGTGACATTTTGGTTGTAGTGCACAAAACACTCTTAAAACAAAAGTGTTTTGGGCAGGGCAACAAAAGGTCACAATGGCAACAAGGTGAAGTAGATAACCCTATTTACACAGAGGTGCAAAGGAAACAATTAGTGGTCAATAACGGTGGATGACACAGAAGCCAACAAAAAGAAGCATCTACCTTATCTAAATGTGAAAGAAAGCAAGACGTAGCATTTCTCAAATGGTGGCATTGATTAATATTAACATAGAGATTATATTAACAATAAAATTTGTTAAACATGTAATTTGCTTTTAACTGTGGCATTGCATCAATTTTCCAGCGACATTATTAGAGGGTGTTTGTTTACAGGGACATTTTGGTGTAGGGACTAAAAAACTCCGTGTCAGTCCCATCTAAACCAAATAGGAGGGACTTTTAGGGACTAAAATTGGGCATTTGGGACTAAAGAAAGAAGACCCCGAGGGAGTATTTTTGGGACTTTTTCCAACAGTTGCCCCTGCCACGCATCGCACCTTGTCTCTATTAGTTCATTACTAGGGGTAACATAGTCTTTTAGCATGTCATTTAATAACCTCTAGTCCATGTTTAGTCCCTGGGACCAAGCAGGTGGGAACTAGGGAGTTTTTAACCAAACAGGGCCTTAGATTAACAACAGCTAATGTGTTGCACGGGATAGTGGACGCACCAGCACCATGTGCATCTACCGATGTACTGTGGTCATGCACAGTCTGTTGCAACAAAGAACAAACAACCAAGGAGCATATTTGTGTTTGTCCCAGTTTTGTTATCTTTAGACACCTTTCCCTATGTGAGCGCAGCAAATCTAGTCTTGCTCAAACTCTAAAGCCTTGTCCCTTCCTTTCCTTTTTGAACTAGTACTTTTGCCCCTTCCTTTCCTCTTTGAACCACGTCCTAGATTTATGCGATACAACTTTCCCCACTACTTTCCCCCATTCCTTTCATCTTTGAACCACGTCCTAGATTCATGCTATACAACTTTCCCCCTTCATTTCCTCTTTGAACCACGTCCTAGATTCATGCTATATACAACTTTTCCCACTACTTTCCCCCACTCCTTTCCTCTTTGAACCACATCCTAGATTCATGGTATACATGCACCTAGAGTAATGTATGTGGAGTAAGTAAATTATACCTTAAGGTTCTTGGGGCGTGGTTCGGTGGGCGACGGGACGACGACGAAGAAGAAGGGGTCAGAGGCCCTCCCACGCTGCGGCTGGTGGAAAGTGAACAGCTATGCCGGTAGTCCCTCGCCGACGGTGACAGCGGTAAGCTTCCTTCCCTTCCCAGCGGACGAATCCTGTCGGCTCTTTGAGCAGCAGTGAGGGGAGAGAGAGGCCAGTGAAGTCTTGTTTAGATCTGGAGAGGGCGAGAGAGTGTGAAGAGAGCAACTATATGCGCTGAGGCTCCAGCGGGAGAGGGCGAGAGAGTGTGAAGAGAGCAACTACAAGTGCTGAGGCTCCAGCGTGTATATATATATTGGAGAGAGAGTGTGAAGCGTGCAAACCCTAGAAAACATTTTGACCAGTCAAATCCTCATGGCAGAAATTCTGCTCAAGTGTAGTTATCGAACTCGAGACCTCAAGTTAGAAGGTGCAACGGGACCAAGGTGCATGCGTGCGTGTGTGTGTGTGTGTGTGTGTGTGTGTGTGTATAACAACATGTGTGTGTTAGAGAGAGCGACAGATCGACCTACTCCTATAGAGAGATGTTGTGTAGTGTACGATTTTAGCCGCGAGAGTCGGTGCATCCTCTCGTTTCCGGGCGTGTCCAGTAGGAACATGCGGACAGCTGCCACGCCCGCTCCTGACCAGCCTGGCCCACCCAAAGCCCCTCCATCGCCCCCGCGCGCTTCTCGCCCGAAATGGTCAGCGCCGCTCCAAAGAATCGGTGCCGCATTCATGCCCGGGCAGAGCGGACACGACCTCTCACTGGCGCAAGAGTGATGGTTGCTTCGTCCGTCCAACTTACTGCTAGGTCTATGTGATTTGATGGCTCATTGGTCTTTATTACTGAGGTGGTAGGACTGCTGGATGTCCCACACTTTCGACGAAAGGAGGTACTACTACTAGATTGCAATTTTCTCCATTCTTACAGCGGAGGCGTGCAAGAGCAGTGAAAACACGCATGCTTAGTGATTACATGGCCCACCTCACACTATCACTGTGCGACACCTAACTCTTTACATAGTACTCCCTCCGTTCCTAAATATTACTAGATGAGTCCCCGCGCGTTGCCGCAGAACAACGGTATATCTCTCTGCGCAAAATTATCGATTTCACAGAACTAAAAAAAACTCTATAACCGCATGACAAATGTGGTAGCCAAACTAAATAAACTCCCATCATCATTTAGATCATCCCACGTAAGGAGAAAAGATCAGCCAACTCCTACTGCATAATGGGATTATATTTTTCTTTTTGACATGTTAATGGGACTTAAAAGCTCACTTACATGCATGCTACCGGTGCATGCTTGCATGCAGACATATTGATGTGATTTAAAACCCACTCACATGCATGTCCCATGGTATTTCTGCATGCTTGCATGTGGCTTAGTGCGGAGCCTCTCAACTTCTAGATCAGACGGCTATTATGGACTGATTTACTTCATCTAACGGCTACATCAATTTTGATGATGTGGCTCAAGGAGACGATAGAGAATTCCTAGTAGTGGGGGCTAGCTATTACTAGTAGATAAGTCTTTGTAGAGATTCCACTACATACGGAACAAAATGAATGAATCTACACTTAAAATGCATCTATATACATCCGCATGTGGTTCATGGTGAAATCTCTACAAAGACTTATATTTAGGAATGGAGGAAGTACTAGTATAGTACGTACTGTAATTTATCAGCGAGATAAATTTGTACAATGCTATGAAGCTTGCAGCTTCTGTTACATGTATCTTGCATCCAAGGTTGCCCGTTGCAACATTTCATCAAATACAAAGGAGACTAACATGCATGCTATTGCATCTCAATGATTGACAGATCATAGCAAATATGTACTCCCTCCGTTCCAAAATAAGTGTCTCAACTTTGTGCAAACTTTAGTACAAAGTTGTACTACTACTAAAGTTGACACTAATTTTGGAACAGAGGCAGCTAAAGAAAAAAACAATCCATGCAGTCCCTAGCCCTTGAACCGTGAACACTGACCAAGCTTCAATTTGCTGGCAACGTTCGATCTTCCTAATAAATGAAGTTTGCAACCTTTTGACCATCAGATCATTTTTTGCAGTTTCACCAAAATCAAGATGAGCATCCCTGTGGCAAAGAAATTGAAGAAGCGTGATTAGAATAAGATTACTGGGACTAGTTGATGAGACATAAAATCATCACAAATACAGTACATAGAAGCCAATAGAGGTATGTGCGGGGCAAAGAAGTAGAGGAATAGCCACAGGGAGTGATGTGGGCAGCTGGAGCAGTGGTGCAAGCCGGTTGTAAAGGGAGTTGTACCTGAGGGACGTAGCTCAACCTTGAGGAGGGCGGCGGGAGGCGGCAACTTCCCACGTCGCAGCAGTGAGCAAGGGACGAAGGCAACCTCACCGGCTTTGTGAGAGAGAACGGCGGAGACCCCTGATCGGGACGTGCCGACAATGGGTTTTTGCCGTCGGCGACGTCCACCGCATCTACACTAAGCATCCACCCCTTCCCCAAGTGGATGTGATCCGCCAGGATGTTAGAGATGTGGCCACAGTCGTTTTGTGCGAGAGAGTGTGAAGAGAGCAACCCAGTAAGCTACCGTTTAGGCTGGCCCGTCCTGACTATGTATATAGTGGAGCGGTTTCCTTTTCTCTCCATATGAACCTATCATATTGCGTACGTGCCACTGAAGAAAAAAAACTTTATTTATAAATGACGTGGCACCTACTACTCGTTCTCCCATAACCTTGTGCTTGGCATCTCCAAAATATTAACCTTGCGATTGGCTCTTCGCCTCTTCGGGAAGTCGAGCAATAATGGTAGTGCAGTATATATCGTTCTGGCTATATGAGACCGAATGAATTGCTGCACGTCCACCACGTGGGCGAGGGTTGAGGGGCGAGCGAGAGTGCTACATACGGAGCAAAATGAGTGAATCTACACTCTAAAATACATCTATATACATCAATGTTTGGAGTATGTACTAGTAGTTCATATTGAAATCTACTAAAGGACATATATATTACAAACAATATGATATAATCTCTATAACCAAGGTAGTAGGGACGAGGAGGAAAAGGAGGGAGTATTAAATTTTTCTCCTCGTCCTGTGAGCCACCGCGCGCATGGGCGAGGGAGAGGGCGTAGGGCGGAGCAAGCTTCACCTCATCCTGTGAGCCACCACGCCCGTGGGCGGGGGAGACGGCGTACTAAGCAAGCTTCTCCTCGTTCTGCGAGTTGACGGGACACATCAAAAGTACTCCAGTGTATAGAGCCTTGCCTCTAAGGTAGGCCGCCACATGGTTTGCCTCTTTTTTAACATAACACGTAACGTCGCAATTTTTTTGTTCACCCATGGTAGACAATCCTCCCTCCACCAAGTGGACAACCAGTACACGTGCCAAATTACCACATGGGCTGCCTTTTTCATACAGAAAAGAGCTCCACTGTGTACCCGCGCGGGTGTGGTTGGGAAAGAGACGGGAGTACGTGCGCCGTGCATGCACCTCTTCTCTTCATGCACGTCCCTCACCTACGTGGGTGTGTGTGAGAGATACAAACCGCGTTCATGAGTGCTTTTTGTTTTGGGGTGGGGCGTGGGGTGGGGGTTGATTTCGTGAATTATTTGTGGGAATATGTGTCAATGACATCTCAAATAAAATTTTGCATGCAATGTGTGTGAAATGGAGGCCTATCCATATCATACATAGAGGGTCGGGCAATCCACGAGAAGAGAGGGAGGGGTCATAGCTATCGATAGAGTCGAAGAGAGGATCAAGTGGGTGGGTGCAAGATCGATGAAGAGAGCCATCAAAATTGTGTGTGTGCAAGTCAAAGATATAGGGTGACTAGCCTACCGGAATGTTAGAGGGCACATGTCAAGTTTGTGTGTGGCAGGGAGACATGACTAGAGCGCTCGATGTATCGGTGTGTGTGTGGGGGGGGGGGGGGGTGGGGGGAGGGGTAGGCAGAGGCCTAACTATAGAGGTAGAACGACTCTTATATGTGTTGAGAAGGAGAGACCCAGCTATGTCTTGAGGGAGATCGGTCGACATCCATACATAACTAAAGGACGAGAAATATGATGGGACAGAGAGAGAGGAGAGAGAGAGGGAGGGAGAGGGAGGGAGAGGGGTAGAGTGCTGGATGGGTGATGGAGTTGCTTCTCGAAGATGGTGGGAGATGCCTACTAGACAAACTAAGGGTGGAACTGCCATGTTATCAATAGGAGTGGGGATGTGTTTCTATGTGTGCCTGTGCATGATAGATCTGTCGGGACGCATCCATGGATGATGAAGGGGAACCATGTTTTTGGTAAGCAAACCTAACTAGATCGGTAGATCAAGTGTTGTTTGTCGGAGGAAGGGAGAGACACAACTAATGAGGTATATCGTTTGACGTGTGGGTAAAAACGAGTTATAAGGACCTAGCTAGCTATATGTATAGCGAGAGATCGGTCGGTGTACGTCCATTTGTTAGAGGCAAATAAGGCCTAGCGAGACGGATATACAGAGGGAATGGAGCTAGGAGGTGGTGCGAGAGGCCCAACTACTAGATAGATAGGGGGAGGAGTGTGCGGTTGTGAGATCGATGAAAAGAGGGGTGAAAGTTTACACGTGTGTCTGACCATATGAGAGACACGAGGCAAGGACACATAAAGGAGGAGATTGAAGGTGTGTGTGTATTGTAACGCCCCGAGACCGATGTGCCAGGTGTCGTGCAGTTATTCGATGTTGTTGCGTTGTCATTTGCTTGCGTGTTGCATCTTGTCATGTCATCATATGCATTGCATCATCATGTTTTTCAAAACCTGCATTTGTCCGGGTTCTCCGAGTTTCTCTCCGTTGTCCGTTCTGAGCCCAACCACACTTGCACGCGCCCGCGGCATGTCCGAAATATTATTTTATAAGTGGCCGGAAAATGTTCTCGGAATGGGATGAGATTTGACGTGTGGTCTTATTATAGTGTAGACAGACCGCCTGTCAAGTTTCATCGCAATCGGAGTTCGTTTGACGCCCCAACGGATAAATATAGCGGCATTAGTAGCCGGTCTAACGTCGGACGTTTTCGGTCTCCGGAAACAGATGCCGGGCTTCCCTCTCTTCTCTTCTCTCAGCCCGGGACCGTCTTCACAGATCACTACCTATTGCCAGGCCCTACCTAACCCCTCTCGTCAGCCCGCAGCCCCCCCTCGCGCGCGTCCGAAAGTTGTCCCGGACCCGACCCGGACATTCGTTATCGCTGTGTCCGGAACATCCCCAAACGTCTACAAAACGTCACCGTTTTCTCATTTGGACTCCCTAGCTATTTTATTCGCGACCGTCCGATTACGATCGGAGGGTCCTTTTGCCCTTACCCAAAAATCCTTTTGCTATATAACTAGACACAAACCCTAATTTTTAGGAGGTGTCCCATCCATCCCATCCGCCGCCGCATCCTCCTCATTTTCCTCAGCCACCAGCCAGATCCCTCCTCTGTTTCCGTGCCTGCCCAACCCCGCGCCTCCTCCCCTCCTCCGGTGCCTCGATCCAGGGTGGATCGAGAGCAGCACCATGGCGCCCCGATTTTTCCCGCGCCCCCTCTCGAACCAGGGGCTGAAGCTCGTCTTCTCGCGCTGGCCGGCAGCAGTGCGCCCCGCCTCGACTCGCCAGGGAGACCGCCGTGGGCTGGAACACCGCCGTCCTCGTACTGCATCGCCGCTGCCTCCTCTGCTTCAGACCAACGCGCTGGCCGCCGAATCAGAACCCCGCCATCGTCTTCTTCTCGCACGGCCACTGCCTCGACAGCGACCTCCAGGACCCCCGCCGGCCTCCTCCGCCCTCTCCTTTCCAGCCTACCTCGGCGACCAAACCGCAGGTCCACGCACCATCTCCCTGTTGTCTCCTCCTCTCCACCTTTCTCCCGTTCTCTGCCTCTACTCTAAGAACCGTGCCGCCGCCATTTTTGCAGGTTCCACCACCGAGCTCGTCGCCGGCCTTCCCGGCCTCGTCCGTATCGGATCCGAACTCCCCACGGGTGGATCTACCCATTCCCGTCGTCAGTTGGTCCCGTGCCTGCCACCGGCCGTCATCCCCTCACCGGAGTCCGCCGGTCGCCGCCGCATTGGCCTCCCTCTGCTGTCCGCTCACCCGTTCTTTCCCCGTCAGCGCTCGCGTTGACTTGCCATCGACAGACTGCAGCGCCAGGCCCAGCTCCAGCTCGGCCCAGGATCCAGCCGCAGCGCTCCGAGGCCCAGCCTCGCTCGGCCTTCCGCGCCAGATCGCAGGCCCAGCACCCTTTGCGGGCCTCCTTCTGGCCCAGCCTCCTCCCGTTCCAGATCGCGAGGCCCGGCCTCCCTCTCTACAGATCCGGGCCGAAGCCCATGGGTGAGCTGCCCCGGCGCCTGCTCCTGTTGGCCCATTTGCACCAGATGCGGCCCGATATGTTTTTTTTTCATGTTGCTGCGAATTTAACTATTATCCAGGAGTTTACAGTTTTGCAGAAAAGCCCTTCATCTTCATGCATATTGTAACTCACAAACGATGCATCGTATTAAAATAAACTTAATATGAAAAATGCTTAGATTTGCATCTAGTTTCATAATATGTCATTTTCACCCATGTTTAAAATGCTTCATATGATGTTTGGTTAAATTTGCCCCTATGCCATGCTAAAATGCTTTAATTCATAACTAAATAACCGTAGCTCCGATTTAAATAAATTTTATATGTAAATGGGGTAGAATTTTGCCTAGTTTAACGTGGTGGCCTCATCTTGCATGTTTAACAACTCTATAATCGTGTTTAGGACAGATCAGGGCCAAATCAAAAATATGCTATGGGGAGTTTCCGGAATTGTTGTTCGTTGCTTCCGGCCTCATTTAACCTTGACTAGATAGGTAGTTTTCTTGTGCTTCACCTCTTGCCATGTTAATCAACATTTAAAATTGTTGGGTACATAAACAATATTGAACTAAATAAGTCATGTGGTGTTTTCTTCAATATGCAACTCCGTTGCATATTGTGCTCCACTTAATTTGTAGAATTGTTTGTGCATTTTGCCATACCATGCCCTCTTTAAACCGGACATGCATCATACTCGATTGTGCATCATGCCATGTTGATGTGTTGGTTGTTTACTATGTTGTGTGCTTCTTTTCCGGTGATTGCCTTTTCTTTCCCTTGGGTTCTGCAGACTCAAGGGTCATCTTTATTTTACCCCCCCGGGCCAGTGCTCCTCTGAGTGTTGGTCTGAAACGTCAGCCGCCGGTGGCTACCAGGGGCAACTCTGGGCTGGCCTACCGGAAGTTTGGACAATCTGAGTGTGCCCTAAGAAAGAGATATGTGCAGCTCCTATCGGGATTTGTCGGCACATTCGGGCGGTGTTGCTGGTTTAGTTTTACCCTGTCGAAATGTCTTGTTGTACTGGGGTACCGAGTCTGATCGGAATATCTCGGGTGGAGGTCTATTCCTTCGTTGACCGTGAGAGCTTGTCGTGGGCTAAGTTGGGACACCCCTGCAGGGATTTGAACTTTCGAAAGCCGTGCCCGCGGTTATGGGCAAATGGGAATTTGTTAACGTCCGGTTGTAGAAAACCTAAAGTTGACCTTAATTAAAATGAATCAACCGCGTGTGTAACCGTGATGGTCTCTTTCCGGCGGAGTCTGGGAAGTGAACATGGTTGTTGGAGTTATGCTTGACGTAGGTAGCCTAGGATCACTTCTTGATCATATTTTATCGACCGTGCTTTGCCTTCTCTTCTCGCTCTTATTTGCGTATGTTAGTCACCATATATGCTAGTCGCTTGCTACAGCTCCACCTCATACCTTTACCTTACCCATAAGCTTAAATAGTCTTGATCGCGAGGGTGCGAGATTGCCGAGTCCCTGTGGCTCACAGATACTTCCAAACCAGCTTGCAGGTGCCGAGGTTACCGTGCAGATGACGCTACCAAGCTCAGGAGGAGCTCGATGATGATCTTGTCCTTTATGTTGTTTCGTGCTAGTTGATCAGTAGTGGAGCCCAGTTGGGGTCGATCGGGGACCTTTGTCACATTTGGGGTTCTTCTTTTATTTTGGTTCCGTAGTCGGACCATGAGTGTAATTGGTTGATGTAATGCTTTATTCATGTAATTGTGTGAAGTGGCGAGTGTAAGCCAACTATGTATCTCTTATTCCTTATTATATTACATGGGTTGTGTGAAGATTACCTCACTTGCGACATATGCCTTCAATGCGATTATGCCTCTAAGTCGTGCCTCGACACGTGGGAGATATAGTCGCATCGAGGGTGTTACATGTATGTTGTAGGCAGGCATCGCTGGAGAGGTTTATCGATCGGTGTGTGTCGGAAAGGAGTTGTGGAGACTCTGGGAGAACGACCTAAAGAAAAAATGAATGTGCCTGGTGGATAGAATGCCGAGGGAGGGGGAGGGCGAGGAGGGCGTGTGCATGCATGAGAGAAAGTTAGTGGTAGCTACAAAGGTTAGAGGATTGTGTGGGTGTAAGAGACTAACAAAGATGATAATTTGATATGAAAGCAGATTCATATATTTGAATAGGAGATCATAGTGTTTTAAACATTGCATGCATGAATATAGCAGTGATACACGTGTTGTGCACATGTTATACCATAATGTGATAATGCATGCCGTTTGCAACTCACAACTAAATGCCGAACAATCTAAACCATACTATACATCAAACAATCTCACATTTTATTTGAATTTGTGATAATGTGTGGCGTTTGCAGCTTACAACTAAATATCGAACAATCTAAAGAATACTATATATCAAACATTCTCACATTTTATTTGAATTTGTGGTAATGTGTGGTGTTTGCAACTCACATCTAAATACTTGTAGGCATAGGGGGCGGGGCACCATACATAATGTGATAAACACATTATACATATGAGACATGATTTAGATTATGAAGATCTAGCTAGAGCTAGAAATGTAATGTGATTTGAAATCAAAATAAAGTGGATTCAAAAAATCTAGTTTGAGTTTATATAGTACACATAGTTCATGTGTAACTCAAGACTAATCATGTGGTGTGCTGTGAAGATAATACACAAATGATGGTTTAACTCGGCAATAATGATGATTGTAGATCTTATTAAAACAATGAAACGAATTCAAATGCTTTGACTTCACAACAATCATTACTGTAGATCTTATTCAAATAGAGAAACGAATTCAAATTTAGTTCATAGTGAAGCGGTAGTATATACGTTTGGAATGCACTAAAACGTTCATTTGAGTAGTAGGTTGCATGCATTATACACGTAGCGAAATATTTTAATTGAACATAACATGAATTCAAAGTTTTGAATGACATTTGTAGTGCGCATTGATTTGGTACAGTACACGTTAGGCGTGTCCAGAAATTTCAACCCGCGCCTTGTTAGCCCGAAATATTTAAGATATATCTTTATCTCGTTGTGCTCCGACAACTCCCTCCATTTCAACCCGCGCCTTGCTATTCCGAAATTACAACGCGCGCAAAAACTCCCACCTCCTGTGATATCCCGACACGCGAAATGCCCGTGGTACCCCTGAACCGAAAGAACTGCCTCAAATCGGTGGGGGTACTTTCGTAACTTACCCCACATTTCGGACAAGTGCGTCTCTAAGCCATGGTTCCCCACTGCCATCCCATCCGCCCACCCATTCGTACACCAAGGCCGCGAAAACCTGCGACAAAACCCCACACCCTGCTCCGTCCGCCACCCAGCCGGAGCCTCTTCCCTGACGACGTCGTCCACAGCAACACCTCGACATCCCTCATCCACCGTACCAGATGAGGATACGTCGTCGATCTCATCATCCCGCCGGTTCAGCCACCCCGTCCTCCACCTCTAACGAGCTGCCCCGGCGTTCCCCTCGCCTTTCGCGCCACCTCCATTCCCACACCGCCGTCTTTACCTGCACCACTGGAAGAGCATCATCATCATCGTTTCCTCGGATGAAGCTGCGGCCTAATCGGCGCCACCAAAGAGGTTGTACACTAATCGCCGCTTTTTCTTCTTGATCCGATCTCACAGTGCTACCGGCGCTCGGTCCCGAGCTGACACGGCACGACTCCATCCATGGCAGCGTCGCCGGCCACTTGCTCCATGGCGTCGCTCCCTTGGCAGCGACGTCCACATCAGTAGGAGCTGCTGCTGCTTTAGCTCTCGCTCGCGCTGCTGCTCTGCTCTTGTTCTCGGTCCCCTGCCTGTTCTGCTCTTGCTATTGCTCTTGCTCGCGCTGCTGCTATCGCTCTTGCTCTTGCTTGCGATGCTGCTCTGATTTAGCTACACTTCAGTCGACTGAATTGACTTTTGGGCCAGTCGATTTTCAGGGGGTGGGGGGCTCGCCGGGGTGAAGGAAGAACCAGCCGCAGCGGGGAGGGGGGCTAGCCGGAGAGGTACCCCACTATCTATATTAGGGTTCAGGATGGGGGCGGTGGTCGCCGGTGGTGGTGGGGCGTTGGCGGGGCGGTGGCATGGGGATCGCCAGAGAAAAAGCTCGGCAAGGGGGGGCTAGAGGGATGGCCGGGGCAGCGGCGGACCGGCGGTGGGGAGTGTTTTCGGGGCGGGCGGGGCGGCGCACCGCCGGCCGCAGGCGGCGGGGGGTTGCTGTTTGGCCGGTGGTGGCTGGCGGCTCAGGGGGGTGGAGGTTGAAGATGAACCGCAGGCCCTTGATTTCGTATCCAATGGCTGCAAAATCGACTGACCGGAGATGAAAAAGTCAGTCGACCAACGTGTAGCCTCACCTTGCTTGTGCGTTTAGTTTCGACAGCAAAATTCAGTTTCGACAGCAAAATTCAGTTTCGACAGTTAAGTTCAGTTTCAAAAGTTAAGTTCAGAGATGAGCGGCTGCTGTATTTTACATCTAGCACTTTGTGGTTATGTATTTTACGTCATGTATTGGAGATGCTATTAGAATTCCACTCAAGTTAACGTTGTTCGTTGTCTCTCTTGTCCTGCTTCAGCCTCAGCATCGTACAACTCACCGGAGCTGCTCCAACGATGAAACCCTCCATCAAAGCGGAGCAGTACCTCGGGCTCCATCTCCAGATGCCTAAGATCTTCTTCCCCTCCTCCGACAACAAAGTTAGTCGGAGCATCCTAACCAGCCAACCCAATCACGCTGAGATCAACATGGCTTCGCCAAAGAGGTTGTACACTTGTCGCATCTCTTTTTTACTCTACATGTTATATATATTGTCCACTGAGCACACGAATTTGTTCCTTTAGTGTCTCCTTGAAAGAAAAAACATAGGAATTTTAATTTTCACTTGTCCTCCTTTTCAAATTCCTATTCATGAAGCACAAGACTAAGAGATAGTAGCATAATAGCACTATAACCGTACATTTTCTTGTGGTTTGACTTAATCTCACCATGCTTCTTTGCATCTTGTGATCTTCCAATTGTTGTGAATCAAACACCCAGATTGGCAGAAATCCTGTGTTTTTAAATTCTCTGTTTTGCACGTGCATTCCTATCCTATTCTTGTCTATTTCCTATCCCTGCATTGTTGGAATCCTCCAATTCAAATGAGCCCTTATAGAATTACTTCTCTTACAGATAGTTGTCAAAGAAAACCTTGCGTGGTTTTTCCTGCTCCTGCTGCACCGTCGTCCACCCTAGCTTAGCTGCTCCAACGACAGAAGGGTCCCTCACAGCAGGGATCCGGCCTCCAGACTATCTTTCGCCGCCTCAGATCTTCTTCCCCGCCGCTGGCAGCCATGAAAACTGCATTACCATCATCAATTGAGTAGATGACGTTGAGGACTACACGGGTCCGCAAGAGAGGTCGCACTCTCTCGTGTCTACTTACGTTATGCATCGCTTAATATTACATGCTACTTTATCGTCCTGTTCACCGATTAGACTCTGAGTCAGCTGCAAACTAATGGTCAAACTTGAGTTTTTAAATGGCTGTGGGGTACATATCGGGGCCGCTATCAATACTATCTATCTACTATGTGGTTAATCTCCGGTGTCTACTATGAGTTTCCTGTTGAGTGGGAAACAAACAGTAAAGAAGCCATTATCTGTATTTTTTAACTGAAGCCATTATCTGCCTGCTATTATCGGTTTTGGGTCTATCCACAGGTTGCTACAATCACTCTGGATTTCTGCATGCACTCCTTACATAATCTCACTATGTTTTATTCCTATGCATGACAGTTATTGTAAACAATGGAACTAAACATGTAGAGCAAAAGAGGCGAGCCTTGCGTGGCAATAAAATTTCATGCAGACGTCGCTCTATGGTAGGTGCAAAGGCAGCCCCCTCCATGCATTTCGGATTGTAATCGAGAGGAAGATATCTGTTTTGAGGGGGATTCAGAAGGAGAGGACAACTCCTATTTACCCCCTGAGGTCTTTGCTCTAACTTGTCATGCTGATGTTGGTTATATCATGCATATGGTGTCTTGCATTGCTTACTTTATACATCAAATATGTCATCTGCTTAGTTTAGACATACTTTGTGTGAATGCCATCTGTTTAGTTTATTCATCGTTTATGTGAATTATGCAATGCCATCTTGTTTAGCCAGGCATCATATATGTGAATTTTGCAATGACATCGTGCTTAGCCAGTCATCTTATATGTAAATTATATCAGGCCATCCTTTTTTTCGTTACATATTACATTTGTCAACAATGTTAGTACATTCAACTGCTCTTCGTGTGCATCAGCCATTTGACACGGTGTTGGAAAATTCTGGAGTGAAAACAAGGTCTTCAGAGAAGACTATGCTATCTGACGAAGCGCATATCTCGCAGGTTACGGATAGCTCCTTAGAGGAGGATTCAGAGACAGATGACCAGTCCTATTCCCCTCCCCCCCGAGGTGTATGCTCTAACTTGGCAGGGTTATGTTGTTCTTATCGTGCGTATGGTCGCATTGCTATGTCATTTGATTAGTTTAGACATGCTTTGTGTGAATGCCACCTGTTCAGTGCCTAATTACCATATATGTGAATTATGCATTGCCATCTTGTTGCAAGACATTATATATGTGAATTATACAATGTTATCTTGTTGCAAAGGCATTATATATGTGAATTATGCAACGCCATGTTGTTTAGCCAATCATCATGTATCTGAATTATATCATGCTATCATTTTTTTGTATTACGTGTTCCATTTGTCGACAACGTTTGTATATTCAACTACTCTTCCTATGCATCAGCCATTTGAAGCGGCGATGGAAGTATCTAGAGTGAAAGCAAGGTATTCGGAGCAGACAATGCTACCTACTGAAGCAGACATCTTGTTGGTTACAGAGAGCTCCTCAGAGGAGGATTCAGAGACTGATGACCAGTCCTATTTCCCCCCTGAGGTCTATGCTCAAACTTGGCAGGGTTATATTACCCATGGCATGCATGTTGTCTTGCATTGCTTAGTTTTTACATCATATATGGATTGCCATCTGCTTACTTGCTTACTATATAAATCATATATTTGAATTATATCATCCCATCATGTTTACATAGTACATACACATCATCTATCTGAATTATGGCATGGCAACCCATTTAATAAAGACATCATATAGTTATATCATCTCATCATGTTTAGTGTTTACAGTCATCATATTTTGAATTATGGCATTCTATCTGTGAATGTATGTGAATTATGGCATGCCAACCTATTTAGTAAACACATTATATAGTTATGTCATGTCATCCTGTTTACATAGTCTCATATTTTGAACTATGTCTTTCCATCTTTTTTAGTTAGCCATCATAATGTGAAATTGTGTCATGCTATCCTGTTTAGTTAGCCATCATATATGTGAAATTGTGTCATGCAATCATGTTTGGTTAGACAACATAAATATGAATTATTTCATGCCCTCTTTTATTCCCCACTATCCATTGCACCTGTCTATCATACAATGTCTATACTTTCAATTACTTTTCTTTTTTATCAGCCATTTGAATTGGAGAGCGTGATGGCAGTATCTAAGGGAGTAACAACACGGTCTTCAAAGAAGATAGTGCTACCAGTTGATGCAGATAGAACCACGGTTGTACTTGCCCAAGGACCAGATCCACCACACATAACCCAGACTCTCGCAGATTGTACCCCTACCCAGTTGGACAGAGAACCAGCTACACCCCTTCTAACCCCAACCCCGGCAGATAGTAACCCAGTTCCAGTTGACACAGCACCGTCTCCACCATAGAGCACCCAAACACGAGCAGTTAATAAGGGAACTACAGTGCCCAAAGCATGAGGACCACCACTCCGAATCCTAACTCAACGCTTAAAGGAGAAGAAGATTTGTTCTCAGGTTAGGTTTTGTAGCTATGGTTCATACTCCTTTGCTCTTGCATTATTGTATTTACTCATACCAACTATTTTCAAATTTTAAGGATGGAATTGAAACTCCAATGGCGCAACAAGTATGTTTTAAACCTGTTTCTTTAACTGGTTTGCTGTTGTAACCTACTCTATGTTGATTTCAGTTTCAATTGAATAAACAGTTATGTTCTCTTGTCATGCACATTACAAGTGTTGTTATTGCTCTATAGTTACCCACACTTATATTCTGTCTATTCTGCTTTGTCTTGAACAAATATTATTTGAATTGTGTCTCTATATTGATTTGGAAACAAAAACTAGAATGATATAGACCATAAAGTCACCATGGTACATAGATTTATGTTTGTTTCATGCTGTTATCCTATCCACTTTACTACTGAACTTATTTACTAAAATGAGTTTCATATACAACATGGTAAACATGTGATGTGTCTTCTTATTTCTCTTTTAGAATGCGGACAAAATATTGGAGAACAGTACCGCGTTATCCAATGGTAAAGGAAGTAATGCAGATAAGGTTCAAGATAGTGAGACATCCCTGTTGGTCTCCAAGAAAGCTGATAAAAACTATCTTGACGACAGTGAGGGAACCCAAAAGTCCTGTCTTGATGTAGTGTTCGAGTTACTGGCCACTAGTGCTATCACAAGCTCTTCGAACTCGCTGCCTGAATCAGTTCGTCTTCTTGAGTCTCAACTTCAAGTTGAAAGACATCGATCAGATGTGCTGCGACAGGAAGCTGAAGGACTGAGGAAGTCCCTGCAGAATTCAGATGCATATTTTCTGGTGCAACAGCAAGCGCTGGAGGATTTAAGCGCCAAACAAGAGAAAGTTAATAAGCTTGCTAAGCATCTTGCCAGCATTATGGGTACCCATGATATTGTTTCTTGAGATCTTCTAAAGTGCTTTCAGTTCTGGAATTGTTTTGCTGCGGCGTTTGTTTGTGTTGGTCGCCAACTTTGACAACCAGTGTATATGATATGCTGCTTTGTTCCCTATATTTGCACTGGTGGCGAACTTTGATGCCCAGTGGATGTAATATGCGTATTAGCCGTGATAGCCTAGCGTTAGTTGCTTGCTTATTTATTTCCTTGTTGTCTTGTTTATTTTTTTGCTTGTAGTCATTGCAGTTCTTTTTTCGCGGTTAGCTAGTGGCTTTAATAACCTATTTTTTAAAACTAGGCCACAATAACCATGGGCTAATATTTACTGTAGTGACACTGGGCCTCCTACTGGCCGTGGAAACAGTGGGCCTTCTATGGGTCGTAGAAACAATGGGCCTTCTACGGACCATAGAAACAATGGGCCTTCTGCGGGCCGTATCATCAATGGGCCTTATACGGGCCGTATGATCGATTGGCCAAACATGGGCCAAACAGACCGCATTATGGCCGTAAAATGGGCTAGAGTTGGAATCGTCCGTTCATGGGCCGACCATAACATGCCATCGTTAATAGGCCGTATTTGATGATGCTATGAAAATGGCCCAACGTATTAACGGACCACAAATGGGCCGACTGTAACCACAGGCTGAATTTGGCCCACAAGCAAAAAATGACAGTAACGGGCCGTAAGTAAACGAATGCTGGAAATGAGCCCAAGAATAAATGGGCTCTAAGAAGGCCGAAAGATAACATGGGCTGGAAATGGCCCAATGGAATAACGAGCCATTAATGGGTATGAAGTGATACACTGTTCATTACGGGCCAGTTTCACCACGGGCCGTTAATGGGTGTAAAGTGATACATTGTTCATTACGGGCCAGTTTCACCACGGGCCGTTAATAGGCCAAGAGTTACATAGGGCCTCATATGGGCCGAAAGACGTCATGGGCCATACATGCGCCAGAAGTGAAGACGGGCTGGAATCATATTGGATGGCCCAGATGACGCTACTGGCCTAATTCGGATAGGGCGTAACTGTCAGGACCCCGATTCCAAGTCACATCGATCTAGCCGGTAACACCTCATATCACTTTGCGGCCTCATGCACGGTATTCCCACGGGTGTCGCCTTACCATGGCCCGGGACCGTTTGCGCCTTTTGGCTCACGTATATGATAGTGTCGCTAGCATCCATATGACAGAGAACCCGGGCCGACATGACTAGTCATGAACCCAAAGTGGCACTAACTTACGGGGACAGGCATACATGAATCAACATCGAGCATGTCGGGTAGCAGCGTGCGAATCCGGGCTGTAGCACTGGGCTAACAGGACTCCGGTGAACTGGGCTGTAGCAGGCTAGGAAGGACTCCGGATGTCACCGCGTGACATTTCCCCGAAGGGACATACACATGAACAAAGTGAATCACATGCCGGCCAGTCAAGTGTTCCGGAGCAGTAGTGCTGGGCTAGCAGGACTCCGGTGAACCGGGCTGTAGCGGACTACTATGGCTCATGGAAGCACAAGACTACATTTCCCCATAAGAGAGGCTACCAAGGATAAACAACTAGGTTGTCGGATCCCACACATACCAAGCATTTCAATCATGCACACAATATGCTCAATATGTGCAATACAACATGGCATCACAACAAGACTCTACGACTCAGAGTATTCATTCATTAGGCTCCGAGGAGCGAGATATTACAAACATGGGTCTCATGACCCAACATTCAGAGCATAAAAGTCAAAGCACATGCGGAAGCTTAACATGTTTGAGTACAGACATCTACAACGAAAAAGGCTGAGAAGCCTGACTATCTACCAGATCCTGCTAAGGCACAAGATCGTAGCTAAGGTATCAAGCTAAACATCGAAGTCCACACGGAACTACTAGCGAGACTGAAGTCTCTCTGCAAAAACATAAAATAAGCAAACATGAGTACAAATGTACCCAGTAAGACTTACATTAGAACTAACTACATATGCATCGGTATCAACAAAGGGGTGGTGGAGTTTGACCGCAGCAAGCCAGCTTTGACTCGGTGGATATCCTGAACTACAACTATAAGTAACTCTTTTGAGGTGGCGCACACGAGTCCACATATTCACCATATCAGTACACAACTATGGATCTGCTTCCGTCTCCCTACGAGAACGCCATCCATAGCACTCACGCTTATCTTGCGCATTTTAGAGTATCCACTTTCACTTGTCTATGAACTATGCAAGGGGTCCAAGTTTCCATATCCGAGGAATCCGGCTATTCGAATAGATAACGATAACCCTGCAGGGGTGTACTTCTTCACACACGCTCTCGCCACTTACCACCATGTACACATCTTGTATCTCGGCAACCTTCAAGCGGAAGCCTAGCGAGGGAGTCGGCCATGACCTGACTAACCAACAAGTCTCTAGTCCAGGTTTATCGCCTATTCAGGTTCCACCCGCAAGGAGATCTGGCCGCGGTGTCGCTCATGGCCCCAAACAATGTGAGTAGGGTTCCCAAGCCCACCATCCGGGTGCCACTTGGTACACCGTGCCACTGTGCCTAGTCTGTCCCAAGACCACCTGTACCGGGTGCCACTTGGTAGACTACTAACACTACCTACAAACACCAGAAACTAGTTGCAACTCCTGGACAGAGATCAGGTTGATTAATAAGTCGAGAGGGGCACTTAAGCATTCCAATGCGGGGTAGTAGCTGTTCATGGATCACAAACATAGAACTCAGTTCCTGAGAACGGCTGCAATGAGACAACCCACCATGTACTCCTACATGGCTTCTCACCGCTACCTTTACCAAATCATGTTCACACACTTAGCTCTCAACGGTAGGACATGTTCACCACATTCCAATTCATCCTCGATGAATCAGACCCGACTCAACTCTAAGCAGTAGCAGGCATGACAAACAAGCATGAATGAGTAGGAACATCAGGGCTCAAACAACTCCTACTCATGCTAGTGGGTTTCATCTATTTACTATGGCAATGACAGGTCATGCAGGGGAAAGGGGTTCAACAACCGCAGCATGTAACAGTTGAATCGTTGTTGTCCTAAAGCAGTAAAAGAGAGCAGGAGCGAGAGAGTGGGATTGTATCGGAATGAACAAGGGGGTTTTGCTTGCTTGGCACTTCTGAATATAGTATAGTTCTTCATCGGTGTCATCGATCACATCGTCGGAACCACGTCTATCGAGAGGGGACAAACACCGGCAACTGAGAAAGAACACAATAAATGCAATGCAACAATATGATGCATGAATGTGACATGGCAATATGATGTTGATTGGCCTAATGCAACTAGCAACAAGTTAAATGGAGTTGGTTTGAACACTAGGTTTAAAATCAAACTCCATATGTGCTTTCTTAAATGCCATTTAATTGAATTGTCCTAAACAGAGGATATAAATTGCTTTAACATGCATGAAAATGCCATAAACAGATTCTTTGGATTTTTCTGATCATTTTTCATAGATAAATTATTTCATTTGGAGTTACGGTTTATTTTCTATGATTTTTAGAAGTTTAGGGTATTTTCTGAAAATAAATAAATCATTTTTGATTTATTCAAAATCCCAGAAACATATACTGCGTCAGCATGACATCGGGCTGAGGTCAGCAGGTCAACGGGGTCAGCCAGGTCAAACCTGACATGCGGGGTCCACACGTCAGTGATACAACTAACTAACTCTGTTAGTTAGTGCTAAGTTAAATACTAACCTAACTTAATTAGGGCATGGGCCCACATGTCAGTGATACAGAGTTTAGTTAGCGAGGTGATTAACCTCTAATAGTGGTTATTAGCACTAACTAAAACCTAAACTAACTCTGGTCAGAGGCCGGCCCCACATTTCATCGACACAGGGGGGCAGTCGTGGTCAAAGTGGGCCAAACCCACCGGCGTTCTACCGCCGGCGAGGCCTGATGCGGCGGCTGGCTTCGGATTTGGTCCTCCATCGACCTAATCAACGGCGGAGAAGCGCTACGTGTAGCTAGGCATGCGCCACATCCAAAGGTGCTAGTGGCTGGACGCGGGGAGGCCGAAAACGACGCCGACGATGACCTTGGCGGCTGCCGCAACTCGGGTGAGCTCGGGGACGTCGCTGTGATGGCCGTGGTGGCTCGTGCGGGCACCTACGTGCACTACGCAGCACTGGGAGGAATTTGGGCATGATGGCTAGACCATTAGATGGCCGGAGACACGTCGGCGGCGAGCATGGGCGGCGGTGCGTGCGGGCGAGCTCGAGGCGGCGCGTACGGTGCACGAGAGCGAGAACGTGGAGGGGGAGAAGGGTCAGTGGCTCACTGCGAGTGCAGGGGAGCAAATGGCGAGCTCGGGGAGGGATTGGTGACGACGGGAGGTCGCCGGCGATCTCGGTCGTCCGCGGTTGAAAACGACGACGGCGAAGTCGAAGCAGGGCATCCCCGGTTGCGTAGCTTGACGATGACGAAGCAGGGGACGGGACGGAGCACTAGGACACATCAGCGAGGCGAGGGGAGCATGGTGGTTGCGGCTACGGTGAACGGCAGCGTCGGCTGCACTCGGTGAGGTGGAGATCAGCGAGGGAGAGAGCAAGGGGAGAGTGAGAGAGGTCGGGCAGATCGGGACGACACCGGGGCATTCACCCACGCGTCCAAAGGCTCGGCGGCAAGCAGGAGGTGGCCGGGCGTGTGGCTGCGCGCGCCGGGCACGCGCCCTTGCCTACTGGCGCGAGGAGGAAGGCGACAGGGAGTCCAGGTGGGCTGGGCCAGTGAGCTAGGCCGCCAGGTGAGTAGGCCCAGGTTGGCTTTTCTCTCTCTCTCTCTCTCCCTCTCTCTCTCTCTCTCTCTCTCTCTCTTTATTCTGTTTTTGTTTTTCTATTTTTTGCAGTTTGTTTGTGATTTAGTTTTAACACCAAATCAACTTTAAACTTCAGGAAAAAAATTCTGATAGCTAAGTGGACTTATCCAAAGACACACAACAATTTTCCAAATTACAGAACATATATTTATTATATAACAAATATATATCCAATTCAAATAGTTATTGAATTAACTTCAAATGCCAAAAATAAATATTTCTGAGACTCCAAAAATATTGGTTTGAATTTTACCTCTTGCCAATATTTTTACAGAATAACAGGAACATTTCCTTGGACTCATTTGAAAAGATTTTTAATGTTGATTATTTCTGAAGTGATTTTTGAGGATTTTAACTAACCTCAATTCAACTTTCAGAATTTAGACATGATGCATCGATGCTCTCTTATGCAACTATTGCAAACAATTCTAGGGCTGTGACAGTAACGGGCCTTGGGTTAGCATGTTGTCAATGGGCTATATGCGAACATGCCGTTTACAGGCTTTCCATGAGCCGGCCCGCCACCTTTTGACCAAGTCAAATGGGCTGGCCTTTTCACAGGAATGGGCCTCTGTTGGGCCGTGCC
Organism: Triticum monococcum; assembly: GCA_034509565.1. Taxonomy (NCBI): domain Eukaryota; kingdom Viridiplantae; phylum Streptophyta; class Magnoliopsida; order Poales; family Poaceae; genus Triticum; species Triticum monococcum. Next base: position 477,614,247 of record CM067841.1, read on the forward strand.
ACGTGTCAACGTATCATAGGCACCTTCCGTCCAATGAGTGGATGACATCTGTCCCAACGATGAGCCGACACATGTTTCCTCCAGCCAATGATGATTTTACACGTGGAAAATCCCCATTGGTCGGGGATGCTAACGAGTTATCGGATACAAAACCCAACCCGATAGCTTAACGATGTTCCGTTACGGTGGATGCCACGTGTCGGTCACCCTTGACGAAAGCACTTCTGTGATGCGTGATTTATCGTCATGGAAGTGGACACTTCCGTGATGATAATTTTGGTAATGTCATGGAACACTTCTACGACAGCACAGGTATGACTATCTTGATTCTCTCATAAAATCGTCATGGATGTACATGCATGACAAAAAACGCGACCTACTGTGACAAACACGTATCATCATAGAAGTGTATTTTTTTTGTAGTGACATCTCTAACAATCCCAACTGGTGAAATAGTATCTCTATTGGCAAGCTTAATAGTAACATCAATATCTTCTATCTCAACAGGTGCAATATCATGCATAATTTCTTTATATAAAGTATAAGGTAGTGCACAGACACTAGCACCCATATCACATAAGCCATGATAACAGTGATCTCCTATTTAACAGAAACAACAGGCATGCCAACAACAGGTCTATGTTTATTTTTAGTATCGGGTCTAGCAATTCTAGCAGCTTCATCACCGAATTAAATAACATGCCCATCAATATTATCGACCAAGAGATCCTTAACCATAGCAATACTAGGTTCAACTTTAATTTTCTTAGAGGGTGTACGTGTTCTAGCATTACTCTTAAGAATCATAGTTGAAGCTTTAGCATTATCCTTTAGTCTAACAGGGAAAGGTGGTTTCTCAATATAAGCGGTAGGAACAATAGGATCAACATTATAAGTGATAGTCTTTTCTTCAACTTTAATGTAACATCCCAATTTTCAATTTGGATGTTATACATAGGTCATCATATGCATATCATATTTTTATTTGCATTTGGTTGTGATCTTAGAAGTCTTAAGCAACTGAAGGACCCAAGGAGAGAGTTGGAGGTTTCACTAAAATTTCATATTTGAATTTATTCCAAATTTGAAGAAAGGATCAATTTGATTTTAATATTTTATCTCCAATTATTTCCAATAACAAAAATAAATGAGAGAAGATAAAATGACTTCTTCAACAAGGGAGAAATATTAGAGGAGAAATTTTAAAATCAATTTCTATTTTATTCGTACTTTATTTGCCATTTTATTTGAATTAGAGACAAACTTGCATTTTTGAAAAAATTGCATTTAGTCTAGAAAAATGTTCATCTTGTCCTAAATATTAGGTTTGGATAGTGAAAATTGTTTCTGCTATTTTTTAGAATTAAAAAAAACAAAAAAGGTTAGTGCACACCGACTGGGCCGGCCCAACCATAGCCGAGGGCAAGCCCAGCCGCTGCCAACCGCCTTCGCCGCCCCGTGCTGGCGCCGGACTCCTGCAAGGGGAGTCTGGGTCGGACCCGTGCCACCGTCGGCCCCTCCGCAAGCCTAGGCCCCTCGGGCCTTTATAAGCAGAGCCCACTGACGATGATATGTACCTAGGGTAGGGCAATAGACCTGATCTAAACACCCCTCCCAAGGGCACTACCCTACAGTCAAAGTCAATCAAAGGACACCAACTTCAACCGACTGGAATCACCTGAGTGCATGCCCACTCGACCAACGTCTCCACTCGGATACCCCAATTCCATTCGACCTGTATATCATCATTCGACCATACAAGAAACCACTCGGAGTTCAGAAGGCCTACAATCACCACGGATGGCAACGGCCAGGCATTCACTCCATAGTATTAATGATCAGTTATATGACTTTATTGCTGGCGTTACCAGTAATGTCTCCTCTTTATGTACATTGAACTCTTTGTAACATGGGTTGGCTGGGGTCCTAGCGCACTCTATATAAGCCACCCCTCCAATGAGACAAGGGCTCGCACTCCTTGTCACTTCACGCATAATCCAATCGACCGAGCCTCCGGGCACCGAGACGTAGGGTTGTTACTTCCTCTGTGAAGGGCCTGAACTCATACATCTTGCGTGCACATTCTCACCGTAGCTAGGATCTTGCCTCTACATTCCTATCCCCTATTCTACTGTCAAACTTAGAACCACGACAATTGGCGGCCACCGTGGGGTCGGTGTCTTAGTGACTTTCCGGTGAGGTTGCAATTTTTTCTAAGTACTATCATCATGGGTTCCGGCGGAGGTTTGGCTGAGGGCCGCGAGATCCGTCTCGGCACGCTCGTCTTCATCGCCGACGACTCCGCTTGGCTTCATGAGGCTCCCCTCATGTCGACGCACTCCCCGTCCGCGGGGCGACGCACTTTCGAGCATGTGTTCGTGGCATCCTTCTGCGGCAGCCGTCGACTCAGTATTGGTCGGCTCCCGCGATGTCTTCGCTCCCCGCTGTTCACCGCCGCAAGCGATCCGGTCGGTCTCGGCTCCAGCGGTGGGTGAAGCATGCGGTGGTGCGTCAAACGGCCACCCCTCAAGTCGCGGCAATCGAGCCCGACGAATCTCTCTACGACCCGTTCGACTGGTTCTGTCGAGACCTTGTCCGAGTGTGATAGCAGCGACCTCGCGGCGGAAGTCCTGATGGTCGACACGCCATGCAGCCCGCCTGGCATGCGTCGTAACGGCAGCGATGCGTCGCGTATTCATGAGGAGTATCACCCCGAAACTCTCTCTTCTCAGCGGATGGAAGAACTTCACCGCCGCAATGTGGAGGCCCTCCATACGCCCGTTGTCGGAGAAACCTCTGAAGCTCGGGCTTTGGAGGCGGCATGTTTGGCCACTTTGGCTGAACGCACTCGACTGGAGAACCTTCAGCGTGCACTCAACGCCCGTGCCCAGCGGCAGATCCCTGAGTCCAGTCGGGGACAACGACAGTTATTCCCGCCAGAACCACAGGTATACAGCACTCCGATTCAAAATCTTACTGCTACAGCCCGTATAGCAGAGTCTATTCAGCCGTCCCAGTCGGAAGCTGGTAGAGGTTTGATGCAAATCAGAGCGCTGCTCCGAGCAGCAGGAGAACAGAATACTGCAGTATCTCAGTCGCGTAACAGAATTCATAGCATATCTGTGGTGGCCGATACAGTTTAGTCGGCTCACAACCCAAGATCGCCTCGGCGGCATGAGGGACGAGGGTATCGCCAAGAGCAGTACTTGGGTCGGAATCACGAGTAACGTGATCATCGGCTTGACCGTGATGACCGCCGTCGAGTGCCTACGCCCCCTCCGAGGGGTGAATCATATGTGCCCCGGCATTATGATGATAGGCGCCCGTACAACAAAGAGCGGAGGAGGCCGGTCAACCCAAGAGAACCAGGGTTTGATGCAAGGTCAATTTTGGTGCAAGGTTTGGTGGACAAGAATCAAGCACATAGAGAAGGGCAAGACAGAGATCGCCCGACTAGAAGAAGAGTGCATGTTTCTGGCCCCGAGTGTTTTAGCAGAGCCATCAGGGCTGCAGAGATCCCTCCCAACTTCAGGTTGGCGACTGGGGTTAGTAAGTTCACTGGTGAATCGAAGCCTGACACTTGGCTTGAGGACTACCGAGTGGCTGTGCAGATCAGTAGAGGAAACAATGAAGTGGCCATGAAGCACCTTCCCCTGATGCTTGAAGGGTCAGCTAGAGCTTGGTTGAATGAGTTGGCTCCGGGCAGTATAGTCAGCTGGGAGGAGTTGTCCCGAGTATCCGTCAGAATGTTTGAGGGCACGTGCAAACGACCAGCAGGATTGACAGAATTGCAACATTGCATGCAAAAGCCGAATGGAACTTTGAGGGATTATATCCAAAGGTGGACCACTTTGCATCACACTATGGAAAATGTTTCTCAGCATCAGGCAGTTTGCGCCTTCAAGGAGGGCGTTTGTTATCGGGAGCTCAACCTAAAATTCAGTCGGACAGGAGACATGTCCCTGACCTGAATGATGGAGATATATAGCCACTCGGTACGCAAACGGTGAGGAAGAAGACCGACTCCGCAGTGGCAAGAGCAAGCCAGTCGGCTAGGACACTGGAGGAGGAAACTCCAATCAGAAGCAGAAGCGCAAAGCGGAACCTGCGACCCCTGGGGAGGTTGCAGTCGCAACAGAAGGAAAATTTAAAGGAAAACCTAAAGGGCCATGCCCCCCTAAGAAGGTGAAAGATTCAGCTGGGAACGACGTGATGGATTTGCCGTGTCACATTCACATCAAGAAGGATGAAGAGGGCAATCTGATTTATCACAAGCATACCACTCGACAGTGGCAAGTCCTTATACAATAGTTCTGAGAAAAGCAACCCAGTGAGAAAGAGAAAGAATCTGATAAGGATGTGGACAAGGAAGAGGATGATGAAGGATTTCCCAATGTTAACTCCACCCTGGTGATTTTTGCTGACGTCGAAAGCAAACTTCGACTGAAAGTAATCAACAGGGAAGTAAACATGGTTGCTTCGGCAACGACAACATATCTAAAATGGTCAAAGACTCCTATCACATTCGACCAGTCAGACCACCCGCCGCACATTGCCACCCCAGGGAGGCAAGCGTTGGTGGTCGACCCGGTCGTTGGGGGCACCCGATTGACCAAAGTCTTGATGGATGGTGGCAGTGGATTGAACATTCTGTATGCTGAGACCCTTAGAGGGATGGGCATTCCAATGTCCAAACTCAAAGAGAGCAACCATGTGGTTCCACGGAGTTATTCTTGGAAATAAAGCTGATTCACTTGGCTAGATCACTCTTGACGTGGATTTTTGGTGATTCAAATAATTACCGTAAGGAAAAGTTGACATTTGAAGTCGTGGATTTTCACAGTGCCTATCATGCTATCCTGGGCAGAATTGTGTATGCTCATTTCATGGCTCGATCATGTTATGTGTATCTCAAGCTCAAAATGCCTGGCCCTAGGGGCGTGATTACAGTGACTGGCAATCGGCAGCGAGCAGAAGAGTGCTTCCAAAAAGGCTCAAAGATTGTCGATGAATAGATGGCAGCAATAGAAATGGAGGAATACAAGAGGACGCCAGATCCGAGTGATTTGTTGAGAGCTAAGAAGCATGCTTCAGAGTGTGCATTTAAGTCGTCAGGTGAAACAAAGTCAGTTCATATTCACCTGACTGATCCCAATGCTGCTCTGACTCATATATCAACAACACTCGATGGCAAATAGGAAGAAGCGCTCATCCAGTTCCTCCGTGAGAACTGGGACATCTTTGCATGGAAACCATCTAACATGCCAGGTGTACCTAGAGAATTGGCTAAGCACCATTTGCGAGTTGACCCGAAAGCAAAACATGTCAAAGAGTACCTCCGACGGTCCGCCGTGGAGAAAAGAAAGGCAATTGGTGAAGAAGTGGCTCCGCTTCTAGCAGCTGAGTTCATCCGACAGATTTACCACTCCGAGTGGCTTGCCAATGTCGTCATAGTTCCCAAGAAGGACGATTCACTCCGTATGTGTATTGACTTCAAGCATATCAATCGGGCCTGTCCAAAAGATCACTTCCCTCTTCCCCGCATCAATCAAATAGTCGACTCGACTGCGGGATGTGAGCGACTGTCCTTTCTGGACGTATACTCCAGGTACCATCAGATCCGACTGTATGGACCTGACGAAATAAAAACAACTTTTATCACCCCATTCAGGGTGCTTTTGCTATGTTACCATTCCCTTTGGTCTCAAGAATGTTGGCGCTACATTCATGTGCATGATACAGAAGTGCCTGCTCACTCAAATCAGACGGAATGTGGAAGCATACATGGATGACATCGTGGTTAAGTCATGTAAAGGTTCCGACCTGCTGACTGGCCTCGCTGAAACCTTTGCCAATCTGAGAAGATGTGATATCAAGCTTAACCTGTCAAAGTGTACATTTGGAGTTCTAGGTGGAAAGTTACTCGGTTTCCTCGTTTCCGAATGAGGTATCGATTCAAACCAAGAGAAAGTGGGTGCAATACTCCGAATGAAACGCCCCGTGCGCATACACGACGTTCAGAAGCTTACTGGTTGCTTGGCTGCTTTGAGTCGGTTCATCTCTCGTCTCGATGAAAAGGCATTACCTCTTTACCAATTGATGAAGAAATCTGATAAGTTCGAGTGGACTCCTAAAGCTGACGAAGTGTTTGCAGAGCTCAAAACCCTGCTTTCCACCCAGCCGGTGCTCGCTGCTCTAGTCAGCAAAGAGCCTTTACTACTTTATATTGCAGCCACTAGACAAGTTGTCAGTACAGTACTCACGGTCGAGTGGGAAGAAGAAGGTAAAGCCTATAATGTTCAGCACCAAGTGTACTATATTTCTGAAGTCTTAACTCCATCCAAGCAGAGATACCCGTCATTATTAGAAGCTTGTCTATGGAATTTACTTGACTGCGAATAAGGTGGCACATTATGTAACGCCCCAGATATAACTTTCCCAATTTGTACTCCAACTCTTGCCGTTTCCGGCATTAAGTTATATTTATTTCTCGGGTTCGGGTCTTTTTCTTTGTGTGTCGTTATCGTTGTCATGCATCTCATATCATGTCATCATGTGCATTGCATTCGCATACGTGTTCTTCTCATGCATTCGAGCTTTTTCCCTGTTGTCCGTTTTGCATTCCGGCGCTTCGTTCTCCTCCGGTGGTCATTTCTAGCTTTCTTTCATGTGTGGGGATTAAACATTTCCGGATTGGACCGAGACTTGCCAAGCGGCCTGGGTTTACTACCAGTAGACCGCCTGTCAAGTTTCGTACCATTTGGACTTCGTTTGATACTCCAACGGTTAACCGAGGGACTGAAAAGGCCTCGTGTGTGTTGCAGCCCAACACCCCTCCAATTTGGCCCAAAACCCACCAAACTCTGCTCCATCATCTAGAGCGTTCGATCACGATCGCGTGGATGAAAACCGCACCTCATTTGGACTCTCCTAGCTCCCTCTATGCCTATAAATAGGCCCCCTCGAAAAATCCCGGATCCCCTCTCCCCGAAACCCTAAATCCACTCATCACGCGCGCCGGACATTGTCCGCCGACGCCGGACACGCCGCGCCGCCGCCCGCGGCCACTGGAAGGGCGACATGTGGCGCCGCCAGCGCCCCAGCCGCCGCGGCCCGCCCGGCCCGCGGGAGGCCCTCCCGGGCCCGCGCCGCCTCCCCATACCCTCGCCCCGCGGCCGCTCCCCACCGCCGCCCGGCCGAAGCTCGCCGCCGCCTCCACGCCGCTCGCCGCCGCCCACCGCCCGGCCGCTCCCCGCCGCCGCCTGCGCCGCCCGCCGCCGCCGGCCGCCGCGCTGCCCCGGTCGCGCCTCGGCCTCGCCTCCTCTCCGCTGTCCCGGCCTCCTCCTCCCACTCCGGTCACCTCAGGCGACGAACTCCGGCGGAGATCCGGCCGCCTCGGGTTGCGTGCCGTGAAACCCTAGATCCAGACCTGGGAGGTTGTTTTTTTCCTAAGTCCTTAAAATTTCAGTCCATGTGCACATGTTCGAGGCCCCGTAACTTTGCATCCGTAGCTCCGATTCATGCATATAGCATATCAAAATGTTCGTCTCGACGAGTACATCATTTCATTCCATTGCATCATTTTCATTTGAGTTCATCTTGATGCCCGAAATGCTGTTAGAAGGAGGCTTCGTGAGTTAATTGTCAGATCTGCTAGTTCATCTTAGACTTTTGTCATTTTTTCCATGATTGTTGTGTGCATGATATGCCTGTGAGTCCTTCATATGTTTTGTTAAGCATCTTGTTATCTTTCCGGAGGTGCAACCCATGCATTTTTAGGATATGTGTGGTGACTTGTGCAAGCTTGCAAAGTGAGGCACTTGGTAAATTTGTTTTCAGGGACTTAGTTGTTTTCACTAAGTCTGGGATTATTTAGTTCATGATGCCATATGTTCTTGCTATTTCCTAATGATCCGTGCCTCTTTTGAGGACGATCAGTAAAGGAGTTTTGTAAATATTGTTATGCTCTATCCATCCATGTCCTTTTTGCATATATGGAGCACCCTAGCTTGAGTCAATCGAGCTCTACTTTTGCTTCGTGGTAAATCTGGGCAGATCGTCAACTTGTTTGCGATTTTGCCGATGTTATTGTAGTTGATCCGTGCATGTTATGCCATTGTTCTTGCCATGTATAGCTAGCATTTTGTGCCTTCTTAGTGGATATATGCTTGCCTTGCGATGACTTGCACCGTAGTGAGTGCATCGAGCTCGTTTACATGCCTTCGTGAGTTACATTTCAGCATGTCTCAGTTTTCACCAAGTCTGAAAACTGATTGTGCTTTAGCTCTGTTCGTGTGCTTGTTAGTATATTTTGTGATCCCTTTTGGCCCAGGGTACTTAGGTACTTTTGATAAGCTTGTTGAGTAGCTCCATGCCATGTCTTTCTTTGTCATGATCAGGTCATGTATCATGTTGTTTTGCTGCTCCGAAGAGGGCTTCATGATCTGAAATTCCAGACAAGTGTTAATTTCATAAAGTCTGAAATCTGTTTCGCATTTGCGTTTTTGCCATGCTTGTTTGAACCTCATAATGGATGAATTGGCCGTGGTTCAGTGCTAGTCTTTTATTAAGCATCTTGTGTGCATCCCTGCCATGTATTTTGTTGTCATGTTTGGGTGCTGTAGCATGTTCGTTTCGTTGCATTTAGATGCCTACTTGCTGTAAATCGCACACCGGTGTCATATCTTAAAACGCTTGTCATTTCCAAACTGTAACTCCGATTCCGGCGTTCTTTATATCGTTTTCAAGCAATTTCATCCCATCTTTCCAGTGGCACACTTGGTTTTCCAAGTTGAGGCCAGGTTCATGCTTTTCCTGTCACATCTTGCATTTTGCATCTCACATTGCATCCCGCATAGCACACCATCATTGCATCTTATTGTTTGAGTTTGCATGTGGTTGATTGTATCCTTGTTGTTTGTTTGTCTTGTTTGGGTAGAGCCGGGAGACGAGTTCGCTAACGAGGACCCCGTCGAGTTTGCTTTTGAGGATCCAGTCAACTCTAACAACTTTGCAGGCAAGATGATCATACCCTCGAAATCACTACTATCTTTGCTAGGCTAGTTTGCTTCGCTCTTTTGCTATGCCAATGCTACGATGCCTACCACTTTCTTGTCAGCCTCCCAAATTGCCATGTTCAGCCTCTAACCCACCATTGTCCTAGCAAACCGTTGATTGGCTATGTTACCGCTTTGCTCAGCCCTTCTTATATCGTTGCTAGTTGCAGGTGAAGATTGGAGCCGTTCCTTGTTGGAACATTTATTTACTTGTTGGGATATCATTATATTGCTATGTTATATTAATGCATCTATATACTTGGTAAAGGGTGGAAGGCTCGGCCTCTCGCCTAGTGTTTTGTTCCACTCTTTCCGCCCTAGTTTCCATCATATCGGTGTTATGTTCCCGGATTGTTGCGTTCCTTACGCGGTTGGGTTATAATGGGAACCCCTTGATAGTTCGCCTTGATTAAAGCTTTTCCAGCAATGCCCAACCTTGGTTTTACCATTTGCCACCTAGCCTCTTTTTCCCTTGGGTTTCCGGAGCCCGAGGGTCATCTTATTTAACCCCCCCGTGCCAGTGCTCCTCTGAGTGTTGGTCCAAATAGAGCCACTTGCAGCGCCACCTCGGGGCAACTCGAGGGTTGGTTTTAGTTGTACGTAGTGTTCATCTGAGTGTGCCCTGAGAAAGAGATATGTGCAGCTCCTATCGGGATTTGTCGACACATTCGGGCGGTGTTGCTGGTCTTGTTTTAACCTGTCGAAATGTCTTGTTGTACCGGGATACCGAGTCTGATCGGAATGTCTCGGGTGGAGGTCTATTCCTTTGTTGACCGTGAGAGCTTGTTATGGGCTAAGTTGGGACCCCCCTACAGGGATTGAACTTTCGAAAGCCGTGCCCACGGTTATGGGCAGATGGGAATTTGTTAATGTCCGGTTGTAGATAACTTGAACCTTAATTAAATAAAATGAATCAACTGAGTGTGTTACCATGATGGCCTCTTCTCGACGGAGTCCGGGAAGTGGACACGGTGTTGGAGTTATGTTTGCGCAGGTTGCTCTCTAGTTTCTCGCTCGCGCTTTGCCTCCTCTTCTCGCTCTCTTTTGCGAATAAGTTAGCCACCATATATGCGAGTCGCTTGCTGCAGCTCCACATATATTTACCCCATCCTACCTATTAAGCTTAAATAGTCTTGATCGCGAGGGTGCGAGATTGCTGAGTCCCTGTGGCTCACAGATTACTATTACACCAGATGCAGGGACAGATGATACAGCTCCAGATGGCGCGTTTGAGCTCAAGTGGGAGTACGACGAGGATTCTCAGTGTTACTATGTGTCTTTTCCTGATGATCAGTAGTGGTGCCCAGTTGGGGTGATCGGGACCATGTCGCTTGTTGGGTTGTCTTTTATCTTGGCGACGTAGACGGGCCATGAGTGTTTGGATGATGTATGTTATTTATGTACTTTGATGTGACGTGGCGAGTGTAAGCCAACTATGTATCTCCCCTTTTATTCTATATATTACATGGGATGTTGTAATGATTGCCTAACTTGCGACATTGCTTTCAATGCGGTTATGTCTCTAAGTCGTGCCTCGACACGTGGGAGCTATAGCCGCATCGAGGGCGTTACACATTATTTCTTAGATCACTCCATCATAGTCATCAGCGATGCTCCATTGTCAAATTCTGAACAACAGAGATGCAACTGGTCGAGTGGCGAAGTGGGCAATTGAACTCCTTCTGTTGGATATCAAGTTTGAGGCAAAGAAAGCAATCAAGTCCCAAGCAATAGTGGATTTCCTCGTCGAGTGGATTGAACAGCAGCAACTGACTCAAGTTCAGTTGGAACATTGGACTATGTTCTTTGATGGATCCAAGATGTTGAGTGGTTCTGGCGCTGGAGTTGTTCTGGTATCCCTGCGAGGCGACAAACTCAGTTATGTCCTTCAGATTCACTTTGATTCCTCCAACAATGAAGCTGAGTACGAAGCACTTCTCTATGGGTTTCGAATGGCCATTTCACTCGGCGTCCGTCGACTGATGGTCTTCGGCGACTCAGATTTGGTGGTTAATCAAGTGATGAAGGAGTGGGACGTCATAAGCCCAGCTATGACTGGCTATTGCAATGCAGTAAGAAAGTTAGCAAAGAAGTTTGAAGGGCTAGAGCTTCACCACATACCCCGACTGAAGAATCAAGCAGTGGATGACCTGGCAAAGATAGGGTCCAAGCGGGAGCCCATTCCCAAAAATGTGTTTTTGGAGCATCTTCACACACCGTCAGTTCAGGAGGATCCCTTCACAGAAGAACCCCCACAGCCCAAGAGTCCTACTGATCCGACCAAAGTTGAAATCCCAGCCATAGTCGACTTAATCATGGAAGTTTTGGTCATCATTCCCGACTAGACAGTGTCGTATATCTCGTATATTCTTAGAAAAGAGCTTCCAGAAGATGAAGATGAAGCACGATAGATCATCCGTCGGTCCAAAGCCTTCACAATGATGAGTGGTCAACTGTACAGGGAGAGTGTGACTGGAGTTGCTCAATATTACCCCAGAAGAAGATCGAATGATCCTCAATGATATCCACTCTGGGACCTGTGGTCACCATGCGTCCTCTCGAACAATCATGGCCAAAGCATACCGAGTAGGTTTTTTCTGGCCACGAGCAAACGAAATGGCAAAAGAAATAGTTGACAAGTGTGAGGGTTGCCAATTCTACTCCAACATGTCTCACAAGCCCGCTTCAGCTTTGAAGACCATTCCACTCATCTGGTCATTTGCAGTTTGGGGTTGGATATGGTTGGACCCTTGAGGACTGGCAGAAGTGGTTTCACCCACCTACTTGTTGTAGTCGACAAGTTCACTAAATGGATTGAAGCCAAGCCCATCAGGAACCACGATTCAAGTACATTTGTCAGCTTCATCAGGGGGTTGACATTCAGATATGGAGTCCCACACAACATCATCACAAACAATGGTTCAAACTTTGATTCAGATGAGTTCAGAGCTTTCTGTACTTCCCGAGGCACTCGGGTCGACTATGCTTCAGTCGCTCACCCATAATCGAATGGACAAGCAGAAAGAGCAAATGGTTTGATCCTCCAAGGGTTGAAGCCCAGATTAATGCACGACCTCAAGCATGCGGCTGGTACTTGGGTAGATGAGTTACCGTCAGTACTGTGGGGTCTGAGAACAATGCCAAATCGGTCGACGGGCCGGACTCCCTTCTTCATGGTTTATGGAGCCAAAGTCGTGCTACCGACTCATATGCTCCACAACACCCCACGAGTAGAGCTTTTCTCCAAGGCAAAAGCAGAACAAGCCCAGCAAGATGTCGTTGATCTTCTGGAAGAAGAAAGAGAGATGGCACTGATTAGGTCGACCATCTATCAGCAAGACCTTCGTCGGTTCCACGCCAAAAACGTAAGGGTCGAGCATTTCAGGAAGGGCACCTGGTTCGTAGAGTGGATCAGCAACGACCGCACAAGCTGGCTCCCGCTTGGGAAGGCCCTTTCATCATCACCAAAGTGCTTCACAATGGAGCATACCACCTGTACGATGTAGAACACAAGAAGGACGAGCCACGCGCTTGGAATGCGGAGCTTCTCCACCATTTTAATACTTAAACAGTCAGATTGTCGAGATGTAATAAGAAGTACCTTTCAGTTTGTTTATCAAATACATGGTTTTACAGTCTCCTTAGTGATTGTTATTACCTATAAATGTGTACAAAACCCCAAGTGGGTGGCTTAGCCGCGAATCTGATTTGCCTAAGTTTGAAAAACAAAATCCTTCCGAGTGAAGAGCAAGCGTTTCACTTGGACGCTTAGCTGCGAATCAGATTCGCCTAAGTTATAAAATCCTACCGAGTGGAGAGCAATCCTCCCACTCGGGAGCTTAGCTGCAGTCCAGTACTCGCCTAAGTTTCAAAAATCCTACCGAGTGGAGAGTAATCCTCCCACTCGGGGGGCTGAGTTGCAGTCCAATACTCGCCTAAGTTTCTAAAATCCTACCGAGTGAAGAGAAATCCTCCCACCCAGGGGCTTAGCTGCAGTCTCGTACTCGCCTATGTTTCTAAAATCCTACCAAGTGGAGAGCAATCCTCCCACTCGGGGGCTTAGTTGCGGTCCAGTACTCGCCTAAGTTTCTAAAATCCTACCGAGTGGAGAGCAATCCTCCCACTCAGGGGCTTAGCTTCAGTCTTGTACTCGCCTAAGTTTCTACAATCCTACCGAGTAGGGATCAATCCTCCCACTCGATCGGCGGTTTAGCTGCAGTCCAGTACTCGCCTAAGTTTCTAAAATCCTACCAAGTGGAGAGCAATCCTCCCACTCGGGGGCTTAGCTGCAGTCTCGTACTCGCCTAAGTTTCTAAAATCCTACTGAGTGGAGAGCAATCCTCGCACTCGGGGGCTTAGCTGCAGTCTCATACTCGCCTAAGTTTCTAAAATCCTACCGAGTGGAGACCCAACCTCCCACTCGGAGGCTTAGCTGCAGTCCCATACTCGCCTAAGTTTAAAACATACTCGGAGCTGTAGCAGAAATGCAATGCCCGCTCCATACTGATCCGTAAGGACGATGAGGTGCAGGTCGACTGCGACTGTCGGTGTCAAAACCGGCGGATCTTGGGTAGGGGCTCCCGAACTGTGCGTCTATGGCAGATGGTAATAGGAGGCAGGGGACATGATGTTTTACCCAGGTTCGGGCCCTCTTGATGGAGGTAAAACCCTACGTCCTGCTTGATTTATTCTTGATGATATGAGTATCACAAGAGTTGATCTACCACAAGATCGGAGAGGCTAAACCCTAAAAGCTAGCCTATGGTATGATTGTATGTTGTCCTATGGACTAAAACCCTCCAGTTTATATAGACACCGGAGGGGGTTAGGGTTACACAAGGTTGGTTACAAAGGAGGAGATATCCATATCCGTACTGCCTAGCTTGCCTTCCACGCCAAGTAGAGTCCCATCCGGACACGGGACAAAGTCTTCAATCTTGTGTCTTCATAGTCCAAAAGTCCGGCCAAAGGATATAGTCCGGCTGTCCGAAGACCCCCTAATCCAGGACTCCCTCAGTAGCCCCTGAACCAGGCTTCAATGACGATGAGTCCGGCGCGCAGTGTTTGTCTTCGGCATTGCAAGGCGGGTTCCTCCTCCGAATACACCATAGAAGAGTTTGAATACAACGATAGTGTCCGACCCTGCAAAATAAGTTCCACATACCGTCATAGAGAGAATAATATTTCCATAAATCTAATCTGCTGACACGTTTTGGCAACATGACATCATGCCATGGCCCGGTGATTATTCGATGTTTTTCTTTAACCAGCCCCGCACATAACGCGACGCGGATTCTTGACACGTCTTGTCAAAGCAGAGATCATGTTCCCCTTATTACGGGATTCTCATCAATACGGGCGTGGGTAACCCAACCATGCCATCAATTACGACGCTTAGGGGATAAGCGAGTTTACCAGGCTAGTGGGGACGCATAGTTTCGGACGCCCTTATAAAGGGATATGGTTTAACCTTTTTCTACCCACGCCTTCTTCCTCCTTGCTCATCCATTCTTGCGTACTCGAGCTCCAACGCCCAAGTAAACATCCTTCTCCTCAACCTTCTCCAAACATGTCCGGAGCGGGAGGCAAGTGGATGGCTTCCTCCGTCATGGAGGGACACATCAAAAAGCTGCACGGAGCCGGATACTTTGCCGCGAATATCGCGCATCGGTTGCCAGCTGCGGGGCAGATCGTCCCTACCCTGGAACCTCACGAGAGGGTAGTCTTCCTCCACCACTTCCTCCGCGGACTAGGGTTTACCCTCCATCCATTCATCCGCGGTCTTATGTTCTACTATGGGCTGGACTTTCATGATCTGGCCCCGAATTTCATCCTCAACATTTCGGCGTTCATTGTCGTGTGTGAGGCTTTCCTCCGCATCCGGCCCCACTTCGGCCTGTGGCTGAAGACCTTCAATATCAAGCCGAAGATGGTGGGAGGCCAACAAGTGAAATGCGGCGGAGCCATGGTGGGCAAGATGCCCAATGTTATATGGCTCGAAGGCTCCTTCATGGAGACCATAAAGGGGTGGCAATCGGCGTGGTTCTACATCACTGAGCCGCGCGACACCAACTGGGTGGTGGCCCCCGAGTTTCGATCCGGAATCCCCACACGGCTCACCTCCTGGAAAGAGAAGGACCTATCCTGGGGTTCATCAGTTGAGCTGGACGGACTCCAGAAATGTATCCGGAATATGGCAAGCAAGAAGCTCAAGCTTGTCAACATAGTCCAGGTCATGCTCTTCCCCCGGATCCTCCCGTGTCAACAACATGATTTCAACTTGTGGGAGTTCGACCCGGCTCAGCACCAAACTCTAAGCGAGCTCTTCAACACGACGCACAAGGATGTCTGGAGGGTGCTGTTCAAGGGCGCTGAGGTCCCTCCCTCTCTCACCGAGGACCGCGGGCTAAGCGCGAAGTGCCCTACGAATCCGGTAATTTTTGTACATCTGGTAGGATCTTAGCTTCCCATAGCTTAACCATAAGCGGGGTCTGAGCTCCCATGCCTTTTACAGGACTGGGTGAAGGCACCGGAGAAGATCGACTGCCCGACCCCTCTTCCCGAAGACACTACGGACGCTCTCCTGACGGAGATGCTAACTCCGGCTCCTTACAAGGTGCCGGAGAAGACCAAGAAGAAGGCCAGGGGAACCCGAAAGAGTTCCCGACGCCAGGTGTTATCGGACTCATCGTCTGATAACTCTACGACGCACTCTTCCCATGACAATGAGGAGGAGGAAGACGAAGATGCTCCCCCTCCAGCCGGGGGAGACAAGAAATGGAAGGCCTCCCCAACCGGGAGGCTGAAAGGTCCAAGAAGGGAAGGCCTCTCCTTTCGGACTACTCCACCACCGCCGCTGACGGCGAAGACGAGTGGCTGCTCAGGGCCAAGCCCCTGGCGAAGTCATGAGTATTCGGATACCGGAATAACTCATAGTATACCATTGTTGCACTGCTTCTCCTAACGCCGGACATAATTATGCAGACCACCCCAAGCCCATATCAACGTATCCTTGTCGAACGGCTCCTTGGATTCGTCGGATATGGATAGCGATCCACTTCCGACCGCCTCCTCCCCTTTCCCTACGGACAATGCCGAGGTATTGTCCCAAGGGGCACCGAGCCGGGGAGAGACAGTCCCGGAGGTGCCTCAAGGCGACCGTCCGGACTCCAGGAGCAAAGGGAGCAATGCTCCCGGGGGCTCCAAGTTCGGCACTCAGCCGGACACCGCTCCGGAACCTTTGGCGGTTCTGGACTCAAGCAGGCGGCCCCCTTCCAAAAGGGGTAAGACGCCCGTGCCGGTGACCTCCGTCCATCTAGAGGCACCGGACAAC
The DNA here is from genome assembly GCA_034509565.1 of Triticum monococcum. NCBI lineage: Eukaryota > Viridiplantae > Streptophyta > Magnoliopsida > Poales > Poaceae > Triticum > Triticum monococcum. Next base: position 477,630,636 of record CM067841.1, read on the forward strand.
CTACTGGAAGCGCTTCGCAGCGCTTCCATCGACGAAGGGCACTGCACTATTATGAGTGCGGTGATCAAGAAGGTTCAGTCTGCAAAGAGCGGACTGACTGAAGCCTGTGCCAGCCTTCTAACTGGCTTTGAGGTAAGTATTTAAAATATAGGAAAAATATTACCGCATAGACAGTAGCCCCTGATGCTCTATTCGGTGTTCATAAAGAAAAGCCGAATAGAGGATCAAACAATATCGCAGGAGTCTAATATAAGTATGTCTATATGCGTATGTAGGCTTCGCTGCTGGCCTCTGCCGCACTGACTACGGAGGTCGCCACACTGAAGCAGGACCTCGAGGGGTCTGAGAAAGAGCTCGGCCTTGCTAAGAGGTAGCTCAAGGAGAACAAAGGTAAGTAATACCTAGTCTATAGATATGTATATATACAAAAAGGATGCGATTGCAAAATGATAGGATCATCTTTAATTTGTCAGGGGCCACGATCGAAGTGGCAACCCTGAAGCAAGTGCTATCCAAGGCCAAAAACAAAGCGGCCTAGGAGCGCACCGAGCAGGAAAAACAAGAGGCACGGGTGGGCGAGGTGCAGCAAGAGCTCCACGCTCTCCTGACGAGGCACGAGGCATTGGAGCTTGACTTGAAGACGGGAGAGTCCGAGCTTGCTGCGGCCCTTGAGAGTGCAAAGAGTGCCAAGGCTGAAGCCCAAAAGGCCCTCCAGGAGATTGATGCGATGAATAAGATAGCGGCGGGTAAGGCATTCAATATGCAAAGCAAGCATGTGAAAGTAAATTACTTGTTACTTACCCGAGTCTGGAGCTCTGCAGGAGCATTCGTAGATTTGCCCCGCAGCGTGTCGGATGCCGCACAGTTTTACCAGGCCGAGGAGGGAAGCTCAACAGAGAAGCTGTTCTGGTCTCAGTATACTGGGACTGAACACCCGATGTCTCTGAGCGACCAGCTGAAGCAACTAGTCGAGCTGCACAAGGCGGCCGAACAGGCCATGAAGGGCTTTCTAGTCCGGATGTGGTCTGGCGACGCCCTTCCCAATAGCTACTTCGTCCTGGTGAGGCAGCTTGTGGATGCCTGCGCACGGCTGGAAGTCATCAAGAGGTCCATCTGCATCGAAGGTGCACGCCGGTCTTTCGCCCGTGCGAAGGTGCACTGGCCAAGATGGATGCCGTGAAGCTGGTGAAGGAAGGGCCACCGCAGGGCAAGGAGCATCGCCACCCTGAGATGTACTATGAGGGTGTCCTGAAGGGTGCCCGTCTTGTATCGGACGAGTGTGCGAAATATGTAATAGTTGAATAAATTTGCTCGTGTAATCCTGTATTATGAAAACTTTTTCATATGCGCTATGCAACGCTTGTTTGAATTTAAATATTACCTTCTGTTCGGTTGTTTATCAAATATGAGAGATGGCTAGTCGTCGGCTTCTGCCCCCACGCCACGAGTGTTGGGGTGTTCAGGATAAACCTGAGCACTCTTGTTCCCATTTTTGGGTCCTTCGTGGGAGGTGCTCAGCACAACGAACATGGCAATCGGACTATAATGCGTTATCACTCTCACTTAGCCATAGAATTCTATAATCTTAAATTTCGGCGAAGCCCCTAGTATTTGGAAGGCCGAATTCGGGGCGCTATACACGCCTTAAGCCGGACAGGACCGACTCCTTGCTCTAAGCGGCATAAGTCTTTAGGTACTTGAAACCTCTCGAACAGCGACCAGTCTATCGCCTTATCATGACAGTCAGTTTTAGCTTTCTCTACTGAGGTGCTTTGCCCAGTAGAACCGGGGCACAATCGCAGTAGTTCTCCCAGTGCAACCTTAGCCGATATAGTAGAACGTAAGGTACCAAAACATGGGAGCCGGGCAAACCCAACTATTGACCCAAGACATGATTCGGAGCTGATGCATATAATGCTATAAGTTCGGGGTGCTTAAGCCCCTAGCGTATTGGCCGTACTAGAGTGTATGGGTGCTGGATGTCATTGATGAACATATATTAAAAAGAAAGAATGCAATAATAGTCTTAGTGCTATGCATTGTTTATTCAAAAAGGTGCGTTAAAGCAGAATGATACAAGTAGTGCGATAAGTGAAAAGTAGGACTATTTGACATGTCCCTTCCAAGGGCAAGCTGAGGAATAGTATTAAAGCAAGTATTTCACTCGTTATCGTAATCCACCTGGGAGTTCCGTGGTGTGACGTAGCTTTCTACCTCCTTGGTTGCTGCATCATGTGTTCGGCAATCATACTGCCGGACGGGGTTTCCAGAGATTAAAGTCCTGAAAGAGAAAAAATAACAAAGCGGGAAGCCCCTAGTGCGGTTTAAGCCGCGTCTTGGAGCGTGCCGTAGTCGTGCCCCCCTCCCCACCTGTGCCCATGGTATTTTTAATGCGTAATTATGTACGCGTGGCACGGATTTTGCCGTTTGGCTGGGACCGGGGTGGGGGCCGCATTGCTATGCAAGCTCGGAACGTGCCAGGCGGTCCTGTTGCCGATTACTCCGGGCGCGCTTGAAGGTGTCCGGGTCCGTAATCGCCTAACTAGTGGATTGCCTTAAGAGGCTGCTTTGCACTTCTGCTGCGAGGGCCACAGTGTGCTCCTCCGTGCGGAGAGAGCGCTCTATGTTTCCATTGACTGTGATGACCCCCGAGGTCTTGGCATCTTGAACTTGAGATATGCATAATGCAGTACCACATTGAATCTCGCAAATGCGGTTCGCTCGAGCAGTGCATGATAGCCACTGCTGAACGGGACTATGTCGAAGATTAACTCTTCGCTTCGGAAATTATCCGAGGATCCGAAGACCACTTCCAGTGTGACTGAGCCTGTGCAATGGGCCTGTACACCTGGTATGACGCCTTTAAAGGTCGTTTTTGTGGGTTTGATCTTTGAGGGGTCTATACCCATTTTGCGCACTGTGTCCTGATAAAGCAGGTTCAGGCTGCTGCCGCCATCCATAAGGACTCAAGTGAGGTGAAATCCGTCAATGATTGGGTCTAGGACCAGTGCGGCGAATCCGCCATGACGGATACTAGTGGGGTGGTCCCTGTGATCGAAGGTGATTGGATAGGAGGACCATGGGTTGAACTTTGGGGCGACTGGCTCCAACGCATATACGTCCCTGAGTGCATGCTTCCGTTCCCTCTTGGGGATGTGGGCTGCGTATATCATGTTCACCGTCCGCACTTGTGGGGGGAACCTCTTCTGTCCTCCGGTGTTCGGCTGTCGGGGCTCCTCCTCGTCATTGCTATGTGACCCCTTATCTTTTTTTCGGCATTTAACATGCCGGCCTTTGTCGGCGTTCTGGGAATGGGGGTCCCCAGACTTGCCTGCCTGTGGCCTGCGGCGTGGCTCAAAGGGGGCCTAGCACGGCCCATCTTCATCAACACAAGACTCAAGACACTTGCGAGGGGCCAAGCCTCGCGGGGCGGACAGCATGGAGCTTCCTCAGGCACGGCCTCGTCAGGCTGGCTCGCGAGGAGGCAGAGAGATCAAGGGGGGGGGGGTACCTCGCGAGGTGCCCGTGACGCAAGCCATGACGACTCAGGGCGCCAGGCGGGTGCCAGCCCGCGCAGCGTCCTCCTTTCCTCTTTGGTGCAAAGGGGGCAAGCGCAGCTATGGAGTACCGAGGCATCAGGCAAAGGTTGCCATTTCGGTCCAATGAGACCAAGACCAGGAGGACTAGGAGATGGAGGTCACCGTGGAGCCCAAGACGGCGTCATCACCAGAGCTTTGCATAGGCGAAGACTGCTTTTGTCAGGATAGGTGATACTTGCTGTCCCCCTTCAAATTAGCCCGCCATTGTTGGCTCCCTTCCCGCTCGATATTTGGGAAGAGGACCAGGGCCTCTATAAATAGGACCAGCCGCCCATAGAGCAAGGGGGTTTGGGAAAAAGAGTAAGTAGGAGGCGCTTAGAGAGAGAGAGAAAGAGAAAGGTGGCTGAACTCCTCCCAGCAGTTCATCGCCCCAGCCAAGAACAGACCCTCGCGAGGCTGTTCTTCCTTGTATTGTTCATCATCATCAGCCCTAAGAGGCAATCCACCCACCACACACTAGAGTAGGGTATTACACCACAACGGTGGCCCGAATCAGTATAAACCTTGTGTCTCTTGTGCAGTTCTTTCAGTAGTCTAGATCTTTGCGAGACGGGGAGATAGAAGACATAATATTCGCGCGCACCCCAGTGTTCGAACCTTAAGGGTCTGCCGGAACCTGAAATCCGACATTTGGCGCACCAGGTAGGGGTGCGCCAGAATTCGTCTTCCACCGCTCCGTTCTCCTCTGATCATCACGCTCATGTCTGACGCTCGTCGAGCCCGCGCGGAGCGCCGGGCCACCCTCGTCTCCCGCGTCGCCCGGACAGCCCCTGTCGGCGGGCGTCCTCGCCGTTCCCCATCACCTGCCGTCAACGCCGCCATCGGCCCGGCGGGGGACGAGCAGCAAGCATCGCCTCAGCATCCATCCGTGCGCCAAGACGGCCGCACCGCAACTCCCACGCTCGCCCCAGCTGGGTCTTCGCCCCGCGCGCTTAGCGTGCCCATGGAGGCTCGGGCTGCACTCATCGCGGCAAACGAGCTCTTGCGCTGCTGCCCCGCCGACGACGTCTACGGGGAATGGCTCGACCGCGTCGCCGAGCTCGTCCGAGACGCAGGGGGCTCTCCTGCGTCGTCCCACCGTGCTACACCAACACCCCCGGTCGTCGTGGCCCTCCTGGGCGGCTCGCCGGCGCTGCCCACAAGTCACCACGTCAAGCCGTTCATCCGCCGGGTCGGCGCCGCTTCCACGTGGCAGGGGGCTCCCCCGGATTGGACGGCGCCCGAGACCGGCCTGAACTTCAGTTCGGAGGACCACCCCTCCAATTCGGCCTGCTCGGACGCGCTCCCCATGTTGTGCACCCCCACCATCTGCCAGGTGGCCATCACCAGAACCCTCGTTGATGGCGGCGCGGGCCTCAGCATGCTCTCAGTCGAGGCCTTCAACCTCCTCCGCATACCCCTGGAATGGCTGCAACCCAGCCGACCCTTCTCAGGCGTCGGGGGCAAGTCATCCAGTTCCTTGGGGCAGATCCGGCTACCCATGACCTTCGGCACCTATGACAACTTCCGCACGGAGCTGGTTGACTTCGACATCGCCCCCATCGGCCTCCCCTACCCAGCGCTGGCCCAATTCATGGCCGCGACACACCCAGCGTACAACCTCATGAAGATGCCCGGGAGCAGCGGTGTCCTCACTGTGCACGGGGACACCGGGGACGCACTGCGGGCGCTCAAGCTCGCCTTCAAGACGGCGGCGTCGGCACAGCCCGCCGACTTGGAGACCCCCGGGCCCAAGGGGGCTGCACCCGCCAAGAAGAAGCAGTTTTGCACCCAAGACAAGGCAGAAACCAAGCAGATACCCGTCGATGAGGACGGGTCCACCAACGCCACTTTCACCATAGGCGCCCACCTCAAACCCGAGCAGGAGGAGGCCCTGGTCGGGTTCCTGCGCGCAAACAAGAAGGTATTCGCTTGGGAGCCGGACCAGTTGGCAGGGATCCCCAGGAGTGTAATCGAGCATCACCTCAACGTGTGCCCCAACGTGCGCCCTGTGAAACAGAAGGCCAGGCGGCAGTCCACAGAAAAGCAGGCCTTCATCGTCCAGGAGACCCGCAAATTAGAGGCCGTTGGGGTCATCCGCGAGGTCCGATACCCAGATTGGTTGGCCAACCCTGTCGTTGTGCCAAAGAAGGGAGGGAAGGAGCGTATGTGTGTCGACTTCACCAACCTCAACAAAGCATGCCCGCAAGATCCATTCCCGCTCCCCCGCATCGACCAGATCATCGATTCCACTATGGAATGTGACCTGTTATGCTTCCTGGATGCCTTCTCTGATCAAGATAGCGGTAGAAGACGTCGAGAAGACAGCCTTCCTAACCCCGTGTGGGGTATATTGCTACACGTGCATGCCATTCGGGCTGCGTAACGCAGGGGCGACCTTTCTGCGGCTGATGCACATCACCTTGGGCCCGCAGCTCGGGAAGAATGTTGAAGCTTACATCGATGACATTGTGGTAAAGTCTCGGGAGGCCGGGACCTTGATACAGGACTTGGAGGAAACCTTTGCGAGCCTCAACGCAGTGAACCTACGGCTCAACCCAGAAAAGTGTGTGTTCGGAGTCCCCTCGGGCAAGCTCTTGGGTTTCCTCGTGTCCCACCGAGGCATCGAGGCTAACCCAGAGAAGGTCAAGGCGGTGGAAGACATGAGCCCGCCAAAGACCCTCAGAGAAATGCAGAAGCTCACGGGGCGCGTGACCGCGCTAGGGCGCTTCATCTCCAAGTTGGGAGAACGAGCCCTGCCCTTCTTCCAGCTAATGAAGAAAAAGGGGCCGTTCGAGTGGACTGAAGAGGCCGACAAGGCGTTCCAGGATCTCAAGAGATACCTGACCAGCCCACCGGTCATGGTGGCACCGCGCCCTCAGGAGCCCCTGGTGCTTTACCTCGCTGCCACTCCCTACTCTGCTAGCGCAGCCTTGGTGGCAGTCAGAGGGGAGCGCCGAATCAAAACCACGGCAGAAGCCCGGGACAAGGCATAGCAGGGACAAGGAAGGCCTACAGAAACCACCACCGTGGCTGAGGAGGATCAGCCCCCGCAGAGGGGCGCACCAGAGGCGGAAGAGGCCCCTCTTCCAGATGGCCAGTCTTAGGAGGCCTCATTGCCTCAAGAGGCGCCACGGTGTCCGGAAGGAGCCACCAGCACTGAAGCACTCCGCCTCGTTGAGCACCCAGTGTACTTCGTCAGCACAGTGCTGCGGGATGCAAGACCACGGTACCCCATGCCTCAGAAACTCCTCGCGCTACTGGTGGCTTCGCGCAAGCTGCAACACTATTTTTGGGGTCACCCCATCAAGGTCGTCTCGTCATACCCCCTGGAGAGAGTGCTCAGGTGCCCTAATTCAGCTGGAAGGGTCGCTGAGTGGAACATAGAACTGCAAGCGTTTCAGCTCGAATTCGCACGACCAGGGTCATCAAGGGAGCAGCATTGGGGGGTTTTGTGGCAGAGTGGACGGAGGCGCCAGGCCTCAAGGCCGATGAGGATCGGTCCCTATCCCTGGGAAGCGAGGCGCCAAAAGGCTGGGTCATGTACTTCGATGGGGCGTTCTCCAGGCATGGCGCTGGAGCTGGGGCGGTGCTTATATCGCCCACACAGGACAAGCTCTATTACACCGTGCAACTCTGTTTCCAGCAAGGCGAAAAGGTCTCCAACAACATAGCGGAGTATGAAGGTTTAATAGCAGGCTTGAAGGCCGCGGCCGCCCTGGGAGTGAAATTCCTCACCATCAAGGGTGATTCACAGCTCCTTGTCAATTTCTCCAACAAGGTGTACGAGCCGAAGGATGAGCACATGGAAGCCTACCTTGCGGAAGTCCGCAGGATGGAGAAGCAATTCTGGGGGTTGGAGTTGCAGCATGTGCCCCGTGGCACCAATCAGGAGGCCGACGATATCGCCAAATGCGCGTCCAGGCGGTTACCCCAGGAGCCTGGTGTTTTCGAGGAGCGGCTCTTCAAGCCCTCAGCTCTGCCGTCATTATCAAACACGGCTCAGTCCCTGGGAGGAGCTCCCCCAACCACCTACCTCAGGAGCTCCGACCTGTGGCCCGACCTCAGGAGCGCGCCTGCTCCTGACGATGGAACCTCAGGAGGGATGTTTGATCACAGAGCTTCGGAGCTACTTAGCGCAAGGGACCTTGCCGGAGAAGGAGGAGGAAGCGGAGCGAGTGGCACGCCAGGCCACGGCATACTGCATCAGAGACGGAGAGCTCTACCGGAAGCGACCAAACGATGCATCCCTGCGCTGCGTCTCCAGGGAGCAAGGGAAGGAACTACTGGAAGATATACACGGCGGAGACTGCGGACATCATTCATCATCGTGGACCCTCGTCGGCAAGGCGTTCCGCAGTGGGTTTTATTGGCCCACCGCGCTCAATGACGCCGTGGAACTAGTGAAAGCTTGTGAAGCCTGCCAGTTCCACGCCAAGCAGATCCATCAGCCAGCAGGAGGCTTGCGGACTATCCCCCTTTCGTGGCCATTCGTAGTCTGGGGGCTGGACATCTTGGGCCTGTTTCCTCGGGCGCCAGGGGGCTACCGCTACCTCTACGTTGCCATGGACAAATTCACCAAGTGGGCTGAAGTAGAGGCTGTCCGCACCATTCCCGCGGGTTCCGTGGTCAAGTTCATGAAGGGCATCGTAAGCCGGTTCAGGGTGCCGAATCGCATCATCACGGACAACGGTTCGCAGTTCACCAGTAACCTCTTCAAAACATACTGTGCTAACCTTGGAATGCAGATATGCTACGCCTCAGTGGCGCACCCCCGAAGCAATGGCCAGGCCGAGCGAGCCAACGCGGAGGTCCTGAGGGGCCTCAAGACCAGGACGTTCAAGAAGAAGCTGGAGGCCTGTGGCAGAGGTTCGTACGACGAGCTTCAGTCCGTGCTGTGGTCCATCCGCACCACCATGACCAAACTGATTGGAGAGACCCTGTTCTTCCTGGTCTATGGAGCGGAAGCGGTCCTCCCTCACGAGGTCGGACGTCGCTCCGCGCGGGTCCTGGCGTTCGATGAGGCGCAATAGGATGCCATGCGGGGGATGGACCTCGTGCTGGGTGAGGAACGTCGCCAAGAAGCCGCGCTGCGAGCGGCGAGGTACCAGCAAGCGCTGCGGTGATATCACTGCCGCAACATCCGTCCCAGGACTCTTGAGGTATGAGACCTCGTGCTCAGGCGGATTCTCTCCAGGGAGGGACTGCACAAGCTCTCTCCCATGTGGCAGGGCCCGTTCAAGGTTGTTCATGTTTCTAGGCCCGGCTCCGCGCGCTTGGAGACTCAGGAGGGAGTGCTGGTCCAGAATGCATGGAACATCCAGCACCTCCGGAGGTTCTACCCCTGAAAAGGCCCAGAGCCTATGAAGCAAGGCGAGGGCTTGTGAAGCTATCGCGTTTTGGAAAAGGCCCAGAGCCTGTGAAGCAAGGCGAGCGCCTGTGAAGCTATCGCGTTTTGGAAAAGGCCCAGAGCCTATGAAGCAAGGCGAGTGCCTGTGAAGCTATCGTGTTTTGGGAAAGGCCCAGAGCCTGTGAAGCTATCGCGTTTTGGAAACGGCCCAGAGCCTGTGAAGCTACCGCGTTTTGGAAAAGGCCCGGAGCCTGTGAAGAAGGCCAATGCCTGTGAAGCTCGCCGCCCGTGACACTCTCACGTAATAATGAGTTGGGGCTGTACACGCCCTGGAGTCTCAGGAGCGCCGGCATCAGGCCCTGGGGCTCCCTCCCACGCCCTGTGGCAGCACTTAGCTCCGCGCTCGTGAGAAGACGTCGAAGACTAGATTAGGTGCCGGACGCGGCTTTTCATTTGCTTTCCACAGTTGGCTTGTTCCTTCTCATTTGAAGTTTTATTGAAGTTGTTGCCGTCTTTGGCTTGCGGTTCTTCGGCTTTCCACTCTCCTGCCTCGATTTCTCTTGCGCAAGGCCTCGCGAGGGGGGCAGCTGAGCACCCTCGCGTTCCTATCCTAGTCATTCAAAGAGTTCGCGACCTGGGCCCCTTACAGGAGCACCCCTCTAGTCCGTGCCCCACGGGCACCGCGACACAAACAAAGGGCCTGGGTCGGTCGGCCCCCCATGGCCGGGGTTGGGAACTATCCACGCTCGGGCACATAGCCGGAAGGAACGGTAACGAAAGCAAAACGATGATTAACAGCAATAACCCAAACACGCCCCCGCGGGGCTCCGCACTATTGTCTTTTTTATGCCGGAAAAAGGGAAAAGGAAAAACAAATTCGGCGCGACTCGCCTCACACCGGCCCGTGGGGAAGGCCCGAGCTGCCTCCGGGGCTTAGGCGGACTCCCTCTCGCGCTTCACCAGGGCGCGGCGGTGTGCGGACACGTTGCCACCCCCCAAGCAGATACGACGGCGTCGAGGCTGATCGCGGCCACCGCTGGAGGAGTCGCCGCCTGAAGAAGAACCGGAGAAGCTTGAGGAACCCCGAACGCCACCAGCCGCGCGAGCGCTGCTCCGTCCATCATCACCAGAGCTGGGTTCCCAGCCGCGGTCGTCACCCTCGGGGAAACACCCTGCGCGGCGACCATCTTCCCCAAACACCCTCACGTAGAGGGTGCGTCGCCGTCAAACTTGAAGTGTAGGTTGTACCGATGGCTCAGGCCACGCGCATGGGCAAACGTCTGCCAACCGCGAGCCAGGGACAGGCTCCTGGCTGCGGAGACCTCCAGGGAGACCCATGAGGCCCAGCTACAGCAGCCGTCGGCCTGGAGCCAGAGGCCGCCTGGGGCGCCGGCCGGGAGCTCACCAAGGAGGAAGCGAGGAAGCGGGAGCCGGGTGCTAGCCGGCTTCGCCGACCACACGACAAACTCCAGCAGCACTTCAGCAGCACGAACGCGCGGCATGGGGGGACGCGCAACCGGAGCGCGCCCCCCAACTGCAGCAATCCGCCCGTCGCCATGTTGAAGATCACCTCCACGGCCACGGGGAGCCACCGTGGTGGCCACAGGATGCTTGCGAGGGCGCCCTCTGCCCCGCTTGGGTGGGGGAGAGGCGGGCTCAACCCGGCAAGCCTTCCCTTCTCGGCGGCCGAGAACCTCCTCGACGGGGCCATGAAGAAAAAGGAGAAGCAAGGGGGATGAACTGGAAGGGCACGCGCCGGCCCGTACTTATAGCCGGCGAAGGCCAACCGCCGGCCTCCACGATCACAGGTAATCATGACACGATTTGCATGCAGGGACTTGTCCAACTCGCGTGATCACCGAGGCGTCGTGGGGAAGCAGAGACGCCCACATCCCATCAACTGCCATGCGGCGCCCAAGGCCGCAGGCTGTTAGGGCCCGCGGCACTTCGCCCTTGCCCTTTCGCCTCTCGGCACGGCCAAGTCCGGGAGCGCCTTGGGCCCGGGGGCAACTGTTGGTGTTCTGGGAATGGGGGTCCCCAGACTTGCCTGCCTGTGGCCTGCGGCGTGGCTCAAAGGGGGCCCAGCACGGCCCACCTTCATCAACACAAGACTCAAGAACCTCGCGAGGGGCCAAGCCTCGCGGGGCGGATGACATGGAGCTTCCTCAGGCACAGCCTCGTCAGGCTGGCTCGCGAGGAGGCGGAGAGATCAAGGCGGGGTACCTTGTGAGGTGCCCGTGACGCAAGCCAAGATGACTCAGGGCGCCAGGCGGGTGCTAGCCCGCGCAGCGTCCTCCTTTCCTCTTTGGTGCCAAGGGGGCAAGCGCAGCCGCGGAGTACCAGGGCATTAGGCAAAGGTTTCCATTTCGGTGCAACGAGACCATGACCAGGAGGACTACGAGATGGAGGTCACCATGGAGCCCAAGACGGCGTCATCACCAGAGCTTTGCGCAGGCGAAGACTGCTTTTGTCAGGATAGTTGATACTTGCTGTCCCCCTTCAAATTAGCCTACCATTGTTGGCTCCCTTCCCGCTCGATATTTGGGAAGAGGACCAGGGCCTCTATAAATAGGACCAGCCGCCCACAGAGCAAGGGGGTTGGGGAAAAAGAGTAAGCAGGAGGCGGTTAGATAGATAGAGAGAAAGAGAAAGGTGGCTGAACTCCTCCCAGCAGTTCATCGCCCCAGCCAAGAACAGACCCTCGCGAGGCTATTCTTCCTTGTATTGTGCATCATCATCAGCCCCAAGAGGCAATCCACCCACCACACACTGGAGTAGGGTATTACACCACAACGGTGGCCCGAACCAGTATAAACCTTGTGTCTGTTGTGTAGTTCTTTCAGTAGTCTAGATCTTTGCGAGACGGAGAGGTAGAAGACGTAATCTCCGTGCACACCCCAGTGTTTGAACCTTAAGGGTCTGCCGGGAACCCAAAATCCAACAGCCTTCTTGAACACCCAACAATACCTGTTGGTGTGGTTGGCTGGCTTGTCGGGGGTGCCGTGTATTTGACACGAGCGATCGAGTATACGGTCCAAACTGGACGGGCCCGGAGTGCTTCTTTTGAATGGATTTTTCCGCTAACCGGGTTTAGAGCCTTTGAATCCAGCACTGACTGCCGTATCCTCGGTATTGTCGCTGTTAATGCGGCACTTATGTTTGTTGCGACGTGACCTACCGTTGCCGTCCTTGGTATACGAAGTACCATGGTTCTTTGATATGTTATTGTTGCGAGCCAACCATCTGTCCTCTCCCGCACAAAAGTGGGTCATGAGTGTCGTGTGGGCTGCCATAGATTTCGGCTTTTCCTGGCCAAGGTGCCGGGCGAGCCATTCGTCGTGGATGTTGTGCTTAAAAGCTGCTAGGGCCTCTGCATCCGGACAGTCGACGATTTGATTTTTCTTTGTTAGGAACCATGTCCAGAATTGCCTGGCCGATTCCTCTGGCTGCTGAATTATGTGGCTCAAGCCATCGGCATCTGGTGGTCGCATATAAGTGCCCTGAAAGTTGTCGAGGAATGCGGCTTCCAGATCTTCCCAATAGCCAATGGACTCTGCTGGCAAGCTATTGAGCCAATGCCGAGCTGGTCCTTTGAGTTTGAGTGGGAGGTATTTGATGGCGTGTTGGTCATCACCGCGGGCCATGTGGATGTGGAGGAGGAAATCCTCGATCCATACCGCACGATCTGTTGTGCTGTCGTATGATTCTATATTTACGGGTTTGAAACCCTCTAGGATTTGATGATCCATTACTTCGTTTGTGAAGCATAAGGGGTGTGTGGCACCTCTGTACTGGGCTATATCGTGATGTAGCTCGAATGAGTCTTGCCCGTTGTGTTCGGCCCGGTCGGACTTACTTTTACTGTATCCGGCATGACGATTATCGTCTCGCATAGTGGCGCGCCTTCGTGGTCTATAGATCGATCTTGCATGTTTTGCTTTGTCCTCCAATATGTCTCGCAGGTCTGGCGTATTTCCCTATGCCTTTTTATTTGAATGGCGTCGGGGTGCTGGCTGAGCTTTTGGCTGGAATGCCTCTCTGTCGCAGCCACAAGGTGGCCGATCAGCCGTGTCATACGCTAGGGATGTAGGTTTTGGTGCTTCCTCCTCCAGTCGGGGTAGCAACTTGCACTTTGGGTAACTCTTGGAGGGGCGTTCGAGTTTATATTCCTCGGCCGCCAGGACTTCAGTCCATCTGTCAACTAGCAAATCTTAACCAGCTTGAAGTTGTTGTTGCTTTTTCTTAAGGCTATTTGCCGTGGCTATAAGTCGGTGCTTGAAGCGCTCTTGTTCGACGGGATCCTCTGGCACAACGAATTCTTCATCGTTGAGGCTTGCCTCGTCTTCGGAGGGAGGCATGTAATTATCATCCTCCGCCTCTCCATATGCCGCTCTCTCAGGAGGGCTGGCTTCTCCATCCTCCTTCTCTAAATCTTGCTGGAGGGGATTGTTGTTGTCTTCGACACTGTCCGGAGTGCTATTATCTCCGGTGCAGGTTGTTGGAAATATGCCCTAGAGGCAATAATAAATTGGTTATTATTGTATTTCCTTGTTCATGATAATCATTTATTATCCATGCTAGAATTGTATTGATAGGAAACTCAGATACATGTGTGGATACATAGACAACACCATGTCCCTAGTAAGCCTCTAGTTGACTAGCTCGTTGATCAATAGATGGTTATGGTTTCCTAACAATGGACATTAGATGTCGTGGATAACGGGATCACCTCATTAGGAGAATGATGTGATGTACAAGACCCAATCCTGAGCCTAGCACAAAGATCGTGTAGTTCGTTCGCTAAAGCTTTTCTAATGTCAAGTATCATTTCCTTAGACCATGAGATTGTGCAACTCCCGGATACCGTAGGAGTGCTTTGGGTGTGCCAAACGTCACAACATAACTGGATGGCTATAAAGGTACACTACAGGTATCTCCGAAAGTGTCTGTTGGGTTGGCACGAATCGAGACTGGGATTTGTCACTCCGTGTGACGGAGAGGTATCTCTGGGCCCACTCGGTAGGACATCATCATAATGTGCACAATGTGCTCAAGGAGTTGATCACGGGATGATGTGTTACGAAACGAGTAAAGAGACTTGCCGGTAATGAGATTGAACAAGGTATCGGGATACCGACGATCGAATCTTGGGCAATTATCGTACCGATAGACAAAGGGAATTGTATATGGGATTGATTAAGTCCTTGACATCGTGGTTCATCCGATGAGATCATCGTGGAACATGTGGGAGCCAACATGGGTATCCAGATCCCGCTGTTAGTTATAGACCGGAGAACGTCTCGGTCATGTCTGCATGTCTCCCGAACCCGTAGGGTCTACACACTTAAGGTTCGATGACGCTAGGGTTATTAAGGAAGTTTGTATGTGGTTTCCGAATGTTGTTCGGAGTCCCGGATGAGATCCCGGACGTCACGAGGAGTTCCGGAATGGTTCGGAGGTAAAGATTTATATATGGGAAGTCCTGTTTTGGTCACCGGAAAAGTTTCGGGGTTATCGATAACGTACCGGGACCACCGGGAGGGTCCCGGGGGTCCACCAAGTGGGGCCACCAGCCCCGGAGGGCTTCGTGGGCCAAGTGTGGAAGGGGACCAGCCCCAGATGGGCTGGTGCACCCTCCCACAAGGCCCAAGGCACAAGGGAAGAGGAGAGGGGGCAAACCCTAGGCTTAGATGGGGCCTAAGGCCCACCCTAGGGGGCGCCCCCCTCTCCCCCTCTTGGCCGCCTCCCCTTTCCCATCTAGGGCTGCCGCCCCCCCTAGGGGTGGGAACCCTAGAGGGGGCGCACCCTCCTCCCTCTCCCTATATATAGTGAGGCCTAGGGGCTGCCCATGACACATGATTTGATCTCTCTCGTTGGTGCAGCCCTCCCTCTCTTTCTCCTCATATCCCGTGGTGCTTGGCGAAGCCCTGCAGGATTGCCACGCTCCTCCACCACCACCACGCCGTTGTGCTGCTGCTGGATGGAGTCTTCCTTAACCTCTCCCTCTCTCCTTGCTGGATCGAGGCGTGGGAGACATCATCGGGCTGTACGTGTGTTGAACGCGGAGCTGCCGTCCGTTCGGCACTAGGATCATCGGTGATTTGGATCACGACGAGTACGACTCCATCAACCCCGTTCTCTTGAACGCTTCCGCTTAGCGATCTACAAGGGTATGCAGATGCACTCTCCTTCCCCTCGTTGCTAGTCTCTCCATAGATAGATCTTGGTGACACGTAGGAATATTTTGAATTTCTGCTACGTTCCCCAACAGTGGCATCATGAGCTAGGTCTATTGCGTAGATTCTATGCACGAGTAGAACACAAAGTAGTTGTGGGCGTTGATCTTGTTCAATATGCTTACTGTTACTAGTCCAATCTTGTTTCGACGGCATCGTGGGATGAAGCGGCCCGGACCAACCTTACACATACGCTTACGTGAGACCGATTCCACCGACTGACATGCACTAGTTGCATAAGGTGGCTGGTGGGTGTCTGTCTCTCCCACTTTAGTCGGAACGGATTCGATGAAAGGGTCCTTATGAAGGGTAAATAGCAATTGGCATATCACGTTGTGGTTTTGCGTAGGTAAGAAACGTTCTTGCTAGAAACCCATAGCAGCCACGTAAAAAAATGCAAACAACAATTAGAGGACGTCTAACTTGTTTTTGCAGGGTATGCTATGTGATGTGATATGGCCAAAAGGATGTGATGAATGATATATGTGATGTATGAGATTGATCATGTTCTTGTAGTAGGAATCACGACTTGCATGT
The DNA here is from genome assembly GCA_034509565.1 of Triticum monococcum. Taxonomy (NCBI): domain Eukaryota; kingdom Viridiplantae; phylum Streptophyta; class Magnoliopsida; order Poales; family Poaceae; genus Triticum; species Triticum monococcum. The sequence continues at coordinate 477,646,337 of CM067841.1, forward strand.
CGATGAGTATGACAACCGGCAGGAGCCATAGGAGTTGTCTTAATTTATTTATGACCTGCGTGTCAACATAAACGTCATGTAATTACTGTACTTTATTGCTAACCATTAGCTGTAGTAGTAGAAGTAATCGTTGGCGAGACAACTTCACGAAGACACGATGATGGAGATCATGGTGTCATGCCGGTGACAAGATGATCATAGAGCCCCGAAGATGGAGATCAAAAGGAGCAATATGATATTGGCCATATCATGTCACTATTTGATTGCATGTGATGTTTATCATGTTTATACATCTTATTTTCTTAGAACGACGGTAGTAAATAAGATGACCCCTCATTAAAATTTCAAGAAAGTGTTCCCCCTAACTATGCACCGTTGCGACAGTTCGTTCGTTTCTAAGCACCACGTGATGATCGGGTGTGATAGATTCCAACATTCACATACAACGGGTGTAAGACAGATTTACACATGCAAACACTTAGGTTGACTTGATGATCCTAGCATGTACAAACATGTCCTCGGAACACAGAAGACCGAAAGGTCGAGCATGAGTCGTATAGAAGATACGATCAACATGAAGATGTTCACCGATGTTGACTAGTCCGTCTCACGTGATGATCGGACACGGCCTAGTTGACTCGGATCATGTAATCACTTAGATGATTAGAGGGATGTCTATCTGAGTGGGAGTTCATAAGATGAACTTAATTATCCTGAACATAGTCAAAAAGGTCTTCACAAATTATGGCGTAGCTCGCGCTTTAGTTCTACTGTTTAGATATGTTCCTAGAGAAAATTTAGTTGAAAGTTGATAGTAGCAATTATGCGGACTAGGTCCGTAAACTGAGGATTGTCCTCATTGCTTCATAGAAGGCTTATGTCCTTAATGCGCCGCTCAGTGTGCTGAACCTCAAACGTCGTCTGTGGATGTTGCGAACATCTGACATACACGTTTTGATAACTACGTGATAGTTCAGTTAAACGGTTTAGAGTTGAGGCACCGAAGACGTTTTGAAATGTCGTGAAACATATGAGATATTTCGAGGGCTGAAATTGGGATTTCAGGCTCGTGCCCACGTCAAGAGGTATAAGACCTCCGACGATTTTCTTAGCCTACAAACTAAGGAGAAAAGCTCAATTGTTGAGTTTGTGCTCAGAATGTCTGAGTACAACAATCATTTGAATCGAGTGGGAGTTGATCTTCCAGATGAGATAGTGATGTTTCTCCGAAGTCTTTACCACCAAGGTTGTCAGAATCGCGATTTTGAATCGGATCGGAGCTCCGATGGTAAGATCGCAAATCGTAGAATCTTCACTACCAGGATCGTAGAAACGTAGATTCTATGAACTAAAATCGTAGAATCATAGGGGTTAGTTTGGATTGTAAAGTCATAGAAACGTATAACAGAATCGCGATTCTGACAACCTTGATTACCACCAAGCTGCTAGAGCTTCGTGATGAACTATAATATATCAGGGACATATATGATGATCCTTGAGATATTCGCGATGTTTGACACCACAAAAGTAGAAATCAAGAAGGAGCATCAATTGTTGGTGGTTGGTGAAACCACTAGTTTCAAGAAGGGCAAGGGCAAGAAGGGATACTTCATGAAACGGCAATTCAGCTGCTGCTCTAGTGAAGAAACCCAAAGTTGAACCCAAACTCGGGACTAAGTGCTTCTGTATTAAGGGGAACAGTTACTGAAGCAGAACCACCCTAGATACTTGGTAGATGAGAAGGCTGGCAAGGTCGATAGATGTATATTGGATATACATTGTGTACTTTACTAGTACTCCTAGTAGCACTAGGGTATTAGATACCGGTTCGGTTGCTAAGTGTTAGTAACTCGAAATAAAAGCTGCGGAATAAACGGAGACTAGCTAAAGGTGAGCTGACGATATGTGTTGGAAGTGTTTCCAATGTTGATTTGATCAAGCATCGCACGCTCCCGCTACCATCGAGATTGGTGTTAAACCTGAATAATTGTTATTTGGTGTTTGCGTTGAGCATAGACATGATTGGATTATGACTATCGCAATACGGTTATTCATTTAAGGAGAATAATGGTTACTCTATTTATTTGAATAATACCTTCAATGGTCTTAAACCTAAAATGAATGGTTTATTGAATCTCAATCGTAGTGATACACATGTTCATGCCAAAAGATATAAGATAGTAATGATAGTACCACCTACTTGTGGCACTGCCACATAAGTCATATCGGTATAAAATGCATGAAGAAGCTCCATGTTGATGCATCTTTGGACTCACTCGTTTTTGAAAAGTTTGAGGCATGCGAACCATGTCTATTGGTGTATATGCATGAAGAAACTCCATGCAAATGGACCGTTTGGACTCACTTTATTTTGAATCACTTGAGACATGCAAATCATACCACATGGGCAAGATGACTGAAAGCCTCGGTTTTAGTTAAATGGAACGAGAAAGCAACTTGTTGGAAGTAATACATTTTTGATGTGTTCAGTCCAATGAGTGCTGAGGCGTGTAGTGGATATCGTTATGGTCTTACTTCACAGATGATTTGAATAGATGTTGAGTATATTTACTTGATGAATCACGAGTCTGAATTATTGAAAGGTTCAAGTAATTTCAAGGTGAAGTTGAAAGATCGTCGTGACAAGAGGATAAAATATCTATGATATGATCATAGAGATGAATATCTGAATTATGAGTTTGGCACAGAATTAAGACATTGTGGAAATTGTTTCACAACTAATACAGCCTGGAACACCATAGTGTGATGGTGTGTCCGAACATCATAACTGCACCCTATTGGATATGATGCATACCATGATGTGTCTTATCGAATTACCATGATAGTTTATGGGTTAGGCATTAGAGACAACCACATTCACTTTAAATAGGGCACCACGTAATTCCGATGAGATGACACCGTATGAACTATGGTTTAGAGAAACCTAAGCTGTCATTTCTTAAAAGTTTGGGGCTGCGACGCTTATGTGAAAAGTTTCAGGTTGATAAGCTCGAACCCAAAGCGGATAAATGCATCTTCATAAGACACCCAAAACAGTTGGGTATACCTCCTGTCTCAGATCCGAAAGCAATAAGGGATTGTTTCTAGAATCGGGTCCTTTCTCGAGGAAAAGTTTCTCTCGAAAGAATTGAGTGGGAGGATGGTGGAGACTTAATGAGGTTATTGAACCGTCTCTTCAACTAGTGTGTGACAGGGCACAGGGAGATGTTCTTGTGGCACCTACACCAATTGAACTGGAAGCTTATGATAGTGATCATGAAACTTCAGATCAAGTCACTACCAAACCTCGTGGGATGACAAGAATGCGTACTACTTTAGAGTGGTACATAATCCTGTCTTGGAAGTCATGTTGCTAGACAACAATGAACCTACGAGTATGGAGAAGCGATTGTGGGCCTGGATTCCAAAATGGCTCGAGGCCATATAATCCGAGAGAGGATCCATATATGAAAACAAAGTGTAGACTTTCGAAGAACTACTTGATAGTCGTAAGGCTGTTGGGTACATATGGATTTTAAAAGGAAGATGGACAATGATGGTAAATGTCACCATTAAGAAAGCTCGACTTGTCGTTAAGATGTTTTCTGACAAGTTCAAGGAGTTGACTACGGTGAGACTTTCTCACTCGTAGCGATGCTAAGAGTCTGTTGGAATAATATTAGCGATTACTGCATTATTTATGAAATCTTGCAGATAGGATGTCAAAACATTGTTTCCTCGACGATTTTCTTGAGGAAAGGTTGTATGTGATACAACCGGAAGGTTTTGTCAATCCGGACAGATGCTAATAAGTATGCAAAGCTCCAGCAATCCGTCTAAGGACTGGAGTAAGCATCTCGGAGTTGGAATGTATGCTTTGATGAGATGATCAAATATTTTGGTGTATACAAAGTTTATGAGAAACTTGTATTTCCAAAGAAGTGAGTGGCAGCACTATAGAATTTCTCATGAATATATGTTGTCGACATATCATAGATCAGAAATGACGTAGAATTTCTGGAAAGCATCTAGGGTTATTTGAAAAGTGTTTTTCAATGGAAAGCTTGGATTAAGCCACTTGAACATTGAGCATCAAGATCTATAAGGATAGATCAAAACGCTTAATGGTACTTTCAAATGAGCACATACCTTGACATGATCTTGAAGGTGTTCAAGATGGATCAGTCAAAGAAGGAGTTCTTGCCTGAGTTGTAAGGTATGAAGTTAATACTTAAAGCTCGACCACGGCAGAATAGAGAGAAAGGACGAAGGTCGTCCCCTATGCTTAAGACGTAGGCTCTACAGTATGCTATGCTGTGTACCGCACCTGAAGTGTGCCTTGCCATGAGTCAGTCAAGGGGTACATGAGTGATCCAAGAATGGATCACAGGACAGCGGTCAAAGTTATCCTTAGTAACTAGTGGACTAAGGAATTTTCTCAATTATGGAGGTGGTAAAAGAGTTCTTCGTAAAGAGTTACGTTGATGCAAGCTTAACACCTATCCGGATAGCTCTGAGTAGAGATACCGGATACGTATAATGGAGCAACAATTTGGAATAGCTCCAAGTAGAACAGTTATTTGAAATGGCTCCAAATGTTGCGTAGTAGTTGCATCTACAAGATCACATAGAAATTTGCGAAGTACATACGGATCTGAATGTTGCAGACCCGTTGAATAAAACCTCTCTCACAAGCAAGATGATCAAACCTAGAACTCATTGAGTGTTAATCACATAGTGATGTGAACTAGACTACTGACTCTAGTAAACTCTTTGGATGTTGGTTACATGGCGATGTGATCTATGAGTGTTAATCACATGGCGATGTGAACTAGATTATTGACTCTAGTGCAAGTGGGAGACTGTTGGAAATATGCCCTAGAGGCAATAATAAATTGGTTATTATTGTATTTCCTTGTTCATGATAATCATTTATTATCCATGCTAGAATTGTATTGATAGGAAACTCAGATACATGTGTGGATACATAGACAACACCATGTCCCTAGTAAGCCTCTAGTTGACTAGCTCATTGATCAATACATGGTTACGGTTTCCTAACCATGGACATTAGATGTCGTTGATAACGGGATCACATCATTAGGAGAATGATGTGATGGACAAGACCCAATCCTGAGACTAGCACAAAGATCGTGTAGTTCGTTCACTAAAGCTTTTCTAATGTCAAGTATCATTTCCTTAGACCATGAGATTGTGCAACTCCCGGATACCGTAGGAGTGCTTTGGGTGTGCCAAACGTCACAACGTAACTGGGTGGCTATAAAGGTACACTACAGGTATCTTCGAAAGTGTCTGTTGGGTTGGCACGAATCGAGACTGGGATTTGTCACTCCGTGTGACAGAGAGGTATCTCTGGCCCCACTCGGTAGGACATCATCATAATGTGCACAATGTGATCAAGGAGTTGATCACGGGATGATGTGTTATGGAACGAGTAAAGAGACTTGCCGGTAACGAGATTGAACAAGGAATCGGGATACCGACGACCGAATCTCGGGCAAGTATCATACCGATAGACAAAGGGAATTGTATACGGGAGTGATTAAGTCCTTGACATCGTGGTTCATCCGATGAGATCATCGTGGAACATGTGGGAGCCAACATGGGTATCTAGATCCTGCTATTGGTTATTGACCGGAGAACGTCTCGGTCATGTCTGCATGTCTCCCGAACCCGTAGGGTCTACACACTTAAGGTTCGATGACGCTAGGGTTATTAAGGAAGTTTGTATGTGGTTTCCGAATGTTGTTCGGAGTCCCGGATGAGATCCCGAACGTCACGAGGAGTTCCGGAATGGTCCGGAGGTAAAGATTTATATATGGGAAGTCCTATTTTGGTCACCGGAAAAGTTTCGGGGTTATCGGTAACGTACCGGGACCACCGGCAGGGTCCCGGGGGTCCACCAAGTGGGGCCACCAGCCCCGGAGGGCTTCATGGGCCAAGTGTGGAAGGGTACCAGTCCAAGGTGGGCTGGTGCACCCTCCCACAAGGCCCAAGGCGCAAGGGAAGAGGAGAGGGGGCAAACCCTAGGCTTAGATGGGCCCTAAGGCCCACCCTAGGGGGCGCCCCCCCTCTCCCCCTCTTGGCCGCCTCCCCTTTCCCATCTAGGGCTGCCACCCCCCCTAGGGGTGGGAACCCTACAGGGGGCGCACCCTCCTCCCTCTCCCCTATATATAGTGAGGCCTAGGGGCTGCCCATGACACATGATTTGATCTCTCTCGTTGGTGCAGCCCTCCCTCTCTTTCTCCTCATATCCCGTGGTGCTTGGCGAAGCCCTGCAGGATTGCCACGCTCCTCCACCACCACCACGCCATTGTGCTGCTGCTGGATGGAGTCTTCCTCAACCTCTCCCTCTCTCCTTGCTGGATCAAGGCGTGGGAGACATCATCGGGCTGTATGTGTGTTGAACACGGAGGTGCCGTCCGTTCGGCAGTAGGATCATCGGTGATTTGGATCACGACGAGTATGACTCCATCAACCCCGTTCTCTTGAACGCTTCCGCTTAGCGATCTACAAGGGTATGTAGATGAACTCTCCTTCCCCTCGTTGCTAGTCTCTCCATAGATAGATCTTGGTGACACGTAGGAAGATTTTGAATTTCTGCTACGTTGCCCAACACAGGTATCACCACTTTTGCCTTGGCGGGACTTAGAGCGACGCCGCTAACGCCGGCACTTGGATTGCTTCTTGGAGGCATCATCCTCCGCTGTCCCGTCGCCATTGCCTTCTTTGGGTGTGTCCACCATGTATATGTCATATGATGAGGTGGTTGTCCAGTGCCCTATGGGCAGTGGTTCCTCTTCGCCTCCCGCATCGTCGTCCATACCGTCGATGTCTTCAGAGTCGAAGTCGAGCATGTCGGTTAAGTCATCGACAGTGGCTACTAAGTGGGTGGTGGGTGGGCGGCAAATTTCTTTGTCATCCGCATCCCAATCCTGCCGGACATAGTTCGGCCAGGATCCTCCTGACAAGGAGAGAGACCTTAATGAGTTCAGTATGTCGCCGAAGGGAGAGTGCTGAAAAATATCCGTGGAGGTAAACTCCATGATCGGCGCCCAATCGGATTCGATAGGAATGGGCGCAGGCGGTTCGGAGTCCGTCGCCGGAGAAGGGTCCAACAGTTTGGCAACACGGCTCTTGTGAAGGGTAAGGTCGATGTTCGGCTCGATCGCCGCTGAGGATAAGGCCTCCGTGGCAGGGTCTATCCACCCGCCCATGGATGGCGCAACTGGCTCCAAATTGAGGGTCGGAGCGGCTGCCGGTGCGATCTCCTGAACACAGTCCGATGGTAGAGCTAAATCGTACTCATCGTGACCGCGTGGCGCACAAGACAGGGGCTCGAATCCGTCGAAGGTCAAGTCTCCACAGATATCGGCCGTGTAGTTTAAGCTTCCAAACCTGACCTAGTGGCTAGGGGCGTAACTTTCGATCTACTCTAGATGGCCAAGTGAGTTGGCCTGCAGTGCGAAGCCACCGAACAGAAAGATCTGTCCGGGGAGAAAAGTCTCACCCTGGACTGCATCGCCATCGATGATCGTAGGAGCCATCAAGCCTAATGGTGACGACACAGAGGAACTCTCAATGAAAGCACCAATGTCGGTGTCAAAACTGGCAGATCTCGGGTAGGGGGTCCCGAACTGTGCGTCTAAGGCGGATGGTAACAGGAGGCAGGGGACACGATGTTTTACCCAGGTTCGGGCCCTCTTCATGGAGGTAAAACCCTATGTCCTGCTTGATTTATTCTTGATGATATGAGTATTACAAGAGTTGATCTACCACGAGATCGGAGAGGCTAAACCCTAAAAGCTAGCCTATGGTATGATTGTATGTTGTCCTATGGACTAATACCCTCCGGTTTATATAGACACCGGAGGGGGTTAGGGTTACACAAGGTCGGTTACAAAGGAGGAGATATCCATATCCGTACTTCCTAGCTTGCCTTCCACACCAAGTACAGTCTCATCCAAACACGGGACAAAGTCTTCAATCTTGTATCTTCATAGTCCAACAGTCCGGCCAAAGGATATAGTCCGGCTGTCCGGAGACCCCCTAATCCAGGACTCCCTCAACGACCTTATCCTCAAAACTACGACACAAGTGCAACGTCCGCGCCATCCTGAGCCGCAAGGACGACGAGGTGCAGGTTGACTGCGACCTTGTCCTCGGAGCTGCAGCACAAATACAACATCCGATCCATCCTGATCCGCAAGGACGATGAGATGTAAGTCATGGGCGGCACCAGGTGTCCTTGTCCATGGTTCACTCAACTGAGCTGCATCACAGAGTCAGTAACAATTCAGACTGAAGAAACAAATTCCACTCAAGAGTCAAAAGATTCAAAAACAACCAAGTATAGATAAATCCTACGAGGTTCCAGACCATAGTTTAAGGTACTCGGGCATCAGGCCCGAAGGAGTTTAACGGTTACAAAAACCACTCGGCATATCGAGGCAAATTTAATCGGATCATAAAAAGTTTGTTCACTCCGCGGGAGGAGGGCTGGCAGGCTCGATGAACTCGTTCAGGTTGATTCCATCCGCAATTCATGTAGCAGCAGCAATGAAGGTCTCTGTCGGTGTCAAAACCGACGGATCTCGGGTAGGGGGTCCCGAACTGTGCGTCTAAGGTGGATGCTAACAGGAGGCAGGGGACACGATGTTTACCCAGGTTCGGGCCCTCTCGATGGAGGTAATACCCTACGTCATGCTTGATTGATCTTCATGATATGAGTATTACAAGAGTTGATCTACCACGAGATCGTAGAGGCTAAACCCTAGAAGCTAGCCTATGGTACGATTGTTGTTGTCCTACGGACTAAACCCTCTAGTTTATATAGACACCGGAGGGGGCAAGGGTTACACAGAGTCGGTTACAAGGGAGGAGATCTACATATCCATATTGCCAAGCTTGCCTTCCACGCCAAGGAGAGTCCCATCCTGACACGGGATGAAGTCTTCAATCTTGTATCTTCATAGTCCAACAGTCCGGCTAAAGGATATAGTCCGGCTGTCCGGAGACCCCCTAATCCAAGACTCCCTCAGTAGCCCCTGAACCAGGCTTCAATGACGATGAGCCCGGCGCGCAGATTTGTCTTCGGCATTGCAAGGCGGATTCTTCCTCCGAATAATCCATGGAAGATTTTGAACACAAGGATAGTGTCCGGCTCTGCAAAACAAGTTTCACATACCACCATAGAGAGAATAATATTTCCACAAATCTAATCTGCTGACACGTTTGACAGCATGACATCATGCCATGGCCCGGTCATTATTCGAACCGTTTTTCTCAAGCAGCACTGCACATATCGCGAGGCGGTTTTCTTGACACGTCTTGTCGAAGCAGAGATCATGTCCCCCTTATTACGAGATTCTCATCGATACGGGCGTGGGTAACCCAATCGTGCCCGTTGTTATGACTCCTCAATTTTAGGCAAGTCCCAAACGGCCACGAGGAGGACGCTTGATATTCACCCTCTTTATAAAGTGGCCAAGGCCTGTCCTTTTTCCCCCTCATACTCAATCGAATCCTTCCCCTGCCTCGAGTTCCAACTCCCAAGGCTCAGGTCAGGCGCTTCGGACCTTCAACCATGTCCGGATCCAACCTTCAAGGTCGGTGGATGCCCTCCTCAGTCACAGAGGAAGACATCAAGAAGCTAAGAGAGGCCAGGTATCTGACCTCCGAATTCTCGCATAGGCTACATGCCTGAGGGTAGGTCATCCCCACTCCCGAACCCAACGGGAGTGTTGTGTTCATCTCTCACTTCCTCCGAGGGCTAGGCCTCGCTCTGGATCCCTTTGTTAGGGGGCTCATGTTCTATTATGGGCTGGAATTCCATGACCTGGCCCCGGATTCCCTCCTTCACATCTCATCGTTCATCGTTGCGTGTGAGGCCTTCCTCCGCATTACCCCACAATTCAGCCTGTGGCTCAAGACTTTCAATGTGAAGCCGAAGATGGTCGAGGGGCGTCATGCAGAGTGCGGAGGTGCCGCAATAAGCAAAAAGCGCTGATGTTCCATGGCCAGAGGGTTCCTTCCCAGAGGTGTCCAGTTTATGGCAACGGGAGTGGTTTTACATCACAGCTCCCCGAAGTACCAAGTGGGTAGCCGCCCCAGCCTTTCGCTCGGGCCCCCCATGACAATTGATGTCATGGATCAACAAGGGGCTAGACTAGGGGCCAGTAAATGATGTGCCGATATTGCAGAGTCGCCTCCGAGATCTCCTTGAGAGAGATGTCATCCTGGTCACGGTAATGCAAGTCATGCTAGTTCGTCGAGTCCCGCCTTGCAAACGTCGACCCCTTTGTATGTGGGAATTCAACCCGGAAGGACCGCGAACTATTCAGCACTTCCATGGCCTGACGCTCTAAGAGATGTACAAATTGTTCTTCGAACCACAAATAAAGTGTCCAGACACCACCGAGGATGCGGGTTTGAGTTGTAATTGCCCAAATACCCAAGTAAGTAATCCCATGGCTGAACACGCTGTCTTTTTTATCACAACATCATTCTGAAAAGTCACTCTTTGACCAGGACTGGGTAACAAAGGCGAAGATGATCAGGTGTTCGGCCCCCCTTCCCGAAGGCTCGGCCGATCCAGTAGTAGCCAGAATGCTCAAGCCGGCTCCTTATCAGGCGCCCTCAGGGGAAGATAAAGGGGGGAATAAAGAGGCTGAAAGCAGGCCTCACTCATTATTCATCCAAATCGGGGGAATTAGCGCCTCCGCGAAGGAGGATAACCAGGGAGAAGAATCTAAAATTCCCTCTCCCCAAGGAAGGAAGAGGACCACCTCTTAAGACCCGGAAACAAAGGTTTCCAAACGGGGGAAGCAATCTTCGCCAGAGGGTCCTACCTCAGAGGGTACTCTTGCCGCATAGTGCCCGCAAGGGGATCAGCCCTCGGCCAAGCTATAAATAAACAAAAAGTACTTAATAGTGAAAATATCCTACCTTACTTCTGAAGACAATAACCAATGCTTATATCTTGTAGTTCGGATCATAGCCCTTCTCGACAGAGTTTGTCTTTGGGGGATCTTCTTCCCGAGATGATGGAGAGCGAAACACCTCCCCATGCCACCCCGCCTCATGAGGCGGGCAACCCTGAAGTGTCGTCACGGAGGGTTTCTCCTGATCTACCAAAGATAGAGGGTAATCCTTCGGCCACCCGAAGTCCTCAGTATTCGGCTCCTAAAGAGAGCAACAGAAAGAGTTCGGAACCATCCGGTGTGTGATCAGACGCACTGAAGGATCTTCTGGAGCAAGCGGCCATCTCAGAAGCGCATCGTACGCTAATGGGTATGGTGATTGAGAGGATTTCATCTGACAAAAGCGGGTTGCATGAAGCTTTTATGAGTCTGCTGAAAGGCTTTGAGGTACGTGGAATAGTGTATGTTTTTGACAGTACCACACAAGTTAGGTGTGCCCGATGCAGATAGTAGCCCCTGAGACTCTGGTTGCCATCGAGAACAGCGACAAACAGAGGATCATGGTCCCAGGTAATAATCAGGCCACCTTTATGTGTAGGTGGCTGACGGTCCGATGGCTAACCGGATTGATGAGTTTGCCGAGCTGAAGCGGCAATTTGATGCGGCAGATGCCGACATCGTGTTTGTCAACAAGCGGCTCAACGAGGCACAGGGTATGTGATTTCTCCGGTGATCAACACATATTAAGAGGAGCATGATGCTAGTATCTTTAATATGTTGTGACTGTAGATGGAGCTACTACCGTGGAGACCCTTTGGGCGGAACTTGCCCGAGCCAAGGAACAAGCCAGGAATAGTGATGCGGGCGCTCTAAAGGCAGTCGAAGAGCTGAGAGCCGAACAGGCTACGCATTGCCAAAGCAAGGAAAGAATAGCCAAGATGGCCGTTGAGTTGAAAGATGCCGCCGACCGTTACCAGCTTCTTGAAAAAGTAAGTCGGGCGAAGGCGACGGACTTGGAGAAGGCCATGGTAGCAGCCAAGGAAGCCCGCTCTAAAATCAGGGCGGCGAAGGAGGAGCTGCGTCAAGCTGGAGATATCGTGGTTGGGAAGCCCTTTTTGTTGCGGACGAAGTTTGGAGATCCAAAGTATGCCCCTCTTGATCAACTATGGAGTTCGGCAGACGCGTACGTGGATTTGGCAGCAAGTGCTGCTGATGCGGCCGAGTACTTCAAGGATCAAAAAGATCATGAAGTGGAAAAGTTGTTCTGGTCACAGTTCCATGTTCAAGGGCGTCCGATGTTGCTGAATGAGCGAATGGCCGAATGGGCCGAGCTCCATAGGTTGTCCGGGCTTGCCATGAGGTCTGCTGTGGATCATCTATGGCCGGAAGGGCCAAGGCCGAATAGTTATTTTAGTTTAGTGCAATAGTTCCTTGGTGTTGTGCCGCACATCAACGCTATGAAGAGGTCGGCGTGCATAGAGGCTGCGCATATGGCACTTGCTCGTGTCAAGACATACTGGGCAGAGATGGAGGCCACCACTATTGCAACCCAGAGTCCGGCCGTAGGCCGAGTATCTACATAGCACTACTTTGAAGAAGTCCTTGAAGGCGCTCATTCAATAGAGGCTCACTGCTCGAAGAATATAATGTTCTAGTGACATCTATTCCCATTGCAAAAACAATGTTTTATTGAATTATAAAGGTTGTGTTTATACTTTTGCCTGAAAGTATTATGATGCCTCTTGTGCGGCCGTTTATGTATATATGTATATAACCTGAAAGTTTGCAGTCGTCGGCTTCAGCCAACATGCATATAATGTAGGGGTGTTCGCAAAAAACGTGTATTCACACTTGATCCAACGTTTTGGTCCATTAAGGAGATGGTAGCACAGCGAACGAGGAAATCGGACTATATTGCTTTAACACTTTCACTTAGCCATAGGAGTTTGACGGCGGGACTACTATATAGCCCCTGGTACCTCCGCGGTCATCCGAATACGGTGCGCGTACGTACATGACCGGGAAACGGCCCTTCGTTAATGCGGAGGAATCCTGAAGATTCTACTAAGTCATCGAGTGGTTGACCAGTCTCGCGCTTTATCATGATAGTCAGTTTTTGGCTTTTCTCTATTGAGGTGCTCATCCGGATGAACCAGGGCACAATTGCAGTAGTTCTCCTGGTGCCGCCTTAGCCGATAGAGCAGAACGTAAGGCAGCAAAACACGGGAGCCGGGCAAACCCGACATTTGACCAAATACATGATTTGGAGCTGATGCATATAAAGCCAAACTCACGACGCCGAACACTCCCTAAGGTATTCGGTCTTTATAGCATATGCCGGGTTGAACAATGCCCTTAATAATAAACCCCGAGTGTACCAGGTACGTGCAATATTCTGACGTGACGAAATGCCAATAACGTCAGCATCCTTCTCGATTGTAGTAAGTATCCGGAGGATGTGAACAACAAGAGACAGTAAAAAAGGTTTACGCAGGGTCTTAATCTGAAAAGAAACCTTTGAGCGGGTCCCTGCTACATGTCTGCGCCTGTGTCTCCATTGTGCCGTGTCCTGCACGGGTGCAGCACGATTGTCATCTATAAAAGAGAAAAACTTAGGTGAAAGTTGTCGTGCCAAAAAAAATTGATTATTTTCGATAGACCATTAAAATTCAAGATAAGTCAGGTTGAGCCAAACTAGCCCTGATTACACGCGGGGAGCCCCTGGGTCCGTCTATGAGGGTTTAACCATCAAACCTATCTCAGGTATATCTAGTGATGCGCTGGACTCGTCTAACCGTGTCCGCGGTCTTGACGGCCTATCATTTATTCTGGTTGGTGAGGCCGTCTAGTGCTCGGCCGTTAAAGCCGCCGCACGTTCTTCCGCGCGTAGAGAACGCTCAATATTTCCACCGATTGTGATGGCGCCATGTGGACCAGGCATCTTAAGCTTAAGAGAAGAGTAATGTGGTACCGCATTAAAATGAACGAAAGTTGTTCTTCCGAGTAGTGCTTGATAGCCGCTTAGGAATGGAGCAGTGTCGAAGTTTAACTTCTCACTTCGGTAGTTGTCAGATGAACTGTCAGGACCCCGATTCTAAGCCACATCGATCTAGCCGGTAACACCTCATATCACTTTGCGGCCTCACGCACGGTATCCCACGGGTGTCGCCTTACCATGGCCCGGGACCGTTTGCGCCTTTTGGCTCGCATATATGACAATGTCGCTAGCATCCATATGACCGAGAACCCGGGCCGACATGGCTAGTCGTGAACCCAAAGCGGCACAGACCTATGGAGACAGGCATACATGAATCACATTGAACATGTCGGTCATCAACGAGTGATTCCGGGCTGTAGCACTGGGCTAACAGGACTCCGGGGATCCCGGGCTGTAGCAGGCTAGACAGGACTCCGGAGATCACCGCGTGACATTTCCCCGAAGGGACAGACATAGGGACGAAGTGAAACACATGCCGGCCAGTCAAGTGTCCTGAATAGTAGTGCTGGGCTAGCAGGACTCCGGTGAACCGGGCTGTAGCGGACTACTATGGCTCGAGGAGCACTAGACTACATTTCCCCATAAGAAAGGCTGCGAAGGGCAAACAACTAGATTGTCGGATCCCACTCATACCAAGCATTTCAAACATACATACAATATGCTCGATATGGGTACATACAACATGGCATCACAACAAAACTCTACAACTCAAGTACCTTATTTAAAGGCTCCAGGGAGCCATACATAACATATCCATACAGGTAGGGGTCACATGACCCGACACTCAAGTCATACAGTCATACAAGCACATGCGGAAGCAACTAGTCTGAGTACAGACTCTAAAAGGAAAGAAGGCTTCTCGAAGCCTGTCTATCTACCTAGGGCCCTCCATGGCCTGGATCACCACCTGGGTGTCTAGTCACTCGTCGACGTCAAGATCTACGTAAAACCCATCGGAGGGGGCAGTGTTGTCGTCTGAAAACAATAAATAAGCAAACATGAGTACAAAGGTACTCAGCAAGTCTTACATCAGAACCTACTGTACATGCTCATTCTCAAGAAGGTGGTGGGGTTTATGCAGCAAGCCAGCTTTGACTCTTGGCTAAGCTATCCTACGGAATCTTTTAGCAAAATAGTTTTCGCACACGAGTCCACTACTCACCATCACAATACTCCACCGAGGATCCTCCCTCGTATCCTGTGAGGGGCCATCCCCGGTACTCACACTTATCTTGAGTCTTTTAGTAGTATCCATTAACTTGTCTATGAACTGTACATGCAATCAAGTAGTCCTTTACCGCGGACGCGGCTATTCGAATAGTTTTATGCCCTGCAGGGGTGTACTTCGTCACACATGTTTCCACCACTTAGCGTCTGCACACGAAATGTGCTCGGCAGACTTCAAGCGAAAACCGACGTGGGTGTAGACCACGACCTGACTAACCTCACAAGTCTCTAGTCCAGGGTCATCGCCTATTCAGGTTCCATCCGCAAGGAAATCCGGCCGGGGTGTCCTCAACGGCCCCGAACAATGTGAACAGGGTTCCCGAGACACCAAACGGGTGACTCGGTACACCGTGCCATGGTGTATCTACCGCAACATAGCCCACCCCTAGGGTCAGCGCTACGCACGGCCGCCAACACATGTCCTACAAACACCAGAAACTAGTTGCAACTCCTGGACTGAGGCGAGAGGGGTCAGTAAGTCGAGCGGGGTCATATTTCAGGGCCCAATGTGTGGTAGTAGCTGAATCTTAATTCACGCATACAGAACTCAGTTCTTAGGGACGGCTTCAATGAAACAACCCACCATGTACTCCTACATGGCCTCTCATCGATACCTTTACCAAAACATGTTCTACACATCCCACATAATACTGGCACAAGCATTTCACTCTAGCCCATCACCCAGATGAACCAGACCTGACACAACTCTAAGCATAGCAGGCATAGCAAGATAGGAATCACAAAATATGGCTCAATCAACTCCTACACATGCTAGAGGGTTTCATCTAGTTACTGTGGCAATGACAGGTCATGCAGAGGATAAGGGTTCAACTACCGTAGCACACAGCAGTTTGAATCGTGTTGTCTTAATGCAGTAAACAAGAGCAGGAGCGAGAACATGGGTTGTATCAGAATGATCAATGGTTGCTTGCCTGATGGAGTGGTGACGGGATACTGCCCTTCAGTTGGATACTCGTGAATATCCTCGGAGGCAGAACCTACCACGAAGAACACAACCGAGCACAATCAACACATGACGATATGCAACAATATGATGCATGCTATGACATGGCAATATGGGTGTGTCTTGAGCTAATGCAACTAGCTATGGTTTAAATGGAGTTGGTTTTAGTACAAGATTCAAATTCCAACCCCATATATGATTATTTAAATGCCATTTATTTGTTTTGTCCAAAACAGGGGACAAACATTGTTCAAACATGCATGAAAATGGTACAGATGGATTCCTTGAATTTTTCTGATAATTTTACATATATAATTTGTCTCATTTGGAGTTATGGTTGAATTTCTATGAATTTTTGAAGTTTTGAATATATTCTGGAATTTCCTGATTTATTTTAATTCCAGAAAAGATATATTGCGTCAGCATGACAACAGCATTGCGTCAGCAGGTCAAAGGCGGCTCACCCAGTCAAACCTGACGTGTGGGGTCCACACGTCAGTGTAACAGGGCAGGGAGAGAGGCTGACTAGTGGGTCCCACCTGTCAGGGTCATTAGTTTAACTAATTTAAGTTAATCCTAATCCTGGTTCATTAGTGGCCTGGGGCCCACGCGTTAGTGACACAGGGGGTCAACTGGGCCCACCCAGTCAGCAGTCGGCGGGGTCAAACCTGCCGGACTTGGTCCACGGCTCGTCGCCGGCGACGACAAAGACGGCGGAGCGGCTCGGGAATGCGCTATAGGGCTCCATTTTGAGCGTGGTTTGTTGCTACGGCTTGCTGGCGCTCTCGCGGATCTAGTGGTGGCAGCAGCAGCAGCTAGGATGGCCGGAGTTGACGGCGGCGAGCTCTTTGGCGGCCGCCGGAGTTCGGTTGCGCGCGGGGTCGCGTTTCTGTGCGTAGAAGAGTGGGGCTAGGGGGCTAGGAGGGTGCTACGCATCGCGGGGAGTAGGTTCGACACTCCGGGGTGACCATTTGGTCACCGGAGCATCGTCGACGGCGAGCTCGGGCGGCGGCGCACTTCGGTCATCATGGGGGTGACGGCTATGGCGATCAAATGAAGCGGGGAAGAGGGGGATTCGGAGCAGGAGCTCACTGGGGGCACGTAGAGCAGCTCGGTGGGCTCGGGGACGACCTGGAGACGGAGAATCGGAGCCGGCGACCTTCGGTGCCCGTCGGTGAAGACGACGGCAATTGCGTCACTGCAGGGCTCCCAGCGTCGCTTGGAGCGGTGAGGAGGAAGGGTGGGTCGAGGCGGAGCTTTTGGGCGCAGCGGCAGGGCGAGGGGTGGCCGGTGGCCGCGGTGGCAGCGAACGGCGGCGACGGCGCGTTCGGGTGGTCGCGCGGGAGAGAAACAGGGGAGGAGATGAGGGCGAGGGAGAGTGAATGAGAGGGCCAGGGGGGTGCGTGGCGTCCATAGCGACGTCGGGGAGGCGGCCGAAGCAGGAGGTGGCCGTCGGTGGCCGCGCGCGTGCCGGCGCACCGCGGGCACACGCCCGGCGTCCTCCTGGCAGGAGCTAGGGGACGACTGGCGTCGGCCTGGTGGGCTGGGCCGTCCAGCTACAGTGCTGGGCCGGTCGGTGGCGCCAGGTAAGTGGCCCACTGGCCTACTCTCTCTCTCTCCAATTTTATTCTGTTTTCTATTTTTTTGCTATTCTGTTTTGATTTAGTTTAAATACTAAATCATTTTATAAAATCCTGAAAATATTTATGGACACTTTCTGAAATATTTCAGTGGCCCAAAAATAATTCCAACATTATTTGAGCATTTGAATTATTTAATAGTATTTAAATGCCCAAATTCAAATATTTATGAATTAAGTCAATGCCCCTTTTGTTGACCTAAAAATATATGCACCATTTTTCCCAAGGGTTCTAACCCAAGGCAAAGAGGGTGAACATATCTGAAGGGCATTTCAGGTTCATTGAATTTATTTTTAGTAAACCCTAGTTGATTTCAGAGGGGGGGGGGGTGCTGGGGGTTCTGCTTTCCCCATTTCCATTTCTGATGAAAGTAGACATGATGCACACTCTAATGCATAACCTAGCTAGGGTGTGACAACTCACCCCCACTCAATAGAATCTCGTCCCGAGATTTAGGATCATCTGGGAAGAAGGCGGGGTACTCGAGTCGAAGACGATCCTCCCTTTCCCAAGTGGCTTCTTCCTCGGAATGGTGTGACCATTGAACCTTGAGAAACTTGATATTATGACGTCGAGTGGTACGCTCGGCTTGATCAAGGATACGAACGGGGTATTCCCCATAAGAAAGGTTATCTTGTAAATCAAGCGTTTCGTGGTCCACTCCACGGATAGGATCCGCGAAGCAACGCCTGAGTTGCGAAACGTGGAAGACGTCGTGAACTCTCGAAAGATGCGGAGGTAGTTCCAATTGGTAGGCAACTTCTCCTCGTTTGGCAAGAATGCGAAAAGGTCCAATGTAACGAGGAGCCAATTTGCCTTTGATACCGAAGCGATGGGTTCCTTTTAACGGGGTAACCCGAAGGTAAGCTTTCTCGTCAATTTCAAATGTCATAGGCTTATGCTTACGATCATATTGACTCTTTTGGCGAGATTGGGCCGTTTTCAATTTCTCACGAATAACGCGAACCTGCTCTTCTGCTTCCTGAATCATATCCGGGCCAAAGAGTTGTCTTTCCCCGGTTTCTGACCAGTTAAGAGGCGTTCGACATTTTCGTCCATAGAGAACTTCAAAGGGAGCCTTGCCCAAACTAGCTTGATAGCTATTGTTATAGGCAAACTCCGCGAATGGAAGGCATTTCTCCCAACTCATTCCGAACGAGATAACAGAAGCTCGGAGCATATCCTCCAGAATTTGATTTACTCGCTCTACTTGACCACTTGATTGAGGATGGAAGGCGGTGCTAAAGGAGAGATGAGTTCCCATAGCATTTTGGAAACTTTCCCAAAATCGAGAGGTGAAGAGACTTCCACGGTCTGAGTTAATTTCCAACGGGACACCATGAAGAGACACTATTCGGGAGATGTATAAGTCAGCTAGCTGGCTAGCGGTGATACTCTCTCGAACAGGTAGAAAATGGGCTACTTTGGAAAGACGGTCGATCACGACGAAGATGGCATTATTCCCCCTCTTGGTCCTGGGAAACCCAGTGATGAAATCCATACTGATTTTGTCCCATTTCCATTCAGGAATAGCCAAAGGTTGAAGGGTGCCAGCAGGCCGTTGATGCTCTGCTTTAACACGACGACAAACATCGCAATTTGCAATGTATTGAGCAATTTCCCTCTTCATCCTAGTCCACCAAAACCTCTGGCGTAGGTCTTGATACATTTTAGTACTACCGGGATGAATGGTGAGAGGGGATTCATGAGCTTCCTTAAGGATCATCTGGCGTAGATGTTGGTTCTTGGGAACCACCAGGCGGTTCTCAAAGAAGACAGCACCTTGCTCATCCATGGAAAAACATTTAGCTACTCCGCTAGCAATGTTTTTCTTAATCCGGGATATGCCCTTATCACGCTTCTGGGCAGCTATGATTTGATCCATAAGGGTAGGTTTCGCCACCAGGGTAGACAGGAATCCACGAGGAACAATGTGAAGGTTAAGCTTACGAAATTCCTCATGGAGAATTGGTTGACTTTGTTGTAACATCAGGTTGTTACAGTAGGACTTACGACTTAGTGCATCAGCCATGACATTGGCTTTGCCAGGGGTGTAAGTTATTCCTAAGTCGTAATCCGAGATCAACTCGACCCAACGTCTTTGCCTGAGATTCAAATCTGGTTGGGTGAAGATATATTTCAAGCTTTGGTGATCGGTGAAGATCTCGCAACGATTACAGAGAAGGTAATGTCGCCAGGTTTTGAGTGCATGGACTACAGCTGCAAGTTCTAGATCATGTGTGGGATAATTTTCCTCATGTGGGTGTAATTGCCGTGAGGCATAGGCAATTACCTGACGATCCTGCATGAGTATGCAACCTAGTCCTTGTCGCGAGGCGTCGCAATAGATGATAAAGTCCTTGGAGAAATCTGGTGGTACCAGTACGGGAGCAGATGTCTGGCGTCTTTTTAGTTCCTGAAAACTGAACTCGCACTGTGGATTCCACTCGAACTTTTTATCTTTCTTGAGGAGTTCAGTTAGAGGTTTAGCAACCTTGGAGAAATTCTCGACGAAGCGGCGGCAATAGCTCGCTAGGCCAAGGAAACTCCGAACTTGCTTGACCGAAACAGGTGGAGTCCAATCAAGGACGGCTTGAACTCGCTCGGGATTGACAGCAATACCCTTACCAGAGATTACATGGCCTAGATAGGTCACTTCTGACAACCAAAATTCACACTTGGAGAATTTGGCATAAAGGCGATGCTCTCGAAGTTTCATCAATACCAGTCTTAGATGTTCGGCGTGTTCCTCTTCATTTTTGGAGTAGATGAGTATGTCATCGAGGTATACTACGACGAATTTGTCCAAGTACTCCATGAAAACCGAGTTCATTAACCGGGAGAAAGTGGCCGGGGCATTGGTTAAACCGAAGGACATGACGGTGTACTCGTATTGGCCATAACGAGTGACAAAAGCCGTTTTGGGAATGTCCCCGTTTCTGATTTTGATTTGATGGTAGCCCAACCTCAAATACATCTTGGAGAAGACTGAGGATCCAGCGAGCTGATCGTACAGGTCGTTGATCCTGGGAAGCGGGTATTTGTTCTTGATGGTGACCAGATTGACAGGTCGGTAATCCACAACCATTCGATCCGTTCCATCCTTCTTCTTGACGAAGAGGACGGGGCAAGCCCAAGGAGAGGAGCTAGGACGGATGAACCCTTTGTTCAAGGACTCATCGAGTTGGTTCTTAAGCTCGGCTAGTTCTAAGGGTGCCATCTTGTAGGGTCTTCTAGCAATTGGAACGGTTCCTGGAACAAGGTCTATCACAAACTCGACATCCCGGTCAGGTGGAACACCTGGCAGTTCTTCCGGAAACACATCCGGGAAGTCTCGGACTACCGGAACGTCCTCAAGGTCTGGAAGAGGGTTGGCATTGAGAGAGTAAAGTTGGCGCTTGGCCACTCGAGTTAAGACATTAACTGTCTTGCCCGAGGGATGAGTAAGTTGAACGGTTCTAGTGGCACAATCGATCTTGGCGTAATGAGCCGACATCCAGTCCATACCCAAGATGATGTTTATGTCGGAGGACTTGAGAGCTATTAAAGATGCAAGGAAGACAAGCCTATCGACAAGAATTTCGTTCCCATGGCTTACCCTAGAAGTTTGCCATTTGGAACCCGGAGTTTGAATTACCATGGAAGTGGGCATGTCACAGAATGTCGTGTTATGCAACCGAGCATAATTCTCGGATATGAATGAATGAGATGCTCCAGTATCGAAAAGAACAGATGCCGGATGGCAGTTAACAAGGAGCGTACCAAGGACGACGTTGGGATCCTCATGAGCCTCTTCGGCTGAGACGTAGTTGACATGGCCACATGCAGTAGTGGCCGGCTTGGCGTAGAAAGTCTTTCCCGCGGGCTTACCACGGCCAACGGACTTTCCAGCTTGATTGCGGTTGTTCTGGGGACACTCTCGACTATAGTGACCCGGTTCTCCACACTTGAAGCATGTTACCACAGTGGGGCGTGGAGCAACATTAGCAGCGGGGCCACCATAGGGCTTGGATGGTGCAATTTGCTGGTTGGGACGAGGCGCCTCAAAGGATGGCCTCGGGGTGAATCTGGGTGGCAGTGCGGTGCTTGGAATCCACACCCGGCGCTTCTGAGCTCCAGAGCCGGATGAAGACCCAAAATCACGAGAATGCTTGCGTGAAGCGTCATAATCAGTCTGGCCTGTCTCAGCACTGATAGCCTTATTGACCAGCTTCTGGAAGGATGTGCACTCGTGCAGACGGAGATCGCGGCGAAGCTCAGGGCTAAGTCCCTTACGGAACCTTGCCTGCTTCTTGGCGTCAGTAGAAACCTCTTCAGGAGCATAGCGTGCCAGGTTCCCAAATTCTCGGCTATATGCATCCACAGTCAGCCTTCCTTGGGTGAAGTTGCAGAACTCCTCCCTCTTGCGATCCATGAGACCTTCCGGAATGTGATGCTCACGGAAAGCCTCGCTGAACTCAGCCTAGGTAGTGATTTAGCCGACCGGGCGCATAGCTTCGTAGTTTTCCCACCAATGGCTAGCGGGGCCCTCAAGATGATAGGAAGCATAGGTAACCTTGTCGGCTTCAGCTACGTTGGCAGAACGTAGCTTGTGGGTGATGCTGCGAAGCCAATCATCCGCGTCGAGGGGCTCGACGGAATGGTTAAACTTTGGTGGGTACAGCTTGATGAAGTCGTTGATTGACACCAAGGCATTTCGTGGGTGGCGTGCAGTGTTCTGCTCAATCCGCTCCAGCAGGCGGTTGGTCTCACGCTTGTTCCTTTCCGCCTCCAGCATCACTTCGGCCAGGGAAGGCGGGTGAGGTAAATTTTCACCTCTAGCTGCATTGGCTTCCCCCTGCTCCGGGGCAGCAGGGTTTCCGCGGGTGTTGACCATCCTCCATAGCCTGGAAGTTCAACGTGATCATCCGGAAACAGACGGTCCTGAGGAGCCTGTGGACCATAGGGGCTAGGATAAGGTCTTGGACCAACAAACGGTGGCCTGCGGGGACCAAGGGGTGGGGTGATGCCTCCCACATCACGCCAATCCACCATGTCTGGCAGAGCTGCTCTCACAGGATACAGATCCCTGGTATCCATACATCCAGCTTGCACCGCGGGTGCAAACCGAGTCAATGTGGCCCAATGATCAGCACGGGTATTGAAGAGCTCCAGCCTCAAGGCCCGATTCTCTCAGTCCTTATCTTCGAGCATCTCAGCGGTGGTACGAGTTAATGAGTCCTCCTGAGTGGAGTCAGCATAGATAGCCTGAAGATACCCCTGCGCTCCCGGAAGTGAAGCTGGCATGTAACAGAAGTCAGTGTTCCGAAGTAGGCCAGTCCGGACTCGCAAGATGGTCATCATGGAATAGGCAGCATCCTGCACAGCCATCTCAATGGTAACTCCGAGTCCATAGGAACATTGAAGGGGCTCGGTAGATCCAGGATAGGAAGGAAATATCCTGACGGTGCATAAATGCTGGCTTTGATTAAAGTCGCGGAACTGCTCTTCAACAGTGTATTCGGGATACCAACGGTATCCTGTCTCGATCATGACCCGGACCAACATAGCAGTATGACCGGGCACGTCGAGGCACCTGGTCAGGCGAACCACTTGGTTTTGAGACTGGTTGGCCATCTGAAAGCACAGCCACAAGACAAAGACATCAGAATTCCTAGGGAAAATTGGGCAGCATAACGGCTGTAAATGCTCAGAAAAAGATTTGAGACATCCACAACAGTTCACAATACCGCTCAACAGCATCATATCAAGGTTCTGATTCAATAGCCACGTACTAAAATAGTAGAAACTGGACTGAAACTCGTAGCAAAATCCTATGAGCTACTACGGATTAGTAACACGTGAACCTGATAGAAGAAGAGAGCCTAGTCCTTAACCCACGTTGAATGAGAAGAGAATGACTCAGATCAGAAGCATAGGGTAAAGGAGTAAAAAGAACCTTACGTTCCCTCCCACAATCAATTCCCTTACATATAACTAAAGCATTTCTAGACTCGACATCGACCAGTTTGGCTGAACGAACCTACAGGCAGTCCGACTCTGATACCAACGCTGTCAGGACCCCGATTCTAAGCCACATCGATCTAGCCGGTAACACCTCATATCACTTTGCGGCCTCACGCACGGTATCCCACGGGTGTCGCCTTACCATGGCCCGGGACCGTTTGCGCCTTTTGGCTCGCGTATATGACAATGTCGCTAGCATCCATATGACCGAGAACCCGGGCCGACATGGCTAGTCGTGAACCCAAAGCGGCACAGACCTATGGAGACAGGCATACATGAATCACATCGAACATGTCGGTCATCAACGAGTGATTCCGGGCTGTAGCACTGGGCTAACAGGACTCCGGGGATCCCGGGCTGTAGCAGGCTAGACAGGACTCCGGAGATCACCGCGTGACATTTCCCCGAAGGGACAGACATAGGGACGAAGTGAAAACCATGCCGGCCAGTCAAGTGTCCCGAACAGTAGTGCTGGGCTAGCAGGACTCCGGTGAACCGGGCTGTAGCGGACTACTATGGCTCGAGGAGCACTAGACTACATTTCCCCATAAGAAAGGCTGCGTAGGGCAAACAACTAGATTGTCGGATCCCACTCATACCAAGCATTTCAAACATACATACAATATGCTCGATATGGGTACATACAACATGGCATCACAACAAAACTCTACAACTCAAGTACTTTATTTAAAGGCTCCAGGGAGCCATACATAACATATCCATACAGGTAGGGGTCACATGACCCGACACTCAAGTCATACAGTCATACAAGCACATGCGGAAGCAACTACTCTGAGTACAGACTCTAAAAGGAAAGAAGGCTTCTCGAAGCCTGTCTATCTACCTAGGGCCCTCCATGGCCTGGATCACCACCTGGGTGTCTAGTCACTCGTCGACGTCAAGATCTACGTAAAACCCATCGGAGGGGGCAGTGTTGTCGTCTGAAAACAATAAATAAGAAAACATGAGTACAAAGGTACTCAGCAAGTCTTACATCAGAACCTACTGTACATGCTCATTCTCAAGAAGGTGGTGGGGTTTATGCAGCAAGCCAGCTTTGACTCTTGGCTAAGCTATCCTACGGAATCTTTTAGCAAAATAGTTTTCGCACACGAGTCCACTACTCACCATCACAATACTCCACCGAGGATCCTCCCTCGTATCCTGTGAGGGGCCATCCCCGGTACTCACACTTATCTTGAGTCTTTTAGTAGTATCCATTAACTTGTCTATGAACTGTACATGCAATCAAGTAGTCCTTTACCGCGGACGCGGCTATTCGAATAGTTTTATACCCTGCAGGGGTGTACTTCGTCACACATGTTTCCACCACTTAGCGTCTGCACACGAAATGTGCTCGGCAGACTTCAAGCGAAAACCGACGTGGGTGTAGACCATGACCTGACTAACCTCACAAGTCTCTAGTCCAGGGTCATCGCCTATTCAGGTTCCATCCGCAAGGAAATCCGGCCGGGGTGTCCTCAACGGCCCCGAACGATGTGAACAGGGTTCCCGAGACACCAAACGGGTGACTCGGTACACCGTGCCACGGTGTATCTACCGCAACATAGCCCACCCCTAGGGTCAGCGCTACGCACGGCCGCCAACACATGTCCTACAAACACCAGAAACTAGTTGCAACTCCTGGACTGAGGTGAGAGGGGTCAGTAAGTCGAGCGGGGTCATATTTCAGGGCCCAATGTGTGGTAGTAGCTGAATCTTAATTCACGCATACAGAACTCAGTTCTTAGGGACGGCTTCAATGAAACAACCCACCATGTACTCCTACATGGCCTCTCATCGATACCTTTACCAAAACATGTTCTACACATCCCACATAATACTGGCACAAGCATTTCACTCTAGCCCATCACCCAGATGAACCAGACCTGACACAACTCTAAGCATAGCAGGCATAGCAAGATAGGAATCACAAAATATGGCTCAATCAACTCCTACACATGCTAGAGGGTTTCATCTAGTTACTTTGGCAATGACAGGTCATGCAGAGGATAAGGGTTCAACTACCGTAGCACACAGCAGTTTGAATCGTGTTGTCTTAATGCAGTAAACAAGAGCAAGAGCGAGAACATGGGTTGTATCGGAATGATCAATGGTTGCTTGCCTGATGGAGTGGTGACGGGATACTGCCCTTCAGTTGGATACTCGTGAATATCCTCGGAGGCAGAACCTACCACGAAGAACACAACCGAGCACAATCAACACATGACGATATGCAACAATATGATGCATGCTATGACATGGCAATATGGGTGTGTCTTGAGCTAATGCAACTAGCTATGGTTTAAATGGAGTTGGTTTGAGTACAAGATTCAAATTCCAACCCCATATATGATTATTTAAATGCCATTTATTTGTTTTGTCCAAAACAGGGGACAAACATTGTTCAAACATGCATGAAAATGGTACAGATGGATTCCTTGAATTTTTCTGATAATTTTACATATATAATTTGTCTCATTTGGAGTTATGGTTGAATTTCTATGAATTTTTGAAGTTTTGAATATATTCTGGAATTTCCTGATTTATTTTAATTCCAGAAAAGATATATTGCGTCAGCATGACAACAGCATTGCGTCAGCAGGTCAAAGGCGGCTCACCCAGTCAAACCTGACGTGTGGGGTCCACACGTCAGTGTAACAGGGCAGGGAGAGAGGCTGACTAGTGGGTCCCGCCTGTCAGGGTCATTAGTTTAACTAATTTAAGTTAATCCTAATCCTGGTTCATTAGTGGCCTGGGGCCCACGCGTCAGTGACACAGGGGGTCAACTGGGCCCACCCAGTCAGCAGTCGGCGGGGTCAAACCTGCCGGACTTGGTCCACGGCTCGTCGCCGGCGACGACAGAGACGGCGGAGCGGCTCGGGAATGCGCTATAGGGCTCCATTTTGAGCGTGGTTTGTTGCTACGGCTTGCTGGCGCTCTCGCGGATCTAGTGGTGGCAGCAGCAGCAGCTAGGATGGCCGGAGTTGACGGCGGCGAGCTCTTTGGCGGCCGCCGGAGTTTGGTTGCGCGCGGGGTCGCGTTTCTGTGCGTAGAAGAGTGGGGCTAGGGGGCTAGGAGGGTGCTACGCATCGCGGGGAGTAGGTTCGACACTCCGGGGTGACCATTTGGTCACCGGAGCATCGTCGACGGCGAGCTCGGGCGGCGGCGCACTTCGGTCATCATGGGGGTGACGGCTATGGCGATCAAATGAAGCGGGGAAGAGGGGGATTCGGAGCAGGAGCTCACTGGGGGCACGTAGAGCAGCTCGGTGGGCTCGGGGACGACCTGGAGACGGAGAATCGGAGCCGGCGACCTTCGGTGCCCGTCGGTGAAGACGACGGCAATTGCGTCACTGCAGGGCTCCCGGCGTCGCTTGGAGCGGTGAGGAGGAAGGGTGGGTCGAGGCGGAGCTTTTGGGCGCAGCGGCAGGGCGAGGGGTGGCCGGTGGCCGCGGTGGCAGCGAATGGCGGCGACGGCGCGTTCGGGTGGTCGCGCGGGAGAGAAACAGGGGAGGAGATGAGGGCGAGGGAGAGTGAATGAGAGGGCCAGGGGGGTGCGTGGCGTCCATAGCGACGTCGGGGAGGCGGCCGAAGCAGGAGGTGGCCGTCGGTGGCCGCGCGCGTGCCGGCGCACCGCGGGCACACGCCCGGCGTCCTCCTGGCAGGAGCTAGGGGACGACTGGCGTCGGCCTGGTGGGCTGGGCCGTCCAGCTACAGTGCTGGGCCGGTCGGTGGCGCCAGGTAAGTGGCCCACTGGCCCACTGGCCTACTCTCTCCAATTTTATTCTGTTTTCTATTTTTTTGCTATTCTGTTTTGATTTAGTTTAAATACTAAATCATTTTATAAAATCCTGAAAATATTTATGGACACTTTCTGAAATATTTCAGTGGCCCAAAAATAATTCCAACATTATTTGAGCATTTGAATTATTTAATAGTATTTAAATGCCCAAATTCAAATATTTATGAATTAAGTCAATGCCCCTTTTGTTGACCTAAAAATATATGCACCATTTTTCCCAAGGGTTCTAACCCAAGGCAAAGAGGGTGAACATATCTGAAGGGCATTTCAGGTTCATTGAATTTATTTTTAGTAAATCCTAGTTGATTTCAGAGGGGGGGTGCTGGGGGTTCTGCTTTCCCCATTTCCATTTCTGATGAAAGTAGACATGATGCACACTCTAATGCATAACCTAGCTAGGGTGTGACATGAACCGAATAAAACCTCTAGTATTAGAGAGCCCGTGGAGCGGGCCTCTGGGCCTGGTATTACTCCCTTGAAGGTAGTATTACTCTGGCTGGTTTTTGTCGGGTCTATCCCCATTTTGCGAACTGTGTCATGATATATCAGATTTAGGCCACCGCCGCCGTCCATAAGGACTCATGTGAGATGGCATCCGTTTATTATTGGGTCTAACACCAAGGCAGCCAATCCTTCATGTCAGATGCTTGTCGGGTTATCCCTGCGAGCAAAAGTGATCGGGCGGGCCAACCAGGGGTTGAACTTAGGGGTGACGGGCTCTACGGTGCGTATGTCTCGGAGTCCATGTTTGCTTCTCCTCTTCGTCACGTGGATCATGTTTACTGTTTTAACCTGTGGTGGGAATTTTTTCTGTCCTCCAGTGCTTTGCTGGCGAGGTTTGTCCTTGTCTTTGCTTGGTGTCTCCCTCCCCTTGTGTTCGGAGTTTAGCTTACCGGTATGCTTGAAGACCCAGCATTCTTTGTGGGTGTGATTTGCAGGTTTATCGGGGGTGCCATGAATCTGACATAGTTTGTCTAGAATCTTATTTAGGCTGGACGGTCCATCTCTGCTGTCTTTGAAAGGATTTTTTCGCTGACCTGGTCGAGAGCCCCTGAATCCGGCATTTACCGCCGTATTATCTGGGTTGTCTTCTTTATTTTGGTGCTTGTTTTATTGCGTCATGGTTTTCCATTGCCATCCCTGACTTCGGATGTGCCTGGCGCGCTGGTGCTACTGCGGGCTAACCAGCTATCTTCGCCCGCGCAAAAGCGGGT
Source organism: Triticum monococcum (assembly GCA_034509565.1). Lineage (NCBI taxonomy): Eukaryota > Viridiplantae > Streptophyta > Magnoliopsida > Poales > Poaceae > Triticum > Triticum monococcum. The sequence continues at coordinate 477,675,133 of CM067841.1, forward strand.
CATGAGGCTTGTCAGGGCTTCCATTGTTCTCGGTTTTTCTTGGCCGAGGTGTCTGGCGAGCCATTCGTCTCGAACGCTGTGCTTGAAAGCTTCTAAGGCTTCAGCATCCGGGCAGTCGACGATTTGGTTCTTCTTAGTGAGAAACCTATTCCAAAGCTTTCGACTGACTCTCCGGGCTGTTGAATTATATGACTTAAATCATCTGCATCCGGAGGTCGGACATAGGTCCCTTGAAAATTAGCCCGAAAAGCATCCTCAAGCTCCTCCCAACTTCCAATTGAGTTTTCGGGGAGGTTTTTCAACCAGTGCCGAGTTGGTCCTTTAAACTTGAGGGGCAAGTACTTGATGGCGTGGAGATCATCTCTGCGAGCCATATGGATATGGAGGATAAAGTCCTCGATCCAGACCCCAGGGTATGTGGTCCCATCGTACGGCTCTATGTTCACAGGTTTGAATCCTTCTGGAAATTCGTGGTCCAACACCTCATCGGTGAAACATAGGGGGTGTGCGGCACCCTTGTATTTGGATGTATCATGGCGTTCGGACAGTTGTACTATTTGGTTTTGATTTTGTGCCAGAGCGCGCTTCCTAGATCCATAGATGGATCTGGTCATACTGGATTTTTGGCGGAAGTCCGCACGTAGATCGTGTGTTGACTTATGTGTGGCCTTGTTAGCCGCTCTATCGTGTCCACAAGGGGGTTGATCCGGCCGGTTGGTCGTTTTATTTTTCGGCTGTGTGGGCTCTATGGCCTCATCATCGAATTCAGGTAATAGCTTGCGCTTTGGATAGCTCTTTGTGTGGTAACTTCCACCATACTTTTCTTCGTTGTCGAGCACTTTGTTCCACCTGCTGTTGAGCGTATTTTGTGCGGCCTTAAGCCTTTCCTTCTGCTTCTTCAGACTCCTCGCTGATGCAATAAGCCTTCTGCGGAGGTTCTCTTGTTCCAAGTGCGTTTCCGGGATGATGTGTGCATTTTTGTCCGGACTGTTTTTTCCCCAGAGAGGGGTTGATGAGGTTTATCCTCGGCATCGCCGTGTTCGGACATCAGATCCATACTATGTTCGCCGTTTGCAGTTTCATCGTGCTCTGCCACTGGGTCAATGTGGTCGTCGTTTCCTCTGTAGTCAACTGGAGTGTTATTTTCTCTTGCGTTGTTATCGCTATTTTTGCTATGGCGGGACTTAGAGTGGCGCCGCTGACGTCAGTGCTTGGTTTGCTTCTTGGAGGGATCATCCTCTGTTGTCTCATCGCCATTGCCTTCTTTGGGTGTGTCCACCATGTATATGTCATGTGATGGAGTGGCTGTCCAGCGCCCTGTGGGCATTGGTTCCTGTTCCTCTCATGCATCATCGTCCATGCCGTCAATGTCTTCGGAGTCGAAATCAAGCCTGTTGGTTAAATCCTCGACAGAGGCTACTAAGTGGGTGGTGGGTGGGCAGCAAATTTCTTCGTCGTCCGCATCCCATCCTAGCCGGACATAGTTCGGCCAAGATTCTCCTGACAAAGAGAGGGACCTTAATTAATTTAGCACATCGCCGCAAGGCGAGTGCTGAAAGATATCCGCGGAGGTAAACCCCATGATCGGTGCCCAATCGGATTCGATGGGCATGGATGCAGGCGGTTCGGAGCCCGTGGCCGGGGATGAATCCAATGGTTTGGCAACACGGCTCTCGTAAGGGGTGAAGTCAGTATCCGGCTCTATCTCCACTAAGAGTGCGGCCTCCATGGCGGGGTCTATCCACCTGTCCCCGGATGGCACAATTTGCTCCGGATTGAAGGCCAGAGTAGCTGTAGGTGTGATCTCCCGAACACTGTCCGACGGAAAAGCTAAACCATGCTCATCGTGATCGTGCGGCCGCACCTGACATGGGTTCGAATCCGTCAAAGATCAAGTCTCCACGGATGTCGGCAGTGTAGTTTAAGTTTCCGAACCTGACCTGATGGCCAGGGGCGTAGCTCTCGATCTGCTCTAGATGGCCAAGCGAGTTGGCCCGCAGTGCGAAGCCGCCAAATACGAAGATCTGTCCGGGGAGGAAAACCTCACCCTGGACCGCATCATTACCGATGATTGAAGGAGCCATCAAGCCTTATGGTGACGGCACAGTGGAACTCTCAATGAAAGCACCAATGTCGGTGTCAAAACCGGCGTATCTTGGGTAGGGGATCCCGTACTGTGCGTCTAAGGCGGATGGTAACAGGAGGCAGGGGACATGATGTTTACCCAGGTTCGGGCCCTCTCGATCGAGTTAATACCCTACATCCTGCTTGATTGATCTTGATGATATGAGTATTACAAGAGTTGATCTACCACGAGATCATAGAGGCTAAACCCTAGAAGCTAGCCTATGGTATGAGTTTTGTTGTCCTACGGACTAAACCCTCCGGTCTATATAGACACCGGAGGGGGCTAGGGTTACACAGAGTCAGTTACAAGGGAGGAGATCTACATATCTGTATTGCCAAGCTTTCCTTCCACGCCAAGGAGAGTCCCATCCGGACCTGGGACGAAGTCTTCAATCTTGTATCTTCATAGTCCAACAGTCCGGCCAAAGGATATAGTCCGGCTGTCCGGAGACCCCCTAATCCAGGACTCCCTCAGTCTCCATGAAAGATTGGAAGTCGAGTCTCCTGGTGTTGGCCACCTTGATCGCTGCTAGCTTTTCTTCCTTGTCCTCCTTGCAATGGACGCGAACAAGAGACAAGGCTACATCAGCACCACAACAAGCAGACGACTTCTTCCATTCCTGCACTCGACCGGGGATCTCATTGAGTCGAGTCATCAAGGACTCGAGGTCATTTCGGAGCATCTCCCTTGGCCAAAGCACCGTGTCAATCCGCGACACCGCAACTTTCAGGCGAGCGAGGTAGTCTGTAATGCTGGTGATGCACGATTCTAGTAGGAGCACGTTCATGGCAGCTTCGTCCTTGACAGGAGAATTGATGGGGTCTAAGTTTGTCTCGATCCGCCCTATTTCTTCCTCAAAGTTTTGACAGAATTCTACAATCACAAAGAACTACTGAGTTGACGGCTCTATGGTGAATCGACAATAGCTAAGAAGTCGGATAAGGAAAAATACCTTTGAGCATGAGGAATTGCTTCTTGGTGAGTGCCCCCAGATAAGCATCCAGGTCATTTCTCTTATGAGAAATGCCTTCAATCTTCTCATTCAAAGCTACTTCGTCTTTCTTCAGACGAGTCACTTCTCTGTTGGATTCAGTAAGAGATGTCTTCAGCTTGGCGTTGTCTTCCTCCAGCGCCCCGACTGAAGCCAACTTCTGTTCAGCAAGTGTCATTTTCTCCTGAGCCTCCTTCTGCACAGCAGGAAGGTCAAGGTCCTTCTGTGCTAGTGCTTGCCTCATTTTCTCTGAAAAATATACACCCGGGTCAGAGAGAAGAGCAAAGAGATGACTTTTGAGTCGGTTAAATCAAACAATCGACAGGTTGTTACCTTCCATACCAGCTGCTTCATCTTTGGCCTTTTGCAAGTTCTCCTTGGCCAATTCCAAGCCAAGGTTGAGCTACCTCTGCTTCTCCTCGAATTCAGCAAATTTGGAGATGAGCTCATAGGATTTCTGAAGTCAACACAAAGATACATCAGTGGACAGAATAAAAAATTATTCACTTTCGAGTGAAAAGAGTTCTAAGACTACTACGGAATCAAACATTCAATAGTAGTCTCGGGGACTACACCCAGTGGGTGCACTTAGCGTGCCCCCACTAGTACAGATTCCACTCAACATGGCCCGCCCAGACAGAGTGGAAAAGGAAAAAACAAAAGAAGACCAAAATTATTTTCGGAGACAACAGTTATTCTAAGACCCCAACCGACTACCCGCAGTCGACCGCGGTCTTGGGGACTACACCCAGTGGGTGCACTCTACGTGCCCCCACTGGTTCAGGTTCCACTCGACATGGTTCGCCTAGACCAAGTGGAAGAACTGAAGAACAAGGTATTTTTATCAAGGCCCCCGCCGAATCACACTTTCAACGGCGGCCTCGGGGACTACACCCAGTGGGTGCACTCTGCGTGCCCCCACTAAGTCCAAAGCTACAATTGACACAACCTATTCGATTCAACTGGAAGACTTACTCAACATAAATTGAAACACCCAGTGGGTGTGCAGATGCGAGGTGCAGACTAACAGATGGATGCACAAGGAAAAGTTTTCGGGTAGTATATCCTAATAGAACAAGCGTCAAGATAGGAGTTCAGTCAGAAACCAACTTACCTGGACAATGGCTCGAAGGGCTGCACTGGCATCATAAGAAGCTTGACTATTCTCGTGCACTTCCTTCACCCGCTCCATCATTAGGCCTGCTTGGCGTATGGCTTCTGTAGCAGCGCTTGCCTGGTCCTCCAGGACATGATGAGTGGTGAAGAACGGAGTCGATGGTTCAGTCGCGGCAGCCTAAGGCTCCAAAGCGTGATGTTGGAAAGACGAAGCAGGGACTGGCACAATCGACGAGGAAGGGCATTCACTTGACACTAGAATAGCGAAAGTAACAGAAGCCCAGTTCACGTCTTCAGGCTGTTGAATCACTGGCTCCGTCACGGGCACCGATTGGGGCGACTGGCCAGCGGGTGCCTTCTTGCTCGAAGCCCTGCCCCTCCTTCGCATGGCCCTCTGTGACACGTCTTCATCATCATCTGGAAGTTCAATGACATGGGGTGGGGCTGCAAAACAATCGATGACATAAGTTCAGTCGACCATCAAAACAGCTGATAAAGTAGAATTACAATGACAAACGTTATACCCGCGTGGGAGTTGACCGCGTCTTCCATCTCCTCGTTAGCATCATCTTGGTATATGGAAGTCCCGAAAGCAGCACTGCAAAATTTAGAATTCACTCGCTCAAAACAAGAAAGTGAGTCGACCAAAGTTTGAGTCATGCAAAAACTTAGAGGTTGAGCTCAGTAGTTACCCAGAAGCGATGGGGACAGCCACTTTAATCTTGGGCAGGGCCTTCCGAGGCTTTGAAGTCATGACTTTTGGCTGCTTAGGAGCTTTCTTAGTCGGTGCAGGAGAAGATGTCCAAGTGCGCTTTGAGGGCTGACCAGTCGGAGGAGTCGTTTTGCCGCGAACACTGGCTAGGTCCTGCTTCTGCTTGGAGTGCCTTTTCGTGCGAGGAGGGGAGTCGACCTCTTCACCGCTGCTTGCTACCTCTTGAGCACTGCGTTGGTTTTCCCCGAAGAGGAAGGGATGATGCAGCAAAGTAGCGTAAGTATTTCCCTCAGTTTTTGAGAACCAAGGTATCAATCCAGTAGGAGGCTATGCGCGAGTCCCTCCTACCTGCACAAAACAAATAAATCCTCGCAACCAACGCAAATAGGGGTTGTCAATCCCTATAATGCCACTTACGAGAGTGAGATCTGATAGATATGATAAGATAATATTTTTGGTATATTTATGATAAAGATGCAAAGTAAAATAAAGGCAAAGTAAATAGAAAAGGAAATAACTAAGTGGTAGGAGATTAATATAATGAAGATAGACCCGGGGGCCATAGGTTTCAGTAGTGGCTTCTCTCAAGAGCATAAGTATTCTACGGTGGGTGAACAAATTACTGTTGAGCAATTGACAGAATTGACCATAGTTATGAGAATATATAGGTATGATCATGTATATAGGTATCACGTCCGAGACAAGTAGACCGAATCCTGCCTGCATCTCCTACTATTACTCCACTCATCGACCGCTATCCAACATGCATCTAGAGTATTAAGTTAAAAACAGAGTAACGCCTTACGCAAGATGACATGTGATACGTACATTTTGCATCATGCTTTTATATCGATATTTATTGCATTATGGGCTGTTATTTCACATTATGTCACAATACTTATGGCTATTCTCTCTTATTTTACAAGGTTTACATAAGGAGGGAGAATGCCGGCAGCTAGAATTCTGGGCTGGAAAAGGAGCAAATATTAGAGGCCTATTCTGCACAACTCCAAAAGTCATGAAACTCCATGGAATACCTTATAATAAATAATGAAAAATCCTCGCCAAAGATGAAGACCAGAGGGCCCACACCCTTTCCACGAGGGTGGTGGGCGCCCCCCCCCCCTAGGGCACGCCCCCCAACCTCATGGGCCCCCTGGTGGCTCTCCATGACCATCTTTTGCTATAGAAGTCTTTCATCGAAAAAAAAACCAGAAACAACCTTTCGGGATGAAACTCCGCCGCCATGAGGCGGAACCTTGGAGGAACCAATCTAGGGCTCCGGCAGAGCTGTTCTGCCGGGGAAACTTCCCTCCCAGAGGGGGAAACCATCGCCATCGTCATCACCAACGCTCCTCTCATCGGGAGAGGGCAATCTCCATCAACATCTTCATCAGCACCATCTCATCTCAAAACCCTAGTTCATCTCTTGTATCCAATTCTTGTCTCCAAGTCAGCGATTGGTGCCAGTAGGTTGCTAGTAGTGTTAATTACTCCTTGTAGTTGATGCTAGTTGGTTTAATTGGTGGAAGATCATATGTTCAGATCATTTATGCATATTATTACCCCTCTGATTATGAACATAAATATGCTTTGTGAGTAGTTATGTTTGTTCCTGAGGACAAGGGAGAAGTCTTGCTATTAGTAGTCATGTGAATTTGGTATTCGTTTGATATTTTGATGAGATGTATGTTGTTTAGCCTCTAGTGGTGTTATGTGAACGTCGACTACATAACATTTCACCATTATTTGGGCCTAGAGGAAGGCATTGGGAACTAATAAGTAGATGATGGGTTGCTAGAGTGACAGAAGCTTAAACCCTAGTTTATGCGTTGCTTCGTAAGGGGCTGATTTAGGTCCATATGTTTCATGCTATGGTTAGGTTACCTTAATATTTTTTGTTGTATTTGCGGATGCTTGCAATAGAGGTTAATCATAAGTGGGATACTTGTTCAAGTAAGAACAGCACCCAAGCACCGGTCCACCCACATGTCAAATTATCAAAGTACCGAACGCGAATCATATGAACGTGATGAAAACTAGCTTGATGATATTCCCATGTGTCCTCGGGAGCGCTTTTCCTTATATAAGAGTTTGTCCAGGCTTGTCCTTTGCTACAAAAAGGATTGGGCCACCTTGGTGCACTTTATTTACTTTTGTTACTTGTTGCTCTTTACAAAATATCTTATCACAAAACTATCTGTTACCACTTATTTTAGTACTTGCAGAGAATACCTTGCTGAAAACCACTTATCATTTCCTTCTACTCCTCGTTGGGTTCGACACTCTTACTTATCGAAAGGACTATGATAGATCCCCTATACTTGTGGGTCATCAAGACTCTTTTCTGGCACTGTTGCCGGGGATTGAAGCGCCTTTGGTAGGTGGAATTTGGTAAGGAAAAATTTATATAGTGTGCTGAAATTTACTGTCACTTCTTACTATGGAAAGTAATCCTCTGAGGGGCTTGTTTGGGGTATCTTCACCCCAACCAGTAGAGCAAAGAGTTGCTCCTCAACCTACTGAACCTATTGAAAATGAAATTCCTCATGAGTATCCTTGGGTATGATAGAAAAACTGCTAGCTAATCCTTTTACAAGAGATGGAACAAAGCATCCTGATGAACACCTAATATATGTGGATGAAGTTTGTGGATTATTTAAGCTTGCAGGTATACCCGATGATGTTGCTAAGAAGACGGTCTTCCTTTATCTTTGATGGGAGACACATTGATATGGTATAGGTTATGTGATGATATGAGATCATGGAACTATAGAAGATTGAAATTGGAATTTCATCAAAAGTATTACCCTATGCATCTTGTTCATCGTGACCGCAATTATATACATAATTTTTGGCCTCGCGAAGGAGAAAGCATCGCTCAAGCTTGGGGGAGGCTTAAATCAATGTTATATTCATGCCCCATGTCGGTGTCAAAACCGACGGATCTCGGGTAGGGGGTCCCGAACTGTGCGTCTAGGCCGGATGGTAACAGGAGGCAGGGGACACGATGTTTTACCTAGGTTCGGGCCCTCTTGATGGAGGTAAAAGCCTACATCCTGCTTGATTAATATTGATGATATGGGTAGTACAAGAGTAGATCTACCACGAGATCAGAGAGGCTAAACCCTAGAAGCTAGCCTATGGTATGATTGTATGTTATGGTTGTTGTCCTACGGACTAAAACCCTTCGGTTTACATAGACACCGGAGAGGGTTAGGGTTACACAAGGTAGGTTACAAAGGAGGAGATATCCATATCCGTATTGCCCAACTTGCCTTCCATGCCAAGTAGAGTCCCATCCGGACACGAGACGAAGTCTTCAATCTTGTATCTTCATAGTGTAACAGTCCGGCCAAAGGATATAGTCCGGCTGTTCGGAGACCCCCTAATCCAGGACTCCCTCAGTAGCCCCTAAACCAGGCTTCAATGATGATGAGTCCGGCGCGCAGTATTGTCTTCGGCATTGCAAGGCGGGTTCCTTCTCCGAATACATCACAGAAGAACTTGAAAACGAGGATAGTGTCCGACCCTGCAAAATAAGTTCCACATACCACCGTAGAGAGAATAATATTTTTGCAATTCTAATTTGCTGACTTGTCTTAATAGTATGACGTTATGTCATGGCCCAGTGATTATTCGAACCGTTCCCTTTAACCAGCCCCGCACATAACGCGAGTCAGTTTTTCGACATGTCTTGTCAAAGCAGAGATCGTGTCCCCTTATTATGGTATTCTCATCAATACGGGCGTGGTAACCCAACCGCGCCATCAATTACGGCGCTTGGTGGATAAGCGAGTTTTACCAGGCAAGTGGGAATGCTGAGTTTCGTCCGCCCATATAAAGGGATAAGGATTCACCTTCCTATCCACGCCTCCTTCCTCCTTTGCTCATCCGTTTTCGCACACTCGAGCTCTAGCGCCCAAGTCCACACTTCCCACCTCAACCTTCTCCAACCATGTCCGGAGTGGGAGGCAGGTGGATGGTCTCCTCCGTCACGGAGGGAGACATCAAGAAACTAAGGAGAGCCGGATACCTGCCCGACGACATCGCGCACCGACTCCCAGATGAGGGGCAGCTCATCCCCACCCCCAGGCCGCATGAGAGGGTAGTATTCCTCACCCATTTCCTTCGCAGACTGGGATTCCCTCTCCACCCATTCGTCCGGGGGCTCATGTTCTATTACGGCCTGGATTTCCACGATCTCGCCCCGAACTTCATCCTCAACATCTCGGCGTTTATCATCGTGTGCGAGGCCTTCCTCCGCATCAAGCCCCACTTTGGCCTATGGTTGAAGACCTTCAATGTCAAGCCTAAGGTGGTGTGCGGCTGCCAGGTAGAGTGCGGAGGCGCCATGGTGGGCAAGATGCCCAACGTAACATGGCAAAAGGGCTCCTTTGTGGAAACAATAGAGGGGTGGCAATCGGGGTGGTTCTACATCACCGAGCCACGCGACCCTGTATGGACAGCGGCCCCCAAGTTCCGATCTGGCATCCCCACGCGGCTCACCTCCTGGGAAGAGAAGGGCCTGTCCTGGGGTAGTTCGGAAGAGCTGACCGGACTCCAAACATGTATTCAAAACATGGTGAACAAGAAGCTCAAACTTGTCAACGTGGTCCCGGTCATGCTCCACCGCCGGATTCTCCCGTGCCAACAACGGGAGTTGAACTTGTGGGAGTTCGACCCGGCGCGGCACCAAACTCTGAACAGGCTTTTCGACACAACTCACGAAGATGCCTGGAGGGTGCTGTTCAAAAGCGCCGAGGTCCCCCTCCTATTATTGAGGATCGTGGATTCAGCGCGAAGCACCAAGCCAAAGCAGTAAGCTGCTTTACCTCTCACAGGATACTTTTTTTTATAGGTTGACTCCATGCGGGATCTAAACTCCCGTACCTTTGACATGACTGGCAGGAAACGGCCGGACAGATCGATTGTCCAACTCCTTTGCCCGAAGGCCCAGCAGATGCTCTTCTGGCGAAGATGCTGACTCTGGCTCCTTATACGGTGCCGGAGAAGACCAGGAAGGCCAAGGGAACCCTAAAGAGTTCCTGACGCCAGGCGTCGTTGGACTCACCGTCCGATGACTCTGCGGTGCACTCCTCCCCCGAAGACGAGGAAGAAGAAGATGCTCCCCCTCCTGCAGGGGGAGATAAGAAAAGGAAGGCCGCCCTAACTAGGGGGGGGGGCAAAGGGTTCAAGAAGGGAAGGACTCTCCTTCCGGACAGCTCCACCACTGCCGACGAAGACGAAGACGAGTGGTTGCCCAGGGCCAAGCCCCTGGGGATATCATAAGTATTCGGATACCAGAGTAACTCATAGCATTCCTTTGTCGCACTGCTTTCCCTAACGCCGAACATGATTATGCAGGTCACCGCAAACCAACATCGATGTATCATCGGACGGCTCCCTGGGTACGTCGGACATGGATAGCGATCCAGTCCCAGCCGCCACCTCCCCGCATCCAGCTGATGACGCCGAGGTGCTGACTCAAGAGGCACCAGGTCGAGGGGGAACAGTCCTGGAGGCGCCTCAAGGCGACCTTCCGGACTCTAGGAGCCGAGGGGACGGGGCCCCTGAGAGCTCCGAGTTCGGCCCTCAGCCGAACACCGCGTCGGACCCTCCAGCGGTTTCGGGCTCGGGCAGGCGGCCTCCTTCTAAGAGGCGCAAGACACCTGTGTCGGTGACCTCTGTCCATCCAGAGGCGCCGAACAATCTGCTGGAAGCGCTTCGCAGCGCTTCCATCAACGAGGAGCACCGCACTATCATGAGTGCGGTGATCCAGAAGGATCAGTCCGCCAAGAGCGGATTGACTGAAGCCTGTGCCAGCCTTCTAACAGGCTTTGAGGTAAGTGTTTTAAAATGTAGTAGAAATATTAACACATAGACAGTAGCCCCTGATGCTTTGTTCGGTGTTCATAAAGAAAAGCCGAGCAGAGGATCAAATAATATCGCAGGGGTCTCATATAAGTATGTCGATATGAATATGCAGGCTTCGCTGCTGGCGTCCGCCGCACTGACTGCGGAGGTCGCCATACTGAAGCAGGACCTCGAGGGGTCCAGGAAAGAGCTCGGCCCTGCCAAGAGGGAGCTCGAGGAGAACAAGGGTAAGTAATACCCTATCTATAGATATATATATGTAAAAGAGGACGCGATTTCAAAATGACAAGATCATCGTATGTTTGCTAGGGGCCACGACCGAGGTGGCGACCCTGAACCAAGCGCTAACCAAGGCCGAAGATAAAGCGACCAAGGAGCGCACCGAGCGAGAGAAGCACGAGGCTCGGGTGGGCGAGGTGTAGCAAGAGCTCCAGGCTCTCGTGGCGAAGCATGAGGCATTGGAGCTTGACTCAAAGACGTGAGAGTCCGAGCTTGCCGCGGCCCTCGAGAGCGTAAAAGGTGCCAAGGCCGAAGCCCAAAAGGCCCTCCAGGAGATCAATGCGATGAAGAAGATAGCAGCGGGTAAGGCTTTCTATATGCAAAGCAAGCATGTAAAAGTAAATTACCGATTACTTACCCAAATCCGGAGCTCTCCAGGAGCATTCACAGATTTGCCCCGCAGCGCGTCCGATGCCGCACAATTTTACCAGGCCGAGGATGGAAGCTCAATGGAGAAGTTGTTCTGGTCTTAGTATGCTGAGCCCGAACACCTGGTGCCAATGAGCGACCAGCTGAAGGAGATGGTCGAGCTACATAAGGCGGCTGATCTGGCCATGAGGAGCTTTATAGTCCGGTTGTGGCCTGGCGACGCCCTTCTGAACAGCTTCTTCGGCCTGGTGAGGCGGCTTGTGGATGCCTGCCCGCGACTGGAGCTCGTCAAGCGATTTGTCTGCATTGAAGGTGCACACCGGGCTTTTGCCCGTGTGAAATTGCAGTGGGTCAAGCTAGACGCCGTGAAGCTGATCAAGGAGGGGCCGCCGGAGGGCAAGGAGCACCGCCACCCCGAGATGTACTATGAGGGTGTTCTGCCGGGTGCCCGTCTCATAGCGGACGATTGTTCAAAAGATGTAATATTTGAGCGAGACTTGCTCGTTTTATGCTGTATTTATGAAAACTTATTTCATATGCGCTATGCGACGCTTGTTTGAATTTAAAATATTACCTTCTGTTTGGCTGTTTATCCAATCTGAGAGATGGCTAGTCCTCGGCTTCTGCCCCCATGCCACGAGTGCTGGGGTGTTTGGGATAAACCTAAGCACTCTTGTTCAAATGTTTGGGTCCTTCATGGAGGTGCTCAGCACAGCGAACAAGGCAACCGGACTAATAATGCTTTATGACTCTCACTTAACCATAGAATTCTATAATTTTAAATTTCGGCAAAGCCCCTGGTATTCGGAAGGCCGAATTTGGGGCGCGATACACGCCTTTAAGCCGAACAGGGCCGGCCCCTCGCTCTAAGCGGCATAAGTCTTTAGGGACTCGAAAACCTCGCCGAACAGCGACCAGTCTCTTGCCTTATCATGACAGACAGTTTTAGCTTTCTCTACTGAGGTGCTGAACCCAGCAGAACCGGGGCACAATCGCAGTAGTTCTCCTAGCGCTACCTTAGCCGATAGAGCGGAACGTTAGGTACCAAAACATAGGAGCCGGGCAAACCCAACATTTGACCAAAGACATGACTCGGAGCTGATGCATATAATGCTATAAGTTCGGGGTGCCACACTTGTGAAAGTGTTCGGACTTTTCACACCGTATTGTGAGGTACGTAAGCCCCTGGTGTATTAGCCGTACCAAGGTGTACGGTTGCAAGGCGTCATTAATGAACACACACACACACACACACACACACACACACACATATATATATATAACAAGAATGCAATAATAGTCGCAATGTCATGCGTTGTTTATTCAAAAAAATGCGTTAAAGCAGAATGATACATATAGTGCGATAAGCAAAGAATAGGACTATGTCCCTTCCAAGGGCAAGCTGAGGAATGATATTAAATCGAATATTTCGCTCGTTACTGTAATCCACCTGTGAATTCCGTGGTATGATGTAGTTGTCTGGCTCCTTGGTTGCTGCATCATGTGTTCGGCAATAGTGCTGCCGGACAGTGTTTCCAGAGATTAAGGTCCTGAAAAAAAGAAAGATAACCAAACGGGAAGCCCCTAGTGCGGTTTAAGCCGCGTCTTGGGGCGTGCCGCAGTTGTGCCCCCTCGCCATCTGTGCCCATGGTATTTTTAATGTGTACTTATGTACGCGTGGCACGAGTTTCGCCGCTGTGCTGGGATTGGGGTGGCCGCCACATTGCTACGCGAGCTCAGATCGCGCCAGGTGATCTATTTGCCGATTGCTCCAAGCGCGCTTGAAGGTGTCCAGGCTTTGAAGCGCCGAACTGGTTGATTGCCTTGAGAGGCTGCTTTGCGCTTCTGCTGTGAGGGCTGCGGTGTGCTCCTCTGTTCGGAGAGAGCGCTCTATGTTTCCATTGACTGTAATCACTCCGCGAGGTCCTGGTATCTTGAGCTTGAGGTATGCATAATGCGGTACCGCATTAAATCTAGCAAATGCGGTTCGCCCGAGCAGCGCGTGATAACCACTGCGGAATGGGACTATATCAAAGAATAACTCTTCGCTTCAGAAGTTATCCAGGGATCCAAAGACCACTTCCAGTGTAATTGAGCCTGTGCAATGGGCCTCGACACCTGGAATGACGCCTTTAAAGGTCGTTTTTGTGGGTTTGATCCTTGAGGGGTCTATACCCATTTTGCACACTGTGTCCTGATAAAGCAGGTTCAGGATGCTACCGCCATCCATAAGGACTTGAGTGAGGTGAAATCCGTCAATGAGTGGGTCTAGGACCAGTGCGGCGAATCCTCCATGACGGATACTAGTGGGGTGGTCCCTGCGATCGAAGGTGATTGGACAGGAGGACCAAGGGTTGAACTTTGGGGCGACTGGCTCCAACGCATATACGTCCCTGAGCACACAATTCCGCTCCCTCTTGGGGATGTGGGTTGCGTATATCATGTTCACCGTCTATACTTGCGGGGGAAACCTCTTCTGTCCTCCAGTGTGCGGCTGCCGGGGCGCCTTGTCGTCATCGCTATGCGGCCCCTTCTCCTTGTTTTCGGCAATTAACTTGCCGGCCTGCTTGAACACCCAACAATCCCTGTTGGTGTGATTGGCTGGCTTGTCTGGTGTGCCGTGTATTTGACACGAGCGATCGATTATACGGTACAAGCTGGATGGACCCGGTGTACTTTGTTTGAATGGCTTTTTCCGCTGACCGGGTTTAGAGCCTTTGAATCCGGCATTGACTGCCGTATCCTTGGTATTTTCGCTATTAATGCGGCGCTTATGTTTGTTGCGACGTGACCTGCTATTGCCGTCCTTGGCATCCGGGGTACCTTGGTTCTTTGATATGTTATTACTGCGAGCTAGCCAGATGTATTCTCCCGCACAAAAGCGTGTCATGAGCGTCGTGAGAGCTTCCATAGCTTTCGGCTTTTCCAGACCAAGGTGCCGGGCTAGCCACTCGTCTCGGATGTTGTGTTTGAACGCCGCTAAGGCCTCTTCATCCGGACAATCGACGATCTGATTTTTCTTTGTAAGGAACCGAGTCCAGAATTTCCTGGCCGACTCTTCTGGTTGCTGAATTATGTGGCTCAAGTCATCGGCATCTGGTGGTCGCACATAAGTGCCCTGAAAGTTGTCGAGGAATGCGGCTTCCAGATGTTCCCAACAGCTAATGGAGTCTGCTGGCAAGCTGTTAAGCCAATGCCGCGCTGGTCCTTTGAGCTTTAGTGGGGGGTATTTGATCGCGTGTAAGTCATCACCGCGGGCCATGTGGATGTGGAGGAGGAAATCCTCGATCCATACTACGGGATTTGTTGTGCCGTCGTATGATTCAATATTTACAGTTTGAATCCTTTTGGGAATTGATGTTCCATTACTTCGTCTATGAAGCATAAGGGGTGTGCGGCGCCTCTGTATTGGGCTATATCGCGACGCATCTCGAATGGGTCTTGCCCGCTGTGTTCGGCCCGGCCGGATTTGCTTTTACTGTATTCGGTGTGACGTTTATCGTCTCGCAGAGTGGTGCGCCGTCGTGATCCGTAGATCGATCTTGCATGCTTTGCTTTGTCCTCCAATATGTCTCGCAGGTCTGGCGTATCTCCCCATGCCTTTTTATTTGAATGGCATCGGGGTGGAGGCTGACTTTTTGGCTGGAACGCCTCTCTATCGCGGCCACGAGGTGGCCGATCAGCCGTATCATACGCTTCTTCCTCCAGTCGGGGTTGTAACCTGCACTTTGGGTAATTCTTGGAGGGGCGCTCGAGTTTATATTCCTCGGCCGCGAGGACTTCAGTCCATCTGTCAGCTAGCGGATGTTGATCAGCTTGAAGCTACTGCTGCTTTTTCTTCATGCTATTTGCCATGGCCATAAGCCGGCACTTGAAGCACTCTTGTTTGACAGGATCCTCTGGTACGGCGAATTCATCGTCGCCAAGGCTTGCCTCGTCTTCGGAGGGGGCATGTAATTGTCATCCTCCTCCTCTCCATCTGCCGCTCTCTCAGGAGAGCTGGCTCCTCCATCTCCCTGCTCTGAATCTTGCTGGAGGGGAATGTTGTTGTCTTTGGCACTATCTGGAGTGTTATTATCTCCTGTGCCGGTATCAACACTTTTTCTTTGGCGAGACCTAGAGCGGCGCCGCTGACGTTGGCGCTTGGGTTGCTTCTTGGAGGGGTCATCCTCGGCTATCTCATCACCATTGCCTTCTTTGGGTGTATCCACCATGTATATGTCGTATGACAAGGTGGCTTTCCAGTGCCCTATAGGCGTTGGTTCATGTTCGTCTCCTACATCGTCATCCATACCGTCGATGTCTTCAGAGTCGAAGTCGAGCATGTCCGTTAAATCATCGACAGTGGCTATGAAGTGGGTGGTGGGTGGGCGTCGAATTTCTTCGTCGTCCGCATCCCAATCATGTTGGCCATAGTCCGGCAAGGGCTCTCCTGACAAAGAGAGGGACCTTAGTGAATTTAGGATGTCGCCGAAGGGCGAGTGCTGAAATATATCCGTGGCGGTGAATTCCATGATCGGCGCCCAATCGGATTCGATTGGCAGGGGAGCGGATGCTTCGGAGTCCGGAAAAGAGTCCGGCACCTTGGAGTCACGGGCTTCGCAGAGGATTAGGCTGGTGTTCGGCTCGATCGCCGTGGAGACTGTAGCCCCTGAGGCGGTGTCTAGCCACCCGTCCTCGATTGGCGCAGTTGGCTCTGAGCTAAGGCTTGGAGCTGATGCGGGCGCGGCCTCTGGGGTACTGTTCGGCAGTAGAGCTAGGTCATACCCGTCGTGACAGTGCGGCGCGCTCGGCTGTGGCTCGAATCCGTCGAAGATCAAGTCTCCGCGGATGTCGGTCGTGCAGGTCAAACTTCCAAATCTGACCTGATGGCCAGGGGCATAGCTTTCAATCTGCTCCAGATGGCCAAGCGAATTAGCCCGCAGTGCAAAGCCGTCGAATACGAACATCTGTCCGGGGAGAAAAGTCTCACCCTGGACCGGATCGCTATCGATGATAGTAGGAGCCATCAAGCCAAACGGCGACGACACAGAGGAACTCTCAATGAAAGCACCAATGTCGGTGTCAAAACCGGCGGATCTCGGGTTGGGCGTCCCGAACTGTGCGTCTAGGCCGGATGCTAACAGGAGGCAGGGGACACGATGTTTTACCCAGGTTCGGGCCCTCTTGATGGAGGTAAAACCCTACATCATGCTTGATTAATATTGATGATATGGGTAGTACAAGAGTAGATCTACCACG
Source organism: Triticum monococcum (assembly GCA_034509565.1). Lineage (NCBI taxonomy): Eukaryota > Viridiplantae > Streptophyta > Magnoliopsida > Poales > Poaceae > Triticum > Triticum monococcum. The sequence goes on from CM067841.1 coordinate 477,691,846, forward strand.
AGATTAGAGAGGCTAAACCCTAGAAGCTAGCCTATGGTATGATTGTATGTTATGGTTGTTGTCCTACGGACTAAAACCCTTCGGTTTATATAGACACCGGAGAGGGTTAGGGTTACACAAGGTTGGTTACAAAGGAGGAGATATCCATATCCGTATTGCCTAGCTTGCCTTCCACGCCAAGTAGAGTCCCATCCGGACACGAGACGAAGTCTTCAATCTTGTATCTTTATAGTCTAACAGTCTAGCCGAAGGATATAGTCCGGTTGTCCGAAGACCCCCTAATCCAGGACTCCCTCACCCCAATCATGAGCTTCCAAGAGAAACAATTCTTCAAAAAAATTATGCTCGGCTTTCTGAAAATAATCGCACCATGCTCGATACTTCTTGTGCTGGCTCTTTTATGATGAAGACTATTGGATTTAGATGGGATTTATTGGATAGAATTAAACGCAACTCTGAAGATTGGGATCTCGACAAAGGTAAGGAGTCAGGTATGACACCTAAGTTTGATTGTGTTAAATCTTCTATGGATACCGATATTTTCCGTAAGTTTAGCACTAAACATGGACTTGATTCTGAGATAGTAGCTTCTTTCTGTGAATCTTTTGCTACTTATGTTGATCTCCCTAAGGAGAAGTGGTTTAAATATCATCCTCCCATAAAAGTAAAAGTAGCTGCACCTATTAAAGTTGAAGAAAAGACTGTCACTAATAATGATCCTATTGTTCCTACTTGTTATTTTGAGAAACCACCTTTCCCTGTTAGGATAAAGGATCATGCTAAAGCTTCAACTGTGGTTCGTAAAAGCAATATTAAAACATATATACCTCCTGAGCAAGTTAAAGTTGAACCTAACATTGCTATTGTTAAAGATCTCTTGTCTGATAATATTGGTGGGCATGTTATTCAGTTCTGCGGTGAAACTGCTAGAATTACTAAACCTTGTGCTAAAGATAAAAATAGACCTTTGGTAGGCATGCCTGTTATTTCTATTAAAATAGGAGATCATTCTTATCATCGCTTATGTGATATGGGTGCTAGTGCTAGTGCAATACCTATGGACTTATACAAAGAAATTATGCATGACATTGCACCTGTTGAGTTAGAAGAAATTGATGTTACTATTAAACTTGCTAATAGAGATACTATTTCACCAATGGGAATTGTTAGAGATGTTGAAGTCTTCTGTGGGAAAACTAAATATCCTGCTGATTTTCTTGTTCTTGGTTCCCCACAAGATAGATTTTGTCCCATTATATTTGGTAGACCCTTCTTAAATACTGTTAATGCTACCATAGATTGCACAAGGGATGTTGTTACTGTCAGCTTAGATGATATGACTCATGAGTTTAATTTCTCTAAATTTAGTAAACAACACTGTGAAGAAGAATGGCCTAGTAAGGATGAAATTATTGGTCTTGCTTCTATTGCCGTACCTCCTAGTGATCCTTATGAACAATATTTGCTAGACCATCAGAATGGTATGTTTATGAATGAAAGAAGGGAAATAGATGAAGTATTCTTTAAACAGGAACCTATTCTGAAACACAATTTGCCTATTGAAATCCTAGGTGATCCCCCTCCACCTAAGGGTGATCCCGTGTTTGAACTTAAACCATTGCCTGATAATCTTAAATATGCTTATCTTGATGAAAAGAAGGTATATACTGTTATTATTAGTGATAACCTTTCAGAGCATGAAGAAGAAAGATTATTGAAAACTCTGAAGAAGCACCGTGCTGCTATTGGATATACTCTTGATGATCTTAAGGGATTAGTCCCACTCTATGTCAACATAAAATAAATTTGGAAGCAGATGCAAAACCAGTTCGTGATCCTCAACGACGTCTGAATCAGAAAATGAAAGAAGTGGTAAGAAAAGAAATACTAAAGCTTCTGGAGGCAGGTATAATTTATCCCGTTGCAGATAGTCAGTGGGTAAGTCCTGTTCATTGTGTCCCTAAGAAGGGAGGTATTACTGTTGTTCCTAATGATAAAGATGAATTGATTCCCCAAAGAATTATTACAAGTTATAGGATGGCAATTGATTTCCGCAAATTAAATAAGGCAACTAAGAAAGATCATTACCCCTTACCTTTTATCGATCAAATGATAGAAAGATTATGCAAACATACACATTACTGCTTTCTAGATGGTTATTCTGGTTTCTCTCAAATACCTGTGTCAGCTAAAGATCAATCAAAGACTACTTTTACATGCCCTTTTGGTACTTTTGCTTATAGACGTATGACTTTTGGTTTATGTAATGCACCTACTACCTTTCAAAGATGTATGATGGCTATATTCTCTGACATTTGTGAAAAGATTTGTGAGGTTTTCATGGACGACTTTTCCGTCTATGGATCTTCTTTTGATGATTGCTTGAGCAATCTTGATCGAGTTTTGCAGAGATGTGAAGAAACTAATCTTGTCTTGAATTGGGAAAATTGCCACTTTATGGTTAATGAAGGTATTGTCTTGGGGCATAAATTTTCTGAAAGAGGTATTGAAGTTGATAAAGCCAAGGTTGATGATATTGAAAAGATGCCATGTCCCAAGGACATCAAAGGTATAAGAAGTTTCCTTGGTCATGCCGGATTTTATAGGAGGTTCATTAAGGACTTCTCAAAAATTTCTCGGCCTTTGACTAATTTATTACAAAAATATATACCATTTGTCTTTGATGATTATTGTGTAGAAGCATTTGAAATACTTAAGAAAGCGTTAGTCTCTGCACCTATTGTTCAGCCACCTGATTGGAATTTACCCTTTGAAATTATGTGTGATGCTATCGATTATGCTGTAGGTGTTGTTTTAGGGCAAAGAGTTGATAAGAAATTAAATGTTATCCATTATGCTAGTAAGACCCTAGACAATGCTCAAAGAAATTATGCTACTACTGAAAAAGAACTTTTAGCAGTTGTGTTTGCTTGTGATAAGTTCAGACCTTATATTGTTGATTCTAAAGTAACTATCCACACTGATCATGCTGCTATTAAATATCTTATGGAGAAGAAAGATGCTAAACCTAGACTTATTAGATGGGTTCTCTTGCTACAAGAATTTGATTTGCATATTGTTGATAGAAAAGGAGCTGAGAACCCCGTTGCAGACAACTTATCTAGGTTAGAGAATGTTCTTGATGACCCACTACCTATTGATGATAGCTTTCCTGATGAACAATTAAATGTCATAAGTACTTCTCGTAGTACCCCTTGGTATGCTAATTATGCTAATTACATAGTTGCTAAATTTATACCACCTAGCTTCACATACCAACAAAAGAAAAAGTTCTTCTATGATTTGAGACATTACTTTTGGGATGACCCACATCTTTATAAAGAAGGAGTAGATGGTGTTATTAGACATTGTGTACCTGAGCATGAACAGGAACAGATCCTACGCAAGTGCCACTCCGAAACTTATGGAGGACACCACGTGGGAGATAGAACTGCACATAAGGTATTGCAATCCAGTTTTTATTGGCCTACTCTCTTCAAGGATGCCCGTAAGTTTGTCCTATCTTGTGATGAATGTCAAAGAATTGGTAATATTAGTAGACGTCAAGAAATGCCTATGAACTATTCACATGTTATTGAACCATTTGATGTTTGGGGCTTTGATTATATGGGACATTTTCCTGCCTCTAATGGATATACACATATTTTACTTGCTGTTGATTACGTTACTAAGTGGGTAGAAGCTATTCCAACTAGTAGTGCTGATCAAGAAATGCTTAAAGAAGTTATTTTTCCGAGGTTTGGAGTCCCTAGATATTTAATGACTGATGGTGGATCACATTTTATTCATGGTGCTTTCCGTAAAATGCTTGCTAAATATGACGTCAATCATAGAATTGCATCTCCGTATCACCCACAGTCTAGTGGTCAAGTAGAATTGAGTAATAGAGAACTTAAATTAATCTTGCAAAATACTGTCAATAGGCCTAGACAGAATTGGTCCAAGAAACTTGATGATGCATCATGGTCCTATAGACTCCATATAAAAATCATATGGGTATGTCTCCGTATAAAATGGTATATGGAAAAGCATGTCACTTACCTCTCGAACTAGAACATAAGGCATATTAGGCTATTAAAGACATCAACTATGATTTTAAACTTGCCGGTGGAAAGAGGTTATTTGATATTAGCTCACTTGATGAATGGAGAACCCAAGCTTATGAAAATGCCAAGTTGTTTAAAGAAAATGTTATAAGATGGCATGATAAAAGGATACAAAAGCGTGAGTTTAATGTAGGTGATTATGTATTGCTATACAACTCTCGTTTAAGATTTTTTGCAGGAAGACTTCTCTCTAAATGGGAAGGCCCCTATGTTATCGAGGAGGTCTATCGTTCCGGTGCCATAAAAATCAACAACTTCGAAGGCACAAATCCGAAGATGGTAAACGGTCAGAGAATTAAACATTATATCTGAGGTAATCCCATAAATGTTGAAACCAAGATTATTGAAACCGTAACCCCGGAGGAATACATAAGGGACACTTTCCAGAATGTTTCAGACGCCGAAAAGGAATAGGTATGTGGTACGGTAAGTAAACCGACTCCAAAACAATTTTAAGGCAATATTTCTCCGTTTTGGAATATTTAGAAAAATAGAAAATTAAGTAGCAGTGCGGGAAGGACACGAGGGCCCCATGAGGGTGGAGGGCACGCCCTACGCCCTGGGCGCGCCCCCTACCTTGTGAGCACCTCGTGTGCCTTCCGGACTCTATTTTCTTGCACGATACGTATTTTGGTCGGTAAAAATCCACTATATATTCTCCTGAAGGTTTTGACTCCCGTATCATGCAAAAATTCTCTGTTCTTGTTTCGAGCTATTTTTCTGACGGATCTAGATTATCATGACGTCCCCAAGTGCTTCCAAGGACAAGTTCTTCGAGAAGGTCATCAACCCTTATGTCACGGAGGTGCTGTGACACCCTCAAACCATTGAGATGCGTGATGGGTTGCTGCACATCCGTGATGCTGAGGGACCAAAGGGAACCAGAAGCATGGAGATGAGGCTCGAAGCAATGGAGCAACAAGTTTTCAAGTGCCAGGGGATGGTGGAGCGTGGAATCAACGCTACCCATAGGATGCTCGCGGAGTTCACTAACAACTACAAGCCGGATGCCAAGAACACCGAGGAGGCCATCTTCAAGCTACATGAGAAGACCGAGCACCTCCAAGCCCAAATCTATGACCTGCAAAGCCAAAACTGTGAGTATGAATATAGATTCAGAAGAATGAGTTTGGCTGCAGATTCGAGGATTCCGGAGACTCGATCATCCTTCTATGATGGTGAACCTATGCCTTGGAAGATGGATGACAAGCCCGCATCATCAACAACACCTCCACCTTCTTCATCAACCAAGGAGATATAATCACATGGGTATGGGCACTCCCCTTGGCAACTGCCAAGCTTGGGGGGAGGTGCCCCAGTATCGTATCACAATCACAACTCCTATCTTTACCGTTTTCCTTAGTTCGATCTTATCAGTAGTATTTTGATCTAGTAGAATAAAGTTTATGGCATGATCTACTTTTAAGTTTTGCTTTACGATCTCTCTATGTAATCGAGTCCGTGAGCTATATAATAAAGATTAGTGTTGAGTCAAGGGCTTGATTTTCTTGCTATGATCTTGGGTGAATAAAATAAAAGAGAAAAAGAATAAGAAGAAACAAAAGTTCATATTGATCTTATTGATAGTAATGACTTCACATAGAAAGAGTGTGATGATTAAAAGTTGTTGGGAGTTGGCAAACATAGCTTTGGTTATTGTTGAAATTAATAGGAAGTAATAAGGAAAGAGAGGCTTCACATATAAATATACTATTATTGGCATCTTTTATGATTGGGAGCACTCATCAAAATATGACATGCTAAAGAGTTGATGTTGGACAAGGAAGACAACGTAATGGGTTATGTTTTCTTATATCTAAGATAAAGTATGTTGTCATGGATCATCCAACATGTTGAGCTTGCCTTTCCCCCTCATGCTAGCCAAATTCTCAGCACCAAGTAGAGATACTACTTGTGCTTCCAAATAACCTTAAACCAGTTTTGCCATGAAAGTCCACCATATCTACCGATGGATTGAGTAAGATCCTTCAAGTAAGTTGTCATCGGTGCAAAGCAATAAAAATTGCTCCAAATATGTATGATTAGTGTGGGAGAAATAAGCTTTATACGATCTTGTGATGTGGAAGTAATAAAAGCGACGGACTGCATAATAAAGGTTCATATCACCAGGGGCAATATAAAGTGACGTTCTTTCGCATTAAGATTTTGTGCATCCAACCATAAAAGAGCATGGCAACCTCTGCTTACCTCTGCGAAGGGCCTATCTTTTATTATTATCTTCTACCTTATGCAAGTGTCATGGTGATCTTCACCTCTCCCTTTTTCATTTTATCCTTTGGCAAGCCCAGCATGTTGGAAAGAACCTGATATATATCTAATTGGATGTAGGGGGCATGAGTTATTATTGTTGACATTACCCTTGAGGTAAAAGGTTGTGGGCTGAAACTATAAGCCCCTATCTTTCTCTGTGTCTGATTAAAACTCCGTAACCACAAGTATTGCGTGAGTGTTAGCAATTATGAAGGACTAGGTGATAGTTGAGTATGTGGACTTGCTTTTTAGCTCTGACATAGACTCTTTCTGATGTTATGATAAATTGAAATTGCTTCAATGACTGAGGTTATAGTTTGTTGGTTCTCAATAAGGTTTCTGATTCATACTTTTGCATTGTGAATAGATCATCACTTGAACATAAGTAATCATATGACAATATCTATGTATGTTGCTGTTATGAGAATAATCATGATGCCCTCATGTCCGTATTTTATTTTTATCGACGCCTCTACCTCTAAACATGGGGACATATTTATTGTTATCGGCTTTCGCTTGAGGACAAGCAAGGTCTAAGCTTGGGGGAGTTGATACGTCCATTTTGCATCATGCTTTTATATCGATATTTATTGCATTATGGGCTGTTATTTCACATTATGTCACAATACTTATGGCTATTCTCTCTTATTTTACAAGGTTTACATAAGGAGGGGGAATGCCGGCAGCTGGAATTCTGGGCTGGAAAAGGAGCAAATATTAGAGACCTATTCTGCACAACTCCAAAAGTCATGAAACTCCACGGAATACCTTATAATAAATAATGAAAAATCCTCGCCAAAGATGAAGACCAGGGGGGCCGCACCCTTTCCACGAGGGTGCCCCCCCCAAGGGCGCGCCCCCTACCTCGTGGGCCCCCTGGTGGCTCTCCGATGACCATCTTATGCTATATGAAGACTTTCGTCGAGAAAAAAACTAGAAGCAACCTTTCGAGACGAAACTCCGCCGCCACGAGGCAGAACCTTCCCTCCCGGAGGGGGAAATCATCGCCATCGTCATCACCAACGCTCCTCTCATCGGGAGAGGGCAATCTCCATCAACATCTTCATCAGCACCATCTCATCTCAAAACCCTAGTTCATCTCTTGTATCCAATTCTTGTCTCCAAGTCCAGGATTGGTGCTAGTAGGTTGCTAGTAGTGTTAATTACTCCTTGTAGTTGATGCTAGTTGGTTTAATTGGTGGAATATCATATGTTCAGATCCTTTATGCATATTTTAACCCCTTTGGTTATGAACATGAATATGCTTTTTGAGTAGTTACGTTTGTTCCTGAGGACAAGGGAGAAGTCTTGCTATTAGTAGTCATGTGAATTTGGTATTCGTTCGATATTTTGATGAGATGTATGTTGTCTAGCCTCTAGTGGTGTTATGTGAACGTCGACTACATAACATTTCACCATTATTTGGGCCTAGAGGAAGGCATTGGGAAGTAATAAGTAGATGATGTGTTGCTAGAGTGACAGAAGCTTAAACCCTAGTTTATGCGTTGCTTCATAAGGGGCTGATTTGGATCCATATGTTTCATGCTATGGTTAGGTTTACCTTAATACTTTTGTTGTAGTTGCGGATGCTTGCAATAGAGGTTAATCATAAGTGGGATGCTTGTTCAAGTAAGAATAACACCCAAGCACCGGTCCACCCACATGTCAAATTATCAAAGTACTGAACGTGAATCATATGAACATGCTAAAAACTAGCTTGACGATATTCCCATGTGTCCTCGGGAGCGCTTTTCCTTATATAAGAGTTTGTCTAGGCTTGTCCTTTGCTACAAAAAGGATTGGGCCACCTTGCTGCACTTTATTTACTTTTCTTACTTATTGCTCATTACAAATTATCTTATCACAAAACTATCTGTTACCACTTATTTCAGTACTTGCAGAGAATACCTTGCTGAAAACCGCTTATCATTTCCTTCTGCTCCTCGTTGGGTTCGACACTCTTACTTATCAAAAGGACTACAATAGATCCCCTATACTTGTGGGTCATCAACATGATGTAGAGGGATAGACTCATGCAATATGAAGAAAACCCCATCTTGTTATCCTCGATGAAAACAATACAATACGTGCCTTGCTGCCCCTACTGTCACTGGGAAAGGACACCGCAAGATTGAACCCAAAGCTAAGCACTTCTCCCATTGCAAGAAACGATCAATCTAGTAGGCCAAACCAAACTGATAATTCTAAGAGACTTGCAAACATAACCAATCATACATAAAAGAATTCAGAGAAGATTCAAATATTATTCATAGATAGACTTGATCATAAAACCACAATTCATCGGTCTCAACAAACACACCGCAAAAAGCAGATTACATCGAATAGTTCTCCACAAGAGAGGGGGAGAACATTGTATTGAGATCCAAAAAGAGGGAAGAAGCCATCTAGCTACTAACTATGGACCCGTAGGTTTGAGGTAAACTACTCACACTTCATCGGAGGGGCTATGGTGTTGATGTAGAAGCCCTCCGTGATCGATGCCCCCTCTGGCAAAGCTCCGGAAAAGACCCCAAGATGGGATCTCATGGATACAGAAAGTTGCGGCGGTGGAATTAGGTTTTTGGCTCCGTATCTGATTGTTTGGGGGTACGTAGGTATATATAGGAGGAAGGAGTACGTCGGTGGACCAACAGGGGGCCCACAAGTGTGGAGGGCGTGCTTGGGGTAGGCAGGCGCGCCCCCTACCTCGTGGCCTCCTCTCTTGTTTCTTGACGTAGGGTCCAAGTCTCCCAGATCATAATCTTCCTAAAAATCACGTTCCCGAAGGTTTCATTCTGTTTGGACTCGGTTTGATATTCCATTTATTCGAAACCCTAAAACAGGCAAAAAAAAACAACAATTCTGGGCTGGGCCTCCGGTTAATAGGTTAGTCCCAAAAATAATATAGAAGTGGGTAATAAAGCCCAATAATGTCCAAAACAGTAGATAATATAGCATGGAGTGATCAAAAATTATAGATACGTTGGAGATGTATCAAGCATCCCCAAGCTTAATTTCTGCTCGTCCTCGAGTAGGTAAATGATAAAAACAGAATTTTTGATGCGGAGTGCTACTTGGCATAATTTTAATGTAATTATTATTAATTGTGGTATGAATATTCAGATCTGCAAGATTCAAGACAAAAGTTCATATTGACATAGAAAATAATAATACTTCAAGCATACTAACTAGGAAATTATGTCTTCTCAAAACAACATGGCTAAAGAAAGTTATCCCTACAAAATCATATAGTTTCGCTAGGCTCTATCTTCAGCACACAAAGTATTTAAATCATGCACAACCCCGATGACAAGCCAAGCAATTGTTTCATACTTTTGACATTCTCAAAAAAATTCAATCTTCACGCAATACATCAGCGTGAGCCATGGATATAGCACTATAGGTGGAATAGAGTGGTGGTTGTGGAGAAGAAAAAAAGGAGAAGATAGTCTCACATCAACTAGGCGTATCAACGGGCTATGGAGATGCCCATCAATAGATATCAATGTGAGTGAGTAGGGATTGCCATGCAACGGATGCACTAGAGCTATAAGTATATGAAAGCTCAAAAAGAAACTAAGTGGGTGTGCATCCAACTTGCTTGCTCATGAAGACCTAGGGCAATTTGAGGAAGCCATCATTGGAATATACAAGCCAAGTTCTATAATGAGAAATTCCCACTAGTATATGAAAGTGACAACATGAGAGACTCTCTACTATGAAGATCATGGTGCTACTTTGAAGCACAAGTGTGGTAAAAGGATAGTAACATTGTCCCTTCTCTCTTTTTCTCGCATCGTTTTTTGGGCCTTTTCCTTTTTATGGCCTCTTTTCTTTCTCTTTTTTTTTATTTTTTGTCCGGAGTCTCATCCCGACTTGTGGGGGAATCATAGTCTCCATCATCCTTTCCTCACTGGGACAATGCTCTAATAATGATGATCATCACACTTTTATTTTTCTTACAACTCAACAATTACAAATCGATACTTAGAACAAAATACGACTCTATATGAATGCCTCCGGCGGTGTACCGGGATATGCAATGACTCAAGAGTGACACGTATGAAAGAATTATGAACGGTGGCTTTGCCACAAATACGATGTCAACTACATGATCATGCTAAGCAATATGACAATGATGGAGTGTGTCATAATAAACGGAAGGGTGGAAAGTTGCATGGCAATATATCTCGTAATGGCTATGGAAATGCCATAATAGGTAGGTATGGTGGCTGTTTTGAGGAAGGTATATGGTGGGTGTATGATACCGGCGAAAGGTCCGCGGTATTAGAGAGGCTAGCAAAGGTGGAAGGGTGAGAGTGCGTATAATCCATGACTCAACATTAGTCATAAAGAACTCATATACTTATTGCAAGAATCTACAAGTTATCAAAGCAAAGTATTACGTGCATGCTCCTAGGGGGATAGATTGGTAGGAAAAGACCATCGCTCGTCCTCGACCGCCACTCATAAGGAAGACAATCAATAAATAAATCATGCTCCGACTTCATCACACAACGGTTCAACATACGTGCATGCTACTAGAATCACAAGCTTCAACACAAGTATTTCTCAAATTCACAACTACTCAACTAGCATGACTTTAGTATCACCATCTCCATATCTCAAAACAATTATCAAGTTTCAAACTTCTCATATTATTCAACACACTCATAAGAGAATTTTTATTATTAATCTTGCATACCAAGCATATTAGGATTTTAAGCAAATACCATGCTATTAAGACTCTCAAAATAATCTAAGTGAAGCATGAGAGATCAAAAGTTTCTATAAAACAAATCCACCACCGTGCTCTAAAAGATATAAGTGATGTACTAGAGCAAAACTATATAACTCAAAAGATATAAGCGAAGCACATAGAGTATTCTAACAAATTCCAAATCATGTATGGCTCTCTCAAAAGGTGTGTACAGCAAGGATGATTGTGGTAAACTAACAAGCAAAGACTCAAGTCATACAAGACGCTCCAAGCAAAACACATATCATGTGGTGAATAAAAATATAGCTCCAAGCAAAACACATCCCGGGGAATCCCCAAGCTTTGGCTTTTAGGTATCCTTAGATTATCTTGGGGGTGCCATGGGCATCCCCAAGCTTAGGCTCTTGCCACTCCTTGTTTCATAATCCATCAAATCTTTACCCAAAACTTGAAAACTTCACAACACAAAACTTAAAGTAGAAAATCTCGTGAGCTCCAGTAGCGAAAGAAAATAAAAGACCACTTCAAGGTACTGTAATGAACTCATTCTTAATTTATATTGGTTTTATACCTACTGTATTCCAACTTCTCTATGGTTTATAACCTATTTTACTAGCCATAGATTCATCAAAATAAGCAATCAACACACGAAAAACAGAATCTGTCAAAAACAGAACAGTCTGTAGTAATCTGTAGATAGCGCAAGATCTGGAACCCCAAAAATTCTAAAATAAATTTCTGGACGTGAGTAATTTATCTATTAATCATCTGCAAAAAGAATTAACTAAATAGAACTTTCCAAATAAAAATGACAGCAGTTCTCCTGAGCCCTAAAGTTTCTGTTTTTTACAGCAAGTTGAACAAGACTTTCCCCAAGTCTTCCCAACAGTTCTACTTGGCACAAACACTAATTAAACACAAAAAACACAACCAAAACAGAGGCTAGATAAATTATTTATTACTAAACAGGAGCAAAAATCAAGTAATAAAATAAAAATTGGGTTGCCTCCCAACAACGCTATCGTTTAACGCCCCTAGCTAGGCATAACAAGCAAGGATAGATCTAGGTATTGTCATCTTTGGTAGGCAATTCTTCAATTAGGCATCTACCATCTTTAGGAATTTCTTACTTTTTATTAATTATCAAACTTTTAGGCACAAGATCGAAAAATTCATTTGTAACAAATGGTTCCTTACTGATAGCAAAAAGATTGGGATGAATACTTACATATTTGAGATCCGCATTTTCCTTACTAGAGGATTCACCCTTATTTTTAGGAACATACATAAGCTTGGCAATTTTAGTGGGAGGACTTGGAGTATTATTTACGGAAGAAAAAGTTGTTCCCAAGTTGGTAATAATATCCTCTAGTTTATCGATCCTAGTGGAATCATGATTTATTTTCTCATTAACTATGGGTTCCTTTTCTTTAATATTTTTCAAAGTAACTCCTACTTTAGATCCATATTGAGAGATTCGACTGTGGATCTTTTTATCCAAATTTTCAATTAACTCTACAGTAGCAACCTTATTTTCAATAATTTCAAGCCTTTGCATTACATGCTCCAAAGTTAATACAATTCCATTAACCAAGAGAGGGGGTGAGCCAAATAAATCTAACATAGCATTATAAGAATCAGAAGTATGGCTACCCAAAAAGTTCCCTCCGGTAATAGTATCAAGAACATATTTGTGCCAAGGAGTAATGCCTACATAAAAATTGCGAAGGAGAACGGAAGTAGATTGCTTCCTAGTAGATCTATTTTGAGCATTGCAAATTCTATACCAAGCATCTTTTAGATTTTCTCCCTCCCTCTGCTTAAAAATTAGAATTTCATTCTCAGGAGACAACGGAGAAGATAAGGGACTAGCCATAACGACAAGCAAACAAACTAACACACAAGCAAACAAAAAGCAAGTGGGCAAGAGGAGGCAAATAGAGAAAGAGAGGGAGGATAGAGAGAGAGGGCGAATAAAATGGCAAGGGTGAAGTGGGGGAGAGGAAAATGAGAGGCAAATGGCAAATAATGTAATGCGGGAGATAAGGGTATGTGTTGGGTACTTGGTATGTTGACTTTTGCGTAGACCTCCCCAGCAACGGCGCCAGAAATCCTTCTTGATACCTCTTGAGCACTGCATTGGTTTTCCCCGAAGAGGAAGGGATGATGCAGCAAAGTAGCATAAGTATTTCCCTCAGTTTTTGAGAACCAAGGTATCAATCCAATAGGAGGCTACGCGCGAGTCCCTCGTACCTGCACAAAACAAATAAATCCTCGCAACCAACGCAAGTAGGGGTTGTCAATCCCTATAAGGCCACTTACGAGAGTGATATCTGATAGATATGATAAGATAATATTTTTGGTATTTTTATGATAAAAATGCAAAGTAAAATAAAGGCAAAGTAAATAGAAAAGGAAATAACTAAGTAGTAGGAGATTAATATGATGAAGATAGACCCGGGGGGGCATAGGTTTCACTAGTGGCTTCTCTCAAGAGAATAAGTATTCTATGGTGGGTGAACAAATTACTGTTGAGCAATTGACAGAATTGAGCATAGTTATGAGAATATCTAGGTATGATCATGTATATAGGCATCACGTCCGAGACAAGTAGACCGACTCCTGCCCGCATCTACTACTATTACTCCACTCATCGACCGCTATCCAGCATGCATCTAAAGTATTAAGTTAAAAACAGAGTAACGCCTTAAGCAAGATGACATGATGTAGAGGAATAGACTCATGCAATATGAAGAAAACCCCATCTTGTTATCCTCAATGGCAACAATACAATACATGCCTTGCTGCCCCTACTGTCACTGGGAAAGAACACCGCAAGATTGAACCCAAACCTAAGCACTTCTTCCATTGCAAGAAAGATCAATCTAGTAGGCCAAACCAAACTGATAATTCGAAGTGACTTGCAAAGATAACCAATCATACATAAAAGAATTCAGAGAAGATTTAAATATTATTCATAGATAGACTTGATCATAATCCCACAATTCATCGGTCTCAATAAACACACCGCCAAAAGAAGATTACATCGAATAGTTATCCACAAGAGAGGCGGAGAACATTGTATTGAGATCCAAAAAGAGAGAAGGAGCCATCTAGCTACTAACTATGGACCCGTAGGTCTGAGGTAAACTACTCAAACTTCATCGGAGGGGCTATGGTGTTGATGTAGAATCCCACCGTGATCGATGCCCCCTCTGGCGGAGCTCCGGAACAGGCCGCAAGATGGGATTGTTGGGGAACGTAGTAATTTCAAAAAAATTCCTACGCACACGCAAGATCATGGTGATGCACAACAACGAGAGGGGAGAGTGTTGTCTACGTACCCACGCAGACCGACTGCGGAAGCGTTGACACAACATAGAGGAAGTAGTCGTACGTCTTCCCGATCCGACCGATCCAAGCACCGTTACTCCGGCACCTCCGAGTTCTTAGCACACGTACAGCTCGATGATGCTCCCCGGGCTCCGATCCAGCAAAGCTTCGGGGATGAGTTCAGTTAGCACAACGGCGTGGTAACGATGATGATGTTCTACCGACGCAGGGCTTCGCCTAAGCACTACAACGATATGATCGAGGTGGAATATGGTGGCAGGGGGCACCGCACACGGCTAAGGAACGATCACATGGATCAACTTGTGTGTTCTAGGGTGCCCCCTGCCCTCGTATATAAAGGAGCAAGGGGGAGGCCGGCCGGCCCTATGTGGTGCGCCAAGGGGAGGGGGAGTCCTCCTCCTAGTGGGAGTAGGACTCCCCTTTCCTAATCCAATTAGAAACCTAAGGGGGAAGGAAAGAGAGGGAGAGGGAAAGAGGGGCCGCACCCCCCTCCCTAGTCCAATTCGGACTCCCCTTGGGGGGAGGCACCACCTCCTAGGCCGCAGCCCTCTCTCTCCCCTAAGGCCCAATAAGGCCCATTACTTCCCCGGGGGGTTCCGGTAACCCCTCCAGCACTCCGGTTTTCTCCGAAATCATCCGGAACAGTTCTGGTGTCCGAATGTAGCCGTCCAATATATCAATCATTATGTCTCGACCATTTCAAGACTCATTGTCATGTCCGTGATCACATCCGGGACTCCGAACTAACTTCGGTACATCAAAATGCATAAACTCATAATAACTGTCATCGTAACGTTAAGCGTGCGGACCCTAGGGTTCGAGAACAATGTAGACATGACTGAGACAAATCTCCGGCCAATAACCAATAGCGGGACCTGGATGCCCATATTGG
The DNA here is from genome assembly GCA_034509565.1 of Triticum monococcum. NCBI lineage: Eukaryota > Viridiplantae > Streptophyta > Magnoliopsida > Poales > Poaceae > Triticum > Triticum monococcum. The sequence goes on from CM067841.1 coordinate 477,707,210, forward strand.
TTCCTACATATTCTATGAAGATCTTTATCGGTCGGACCGCATAACAACATATGTTGTTCCCTTTGTCATCGGTATGTTACTTGCCCGAGATTCGATCGTCGGTATCCAATACCTAGTTCAATCTCGTTACCGACAAGTCTCTTTACTCGTTCTGTAATACATCATTCCGCAACTAACTCATTAGTTGCAATGCTTGCAAGGCTTATGTGATGTGCATTACCGAGAGGGCCCAGAGATACCTCTCCGACAATCGGAGTGACAAATCCTAATCTCGAAATACGCCAACCCAACATCTACCTTTGGAGACACCTGTAGAGCTCCTTTATAATCACACAGTTACGTTGTGACGTTTGGTGTAGCGCACAAAGTGTTCCTCCGGTAAACGGGAGTTGCATAATCTCATAGTCATAGGAACATGTATAAGTCATGAAGAAAGCAATAGCAACATACTAAACGATCAGGTGCTAAGCTAATGGAATGGGTCATGTCAATCAGATCATTCTACTAATGATGTGACCTCGTTAATCAAATAACAACACTTTGTTCATGGTTAGGAAACATAACCATCTTTGATTAACGAGCTAGTCAAGTAGAGGCATACTAGTGACACTAAGTTTGTCTATGTATTCACACATGTATTATGTTTCCGGTTAATACAATTCTAGCATGAATAATAAACATTTATCATGATATAAGGAAATAAATAATAACTTTATTATTGCCTCTAGGGCATATTTCCTTCAGTCTCCCACTTGCACTAGAGTCAATAATCTAGATTACACAGTAATGATTCTAACACCCATGGAGCCTTGGTGCTGATCATGTTTTGCTCGTGGAAGAGGCTTAGTCAACGGGTCTGCAACATTCAGATCCGTATGTATCTTGCAAATGTCTATGTCTCCCACCTGGACTAGATCCCGGATGGAATTGAAGCGTCTCTTGATGTGCTTGGTCCTCTTGTGAAATCTGGATTCCTTTGCCAAGGCAATTGCACCAGTATTTTCACAAAAGATTTTCATTGGACCCGATGCACTAGGTATGACACCTAGATCGGATATGAACTCCTTCATCCAGACTCCTTCGTTCGCTGCTTCTGAAGCAGCTATGTACTCCGCTTCACATGTAGATCCCGCTACGACGCTTTGTTTAGAACTGCACCAACTGACAGCTCCACCGTTTAATGTAAACACGTATCCGGTTTGCGATTTAGAATCGTCCGGATCAGTGTCAAAGCTTGCATCAACGTAATCTTTTACGGTGAGCTCTTTGTCACCTCCATATACGAGAAACATATCCTTAGTCCTTTTTAGGTATTTCAGGATGTTCTTGACCGCTGTCCAGTGATCCACTCCTGGATTACTTTGGTACCTCCCTGCTAAACTTATAGCAAGGCACATATCAGGTCTGGTACACAGCATTGCATACATGATAGAGCCTATGGCTGAAGCATAGGGAACATCTTCCATTTTCTCTCTATCTTCTTCAGTGGTCGGGCATTGAGTCTGACTCAACTTCACACCTTGTAACACATGCAAGAACCCTTTCTTTGCTTGATCCATTTTGAACTTCTTCAAAATCTTGTCAAGGTATGTGCTTTGTGAAAGTCCAATTAAGCATCTTGATCTATCTCTATAGATCTTTATGCCTAATATGTAAGCAGCTTCACCGAGGTCTTTCATTGAAAAACTCATATCAAGTATCCCTTTATGCTATCCAGAAATTCTATATCATTTCCAATCAGCAATATGTCATCCACATATAATATCAGAAATGCTACAGAGCTCCCACTCACTTTCTTGTAAATACAGGCTTCTCCGAAAGTCTGTATAAAACCTAATGCTTTGATCACACTATCAAAGCGTTTATTCGAACTCCAAGAGGCTTGCACCAGTCCATAAATGGATCGCTGGAGCTTGCACACTTTGTTAGCTCCCTTTGGATCGACAAAACCTTCCGGTTGCATCATATACAACTCTTCTTCCAGAAATCCATTCAAGAATGCAGTTTTGACATCCATCTGCCAAATTTCATAATCATAAAATGCGGCAATTGCTAACATGATTCGGACAGACTTAAGCATCGCTACGGGTGAGAAGGTCTCATCGTAGTCAACCCCTTGAATTTGTCGAAAACCTTTTGCGACAAGTCGAGCTTTGTAGACAGTAACATTACCATCAGCGTCAGTCTTCTTCTTGAAGATCCATTTATTCTCAATTGCTTGCCGATCATCGGGCAAGTCAATCAAAGTCCATACTTTGTTCTCATACATGGATCCCATCTCAGATTTCATGGCTTCAAGCCACTTAGCAGAATCTGGGCTCACCATCCCTTCTTCATAGTTCGTAGGTTCATCATGATCTTGCAGCATGATTTCCAGAACAGGATTACCATACCACTCTGGTGCGGATCTCGCTCTGGTTGATCTACGAGGTTCAGTAGTATCTTGTCCTGAAGTTTCATGATCATCATCATTAGCTTCCTCACTAATTGGTATAGGTGTCGCAGAAACAGTTTTCTGTGATGTACTACTTTCCAATAAGGGAGCAGGTATAGTTACCTCGTCAAGTTCTACTTTCCTCCCACTCACTTCTTTCGAGAGAAACTCCTTCTCTAGAAAGGATCCATTCTTAGCAACGAATGTCTTGCCTTTGGATCTGTGATAGAAGGTGTACCCAACAGTCTCCTTTGGGTATCCTATGGAGACACATTTCTCTGATTTAGGTTCGAGCTTATCAGGTTGAAGCTTTTTCACATAAGCATCGCAGCCCCAAATTTTAAGAAACGACAACTTTGGTTTCTTGCCAAACCATAGTTCATAAGGCGTCGTCTCAATGGATTTTGATGGTGCCCTATTTAACGTGAATGCGGCCGTCTCTAAAGCATAACCCCAAAATGATAGTGGTAAATCGGTAAGAGACATCATAGATCACACCATATCTAGTAAAGTACGATTACGACGTTCGGACACACCATTACGCTGTGGTGTTCCGGGTGGCGTGAGTTGCGAAACTATTCCACAATTTTTCAAATGTACACCAAACTCGTAACTCAAATATTCTCCTCCACGATCAGATCGTAGAAACTTTATTTTCTTGTTACGATGATTTTCAACTTCACTCTGAAATTCTTTGAACTTTTCAAATGTTTCAGACTTATGTTTCATTAAGTAGATATACCCATATCTGCTTAAGTCATCTGTGAAGGTGAGAAAATAACGATATCCGCCACGAGCCTCAATATTCATCGGACCACATACATCGGTATGTATGATTTCCAACAAATCTGTTGCTCTCTCCATAGTGCCAGAGAACGGTGTTTTAGTCATCTTGCCCATGAGGCACGGTTCGCAAGTACCAAGTGATTCATAATCAAGTGGTTCCAAAAGTCCATCAGTATGGAGTTTCTTCATGCGCTTTATACCGATATGACCTAAACGGCAGTGCCACAAATAAGTTGCACTGTCATTATCAACTCTGCATCTTTTGGCTTCAACATTATGAATATGTGTGTTATCACTATCGAGATTCATCAAAAAATAGACCACTTCTCAAAGGTGCATGACTATAAAAGATATTACTCATATAAATAGAACAACCATTATTCTCTGATTTAAATGAATAACCGTCTCGCATCAAACAAGATCCAGATATAATGTTCATGCTCAACGCTGGCACCAAATAACAATTATTTAGGTCTAATATTAATCCCGAAGGTAGATGTAGAGGTAGCGTGCCGACCGCGATCACATCGACTTCGGAACCATTTCCCACGCGCATCGTCACCTCGTCCTTCGCCAGTGTTCGCTTAATCCGTAGTCCCTGTTTCGAGTTGCAAATATTAGCAACAGAACCAGTATCAAATACCCAGGTGCTACTGCGAGCTCTAGTAAGGTACACATCAATAACATGTATATCACATATACCTTTGTTCACCTTGCCATCCTTCTTATCCGCCAAATACTTGGGGCAGTTCCGCTTCCAGTGACCCGTCTGCTTGCAGTAGAAGCACTCAGTTTCAGGCTTAGGTCCAGACTTGGGTTTCTTCTCTTGAGCAGCAACTTGCTTGCCGTTCTTCTTGAAGTTCCCCTCCTTCTTCCCTTTGCCCTTTTTATTGAAACTAGTGGTCTCGGTGACCATCAACACTTGATGCTCCTTTTTGATTTCTTCCTCCGCAGCTTTCAGCATTGCGAAGAGCTCGGGAATAGTCTTGTTCATCCCTTGCATATTATAGTTGATCACGAAGCTCTTCTATCTTGGTGGCAGTGATTGGATAATTCTCTCAATGACGCAATCATCTAGAAGATTAACTCCCATCTGAATCAAGTGATTATTATAACCAGACATTTTGAGTATATGCTCACTGACAGAACTGTTCTCCTCCATCTTGCAGCTATAGAACTTATTGGAGACTTCATATCTCTCAATCTGGGCATTTGCTTGAAATATTATCTTCAACTCCTGGAACATCTCATATGCTCCATGACGTTCAAAACGTCGTTGAAGTCCGTATTCTAAGCCGTAAAGCATGGCACACTAAACTACCGAGTAGTCATCAGCTTTGCTCTGCCAGACGTTCATAACATCTGGTGTTGCTCCAGCAGCAGGCCTGGCACCCAGCGGTGCTTCCAGGACATAATTCTTCTGAGCAGCAATGAGGATAATCCTCAAGTTATGGACCCAGTCCGTGTAATTGCTACCATCATCTTTCAACTTCGCTTTCTCAAGGAACGCATTAAAACTCAACGGAACAACAGCACGAGCCATCTATCTACAATCAACATAAACAAGCAAGATACTATCAGGTACTAAGTTCATGATAAGTTTAAGTTCAATTAATCAAATTACTTAAGAACTCCCACTTAGATAGACATCCCTCTAATCTTCTAAGTGATCACGTGATCCAAATCAACTAAACCATAACCGATCATCACGTGAGATGGAGTAGTTTTCAATGGTGAACATCGCTATGTTGATCATATCTACTATATGATTCACGCTCGACCTTTCGGTCTCCGTGTTCCGAGGCCATATCTGCATATGCTAGGCTCGTCAAGTTTAACCTGAGTATTCTGCGTGTGCAAAAACTGGCTTGCACCCGTTGTAGATGGACGTAGAGCTTATCACACCCGATCATCACGTGGTGTCTGGGCACGACGAACTTTGGCAACGGTGCATACTCAGGGAGAACACTTCTTGATAATTTAGTGAGAGATCATCTTATAATGCTATCGTCAATCAAAGCAAGATAAGATGCATAAAAAGATAAACATCACATGCAATCAATATAAGTGATATGATATGGCCATCATCATCTTGTGCTTGTGATCTCCATCCCCGAAGCACCGTCATGATCACCATCGTCACCGGCGCGACACCTTGATCTCCATCGTAGCATCGTTGTCGTCTCGCCAATCTTATGCTTCCACGACTATCGCTACCGCTTAGTGATAAAGTAAAGCATTACATCGCGATTGCATTGCATACAATAAAGCGACAACCATATGGCTCCTGCCAGTTGCCGATAACTCAGTTACAAAACATGATCATCTCATACAATAAAATTTAGCATCATGTCTTGGCCATATCACATCACAACATGCGCTGCAAAAACAAGTTAGACGTCCTCTACTTTTTTGTTGCAAGTTTTACGTGGCTGCTACGGGCTTAAGTAAGAACCAATCTCACCTACGCATCAAAACCACAACGATAGTTTGTCAAATAGACTCCGTTTTAACCTTCGCAAGGACCGGGCGTAGCCACACTTGGTTCAACTAAAGTTGGAGAAACAGTCACCCACAAGCCACCTTTGTGCAAAGCACGTCGAGAGAACCGGTCTCGCGTAAGCGTACGCGTAATGTCGGTCCGGGCCGCTTCATCCAACAATAGCGCAGAACCAAAGTATGACATGCTGGTAGTGTTCTACTCATGCATATAACATGAAACCATAAAACCTAGGCTCGGATGCCACTGTTGGGGAACGTAGTAATTTCCAAAATTTTCCTACGCACACGCAAGATCATGGTGATGCACAACAACGAGAGGGGAGAGTGTTGTCTACGTACCCACGCAAACCGACTGCGGAAGCGTTGACACAACGTAGAGGAAGTATTCGTATGTCTTCCCGATCCGACCGATCCAAGCACCGTTACTCTGGCACCTCCGAGTTCTTAGCACACGTACAGTTCGATGACGCTCCCCGGGCTCCGATCCAGCAAAGCTTCGGGGATGAGTTCCATCAGCACAACGGCGTGGTGACGATGATGATTTTCTACCTACGCAGGGCTTCGCCTAAGCACTACAACGATATGATCGAGGTGGAATATGGTGGCAGGGGGCACCGCACACGGCTAAGGAACGATCACGTGGATCAACTTGTGTGTTCTAGGGTGCCCCCCTGCCCTCGTATATAAAGGAGCAAGGGGGAGGCCGGCCGGCCCTATGTGGTGCGCCAAGGGGAGGGGGAGTCCTCCTCCTAGTGGGAGTAGGACTCCCCTTTCCTAATCCAATTAGAAACCTAAGGGGGAAGGAAAGAGAGGGAGAGGGAGAGGGAAAGAGGTGCCGTGCCCCCCTCCCTAGTCCAATTCGGACTCCCCTTGGGGGGGGGGCGCCACCTCCTGGGCCGCAGCCCTCTCTCTCCCCTAAGGCCCAATAAGGCCCATTACTTCCCCGAGGGGTTCCGATAACCCCTCCAGCACTCCGGTTTTCTCCGAAATCATCCGGAACACTTCCGGTGTCCGAATGTAGCCGTCCAATATATCATTCTTTATGTCTCGACCATTTCAAGACTCATTGTCATGTCCGTGATCACATCCGGGACTCCGAACTAACTTCGGTACATCAAAATGCATAAACTCATAATAACTGTCATCGTAACGTTAAGCGTGCGGACCCTACAGTTCGAGAACAATGTAGACATGACTGAGACAAATCTCCGGCCAATAACCAATAGCGGGACCTGGATGCCCATATTGGCTCCTACATATTCTACGAAGATCTTTATCGGTCAGACCGCATAACAACATACGTTGTTCCCTTTATCATCGGTACGTTACTTGCCCGAGATTCGATCGTCGGTATCCAATACCTAGTTCAATCTCGTTACCGGCAAGTCTCTTTACTCGTTCTGTAATACATCATTCCACAACTAACTCATTAGTTGCAATGCTTGCAAGGCTTATGTGATGTGCATTACCGAGAGGGCCCAGAGATACCTCTCCGACAATCGGAGTGACAAATCCTATTCTCGAAATACGCCAATCCAACATCTACCTTTGGAGACACCTGTAGAGCTCCTTTATAATCACCCAGTTATGTTGTGACGTTTGGTAGCACACAAAGTGTTCCTCCGGTAAACGGGAGTTGCATAATCTCATAGTCATAGGAACATGTATAAGTCATGAAGAAAGCAAAAGCAACATACTAAATGATCGGGTGCTAAGCTAATGGAATGGGTCATGTCAATCAGATCATTCTACTAATGATGTGACCTCGTTAATCAAATAACAACACTTTGTTCATGGTTAGGAAACATAACCATCTTTGATTAACGAGCTAGTCAAGTAGAGGCATACTAGTGACACTAAGTTTGTCTATGTATTGACACATGTATTATGTTTCCGGTTAATACAATTCTAGCATGAATAATAAACATTTATCATGATATAAGGAAATAAATAATAACTTTATTATTGCCTCTAGGGCATATTTCCTTCAGGGATCTCGTGGATACAGAAAGTTGCGGCGGTGGAATTAGGTTTTTGGCTCCATATCTGATCGTTTGGGGGTACGTAGGTATATATAGGAGGAAGGAGTACGTCGATGGAGCAACAGGGGGCCGACGAGGGTGGAGGGCGTGCCTGGGGTAGGCAGGCGCGCCCCCTACCTCGTGGCCTCCTCTCTTGTTTCTTGACATAGGGTCCAAGTCTCCTGGGTTATAATCTTCCTAAAAATAACGTTCCCGAAAGTTTCATTCTGTTTGGAATCCGTTTGATATTCCTTTTCTTCGAAACCCTAAAATAGGCAAAAAGCAGCAATTCTGGGCTGGGCCTCCGGTTAATAGGTTAGTCCCAAAAATAATATAAAAGTGGATAATAAAGCCCAATAATGTCCAAAACAATAGATAATATAGCATGGAGCAATCAAAAATTATAGATACGTTGGAGGCGTATCACTGCTCGAGTCCTCGCTCTCCTCGTCTCCCCTTCCTTCAGAATGCCACTCGCCATTGTCGCCTCCACTCGCCTCTCCTACATCCTCCTGCTCTCCGTTGTACATCGAGTACATCTTAGTGTAGATTTGCAAGACACAGGGTCGAGTGGATATCAATCAGTTTCAAGAGCAAACACATATCAGAGCAAGATACATTCGGAAGGAAAGAATGGGACCTTGTCAGGTTTGGTGGCATTGTCGAGTGGAGGAACCCTCCTAGACCCCCTAGGGTTGTCCTTGTCCTCAGTGATACCTTGCAGCCACAGCGCCACTGTCTCCTCATCAACCTCCTCCGGGTGGATCCGACTGTTGTCTTCAACACCCGAATACATCCACATTGGATGGTCACGTGCTTGGAGTGGTTGTATGCGCCGTCTGAGGAATACTTCCAATAGGTCCATGCCAGTCACGTCGTCACGGACAAGTTGGACCACTCGCTCGACTAACATGTTCACCTCCGCTTTCTCAGCTGGAGTCACTCTCAAGGGAGAAGGCTTCTCAACTCGCTCTACGGAAAAAGGGGGAAGACCAGTCGACTGACCCGGGGTCGGCTGGTCCTTACAGTAGAACCAGGTCGACTCCCACCCCCTGACTGACTCGGGAAGGATCATAGCTGGGAAAGTGCTCTTATTTCTCATATGGATCCCCAGACCACCACAATCTAGATCACATGGGTCCTCTCGTCACTCGGATTGGCCTTTTTTACCGACGGAGAGTGGCAAGTGAAAATGTGTCTGAAAAGGCCCCAGTGCGGTCGACAACCCAGAAAGTTTCACACATGGACATGTATGCGGCAAGATATAAGTGATGGTGTTGGGAGAAAGGTGATGAAGTTGGGCACCAAAGAAGTTCAGAAAACCCTAAAAGAAAGGGTGTGGAGGCAAAGAGAAATCGTGGTTGACATGGGTCGCAAGGAGGATGCACTAACCCTCTTGCAGTCGCGGCTCGGTCTCATCCTCTAGAAGCTGCCAAGATTCATGGGCAACCAAGCCCCCATCCACCAGATATTCCACGTCCTCCCTCTAGATCGTCGACCGGATCCAGTCGCCCTGGATCCAGCCGGGCGGCAGGGCGGACCTCGATGACGACCCCGCCCGGCTCGTCTTCTTCCCCTTTGCCTTCGTCATCGCCTTCTTCACGTGCTCCAAAGCCGCCGTCTTGTCCTTCCCCATTGTAGCGGGCCGAGCTCGGACTGAGCGGCGACACCGAGAGCAGAAGCAGATGCAGTGGAGAAGTGGAGGAGGAAGGGGGAAATGGGGCGCACAGTGCAAAGGCCCTGGTACGAATGCCTTATATGAGTTGGCTCCCTGAGTGACTGACTTGTGGGACCGAGTGATCCTGTCAAATCCCGCAACAGGCGCGCACGCAGTATGTGGTGAAAAAGGTGGCGCATGGATCGAGGCGCCCCTACCTAATCTACTCCGATTACCATGATCCTCTCCGCCTCGCGCGCTTCCCCAAATTTCAAATCCCATGAGATCCGAAAACGGCAGAGCAGTCCATCATGCAGGAGCTTTTATGCAACAATAGCAGTCAAAGCTTATCAGCAGAAGTTCACTCGACAACCACTGAATGGTTCAAGGCGACTGAATGGTTCACTCGACAATCCAAGTAAAACACTTCCGCAACACGAAAATTGGTTCGGAACAATCTTCAGCTTCATTTCCACTCGGACCCAGAACCATTTAGGGGCTAATGACGATGATATATACCTAGGGTAGGGCAATAGGCCTGATCTAAACACCCCTCCCAAGGGCACTACCCTACAGTCAAAGTCAATCAAAGGACAACAAGTTCAACCGACTGGAATCACCCGAGTGCATGCCCACTCGAACAACATCTCCACTCGGATACCCCAATTCCATTTGACCTGTATATCATCATTTGACCATACAAGAAACCACTCGGAGTTTAGAAGGCCTACAGTCACCCCGGATGGCAACGGCCAGGCATTCACTCCGTAGTATTAATGATCAGTTATATGACTTTATTGCTGGCGTTACCAGTAATGTCTCCTCTTTATGTACATTGAACTCTTTGTAACATGGGCTGGCTGGGGTCCTGATGCACACTATATAAGCCACCCCCTCCACTGTGACAAGCGTTCGCACCCCCCATGTAACTTCACGCATAATCCAATCGACCGAGCCTCCGGGCACCGAGACGTAGGGCTGTTACTTCCTGTGTGAAGGGCCTGAACTCATACATCTTGCGTGCACAATCTCACCGTAGTTAGGATCTTGCCTCTACATTCCTACCCCCCTATTCTACTGTCAGACATAGAACCACGACACCCGCCGCCGCCGAGCCCGTCGTCGCCGCTTGCTGCTGCTGCTACCGCACACAAGTGCCGCCGCCCCGCGCAAGCGCCGCCACCCCGATCCACCGTCGCCTCGCACCGCCTCCACCGAACGCCGCCACCGGAGCCAAAGCCCGATCCGCCGCCGCCGACGCCGACCCCGCCGTTGACCTCGCCATCGGTTTTCTTTGGTTGACCGGTAAAAACCATTCGGTTTTCTTTCGTTTTATTCGGTTTAGATTAGATCATTTTTTATTATTTAGGTAAATTTGTGAGCATTCACCGGTTAGATCGTTTTAACGAACGGTTTTCGTTCGTTAGTTTCTGTTATCGAACGTTCATCCATTAGGTTTTTTTATTTTAATTTTCGGTCAGGGACATATCTGCGAATACTTTTATCACAGATTAGTCCCTGAACTTCAAACCCACGTTATTTTTTGCTCGTTTGTCCAAATCCAGTTAAACCAATGCCAAAATCTTCGTCTTGTTCCCCTCTTTCCAGATAATCAACTTGAACATGGTTTTGACAATTTAAAATTTGGTTTCAAGAAGATTTGAATTCGAACTTCTTTTGATCGTTGTTTGAGTTCCGTAGCACCGATTCGATTGATTCTTTTTGCAAATCGAAGCTCTTCTCTTGAAATTTCAGTTTGGATCTTTTCTCTTGAGTTTTACCCTTGCATATTATACTTGAGTGCTTATGTATGCTATTGTTTGCTCATGATAGAGTTTTCGGAGTGCAAGGCTTGCTACTACGAATCGCTAGGGTTTTCATATTGTTAGCAAGGCAAGTAACAATTTGATCATATCTCTTATTACCAGTTTTTATGCATTAGGTTCAACCCTCAAACATTGCTTGAGTAGGATATGTTAACATGTGGGTATTGGGCAGTAGTTGAAGAGGTAGAACATATTGCCCTTTTATATTCAAACCCCTGGGTGTTCCTACGTTATGCTCATATTGCTATGCTATGCTCGTAGACGACGATTGGTTTGAGAGATTCATGAAGATATGAGAGTTATTATTAATTAATGGTTAAATTAAGGTGGCTACTTTAATACACATCTGGGTGGATTGGTTGGGGGCACCCTGGAGCACCCAGTGGTGGTCTGGACACCTGGAGCAATCTAGTGTTGTCATAGGATATCCCGGAGTACCCGTGTGATCATCCTATAGTTTGCCACCCAGGCTCAAAGGGATCATAAGATTGTTCATTCTAGAAACTTCCGTGTGCAGCCACAAGCCATTATGGTCTCTGGCATAGTTGAGTAAGTTGTGGGAATCCTTTCCATGTGTGGCTAGCAGATGTAGGGGATTATAGGTGTACCGACCTACCTATCAGTTAAGGGGGACCTCTTCAGAAAGACTGTGTCTCGGTCATCCATTTCTCAAACACCGTGCAGTGCGAGAAATACAACGGAGGAGACCGAGTCTTGTGGGGAAAAGTGCGCAAACGTCTGTAGAGTGTACAAACTAATCATATTTAGCCGTGTCCCCGGTTATGGACATCTTGAGTATCTGGTACTTGAATTATTTATTTGATCTCATCACTTTACTTAATTAATTTTGTTGGGTTTTAACTATTATTTTGCAATTGAGTTGGAGGAACCTTCTCAATGTTTTCAACAAACTATGTAGTTAAATAAAATATATTCCTTTGTTGTAGGGAAAACTAGATTTATGCAAATGATAACCATAGAGCCTCCACCTGCCATAAATGCATGTAGTTATAGTTGTTATTTGTTCATTGCTCTATAGTATTATCTTGCCAGCATATTCCATGTGCTGACCTACATAGGCTGCAACATATTATGTTGCGGAGTTTTCAAACAAAGAGTAAGGTGCACTAGGTCATTGTCATGCACTCAGTTTTGCCGTGGAGTTGGATGGACTCTACTACCTTCGAAGCTTCCGCTGTTATCTTATTTAGATGGCCTTTAGCCATATTATTGTAATAAGTTCTCTTTTGAGACATACGGTGTAATAAGTGTGTGACTGAACTCTGTTATAAATCCTCGAATACTGTGTGTGTCAGCAATACCGGTCCAGGGATGACACTTAAACACAGAGACTTGACCGTCTGAGGTCGGGTCGCTACAAGATGGTATCAAAGCGCACGCTGACTGTAGGACGCGACCACTAGGACAAAGCCCTAGGACACTCTTCTCTACTCATTTCTGACTCTTCTCCATTTTCTACTCTATAGATGGCGGACCCAAGGAACAAGTTTTCTCAACCGGACAACGACACCCCTTTCAGACGACATTTGAAGGAAGCCACTAGGTACCTGAGCATCGGAATAAGAAGCTTCACCGGGACCTACACCGCCACTCTACCTAAATTAGAGTGCTGGACGATTTGAGTACATGTTCTAGGAAGGACATTCACACTAGTAACTGAGCCCATAGAGTTTTCCTTTGATGCACCAACCTGGAGTCTAGGAAAGAGCTTGGTCGCCCACATTGCCATGGGACGCATTGGCGAGGTATACCACAAGGATCTTAAGGACACCATCTACCAAATATGTGGACACTGACATGAGCAATGGGAGATGATTTGCACCAGGAGGGACAAGTCCATTGCAGCCTACATCCAGGAGTTAAACTAGCACATTCGTTGTCAGGAGAACCAGATGTGCGCCAGCATGATAGACATGAATAAAGTGATGACCAAGAACATGGAGCTAGAAGAGGAACTCAAGTCTACACACGATGGATATGAAGAAGAAATTGTAGTGCTACTAGAGAAGAATGAAGACCTGAAGAAGAAACTAGGAGTATTCATGGGAGATCCCGAACCTAAAGGGGACAACTATCCTAAAGACTACATCATAATCAACGACACCGACTCCGACCCCGATAGTGATGATGATTACGAAGACGAAGCTGGAGCAGATATCATGGAGTCTTCCACCGATCAAAATTTCTAGTCGACCACCATATTACTATTAGCATCCCCCACGTATATAGTAATAGTCCGAGTATTTTGTAATGATAGTTTAGATCGATTGTATGACCTTGTTTGAATTGAGTGGTGCGAAATAAATGTGTTTGTCTCATGTGCATATGGGTAGTGATCTCTCTTTAGATCTCACTCTATTCTATTCTCACCCTCTAAACCTATCAGATGCCTTCGAGACATGACCTCGGATTTGTCTTCCCACCGGAGCTCACTCAGTTGATCCAACAATAGAATGCCTTGATGCAGTTGCTAGTCCAGAACCAAGGAAACAACAAGAACCCACCGCCACCACCTCTAGTTGACAACTTATCCCGTTTTCTGAGGTTGAATATGTTGGTGTTCTCTAGTAGCACAGAGCCGATTGTTGCTGACGACTGGCTCCGCAGGATTGGAAGGGAGCTGACCACCGCAGGTTGCACAGATGCTGAGAAGGTGCGCTTTGCCACACACCAACTGGACGGACCCGCGGACTCATGGTGGGAGAATTACACAGCCACTTTCCCCATAGCCAATGTCACCCGGGATCAGTTTCAGCAAGCATTCCGCACTGCACATGTCTCAGCTATAGCTATGAGTATGAAGAAGCATGAGTTCCGCAACTTACGCCAAGGAAATCGTACTGTGGGGCAGTACATGGATGAGTTTAGTAAGTTAGCTCGTTATGCCCCAGATGATGTGGCCACAGATGCCGCGAAGCAGTAGAAGTTTATGGAAGGGCTAAATGATGAGCTGAGTATGCAATTGATGGTGGCAATGTCGGATTTCGGGTTCTGGCAGACCCTTAAGGTTCGAACACTAGGGTGCGCGTGGAAACCTCGCCTTCAACCCCTTCGTCTCGATGGGATCTAAACTACTAAAAGAACTGCATGAAAGACACAAGATTTGTACTGGTTTGGGCCACCAATGTGGTGTAATACCCTACTCCAGTGTGTGGTGGATGGATTGCCTCTTGGGGGCTGGTGATGATGAACAATACAAGGAAGAACAGCCTCGCAAGGGTCTGTTCTTGGCTGGAGTTCAGCCACCTTTCTCTCTCTCACTCTCTCTCTTTCTCTCCAAAACCCGAACCGATCCCCACCGCCCCCTTGCTATGTGGGTGGCTAGTCCTATTTATAGAGGCCCTGGTCCTCTTCCCAAATATTGAGCGGGAAGGGATCCAATAATGGCGGGCTAATTTTAAGGGGGACAGCGAGTACGTCTATCCTGACAAAAGCAGTCTTCACCTGCCAAAGGCTCTGGTGGTGACGCCGGGCTGGGCTCCATGGTGACCTCCGTCTCGTAGTCCTCCTGGTGTTGGTCTCGTTGCACCGAAGTGGCAACCTTTGCCTGATGCCTCAGAACTCCGCGGATATGCTTGTCCCCTTTGCACCAAAGAGGAAAGGAGGATGTTGCACGCGCTGGCTCCCTCGATCGTCATGGCTTACGTCACGGGCACCTCGCGAGGCACCCCGCCTTGATATCTCCGTCCTCCTCGCGAGCCAGCCTGAGGAGGCTGCGCCTGAGGATGCGCCTGTCGTCCGCCTCCTGAGGCTTGGCCCCTCGCGAGGGTCTTGAGTCTTGTGCTTGATGAAGATGGGCCATGTTGGGCCCCCACTCGAGCCACGCCGCAGGCCGCAGGCAGACATGTCTGGGGACCCCCATTCCCAGAACGCCGACAATAGCCCCCGGGCCCGTGGCGCGCATGGGCTTGGCCGGGCCGAGAGGTGGAAGGGCAAGGGCGAAGCGCCGCGGGTCCTAATAGCCTGCGGCCTTGGACGCCGCGTGGCGGTTGATTGGACGTGGGTGCCTCAGCAACCACGCAGGTTGGTAAAGGAGCGGCATTTGCCCAGACTTCGACTTTTGCTCTCTCCGGTCGTCGCTCAGATCCCCTTTCTTGCGCCTTCCCTTTCTTCCTCTAAACTTCCAGATCTACTCCAGCTGCGTGACCTAGGAAGCCATGGTGCCTCGCCAGCCTCCGGCCAAGGCTTGGTACTCCCCTGCTCTGGATCCGCCGAATGTGTCCAAGGCGAGCTTTGCCCGGCTGTGCCGGATGGCGACGGCGCAGGGCATCAATGGGACGGAGGTGTTCAAGGCCGGCTCTGCCACCCCCGAGGACCGAGGGAGCACCTTTTATCCTCTCTTTGCGAGCTCCATTGCAGGGTTGCCTCCCTTCTCCGAGTTCTTCTTCTCCGTCCTTCGCCATTATGACTTGCAGGCTCTGCATCTCCACCCCAGCTCTGTCCTCCGTCTGGCGATCTTCGCTTACTACTACGAGGCCCATGTAGGGGTGTAGCCTTCGGTGGCCCTGCTGCGCCACTACTTCTACCTCCGGATCACCGGCAGCTCTATTTCTGGGTGTGCGGGCTTCGTCGCGTATAGCGGCACCATTACCATCTCGAACCCTGGGAAGAGGATCGAGGGCTTCAGGAGCAAGTGGATCTTGGCTGATGTCGGGCGCATCCACCCTCGGCTGATCTTGCCCATGGAGCAACCCGTGAGCGCCAGCGACTGGTGCCGAGCGGAGCTCACGGACCCCCGCACGAAGCCGGTGTTGGAGAAGATGGACGCGGACCTGAGGCCGGCCAACATGGCGACGGTGCAGTTGACCGGTGCGTCGCTGCTGAAGGAGTTCCTGGAGCACCAGCTGGCCCCGCTCCGGGAGTACTCTCCTCCGATGTGGAGGCCTCATCCGTGCCCCGAGGCTGTGGGCGAAGAGGATGTGACCGCGGTTCTCTAATCTCTGGTCGGGGGCGAGGTGGCAAGGCCGAAGGGCGCTCCCAAGCCCTTGTTCCTTCGCGACGACTAGAAGCGGGTGGTGAAGTCCATGCCTGTTTTTAACGGGGAGGGGCTCATGCCCGCGGTGGCTTCTAAAGGACCGGTGGACGTGCCCTCCGGCGACTCCAGTGATGAGGAGGAGGGCGAAGAGGAGCGGGGAGAGCGGCCCGACTCTGGGGCGACCGACGGAGAGTCGAGGGCTCCCCTCCCTCGGCGCTCGCCCCGTACCCTCCGCCTTTCGCCGAGCGATGATGATGATGATGATGATGATGTGCTGGGCAGCGGGAGCTCACCCCCGATTCCGAAGAAGGACGGGACCGCACTGATCTCCTGCGGGTCCGTCCCGGTTTCGGGGCGAACCGTGGGCACACCTTCTGCTTCTGAGGTCGACCCTTCCAGCCGGCTGTCAGGCTTCAAGTTAGGTCGGAGGCTGCCCGAGCTCACCGGCGAAGACCCGTAAGTTCTTGATCCTTGATCTTTTGTTTCTCGTCTTGCCGACGAGGCTTGATGATTGTTTCTCTTGGATAGGCTGGCGCCAGCGGCGAAGAAGCCGAAGGGGGCTCCTGAGGTCCCTCCTGCGATGACGCCTTCGCCTACAGGGGAGGGAGATCGTGACGCGCGGGCGTCTCCTGCCCGCGCATCCTTGCGAGATTTGGCTGAGCTGGCTGGGGCGAGCTTAGCCCCCATGGCCCAAGTGACTCCGGAGGTGCCCTCGTCTAGCGCCGCTGCTACGGCTGCGGAGGCGCAGTGGGCTCTGCTTCAGGACACTGCGGCCTTGCCGCCGCTACTTTCTCCCCTGTTCTACTGGTCGTTGCTTCCTCCGCTCCTCCTGTTGTCCTGGAGTGTGCCGATGCTACTCTGTCTTCTTCTTCCATCTTGGAGCGTGCCGTCACCGAATTGGATCGGCTGCGGCAAGATCTTCTCGGCGCCAACCCTCGCCTGGTGGCCGGGCGCCTGGAACTGGCTTCGGGGTGGATTCACTCCGATGCTTCGATTCGGGCGGCGCTGGTTCAGGCCTCAACGGCCTGTGACGGGGAGAGGGAGGCCATCCTCGAGGCGAAGGCTGCTCGTGACACGGCCCTGGGAGAGGTGGTCGAAGTCCGCGGCCGTTGCAAGGCACTGGAGGACGAGCTGCAAGGCTTGCGGGGCCAGCTTGCGGAGGAGGTCCGCCTGTGCCAAGAGCTGGAGAAGGGGGCGAAGGCACGCGAGGCGGCACTCGTGGACCAGGAGGCCAAGCTCAAGAAGCGCCGCGACAACCTGGGCGCATTGAAGAAGGAGCTGGAGGTGACGAAGGCCGAGCTGGACGCCAAGGCTCAGGTCCTCGCCGAGGATCGCGAGGCCTTCGCAGACATGGAGAAGGACGCCCGCGCTTCTCTGAAGATGCTTGACGAGAGCGGCCTGGATAGCCCGCTAGCTGGTGACGACGATGGCCCCGCCAAGCTGCTTCCCTTCCTGGTTAAGGCCCTTGGGGATGTCTCCCTTGGCATCGGCCCCGCGGCCGAGGCCGTCTTCTGCTGCACTGACACGGTCTTCACCCATGTCTACCTTCGCGATCCCAACACCGACCTCGACGGCCTGCCGGAACCGGTGAGCGGCGAGGGTGTTGCCGCCGCTATCGAAGCCGTCAAGGGGCACGCGGAGGCGCTGCTGATGAAGTTCCGGGCCTTCAGCACCAAGCCAAGGCAAGGCGCTGCCGGCCCCGCTGCTCCATGAGGCGAAGCTGCTCCGCACAGCTTCACCGCCGACAAGTGACTCCGTTCCATTCCTGTTCTTCTTTCAATTCCTGCACATGAACCACGCCTCGGGGAGGCATTTAAACTTGCGTTTGGTATTGAGGCGACAGTATGGACTGTAATATTTGCTTTTAAGTTCCTTGAATTTTATGCTTTTCTTCCCTACTTGCTTGTGTTCTACGCCGGCAGAGCCCGGCCCCGCGCATGCCTCACCCAGCATTAGCCCCGACTGGAAACCAGGACGGGACCAAAGGAGTGAGGGGCCACGTGACAAGTTAGGCTCCTGAGTCGCGATGCTCAGGAGTCCCCCTTGGCACGCGAACAACAAGTAGGGAAGCGTGATGTAGGCGTGTCTTCTGTTCTACGTCTGCAGAGCCCGACTCTGCGCGTACCTCACCCAGCATAGCCTTTCGGAACTAAGGAGTGAGGGGCTACGGAGCCAGTTAGGCCCCTGAGTCGCGGTGCTCAGGAGTCCCCCTTGACGCGCGAGCAGCGGGTGATGAGGCGAGATGTAAGCGTGGCTACCGTTCTACGTCTGCAGAGCCCGGCCCCGCGCGTACCTCACCCAGCATAGCCTTTCGGAACTAAGGAGTGAGGGGCTACGGGACCAGTTAGGCTCCTGAGTCGCGATGCTCGAGAGTCCCCCTTGACGCACAAATAGCGGGTGATGAGGCAAGATGTAAGCATGGCTACCGTTCTACGTCTGCAGAGCCCGGCCCCGCGCGTACCACACCCAGCATAGCCTTACGGAACTAAGGAGTGAGGGCCTACGGGACTGTCAGGACCCCGATTCCAAGCCACATCGATCTAGCCGGTAACACCTCATATCACTTTGCGGCCTCACGCACGGTATCCCACGGGTGTCGCCTTACCATGGCCCGGGACCGTTTGCGCCTTTAGGCTCATGTATATGACAATGTCGCTAGCATCCATATGACCGAGAACCCGGGCCGACATGGCTACTCGTGAACCCAAAGCGGCACAGACCTATGGAGACAGGCATACATGAATCACATCGAACATGTCGGTCATCAACGAGTGATTCCGGGCTGTAGCACTGGGCTAACAGGACTCCGGGGATCCCGGGCTGTAGCAGGCTAGGCAGGACTCCGGAGGTCACCGCGTGACATTTCCCCGAAGGGACAGACATCGGGACGAAGTGAAACACATGCCGGCCAGTCAAGTGTCCTGAACAGTAGTGCTGGGCTAGCAGGACTCCGGTGAACCGGGCTGTAGCGGACTACTATGGCTCGAGGAACACTAGACTACATTTCCCCATAAGAAAGGCTGCGAAGGATAAACAACTAGATTGTCGGATCCCACTCATACCAAGCATTTCAATCATACACACAATATGCCGGATATGAGTACATACAACATGGCATCACAACAAAACTCTACAACTCAAGTACATTATTTAAAGGCTCTAGGGAGCCATACATAACATGTTCATACAGATAGGGGTCACATGACCCGACACTCAAGTCATACAATCATACAAGCACATGCGGAAGCAACTAGTCTGAGTACAGACTCTAGAAAGAAAGAAGGCTTCTCGAAGCCTGTCTATTTACATAGGGCCCTCCATGGCCGGGATCACCACCTGGGTGGCTAGTCATTTTCGACATCAAGGTCTACATAAAACCCATCGGAGGGGGCAGTGTTGTCGTCTGAAAACAATAAATAAGCAAACATGAGTACAAAGGTACTCAGCAAGTCTTACATCAGAACCTACTATACATGCTCATTCTCAAGAAGGTGGTGGGATTATGCAGCAAGCCAGCTTTGACTCTTGGCTAAGCTATGCTACGGAACCTCTTTAGTAAAAAATAGTTTTCGCACACGAGTCCACTACTCACCAACACAATACTCTACCGGGGATCCTCCCTCGTCATCCCACGAGAGGGCCATCCTCGGTACTCACACTTATCTTGAGTCTTTTAGTAGTATCCATTAACTTGTCCATGAACTGTATAGGAAACCAAGTAGTCTTTTACCGCGGACGCGACTGTTCGAATAGTTTTATACCCTGCAGGGGTGTACTTCGTCACACATGTTTCCACCACTTAGCGTCTGCACACGATATGTGCTCGGCAGACTTCAAGCGAAAACCGACGTGGGTGTAGACCACGACCTGACTAACCTCACAAGTCTCTAGTCCAGGTTTATCACCTATTCAGGTTCCATCTGCAAGGAAATCCGACCGGGGTGTCCTCAACGGCCCCAAACAATGTGAACAGGGTCCCCGAGACACCAAACGGGTGACTCGGTACACCGTGCCACGGTGTATCTACCGCAACATAGCCCACCCCTAGGGTCAGCGCTACGCACGGCCGCCAACACATAACCTACAAACACCAGAAACTAGTTGCAACTCCTGGACCGAGGCGAGAGGGGTCAGTAAGTCGAGCGGGGTCATATTTCAGGGCCCAATGTGTGGTAGTAGCCGAATCTTAAATCACGCATACAGATCTCAGTTCTTAGGGACGGCCTCAATGAAAGAACCCACCATGTACTCCTACATGGCCTCTCATCGATACCTTTACCAAAACATGTTCAACACATCCCACATATTACCGACATAAGCATTTCACTCTAGCCCATCACCCAGATGAACCAGACCTGACACAACTCTAAGCATAGCAGGCATAGCAAGGTAGGAATCACAAAACATGGCTCAACCAACTCCTACACATGCTAGTGGGTTTCATCTAGTTACTGTGGCAATGACAGGTCATGCAGAGGATAAGGGTTCAACTACCGTAGCACACAACAGTTTGAATCGTGTTGTCTTAATGCATTAAACAAGAGCAGGAGCGAGAACATGGGTTGTATCAGAATGATCAATGGTTGCTTGCCTGATGGAGTGGTAGTGGGATACTGCCCTTCAGTTGGATACTCGTGAATATCCTCGGAGGCAGATCCTACCATGAAGAGCACATCGGAACACAGTCAACACATGACGATATGCAACAATATGATGCATGCTATGACATGGCTGGGGACGAGCCGCATTGTTTGGTGGTGGTAGTTGGGCTCAGGGTGGCCGAAAACAACACCGGCGACGACCTTGGCGGTCGCCGGAGTTCGGGCGTGCTCGAATCCGACGCTATGTGGCACGGCGAGGCGCGAGGAGTGGTGCGTTAGGTTCCTGGGACTACGCTGATCACAGTGGTGTGCCTGGCTTCAAGCCATGGTGGCCCTGGCCACGACGGCGACGAGGCACGGCGCCGGCGAGCTTCGGCCGCGATGGAAATCGGAGCTACAGGGCGCAAACGAGCAAGGGGAATGTGGGGATCGAAGGAGGGGCTCACGGGGAGTGCAGCGGTGGTCTCAGCGGGCTCGGGGACGGGCTGAGGAAGAAGTGAGGTCGCCGGCGATCTCGGATGCCGGAGGTTGAAGACGAGGGCGAAGGCGGCGTTGCAGGGCTTCCGGTGAACCGTGGCTCGGTGGGGAGGACGAGGAAGACGAGGAGAAGCTGATGGACTCGTCGGAGGGGCGAGGGGAGGTCTCTGGCGGCGGCTACGGCGATCGGCGGCGAGGGGCGCGCTCGGCCATCGCGGGAGAGAAAGAGGGGGACGAGGGGGAGAGTGAGAGAGGACGAGAGGGAGACGAGCGGGGTCGCCTGGCACTTCAGGGCGTCTCCCGGCGTCGGCAGAAGCAGGAGGTGGCCGGCACGTGGCCGGTGCGCGGCGAGCACGCGCCCCTGCCTCCTGGCGCGAGGTAGGGGGTGACTGGCGCTGGCTAGTCGGTTGGGCCGAGCCAGGTAAGGCCCAAGTGACTTCCTTCCCCCTTTTTTTGATTTTGTTTTCTTTTTATATTTTTCTGTAGCTTTAGGTCTTTATTTAAAATACCTAGGCACTTTCTAAAATCCTGAAAATAATTGTGGGCTCTATTGGGATTAATCCTAACAGCAAACAATTATTTCCAGCATTATTTGAGCACTTAAATTATTTAATAGCATTTAAATGCCCAAATTCAAATATTTATGGTTTAAACCAATGACCTTCTGTTGACCTAGAAAATTGTGCACCAATTTTGCCAGAGGTTCTAACCTAAGACAAAGAGGTTGAATATTTTAGAAGGGCATTTCAGGTTCATTGAAATTATTTTTAGTAAACCCTAGTTCATGTCAGGGGGGTGCTGGGGGTTCTGCCTTCCCCATTTCAAGTTTCTGATGAAAGTAAACATGATGCACACTCAAATGCATGGACTAGCTAGGGTGTGACAACTCACCCCCACTCAAAAGAATCTCGTCCTGAGATTTAGGATCCTTTGGAAAGAAGGTGGGGTACTCGAGTCGAAGACGATCCTCCCTTTCCCAAGTGGCTTCTTCCTTGGAATGGTGTGACCATTAAACCTTGAGAGACTTGATATTATAACGTCGAGTGGTACGCTCGCCTTGATCCAGGATACGAACGGGATATTCCCGATAAGAGAGATTATCTTGTAAATCAAGCATTTCGTGGTCCACTCCACGGATAGGATCCGCGAAGCAACGCCTGAGTTGCGAAACGTGGAAGACATCATGAACTCCGGAAAGATGCGGAGGTAGTTCCAATTGGTAGGCAACTTCTCCTCGTTTGGCAAGAATGCGAAAGGGTCCAATGTAACGAGGAGCCAATTTGCCTTTGCTACCGAAACGATGGGTTCCCTTTAATGGGGTAACCCGAAGGTAAGCCTTCTCGTCAACTTCATAAGTCATAGGCTTATGTTTACGATCATATTGACTCTTTTGGCGAGATTGGGCTGTTTTCAATTTCTCACAAATAACGCGAACCTTCTCTTCCGCTTCCTGAATCATATCCGGGCCAAAGAGTTGTCTTTCCCCGGTTTCTGACCAGTTAAGAGGCGTTCGACATTTTCGTCCATAGAGAACTTCGAAAGGAGCTTTGCCCAAGCTGGCTTGATAACTATTGTTATAAGCAAACTCCACGAATGGAAGGCATTTCTCCCAACTCATTCCGAATGAGATAACAGAAGCTCGGAGCATATCTTCCAGAATTTGATTGACTCGCTCTACTTGACCACTTGATTGAGGATGGAAGGCGGTACTAAAGGAGAGACGAGTTCCCATAGCATTTTGGAAACTTTCCCAAAATCGAGAGGTGAAGAACTCCCACGGTCTGAGTTAATTTCCAATGGAACACCATGAAGAGACACTATTCGGGAGATGTATATGTCAGCCAGCTGGCTAGCGGTGATACTCTCACGAACAGGTAGAAAGTGGGCTACTTTGGAAAGACGGTCGATCACAACGAAGATGGCATTATTCCCTCTCTTGGTCCTGGGAAACCCAGTGATGAAATCCATACTGATTTTATCCCATTTCCATTCAGGAATAGCCAAAGGTTGAAGGGTGCCAGCAGGCCGTTGATGCTCTGCTTTAACACGACGACAAACGTCACAATTAGCAATGTATTGAGCAATTTCTCTCTTCATCCTAGTCCACCAAAACCTCTGGCGTAGGTCTTGATACATTTTAGTACTACCAGGATGAATGGTGAGAGGGGGATTCATGAGCTTCCTTAAGGATCATCTGGCATAGATGTTGTTTCTTGGGAACCACCAAACGGTTCTCGAAGAAGACAACACCTTGCTCATCCATGGAGAAACATTTTGCAACTCCGCTAACGATGTTTTCCTTAATCCGGGATATGCCCTTATCACGCTTCTGGGCACCTATGATTTGATCCCTAAGGGTAGGTTTCGCCACCAGGGTGGATAGGAATCCTTGAGGAACAACGTGAAGATTAAGCTTACGAAATTCCTCATGGAGAAGTGGTTGACTTTGTTGAAACATCAGGTTGTTACAATAGGACTTACGACTTAGTGCATCAGCCATGACATTGGCTTTGCCCGGGGTGTAAGTTATTCCTAAGTCGTAATCTGAGATCAACTCGACCCAACGTCTTTTCCTGAGATTCAAATCTGGTTGGGTGAAGATATATTTCAAACTTTGGTGATCGGTGAAGATCTCGCAACGATTACTGAGAAGGTAATGTCGCCAGGTTTTAAGTGCATGGACTACAGCTGCAAGCTCTAGATCATGTGTGGGATAATTTTCCTCATGTGGGTGTAATTGCCGTGAAGCGTAGGCAATTACCTGACGATCTTGCATGAGTATGCAACCTAGTCCTTGTCGCGAGGCATCGCAATAGATAATAAAGTCCTTGGAGAAGTCTGGTGGTACCAGTACGGGGGCAGATGTCAGGCATCTTTTCAGTTCCTGAAAACTGACCTCGCACTGTGGAGTCCACTCGACCTTTTTATCTTTCTTGAGGAGTTCAGTTTGACCGTTTCAGGTGGAGTCCAATCAAGGACAGCTTGAACTCGCTCGGGATTGACAGCAATACCCTTACCAGAGATTACATGGCCTAGATAGGTCACTTCTGGCAACCAAAATTCACACTTGGAGAATTTGGCATAAAGGCGATGCTCTCGAAGTTTCATCAATACCAGCCTTAGATGTTCGGCATGATCCTCTTCATTCTTGGAGTAGATGAGTATGTCATCGAGGTATACAACGACGAATTTATCCAAGTACTCCATGAAAACCAAGTTCATTAACCGGGAGAAGGTGGCCGGGGCATTGGTTAAGCCGAAGGACATAACGGTGTACTCGTATTGGCCATAACGAGTAACAAAGGCCGTTTTGGGAATGTCCCCGTTTCTGATTTTGATTTGATGGTAACCCAACCTCAAATCCATCTTGGAGAAGACTGAGGATCCAACGAGCTGATCATACAGATCGTTGATCCTGGGAAGCGGGTATTTGTTCTTGATGGTGACCAAGTTGACGGGTCGGTAATCCACGACCATTTGATCTGTTCCATCCTTCTTCTTGACGAAGAGGATGGGGCAAGCCCAAGGAGAGGAACTAGGATGGATGAACCCCTTGTTCAAGGACTCATCGAGTTGGTTCTTAAGCTCGGCTAGTTCTAAGGGTGCCATCTTGTAGGGTCTTCTAGAAATTGGAACGGTTCCTGGAACAAGGTCTATCACAAACTCGACATCCCTGTCAGGTGGAACACCTGGCAGTTCTTTTGGAAACACATCCAGAAAGTCTCGGACTACCGAAACATCCTCAAGGTCTGGAAGATGGTTGGCATTTAGGGAATAAAGTTGGTGCTTGGCCGCTCGAGTTAAGACATTAACTGTCTTGCCCGAGGGGTGAGTAAGTTGAACGGTTCTAGTGGCACAATCGATCTTAGCATAATGAGATGACATCTAGTCCATACCCAAGATGATGTTTATGTCGGAGGACTTGAGAGCTATTAAAGATGCAAGGAAGACAAGTCTATCGACAAGAATTTCGTTCCCATGGCTTACTCTAGAAGTTTGCCATTTGGAACCCGGAGTTTGAATTACCATAGAAGTGGGCATGTCACAGAATGTCGTATTATGCAACCGAGCATAGTTCTCGGATATGAATGAATGAGATGCTCCAGTATCGAAAAGAACAGATGCCGGATGGCAATTAACAAGGAGCGTACCAAGGACGACGTTAGGATCCTCATGAGCCTCCTCAGCTGAAACATAGTTAACATGGCCACGGGCAGTGGTGGCCGGCTTGGCGTAGAAAGTCTTTCCCGCGGGCTTACCATGGCCAACGGACTTTCCAGCTTGATTGGGGTTGTTCTGGGGACACTCTCGACTATAGTGACCCGGCTCTCCACACTTGAAGCATGTTACCACATTGGGGCGTGGAGCAGCATTAGCAGCGGGGCCACCATAGGGCTTGGGTGGTGCAAAGTGCTGGTTGGGATGAGGCGCCTCAAAGGATGGCCTCGGGGTGAATCTGGGTGGCAGTGCCGTGCTTGGGATCCACACCCGGCGCTTCTGAGCCCCAGAGCCGGATGAAGAGCCAAAATCACGGGAGTGCTTGCGTGAAGCGTCATAATCAGTCTGGCCTGTCTCAGCACTGATAGCTTTATTGACCAACTTCTGAAAAGATGTGCACTCGTGCAGACGGAGATCGCGGCGAAGCTTATGGCTAAGTCCCTTGTGGAACCTTGCCTGCTTCTTGGCGTCAGTAGAAACCTCTTCAGGAGCATAGCGTACCAGGTTCCCAAATTCATGACTATATGCATCCACAGTCAGCCTTCCTTGGGTGAAGTTGCAAAACTCCTCCCTCTTGCGATCCATGAGACCTTCCGGAATGTGATGCTCATGGAAAGCCTCACTGAATTCAGCCCAAGTAGTGATTTGACCGACCGTGTGCATAGCTTCGAAGTTTTCCCACCAATGGCTAGCAGGGCCTTCGAGATGATAGGCAACATAGGTTACCTTGTCGGCTTCGGCTACGTTGGCAGAATGTAGCTTGTGGGTGATGCTGCGAAGCCAGTCATCCACGTCGAGGGGCTCGACGGAATGGTTAAACTTTGGTGGGTATAGCTTGATAAATCATTGATTGACACCAAGTCATTTCGTGGGTGGCGTGCAGTGTTCTGCTCAATCCGCTCCAGCAGGCGGTTGGTCTCACGCTTGTTTCTTTCCGCCTCCAGAATCACTTCGGCCAGAGAAGGCGGGTGAGGCAAATTTTCACCTCTAGCTGCATTGGCTTCCCCCTGCTCCGGGACAGCAGGGTTGCCGCGGGTGTTGACCATCCTAGGAGAAAACAAGACAACGGTTTAGACAAGGATGGCTCAAACTTAGCAAGGAAGTGCAGAATGTAATGGATAACACGGAATGCAGAGATGCTCATCCGTATGTCATGGTAATATAAAACTGCCATATATATACCAACGGTCATACACATCATACATAGTTTAGTACAAGCCCAGGCTACAGTACAACTATGATGAAAGACGTTACATCTCATCGGAGGCATTCCAAGTTCCTATACATTATTTGTCTACACCTCCGGAATTGATTACACGCAAAGTCATATTCCAAAAGTCACGCAGGACAGTGGAGATACAACTACTACAATACTAGTGGTACTACTACTAACTCAGACAGCTCCGTAGTAGTCCTCATAGAAGTTACCTCCATAGCCTGGAAGTTCAACGTGATCATCCGGAAACAGACGGTCCTGAGGAGCCTGTGGAGCATAGGGGCTAGGATGAGGTCTTGGACCAACAAACGTTGGCCTGCGGGGACCACGGGGTGGGGTGATGCCTCCCACATCACGCCAATCCACCATGTCTGGCAGAGCTGATCTCACAGGATACAGATCCCTTGTATCCATACATCCAGCTTGCACCGCAGGTGCAAACCGAGTCAATGTGGTCCAATGATCAGCACGAGTATTAAAAAGCTCCAGCCTCAAGGCCCGATTCTCTCAGTCCTTATCTTCGAGCATCTCAGCAGTGGTACGAGTTAATGAGTCCTCCCGAGTGGAGTCAGCATAGATAGCCTGAAGATACCCTTGCGCTCCCGGAAGTGAAGCTGGCATGTAACGGAAGTCAGTGTTCCGAAGCAGGCCAGTCCGGACTCGCAAGATGGTCATCATGGAGTAGGCAGCATCCTACACAGCCATCTCAACGGTAACCCCGAGTCCATAGGAACAGTGAAGGGGCTCGGTAGATCCAGGATAGGAAGGAAATATCCTGACGGTGCAGAAATACTGGCTTTGATTAAAGTCGCGGAACTGCTCTTCGATAGTGTATTCGGGATACCAACGGTATCCTGTCTCGATCATGACCCGGACTAACATAGTAGTATGACCGGGCACTTCGAGGCACCTGGTCAGGCGAACCACTTGGTTTTGAGGACGGTTGGCCATCTGAAAGCACAACCATAAGACAAAGACATCAGAATTTCTAGGGAAAATTGGACAGCATAACGGCTGTAAATGCTCGGAAAAAGATTTGAGACATCCACAATAGTTCACAATACCGCTCAACAGCATCATATCAAGGTTCTGATTCAAATAGCAACATACTAAAAATAAAAGAAACTGGACTGGGACTCGTAGCAATAATCCTATAAGCTACTACGGATTAGTAACACGTGAACCTGATAGAAGAAGAGAGCCTAGTCCTTAACCCACGTTGAATGAGAAGAGAATGACTCAGATCAGAGGCATAGGGTAAAGGAGTAAAAGAACCTTACGTTCCCTTCCACAATCAATTCCCCTACATATAACTAAAGCATTTCTAGACTCGACATCGACCAGTTTGGCTCAACGAACCTACAGGCAGTCCTGCTCTGATACCAACGCTGTCAGGACCCCGATTCCAAGCCACATCGATCTAGCCGGTAACACCTCATATCACTTTGCGGCCTCACGCACGGTATCCCACGGGTGTCGCCTTACCATGGCCCGGGACCGTTTGCGCCTTTTGGCTCACGTATATGACAATGTCGCTAGCATCCATATGACCGAGAACCCAGGCCGACATGGCGAGTTGTGAACCCAAAGCGGCACAGACCTATGGAGACAGGCATACATGAATCACATCGAACATGTCGGTCATCAACGAGTGATTCCGGGCTGTAGCACTGGGCTAATAGGACTCCGGGGATCCCGGGCTGTAGCAGGCTAGGCAGGACACCGGAGGTCACCGCGTGACATTTCTCCGAAGGGACAGACATAGGGACGACGTGAAACACATGCCGGCCAGTCAAGTGTCCTAAATAGTAGTGCTGGGCTAGCAGGACTCCGGTGAACCGGGCTGTAGCGGACTACTATGGCTCGAGGAACACTAGACTACATTTCCCCATAAGAAAGGACGCGAAGGATAAACAACTAGATTGTCGGATCCCACTCATACCAAGCATTTCAATCATACACACAATATGCCTGATATGAGTACATACAACATGGCATCACAACAAAACTCTACAACTCAAGTACTTTATTTAAAGGCTCCAGGGAGCCATACATAACATGTTCATACAGATAGGGGTCACATGACCCGACACTCAAGTCATACAATCATACAAGCACATGCGGAAGCAACTAGTCTAAGTACAGACTCTAGAAAGAAAGAAGGCTTCTCGAAGCCTGTCTATCTACATAGGGCCCTCCATGGCTGGGATCACCACCTGGGTGGCTAGTCACTCATCGACGTCAAGGTTTACATAAAACCCATCGGAGGGGGCAGTGTTGTCGTCTGAAAACAATAAATAAGCAAACATAAGTACAAAGGTACTCAGCAAGTCTTACATCAGAACCTACTATACATGCTCATTCTCAAGAAGGTGGTGGGGTTATGCAGCAAGCCAGCTTTGACTCTTGGCTAAGCTATCCTACGGAACCTCTTTAGTAAAAAATAGTTTTCGCACATGAGTCCACTACTCACCAACACAATACTCCACCGGGGATCCTCCCTCGTCATCCTGCGAGAGGGCCATCCTCGATACTCACACTTATCTTGAGTCTTTTAGTAGTATCCTTTACCGCGGACGCGGCTATTCGAATAGTTTTATACCCTGCAGGGGTGTACTTCATCACACATGTTTCCACCACTTAGCGTCTGCACACGATATGTGCTCGGCAGACTTCAAGCGAAAACCGACGTGGGTGTAGACCATGACCTGACGAACCTCACAAGTCTCTAGTCCAGGTTTATCGCCTATTTAGGTTCCATCCGCAAGGAAATCCGGCCGGGGTGTCCTCAACGGCCCCAAACGATGTGAACAGGGTTCCCGAGACACCAAACGGGTGACTCGGTACACCGTGCCACGGTGTATCTACCGCAACATAGCCCACCCCTAGGGTCAGCGCTACGCACGGCCGCCAACACATAACCTACAAACACCAGAAACTAGTTGCAACTCCTGGACCGAGGCGAGAGGGGTCAGTAAGTCGAGCAGGGTCATATTTCAGGGCCCAATGTGTGGTAGTAGCTGAATCTTAAATCACGCATACAGATCTCAGTTCGTAGGGACGGCCTCAATGAAACAACCCACCATGTACTCCTACATGGCCTCTCATCGATACCTTTACCAAAACATGTTCAACACATCTCACATATTACCGACATAAGCATTTCACTCTAGCCCATCACCCAGATGAACCAGACCTGACACAACTCTAAGCATAGCAGGCATAGCAAGGTAGGAATCACAAAACATGGCTCAATCAACTCCTACACATGCTAGTGGGTTTCATCTAGTTACTGTGGCAATGACAGGTCATGCAGAGGATAAGGGTTCAACTACCGTAGCACACAGCAGTTTGAATCGTGTTGTCTTAATGCAGTAAACAAGAGCAGGAGCGAGAACATGGGTTGTATCGGAATGATCAATGGTTTCTTGCCTGATGGAGTGGTAGTGGCATACTGCACTTTAGTTGGATACTCGTGAATATCCTCGGAGGCAGAACCTACCACGAAGAGCACATCGGAACACAGTCAACACATGACGATATGCAACAATATGATGCATGCTATGACATGGCTATATGTTGGTGTCTTGGCGTAATGCAAGCTAGAATAGAAAGGGATGAGCTCATTTGAATCAAAGATTCAAATATTAGCTCATTAAATATTGCATGTATAGTGCATTTCCTTATTCTGCTTCAACAGCAAGGTAAGCTTGTTTTTTCATGCATGAAACCATTACAGATGGATAGATTGAATTTTTCTGATAATTTTTCATATATAATTTATCTCATTTGGAGTTATGGTTGAATTTCTATGAATTTTTGAAGTTTGCACTATTTTTTGGAATTTCCTGAATAAAAATAATTCCAAAAAACAATTACTGCGTCAGCAATGCGTTAGGGTGACGTCAGCAGGTCAAAGGCGCCCGCCAGGTCAAACCTGACTGGTGGGGCCCTTCTGTTAGCCTCTCAGTGCACTAACTACGTTTAATTAGCCTAATTACTGGGCAGGGCCCACTAGTCAGTGACTGATTAAGT
This sequence comes from Triticum monococcum, assembly GCA_034509565.1. Classification (NCBI taxonomy): domain Eukaryota; kingdom Viridiplantae; phylum Streptophyta; class Magnoliopsida; order Poales; family Poaceae; genus Triticum; species Triticum monococcum. The sequence continues at coordinate 477,737,979 of CM067841.1, forward strand.
AAGATTTAGTTAAAACTAATCCTAATTTAGTTAACAGACCGGCCACACCTGTCATAGACTCAGGGGGGGTCTACCTGGGCCCACCCAGGGGTCAAACTGGGTCAACTCGCCGGCGTTGAGCCGCCGGCGAGGCCCGAGACGGCGGAGGGCTTCAGAAAATGCCCTCAGGTGACCAAAACGATGGCGGAGAAGCGTTACGCGAAGCTGGGGACGAGCCGCATTGTTTGGTGGTGGCCGGAAACGACGCCGCCGACGACCTTGGCGGTCGCCGGAGTTCGGGCATGGTCGAATCCGATGCTACGGGGCACGGCGAGGCGTGGGGAGTGGTGCGTTAGGTTCCTGGGACAACGCTAATCACAGTGGTGTGCCTGGCTTCAAGCCACGGTGGCCTTGGCCGCGACGGCGACGAGGCACGGCACCGGCGAGCTTCGGCCGCGGTGGAAATCGGAGATACAGGGTGCAAACGAGCAAGGGGAAGGTGGGGATCGAAGCAGGGGCTCACGGGGAGTGCAGCGGTGGTCTGAGCGGGCTCGGGGACGGGCTGACGAAGAAGTGAGGTCACCGGCGATCTCGGATGCCCGAGGTTGAAGACAAGGGCGAAGGCGGCGTTGCAGGGCTTCCGGTGAAGCGTGGCTCGGTGGGGAGGACGAGGAAGACGAGGTGAAGCTGATGGACTCGTCAGAGGGGCGAGGGGAGGTCTCTGGCGGCGGCTACGGCGATCGGCGGCGAGGGGCGCGCTCGGCCATCGCGGGAGAGAAAGAGGGGGACGAGGTGGAGAGTGAGAGAGGACAAGAGGGAGACGAGGGGAGTCGCGTGGCACTTCAGGGCGTCTCCCGGCGTCGGCAGAAGCAGGAGGTGGCCGGCGCGTGGCCGGCGCGCGGCGAGCACGCGCCCCTGCCTCCTGGCGCGAGGTAGGGGGTGACTGGCGCTGGCCAGTCGGCTGGGCCGAGCCAGGTAAGGCCCAAGTGACTTCCTTCCCCCCTTTTTTTGATTTTGTTTTCTTTTTCTATTTTTCTGTAGCTTTAGGGCTTTATTTAAAATACCTAGGCACTTTCTAAAATCCTGAAAATAATTGTGGGCTCTATTGGGATTAATCCTAACAGCAAACAATTATTTCTAGAATTATTTGAGCACTTAAATTATTTAATAGCATTTCAATGCCTAAATTCAAATATTTATGGTTTAAACGAATGACCTTCTGTTGACCTAGAAAATTGTGCACCAATTTTGCCAGAGGTTCTAACCTAAGACAAAGAGGGTGAACATTTTAGAAGGGCATTTCAGGTTCATTGAAATTATTTTTAGTAAACCCTAGTTGATGTCAGGGGGGGTGCTGGGGGTTCTGCCTTCCCCATTTCAAGTTTCCGATGAAAGTAAACATGATGCACACTCAAATGCATGGACTAGCTAGGGTGTGACACGGACCAGTTAGGCTCCTGACTGGCGATGCTCAGGAGTCCCCCTTGACGTGCAAACGGCCTTCATACCTTGGCTCCGCTCGGGGAGAGACGTGCGACGAACCAGGCCCGAGAGGCCTGGCTGGGCGGCGTACGTTTGGGCGTGACCCAGCCGTAGCCCCCGTGCCCAGCCCCCTCGCGCGGCGCTCCCGAGGGGAGGCGTTGCGATGGGGCCAGCCACTGAGCTCTGGGCTCCCTGAGGTTAATGCGGCCCGGGGGCCACCCTCAGTTGTTTATCACCAGCGCGGAGCATAGCCGCTCCTCGGCAGTGTCGTCAGCCAGCACGGAGCATGGTGCTTCCACTGGTACATGGGAGGGGGCTCCCCTCCGGGAGGAGCCCCCGGGGCATATACAGCCCCGCCCTGACACGTGACCGGCACGATAGGGCTAGGTCAGGTGTATCTGGGCACCCGTGAGCCAGCGCGGGACTCACGAGGCCCTACCTCTGGGTGGGTTGCGCCCGGCACTGGGCCATATCTTGAGGTGTGTCCCTGCAAAATTTGGTTAGATGCCAGTACTCTACATCCTCGGGTCCCGGCCCTCGAGCTTGTCTCAACCGTCACTGGTATGCCAGGTCGCGATGCCATGGACAAGGCCAAAGGGTGAGGGCTGGAGAGCCAGTAAGAGCCCTGGGTCACGATGCTCAGGCACCTCCCCTTAAACGTGCAAGTGGCCGACATGGGAAGAAAAGATGCCGCGGACGGGCACCATGCAGCTAAGCGTGATAGGCAATGCATAGTTGGAAATAAACGCTAGGGGGATACACGCCGCTGGGTCTGGCCTGAACGGCTTGGGGATGATGCAGCCCGAGGGGCGCCCCCAACAAGGCAAACTAACGACGGAAAGGTAAATGCAGATACATGCCGCGGGGACAGACCCACGCGGCCTGGGAGTGATGCAACCCTGGGAGGGTGCTCCCAGCTGAGAACGGAACTTGAAAGATGTCACCTGAGGATGTCGTCGGCATAGTGGCGTTGGTGCTGCAGACTTGTCGGGCTGCAGAAGCCGATCCTCACGAGCCCCCAGGCCCTAGGGTCTCGGGAGGCTCCGGAGGCGCTGGTGACTCCTCGCGAGCTGCCTCCATCTTCGCCAAGGCCGCGGAACACCTGTCTTCTTGAGCCGCCACGATGCCCCTCATGAGGCACTGGTACGCCGCAACCATGCTCGGCAGGCCGTAAGGCATGCGAACATAGCTGTGGGGTGGACCTCCGCAGCGCCCCACTTGCGAGGGCCAGAGGCGCTCCGTTGTGGCGATCTGATTGAGCCCTGGCACGTCGACACAGACGCGCAGCCCACCATCCTCGCCTGGATGTGGGGCCACGGCTAGCAAGCAGCGGCAACCTCTCATGATCCTTGTCTCCTGTAGCTCTTGAATGGCCTCGTCAACGAACTCTTGCTGGTCTGATCTTCCTCGCCTGGCTCCCTCTCAAGGGAAACATGCTGCGAAGCATGCCTCCACATGGTGCCCAAGCGCCTCCCTCGTGACCCTGGCTAGGTCGATGGCCCTCCAGGTGAGAGCCCCCGAGCCCTGCCTGAGGAGGGCGCCGGGCGCACTTTCCTATGCGATGGATGGAGGGTCCTCCCGAGCAGGCACGGGCCCTGAGGGGCCTGCCTCCTGGGGGGCTGAGCCTGATGACGTCTTCTTCTTCTTGGGGGTGGTCTCGGGAAGCCCCCAGCTTCCGCGATCTGGGTCCTCTAGCGACACGGCCTGATAGGCTCTCTCCAGGGAACACACTGCATCCTTCTCCTCACAGGGCACCATGATGACGCCGCCACTTCCTGGCATCTTGAGGATGTTGTAGCCGTGGTGAGTCGCAGCCATAAACTTGGCCAGCACTGGGTACCCGAGGATGGCGTTGTACGGAAGGCCGATGTGGGTGACGTCGAAGTCGATGAGCTCGGTGCGGTAGTTGCTGCGAGCCCCGAAGGTGACAGGGAGGCGGACCTGCCTGATCGAGACTGTGGAACCGTCAGTGATCCCGGAGAAAGGCCTGGTTGGCTGAAGCTGGTCGTAGGGCACTTGGAGGTTGTTGAATGTTTCCACGGACAGGATGTTGAGCCCTGCCCCGCCATCGATGAGGGTCTTGGTGACCAGCACATTGCTGATGACTGGGGAGCAGAGCATCGGGAGGGCTCCTGCAGTGGCCGCGCACTTGAGCTGGTCTGCCGAGCTGAACGTGATGGGGCACGCCGACCACCTGAGGGGGCGCGTTGCTTCGAGCTTGGGGAGAACTGCATTCACTTCGCGGGCAAACTGCTTGAAGATACGTTGGGAGGCTGGGGCTTGAGCTCCACCCAGGATGCAGGCGATCGCGTGCGGCTCCTGGAAGCCCCCAGCCCCCTCGTCTTGATGGCGGTCTTTGTTCCTTCTTGGTGGAGGCGGCAGCGGAGGTAGGCCTGCATTTCCATGAGGGCGATCCTCGCGAGGTTGATCCCTCCAGTCTCCCTCGCGAGGCAGGTCCCGCCAGCGGTCCTCGCGAGGCTAGTCGCGCCACCCCAGGCGCGGGCCGCGATCTTCCCAGCGTCCTGGGTTTCTTCCTCCTCCCCAGCCGTAGCCCCGGTCAGCACGGTCAGGGCGACGGCCGATCCTTCCTTCTCGCACGGTGCGGAGCTCTTGACATTCGTTGGTGTTGTGGGTGTGGAGGTCATGGTACACACAGTACCGGCTGCCTCTGGAGGGTTCGGGCAGATCCTTGCCCCGCTTGGTGTCTGGTTCTGCCGCGAGTACGGTAGCCCCCTTGCGCTTCACGTCCTTGGCTTTGGGCTTCTTCTCTTCTGGGTCCGCGGCAGGCAGCTCGAGGAGGGAGAGACGTCCCTCCTCAGCCCTGGCACACTTGTTCGCCAAGTTGAACAGCTCCAGGGAGGTGCAGAGGTCTTCGTGCATCACCAGCTCCTCCTTCATCTTGACATCACGCATGCCGTCAGAGAAGGCGGAGATGGTGGCCTCCTCAGACACCTTGGGGATCTTGAGGCGCACGCTATTGAAGCGCTGGATGTACTTTTGCAGGGTCTCTCCGGGCTGTTGCTTGATGCGGCGCATGTCGCTCACGGCGGGCGGCCGGTCGCGAGTACCTTGGAAGTTGGCGATGAAGCGTGCGCGCATCTGGTCCCAGGAGGAGATCGTGCCTGGAGCCAGATTCAGGAGCCAGGTTCGAGCTCCTTCCTTGAGCGCCATGGGGAACCAGTTCGCCATGACCTTTTCATCCCTGCCGGCAGCCTCGATGCCCAGCTCATAGAGCTGGAGGAACTCTGCGGGATCGGTTGTGCCGTCGTAGCGAGGAGGCAGGTCGGGCTTGAACTTGCCGGGCCACGCAACGCTGCGCAGCTCGGTGGTGTAGGCGTGGAAGCCCGTGGTGGCCACGAAAGGCCTTGGTTGGTGGAGAGCTTGGTCTTGAGGGTCCTCACGCGCTGCAGCTAGGAGCAGGGCGGGGTCTTGGCGCGCCGGAGCTGGAGCAGGGTCGCGGTGTGCCGGGGCAGGGAGCGCCCTGGCAGCCCCTTGCGGGCGAGGAACTTCTTGGCAGCTTCGCTCTTGCTGCGCTGGCGCCTGACGGAGCGGGTTCCGCCCAGGGACCAAGCGCCTTGGAGCCATGGCATCTTCTTGGAGGGGAGGCGGCTGGTGCGCCTCTGGAGCTTCGTTGCCCGTGCGGGGCGGAGTGCGGCGCAGAGGGACGGACGGCGCGGAAGAGCCCCCTAAGGCGCGGAAAAGCTCGGCGACGTGGTCGAGCCATTCTTCGTAGACGTCGTCGACGGGACGGTAGGCAGGAGCTCGTTTGCCGCAAGGAGCGCAGCCCGAGCCTCCAAGGGTGCACGGAGCGCGCGGGACGAAGAGCCAGCTGGAGTGAGTGATGGAGTGGCGGTGCGGCCGTCTTGCCGCACGGACGGGTGCTGAGACGATGCATGCTGCTTGCCCCTCGCCGGGCCGGTGGCGGCGTTGACGGCGGGCGACGGGGAATGACGAGGACGCCCACCGACAGGGGCCGTCTGGGCGATGCGGGAAGCGGTGGCGGCCCGACGCTCGGCGCGGGCCCGACGAGCGTCAGACATGGATGCGACGGTCGGAGGAGAGCAGAGCGATGGAAGACGAATTCCGGCACACCCCTACCTGGCGCGCCAAATGTCGGATTTCGGGTGCCGGCAGACCCTTAAGGTTCAAACACTGGGGTGCGCGTGGAGACCTCGCCTTCAACCCCTCCGTCTCGATGGGATCTAAACTACTAAAAGAACTGCACGAAAGACACAAGATTTATACTGGTTCGGGCCACCAATGTGGTGTAATACCCTACTCCAGTGTGTGGTGGATGGATTGCCTCTTGGCGGCTGGTGATGATGAACAATAAAAGGAAGAACAGCCTCGCGAGGGTCTGTTCTTGGCTGGGGTGATGAACTGCTATGGGGAGTTTAGCCACCTTTCTCTCTCTCACTCTCTCTCTTTCTCTCCAAAACCCGAACCGATGAACCGAACCGATCCGAACCGAACCGATCCCCACCGCCCCCTTGCTATGTGGGTGGCTAGTCCTATTTATAGAGGCCCTGGTCCTCTTCCCAAATATTGAGCGGGAAGGGATCCAACAATGGTGGGCTAATTTGAAGGGGGACAGCGAGTACGTCTATCCTGACAAAAGCAGTCTTCGCCTGCCAAAGGCTCTGGTGGTGACGCCGGGCTGGGCTCCATGGTGACCTCCGTCTCGTAGTCCTCCTGGTCTTGGTCTCGTTGCACCGAAGTGGCAACCTTTGCCTGATGCCTCGGTACTCTGCGGATATGCTTGTCCCCTTTGCACCAAAGAGGAAAGGAGGATGCTGCGCGCGCTGGCGCCCGCCTGGCGCCCTAGATCATCATGGCTTACGTCACGGGCACCTCGCGAGGCACCCCGCCTTGATATCTCCGTCTCCTCGCAAGCCAGCTTGAGGAGGCTGCGCGTGAGGATGCACCGTGTCGTCCGCCTTGTGAGGCTTGGCCCCTCGCGAGGGTCTTGAGTCTTGTGCTTGATGAAGATGGGCCATGTTGGGCCCCCACTCGAGCCACGCCACAGGCCGCAGGCAGGCAAGTCTGGGGACCCCCGTTCCAAGAACGCCGATAGGCAACATTCACCAACTACTAGGAGTTGGTAGATAGGGCCCTCATGATTGAAGGTAAGAAACAACAGATAGAGAGCCACAAAATGAAGTATGGACATGGGAAGTATAACTCTGGAGCTCAGCAGAAGCCTTGTTTTACCCCGAACTCGGTAGGACATACCCATCATAACCATGGAGGCCATACTCACAATGGAGGAACCTCACACAACCATAGTGACCCTAAGAATGGTAATGGGAATGGAGGAAACAATGGTCAGAACCGTTTCAACCCCACTAGACCCGCCAAGAAGGATCTAAGTCACATTACTTGTTACAAGTGCGGGAAGACTGGACACTACGCCACCGAGTGCCTTGAAGGAAAGAATGGAAATTTTGGGAAGAAGCCCAACCCTTTCACCAGAGGAGAGGTGAACCACGTTAACATGGAGGAAGTTGAAGAGCAGACGGATGCAGTTATCGGTAAGTTTTTTATTAAGTCATTTACTGCTACTCTTCTTTTTTACACTGATGCATCACATTCATACATATCGAGGGGATTTGTGGATAAGTTTAAGTTTCCCACCAAAGCCCTTAAGACACCTATGTTAGTAAGCCCACCAGGAGTAGAGTATATGGCAAGCAGAGGGTGTTTTCAGATGCCATTGACCATAGGTAGGCATGTTTTCCCCTCAGACCTAATCATTTTGGAGTCACAAGGATTGGATGTGATAATAGGCATGGATTGGCTATCGATATATGGAGGAAATATCGATTGTTCTAGTAAGTCAATTCTCCTCACCACCCCTGAGGGAAAAAGGATCAAGTATGTATCTAAGCATGCGCCAAGGAGGACCCAAGTGAATTCCCTCTCGGGAGTTATTCAGGAAGAAGTGCATGTTGTGAAGGATTACCCGGATGTATTTCTAGAGGAATTACCAAGCATGCCACCAAATCGAGACTTAGAATTTTTAATAGAGTTGTTGCCAGGCACCGGAACTATATCGAAGAGACCGTATCGGATGCACGCATACGATCTGGAGGAAATTAAGAAGTAGATTAAGGAGTTATTGGACAAAGGTTACATTCGATCGAGCTCATCACCGTGGGGAGCCCCAGTACTCTTAGTTGAGAAGAAGGATGGATCGTTGAGAATGGTTGTTGATTATCGTGCATTGAATGAAGTGACGATCAAGAACAAGTACCCACTACCGATGATCAATGATTTGTTTGACCAGCTGCAGGGAGCTAAAGTATTCTCCAAGATCGATCTTCAATCAGGATACCACAAGTTGAAGATCCGAGAATAGGATATACCTAAGACCCCTTTTACCTCAAGGTATGGGCTATATGAGTACACGGTCATGTCTTTTGGATTGACTAATGCCCCTTCCTATTTTATGAGTGTCGGTGTCAAAACCGGCAGATCTCGGGTAGGGGGTCCCAAACTGTGCGTCTAAGGCGGATGGTAACAAGAGGCGGGGGACACGATGTTTACCCAAGTTCAGGCCCTCTCGATGGAGTTAATACCCTACGTCCTACTTGATTGATCTTGATGATATGAGTATTACAAGAGTTGATCTACCATGAGATCGTAGAGGCTAAACCCTAGAAGCTAGCCTATGGCATGATTGTATCTTGCCCTACGGACTAAACCCTCCGGTTTATAGAGACACCAGAGAGGCCTAGGGTTACACAAACTCGGTTACAAGGGAGGAGATCGACATATCCGTATTGCCAAGCTTGCCTTCCACGCCAAGGAGAGTCGCATCCGGACACGGGACGAAGTCTTCAATCTTGTATCTTCATAGTCCAACAGTCCGGCCAAAGGATATAGTACGGCTATTCGGAGACCCCCTAATCCAGGACTCCCTTAGTAGCCCCTGAACCAGGCTTCAATGATGATGAGTCCGGCGCGCAGATTTGTCTTCGGCATTGCAAGGCGGGTTCCTCCTCTGAATACTCCATAGAAGATTTTGAACACACGGACAGTGTCTGGCTCTGTAAAACAAGTTCCACATACCACCGTAGTGAGACTAATATTTCCACAAATCTAATTTGCTGACATGTTTAGAAACATGACATCATGCCATGGCCCGGTCATTATTCGAACCATTTTTCTCAACCAGCTCTACACCTATCGTGAGGCGGTTTTCTTGACACGTCTTGTCAAAGCAAAGATCGTGTCCCCTTATCATGGGATTCTCATCAATACATATGTGGGTAACCCAATCGTGCCCATTGGTCTGACTCCTCGATTTTAGGCAAGTCCCAAATGGCCACGAGGAGGACGCTTGATATTCACCCTCTTTATAAAGAGGCCAAGGCCTGTCCTTTCTTCCCTCTCGTACTCAATCGAATCCTGCCCCGCCTCGAGTTCCAACACCCAAGGCTCAGGTCAGGCGCTTCGGACCTTCAACCATGTCCAGATCCAACCTTCAAGGTCGGTGGATGCCTTCCTCTTTCACAGAGGAGGGCATCAAGAAGCTAAGAGAGGCCAGGTATTTGACTAGCGAAATCTGGCACAGGCTGCCTTCTCGAGGGCAGGTCATTCCCACTCCCGAACCCAGCGAGAGTGTTGTATTCATCTCTCACGTCCTCCGAGGGCTAGGCATCGCTCTGGATCCCTTTGTTAGGGGGCTCATGTTCTATTATGGGCTGGATTTCCATGACCCGGCCCCAGATTCCCTCCTTCACATCTCGTCATTCATCTCGTGTGTGAGGCTTTCCTCCGCATTGCCCCACACTTCGGCCTATGGCTCAAGACTTTCAATGTGAAGCCGAAGATGATCGAGGGGCGACACGCAGAGTGCGGAGGTGCCGTAATAAGCAAAAGTGCTGATGTTCCTTGGCCAGAGGGTTCCTTCCTAGGGGTGTCCGGTTTGTGGTAACGGGAGTGGTTTTATATCACAGCTCCCCGGAGTACCAAGTGGGTAGCGGCCCCTACCTTTTGCTCGGGCCGCCCACCACAACTGACGTCATGGATCAACAAGGGCTGGACTGGGGGTCAGTAGATGATGTGCCGATATTGCAAAGTCGCATCCGAGATCTCCTTGAGAGAGATGTCAGCCTGGTCACGGTAATGCAAGGCCTGCTAGTTCGTTGAGTCCCACCTTGCAAATGTCGACCCCTCCGTATGTGGGAATTCAACCCGGAAGAACCACGAACTATTCAGCACTTCCTCGGCATGACGCTCGAAGAGATGTACAAATTGTTCTTCAAACCACAAATAAGGTGTCTGGACACCACCATGGATGCGGTTCTGAGCAGTAATCGCCCGGATACCCAAGTAAGTAATCCCGAGGCCGAACACGCTGTCTTTTTATTTATCATAACATCATTCTGAAAAGTCGCTCCTTGACCAGGACTGGGTAACAAAGGCGAAGATGATCAGGTGTTCGGCCCCCTTCCCAAAGGCTCGGCCGATCCAGCACTAGCCAGAATGCTCGAGCCAGCGCCTTATCAGGTGCCCTCAAGGGAAGATATAGGGGGAATAAAGAGGCTGAAAGCATGTCTCACTCATTATTCATCCCAACTGCGGGAATTAGCACCTCCGCGAAGGAGGATAACCAGGGAGAAGAATCTGAAATTCCCTCTCCCCAAGGAAGGAAGAGGACCATCTCTGAAGACCTGGAAACAAAGGTTTCCAAACAGGGGAAGAAATCTTCGCCAGAGGGTCCTGCCTCGGAGGGTACTCTTGCCACACAGTGCCCGCATAGGGATCAACCTTCTACCGAGCAGTAAGTAAACAAAAAGTACTTAATAGTAAAAATATCCTACATACTTCTGAAGACAATAACCGAAGCATATATCTTGTAGTTCGGATCGTAGCCCTTCTTGACAGAGTTTGTCTGCGAGGGATCTTCTTCCAGAGATGATGGAGAGCGAAACACCTCCCCATGCCACCATGCCTCATGAGGCGGGCGACCCTGAAGTCTCATCGCGGAGGGTTTCTCCTGATCCGCCAAGGCCAGAGGGTAATCCTTCGGCCACCCGAAGTCCTTAGTATTCGGCTCCTAAAGAGATCAATAGGAAGAGTCCGGAACCGTGCGGTGTGCGATTAGACGCACTGAAGGATCTTCTAGAGCAAGCGGCCATCTCAGAAGCGCATCGTACGCTAATGGGTACGGTGACTGAGAGGATTTCATCCGCCGAAAGCGGGTTGCATGAAGCTTTTATGAGTCTGCTGAAAGGCTTTGAGGTATGTGGAATAGTGTATGTTTTTTACAGTACCGCACACGTTAGGTGTGCCCTATGCAGATAGTAACCCCTGAGACTCTGGTTGCCGTCAAGAACGGCGGCAAACAGAGGATCATAGTCCCAGGTAATAATCAGGCTGCCTTTATGTACAGATGGCTGAAGGTCCAGTGGCTAGCCGGACTGGTGAGTTTGTGGAGCTGAAGCGGCAACTAGATGCGGCAGATGCCGACATCGTGCTTGTCAACAAGCGGCTCGACGAGGCATAGGGTATGTGATTTCTCTGGTGATCAACACATAGTAAGAGGAGCATGATGCTAGTATCTTTAATATGTTGTGACTGCAGATGGAGCCGCCACCGTGGAGACCCTTCGGGCGGAACTTGCCCGAGCCAAGGAACAAGCCAGGAATAGTGATGTGGCCGCTCTAAAGGCGGTCGAAGAGCTGAGGGCCGAATAGGTTGTGCATTGCCAAAACAAGGAAAGAATAGCCAAGATGGTCATTGAGTTCAAAGATGCTGGCGACCGTTACCAGCTTCTTGAAAAATAAAGCAGGGCGAAGGCGACGGGCCTGGAGAAGGCCATGGTAGCAGCCAAGGAAACCCGCTCTAAAATCAGAGCGACGAAGGAGGAGCTGCGTCAAGCTGGGGATATCGCGGCTGGGAAGCCATTTTTGTTGCGGTCGAAATTCAGAGATCTGAAGTATGCCCCTCTTGATCAATTATGGAGTTCTGCAGATGCATATGTGGATTTGGTAGCCAGTGTTGTTGATGCGGTCGAGTACTTCAAAAATCAAAATGATCGTGAAGTGGGAAGGCTATTCTGGTCATAGTTCCATGTTCCAGTGTGTCCGCTATTGTTAAATGAGCGAATGACCGAGTGGGCTGAGCTCCATAGGTTGTCCGGGTTTGCCATGAGGTCTGTTGTGGAACATCTGTGGCCGGAAGGGCCAAGGCCGAATAGTTATTTTAGTTTAGTGCACCAGTTCCTTGGTGTTGTGCCGCACATTGACGCTGTGAAGAGGTCGGTGTGCATAGAGGTTGCGCGTATGGCACTTGCCCATGTCAAGACATACTGGGCAGAGATGGAGGCCACCGATAACGCAACCCAGAGTTCGGCCGTAGGCCAAGTGTCTGCCGAGCACTACTTTGAAGAAGTCCTTGAAGGTGCTTGTTCAATAGAGGCTCAGTGCTCGAAGAATATTATGTTCTAGTGACATGTATTCCCATTGTAAAAACAATGTTTTATTGAATTATAAAGGCTGTGTTTATACTTTTGCCTGAAAGTATTATGATGCCTCCTGTGCGGCCGTTTATGTATATATGTATATAACCTGAAAGTTTGCTGTCGTGCGGATTGACCATAGCACGGACTGGAGCTCGTCGTGCCAGCCCCTGCCACAGGCCTCCAGCTTCTTCTTGAAGGTCCTGGCCTTGAGGCCCCTTAGGACGTCCGCGTTAGCTCGTTCAGCCTGGCCATTGCTCCTGGGGTGTGCTACCGAAGTGTAGCATATCTGCGTTCCATGGTTAGCACAGTACATTTTGAAGAGATTACTGGTGAATTGCGAACCGTTGTCAGTGATGATGCGGTTAGGCACCCCAAACCGGCTCACGAGGCCCTTGATGAACTTCACTGCCGAGCCTGCCGGGATTGTGCGGACAGCTTCCACCTCGGCCCACTTGGTGAACTTGTCCACGGTGACGTAGAGGTAGCGATAGCCCCCTGGCGCCCGAGGGAACGGGCCCAGAATGTCCAACCCCCAAACTGCGAACGGCCAGGAGAGGGGTATGGTCTGCGTACCCCCCGCAGGCTGATGGATCTGTTTAGCGTGAAACTGGCAGGCCTCGCAAGCCTTCACCGGCTCAACGGAGTCACTGAGTGTTGTGGGCCAGTACAACCCGCTGAGGAACGCCTTGCCGACGAGGGTTCGTGACAACGAGTGGTGCCCGCAGTCTCTGCTGTGTATGTCCGTCAACAGTTCCTTTCCTTGCTCCCTGGAAATGCAACGTAGGGACACGTCATTTGGACGCTTCCTGTAGAGCTCGCCATCCTGGCTGCAATAAGTCGTGGCCTGCCGTGCCACACGCTCCGCCTCCTCCTCGTTCTCTAGCAGAATCCCTTGCATCAGGTAATCCTTGAGCTCTAGGATCCAACATCCCTCCTGAGGCTCCAATGCCAGGAGCAGGCGTGCCCCTGATGCCGGGCCGCAGACCGGAGCTCCCGAGGCAGGCGGATGAGGGAGCTCCTCCCTCGGTTGTGCTATGCTGGACAGCGACGGTACCGCCGAGGGTTTGAAGAGCCGCTCCTCAAAGACACCGGGCTCCTGAGGCAGCCGCCTAGATGCCCTCTTGGCAATGCCGTCATCCTCCTGATTGGTGCCGCGAGGCACATGCTGCAACTCCAGTCCCCAGAACTGTTTCTCCATCTTGCGGACCTCGGCGACGTAGGCCTCCATCTGCTCGTCCTTTGGCTCATATATCTTGTTGGAGAAGTTGACGAGGACTTGTGAATCACCCTTGATGATGAGGCGCTTCACCCCTAAGGCAACTGCGGCCTTCAAGCCTGCTATTAGGCCTTCGTACTCTGCTATGTTGTTGCATACCTTTTCTCCGTGCTAGAAGCAAAGTTGCACGGCGTAGTAGAGTTTGTCCTAGGTAGGAGATACGAGCACTGGGTCAGCTCCCGCACCGTGTCGGGAGAACGCCACATCAAAGTACATGACCCAGCCATCTGGTGCTTCACTTCCCGGGGAAAGTGACCGGTCTTCGCTTGTCTCGAGACCCGGCGCTTCTGCCCATTCTACCACGAAATCTGCTAACGCGGCTCCCTTGATGACTCTGGTTGTACTGAATTCGAGCTGAAATGCCTGCAGCTCGATGTTCCATTTGGCAACCCTTCCAACCGAGTTGGGGCTCCTGAGTACCCTCTCCAAGGGGTATGCCGAGACAACCTTGATGGGGTGGCCTTGGAAGTAGTGCCGCAGCTTGCGTGAGGCCACCAATAGAGCGAGGAGGAGCTTTTGAGGCATGGGGTACCACGCCCTCGTGTCCCGTAGCACTGTGATGACGAAATACACGGGGTGCTCGACAAGGTTGAGGGTAATGGCACTGCTTGTGTCCTCCGGAGGTCGAGGCATCTCTTGTGATGACGGAGCTCCCAGCGCTTGGTCGCCTGAGGGGGCCTCTCCCGCTTCGGGTGCGTTCTCCTGCCGTGGCTGTTCCTTTCTGGCTGCGGTTGCGGCCTTCGCGAGACCCTCCTAGCTCTGTTTCGCTTCAGTTCGGATGGTTGATGCGGGCTTGGCACATCGCTCCTCCCTAACCGCTACCAGGGTTGTGCTAGCGGAGTAGGGGGTGGCCGCAAGGTAGAGCACCAGGGACTCCCGAGGACGCAGAGCTACCATCACTGGTGGACTGGTAAGGTACCTCTTGAGGTCTTGGAATGCCTTGTCGGCCTCTTCAGTCCACTCGAAGGGGCCCTTTTTCTTCATCAGCTTGAAGAAGGGCAGCGCTCGTTCCCCTAGCTTGGAGATGAAATGCCCCAGCGCAGTTACACGCCCGGTGAGCTTCTGCATTTCTCTGAGGGTCCTTGGTGGGCTCATGTCTTCGACTGCCTTGAACTTCTCCGGGTTGGCCTCGATGCCTCTGTGGGATACGAGGAAACCCAGGAGCTTGCCTGAGGGGACTCCAAACACGCACTTCTCCGGGTTGAGCCGTAGGTCCACCTCGTTGAGGCTCACAAAGGTTTCTTCCAGGTCCTGTACCAGGGTCCTTGCCTCACGAGACTTCACCACAATGTCATCGACGTAAGCTTCTGCGTTCCTCCCGAGCTGCCGGCCTAAGGCGATGTGCATCAGCCGCTGAAAGGTCACGCCTACGTTGCGCAACCCAAACGGCATGCACGTATAGCAGTACACTCCACACGGGGTCAGGAAGGCCGTCTTCTCCACGTCTTCCACTGCCATCTTGATCTAGTCACAGCCCGAGAAGGCATCTAGGAAGCACAATAGGTCACACTCTGCGGTGGAGTCGACTATCCGGTCAATGCGGGGGGAGCGGAAATGGATCTTGCGGGCAGGCCTTGTTGAGGTTGGTGAAGTCGACGCACATGCGCTCCTTTCCTCCCTTTTTCAGCACAACGACCGGATTAGCCAACCAATCAGGGTAGCGGACCTCGCGGATAACTCCTGCCGCCTCTAGCTTCCGGGTCTCTTGGACGATGAAAGCTTGTTTCTCAGTAGACTGCCGCCTTGCCTTCTGCTTCACGGGGCGCACATTGGGGCACATGTTGAGGTCATGCTCAATCACTTCCCTTGGGACCCCTGCTAACTGATCAGGTTCCCATGCAAACACCTTCTTTTTCGCACGGAGGAAACTGATCAGGGCTTTCTCTTGCCCGGGCTCGAGGTTGGCCCCTATGGTGAAGGTGGCGCTAGCGGACCCGTCCTCGTCGACTGGTACCTGCTTGGTTTCTGCCTTGTTTTGGGTGAACAACTGCTTCTTTTTAGCCGGCGCAGCCCCCTTGGGTTCGAGGTCGTCGGTGCCAGTGGGCTGCGCCACCGCGGCTGCCCTGAAAACAAGCTGCAGCACCTGCAGCGCATCCTTTGTGTCTCCTGGCACAGTGGGGACGCTGCTGCTCCTAGGCATCTTCATGAGGTTGTACGCCGGGTGAGTTGCTGCCATGAGCTGAGCCAGGGACGAATAGCCGAGGATGGCGTTGTAGGGGAGGCCGATGGGGGCGATGTGGAAGTCGATCAGCTCTGTACGGAAGTTGTCGCAGATGCCGAAGGTCACTGGAAGATGGACCTACCCCAAAGAGGCGGTGGAACCGGCTCCGACGCCCGAGAAAGGCCTGCTGGGTCGGAGCCGCTCCAGCGGTACGTGGAGGAGGCTGAAGGCCTCCATCGAGAGCATGTTGAGGCCGGCACCACCGTCGATGAGGGTCCTAGTGACGGCCACTTGGCAGATGGTGGGGGTGCACATCATCGGGAGCGTTCCCGAACCAATGGGGTTGAAGGGGTGGTCCTCCGAGTCGAAGGTTAGATCGGCCTCGCGCGCCACCCAGTCCGGGGGGGGCTTCTCGGCGCTTGGAGGTGGTGCTGATCCGGCGGGTGAATGGCTTGACGTGATGGCTCGAGGGCGGTGCCTGGGAGCCACCTAGGAGAGCTGCGACGACGGGCGGCGCTGGTGCGGCGAAACGGGCGAGGAAGAGGTCGTGCAGCTCCTCCCACGAGGTGACAGAGGCCATCAGCAGGTCGAGGAGCCTCGCACGCGGGACGCCGGTGAGGGCCATGGGTAACCAGTTGGCCATCACCAGATCGTCGCCCCCGGCTCCGAGGACGGCCTCCTCGTACGCCAGCAGGAAAATCATCGGGTCTGTCGCGCCGTCGTAGCGCGGCGGCATCTCAGGCCTGAACTTGCACGGCCACTGCACTTGCCGCAAGGCGGGGGCCAAGGCCTGGAGCCCCCTGGCCCCAGTGTCGACATCCGTTGCTGGAGCGGGCGGCGCGTTGTCCGCCATGAGGGCGAGATGTGATGTCGGGGGAGAGCGGGCCGTCAGGATGGAGGACTCCGGCACACCCTACCTGGCGCGCCAAATGTCAGGTTTCGGGTTCCGACAGACCATTGAGGTTCGAACACTGGGGTGCGCACGGAGATCTCTACCCTATCGATCTACACCTGATCCTCTCGTGCGAACTAAGATGAAAATGATGAACAACACAGGAGACACGAGGTTTATACTGGTTCGGGCCACCGTTGTGGTGTAATACCCTACTCCAGTGTGTGGTGTGGTGGATTGCCTCTCGGGCTGATGATGGACAGTACAAGGGAAGAACTGCCTCGCGAGAGGTGTTCTTGAGTTGGTGCGATGAACTGCTAGGGTGAGTTCATCGCCTCTCTCTCTCTCTGCTAGGGTTCTACCAGATCTCTCGATGTTCTTGGGGTGTTTAGATGTCTCTGGGGATCTCTAGATATCTCTCCTCTGTGGTGGCTAGCTCTATTTATAGAGGCCCTGGGCCTTTCCCCAAATAATGAGCGGGAAGGGCGCCAACAATTGGCCATTTCAAAGGGGAACATCTAGTACAAGTTATCCTAACCAAAGGTGGTCCTCGGCTACCAAAAGCACTGGCGATGACGCTGTGTGGGGCTCCACGGTGACCTCCGTCCTGTCGTCCAGCTGGTCTTGGTCTCGTTGCACCAGAATGGTAACCTTTGCCTGATGCCTTGGCTTATGCTTGCCCCCTTTGCACCAAAGGGGAAACAAGGGCACTGCGCAGGCCGGCGCCTGCCTGGTCTCGATCGTCATGGCTTGCGTCACGGGTTCCTCGTGAGGTACCCCTGCCTTGATCTCTCCGCCCCCTCGCGAGCCTGCCTGATGAGGCTACCTCTGGGGAAGCTTCCTGTCACCCGCCCCGCGAGGCTTCCCCCCCCCAGAGGGTCTTTGAGCTTGAGCTGATGAAGATGGGCCCCGCTAGGCCCCCGCTTGAGCCACGCCGCAGGCCGCAGGCAGGCAAGTCTGGGGACCCCCGTTCCCAAAACGGCGACAGAGGTAATACCCTACGTCTTGCTTGATTGAGCTTGATGATATGAGTATTACAAGAGTTGATCTACCATGAGATCGTAGAGGCTAAGCCCTAGAAGCTAGCCTATGGTATGATTGTATCTTGTCCTACGGACTAAACCCTCCGGTTTATATAGACACCGGAGGGGGCTAGGGTTACACAGAGTCGGTTACAAGGGAGGAGATCTACATATCTGTATTTCCAAGCTTGCCTTCCACGCCAAGGAGAGTCCCATCCGTACACGGGACGAGGTCTTCAATCTTGTATCTTCATAGTCCAACTGTCTGGCCAAAGGATATAGTATGGCTGTCCGGAGACCCCTAATCCAGGACTCCCTCAATGAGTATGATCAATAAGGTGTTCATGGAGTTCTTGGATAAGTTTGTTGTGGTGTTCATTGACGACATATTGTTGTACTCGAAGAATGAAGAGGAACACAAGGAGCATTTGCGATTAGTTCTCGAGAAGCCCAGGGAACATCAGCTATATGCTAAGTTCAGCAGATGTGAGGTTTGGTTGAAGGAAGTTGGATTTCTTGGGCATGTTATATCAGGAGAAGGTATAGCAGTAGACCCTACCAAGGTTCAGTCTATAACTGAGTGGTTGGCACCCACCTCAGTAGGAGAGATCCGCAGTTTTCTAGGACTCGTAGGATACTATAGGAGGTTCATTGAGAATTTTTCCACGATTGCGAAACCCATGACGGAATTTTTGAAGAAGGAAACCAAGTTTAAATGGACAAAGGAATGTGAGACCAGTTTTTAGGAGTTGAAGAAACGTTTGGTTTCGGCCCCGGTGCTGATTCTTCCGGACATACGCAAGGATTTCCAAGTTTATTGCGATGCTTCTTGCTTGGGACTTGGAGGTGTACTTATGCAAGATGGAAGAGTTGTTTCATATGCCTCATGTCAGCTTTGACCTCATGAGTTGAATTATGCCACGCATGATTTGGAGTTAGCAGCCATAGTGCATGCGCTCAAGACCTGGAGACATTTTCTTATTGGAAACCATTGTGATGCATACATGGATCACAAGAGTTTGAAGTATATTTTCACGCAGAAGGAGTTGAATCTCAGGTAGGGGAGATGGTTGGAGCTAATAAAGGATTATGATATGAAGCTACATTATCATCCAGGAAAGGCCAATGTTGTAGCAGACGCTTTGAGCTGCAAGAGTTATGTCAATACCCTCGTAAGCAGAGGATTACCGCAGGAGTTAGTCGACGATCTCAAGGAACTTCGTTTGGAGATAGTTCCAAGAGGATTTGTTGCAGCAAAGGAGGTTCAGTCTATGTTATTGGGAAAGATTCGAGAAGCTCAGTAGGATGATAAGGAAATTGCTGAGATAAAGGAGAATAATAGCAAAGGAAAGGCAAAAGGTTTTCGTGAGGATGAGCACGAAACTTTATGGTTTGAGGATCATATTTATGTGCCCAATAATGTGGAGATCAGGAAGTTCATACTTGAGGAGGCTCATGACTCTCCATACTCGATTCACCCCGGAAACACTAAGATGTATTTGGATTTGAAGGAACGTTTCTGGAGGACCGGTATGAAGAAGGATATTGCCGAGTATGTAGCAGTATGTGATGTATGTCAGAGAGTTAAGGCAGAACATCAGAAGCCAGCAGGTTTACTTCAGCCTATGCTGATACCCGAATGGAAGTGGGACAAGCTTGGCATGGACTTTATCACCGGATTACCCAGGACCAGATCAGGATATGACTCCACCTGGGTAGTAGTTGATCGCTTGACCAAAGTGGCCCACTTTATCCCCGTGAAAACCACTTATACGAGTGTGAAGTTGGCCAAGATATATATGACCAGGATCGTATGTCTGCATGGAGTTCTGAGGACCATCGTATCAGATAGAGGAACCTAGTTTATTTCGATGTTTTGGAATCAGCTGCACCAGACTTTGGTTACCAGGCTAGAGTTCAGTACAGCCTTTCATCCACAGACAGATGGACAGACCGAGAGAGTCAATCGGATTTTGGAGGACATGTTGAGAGCTTGTGCGCTAGATTATGGATCTAGTTGGGATGATAATTTGCCCTACGCAGAGTTCTCATACAACAATAGTTATCATGCTAGTTTGAAGATGGCACCTTTCGAAGCTTTGTATGGAAGGAGGTGCAGGACACCATTGATGTGCGATGGAGTAGGAGACCGTCAGTTGTTTGGACCAGATCTAATCAAGGAGTCTGAAGAGAAGGTTAAGTTGATTCGTGATAGACTGTAGGTAGATCAGTCCATGCAGAAGAGTTATGCTGATACTAAACGCAAGGAAGTAGTCTATGAAATTGGAGACAGGGCATATCTTCGTGTGTCACCACTGCGAGGACTTAAACGATTTGAAATTAAAGGAAAGTCAGCCCCGAGATTTGTAGGACCATACCAAGTTTTGGAACGTATGGGAGAAGTGGCCTACAAGTTGGAGTTACCTGAAGGAATGTCAAGAGTTCACGATGTATTTCACGTTTCCCAGCTGAAGAAGTGCCATGCTGAGATGGCCGATATTCCTCTCAGAGATACAGTGCCCCTAGAAGCAATTTAGTTGGAGAGTGACCTAACCTACGAGGAGAAACCCATCAGGATTCTCGAGTTTGCCAGCCGAGTTACATGCAGCAAGGTTATCAAGTTTTGCAAAGTTCAGTGGAGCCACCATACCGAGGAAGAAGCCACCTAGGAGCGAGAGGAAGACCTACAGAAAGACCACCCACACCTATTTTCTAGCCAACCCGAATCTCGAGGGCGAGATTCATCTTAAGGGGGGTAGGTTTGTAACATCCCAGTTTTCAATTTGGATGTTATACATAGGTCATCATATGCATAACATATTTTTATTTGCATTTGATTGTGATCCCAGAAATCTTAAGCAACTCAAGGACCCAAGGAGAGAGTTGGAGGTTTCACTAAAATTTCATATTTGAATTTATTTCAAATTTGAAGAAAGGATCAATTTGATTTTAATATTTTCTCTCCAATTATTTCCAATAACAAAAATAAATGAGAGAGGATAAAATGACTTCTTCAAAAAGGGAGAAATATTGGAGGAGAAATTTTAAAATCAATTTCTATTTTATTCATATTTTACTTGAATTAGAGAAAAAATTGCATTTAGTCCAGAAAAATATTCATCTTGTCCTAAATATTAGGTTTGGACGGTGAAAATTGTTTCTGGTATTTTTTAGAATTTTTTTATATTTTATTAGGATTTTCTTCGCGGAATTGTTTTTAAAAAAACAAAAAAAAGGTTAGTGCGCGCTGACAGGGCCGGCCGAACCGCAGCCAGGCCAAGCCCAGCCGCCGCCAACCACCTTCGCCGCACCGTGCTGGCGTCGGACTCCGGCGAGGGGAGTCCGGGTCGGACCCGCGCCGCCGTCGCCCCCTCCGCAAGCCGAGGCCCTCGGGCCTTTATAAGCGGAGCCCACCACCGCCCTCCTCCCCACAAGCCGCAGCCGTCCCGCGCCGCCGCCGAGCCTGTCGCCGCTGTTGCTTGCTGCTCCCGCCGCCCCACGCAAGCGACGCCGCCCTGCTCAGCCATCGCCTCACGCTGCCTCCATCGAATACTGCCGCCAGAGCCGAAGCCCGATCCACCACCGCCGACGCCGACCCCGCCATTGACCTCGCCGCCAGTTTTCTTCGGTTGACCGGTAAAAACTGTTCGGTTTTCTTTCGTTTTTTCAGTTTAGATTGGATCATTTTTTTATTATTTAGGTAAATTTGTGAACGTTCACCGGTTAGATTATTTTAACGAATGGTTTTCGTTCGTTAGTTTCTGTTAGCGAACGTTCGTTCGTTAGGTTTTCTTTTTATTTTAATTTTCAGCCAGGGACCTATCCGCGAATACTTTTATCATAGATTAGTCCCTAAACTTCAAACCCTCGTTACTTTTTGATCGTTTGTCAAAATCCAGTGAAACCAATGCCAAAATCTTCGTATTGTTCCCCTCTTTCAGATAATCAACTTGAACATGGTTTTGACAATTTAAAATTTGCTTTCAAGCAGATTTGAATTCAAACTTCTTTTGATCGTAGTTTCAGTTTCGTAGCTTCGATTCGATTGATTCTTTTTGCAAATCGAAGCTCTTCTCTTGAACTTTCAGTTTGGATCTTTTCTATTGAGTTTTACCATAGCATATTATGCTTGACTGCTTATGTATGCTATTGTTTGTTCATGATAGAGTTTCCGGAGTGTGAGGCTTGCTACTATGAATCGCTAGGGTTTTCAGATCGTCAGGAAGTCAAGTAAAACTTTGATCATACCCCTTATTACCTAGTTTTTATGCATTAGTTTCAACTCTCAAACATTTCATGAGTAGGATCTATTAACATGTGGGTATTGGGAAGTAGTTGAAGAGGTAGAACCTATTGCCCTTTTATATTCAAACCCCTAGGTGTTACTACGTTATGCTTATATTGCTATGCTATGCTCGTAGACGTGGATTGGTTGGAGAGATTCATGAAAATGTGAGAGTTATTATTAATTAATGGTTAACTTAAGGTGGCCACTTTAATATACATCTGGGTGGATTGGTTGGGGCACCCTGGAGCACCTAGTGGTTGTCCGGACACCTGGAGCAATCCAGTGTTGTCCTAGGATATCCCGGAGTACCCGTGTGATCATCCTATGGTTTGCCACTCAGGCTCAAAGGGATCATAAGATTGTTCATGCTAGAAACTTCTATGTGGAGCCACAAGCCATTATGGGCTCCAGCATAGTTGAGTAAGTTGTGGGAATCCTTTCCATGATGGGCTAGCAGATGTAGGGGATTGTAGGTGTACCGGCCTATCTATCGGTTAAGGGGACCTCTTCGGAAAGAATGTGTCTCGGTCATCCGTTTCCCAAACACCATGCAGTGCGAGAAATACAACGGAAGAGATCAAGTCTTGTGGGGAAAAGTGTGCAAACCTCTGTAGAGTGTACAGACTAATCATGGTTAGTCGTGTCCCCGGTTATGGACATCTTGAGTATTTGGTACTTGAATTATTGATTTGATCTCATCACTTTACTTAATTAATTTTGTTGGGTTTTAACTATTATTTTGGGATTGAGTTGGAGGAACCTTCTCAATGTTTTCAACAAACTTTGTAGTTAAATAAAATATATTCCTTTGTTGTAGGGAAAACTAGATTTATGCAAATGATAACCATAGAGCATCCACCAACCATAAATGCATGTAGTTATAATTGTTATTTGTTCATTGCTCTATAGTGTTATCTTGCCAGCATATTCCATGTGCTGACCTACACAGGCTGCAACCTATTATGTTGCAGAGTTTTCAAATGAAGAGTAAGGTGCGCTAGGTCGTTGTCATGCACTCAGTTTTGCCGTGGAGTTGGATGGACTCTACTACCTTCGAAGCTTCCGCTGTTATCTTATTTAGATGGCCTTCAGCCATATTATTGTAATAAGTTCTCTTTTGACACATTTGATGTAATAAGTGTGTGATTGAACTCTGTTATCAATCCTCGAGTATTGTGTGTGTCAGCTATACCGATCCAGGGATGACATTTAAACACAGAGACTTGACCGTCTGAGGTTGGGTCACTATATTTAATAGGTTCAGCTACTTTTACTTCAATGGGACGATGATATTTAAGCTACTTATCCTTAGGGAGATCAACATGAGTAGCAAATGATTCACAGAAAGAAGCTACTATCTCAGAGTCAAGTCCATATTTAGTGCTAAATTCACGAAAAGCATCCGTATCCATAAAAGATTTAACACAATCAAACTTAGGTGTTATACCTGACTCCTTACCTTTGTAGAGTTCCCAATCTTCTGAGTTGCATTTAATTCTTTACAATAAATCCTATCTGAATTCAATAGTGTTCATCATAAAAGAACCAATACAAGAAGTATCGAGCATGGAGCGATTATTGAGAGAAAGCCGAGCATAAAAATTTTGAATAATAATTTCTCCTGAGAGCTCATGATTGGGGCATGAATATAACATTGACTTAAGCCTCCACCAAGATTGAGCGACACTTTCTCCTTCGCGAGGCCAAATATTATATATATAATTACGATCACGATGAACCAGATGCATAGGATAAAGCTTCTAATGAAATTCCAATTTTAATCTCTTTTAGTTCCATGATTCAATATCATCACATAGCCTAAACCATGTCAATGCCTTCCCCTTCAAAGATAAAGGGAAGACCTTCTTCTTGATAACATCCTCGGTCATACCTGCAAGCTTAAATAATCCACAAACTTCATCCACATAGATTAGGTGCATGTCGGGATGTAATGTTCCATCTCCTGTAAAAGGGTTAGCTAGTAGTTTCTCTATCATACTCGAAGGAATTTCAAAGTAAACATTTTTAGTAGGTTCAGTACGTTGAGGAGCAACTCTTTGCTCTACTGGTCGGGGTGAAGATACCCCGAACAAGCCCCTCAAAGGATTGTTTTCCATAGTAACAAGTGACAGTAAATTTCAGCACACTATATAAATTTTTCCTTACCAAATTCCACCTACCAAAGGCGCTTCACTCCCCGGCAATGATGCCAGAAAAGAGTCCTGATGACCCACAAGTATAGGGGATCTATCGTAGCAAAGGTGGCCCAATTGTAGCAAAGGACAAGCCTGTACAAACTCTTATATAAAGGAAAGTGCTCCTGAGGACACATGGGAATTATCGTTAAGCTAGTTTTCATCATTGCTCATATGATTCGTGTTCGTTACTTTGATGATTTGATATGTGGGTGGACCGGTGCTTGGGTACTACCCTTTCTTAGACAAGCATCCCACTTATGATTAACCCCCCTCGCAAGCATCTGCAACTACGAAAGAAGAATTAAGGTAAACCTAATCATAGCATGAAACATATGGATCCAAATCAGCCCCTTACGAAGCAACGCATAAAGTAGGGTTTAAGCTTCTGTCACTCTAGCAACCCATCGTCTACTTATTACTCACCAATGCCTTCCCCTAGGCCCAAACAATGGTGA
This sequence comes from Triticum monococcum, assembly GCA_034509565.1. Classification (NCBI taxonomy): domain Eukaryota; kingdom Viridiplantae; phylum Streptophyta; class Magnoliopsida; order Poales; family Poaceae; genus Triticum; species Triticum monococcum. The sequence continues at coordinate 477,762,203 of CM067841.1, forward strand.
AGTGTCATGTAGTCGATGTTCACATAACACCACTAGAGGAAAGACAACATACATCTCATCAAAATATCGAATGAATACCAAATTCACATGACTACTTATAACAAAACTTCTCCCATGTCCTCAGGAACAAACATAACTACTCACAAATCATATTCATGTTCATAATCAGAGGGGTATTAATGTGCATAAAGGATCTGAACATATAATCTTGCACCGAATAAACCAACTAGCATCAACTACAAGGAGTAATCAACACTACTAGCAACCCACCGGTACCAATCTGAGGTTTTGAGACAAAGATCGAATACAAGAGATGAGCTAGGCTTTGAGAGGAGATGGTGTTGGTGAATATGTTGATGGAGATTGACCCCCTCCCGATGAGAGGATCGATGGTGACGATTTCCCCCTCCGAGAGGGATGTTTCCCCGGTAGAACAGCTCCGCCGAAGCCCTAAATTGGTTTTGCCGAGGTTCCGCCTCGAGACGGCGGCACTTTGTCCCCAAAGCTTCCTTGTGATTTTTTCTAGGGCAAAAGACACCTTATAACAGAATATGGGCATCGGGGGGCTTCCAGGTGACCCACGAGGCAGGGGGCGCACCCGAGGGGTAGGGCGCGCCCTCCACCCTCGTGGACAGTGGGTGGCCCCCCTTTGGTGCTTTCTTCGCCCAATATTTTTAATATTTTCCAAAACTGACTTTCGTGGAGTTTTAGGACTTTTGGAGTTGTGCAGAATAGGTCTCTAATATTTGCTCCTTTCCCAGCCCAAGATTCCAGCTGCCGGCATTCTCCCTCTTCATGTAAACCTTGTAAAATAAAAGAGAAAAGGCATAAGTATTGTGACATAATGTGTAATAACATCCCATAATGCAATAAATATCGATATAAAAGCATGATTCAAAATGGACGTATCAGGGGTTAGATTCTGGGACAATCTGGCAAAAGAACTGGGCCTCCATTACAATCATCGTGACATGTTATTTGTATGTAAGTTCTATTGGACAATTTCTTAGGAACAGTTATTGTGATTTATCCTAAGAAAATAAGCACATGTGAATATAAGCTCGAGGTAATAAGCCAACCAGTTCTTTTCATTGCCTTCCTTTCCAGCTTATCTTTGGTATGATCAGTGAAAAGTCTAGATTGCATTATATATTTTGTCATTTTGCTGCCCATATGAAAATTAATTTGACTTGCAAACATCACAAATTGAACCCAGTGCAGTAATTAATATGGTAGGAAAACAGACCATCAATATTTGTTCAAAATGCAAATACAAAGATACCATCTACTTGGCACAATGCACTTTGGTCAATGTTTTCCATAGAGATCCCATTGCCTAATTTAAACGAAGAACACATGACCCAAATTTAAATGAAGAACAATTATTTATCGAAATTCGATGGTCCAAGTGGCTGGTTATTATCATATAGCAGCACCACCTGAAAGCATCATATAGCAGCAGCAGCTCATAGCAACTCATCATACAGCAGCAGTAGCAACATTGTGCAATTCATGATATACTAGCAGCAGCTCATAGCAATTCATCATATAGCAGCAGCAGGAGCAGCTCATAGCAACTCATTATATAGCAGCAGGAGGAGCAGCTCATAGCAATTCATCATATAGCAGCAGCTCATAGCAATTCTTCATATAGCAGCAGCAGCTCATAGAAATTCTTCATATAGCAGCAGCAGCTCATAGCAATTCATCATATAGCAGCAACAGGAGCAGCTCATAGCAATTCATCATATAGCAGCAGCAAATGCAGCTTATAGCAATGCATCATATAGCAGCGGCAGAAGCAGCAAATGGCAATTTATCGTATAGTGGATCAGGATGAAAATTTGGCAAAAAATGAGAGGAGATCCTCACCTTCTTGGATGAGCTCATCCTTCAACAGCACCTCAAGGCCATGGCCTAGGAGGAGGGGAGGGGGAATGAGGTGCCTTCTGCCATAGTGTGGCATCGGCTGTACTTGTGCGGCCCTCGCCGGAGTAGTGCATTGGACGAACCACAGTGGAGTAGCTGCTGGTGACCATGAGAATGAGGGGCGGCGCCAGAGGGAGGATCAGCCAGGGAGATTTGGCCCTACCCGCCAGCCATGTAGTCTAGCTGGACAGAGCATCATTGAGGACTAGGCCAGATGGGACCAGTGGCGACGGCTCGCTGGAGGAACCCTAGCGCTGCAGGCAAGCAATGGAGGAAGAGGGAAAGGCGAGAGGATAGGCAAGTGGACAGGGCAATGAACACTTGCGTGTTTGTTTTTACTTGAGGGTCAGGTGTGACGCGGGCATGAGTAGTGGCATTTTGAGTGTAATATAGGCAGACAATAGAGTCATTTCACTATTCCCCTTGTCGGTGTCAAAACTGGCGGATCTCGGGTAGGGGGTCCCGAACTGTGCATCTAAGGCGGATGGTAACAAGAGGCAGGGGACACGATGTTTACCCAGGTTCGGGCCCTCTTGATGGAGGTAATACCCTACGTCATGCTTGATTTTTCTTGATAATATGAGTAGTACAAGAGTTGATCTACCACGAGATCAGAGAGGCTAAACCCTAGAAGCTAGCCTATGGTATGATTGTATGTTGTCCTACGGACTAAAACCCTCCGGTTTATATAGACACCGGAGGGGGCTAGGTTACACAAGGTCGGTTACAAAGGAGGAGATACACATATCCGTATTGCCTAGCTTGCCTTCCACGCCAAGTAGAGTCCCATCCGGACACGGGACGAAGTCTTCAATCTTGTACCTTCATAGTCCAACAGTCCGGCCAAAGGATATAGTCCGGCTGTCCAGAGACCCCCTAATCTAGGACTCCCTCAGTAGCCCCTGAACCAGGCTTCAATGACGATGAGTCCGGCGCGTAGTATTGTCTTCGGCATTACAAGGCGGGTTCCTCCTCTGAATACACCATGGAAGAGTTTTGAATACAAGGATAGTGTCCGGCCCTGCAAAATAAATTCCACGTACCACCGTAGAGAGGATATTTCCACAAATCTAATCTGCTGACACGTTTTAACAGCATGACATCATGCCATGTCCCGGTCATTATTCGAATCGTTTTTCCCAACCAGCTCCGCACATATCACGAGGCGGCTTTCTTGACACGTCTTGTCAAAGCAGAGATCGTGTTCCCCTTATCACGGGATTCTCATCAATACGGATGTGGGTAACGCAGCCGCGCCATCAATTGCGGCGCCTGGGGAATGAGCGGTTTTGCCAGGCAAGTGGAGAGACTCATCACCTCCTCCGCCCTTATAAAGGGACAAAGATTTACTTTCTTCCACCCATGCCTTCTTCTTCTCGCTTACCCATTCCCGCACACCCGAGCTCTAGCGCCCAAGCTCGCGTTCTCCTTCTCAAACCACTCCAAGCATGTCTGGAGCACGAGGCAAGTGGATGGTCTCCTCCGTCATGGAGGAGAACATCAAAAAGCTACGGGAAGCCGGATACCTATCTGCGGATATCGCGCACCGGCTGCCAAATGTGGGGCAGATCGTCCCTACGCCCGAACCCCACGAGAGGGTAGTTTTTCTCACCCACTTCATCCGCGGACTGGGATTTCCACTCCACCCGTTTGTCCGCGGGCTCAGGTTCTACTACGGGCTGGATTTTCATGATCTAGCCCCAACTTCATCCTCAACATATCGGCGTTTTATCGTCGTGTGCGAGGCCTTCTTTCGTATCAAGCCCCATTTTGGCATGTGGCTGAAGACTTTTAATTTCAAACCGAAGGTGGTGGTCGACCAGTAGGCGTAGTGCGGAGGAGCCATGGTGGGCAAGATGCCAAACGTCACCTGGCTCGAAGGCTCCTATGTGGAGACCATAAAGAGGTGGCAATCGGGGTGGTTCTACATCACCGAGCCACGCGGCACCAACTGGGTGGCGGCCCCCAAATTTCGATCTGGAATCCCCACGCGGCTTACCTCCTAGAAAGAGAAGGGCCTGTGATGGAGTCCTGGATTAGGGGATGTCCGGATGGCCGGACTATACCTTCAGCCGGACTCCTGGACTATGAAGATACAAGATTGAAGACTCCGTCCAGTGTCCGGAAGGGACTTTCCTTGGCGTGGAAGGCAAGCTTGGCGATACGGATATGTAGATCTCCTACCATTGTAACCGACTTTGTGTAACCCTAACCCTCTCCGGTGTCTATATAAACCGGAGGGGTTTAGTCCGTAGGACAACAAACACAACAACAATCATACCATAGGCTAGCTTCTAGGGTTTAGCCTCTCTGATCTCGTGGTAGATCTACTCTTGTACTACCCATATCATCAATATTAATCGAGCAGGACGTAGGGTTTTACCTCCATCGAGAGGGCCCGAACCTGGGTAAAACTTCGTGTCCCTTGCCTCCTGTTACCATCCGGCCTAGACGCATAGTTCGGGACCCCCTACCCGAGATCCGCCGGTTTTGACACCGGCATTGGTGCTTTCATTGAGAGTTCCTCTATGTCGTCGCCATCAGGAAGGATTCCTCGCCCCATCTTTAAAGACGGCACCGTTGCTAAGGGAGCTTTGGCTGTCGGCCAAACCCTCTGGCTAGGTGGTTTTCTTATGACCGCCTGTTCGGCTTCTGCACAGACGATGACTTCTCGAGCCATCGAAAACAATCTTCATGTCAGCCCGGAACTCGCCGAGCAGTTAGATCCAATGGAGCTCTCCTCCATAAACGAGCTCTTGGATTGCTTCGCCGCCCTGGGAGTCGCTACGGATTACGACCAGATTGGGCCTAAACCCGATCTGAGAGAGATTAACTCTCCCCAAGTCACCCATCACGTTGCCGTGGTAGAGGGACAGTGCGGCGACCCTTCATCTATCTTAAGGACTCGCTACGTCCGGATTCCCAATCCCTCCAAGCCGGATACCCGCGGAGGGGAGGATATCACTCAAGACCTGAACTTAGAGTCAAGCGACGGGCTGGATTCATTGGACAACATCCAGGAATCCAAATTTTCGAGTTCAGAAATTCCTCGGCCTCTGAGCCTCAGATGGATTGAGGCTTCAGATTTAATTCCACCCACCCACCCCAACATAAGCGATCTATCCAAAATCAGGCAAGAACCCAATGAAACAGTACATCATTACTGGGCCAAATTCCTCCTAGTTAAGAACAGGCTAAGGGACTGCCGCGAGGAAGACGCAATCTCAATCTTCTGCAATAATTGCACAGACAAGAGAATACTCAACACCATAAGTCGCCGTGATATTACATGCTTCGCTGACTTGGAATCCATTGTACGAAAGTACTGTGCGATGGAAAGCGCCTGGAAAACCGAAATAAAATTTTGGGACAATCCGGCCCTGAATACAAACCCAGTCCGAAATAAAAGGGTGCATCATCACCAGACACCCGGGTCAAGCACTAAAAAGCAAAAACCCTCTACAGGGCATGGAACCGTACTGGAAGGATGGCTTAATGGACCCTGTAAAATTCACAATACAGAGGATGCCACACCAACTCACATCCTTAGAGCATGTTGGATACTCCGGCAGGTGGCCAAAATTGGCGAAAATCTCCTAATTCTGGAGGCCACGGAAAGCCACCCCAGAGAAACCAATACGGTATTAACAGTCTTCAAGACTTTCGCATCTAATAATATGCGAAAAAGGACACTCCGCAGCCTTGCCGAAGTCTACCAAGTAGCAACAATAAACCCATGGAATGACAGGGCTATTACCTTTAACGACAGTGATGAACCTTAATTCCGAACAGCCCGAGCACCAGCCGCATTGGTCCTCAGTCCAATAGTGGACGGCTTTCGCCTTACCAAGGTACTCATGGACGGCGGCAGTGGATTGAACCTCATTTATGAGGAAACCCTTCAAAAAATGGAAATAGACTGGAACCGCATTGAGCGAAGCAGCACAACCTTTAGAGGAATAATCCCCAGCCAGGAAGCGCACTCTACAGGAAAAATCACACTAGATGTGGTGTTCGGCACGCAGGATAATTACAGGCCCGAAGAGATCACGTTCCATGTGGCTCCGTTCAGCAGCGGTTATCACGCTCTGCTAGGGAGAGAAGCATTTACAATCTTCCAAGCAATACCCCATTACGGGTACATGAAGCTCAAGATGCCCGGACCTAACGGGATCATCACTCTCGCTAGTGATCCGGACACAGCACTCCGCGCCGAAAACAAGACAGCCGCACTGGCCCTCGAGGCACTATCCGAAGCCCTAGCGGCAGAGGAACTGACTGTGCTGCGCTCTACGGTGAATAGGGACAATGTGGTACTCGACAAAAGATCCAAGTCCACCTCCTTTAAGCCGGCGGACGAAATAGTCAGATTCCAAGTCCATCCAATGGGCCCCAATAAAACAGCTTCCATCGGGGCACAGTTAAACCCTGATGTAGACGCCGCACTGCGAGAGTTCCTACATGAGAACTGGGACATTTTCGCCTGGCACCCTTCAGACATGCCAGGAATCCCACGCAGGCTGGCCGAGCACAGCTTAAATATCCAAACAGGATTCAAACCTGTCAAACAGGCTCTTCGGCGTTTTTCCGAACCTAAGAGACAGGCCATGGGAGAGGAGCTAGCAAAGCTATTGAAGGCCGGATTCATCAGAGATATAAAACATCCGGACTGGCTAGCAAACCTGGTAATGGTACCAAAGAAGGACAAATCCTGGCGCCTGTGTGTTGATTTTAAAGACCTTAACAAGGCTTGCCCAAAGGATCCCTTCCCCCTCCCCCGCATCGATCAAATTATCGACGCTACCGCAGGATACAATTCGTTGTGTTTCCTCGATGCATATTCCGGCTACCATCAAATCAAGATGGCAGAACCAAACCAAGCCGCAACGACATTTATCACACCATACGGCCCATTCTGCTTCAACACGATGCCCTTCGGGCTCAAAAACGCCGGCACAACATATCAGCGCATGATTCAGACATGTCTGGCAAGCCAGATCGGGAAAACAGTGGAGGCATATGTAGATGATGTGGTCGTCAAAACAAGACATGTTGAATCTCTAGTAGATGACTTGAGGCTCACAATTGATAACCTCTGAGCATACGACATCAAGCTCAACCCGGAAAAATGCGTTTTCGGCGTTCCAGCCGGAAAGCTCTTGGGCTTCATTGTATCCGGTAGACGAATTGAAGCAAATCCAGCCAAGATCCGAGATCTGTCGCAACTGGATATCCCAAAGGACCTCAAACAAATACAAAAGTTAACCGGATGCGTGGCGGCCCTAAGGCGCTTTATCCCCCGCTTGGGAGAAAAGGCCCTACACCTTTACCGCCTCCTTCGGTGCACCGAACACTTCAAATGGACGGATGCAGCCACAGACGGACTCAACGAAATAAAAGCCATACTGGCAACAAACCCATTCCTAGCCGTGCCAAACATTGGCGAACCAATGCTATTATACATTGCAGCAACACATTAGGTTGTAAGCGCAGTGCTTGTCGTCGAACGACAAGCGGACGGACACAAATTCCCCCTTCAATAGCCGGTCTATTATGTGTCCACTGTCCTCACTCCCTGCAAATCACGGTACCCACATTATCAAAAGATTGCGTACGCGGTATTCATGGCATCCCGGAAGCTACGGCACTACTTTCAAGAGTGTTCGATAACAGTAGCCTCGGAAGTACCACTTAACGATATTATAAACAACCGTGACGCAACGGGCCGGATTGCAAAATGGGCCATCGAGCCATCAAGTCGCAAGCCTTGGCCGACTTCATCGCAGAATGGACGGAGGCCGAACTCCCTAAAGAGTATGGCACATATTCAAATTGGATCATGCATTTCGACGGTTCCAAGATGTTGGCCGGACTGGGGGCTGGCGTTGTTTTGACGTCCCCCACAGGAGACATGGTTCAATACGTACTCCAGATTATGTATACGGACTCCAATAATGCAGCCGAATATGAGGCCCTTTTACATGGTCTCCGGATGGCAGTATCCATGGGCATTCAACGCCTAGAGGTGCGCGGGGACTCGAACCTCGCAATATCCCAAATAAATGGAGACTTCAATGCCAAGGATCCAAAAATGGCAGCTTACTGCAACGCCGTCCTAAAAATGTCAGCTCGGTTCGAGGGGCTTGAATTTCACCATATAGCCTGGGAAAATAATCAGGCGACAGATGTCCTGGCATGCATCGGCGCAAAACTCGATGTAGTACCCCCCAACATCTTCTTGGAAAGACTACTCAAGCCATCCGTAGTATGGGAAGGGGAGCCGAACAATAACAGCCCACACCCAACCGCACTGCCCGACACCGAACATTCTGACACAATCGGAGGCTCTGCCAATGAAATAACAACTTCAGCCCACGTAATAATGGCCGTCATCGCCCCGTGGAAAGAACCATTCCTTGCCTACCTTACTAGGCAGGAACTCCCCGAGGACCAAAATGAGGCACGCTGCATAGTGCGGCGATCCAAAGCCTATAGAGTCCACGAGGGAGAGCTTTATAAGAAAAGCACTACCGGAGTCCTTCAAAGGTGCATCTCCGAAGAGGAGGGGCGGAACCTCCTGGCTGAAATTCATGCCGGACTGGGCGTTCATCACGCTGCAGCTCGGTCCCTTGTAAGCAAGGCCTTCCATACAGGCTTTTATTGGCCGACGGCCCGGGCAGACGCTCAGGACTTAGTCCAACGATGCACCGGTTGCCAGCTCTTTGCAAACCAAAGCCATATGGCACCCACCGCCCTCCAAACTATCCCCATTACTTGGCCCTTCATGGTCTGGGGGCTTTGACATGGTTGGACCACTTAAAGGCGGAACCCACAAGCAAAAATACTTACTGGTCATGGTGGATAAGTTCACCAAATGGATAGAAGCCAGGCTGGTTAAGACGGCCGAATCCGGACCGGTGATAGACTTTATATCCGGGGTTGTACACCGTTACGGCGTCCCCCACAGCATCATCACTGATAACGGCACGAACTTCACGGTTGACGAGGTAAAACTCTGGTGCAAAAACATGGGCATCATGCTCGATTATGCTTCCGTCTATCACCCACAAACTAACGGCCAGGTCAACATGCAAATGGTCTTATCATGAGCGGCATCAAACCCAGATTAGTGCGGCCCCTCAAGGAATCTAACACGCACTGGGTAGAGGAGCTCGACTCCGTACTCTGGGAGCTGCGGACCACGCCGAATCACACCACCAGATACACACCATTCTTTATGGTGTACGGCGCTGAGGCAGTTTTTCCTTGCGACATAATTCATGACACACCTCGAGTGCGCATGTACGAAGAAAGAGAAGCCGAGCTCGATCGTCAGGATAGCTTGGACGCATTGGAGGAAGAGCGTGACGTGGCAAAAGCCCGTTCTGCATTCTATCAACAGCAGGCTCGAAGATACCAAAGCAGAGAAGTACGGGCCAAAAATTACAACATTGGTGAATTTGTTCTATGACTATCGGACAAGAAAAAGGACAAACTCAAGCCCAAGTGGGAAGGTCCCTTCATAATTGACCAAGTCCTGACTGGTGGAGCGTACTGCCTGCGGGATGCATCAGACAACCGACTCAAGCCGAACCCATGGAACGCAGCCCGTCTCCGAAGATTCTATGCCTAGTGCCGGACTCTGTGTTCGTCTCCTTCCTCTATCCATTTTTTATATATATTTTTTCTTACATTTCTCTTCTCTCTCTCTCTCTCTCTCTTATAGCCTTTAAAGGCTCATAAAGTGATGCGCTATCCGCGCTCATTAAACCTGGGGGCTTCTTTAAATAGAAGCTTATTCATACAGGCTTCATGCCCAACACATGTGTCACACTTCCGCATGTACCTTTTATTCACCATTATATGCATGGATATGACTTAAGTTTTGGCCAAGCTGGGTTGCCTGGCTCCTGTGCTTACCCCTACGTTCCCGATTGTTCGGCTAGGTGGTAAAGGGAGCACCTCTGCGATTGTTACTGCCTGGTCAGCCGGACGTGTACCTCAGACTGGGTGAAGCCAAAAGCTAGCGTTCTTAAGGGAATCTTTTTTTACTTTTATCTATACGCCCCCAGATGTTTTTCCTGCGTTTCTTTTCGCAGCATGGACATGCACCTTAGGGCATGCCTCCCAGGAAGATGTTTCTTACTAACCATATAATATAACATAACTAGTTGGGCACTTGTCTGTTCACGCACTAATGACCCTTACGCCTGGTCTCCATGCATTCCCCGGTTGCTATATAACCGCATGGGAATTCGGACACACTCCGGACCGTCAGGTCCCGAGGCTGAAGCGAAAAGATCGGCCATGACAAATGATCTACAATCCGGCTAGCAGGCATTATAAATGTCAATTAAATTACATAGTCATTTTGACTGATTGTATTCCTCTTCAATACCATCTAACAGGCTGTCTAATTTACAGTCCTGCTGGGAATACTTTGCGGCCAACTCTACTTGGCCGTATACTAAGCTTACAGGGATCTCCTTCCCATCGGGCCCTACAGGACCGACCTCGGCCATGTGGTTGGCGTCAGCCTTTGCGTACCGCGTCTTCACCACAGCCCAGGCCTCCCTTGCACCTTGACGGCAAGTCGATATCTTCCATAATCGGAACCGCCGCCGTGCTCCCTTTAGCTTCTCCGCAAGCTCTCCAAGACCTTCGGGCATGGAGACGGATGGCCACAGGGCCTGGGCGATGCCTTGCATCGCCTGCCGAACTCGGTCGAGAAGTTGCGAGAGCTCGGGAAGAAGTTCACCCGTAGAACCGGGCATCTCCTCTGCAGGACGACCTGTTAGCACACCTACAGACATTGCTCTGTTAGTCGACTTCCCCGCCGAACTTTCTTTCAAAGGTTCGTTCAAGCACTTACTAAATATGCCGCGCCGAAGCCGCTGATTCTCCTTCACGGAGTCTGACAGCTGGGCACGACCATCTTTCAGCTCAACACCCAGCTTGGTGTTGGCATCTTGGAGAATGTTCTTCTCCCGCCTCACCTTTGTCAGCACCTTCTCACCAGCCTTTAGCTGGTGTAGGAGGTGTTGCCTTTCCGGATTCAATCCGGCGCCATCTGCAATTTAATTTGTCAGATGCGCACCCATGCCGTGCTTCGCAAAATACTTATCTTTCAAAGTGTATATTACCAGAGGGGGTCTCCTTGGGCTCCCCTGCCGCGGCTAGTGCGGCCTCAAGTTGGGCTTTGCACTCTTCCAGCTCCTTGGACAGTAGGGAATTCTTTTCGGTAAGAACCTGCATAACAAATGATCCTTAAATCAGTTATTCTAACTGTTTCAAGTCTCGGGGGCTACTGGTATATATATATATATATATATATATATATATATATATAATTACCAAAATTTTCTTACCCGTATGTATTTTACATATTGCTCCGTGGCTCTGGCTAGACCATTTTGAGCGGCACGGAGGTACGCATCTCCCGACTTGAAGGCATCCAACGCCTCTTGGGAGATATAAGCGTCGCGAAGAATTTTCAGGTGACGCCTGTGGTTCATGGCACTCTCCACCTCAGAGTTGGTGGCAGACAACCTGTCCACATCCTCCATCGGAGGAGCATCCGGTGCGCGCCTTGTGTTCGGCTCCGCTTCTGGACCAGGCTTTGGAGCCTGGCTGGTGGAGCCGCAATTGGCGGTCTCTCCGAATATACTTCGGCGAGGTCTCTTTGTCCTAAAGAGAGCACAAGTGTTAATATGCCTCAAAGGTATAGCACCTGGGATAAGGGGGCGCGTCATACCTTTGCGCTGGTGCCTCGGACCGGACTGCACCTCTTTTCTGCCCACGGGGCCCTGCGGCCCCTCGTTGGCTTGTCGCCGCAGGTTCGGCCTCCCGTTTCTGGGAGGCCGGGATTAGCCCTGGGTAATCAACCGTAATGGCCACCAAGGCGTTGTCCTTGCTCAATTGATGGAACACTCCATCAATCAGCTCCACAGATAAGTCTGAATCCTCTTGAGAGGCCGGGTCGAGGCACCGTCCTGGGTCCTCGGGTTGTGGAGGAGGGCTTCTTATTTCTTTAACAGCCTGGCGTAGTTCCTGCGTGGAAATCACTAGATTGAATATTTAAAAATGGGGATATAAAACGGATGGGCAAGATGTGACCACTCACCTAGCTTGGAGGATTGTACATGGAAAATCCACCCTTTGGGTCGACGCGGAGAAAATCCTCCTCTTCTCCCTTGTACAAAGCGGACAAGGTCTTTATTAGAGCCGCAGCCGAATCCGGCCCCTTACTGCCGTAGCGGGTGGTGTTGTCCTCCCCGTTGAAGTCCCACATGGGGTGGCCTCTATACTGTAGCGGCTGCACCCCTCGCATGATGCATGCAGCCATGTCCCCGATCATGGTCAGTCCGGAATGAGCTAACAATCTTATCCGGCCCATTAGGTAAATAACGTCCATGTCACTTTCCCTCTGAGGGCTCCGTGGACGCCAGCTTAGGCGTTTCTTTAAGGGAGCACTATCAAATTCAGGGAGGCCGATCTGGACAGGATCCGGCAGCGGGGCGTCTTCTATATAAAACCATTCCAAGGGCCAGTCTTCGGACGCCTTCTTTGGGGTTCCGGACAGATATCCGGTCCCGGCGATGCGCCACACTTCGGCTCCGCCCACTTGATACATTGACCCCTTCTTGGAACGGGCCACGAGGCAGAATAGCTCTTTTCACAGCCCGAAATGAGCTTCAACACCCAAGAATAGCTCGCAGAGGGCTACAAAGCCCGCGATATGCAATACGGAGGCAGACGTGAGATTATGTAGCTGGAGGCCGTAGAACTCCAGCAGCCCCCGGAGAAATGGATGGATTGGAAATCTGAGCCCCCTTATTAAATAAGGGACGAGGCACACCCGCTCTCCTTTGGAGGGATTAGGGGCACTCTCTGCTTGCTCTCCTTCGTTATAGACGGCAAGACCGGCTCGAACCGGGACCATATAGGCCGGGGGGAGAAATCCCTTGGTCTGGAGCGTCACTAGCTCGCTATGCGGGATGGAGCATCTCTCCCAGTATCCAGGCTGAGGGCTGGAAGGGCAAGAGGAGGAGTCGCGACGGCTGGCCATGGTGGAATGGACCTTTGTCGGATGCGCTCTGCTGAACACTCGCGAAGGGGGGAAGATGTGGTTTTGATCTAAATCCTCGTCCCCTTAAGTAGGGCAGCTCATTTACGTGGCTAGGGTTGTGAATGTAAAAACACTCAGACTTTTCATATTCGTTTGACACGTGGGAAGCGGCCATTATTGGGCGTAGAAGTAAAGGAGCACAACATCTACAAGAAACCGGACTTTATTCAACAGGTACACTAAATCTGGAGGAGAACCCGCCTTGCAATGCTGAAGACAATCTATGCACCAGACTCATCATCATTGAAGCCTAGTTCGAGGGCTACTGAGGGAGTCCTGGATAAGGGGGTGCCCGGATGGCCGGACTATACCTTCAGCCGGACTCCTGGACTATGAAGATACAAGATTGAAGACTCCGTCCCGTGTCCGGAAGGGACTTTCCTTGGCGTGAAAGGCAAGCTTGGCGATACGGATATGTAGATCTCCTACCATTGTAACCGACGTTGTGTAACCCTAACCCTCTCTAGTGTTTATACAAACCGGAGGGGTTTAGTCCGTAGGACAACATACACAACAACAATCATACCATAGGCTAGCTTCTCGTGGTAGATCTACTCTTGTACTACCCATATCATCAATATTAATCGAGCAGGACGTAGGATTTTACCTCCATCGAGAGGGCCCGAACCTGGGTAAAACTTCGTGTCCCTTGCCTCCTGTTACCATCTGGCCTAGACACACAGTTCGGGACCCCCTACCCGAGATCCGCCAGTTTTGACAACGACAACCTGTCTTGGGGGTTCTTCGGTAGAGCTAACCGGACTCCAGACCTGTATCCAGAACATGATGAACAAGAAAATTAAACTTGTCAACGTGGTCCAGGTTATGCTCGTCCGCCAGATCCTTCCGTGCCAACGACGGGCATTCAATTTGTGGGAGTTCGACTCGGCCAAGCACCAGATGCTGCGAGAGCTCTATGACATGATGCACAAGGACGTCTGGAGGGTGTTGTTCAAGAGCGCCGAGATCCCTCCCCCTCTCACTGAAGACTGCGGACTCAGCACAAAGCGCCATGCTAGTCCGGTAAGCATTTATATTTCTTGGGGGTATTCATTTGCCCAGGTTTAGTTAAGTGTAGGATCTAAGCTCCCATGTCACTAACAGGACTGCTTGAAGATGGTGGAGCAGCTCGACAGCCCAGCCTCGCTGCCCGAAGATCCTGCAGACGCTCTTCTAACGAAAATGCTGACTCCGGCACCTTACGAGGTGCCGGCACAAAAGACCAAGAAGAAGACCGCGGGGACCCGAAAGGGTCTCCGGCATACAGTCGTATCGGAGTCATCGGACGATGACTCCGATGCACACTCCTCCCATGGAAACAAGGAGGAGGAGAAAAGTTCTCCCCCCAAGCAGGGGGAGACAAGAAAAGGAAGGCCGACCCAACTGGGGAGGCCGAAGGGTCCAAGAAGGGAAGGACCCTCCTTCCGGACCATGCCACGACGGCCGCCGATAGCGACGACGAGTGGCTGCCCAGGGACAAGCCCCTAGCAAAGTCGTAATTGTCCGGACACCATAGTACTTCATGATATGTTTTATTGTACTACCTTTCCTCATGCCGAACATGATTATGCAGTCTGTCCCGAGCTCGTCTCGATGTACCTTCGTCGAGTGGCTCGTTAGGCTCGTCGGATATGAACAGTTGTTCTCTTCCGACTGCTTCCACCCCTCGCCCTACGGACAACACCGAGGTGTTTTCCAAACAGGCACCAAGCCAAGGGGAGGTGGTCCTGGGGGCGCCTTGCAGCGACTTCCCAGACCCTAGGTACCAAGGGAGCAAGGCTCCTATGGGCTTTGAGTTCGGGCCCCAGCCGGACACTGCGCCGGAACCCTCGATGATTCCAGACTCCAGCAAGCGGTCCCCCATCATGTGGGGCCAACCATCCGTGCCGGTGTCCTTTGTCCAACCGAAGGCACCAGACAACCTGCTGGAAGCGATTCGCAGCGCTTCCATTGAAGAAGAGCACCGCACTATCATGTATGCGGTGGTCGAGAAGGTTCAGTCCGCCAAAAACGGACTAATCGAAGCTTGCGCCAGCCTACTAATAGGCTTTGAGGTAAGCAATCAAAATATAATAAAATATTACCACATAGATAGTAGCCCCTGATGCTCTGTTCGGCGTTCGCGAAGAAAAGCCGAATAGAGGATCAAATGATAACCCAGGAGTCTAATTAGAGTATGTATATGTGTATGTGCAGGCTTCCCTGCTGGCCGCTGCCGCACGTATTGCGGAGGTCTCTGCGCTGAAGCAGGACTTGAAGCGGTCCGAGGATGAGCTCAGCCTGACCAAGAGGCAGCTGAAATAGAGCAAAGGTAAGAAATACCCCTGTCTATATAGTTAAAGAGAAGTTTGGGTATAAAGTAATAGGATCATCATGTATTTGTCAGGGGCCACGACCGAGGTGGCGACCCTGAGGAAGGCGTTGTCCGAGGCCGAAGACAAAGCGGCCAAAGAACTCATTGAATGGGGGAAACAAGAAGCCCGAGTAGGCCAGGTGCAGCAAGAGCTCGAGGCTCTTGCCAAAAAGCATGAGTCCTTCGAGCTGGACTCTAAAACGCGAGAGTCTGAGCTCACGCAGGCGCTTGAAAGCGCCCGGAGCGCCAAGGCCGAAGCCCACAAGGCCCTCCAGGAGATTGATGCGGCGAAGAAGATAGCAGCGGGTAAGGCATTAAATATGCAAAGCAAGCATGTGAAGGAGAATTTCCTTTTTCTTACGCGAGTTCGAAGCTCAACGGAGAAGTTGTTCTGGTCTCAGTATACTAGGACCGAACACCCCGTGGCCTTGAGCGACCAGCTGAAGCAGTTGGTCGAACTTCACAAGGCGGCTAAATAGGCCATGAGGGGCCTTATAGTCCGGATGTGGCCTGGCAAGCCCTTGTCCGGCTGCTACTTCGGTCTGGTGAGACGGCTGGTGGAAGCCTGCCCACGGCTTGAGGTCATCAAGCGGTTTGTCTACATCAAAGGTGCACACAGGGCTTTTGCCCGGGCGAAGGTGCACTGGGTGAAGCTGGACGCCGTGAAGCTTCTGAAGGAGGGGCCGCCGGAGGGCATGGAGCATCGCCGCCCCGAGAAATATTATGAGGGCCTCCTAGAGGGTTCCCGCCAAGTGGCAAATGAGTGTGCCAAGGATGTAATTTTTGAATGAACATGCTCATGTGATCCTGTAATATTAAACGAGTTCATTTGCGCCATGCGACGTTTTCTTAATTTAAAATATTACCTTCTGTGCGGCCGTTTATAAAATCTGAGAGTTGGACAGTCGTCGGCTTCTGCCCCCATGTAGCTAGTACCGGGGTGTTCGGGATAAACCTGAACACTCTTTACCCCAATTTTGGGTCCTCCAAGGGAGGTGTTCAGCACAACAAACCAGGCAATCGGACTATAATGCTTTATCACTCTCACTTAGCCATAGAAGTCTATGATTTTAAATTTTGGCAAAGCCCCTGGTATTCGGAGGGCCGAGTTTGGGGTGCTATACACGCCTAAGCTGGACAAGGCCGCCTCCTCGCCCAAAGTGGAAAAAGTCTTTAAGTACTTGATACCTCTCGAACAGCGACTAGTCTCTCGCCTTATCATGACAGTCAGTTTTTGGCTTTCTCTACTGAGGTGCTCGTCCGGAAGAACCGGGACACAATCGCAGTAGTTCTCCCACCGCTACATTAGCCGATATAGCAGAATGTAAGGTACCAAAGCATGGGAGCCGGGCAACCCAACATTTGACCAAAGACATGATTCGGAGCTGATGCATATAATGCTATAAGTTCGGGGTGCCACACTGTTGAAAGTGTTCGGACTTCTTGCGCCGTATTACAAGGTAAACAAGAGCCCCTGGCATACTAACCGCACCCGAGCGTGCAGGTGCGAAATATCGTAAAAGGACACATAAAAGAGAAAAACTTAAATAATGTAATGACAGATTAATAATATGCATTGTTATTTGAATAATACGTCAAAGCGTACTGGTACAAGTAGTGCAATAAGCATAAAGTAGGACAATTCGAAATTTCCTATCCCAAGGCAAGCTATGCATAAATAGTGAAAAGCGGGTATATCAAGGATTACTAGAGACCACCTAGCGGTTCCCGTGTTCATCTCAGCTTCTTGCCGCCTTGGTTGTTGCTTCCGGAGTGTGTCCGGCAATCAGACTGCCGGAAAGGGCTACCGAAGAGTTAGGCCCTAAAAGAGAGAAGGAATGTAAAAGGTATACAACCCCTGGCGTGGTTAAGCCACAATGCGGGGCGTGTCCTGATTGTGCCCCCGCTTATGTCCATGGTATTTTCAATGCGTAGTTATGTACGTGCGGCACGAATTCCTTCGCTGCACTGGGACTTGGACGGGGGCCGGATTGCTAGGCGAGCATTGATCGCGCTAGGCGGTCCTGTTACAGATTGTTCCGGACTCGCTTGAAGGTGACCGGGGGCTGTAACACCAAATGAGTGGTTTGCCTGAACAGGCTACTTTGTGCCTCTACTACAAGGGCCGCATTGTGCTCTTCTGTACGAAGCGAGCGTTCTGTGTTTCCATTTACTGTAATGAACCCGTGGGGTCCTGGCATCTTGAGCTTGAGGTATGCGTAACACGGCACTGCGTTGAATTTTGCAAATGTTGTCCGTCCGAGCAATGCATGATAGCCACTGCGAAATGGGATGATGTCGAAGATTAACTCTTTGCTTCCGAAGATATCCGGTGATCCGAAGACCACTTCCGAAGATTAACTCTTTGAGCCTGTGCAATGGGCCTCTACACCTGGGATGACGCCTTTAAAGGTGGTTTTGCTGGGTTTGATCCTCGAGGGATTGATACCCATTTTTCACACTGTATCCTGATAAAGCAGGTTCAGGTTGTTTCCGCCGTCCCTAAGGACTCGAGTGAGGTGAAATCTGTCAATGATGGGGTCTAGGACCAGTGCGGCGGATCCGCCATGACGGATGCTAGTGGGGTGGTCCCTGCGATCGAAGGTGATCGGATAAGCGGACCATGGATTGAACTTCGGGGCGACGGGCTCCATCGCGTAGACGTCCCTTGTTGCACGCTTCCGGTCCCTCTTGGGAATGTGGGTTGCGTATATCATGTTCACTGTCTTTACTTGTGGGGGAAACCCCTTCTGTCCTCCTTGGTTCGGCGGACGGGGCTCCTCCTTGTCATTGCTATGTAGCCTCTTGTCCTTGTTTTCGGCATTTAACTTGCCGGCCTGCTTGAACACCCAGCATCCTCTGTTGGTGTGATTAGCTGGCTTGTCGGGGGTGCCGTGGATTTGACACGAGTGATCCAGTATGCGATCCAGACTGGATGGAGCCGAAGTATTTCTTTTAAATGGCTTTTTCCGCTGACCGGATCTAGAGCCTCTGAATCTGGCATTTACTGCCGTATCTTCGGTGTTATCACCGTTATTGCGGCGCTTTGGTCTGTTACGATGTTGCCTACCGTTAACATCTTTGCTATCCGAGGTATCCGGATTCCTTGATGTGTTGTTGCTGCGAGCCAGCCAGCTATCCTCGCCCGCGCAAAAGCGGGTCATGAGTGTTGTGAGGGCTGCCATAGATTTTGGCTTCTCCTGGACGAGGTGGCGTGCGAGCCACTCATCGCAGATGTTATGCTTGAATGCCGCTAGGGCCTCTGCATCCGGACAGTCTACAATTTGGTTTTTCTTTGTCAGGAACTAAGTCCAGAATTGTCTGGCCGATTCCCCTGGCTGCTGGGTTATGTGGCTCAAGTCATCCGCATCCAGTGGCCGCACATAAGTGCCCTGGAAGTTGTCAAGAAATGCGTCTTCCAGATCTTCCCAACTGCCGATGGAATCTGCTGGCAACCTATTGAGCCAATGTCGAGCTGGTCCTTTGAGTTTGAGTGGGAGGTACTTTATGGCATGTAGATCATCACCGCGGGCCATGTGGATGTGAAGGAGGAAATCGTCAATCCATACAGCGGGATCTGTTGTGCCATCGTATGATTCGATATTTACGGGTTTGAAACCCTCCGGGAATTCATGATTCATAACTTCATCAGTGAAGCATAGGGGGTGTGCGGCACCTCTGTGCCGGGCTATATCCCGACGTAGTTCGTATGAGTCTTGTCTGCTATATTCGGCCCGGCCGGATTTACTCTTGGTGTATCCGATGCGACGATCATCGTCCCGTGTGGGTGAACGTGCCCATGTCCCGTATATTGACCTTGTGATTTTTGCCTTATTGTCCAATATGTCATGCAGGTCCTCTGTGTTGCCCCGGGCCGTAGTATTTTTGACTGAGTGGCGACGGGGTGCGGGCTGAACTTTAGGCTGAAACGCCTTACTGTCTCGGCCGTGTAGTGGCCGATCAGCCGCATTGTACACTAGTGAATGAGGTTTCAATGCTTCCTCCTCGAGGTGAGGTAGCAACCTGCGTTTTGGGTAACTCTTGGATGAGCGCTCGGGTTCATGCTCCTCGGCCGCAAGGACTTCGGTCCACCTGTCTGCTAGCAAGTCTTGATCAGCTTGAAGCTGTTGCTGCTTTTTCTTCAGGCTATTTGTCATAGCCATAAGCCGGCGCTTGAAGCGCTCTTGCTCGACGGGGTCCTCAGGCACGATAAACTCGTCGTCGCCGAGGCTCGCCTCGTCTTCGGAGAGAGGCATGTAATTGTCCTCCTCCGGTTCTCCATTTGCTGCCCGCTCTGGAGGGCTAGCTTATTCGTCCTCCGGCTCTACATCATGCGGGAGGAGATTGTTGTTGTCTTCGGCACTATCCGGAGTGTTATTATCGCCTGTGCCGGTATCATTGCCCCTGCTGTGGCAGGACTTAGAGTGGCGCCGCTGACGTCGGCGCTTGGGTTGCTTCTTGGAGGGGTCATCCTCCGCTTTCTCATCGCCATTGGCTTCTTTGGGGGTGTCCACCATGTATATATCATATGAGGAGGTGGCGGCCCAGTGCCCCGAGGGCGGTGGATCCTGTTCGTCTCCGGCTTCATTGTCCATACCGTCGAAGTCTTCGGAGTCGAAGTCGAGCATGTCGATTAAGACGTCGACAGTGGCTACTAAGTGGGTGGTGGGTGGGCGGCGAATTTCTTCGTCGCCCGCATCCCATTCTAGCCGAACATAGTTCGGCCAAGGTTCTCGTGACAGGGAGAGAGACCTTAATGAGTTTAGCACATCTCTGAAGGGCGAGTGCTGGAAGATATCCGCGGAGGTGAACTCCATGATCGGCGCCCAGTCAGATTCGACGGGCACGGATGTGAGCGGCTCGGAGTCCGTGGCCGGAGATGAATCCAGTGGTTCGGCGACACAGCTCTCGTAAGGGGTGAAGTCAGTATCCGGTTCTATCGCCCCTGAGAGTGCAGCCTCCATGGCGAGATCCATCCCTCCGCTCTCGGATGGCGCGACTTGCGCCGGATTAAAGGAGGGAGTAGCTGTGGATGCGATCTCCCGAACATTGTCTGACAGCAGAGTTACATCATGCTCGCCGCGACTGCACGGCTCGTCCAGCATGGGCTCGAATCCGTCGAAGATCAAGTCTCCGCGGATATCGGCCGTGTAGTTCAAGTTTCCAAATCTGACCTGATGGCCAGGGGCATAGCTCTCAATCTGCTCCAGATGGCCAGGCGAATTGGCCCGCAGTGCAAAGCCGCCGAATATGAAGATCTGTCTGGGACGAAAGCCTCACCCTGGACCGCATCACCAGCGATGATCGAAGGAGCCATCAAGCCTTATGATGAAGACATAGAGGAACTCTCAATGAAAGCACCAATGTCGGTGTCAAAACCGGCGGATCTCGGGTAGGGGGTCCCGAACTGTGCATCTAAGGCGAATGGTAACAGGAGGTAGGGGACACGATGTTTACCCAGGTTCGGGCCCTCTTGATGGAGGTAATATCCTGCGTCCTGCTTGATTGTTCTTGATAATATGATTAGTACAAGAGTTGATCTACCACGAGATCAGAGAGGCTAAACCCTAGAAGCTAGCCTATGATATGATTGTATGTTGCCCTACGGTCTAAAACCCTCCAGTTTATATAGACACCGGAGGGGGCTAGGGTTACACAAGGTCGGTTACAAAGGAGGAGATACACATATCTGTATTGCCTAGCTTGCCTTCCACACCAAGTAGAGTCCCATCCGGACACGGGACGAAGTCTTCAATCTTCTATCTTCATAGTCCAACAGTCCGGCTAAAGGATATAGTCCGGCTGTCCGGAGACCCCCTAATCCAGGACTCCCTCACCCCTTCCCTTCAATTTTTAGTGAGCTTCAACCTGAAACACCCCCCTCCAAAGCAAAATAAGTAAAGCCCAAGCCCATAACTCAAAAATGACTTCTTTACATCTTTTATGGCTTATTTTGACAATAAGCTCTGAAAAGGTGGAATAGAATAGGCCCTTAACCTGCAATTCAATAAGCTCTGAAAAGGCGGAATAGAACATATAATCTTCTACCAAATAAACCACATAGTAATCAACTACAAGATGTAATCAACACTACTAGTAACCCACACATACCAATCTAAGGTTCCGGTACAAAGAGGTGAACTAGGGTTTGAGAGGAGATGGTGTTGTTGAAGATGTTGATGGAGATTGCCCTCCCAAAGATGGGAGAGCTGTTGGTGATGACGATGACGAGATTTCCCCCTCCGGGAGGGAAGTTCCCCCGGCGGAATTGCTCCGGTGGAGGGAAAAAGTGCTCCTACCCAAGTTCCACCGAGACGGCGGCGCTTCGTCCTGAAATCCCCCCTAATTTTTTTATATGTCAAAATGACCTATATACCAGAAGATGGCATCGGAGGTGGGTCGAGGAGAGCACAACCCACCAGGGCGCGCTTGGGCTCCCTAGCGCACCCAGGTGGCTTGTGCACACCTAGTGGGCCCCCTCTGGTACTTATTTGCTACATTATTTTATATATATTACAAAACAATTATTCATAAATTTTTAGCTCATTTGGAGATGTGCAGAATAGGTAACTCTGACGTAGCTTTTTCAGGTCCAGAATTCTAGCTGCCAGTATTCTTCCTCTTTGTGTAAACCTGGCATATTACGAGAGAAAAGCATTAGAATTACTCCAAAATGCACTATTATGCATAAAAACACTGTAAATAACAGTAGGAAAACATGATGCAAAATGGGCATATCAACACCACAACAGAACACAGAAATAGCAACCAGGCCCTTGAGGAACCGATCAATATCTCCATCCATCGCGGGTTGCCGGCTCACTGTCGCCTCCGCTACTGCCGCTCCCTGAGCTAGCATGGCATTGAAATCTGCATCCGGATTCATACACGTACGGGAAGTCTTCGGCCTCAGCCTGAGAGGGCCAACACGCCGGCGATATGGTTCAGCCTTTGCTTCACCACGTCATCGATGATACATCTCTGTCATCCACACAAAGTTCCTATACATGGAGCTAAATCCACCGGAGGCAACCACCAGCACCTCACCACTCAACCTCTCGTACTCCGATGGCAAGGAGAATAGCCATTTTGCCATCACAAAGTTGGAGACGAGGAACACAAAATCACCAACAGTCGGTTGTCGCCTCCGCATCAATGACCACACCCAAAGAAGCCATCGCCCATCGAATCGTCGAATGCGGGAGCAAGCAACGCCAGAAGCTCGTCGGCTCAGCCACACATGGCCTTGCCGAGATGGTGAACAAGTTTCGTCCGTGTTATTCCTCTTCACCGCTGCCACCACCACCCTCTTTTTTTCTTGAATACGCACGAGTGTGTGTACTTTACTATAAAGAAGGAATGGGGTAAAGAGCACCTCCACATCGGTGTTTACATTATTACATGCACACGACACCACTAGTACTTCTACCTCAAAACTATACTAACTCCTCGCACTAACCCATGTTTCCACCTCGTGAAAGATCATGTCTTTGTCTCCTTTAATCAATCCCGCTTGCTTCCACGCTCTTCCTTCCTTGCACATCCAAAGAATAACATAGTTCTTGGATGGCAAAGCTCCATCAAAGATAATAGTGTTACGATGCTTCCATATCTCCCACATAACTAGGATGAAAACTGTCGCCCGATCTATGCTCTGTTTTGTTGTACTTCCCTTGTCCCTGCACCAGTCTTCAATTCTGTTGCCAGCCACCGGCATCCACTGCAGCTTTCCCAAAGAATGAAGGACCGCCATCCATATCTCCTTTGCAAACACACACTGTAACCTAATGTGGTCAATGGTCTATTCCTCTTGATCGCATAGAGGGCAGCTGTCTTGATGGTCAAGTCCTCGCCTAGCTAGTCGGTCAGAGGTCCAACACCGGTTGTGTGCTGCAAGCCAGATGAAGAAATGACATTGCAAAGGCGCCTTGGCTTTCCAGGTGAACTCCGCCATTGACGCCACCTCTCGTCCCCAAAACATTGCCTCATACGTTGATTTTGCAGAGTATTCACCATTCCTCTCCCATGTCCAAGCGACGGGGTCCTGCTTGTCCTGCATTAGCTCCACATCCACCATCCTTGTCCATAGCTTAATGTATTCACCTAACTCATCTGATGACACCTCCGGTCCAAGGTCCCTAGCCCATGAATGGCCATGCATGACCTGCGCAACAGTGCGACTTGATCGGGTCCAACTCCTTACCCGGGTATATACCAACGGTGCAATGTCCTTGATTCTATCTCCATCTAGCCATTTTTCCTCCCAAAACAACATGTTATTACCATTGCCTACTGCAGATCGGATGGCTGCATTACAAATCTAAGAAGTGGCCACCGGGACGTTGATCTTAAATTTGGCCCAGGGCCTGGTGTCGTCTGCTTTCTGTAGCCAGGTCCATCGGGCTTGCAGCGCAATGTTCATCCATTTGAGATTTGGAATCCCCAGCCCACCAGCACACATAGACGTGCACACCTTATACCATGCGACTACACAGTGCCCTCCATTTGCCTGAGCCTCGGCACACCATAGGAATCCATGATAGATTTTGTTCATTGCCTTAATGGTTTTTTGCAGCAAATCAATTGCAAGCATAATGTGTGCCGGGATCACACATAATACTGACTTAATCAGAAGTAACCGCCCACTTTTCGGCATCTTTGTTGCCTTCCATTTGGGTAGAGCTCCAGCAAGTTGGTCCACCAGCCCGGGGAGATGGGTCGCTGACTACTTCCGAATGGTGAGTGGTAGCCCCAAATACTTGCAAGGAAAAGCGGCAGCCTTGCATCCAATTATCCTCTCCACCGTATCCATGATTCCGGTCATGTAGCAGATCGGGTAGGCTGCACTCTTTGCTAGATTGACATGCATACCTGAAGCTTCTCCAAAGGTATGTAAAAGAGCGATGCATGCTTGAAGATCTCTTTCATTCGGTTTCACATAGACCATGACCTCATCCGCATACATGGACATCGGTGTTTCATTCCTGTGTTCGCTAGCGGTGCCAGAAGCCTCCTCTCCGTTTCCAACTCGAACATGCGTTAAAGTTGCTCCATAACCATGATAAAAAGCATAGGGGAGATAGGATCCCCTTATCTTAATCTGATGCAATTCAGAATAGGCCTTCTAGGTGTTCCCTTTACCATGATTCTAGTTGATGAAGTCGCCAGGATCCCACATATCCATTCTCTCCACCGATGACCAAATTCGAGTACTTGGAGAACCTCCGAAAGAAATGGCCACTTCACCGAGTCAAAAGCCTTTTGAGATATCTAATTTTATCATCACCTGTCAGGACCCCGATTCTAAGCCACATCGATCTAGCCGGTAACACCTCATATCACTTTGCGGCCTCACGCACGGTATCCCACGGGTGTCGCCTTACCATGGCCCGGGACCGTTTGCGCCTTTTGGCTCGCGTATATGACAATGTCGCTAGCATCCATATGACCGAGAACCCGGGCCGACATGGCTAGTCGTGAACCCAAAGCGGCACAGACCTATGGAGACAGGCATACATGAATCACATCGAACATGTCGGTCATCAACGAGTGATTCCGGGCTGTAGCACTGGGCTAACAGGACTCCGGGGATCCCGGGCTGTAGCAGGCTAGACAGGACTCCGGAGATCACCGCGTGACATTTCCCCGAAGGGACAGACATAGGGACGAAGTGAAACACATGCCGGCCAGTCAAGTGTCCTGAACAGTAGTGTTGGGCTAGCAGGACTCCGGTGAACCGGGCTGTAGCGGACTACTATGGCTCGAGGAGCACTAGACTACATTTCCCCATAAGAAAGGCTGCGAAGGGCAAACAACTAGATTGTCGGATCCCACTCATACCAAGCATTTCAAACATACATACAATATGCTCGATATGGGTACATACAACATGGCATCACAACAAAACTCTACAACTCAAGTACTTTATTTAAAGGCTCCAGGGAGCCATACATAACATATCCATACAGGTAGGGGTCACATGACCCGACACTCAAGTCATACAGTCATACAAGCACATGCGGAAGCAACTAGTCTGAGTACAGACTCTAAAAGGAAAGAAGGCTTCTCGAAGCCTGTCTATCTACCTAGGGCCCTCCATGGCCTGGATCACCACCTGGGTGTCTAGTCACTCGTCGACGTCAAGATCTACGTAAAACCCATCAGAGGGGGCAGTGTTGTCG
This sequence comes from Triticum monococcum, assembly GCA_034509565.1. Classification (NCBI taxonomy): domain Eukaryota; kingdom Viridiplantae; phylum Streptophyta; class Magnoliopsida; order Poales; family Poaceae; genus Triticum; species Triticum monococcum. The sequence continues at coordinate 477,787,794 of CM067841.1, forward strand.
TCTGAAAACAATAAATAAGCAAACATGAGTACAAAGGTACTCAGCAAGTCTTACATCAGAACCTACTGTACATGCTCATTCTCAAGAAGGTGGTGGGGTTTATGCAGCAAGCCAGCTTTGACTCTTGGCTAAGCTATCCTACAGAATCTTTTAGCAAAATAGTTTTCGCACACGAGTCCACTACTCACCATCACAATACTCCACCAAGGATCCTCCCTCGTATCCTGTGAGGGGCCATCCCCGGTACTCACACTTATCTTGAGTCTTTTAGTAGTATCCATTAACTTGTCTATGAACTGTACATGCAATCAAGTAGTCCTTTACCGCGGACGCGGCTATTCGAATAGTTTTATACCCTGCAGGGGTGTACTTCGTCACACATGTTTCCACCACTTAGCGTCTGCACACGAAATGTGCTCGGCAGACTTCAAGCAAAAACCGACGTGGGTGTAGACCACGACCTGACTAACCTCACAAGTCTCTAGTCCAGGGTCATCACCTATTCAGGTTCCATCCGCAAGGAAATCCGGCCGGGGTGTCCTCAACGGCCCCGAACGATGTGAACAGGGTTCCCGAGACACCAAACGGGTGACTCGGTACACCGTGCCACGGTGTATCTACCGCAACATAGCCCACCCCTAGGGTCAACGCTACGCACGGCCGCCAACACATGTCCTACAAACACCAGAAACTAGTTGCAACTCCTGGACTGAGGCGAGAGGGGTCAGTAAGTCGAGCGGGGTCATATTTCAGGGCCCAATGTGTGGTAGTAGCTGAATCTTAATTCACGCATACAGAACTCAGTTCTTAGGGACGGCTTCAATGAAACAACCCACCATGTACTCCTACATGGCCTCTCATCGATACCTTTACCAAAACATGTTCTACACATCCCACATAATACTGGCACAAGCATTTCACTCTAGCCCATCACCCAGATGAACCAGACCTGACACAACTCTAAGCATAGCAGGCATAGCAAGATAGGAATCACAAAATATGGCTCAATCAACTCCTACACATGCTAGAGGGTTTCATCTAGTTACTGTGGCAATGACAGGTCATGCAGAGGATAAGGGTTCAACTACCGTAGCACACAGCAGTTTGAATCGTGTTGTCTTAATGCAGTAAACAAGAGCAGGAGCGAGAACATGGGTTGTATCGGAATGATCAATGGTTGCTTGCCTGATGGAGTGGTGACGGGATACTGCCCTTCAGTTGGATACTCGTGAATATCCTCGGAGGCAGAACCTACCACGAAGAACACAACCGGGCACAATCAACACATGACGATATGCAACAATATGATGCATGCTATGACATGGCAATATGGGTGTGTCTTGAGCTAATGCAACTAGCTATGGTTTAAATGGAGTTGGTTTGAGTACAAGATTCAAATTCCAACCCCATATATGATTATTTAAATGCCATTTATTTGTTTTGTCCAAAACAGGGGACAAACATTGTTCAAACATGCATGAAAATGGTACATATGGATTCCTTGAATTTTTCTGATAATTTTACATATATAATTTGTCTCATTTGGAGTTATGGTTGAATTTCTATGAACTTTTGAAGTTTTGAATATATTCTGGAATTTCCTGATTTATTTTAATTCCAGAAAAGATATATTGCGTCAGCATGACAACAGCATTGCGTCAGCAGGTCAAAGGCGGCTCACCCAGTCAAACCTGACGTGTGGGGTCCACACGTCAGTGTAACAGGGCAGGGAGAGAGGCTGACTAGTGGGTCCCGCCTGTCAGGGTCATTAGTTTAACTAATTTAAGTTAATCCTAATCCTGGTTCATTAGTGGCCTGGGGCCCACGCGTCAGTGACACAGGGGGTCAACTGGGCCCACCCAGTCAGCAGTCGGCGGGGTCAAACCTGCCGGACTTGGTCCACGGCTCGTCGCCGGCGATGACAGAGACGGCGGAGCGGCTCGGGAATGCGCTATAGGGCTCCATTTTGAGCGTGGTTTGTTGCTACGGCTTGCTGGCGCTCTCGCGGATCTAGTGGTGGCAGCAGCAGCAGCTAGGATGGCCGGAGTTGACGGCGGCGAGCTCTTTGGCGGCCGCCGGAGTTCGGTTGCGCGCGGGGTCGCGTTTCTGTGCGTAGAAGAGTGGGGCTAGGGGGCTAGGAGGGTGCTACGCATCGCGGGGAGTAGGTTCGACACTCCGGGGTGACCATTTGGTCACCGGAGCATCGTCGACGGCGAGCTCGGGCGGCGGCGCACTTCGGTCATCATGGGGGTGACGGCTATGGCGATCAAATGAAGCGGGGAAGAGGGGGATTCGGAGCAGGAGCTCACTGGGGGCACGTAGAGCAGCTCGGTGGGCTCGGGGACGACCTGGAGACGGAGAATCGGAGCCGGCGTCCTTCGGTGCCCGTCGATGAAGACGACGGCAATTGCGTCACTGCAGGGCTCCCGGTGTCGCTTGGAGCGGTGAGGAGGAAGGGTGGGTCGAGGCGGAGCTTTTGGGCGCAGCGGCAGGGCGAGGGGTGGCCGGTGGCCGCGGTGGCAGCGAACGGCGGCGACGGCGCGTTCGGGTGGTCGCGCGGGAGAGAAACAGGGGAGGAGATGAGGGCGAGGGAGAGTGAATGAGAGGGCCAGGGGAGTGCGTGGCGTCCATAGCGACGTCGGGGAGGCGGCCGAAGCAGGAGGTGGCCGTCGGTGGCCGCGCGCGTGCCGGCGCACCGCGGGCACACGCCCGGCGTCCTCCTGGCAGGAGCTAGGGGACGACTGGCGTCGGCCTGGTGGGCTGGGCCGTCCAGCTACAGTGCTGGGCCGGTCGGTGGCGCCAGGTAAGTGGCCCACTGGCCTACTCTCTCTCTCTCCAATTTTATTCTGTTTTCTATTTTTTTTGCTATTCTGTTTTGATTTAGTTTAAATACTAAATCATTTTATAAAATCCTGAAAATATTTATGGACACTTTCTGAAATATTTCAGTGGCCCAAAAATAATTCCAACATTATTTGAGCATTTGAATTATTTAATAGTATTTAAATGCCCAAATTCAAATATTTATGAATTAAGTCAATGCCCCTTTTGTTGACCTAAAAATATATGCACCATTTTTCCCAAGGGTTCTAACCCAAGGCAAAGAGGGTGAACATATCTGAAGGGCATTTCAGGTTCATTGAATTTATTTTTAGTAAACCCCAGTTGATTTCAGAGGGGGGGGTGCTGGGGGTTCTGCTTTCCCCATTTCCATTTCTGATGAAAGTAGACATGATGCACACTCTAATGCATAACCTAGCTAGGGTGTGACAACTCACCCCCACTCAATAGAATCTCGTCCCGAGATTTAGGATCATCTGGGAAGAAGGCGGGGTACTCGAGTCGAAGACGATCCTCCCTTTCCCAAGTGGCTTCTTCCTCGGAATGGTGTGACCATTGAACCTTGAGAAACTTGATATTATGACGTCGAGTGGTACGCTCGGCTTGATCAAGGATACGAACGGGGTATTCCCGATAAGAAAGGTTATCTTGTAAATCAAGCGTTTCGTGGTCCACTCCACGGATAGGATCCGCGAAGCAACGCCTGAGTTGCGAAACGTGGAAGACGTCGTGAACTCTGGAAAGATGCGGAGGTAGTTCCAATTGGTAGGCAACTTCTCCTCGTTTGGCAAGAATGCGAAAAGGTCCAATGTAACAAGGAGCCAATTTGCCTTTGATATCGAAGCGATGGGTTCCTTTTAACGGGGTAACCCGAAGGTAAGCTTTCTCGTCAATTTCAAATGTCATAGGCTTATGCTTACGATCATATTGACTCTTTTGGCGAGATTGGGCCGTTTTCAATTTCTCACGAATAACGCGAACCTGCTCTTCTGCTTCCTGAATCATATCCGGGCCAAAGAGTTGTCTTTCCCCGGTTTCTGACCAGTTAAGAGGCGTTCGACATTTTCGTCCATAGAGAACTTCAAAGGGAGCCTTGCCCAAACTAGCTTGATAGCTATTGTTATAGGCAAACTCCGCGAATGGAAGGCATTTCTCCCAACTCATTCCGAACGAGATAACAGAAGCTCGGAGCATATCCTCCAGAATTTGATTTACTCGCTCTACTTGACCACTTGATTGAGGATGGAAGGCGGTGCTAAAGGAGAGATGAGTTCCCATAGCATTTTGGAAACTTTCGCAAAATCGAGAGGTGAAGAGACTTCCACGGTCTGAGTTAATTTCCAACGGGACACCATGAAGAGACACTATTCGGGAGATGTATAAGTCAGCTAGCTGGCTAGCGGTGATACTCTCTCGAACAGGTAGAAAATGGGCTACTTTGGAAAGACGGTCGATCACGACGAAGATGGCATTATTCCCCCTCTTGGTCCTGGGAAACCCAGTGATGAAATCCATACTGATTTTGTCCCATTTCCATTCAGGAATAGCCAAAGGTTGAAGGGTGCCAGCAGGCCGTTGATGCTCTGCTTTAACACGATGACAAACGTCGCAATTTGCAATGTATTGAGCAATTTCCCTCTTCATCCTAGTCCACCAAAACCTCTGGCGTAGGTCTTGATACATTTTAGTACTACCGGGATGAATGGTGAGAGGGGATTCATGAGCTTCCTTAAGGATCATCTGGCGTAGATGTTGGTTCTTGGGAACCACCAGGCGGTTCTCAAAGAAGACAACACCTTGCTCATCCATGGAAAAACATTTAGCTACTCCGCTAGCAATGTTTTTCATAATCCGGGATATGCCCTTATCACGCTTCTGGGCATCTATGATTTGATCCATAAGGGTAGGTTTCGCCACCAGGGTAGACAGGAATCCACGAGGAACAATGTGAAGGTTAAGCTTACGAAATTCCTCATGGAGAAGTGGTTGACTTTGTTGTAACATCAGGTTGTTACAGTAGGACTTACGACTTAGTGCATCAGCCATGACATTGGCTTTGCCAGGGGTGTAAGTTATTCCTAAGTCGTAATCCGAGATCAACTCGACCCAACGTCTTTGCCTGAGATTCAAATCTGGTTGGGTGAAGATACATTTCAAGCTTTGGTGATCGGTGAAGATCTCGCAACGATTACCGAGAAGGTAATGTCGCCAGGTTTTGAGTGCATGGACTACAGCTGCAAGCTCTAGATCATGTGTGGGATAATTTTCCTCATGTGGGTGTAATTGCCGTGAGGCATAGGCAATTACCTGACGATCCTGCATGAGTATGCAACCTAGTCCTTGTCGCGAGGCGTCGCAATAGATGATAAAGTCCTTGGAGAAATCTGGTGGTACCAGTACGGGAGCAGATGTCAGGCGTCTTTTTAGTTCCTGAAAACTGAACTCGCACTGTGGAGTCCACTCGAACTTTTTATCTTTCTTGAGGAGTTCAGTTAGAGGTTTAGCAACCTTGGAGAAATTCTCGACGAAGCGGCGGCAATAGCTCACTAGGCCAAGGAAACTCCGAACTTGCTTGACCGAAACAGGTGGAGTCCAATCAAGGACGGCTTGAACTCGCTCGGGATTGACAGCAATACCCTTACCAGAGATTACATGGCCTAGATAGGTCACTTCTGACAACCAAAATTCACACTTGGAGAATTTGGCATAAAGGCGATGCTCTCGAAGTTTCATCAATACCAGTCTTAGATGTTCGGCATGTTCCTCTTCATTTTTGGAGTAGATGAGTATGTCATCGAGGTATACTATGACGAATTTGTCCAAGTACTCCATGAAAACCGAGTTCATTAACCGGGAGAAAGTGGCCGGGGCATTGGTTAAACCGAAGGACATGACGGTGTACTCGTATTGGCCATAACGAGTGACAAAAGCCGTTTTGGGAATGTCCCCGTTTCTGATTTTGATTTGATGGTAGCCCAACCTCAAATCCATCTTGGAGAAGACTGAGGATCCAGCGAGCTGATCGTACAGGTCGTTGATCCTGGGAAGCGGGTATTTGTTCTTGATGGTGACCAGATTGACAGGTCGGTAATCCACAACCATTCGATCCGTTCCATCCTTCTTCTTGACGAAGAGGACGGGGCAAGCCCAAGGAGAGGAGCTAGGACGGATGAACCCTTTGTTCAAGGACTCATCGAGTTGGTTCTTAAGCTCGGCTAGTTCTAAGGGTGCCATCTTGTAGGGTCTTCTAGCAATTGGAACGGTTCCTGGAACAAGGTCTATCACAAACTCGACATCCCGGTCAGGTGGAACACCTGGCAGTTCTTCCGGAAACACATCCGGGAAGTCTCAGACTACCGGAATGTCCTCAAGGTCTGGAAGAGGGTTGGCATTGAGAGAGTAAAGTTGGCGCTTGGCCACTCGAGTTAAGACATTAACTGTCTTGCCCGAGGGATGAGTAAGTTGAACGGTTCTAGTGGCACAATCGATCTTGGCGTAATGAGCCGACATCCAGTCCATACCCAAGATGATGTTTATGTCGGAGGACTTGAGAGCTATTAAAGATGCAAGGAAGACAAGCCTATCGACAAGAATTTCGTTCCCATGGCTTACCCTAGAAGTTTGCCATTTGGAACCCGGAGTTTGAATTACCATGGAAGTGGGCATGTCACAGAATGTCGTGTTATGCAACCGAGCATAATTCTCGGATATGAATGAATGAGATGCTCCAGTATCGAAAAGAACAGATGCCGGATGGCAGTTAACAAGGAGCGTACCAAGGACGACGTTGGGATCCTCATGAGCCTCTTCGGCTGAGACGTAGTTGACATGGCCACGTGCAGTAGTGGCCGGCTTGGCGTAGAAAGTCTTTCCCGCGGGCTTACCACGGCCAACGGACTTTCCAGCTTGATTGGGGTTGTTCTGGGGACACTCTCGACTATAGTGACCCGGTTCTCCACACTTGAAGCATGTTACCACAGTGGGGCGTGGAGCAACATTAGCAGCGGGGCCACCATAGGGCTTGGATGGTGCAATTTGCTGGTTGGGACGAGGCGCCTCAAAGGATGGCCTCGGGGTGAATCTGGGTGGAAGTGCGGTGCTTGGAATCCACACCCGGCGCTTCTGAGCTCCAGAGCCGGATGAAGACCCAAAATCACGAGAATGCTTGCGTGAAGCGTCATAATCAGTCTGGCCTGTCTCAGCACTGATAGCCTTATTGACCAGCTTCTGGAAGGATGTGCACTCGTGCAGACGGAGATCGCGGCGAAGCTCAGGGCTAAGTCCCTTACGGAACCTTGCCTGCTTCTTGGCGTCAGTAGAAACCTCTTCAGGAGCATAGCGTGCCAGGTTCCCAAATTCTCGGCTATATGCATCCACAGTCAGCCTTCCTTGGGTGAAGTTGCAGAACTCCTCCCTCTTGCGATCCATGAGACCTTCCGGAATGTGATGCTCACGGAAAGCCTCGCTGAACTCAGCCCAGGTAGTGATTTGGCCGACCGGGCGCATAGCTTCGTAGTTTTCCCAACAATGGCTAGCGGGGCCCTCAAGATGATAGGAAGCATAGGTAACCTTGTCGGCTTCAGCTACGTTGGCAGAACGTAGCTTGTGGGTGATGCTGCGAAGCCAATCATCCGCATCGAGGGGCTCGACGGAATGGTTAAACTTTGGTGGGTACAGCTTGATGAAGTCGTTGATTGACACCAAGGCATTTCGTGGGTGGCGTGCAGTGTTCTGCTCAATCCGCTCCAGCAGGCGGTTGGTCTCACGCTTGTTCCTTTCCGCCTCCAGCATCACTTCGGCCAGGGAAGGCGGGTGAGGTAAATTTTCACCTCTAGCTGCATTGGCTTCCCCCTGCTCCGGGGCAGCAGGGTTTCCGCGGGTGTTGACCATCCTCCATAGCCTGGAAGTTCAACGTGATCATCCGGAAACAGACGGTCCTGAGGAGCCTGTGGACCATAGGGGCTAGGATAAGGTCTTGGACCAACAAACGGTGGCCTGCGGGGACCAAGGGGTGGGGTGATGCCTCCCACATCACGCCAATCCACCATGTCTGGCAGAGCTGCTCTCACAGGATGCAGATCCCTGGTATCCATACATCCAGCTTGCACCGCGGGTGCAAACCGAGTCAATGTAGCCCAATGATCAGCACGGGTATTGAAGAGCTCCAGCCTCAAGGCCCGATTCTCTCGGTCCTTATCTTCGAGCATCTCAGCGGTGGTACGAGTTAATGAATCCTCCTGAGTGGAGTCAGCATAGATAGCCTGAAGATACCCCTGCGCTCCCGGAAGTGAAGCTGGTATGTAACGGAAGTCAGTGTTCCGAAGCAGGCCAGTCCGGACTCGCAAGATGGTCATCATGGAATAGGCAGCATCCTGCACAGCCATCTCAATGGTAACTCCGAGTCCATAGGAACAGTGAAGGGGCTCGGTAGATCCAGGATAGGAAGGAAATATCCTGACGGTGCATAAATACTGGCTTTGATTAAAGTCGCGGAACTGCTCTTCAACAGTGTATTCGGGATACCAACGGTATCCTGTCTCGATCATGAACCGGACCAACATAGCAGTATGACCGGGCACGTCGAGGCACCTGGTCAGGCGAACCACTTGGTTTTGAGACTGGTTGGCCATCTGAAAGCACAGCCACAAGACAAAGACATCAGAATTCCTAGGGAAAATTGGGCAGCATAACGGCTGTAAATGCTCAGAAAAAGATTTGAGACATCCACAACAGTTCACAATACCGCTCAACAGCATCATATCAAGGTTCTGATTCAATAGCCACGTACTAAAATAGTAGAAACTGGACTGAAACTCGTAGCAAAATCCTATGAGCTACTACGGATTAGTAACACGTGAACCTGATAGAAGAAGAGAGCCTAGTCCTTAACCCACGTTGAATGAGAAGAGAATGACTCAGATCGGAAGCATAGGGTAAAGGAGTAAAAAAACCTTACGTTCCCTCCCACAATCAATTCCCTTACATATAACTAAAGCATTTCTAGACTCGACATCGACCAGTTTGGCTGAACGAACCTACAGGCAGTCCGGCTCTGATACCAACGCTGTCAGGACCCCGATTCTAAGCCACATCGATCTAGCCGGTAACACCTCATATCACTTTGCGGCCTCACGCACGGTATCCCACGGGTGTCGCCTTACCATGGCCCGGGACCGTTTGCGCCTTTTGGCTCGCGTATATGACAATGTCGCTAGCATCCATATGACCGAGAACCCGGGCCGACATGGCTAGTCGTGAACCCAAAGCGGCACAGACCTATGGAGACAGGCATACATGAATCACATCGAACATGTCGGTCATCAACGAGTGATTCCGGGCTGTAGCACTGGGCTAACAGGACTCCGGGGATCCCGGGCTGTAGCAGGCTAGACAGGACTCCGGAGATCACCGCGTGACATTTCCCCGAAGGGACAGACATAGGGACGAAGTGAAACACATGCCGGCCAGTCAAGTGTCCTGAACAGTAGTGCTGGGCTAGCAGGACTCCGGTGAACCGGGCTGTAGCGGACTACTATGGCTCGAGGAGCACTAGACTACATTTCCCCATAAGAAAGGCTGCGAAGGGCAAACAACTAGATTGTCGGATCCCACTCATACCAAGCATTTCAAACATACATACAATATGCTCGATATGGGTACATACAACATGGCATCACAACAAAACTCTACAACTCAAGTACTTTATTTAAAGGCTCCAGGGAGCCATACATAACATATCCATACAGGTAGGGGTCACATGACCCGACACTCAAGTCATACAGTCATACAAGCACATGCGGAAGCAACTAGTCTGAGTACAGACTCTAAAAGGAAAGAAGGCTTCTCGAAGCCTGTCTATCTACCTAGGGCCCTCCATGGCCTGGATCACCACCTGGGTGTCTAGTCACTCGTCGACGTCAAGATCTACGTAAAACCCATCGGAGGGGGCAGTGTTGTCGTCTGAAAACAATAAATAAGCAAACATGAGTACAAAGGTACTCAGCAAGTCTTACATCAGAACCTACTGTACATGCTCATTCTCAAGAAGGTGGTGGGGTTTATGCAGCAAGCCAGCTTTGACTCTTGGCTAAGCTATCCTATGGAATCTTTTAGCAAAATAGTTTTCGCACACGAGTCCACTACTCACCATCACAATACTCCACCGAGGATCCTCCCTTGTATCCTGTGAGGGGCCAGCCCCGGTACTCACACTTATCTTGAGTCTTTTAGTAGTATCCATTAACTTGTCTATGAACTGTACATGCAATCAAGTAGTCCTTTACCGCGGACGCGGCTATTCGAATAGTTTTATACCCTGCAGGGGTGTACTTCGTCACACATGTTTCCACCACTTAGCGTCTGCACACGAAATGTGCTCGGCAGACTTCAAGCGAAAACCGACGTGGGTGTAGACCACGACCAGACTAACCTCACAAGTCTCTAGTCCAGGGTCATCGCCTATTCAGGTTCCATCCGCAAGGAAATCCGGCCGGGGTGTCCTCAACGGCCCCGAACGATGTGAACAGGGTTCCCGAGACACCAAACAGGTGACTCGGTACACCGTGCCACGGTGTATCTACCGCAACATAGCCCACCCCTAGGGTCAGCGCTACGCACGGCCGCCAACACATGTCCTACAAACACCAGAAACTAGTTGCAACTCCTGGACTGAGGCGAGAGGGGTCAGTAAGTCGAGCGGGGTCATATTTCAGGGCCCAATGTGTGGTAGTAGCTGAATCTTAATTCACGCATACAGAACTCAGTTCTTAGGGACGGCTTCAATGAAACAACCCACCATGTACTCCTACATGGCCTCTCATCGATACCTTTACCAAAACATGTTCTACACATCCCACATAATACTGGCACAAGCATTTCACTCTAGCCCATCACCCAGATGAACCAGACCTGACACAACTCTAAGCATAGCAGGCATAGCAAGATAGGAATCACAAAATATGGCTCAATCAACTCCTACACATGCTAGAGGGTTTCATCTAGTTACTGTGGCAATGACAGGTCATGCAGAGGATAAGGGTTCAACTACCGTAGCACACAGCAGTTTGAATCGTGTTGTCTTAATGCAGTAAACAAGAGCAGGAGCGAGAACATGGGTTGTATCAGAATGATCAATGGTTGCTTGCCTGATGCAGTGGTGACGGGATACTGCCCTTTAGTTGGATACTCGTGAATATCCTCGGAGGCAGAACCTACCACGAAGAACACAACCGGGCACAATCAACACATGACGATATGCAACAATATGATGCATGCTATGACATGGCAATATGGGTGTGTCTTGAGCTAATGCAACTAGCTATGGTTTAAATGGAGTTGGTTTGAGTACAAGATTCAAATTCCAACCCCATATATGATTATTTAAATGCCATTTATTTGTTTTGTCCAAAACAGGGGACAAACATTGTTCAAACATGCATGAAAATGGTACAGATGGATTCCTTGAATTTTTCTGATAATTTTACATATATAATTTGTCTCATTTGGAGTTATAGTTGAATTTCTATGAATTTTTGAAGTTTTGAATATATTCTGGAATTTCCTGATTTATTTTAATTCCAGAAAAGATATATTGCGTCAGCATGACAACAACATTGCGTCAGCAGGTCAAAGGCGGCTCACCCAGTCAAACCTGACGTGTGGGGTCCACACGTCAGTGTAACAGGGCAGGGAGAGAGGCTGACTAGTGGGTCCCGCCTGTCAGGGTCATTAGTTTAACTAATTTAAGTTAATCCTAATCCTGGTTCATTAGTGGCCTGGGGCCCACGCGTCAGTGACACAGGGGGTCAACTGGGCCCACCCAGTCAGCAGTCGGCGGGGTCAAACCTGCCGGACTTGGTCCACGGCTCGTCGCCGGTGACGACAGAGACGGCGGAGCGGCTCGGGAATGCGCTATAGGGCTCCATTTTGAGCGTGGTTTGTTGCTACGGCTTGCTGGCGCTCTCGCGGATCTAGTGGTGGCAGCAGCAGCAGCTAGGATGGCCGGAGTTGACGGCGGCGAGCTCTTTGGCGGCCGCCGAAGTTCGGTTGCGCGCGGGGTCGCGTTTCTGTGCGTAGAAGAGTGGGGCTAGGGGGCTAGGAGGGTGCTACGCATCGCGGGGAGTAGGTTCGACACTCCGGGGTGACCATTTGGTCACCGGAGCATCGTCGATGGCGAGCTCGGGCGGCGGCGCACTTCGGTCATCATGGGGGTGACGGCTATGGCAATCAAATGAAGCGGGGAAGAGGGGGATTCGGAGCAGGAGCTCACTGGGGCACGTAGAGCAGCTCGGTGGGCTCGGGGACGACCTGGAGACGGAGAATCGGAGCCGGCGACCTTCGGTGCCCGTCGGTGAAGACGACGGCAATTGCGTCACTGCAGGGCTCCCGGCGTCGCTTGGAGCGGTGAGGAGGAAGGGTGGGTCGAGGCGGAGCTTTTGGGCGCAGCGGCAGGGCGAGGGGTGGCCGCGGTGGCAGCGAACGGCGGCGACGGCGCGTTCGGGTGGTCGCGCGGGAGAGAAACAGGGGAGGAGATGAGGGCGAGGAAGAGTGAATGAGAGGGCCAGGGGGGTGCGTGGCGTCCATAGCGACGTCGGGGAGGCGGCCGAAGCAGGAGGTGGCCGTCGGTGGCCGCGCGCGTGCCGGCGCACCGCGGGCACACGCCCGGCGTCCTCCTGGCAGGAGCTAGGGGACGACTGGCGTCGGCCTGGTGGGCTGGGCCATCCAGCTACAGTGCTGGGCCGGTCGGTGGCGCCAGGTAAGTGGCCCACTGGCCTACTCTCTCTCTCTCCAATTTTATTCTGTTTTCTATTTTTTTGCTATTCTGTTTTGATTTAGTTTAAATACTAAATCATTTTATAAAATCCTGAAAATATTTATGGACACTTTCTGAAATATTTCAGTGGCCCAAAAATAATTCCAACATTATTTGAGCATTTGAATTATTTAATAGTATTTAAATGCCCAAATTCAAATATTTATGAATTAAGTCAATGCCCCTTTTGTTGACCTAAAAATATATGCACCATTTTTCCCAAGGGTTCTAACCCAAGGCAAAGAGGGTGAACATATCTGAAGGGCATTTCAGGTTCATTGAATTTATTTTTAGTAAACCCTAGTTGATTTCAGAGGGGGGGGGGGGGTGCTGGGGGTTCTGCTTTCCCCATTTCCATTTCTGATGAAAGTAGACATGATGCACACTCTAATGCATAACCTAGCAAGGGTGTGACATCACCACCGAGGCCTTAAGCGCATGTATCCTTCGAGCAGAACATTGTACTAACATGAAGTTATCGTGGATCGACCGGCCCTTCACAAATGCACTTTGGTGCTTTCCCACAATTTGTGGCAGTTCCACCGCAAGCCTCGTCGCAAGCACCTTATCAAAGATTTTAATGACTCCATGTTCCAGGCTAAGTGGGCGATAATCTGTGACGTCCACTGCACCATCTTTTTTGGGCAATAGCGTTACGATGGCTTTATTTATTGCTGGCATACCCATCATATCTCCATCATAGAAAGCTTGCAAAGCTCTCATTATGTCTCCTTTTACTATATGACAACACGATGAGTAAAACCTTCTAGTGAACCCGTTGGTCCCAGGTGCTTTGTCAAGCGGCATCTTCTTAACCACCCGCTCCACTTCTTCCTTTGTGAATGGAGACTCAAGATGTGACACGTCCCTAGTTGTCAATTGTAGTGAGTCCAGATTAATGGAATGTCCCCGTCGTGGCGCCGTACCAAACACCTTGGAGAAGTAGCTATCCACCTCATCAGTAATCTCATCTTTGGTGGTGGCAATTGTAGTCCCATGTCGGATCGCGGTGATCATATTCCTCCTTTGCCTACGCCATGCGTCCTCATGGAAGAAACTAGTATTTGCGTCCCCTTCCCGCAGTATAAGAATCCTAGATCATTGTCTTGAGATCACACGCTCTAGAGAGCAAAGCCCGAGAAGCTTTTGCTTAAGTATTCGGTGAAGACTAGTGTCGGCGTTCTGGGAACAAGGGTCCCCAGACTTGCCTGCCTGCGGCCTGCGGCGTGGCTCAAAGGGGGGCCCAGCTCGGCCCATCTTCATCAACACAGACTCAAGACCCTCGCGAGGGCCAAGCCTCGTGGGGCGGACGACGCGGAGCTTCCTCAGGCACGGCCTCACCAGGCTGGCTCGCAAGGAGGCGGAGAGATCAAGGCGGGGTACCTCGCGAGGTGTCCGTGACGCAAGCCATGACGACCAAAGGTGCCAGGTGGGATCCAGCCCGCGCAGTGTCCTCCTTTCCCCTTTGGTGCAAAGGGGGCAAGCGCAGCCGCGGAGTACCGAGGCATCAGGCAAAGGTTGCCATTTCGGTGCAACAAGACCAAGACCAGGAGGACTGCAAGATGGAGGTCATCGTGGAGCCCAAGACGGCGTCACCACCAGAGCTTTGTGGAGGCGAAGACTACTTTTGTCAGGATAGCTGGTACTAGTTGTCCCCCTTCAAATTAGCCCGCCATCATTGGATCCCTTCCCGCTCGATATTTGGGAAGAGGACAAGGGCCTCTATAAATAGGACCAGCCACCCACAGGGTAGGGACGTTCAGGTTAAGGACGAAGAAGAGAAGACCGAGTATAGAGGAGATCGAATCAGAGAGAAGATCGATCAGAGAGAGAGAGAGAGAGAGAAGGGTGACTGAACTCCTCCTAGCAGTTCGTCCCCCCCAGCCAAGAACAGACCCTCGCGAGGCTGTTCTTCTTTGTATTGCTCATCATCATCAGCCCAAGAGGCAATCCACCACACCACACACTGGAGTAGGGTATTACACCACAACGGTGGCCCGAAACAGTATAAACCCTGTGTCCCTTGCATTGTTCTTTCCATAGCTTAGATCTTAGCGAGGCGGAGGGGTGCAGGTAGGTAGAAGGTGAAATCTCCGCGCGCACCCCAGTGTTCGAACCTCAAGGGTCTGCCAGAACCTGAAATCCGACATTTGGCGCGCCAGGTAGGGGGTGCACCGGAGTTTTCCCTTCTGCCACCGCCACGACCTGCCCCGTGATGAGTAGCGCGTCGCCCGCTCTGGCCGCCGGCGCCAGCATGGAGGCCAGGGGGCTCCGAGCGCTGGCCACATCCCTGCGACGGGTACGGTGGCCGGACAAGTTTAAGCCAACGACGCCGCTGCGCTACGGCGGTGCGACTGATCCGCTGGCCTTCTTGCTGGCGTACGAGGAGGCCAACCTCGAAGCTGGAGGTGACAATAGGGTCATGGCCAACTGGCTCCCCATGGACCTCACCGGCGCTCCATGCGCATGGCTGCTCCACCTGCCGGCAGCCTCCGTGGCCTCTTGGGAAGAGCCCCGCGGCCTCTTCCCCGCCCATCACGCTACACCAGCACCCCCGGTTGTCGCGGCCCTCCTGCGCGGCTCGCAGGTGCCACCTACAAGTCACCACATCAAGCCATTCATCCGCCGGGTCAGCGCCGCTTCCACGCGGCAGGGGGCTCTCCCGGACCTGGCGGCGCCCAAGGCCGGCCTGACCTTCAGCTCGGAGGACCACCCCTCCAACTCGGCCTGCTCGGGTGTGCTCCCCATTCTGTACACCCCCACCATCTGCCAGGTGGCCGTCACCAGAACTCTCATCGATGGCGGTGTGGGCCTCAGCGTGCTCTCGGTCGAGGCCTTCAACCTCCTCTGCATACCCCTGGAACGGCTGCAACCCAGCCGGCCCTTCTCAAGCATTGGGGCGGATCATCCAGCTCCTTGGGACAGATCCGGCTTCCAGTAACCTTCGGCACCTACAACAACTTCTGCACGGAGCTGGTCGACTTTGACATCGCCCCCATCGGCCTCCCCTACAATGCCATCCTCGGTTACCCAGCGCTGGCCCAGTTCATGGCCGCGACGCATCCGGCGTATAACCTCATGAAGATGCCCGGGAGCAGCGGTGTCCTCACCGTGCACGGGGACACCGGAGACGCGCTGCGGGTGCTCAAGCTCGCCTTCAAGACGGCGGCGTCGGCACAGCCCACCGACTCGGAGACCCCCGAGCCCAAGGGGGCTGCACCCGCCAAGAAGAAACAGTTGTTCACCCAAGACAAGGCAGAAACCAAGAAGATACCCGTTGATGAGGACGGGTCCACCAACGCCACTTTCACCATAGGCGCCAACCTCGAACCCGAGCAGTAGGAGGCCCTGGTCGGGTTCCTGCATGCGAACTAGAAGGTATTCGCTTGGGAGCCTGACCAGTTGGCGGGGATCCCTAGGAGTGTAATCGAGCATCACCTCAACGTGTGCCCCAACATGCGCCCTGTGAAGCAGAAGGTGTCGGATCACGGGTTGCAGCAGACCCTTAAGGTTCGAACACTGGGGTGCGCGCGGAGATCACACCTTCTACCTCCCCGTCTCACAAAGATCTAAACTACTAAAAGAACTGCACGAGAGACACAAGGTTTATACTGGTTCGGGCCACCGTTGTGGTGTAATACCCTACTCCAGTGGGTGGTGGGTGGATTGCCTCTTGAGGCTGATGATGATGAACGATACAAGGAAGAACAGCCTCGCGAGAGTCTGTTCTTGGCTGGGGCGATGAACCGCTAGGAGGAGTTCAGTCACCCTTCTCTCTCTCGCTCTCTCACTCACTCTCTCTGCTTGCTAGCCGGACCCACGAACCCCTCGCTATGCGAGTGGCTGGTCCTATTTATAGAGGCCCTGGTCCTCTTCCCAAATATTGAGCGGGAAGGGCAACAACAATGGCGGGCTAATTTGAAGGGGAACAGCAAGTACACTTATCCTGACTAAAGTTGGTCTTCGCCTGCGAAAGGCTCTGCGGTGACGCTGTGCTGGGCTCCATGGTGACCTCCGTCTCGTAGTCCGCCTGGTCTTGGTCTCGTTGCACCGAAATGGCAACCTTTGCCTGATGCCTCGGTACTCCGTGGCTGCACTTGCCCCCTTTGCACCAAAGTGGAAAGAAGGACGCTGCGTGTGCTGGCGCCCGCCTAGCACCCTCGCGAGGTACCCTACCTTGATATCTCCGCCTCCTCGCGAGCTAGCCTGAGGAGGCTGCGCCTGAGGATGCGCCGTGTTGTCCGCCCCGCGAGGCTTGGATCCTCGCGAGGGTCTTGAGTCTTGTGTTGATGAAGGTGGGCCATGCTGGGCCTCCTTTGAGCCACGCCGCAGGCAGGCAAGTCTGGGGACCCCCGTTCCCAGAACGCCAACAGTAGCCCCCGGGCCCAAGGTACGCATGGACTTGGCCGTGCTGAGAGGCGAAAGGGCAAGGGCGAAGCGCCGTGGGCCCTAACAGCCTGCGGCCTTGGGCGCCGCGTGGCGGTTTATGGGACGTGGGCGTCTCCACTTCCCCATGACGCCTCGGTGATCGTGCGAGGTGGAGAAGTCCCTACATGCAAATCGTGTCATGATTACCTGTGATAGTGGAGGCCGGCGGTTGGCCTTTGCCGGCTATAAGTACGGCACGGCGCGTGCCCTTCCAGTCCATCTCTTCTTGTGTTCTCCTTTGCCTCAATTCTTGCTCCTCCTTGGTGTGATGGCTCCATCGAGGAGGTACTCGGCTGCGGAGAAGGGGAAGGCCCTCCAGGTCGATCCTGCCTCTCCCCCGCCCAAGCGTGGTCATGGGCGCCCTCGGAAGCATTCGGTGGCCGCCCCGGTAGCATGTGGGGGTCATGGGGCCGGCTCCCAGCGCGGCGGCGGGCGAGCCGCCATGGCCGAGGGATGTGCCTGGGTCGCGCGCTCCCCTAGGCCACGCTTTCGCGCTGCGCAGGTGCTGCCGGAGTTCGTCGTCTGGTCGGGGGAGCCGACTAGCGCCCGACTCCAACTCCCTTGTTTCCTCCTTGGTGAACTCCCGGCTGGTGCTCCTGGTGGCCTCTGGCTCCAGGCGGAGGGCTGTTGCAGCAGGTCCTCATGGGTCGCGCTGGATGTCTCCGCCAACGGGGGCTAGGCCTTAAGTCATGGCTGGCTGGCGTTCGCCCGCGCTCGCGACCTGGGGCGCCGGTGCACCCTACACTTCAGGTTCGACGGCAACGCCACCCTCTATGTGAGGGTGTTTGGGGAAGATGGTCGCCACGCGGGGTGTTGCCCTGAGGACGACGACCGCGGCCGGGGGCCCCGCTCCGACGGTGATGGAGGAGACAGCGCCCGCGCGGACGGCGGCGTCCGAGACTCCCCAAGCTTTGTCAGCTCTTCCTCAAGCGACTCCTCCAGCGGTGGCCGCAGTCAACCCCCGCGCCGTCGAGCTCACTTGGGAGGTGGTGGTTCGTCCACCCGCCGTCTTGCCCCGGTGAAGCACAAGAGGGAGTCTGCCTGAGGCCCGGAGGTAGCCCGGGTCGCCTCCGTGGGCCGATGTAAGGAGGGCCGCGCCGGGCTCGTCCTTTCCTTCTCCTTTTGTTTCCTATGTAAGACAAAACAGCTGCATGGAGCCCCGCTGGGGCGTGTTGGGAATTATTGCCGTTTTAACCATTACCTTGATCTTATTTTTGCGCCTCTTAACTACACGCCTATGCATAGATAGTCTTTGACCCCTGCCAGGGGGGCGACCGACCCAGGCCCTGTGTGTGCGTCGCAGTGCCCGAGGGGCACGGACTAGAGGGGTTCTCCTGTAACATGCCCGGGCCATGAAACCTTCCAGCGGCTAGAGCAGAAACGCTTGCGAGGACGTTTGGGTACCATCCCTCGCGAGGTCGTTTATGAGAGAAACCAAAGCGAGGAGCGAAAATCGACGAACCACAAATCAGCAACAACGATAACTTCAATAAGACTTCAGATGCAAGTAAACACGTCAACTGCGGAAAGCAAATGAAAAAGCCGCGTCCGGCACCTAATCTAGTCTTCGACGTCTTCTCACCAGCGCGGAGCTAAGTGCTGCCACTGGGCGTGGGAGGGAGCCCCAGGGCCTGAGGCCGGCGCTCCTGAGACTCCGGGGCGTGTACAGCCCCACTCATAATTACGTGAGAGTGTCACGGGGCGGCGAGCTTCACAGGCATTGGCCTTGCTTCACAGGCTCCGGGCCTTTTCCAAAAAGGGAAGGTCTTCACAAGCACACGCCTTGCTTCACAGGCTCCGGGCCTTTTCCAAAAAGGGAAGGTCTTCACAGGCACTCGCCTTGCTTCACAGGCTCCGGGCCTTTTCCAAAAAGGGAAGGTCTTCATAGGCACTCGCCTTGCTTCACAGGCTCTGGGCCTTTTCCGAAAAGGGAAGGTCTTCACAGGCACTCGCCTTGCTTCACAGGCTCCGGGCCTTTTCCAAAAAGGGAAGGTCTTCACAGGCACTCGCCTTGCTTCACAGGCTCTGGGCCTTTTCCGAAAAGGGAAGGTCTTCATAAGCACTCGCCTTGCTTCACAGGCTCTGGGCCTTTTCCAGAAAGGGAAGGTCTTCACAGGCACTCGCCTTGCTTCACAGGCTCCAGGCCTTTTCCAAAAACGGAAGGTCTTCACAGGCACTCGCCTTGCTTCACAGGCTCTGGGCCTTTTGGGGGTAGAACCTCCGGAGGTGCTGGATGTTCCACGCGTTCTGGACCTGCTCCCCCTCTTGAGTCTCCAAGCGCGCGGAGCCTGGCCTGGAAACATGAACAACCTTGAACGGGCCCTCCCACATGGGAGAGATGTAGCGACCAGACCCGAATGGATCAAGTCTACTATGCTCCGGTGTCATCCCTGGACCAGTAATGCCAACACCACACAGTACATCGAAGGATTTATAGTAGAGTGGCAATCACACATTTATTACATCGATGTCTCCGAAGAGAACTTAATACAATAATATGGCTTAAGGCCATCTAATGTCGATAACAGCGGAAGACTTGGAAGGTAAATGGGTCCATCAACTCCAACGGCATCACTGAGTATAGAACCACGACCTAAAAGCACTTCAATCATCGTCTGAAAAGTCTGCAACATTAACGTTGCAGCCCGAAACGGGTGAGCACATGGAATATGCTGGCAAGGTAACACATAGAGAATGATGGAATGAAACAGCTATACTATATGCATATTTGGCTGGTGGAAAGCTCTATGGTTACTGTTTTGCGTAAAGCCAGTTTTTCCCTACTGCAAAGGAAATAAATTTATTTAACTATCATGGTGGTTGTTAAACATTGAGAATGGTTGACAGCATTCTCAATCCCAATTAAAAGTAGTCATCAATAACCCAACAATATTAATTAGAAGTAACATGATGAGATTCACATGATATTCAAGTACTAGATACTCAGGATAGTCCATAACCGGGGACACGGCTAATCATGATTAGTTTGTTACACTCTGCAGAGGTTTGCGCACTTTTCCCCACAAGACTCGATCGCCTCCGTTGGATTTCTCGCACTACATGGTGTTTGAGAAACGGATGACCGAGACATAGTCTTTCAGAAGCGCTAGCACCTTACACTGGAGTAGACCGTACCACCTACATCCCCTACATCTGCTAGTCTACCCCTATAAGAGTTCGCACGACTTAGTCAACTATGCCAGAGCCCATATTGGCTTGTGGCTGCACACGTAAGTATTTAGCATGAAAGATCTTATGATACCTTTGAGCCTGGGTGGCGGTCCAAAATAAAAACAGGCAAGTCCTGATAGACATCAGGTGCCTCAATCCACCCAGATGTGTGTTTAAGTTGCCACCTTAGATAAACCATTAAAATTATCAATCTCACATCTGTCATGGATATCACTCACCCAATCCACGTCTACTAGCATAGCATGGCATAATAAGCAAACGTAGAAGTAACTCCCAAAGGTTTCATAATAAACAGGTAATAGGTACTACCTCATCTACTTCCCATCCCACAATTTAATTAGATCCCAATCATGCAATGTGCGAGGATTGATCTAATGGAATGAAACTGGGATGTAGAAAAGGTATGATCAAAGTGTTACTTGCCTTGCTGATGATCCGCGAGTCCTAGAGATTCGAAGTAACAGGCGGCGCAATCCGGGTAATCTATCGCAGACAAACAACAAGCATACAATAAGTACTCATCTAATGCATAGGCAAAACTCGAACAAGAGATCGAACCAGATAGTTCAACTTAAGAACTCCGGTTACAAAGAGAAAAAGAACCGAACAAAGAAACCGAAAACAAAAGGCGGAAAACAACTCGGTTCTAGCAAGTTGAAACTAGGTCAAATTTTACCGTAGCAAAAACTTGTTTAAGTACATTAGTCGGAACGGCAGTTTCGAAACGAAACTCCAAGCGCCGGAATCGCCTGATTCCGATAAACGAGCGAGAAGATAAACTAGAACGAAGATCGGATCTGAGATCGCGATCGCGGAATAAATCCGACGAAAAGAAAAAGAAGAACGGTTAAATGAACGGACGTTCGTTAACCGGGGAATAATCCGGTGATCACGTTCGTTAGTACAAACGGTCCGGCGAACGGTCTCGAGGCAACTAAACCGAAAAAGAAAACGAATTCGATCTAGGGTTTCGGAAAAGAAAACCGAACGAAAAACCGATCTAGAAAACCGTAACGATTTAGAAAAAAGAATCGGAATGATTTAGAAGAAACTGATCCGAGGAAAAGAAATAGAGATGCGGCGCGGGGCTACCTCCGGCGAGGGCTCCGGCGAACGGCGGCGTTGGGCAGCGGCGGCGATGCACAAGGGCGGCGGCGGCGGCGGTGACGCAGGGCGGTGGCGCGGGGCAAGGGGCGCGGCGCGGGGTGAGGGCGCAGTGGTGGCTTGGGGCTTGGGGTTTTGGTGTGGGATTAGAGGGGGGTGCTTGGGTATTTATATATGTGAGGGGAGAGGGTTTGCTTGGGGGAGGGGACAAGAAATAAGAGAAGGAGAAAGAGTAGGAGAGGGAATCCTAAAAAAAGGCAACCCGAGTGCTACTAGGACTCTAGGCGGCGGCGGCTCCCTACGCCTGGGCGCGCGCGGTGGCCTGGCCTTGGCCGGCCGACTGCTGGCTTGGGCCTTGGCCCAGGGGCACTGCAGATTTTTTTTAAACTGTTTCGCGCGCAGAAAAAAAACAGAAAAGAGAACTAAACGAAGTCCAAAACTTCTAAAGTAAATTTTCCCCGACTCCTAAAAATGAGTCGAACAAAATGAACTTTTCTCGGGACCTAAAATGCAATTTTTGAAAACACGCATTTTTCCTATCCAAATAAAAGGCAAATAAACTCCGATAAATCCAATGATCCTTTCTTCAAAATTTGAGAAGACTCAAATATGAAAAATAACGAAATCTCCAACTCTCTCCGAGGGTCCTTGAGTTGCGTGAAATTCCTAGGACCGACAAAATGCAAGAAAATATGATATGCATGATGATCTAGTGTATAACATTCCAAATTGAAAATTTGGGATGTTACAAACCTACCCCCCTTAAAATGAATCTCGCCCTCGAGATTCGGGTTGGCTAGAAAATAGGTGAGGGTGGTCCTTGAGCAAATCTTCTTCTCTTTCCCAGGTGGCTTCATCCTCTGAGTTGTGGTTCCACTGAAGTTTCCAAAACTTGATAACCTTGCTGCGGGTAACTCTACTGGCAAACTCGAGAATCTTGACTCGTTTCTCTTCATACGTTAAGTCGTCCTTCAACTGAATTTCTTCAAGCGGCACTGTATCTCTTAACGGTACCTCCGCCATCTCGGTGTGACATTTCTTCAGCTGAGAAACATGGAATACATCATGAACTCCTGACAGTCCCTCTGGTAATTCCAACTTATACGCGACTTCTCCCATACTTTGCAAGATCTTATATGGTCCAACGAAATGCGGTGCTAATTTTCCCTTAACTCCAAATCGCTTAACTCCTCAAAGTGGGGATACTCGAAGATACACTCTGTCTCCGGTTTCGTAAACTGTCTCCTTGCGTTTATCGGCGTAGCTCTTCTGCCTGGACTGGGCTACCTTGAGCCTATCATGTATCAACTTCACCTTCTGTTCAGACTCCTTAATCAAATCTGGTCCAAAGAATTGACGGTCTCCAACTTCATCCCATGACAACGGTGTCCTGCACCTCCTTTCGTATAAAGCTTCGAAAGGTGCCATCTTCAAACTGGTTTGGTAACTGTTGTTATAAGAAAACTCCGCATATGGAAAATTATTGTCCCAACTAGATCCATAATCTAGTGCACAAGCTCTCAACATATCCTCCAAAATCTGATTGACTCTCTCGGTCTGTCCATCTGTCTGCGGATGAAAAGCGGTGCTGAACTCTAGCCTGGTTCCGAAAGTTTCATGCAACTGATTCCAAAACTTTGAGGTAAATTGGGTTCCTCTGTCCGATACAATACTCCTCGGAACTACCCATATCGAGTCATATCCTGCTTTCGTCCTGGGTAGTCCTATGATAAAATCCATGCCTATCTTATCCCACTTCCATTCGGGTATCGGCAATGGTTGCAATAATCCGGCTGGCTTCTGATGTTCTGCCTTTACTCTATGACATACGTCACAAACTTCTACATATGCTGCAATATCTTTCTTCATCCCGGTCCACCAGAATGTCTCCTTCAAATCCAAATACATCTTAGTATTTCCTGGGTGAATCGAATATGGTGAATCATGTGCCTCTTGTAGAATCAACTTCCTGATCTCCGGGTCATTTGGCACATAAACACGGTCCTCAAACCATAGAGTATCATGCTCATCCTCACGAAATCCTTTTGCTTTTCCTTTGCTTAGTTTCTCCTTTATAGAAGCAATCTCCTTGTCAGATTTCTGAGCTTCTCTGATTCTATCCATCAATGTTGACTGAATCTCCAATGCTGCTACATAGCCTTTCGGAACTATCTCTAAACTTAGTTCACGAAGGTTTTCTGCTAACTCCTTGGGTATTTCCTTCATTATTAACGTATTGACGTGGCTCTTACGGCTCAATGCATCTGCTACTACATTAGCTTTTCCGGGATGGTAATGCAATCTCATATCATAATCCTTGATGAGCTCCAACCATCTCCTTTGTCTGAGATTCAACTCCTTCTGCGTGAAAATGCACTTCAAACTCTTGTGATCCGTGTACACCTCACAATGATTTCCAATGAGGAAATGTCTCCACGTCTTCAATGCATGCACTACGGCTGCTAACTCCAAATCATGTGTGGCGTAATTCAACTCATGAGGCTTCAGTTGTCGTGAAGCATACGAAACAACTCTTCCTTCCTGCATAAGCACTGCTCCAAGTCCTCGACGTGAAGCGTCGCAATACACCTCATAATCCTTGGTCTGATCTGGCAAAATCAACACTGGTGAGGTAACCAATCGTTTCTTCAACTCCTGGAAACTAGCCTCACACTCCTCAGTCCAATTAAATTTGGTATCCTTCTTCAACAACTCCGTCATAGGCTTCGCAATCTTTGAAAAATTCTCAATGAATCTCTGGTAATATCCTGCGAGTCCAAGAAAACTCCGGATCTCTCCAACTGTCGTTGGAGCTTCCCATTCGGTTACGGTCTCAACCTTGGCGGGATCAACTGCTATCCCTTCTCCGGATATAACGTGTCCGAGGAATCCTACTTCCTTCAACCAAAACTCACATTTGCTAAATTTGGCATATAACTGATGTTCCCTTAGTTTCTCCAAAACCAAACGCAAATGTTCCTTATGCTCTTCTTCATTCTTCGAATAAAACAGGATATCATCAATGAACACTACGACGAACTTATCCAAAAACTCCATAAACACTTTGTTCATCAGGTTCATAAAATAGGCAGGCGCGTTAGTCAATCCAAATGACATAACGGTACACTCATACAATCCATATCTTGTGATAAAAGCTGTCTTAGGAATGTCCTGCTCTCGGATCTTCAACTGGTGGTACCCTGATCGCAAATCGATCTTGGAAAACACTTTAGCTCCTTGCAAACGATCAAATAGATCATTTATCATTGGCAGTGGGTACTTGTTCTTGATGGTTACTTCATTCAATCCACGGTAATCAACAACCATCCTTAATGATCCATCCTTCTTCTCCACTAGAAGTATGGGCGATCCCCAAGGCGAAGAACTTGGGCGTATGTAACCTTTCTCCAGTAACTCCTTAATCTGATTCTTAATTTCTACCAAATCTTTTGCTGGCATCCTATACGGTCTCTTTGATATTGGTCCAGTGCCTGGCAATAACTCAATCAAAAACTCAATGTCTCTATCCGGTGGCATGCCTGGCAACTCTTCTGGAAATACATCAGGAAAATCCTTTACCACTGGTACTTCTTCCTGCACCACTCCTAATAAAGAATTCACTTGATTCTTATTTGATCCATGTCATGATACATACTTGATCCGTCTTCCTTCTGGTGTGGTAAGCAAAATTGACTTACTAGCGCATTCAATATTCCCTTCATACTTTGATAACCAATCCATGCCTAATATCACATCCAATCCTTGAGATTCCAGTACTATTAGGTCTGAGGGAAAAACATAGTTACCAATCCTTAATGGTAACCGATCACACCATCGTCGCCATAAACTCTGCTCCTGGTGAGCTTACTAACATGGGTGACCTAAGGGCTTGGGTTGGCAGGTTATATTTATCCACAAATCCCCTTGATATGTATGAATGCGATGCACCAGTATCGAAAAGAACGAGTGCGGTAAATGACTTAACCAAAAACTTACCGATCCCTGCATCAGGCTGATCTTCAACCTCCTCCACGCTAACGTGGTTCACCTGTCCCCTATTGAAAGGGTTCGGCTTCTTCCCTGAGCTTCCATTGCCATTTCCATTCTGGCCTTCAGGACATTCATTGGCATAATGTCCGGTCTTGGAACACTTAAAACAGGTGACTTGACTTAGATCTCTCTTGGAGGGGGTTGATGGGGTGGTCCGGTTCTGGCCGTTGCTTCCTCCATTCCCATTACCATTCTTGTGGCCATTGTGGTTGTGCGAACTACTTCCTCCATGGGTATGCTGAAACTGAAATCCCGATTTAGGGGTAAAACGGGGCTTCTGCTGGGCTCCAGAGTTATACTTCCCCTATCCATACTTCCTCTTGCGGTTCTCAATCTGCTGTTGCTTCCCCTCAATCATGATGGCACGATCTACCAACTCCTGGTAGTTTCTGAAACTTGCTACCATCAATTGCATGCTTAACTCATCATTCAATCCTTCCAGAAATTTCTCCTTCTTGGTTGCATCCGTAGCAACGTCATCTGGGGCATAACGTCCTAACTTGCTGAAGTCGTCAACATACTGGCCAACTGTCCTTCCTCCTTGGCGTAAGTTGCGAAACTCACGCTTCTTCATGGCCATAGCTCCTGCCGAAACATGTGCAGTGCGGAATACTTGCTGGAACTGATCCGATGTGACAGTGTCAACTAGGAAAGGTGGCTGTGAAATTCTCCCACCATGCTGCCACGGGTCCTTCTAACTGATGTGCGGCAAACTTCACTTTCTCACCATCCGTGCATCCTGCAGTGGTCAACTCCCTTCCTATCTTGCGGAGCCAATCGTCTGCTACTATCGGCTCGGTGCTACTAGAAAACACCGGCGGATTCAGCCTAAGGAAACGGGCTAAGTGGTCAACAGGGGGTGGTGGTGGTGGTGGGTTGTTGTTGTTGTTGTTCTGCTGGTTCTAAACTAACATGTGCATCAACTGATTCTGCTGTTGGATCAACTGAGTGAGCTCCGGTGGAAATCCATTGTCACGTCTCGGAGGCATCTGAGGGTTTAGAAAAGACGAGAAATAAGAATAGAATGAGGTCTAAAGAGAAAACACTACCCTAATGCACATGAGGAAATTCACACAAAATCACTTCATTCAATCCAAACAAGGGCATACAATCGATCTAGCCATCGCAAAAGTGCTCGAACTATAGTGTTTACATGGGGGGAATACTACTAATATTTGGTGGTCATCTAGAAATTTGAACCGGTGGAAGACTCCATGATGTCCGCTCCAGCTTCGTCTTCAAAGTCGGGTTCACTTGGATCCGAATCGGTGTCGTCAATGATGGTGTAGTTGTCCGGACATGCGACGTACATATCTTCCTTCCTGGATGCTAAATCCATCTTGAGTTCTTTAATCTCTTGCTTAAGATCGCAGTTGTGTCTTGCTAGAGCTATGATCTCGTCCATGTAGTCCTTGCGTGTAGCCTTCAGTTCTCCTTCTAGCTCAATGATCCTTGCCTTCGCATTCTTCAACTCTATCATATCATTGCACATCTGGTTCTCGTGGCGTCGAATGTGCTGGCTTAACTCCTGGATGAAAGCTGCAATAGATCTATCCTTCTTGTTGCTGACTAACTCCCATTGTTCATCTCGGCGTCCGCAAATCTGGTAGATAGTGTCCTTGAGGTCCTCTTGATAAACTTCTCCAATGCGTCCTATGGTGATATGGGCTGCCATGCTCTTTCCTAGACTCCAAGTTGGTGCATTGAAAACACTATCTATGGGCTTGGTGATTGGCGCGAATGTCCTTCCCAGAACGTGAGCTTGAATCTTCCAGCGCTCTTCTTCAGGCAGAGTGGCGTTGAAAGTTCCCGTGAAACTTGGTAATCCAATGTTTAGGTACTTGGTGACTTCCTTCAAGTGAAATCCAAAAGGTGTGCCTTCATCCGGTTAAGCGTACTTAATCTTCGCGTCCTTCATCCTAAAGAGTAGAAAAGATGAGGAGTTAGAAAATGAGGAGAGAATAGTGATCTTGGGCTTTAACTTAGTGGTCGTGTCCTACAGTCAGCGTGTGCTCAGATACCATCTCTGTAGCGACCAGACCTGAATGGATCAAGTCTACTGTGCTCCGGTATCATCCCTGGATCAGTAATGCTAACACCACACAGTACATCGAAGGATTTATAGCAGAGTGGCAATCACACACTTATTACATCGATGTCTCCGAAGAGAACTTAATACAATAATATGGCTTAAGGCCATCTAATGTCGATAACACCGGATGACTTGGAAGGTAAATGGGTCCATCAACTCCAACGGCATCACTGATTATAGAACCACGACCTAAAAGCACCTCAATCGTCGTCTGAAAAGTCTGCAACATTAACGTTGCAGCCCGAAACGGGTGAGCACATGGAATATGCTGGCAAGGTAACACATAGAGAATGATGGAATGAAACAGCTATACTATATGCATATTTGGCTGGTGGAAAGCTCTATGGTTACTATTTTGCGTAAAGCTAGTTTTTCTGTACTGCAAAGGAAATAACTTTATTTAACTATCATGGTGGTTGTTAAACATTGAGAATGGTTGACAGCATTCTCAATCCCAATTAAAAGTAGTCATCAATAACCCAACAATATTAATTAGAAGTAACATGATGAGATTCACATGATATTCAAGTACTAGATACTCAGGATTGTCCATAACCAGGGACACGGCTAATCATGATTAGTTTGTTACACTCTGCAGAGGTTTGCGCACTTTTCCCCACAAGACTCGATCGCCTCCATTGGATTTGTCGCACTACATGGTGTTTGAGAAACGGATGACCGAGACATAGTCTTTCAGAAGCGCTAGCACCTTACGATGGAGTAGACCGTACCACGTACATCCCCTACATCTGCTAGTCTACCCCTATAAGAGTTCGCACGACTTAGTAAACTATGCCAGAGCCCATATTGGCTTGTGGCTGCACACGTAAGTATTTAGCATGAAAGATCTTATGATCCCTTTGAGCCTGGGTGGCGGTCCAAAATAAAAACAGGCAAGTCCTGATAGACATCAGGTGCCTCAATCCACCCAGATGTGTGTTTAATTTGCCACCTTAGATAAACCATTAAAAATATCAATCTCACATTTGTCATGGATATCACTCACCCAATCCACGTCTACTAGCATAGCATGGCATAATAAGCAAACGTAGAAGTAACTCCCAAAGGTTTCATAATAAACAGGTAATAGGTACTACCTCATCTACTTCCCATCCCACAATTTAATTAGATTCTAATCATGCAATGTGCGATGATTGATCTAATGCAATGAAACTGGGTTGTAGAAAAGGTATGATCAAAGTGTTACTTGCCTTGCTGATGATCTGCGAGTCCTAGAGATTCGAAGTAACAGGCGGCCCAATCCGGGTAATCTATCGCAGACAAACAACAAGCATACAATAAGTACTCATCTAATGCACAGGCAAAACTCGAACAAGAGATCGAACCAGATAGTTCAACTTAAGAACTCCGGTTACAAAGAGAAAAAGAACCGAACAAAGAAACCGAAAACAAACGGCGGAAAACAACTCGGTTCTAGCAAGTTGAAACTAGGTCAAATTTTAACGTAGCAAAAACTTGTTTAAGTAGATTAGTCGGAACGGCGGTTTCGAAACGAAACTCCAGGCGCTTGAATCACCTGATTCCGATAAACGAGCGAAAAGATAAACTAGAACAAAGATCGGATCTGAGATCGCGATCGCGGAATAAATCTCACGAAAAGAAAAAGAAGAACGGTTAAACGAACGGACGTTCGTTAACCGGGGAATAATCCGGTGATCACGTTCGTTAGGAAGAACGGTCCGGCGAACGGTCTCGAGGCAACTAAACTGGAAAAGAAAACGAATCCGATCTAGGGTTTCGGAAAAGAAAACCGAACGAAAAACCGATCTAGAAAACCGGAACGGTTTAGAAAAAAGAATCGGAACGATTTAGAAGAAACCGATCTGAGGAAAAGAAATAGAGATGCGGCGCGGGGCTACCTCCGGAGAGGTCTCCGGCGAGGGCTCCGGCGAACGGCGGCGTTGGGCGGCGGCGGCGATGCACAAGGGCGGCGGAGGCACAAGGGCGGCGGCGGCGGCATTGCTAGGGGGCGGCGGTGACGCAGGGCGGCGGCGCGGGGTGAGGGCGCGGTGGTGGCTTGGGGCTTGGGGTTTTGGTGTGGGATTAGAGGGGGGTGCTTGGGTATTTATATAGGTGAGGGGAGAGGGTTTGCTTGGGGGAGGGGACAAGAAATAAGAGAAGGAGAAAGAGTTGGAGAGGGAATCCTAAAAAAAGGCAACCTGAGTCCTACTAGGACTCTAGGCGGCGGCGGCTCCCTGCGCCTGGGCACGCGCACGGTGGCCTGGCCTTGGCCGGCCGGCTGCTGGCTTGGGCCTTGGCCCAGGGGCGCTGCAGGTTTTTTTTTAAACGGTTTTGCGTGCAGAAAAAAAAACAGAAAAGAGAACTAAACGAACTCCAAAACTTCTAAAGTAAATTTTCCCCGACTCCTAAAAATGAGTCGAACAAAATGAACTTTTCTCGGGACCTAAAATGCAATTTTTGAAAACACGCATTTTTCGTATCCAAATAAAAGGCAAATAAACTCCGATAAATCCAATGATCCTTTCTTCAAAATTCGAGAAGTCTCAAATATGAAAAATAACGAAATCTCCAACTCTCTCCGAGGGTCCTTGAGTTGCATGAAATTCCTAGGATCGACAAAATGCAAGAAAATATGATATGCATGATGATCTAGTGTATAACATTCCAAATTGAAAATTTGGGATGTTACAAGAGAGCTTGTGCAGCCCCTCCCTAGAGAGAACCCGCCTGAGTACGAGGTCTCCTACCTCGAGGGTCCTGGGGCGGATGTTGCGGCAGTGATATCGTCATAGGGCCTGTTGGTACCTTGCCGCTCGCAGCGCGGCTTCTTGGCGGCGTGCCTCCCCCAGCACGAGGTCCATTCCCCGCATGGCATCCTGCTGCACCTCATCGAACGCCAGGACCCGCATGGAGCGATGCCTGACCTCGTGAGGAAGGAGTGCCTCGGCTCCATAGACCAGGAAGAACGGGGTCTCCCCAGTCGGTTTGGTCGCGGTCGTGCGGATGGACCACAACACGGACTGAAGCTCGTCGTACCAACCTCTGCCGCAGGCCTCTAGCTTCTTCTTGAATGTCCTGGTCTTGAGGCCCCTCAGGACCTCCGTGTTGGCTCGTTCGGCCTGCCCATTGCTTCGCGGGTGTGCCACCGAAGCATAGCATATCTGCGTCCCAAGGTTCGCACAGTATGTTTTGAAGAGATTACCGGTGAACTGCGAACCGTTGTCCGTGATGATGCAATTCGGTACCCCGAACCGGCTCACGATACCTCTGATGAACTTGACCGTGGAGCCAGCGGGCATGGTACGGACAGCCTCCACCTCTGCCCACTTGGTGAACTTGTCAATGGCGACATAGAGGTAGCGGTAGCCCCCTGGCGCGTGAGGGAACGGACCCAGAATATCCAACCCCCAAACTACGAAGGGCCATGAGATGGGTATAGTCTGCAGGCCCCCCGCCGGTTGATGGATCTGCTTGGAATGAAACTGGCAGGCCTCACAAGCCTTTACCAATTCGATTGCGTCGTTGAGCGCGGTGGGCCAATAGAACCCACTATGGAATGCCTTGCCGACGAGAGTCCGTGATGATGAGTGGTGTCCGCAGTCTCCGCCGTGTATGTCCTTCAGTAGTTCCTTTCCTTGCTCCCTGGAGATGCAGCGCAGAGATACATCATTTGGTCGCTTCCGGTAAAGTTCTCCATCTCTCATGCAGTATGCCGTGGCCTGCCGCGCCACACGCTCCGCTTCCTCTTCCTTTTCCGGTAGGGCCCCTTGCGTTAAGTAACTCCGGAGTTTTGCGATCCAGCACTCCTCCTGAGGTTCCATCGTCAGGAGCAGGCGTGCTCCTGAGGTCGGTCCGCAGACCGGGCTCTCGAGGCTGGCGGCTGGGGGAGCTCCTCTCGCGACTGAGCGGTGTTTGATAACCTCGGTTGTGCTGAAGGTTTGAAGAGCCGCTCTTCGAAGATGCCGGGTTCCTGCGGCAACCGCCTGGATGCCCGCCCGGCTATGTCGTCAGCTTCTTGATTGGTGCCACGGGGCACGTGCTTCAGCTCCAGCCCCCAGAACTGCTTTTCCATCCTGCGGAGCTCCGCTAGGTAGGCCTCCATATGCTCGTCCTTCGGCTCGTACACCTTGTTGGAGAAGTTGACTAGGAGCTGCGAGTCGCCCTTGACGGTGAGGCGCTTCACTCCCAGGGCTACTGCGGCCTTCAATCCGGCTATCAGTCCCTCATATTCTGCTATGTTGTTGGAGACCTTTTCACCTTGCTGGAAATAGAGCTGTACGACATAGTAGAGCTTATCCTGAGTGGGTGATATCAGCACCGCGCCAGCCCCTGCGCCATGTCTGGAGAATGCCCCATCGAAGTGCATGACCCAGCCTTCCGGCGCCTCATTACCTGGAGAAAGGGACCGATCCTCGTTGTCCCTAAGGCCTGGTGCCTCCGCCCATTCCGTTATGAAATCCGCCAACGCTGCTCCTTTGATGACCCTGGTTGTGCTGAACTCTAGCTGAAACACCTGCAGCTCCATGTTCCACTCGGCGACCCTTCGGGCTGAGTTAGGGCTCCTGAGCACTCTCTCCAGGGGGTACGATGAGACGACTTTGACGGGATGAGCCTAGAAGTAGTGACGCAGCTTGTGCGAGGCTACCTGTAACGCGAGGAGGAGCTTCTGAGGCATTGGGTACCGTGCCCTCGCGTCCCGTAACACCGTGCTAACAAAGTAGACTGGATGCTCAGCAAGGCTGAGAGCATCTGGGGTCGCGGCGCCCTCGGGAGGCAGGGGCGCCTCACGAGATGATGCAGCCTCGGGAGGTGGATCATCCGGGCGTGCAGCCTCTCCTGCCTCTGGTGCAGTCTTCGGCAGCTGACCCTCCTCAACTGCGGTTGTGGCTTCTGCGGGCTTTCCTTGTTCCCGTTTTGTCTTGCCTCGGGCTGCCGCTGCGGTCTTGACTCGGCGCTCCTCCCTAACCGCCACCAGGGCTGCGCTGGTGGAGTAGGGAGTGGCGGCGAGGTAAAGTAGCAGGGGCTCTTGAGGGCGCGGAGCCACCATGACTGGGGCACTGGTCAGGTACCTCTTGAGATCTTGAAACGCCTTATCTGCCTCTTCAGTCCATTCAAAGGGCCCCTTTTTCTTCATCAGCTGAAAGAAAGGCAGCGCTCGCTCCCCCAATTTGGAGATGAAGCGCCCTAGCGCGGTCACGCGCCTAGTGAGCTTCTGCATTTCTCTGAGGGTCTTTGGCGGGCCTTGACCTTCTCGGGGTTGTCCTCGATGCCATGATGGGACACGAGGAATCCCAAAAGCTTGCCCGAGGGGACGCCAAACACACATTTCTCCGGGTTCAGCCACAGGTTTACTGCGTCGAGGCTCGCGAAGGTCTCCTCCAGGTCTTGTGTCAGGGTCTTGGCCTCCCGAGATTTTACTACAATGTCGTCAACGTAGGCTTCGACATTCTTTCCGAGTTGAGGGCCCAAGGTGATGTGCATCAGCCGCTGAAAGGTTGCCCCTGCGTTCCACAGTCCGAACGGCATGCATGTATAGCAGTATACCCCGCACGGGGTTAAGAAGGCGGTCTTCTCAACGTCTTCTACCGCCATCTTGATCTGATGATACCCGGAGAAGGCGTCCAGGAAGCATAGCAGGTCGCATTCCGCAGTGGAATCGACGATCTGGTCGATGCGGGGGAGCGGAAACGGATCTTGCGGGCATGCCTTGTTGAGGTTGGTGAAGTCGACACACATGCGTTCCTTCCCCCCTTTCTTGGGCACAACGACAGGGTTGGCCAACCAGTCCGGGTATCGGACCTCGCGAATGACCCCAGCGGCTTCTAGCTTGCGGGTCTCTTGGACAATGAAGGCTTGCTTCTCCACGGACTGCCGCCTGGCCTTCTGCTTCATGGGGCGCACATTTGGGCACACGTTGAGGTGATGCTCGATGACACTCCTGGGGATCCCCGCCAGCTGATCGAGCTCCCAAGCAAATACCTTCTTATTCGCGCGCAGGAATTTGACCAAGGCCTCCTCTTGCTCAGGCTCAAGGTTGGCGCCTATGGTGAAAGTGGCACTGGAGGACCCGTCCGCATCGACGGGTATCTGCTTGGTTTCTGCCTTGTCCTGGGTGAACAACTGCTTCTTTTTGGCGGGCGCAGCCCCCTTGGGCTCTGGGGTCTCCGCGTTGACAGGCCGTGCCGATGCCGCCGTCTTGAAGGCGAGCTTGAGTACTCGCAGGGCATCCCCGGTGTCCCCGTGCACGGCGAGGGTACCGCTGCTCCCGGGCATCTTCATGAGGTTGTACGTCGGGTGCGTGGCGGCCATGAACTGAGCCAGTGCCGGGTAGCCGAGGATGGCGTTGTAAGGGAGGCCGATGGGGGCGATGTCAAAGTCGACCATCTCCGTGCGGAAGTTGTCGTAGGTGCCGAAGGTTACCGGGAGCCGGATCTGTCCCAGGGAGTCGGATGATCCGCCCCCGACGCCCGAGAAAGATCGGCTGGGTCGCAGCCGCTCCCGGGGTATGCAGGGGAGGTTGAAAGTCTCGATCGAAAGCACGCTGAGGACCGCGCCGCCGTCGACGAGGGTTCTGGTGATGGCCACCTGGCAGATGGTGGCGGTGCACAACAGGGGGAGCGCGCCCGAGCCGACCAGGTTGGTGGGGTGGTCCTCCGAGCTGAAGGTCAGACCGACCTCGCGCGCCGCCCGATCCGGGGGAGCCCCCTGCCGTGCGGAAATGGCGCTAACCTGGCGGGCAAAAGGCTTGACGTGGCGACTTGTGGGCGGCGCCTGCGAGCCGCCCAGGAGGGCCGCAACGACCAAAGGCGTCGATGTTGCGGTGCAGCTACTCTGCCGCATAGGCAGATGTTGGGGGGAGAGGGTGCTCGCCGCTCGCTCCCCGCCAGGCCGGTGGCGGTGTTGACGGCGGGCAACGGGGGACAACGAGAACGCCCACCGGCGAGGGCCGCCGGGGCGACGCGGGCTCGCCTGGCGCCGTACATGGATGCGGCGGCCGGTGGAGGATGGAGCGGTGGAAGACAGATTCCGGCGCACCCCTACCTGGCGCGCCAAATGTCGGATCACGGGTTCCGACAGACCCTTAAGGTTCAAACACTGGGGTGCACGCGGAGATCACGCCTTCTACCTCCCCGTCTCAGAAAGATCTAAACTACTAAAAGAACTGCACAAGAGACACAAGGTTTATACTGGTTCGGGCCACCGTTGTGGTGTAATACCCTACTCTAGTGTGTGGTGGGTGGATTGCCTCTTGGGGCTGATGATGATGAACGATACAAGGAAGAACAGCCTTGCGAGGGTCTGTTCTTGGCTGGGGCGATGAACCGCTAGGAGGAGTTCAGTCACCCTTCTCTCTCTCTCTCTCTCTCTCACTCTATCTGCTTGCTAGCCGGACCCATGAACCCCTCGCTATGCGAGTGGCTGGTCCTATTTATAGAGGCCCTGGTCCTCTTCCCAAATATTGAGCGGGAAGGGCGCCAACAATGGCGGGCTAATTTGAAGGGGAACAGCAAGTACACTTATCCTGACTAAAGTTGGTCTTCGCCTGCGAAAGGCTCTGCGGTGACGCCGTGCTGGGCTACATGGTGACCTCTGTCTCGTAGTCCGCCTGGTCTTAGTCTCGTTGCACCGAAATGGCAACCTTTGCCTGATGCCTAGGTACTCCGCGGCTGCGCTTGCCCCCTTTGCACCAAAGTGGAAAGAAGGATGCTGCGCGCGCTGGCGCCCGCCTGGCACCCTCGATCGTCATGGCTTGCGTCATGGGCACCTCGCGAGGAACCCTGCCTTGATCTCTCCGCCTCCTCGCGAGCCAGCCTGAGGAGGCTGCGCATGAGGATGCGCCGTGTTGTCTACCCCGCGAGGCTTGGCCCCTCGCGAGGGTCTTGAGTCTTGTGTTGATGAAGGTGGGCCATGCTGGGCCTCCTTTGAGCCACGCCGCAGGCAGGCAAGTCTGGGGACCCCCGTTCCCAGAACGCCGACAGAAGGCAAGGCAGCAGTCCACAGAAAAGCAGGCCTTCATCGTCCTAGAGACCCGCAAATTAGAAGTCGCTGGGGTCATTTGCAAGGTCCGATACCCGGATTGGTTGGCCAACCCTGTCGTTGTGACAAAGAAGTTAGGCAAGGAGCGCATGTGTGTCGACTTCACCAACCTCAACAAGGCATGCCCGCAAGATCCGTTCCCGCTCCCCCGCATCGACCAGATCGTCGATTCCACCGCGGAATGCGCCCTGCTATGCTTCTTGGATGCCTTCTCTGGGTATCACCAGATCAAGATGGCGGTAGAAGACATCAAAAAGACAGCCTTCCTAACCCCGTGTGGGGTGTACTGCTACATATGCATGCCATTTGGGTTGCGTAACACAGGGGCGACCTTTCAGCGGCTGATGCACATCATCTTGGGCCCGCAGCTCGGGAAGAATGTTGAGGCTTACGTCGATGACATTGTGGTAAAGTCTTGGGAGGCCAGGACCCTGATACAAGACCTGGAGGAAACCTTCGCGAGCCTCAATGCAGTGAACCTACGGCTCAACCCAGAGAAGTGTGTGTTCGGAGTCCCCTCGGGCAAGCTCTTGGGTTTCCTCATGTCCCACCGAGGCATCAAGGCTAACCTGGAAAAGGTCAAGGCGGTCGAGGACATGAGCCCGCCAAAGACCCTCAGAGAAATGCAGAAGCTCACTGGGCGCGTGACCGTGCTAGGGCGCTTCATCGCCAAGTTGGGGGAGCGAGCGCTGCCTTTCTTCCAGCTAATGAAGAAAAAGGGGCCCTTTGAGTGGACTGAAGAGGCCGACAAGGCGTTCCAGGATCTCAAGAGATACCTGACCAGCCCACCAGTCATCGTGGCTCCGCGCCCTCAAGAGCCCCTGGTGCTTTACCTCGCCGCCACTCTCTACTCCGCCAGCGCAGCCTTGGTGGCGGTTAGAGAGGAGCGTCGCATCAAAACCACAGCAGTAGCCCGGGACAAGGCAAAACAGGAACAAGGAAGGCCCACAGAAACCGCCACAGCGGCTGAGGAGGATCAGCCACCGCAGAGGAGTGCACCGGAGGCTGGAGAGGCCCCTCTCCCAGATGGCCAGCCTCAGGAGGCCTCATCGCCTCAGGACGCGCCATGGTCTCTGAAGGGAGCCACCAGCACTGACGCACCCAACCTCGTTCAGCACCCAGTGTACTTCGTCAGCACGGTGTTGCGGGACACGAGGGCACGGTACCCCATGCCTCAGAAGCTCCTCCTCGCGCTACTGGTGGCCTCGCGCAAGCTGCGCCACTATTTTCAGGGTCACCCCATCAAGGTCGTCTCATCATACCCCCTGGAGAGAGTGCTCAGGAGCCCTAACTCAGCTGGAAGGGTCGCTGAGTGGAACATAGAACTGCAAGCGTTTCAGCTCGAATTCAGCACGACCAGAGTCATCAAGGGAGCAGCATTGGCGGATTTTGTGGCAGAATGGACGGAGGCACCAGGCCTCAATGCCGACGAGGATCGGTCCCTCTCCTCGGGAAACGAGGCGCCAGAAGGCTGGGTCATGTACTTCGATGGGGCGTTCTCCAGGCATGGCGTTGGGGCTGGGGCGGTGCTTATATCGCCCACTCAGGGCAAGCTCTACAACGCTGTGCAGCTCTGTTTCCAGCAAGGTGAAAAGGTCTCCACCAACATAGCAGAGTATGAAGGTTTAATAGCGGGCTTGAAGGCCGCAGGTGCCCTGGGGGTGAAACGCCTCACCATCAAGGGTGATTCGCAGCTCCTTGTCAATTTCTCCAGCAAGGTGCACAAGCCAAAAGATGAGCACATGGAAGCCTACCTTGCGGAGGTCCGCAGGATGGAGAAGTAGTTTTGGGGGTTGGAGTTGCAGCATGTGCCCCGTGGCACCAATCAGGAGGCCGACGACATCACCAAACGGGCGTCCAGGCAGTTACCTCACGAGCCTGGCGTTTTCGAGGAGCGGCCCTTCAAGCCCTCAGCCCTGCCGTCATTGTCAAACACGGCTCAGCCTCGGGAGGAGCTCCCCCAGCCACCTGCCTCAGGAGCCCCGGCCTGTGGCCCGATCTCAGGAGCACGCCTGCTCCTGACGATGGAACCTCAGGAGGTGTGCTGGATCATGGAGCTCCGGAGTTACTTAACACAAGGGACCCTACCGGAGAAGGAGGAGGAAGCGGAGCGTGTGGCACGGCAGGCCAAGACATACTGCATCAAGGATGGAGAGCTCTACCGCAAGCGACCAAATGGTGTATCCCTGCGCTGCATCTCCAGGGAGCGAGGAAAGGAACTACTGGAAGATATACACGGCGGAGACTGTGGACATCATTGATCATCACGGACCCTCGTCGACAAGGCATTCTGAAGTGGGTTTTATTGGCCCACCGCACTCAATGACGCCGTCGAACTATTGAAAGCTTGTGAGGCCTGCCAGTTCCATGCCAAGCAGATCCATCAGCCGGCAGGAGGCCTGCAGACTATACCCCTTTCATGGCCATTCGCAGTCTGGGGGCTGGACATCCTCGGCCCGTTTCCTCGGGCGCCAGGGGGCTACCGCTACATCTACGTCGCCGTGGACAAGTTCACAAAGTGGGCTGAAGTAGAGGTCGTCCGCACCATCCCCGCAGGTTCCGCGGTCAAGTTCATGAGGGGCATCATGAGCCGGT
Organism: Triticum monococcum; assembly: GCA_034509565.1. Classification (NCBI taxonomy): domain Eukaryota; kingdom Viridiplantae; phylum Streptophyta; class Magnoliopsida; order Poales; family Poaceae; genus Triticum; species Triticum monococcum. Next base: position 477,825,926 of record CM067841.1, read on the forward strand.
TCGGGGTGCCGAACCGCATCATCACGGACAACGGTTCGCAGTTCACGAGTAACCTTTTCAAAACATACTGTGCTAACCTTGGAACGCAGATATTCTACGCTTCGGTGGCGCACCCCCAAAGCAACGGCCAGGCCAAGCGAGCCAACGCAGAGGTCCTGAGGGGCCTCAAGACCAGGACGTTCAAGAAGAAGCTGGAGGCCTGCGGCAGAGGTTGGTACGACGAGCTTCAGTCCGTGTTGTAGTCCATCCGCACAACCGCGACCAAGCCGACTGGAGAGACCCCGTTCTTCCTGGTCTACAGAGCCGAAGCGGTCCTCCCTCACGAGGTCAGACGTCGCTCCGCGCGGGTCCTGGGGTTCGATGAGCCGCAGCAGGATGCCATGCAGGGATGGACCTCGTGCTGGGGGAGGAATGTCGCCGAGAAGCCGCGCTGCAAGCGGCGAGGTACCAACAAGCACTGCGACGATATCACTGCTGCAACATCCGCCCCAGAACTCTCGAGGTAGGAGACCACGTGCTCAGGCGGGTTCTCTCCAGGGAGGTATTGCACAAGCTCTCTCCCATGTGGGAGGGCCCGTTCAAGGTTGTTCATGTTTCTAGGCCCGGCTCCGCGTGCTTGGAGACTTAGGAGGGGGTGCCGGTCCAGAACGCATGGAACATCCAGCACCTCCGGAGGTTCTGAAGGAAATATGCCCTAGAGGCAATAATAAAGTTATTATTTATTTCCTTATATCATGATAAATGTTTATTATTCATGCTAGAATTGTATTAACCGGAAACATAATACATGTGTGAATACATAGACCAACAGAGTGTCACTAGTATGCCTCTACTTGACTAGCTCGTTAATCAAAGATGGTTATGTTTCCTAACCATGAACAAAGAGTTGTTATTTGATTAACGAGGTCACATCATTAGTTGAATGATCTGATTGACATGACCCATTCCATTAGCTTAGCACCCGATCGTTTAATATGTTGCTATTGCTTTCTTCATGACTTATACATGTTCCTATAACTATGACATTATGCAACTCCCGTTTACCGGAGGAACACTTTGGGTACTACCAAACGTCACAATGTAACTGGGTGATTATAAAGGAGTACTACAGGTGTCTCCAATGGTAGATGTTGGGTTGGCGTATTTCGAGATTAGGGTTTGTCACTCCGATTGTCGGAGAGGTATCTCTGGGCCCTCTCGGTAATGCACATCACATAAGCCTTGCAAGCACTGCAACTAATATGTTAGTTGTGAGATGATGTATTACGGAACGAGTAAAGAGACTTACCGGTAACGAGATTGAACTAGGTATTGGATACCGACGATCGAATCTCGGGCAAGTAACATACCGATGACAAAGGGAACAACGTATGTTGTTATGCGGTCTGACCGATAAAGATCTTTGTAGAATATGTAGGAGCCAATATGGGCATCCAGGTCCCGCTATTGGTTATTGACCGGAGACGTGTCTCGGTCATGTCTACATTGTTCTCGAACCGTAGGGTCCGCACGCTTAACGTTACGATGACAATTATTATGAGTTTATGCATTTTGATGTACCGAAGGTTGTTCGGAGTCCCGGATGAGATCACGGACATGACGAGGAGTCTCAAAATGGTCGAGACGTAAAGATTGATATATTGGAAGCCTATGTTTGGACATAGGAAGTGTTCCGGGTGAAATCGGGATTTTACCGGAATACCGGGAGGGTTACCGGAACCCCCCGGGAGACTAATGGGCCTATTGGGCCTTAGTGGAAAAGAGAAAAAGGGAAGCCCACAGCTGGCCGGCGCCCCCCCCTTCCCCAGGTCCTAGTAGGACTAGGAGAAGGGGCCGGCTCCCCCTCTCTCTCCTTTCCCCCTTGAGAGTCCTAGTTGGAATAGGATTGGAGGGGGGAGTCCTACTCCCGGTAGGAGTAGGACTCCCCCTGCGCCTCCCTCTCTCTGGCCGGCCAGCCCCCCTCCTCCAACCTTTATATACGGGGGCAGGGGACACCCCAAGACACACAAGTTGATCCTTGAGATCGTTCCTTAGCCGTGTGCGGTGCCCCCTGCCACCATATTCCACCTCGATCATACCGTTGTAGTGCTTAGGCGAAGCCCTGCGTCGGTAGTACATCAAGATCGTCATCACGCCGTCGTGCTGACGGAACTCTTCCTCGACGCTTTGCTGGATCGGAGCCCGAGGATCGTCATCGAGCTGAACGTGTGCTAAGAACTCGGAGGTGCCGGAGTAACGGTGCTTGGATCGGTCGGATCGGGAAGAAGACGTACGACTACTTCCTCTACGTTGTGTGATCGCTTCCGCAGTCGGTCTGCGTTGGTACGTAGACAATACTCTCCCCTCTCGTTGCTGTGCATCACCATGATCTTGCGTGTGCGTAGGAAAATTTTCGAAATTACTACGTTCCCCAACAGTGGCATCCGAGCCTAGGTTTTATGGTTTGATGTTATTTGCACGAGTAGAACACAAGTGAGTTGTGGGCGATACAAGTCATACTGCCTACCAGCATGTCATACTTTGGTTCGGCGGTATTGTTGGGTGAGACGATCCGGACCAACATTACGTGTACTCTTACGCGAGACCGGTTCCCTCGACGTGCTTTGCACATAGATGGCTTGCGGAAGACTGTCTCTCCAACTTTAGTTGAACCAAGTGTGACTACGCCCAGTCCTTGAGAAGGTTAAAACGGAGTCTATTTGACGAACTATCGTTGTGGTTTTGATGCGTAGGTGAGATGAGTTCTTACTTAAGCCCGTAGCAGCCACGTAAAACTTGCAACAACAAAGTAGAGGATGTCTAACTTGTTTTTGCAGGGTATGTTGTGATGTGATATGGTCAAGGCATGATGCTGGTTTTATTGTATGAGATGATCATGTTTTGTAGCCGAGTTATCGGCAACTGGCAGGAGACATATGGTTGTCGCTTTATTGTATGCAATGCAATCGCGATGTAATGCTTTACTTTATTACTAAGCGGTAGTGATAGTCGTGGAAGCATAAGATTGACGAGACGACAACGATGCTACGATGGAGATCAAGGTGTCGCGCCGGTGACGATGGTGATCTTGACGGTGCTTCGGAGATGGAGATCACAAGCACAAGATGATGATGGCCATATCATATCACTTATATTGATTGCATGTGATGTTTATCCTTTTATGCATCTTATCTTGCTTTGATTGACGGTAGCATTATAAGATGATCTCTCACTAAATTATCAAGAAGTGTTCTCCCTGAGTATGCACCGTTGCCAAAGTTCGTCGTGCCCAGACACCACGTGATGATCGGGTGTGATAAGCTCTACGTCCAAATACAACGGGTGCAAAACAGTTGCACACGCAGAATACTCAGGTTATACTTGACGAGCCAAGCATATACAGATATGGCCTCGGAACACAGAGACCGGAAGGTCGAGCGTGAATCATATAGTAGATATGATCAACATAACGATGTTCACCATTGAAAACTACTCCATCTCACGTGATGATCGGTGATGGTTTAGTTGATTTGGATCACGTGATCACTTAGAGGATTAGAGGGATGTCTATCTAAGTGGGAGTTCTTAAGTAATTTGATTAACTGAACTTAAACTTATCATGAACTTAGTACCTGATAGTATCTTGCTTGTTTATGTTGATTTTAGATAGATGGCTCGTGCTGTTGTTCCGTTGAATTTTAATGCGTTCCTTGAGAAAGCAAAGTTGAAAGATAATGGTAGCAATTACACGGACTGGGTCCGTAACCTGAGGATTATCCTCATTGCTGCACAGAAGAATTACGTCCTGGAAGCACCGCTGGGTGACAGGCCTGCTGCTGGAGCAACGCCAGATGTTATGAACGTCTGGCAGAGCAAAGCTGATGACTACTCGATAGTTCAGTGTGCCATGCTTTACGGCTTAGAATCGGGACTTCAACGACGTTTTGAACGTCATGGTGCATATGAGATGTTCCAGGAGTTGAAGTTAATATTTCAAGCAAATGCCCGAATTGAGAGATATGAAGTCTCCAATAAGTTCTATAGCTGCAAGATGGAGGAGAACAGTTCTGTCAGTGAGCATATACTCAAAATGTCTGGGTATAATAATCACTTGATTCAGATGGGAGTTAATCTTCCAGATGACTGCGTCATTGATAGAATTCTCCAATCACTGCCACCAAGCTACAAGAGCTTCGTGATGAACTATAATATGCAAGGGATGAACAAGACTATTCCCGAGCTCTTCGCAATGCTGAAAGCTGCGGAGGTAGAAATCAAGAAGGAGCATCAAGTGTTGATGGTTAGCAAAACCACTAGTTTCAAGAAAAAGGGCAAAGGGAAGAAAAAGGGAAACTTCAAGAAGAACAGCAAGCAAGTTGCTGCTCAGGAGAAGAAACCCAAGTCTGGACCTAAGCCTGAAACTGAGTGCTTCTACTGCAAGCAGACTGGTCACTGGAAGCGGAACTGCCCCAAGTATTTGGCGGATAAGAAGGATGGCAAAGTGAACAAAGGTATATGTGATATACATGTTATTGATGTGTACCTTACTAGAGCTCGCAGTAGCACCAGGGTATTTGATACTGGTTCTGTTGCTAATATTTGCAACTCGAAATAGGGACTACGGAATAAGCGGACGCTAGCAAAGCACGAGGTGACGATGCGTGTGGGAAACGGTTCCAAAGTCGATGTGATCGCGGTCGGCACGCTACCTCTACATCTACCTTCGGGATTAATATTAGACCTAAATAATTGTTATTTGGTGCCAGCGTTGAGCATGAACATTATATCTGGATCTTGTTTGATGCGAGACGGTTATTCATTTAAATCAGAGAATAATGGTTGTTCTATTTATATGAGTAATATCTTTTATGGTCACGCACCTTTGAAGAGTGGTCTATTCTTGTTGAATCTCGAAGATAGCGATACACATATTCATAATGTAGAAGCCAAAAGATGCAAAGTTAATAATGATAGTGCAACTTATTTGTGGCACTGCCGTTTAGGTCATATCGGTGTAAAGCGCATGAAGAAACTCCATACTGATGGGCTTTTGGAACCACTTGATTATGAATCACTTGGTACTTGCGAACCGTGCCTCATAGGCAAGATGACTAAAACACCGATCTCCGGTACTATGGAGAGAGCAACAGATTTATTGGAAATCATACATACCGATGTATGTGGTCCGATGAATATTGAGGCTCGTGGCGGATATCGTTATTTTCTCACCTTCACAGATGATTTAAGCAGATATGGGTATATCTACTTAATGAAACATAAGTCTGAAACATTTGAAAAGTTCAAAGAATTTCAGAGTGAGGTTGAAAATCATCGTAACAAGAAAATAAAGTTTCTACGATCTGATCGTGGAGGAGAATATTTGAGTTACGAGTTTGGTGTACATTTGAAAAATTGTGGAATAGTTTCGCAACTCACGCCACCCGGAACACCACAGCATAATGGTGTGTCCGAACGTCGTAATCGTACTTTACTAGATATGGTGCGATCTATGATGTCTCTTACTGATTTACCGCTATCGTTTTGGGGTTATGCTTTAGAGATGGCCGCATTCACGTTAAATAGGGCACCATCAAAATCCGTTGAGACGACACCTTATGAACTATGGTTTGGCAAGAAACCAAAGTTGTCGTTTCTTAAAGTTTGGGGCTGCGATGCTTATGTGAAAAAGCTTCAACCTGATAAGCTCGAACCCAAATCGGAGAAATGTGTCTTCATAGGATATCCAAAGGAAACTATTGGATACACCTTCTATCACAGATCCGAAGGCAAGACTTTTGTTGCTAAATTCGGAAACTTTCTAGAGAAGGAGTTTCTCTCGAAAGAAGTGAGTGGGAGGAAAGTAGAACTTGACGAGGTAACTGTACCTACTCCCTTATTGGAAAATAGTACATCACAGAAAACTGTTTCTGCGACACCTATACCAATCAGTGAGGAAGCTAATGATAATGATCATGAAGCTTCAGGACAAGATACTACTGAACCACGTAGATCAACTAGAGTGAGATCCGCACCAGAGTGGTACGATATTCCAGTTCTGGAAGTCATGCTACTAGATCATGATGAACCTGCGAACTATGAAGAAGCGATGGTGAGCCTAGATTCCGCAAAGTGGCTTGAGGCCATGAAATCTGAGATGGGATCCATGTATGAAAACAAAGTATGGACTTTGGTTGACTTGCCCGATGATCGGCAAGCAATTGAGAATAAATGGATCTTCAAGAAAAAGACTGACGCTGACGGTAATATTAATGTCTATAAAGCTCGACTTGTCGCGAAAGGTTTTCGACAAGTTCAAGGGGTTGACTACGATGAGACCTTCTCACCCGTAGCGATGCTTAAGTCCGTCAGAATTATGTTAGCAATTGCCGCATTTTATGATTATGAAATATGGCAGATGGATGTCAAAACTGCATTCCTGAATGGATTTCTAGAAGATGAGTTGTATATGATACAACCAGAAGGTTTTGTTGATCCAAAGGGAGCTAACAAAGTATGCAAACTCCAGCGATCCATTTATGGACTGGTGCAAGCATCTCAGAGTTGGAATAAACGCTTTGATAGTGTGATCAAAGCATTTGGCTTTATACAGACTTTTGGAGAAGCCTGTATTTACAAGAAAGTGAGTGGGAGCTCTGTAGCATTTCTAATATTATATGTGGATGACATATTGCTGATTGGAAATGATATAGAATTTCTGGATAGCATAAAGGGATACTTGAATAAAAGTTTTTCGATGAAAGACCTCGGGGAAGCTGCTTACACATTAGGCATAAAGATCTATAGAGATAGATCAAAACGCTTAATTGGACTTTCACAGAGCACATACCTTGACAAAATTTTGAAGAAGTTCAAAATGGATCAAGCAAAGAAACGGTTCTTGCCTGTGTTACAAGGTGTGAGGTTGAGTCAGACTCAATGCCCGACCACTGCAGAAGATAGAGAGAAAATGAAAGATGTTCCCTATGCTTCAGCCATAGGCTCTATCATGTATGCAATGCTGTGTACCAGACCTGATGTGTGCCTTGCTATAAGTTTAGCAGGGAGGTACCAAAGTAATCTAGGAATGGATCACTGGACAGTGGTCAAGAACATCCTGAAATACCTGAAAAGGACTAAGGATATGTTTCTCGTATATGGAGGTGACAAAGAGCTCACCGTAAGAGGTTACGTTGATGCAAGCTTTGACACTGATCCGGACGATTCTAAATCGCAAACCGGATACGTGTTTACTTTAGACGGTGGAGCTGTCAGTTGGTGCAGTTCTAAACAAAGCGTCGTAGCGGGATCTACATGTGAAGCGGAGTACATAGCTGCTTCGGAAGCAGAAAACGAAGGAGTCTGGATGAAGGAGTTCATATCCGATCTAGGTGTCATACCTAGTGCATCGGGTCCAATGAAAATCTTCTGTGACAATACTGGTGCAATTGCCTTGGCAAAGGAACCCAGATTTCACAAAAGGACCAAACACATCAAGAGACGCTTCAACTCCATCCGGGATTTAGTCCAGGTGGGAGACATAGAGATTTGCAAGATACATACGGATCTGAACGTTGCAGACCCGTTGACTAAGCCTCTTCCATGAGCAAAACATGATCAGCACCAAGGCTCCATGGGTGTTAGAATCATTACAGTGTAATCTAGATTATTGACTCTAGTGCAAGTGGGAGACTGAAGGAAATATGCCCTAGAGGCAATAATAAAGTTATTATTTATTTCCTTATATCATGATAAATGTTTATTATTCATGCTAGAATTGTATTAACCGGAAACATAATACATGTGTGAATACATAGACCAACAGAGTGTCACTAGTATGCCTCTACTTGACTAGCTCGTTAATCAAAGATGGTTATGTTTCCTAACCATGAACAAAGAGTTGTTATTTGATTAACGAGGTCACATCATTAGTTGAATGATCTGATTGACATGACCCATTCCATTAGCTTAGCACCCGATCGTTTAGTATGTTGCTATTGCTTTCTTCATGACTTATACATGTTCCTATAACTATGAGATTATGCAACTCCCGTTTACCGGAGGAACACTTTGGGTACTACCAAACGTCACAACGTAACTGGGTGATTATAAAGGAGTACTACAGGTGTCTCCAATGGTAGATGTTGGGTTGGCGTATTTCGAGATTAGGGTTTGTCACTCCGATTGTCGGAGAGGTATCTCTGGGCCCTCTCGGTAATGCACATCACATAAGCCTTGCAAGCACTGCAACTAATATGTTAGTTGTGAGATGATGTATTACGGAACGAGTAAAGAGACTTACCGGTAACGAGATTGAACTAGGTATTGGATACCGACGATCGAATCTCGGGCAAGTAACATACCGATGACAAAGGGAACAACGTATGTTGTTATGCGGTCTGACCGATAAAGATCTTCGTAGAATATGTAGGAGCCAATATGGGCATCCAGGTCCCGCTATTGGTTATTGACCGGAGACGTGTCTCGGTCATGTCTACATTGTTCTCGAACCGTAGGGTCCGCACGCTTAACGTTACGATGACAGTTATTATGAGTTTATGCATTTTGATGTACCGAAGGTTGTTCGGAGTCCCGGATGAGATCACGGACATGACGAGGAGTCTCGAAATGGTCGAGACGTAAAGATTGATATATTGGAAGCCTATGTTTGGACATAGGAAGTGTTCCGGGTGAAATCGGGATTTTACCGGAATACCGGGAGGGTTACCGGAACCCCCCGGGAGACTAATGGGCCTATTGGGCCTTAGTGGAAAAGAGAAAAAGGGAAGCCCACAGCTGGCCGGCGCCCCCCCCCCTTCCCCAAGTCCTAGTAGGACTAGGAGAAGGGGCCGCCCCCCCCCCTCTCTCTCCTTTCCCCCTTGAGAGTCCTAGTTGGAATAGGATTGGAGGGGGGAGTCCTACTCCCAGTAGGAGTAGGACTCCCCCTGCGCCTCCCTCTCTCTGGCCGGCCAGCCCCCCTCCTCCAACCTTTATATACGGGGGCAGGGGACACCCCAAGACACACAAGTTGATCCTTGAGATCGTTCCTTAGCCGTGTGTGGTGCCCCCTGCCACCATATTCCACCTCGATCATACCGTTGTAGTGCTTAGGCGAAGCCCTGCGTCGGTAGTACATCAAGATCGTCATCACGCCATCGTGCTGACGGAACTCTTCCTCGACGCTTTGCTGGATCGGAGCCCGAGGATCGTCATCGAGCTGAACGTGTGCTAAGAACTCGGAGGTGCCGGAGTAACGGTGCTTTGATCGGTCGGATCGGGAAGAAGACGTACGACTACTTCCTCTATGTTGTGTGATCGCTTCCGCAGTCGGTCTGCGTTGGTACATAGACAATACTCTCCCCTCTCGTTGCTGTGCATCACCATGATCTTGCGTGTGCGTAGGAAAATTTTTGAAATTACTACGTTCCCCAACAGTGGCATCCGAGCCTAGGTTTTATGGTTTGATGTTATTTGCACGAGTAGAACACAAGTGAGTTGTGGGTGATACAAGTCATACTGCCTACCAGCATGTCATACTTTGGTTCGGCGGTATTGTTGGGTGAGACGATCCGGACCAACATTACGCGTACTCTTACGCGAGACCGGTTCCCTCGACGTGCTTTGCACATAGATGGCTTGCGGAAGACTGTCTCTCCAACTTTAGTTGAACCAAGTGTGACTACGCCCGGTCCTTGAGAAGGTTAAAACAGAGTCTATTTGACGAACTATCGTTGTGGTTTTGATGCGTAGGTGAGATGAGTTCTTACTTAAGCCCGTAGCAGCCACGTAAAACTTGCAACAACAAAGTAGAGGACGTCTAACTTGTTTTTGTAGGGTATGTTGTGATGTGATATGGTCAAGGCATGATGCTGGTTTTATTGTATGAGATGATCATGTTTTGTAGCCGAGTAATCAGCAACTGGCAGGAGCCATATGGTTGTCGCTTTATTGTATGCAATGCAATCGCGATGTAATGCTTTACTTTATTACTAAGCGGTAGTGATAGTCATGGAAGCATAAGATTGACGAGACGACAACGATGCTACGATGGAGATCAAGGTGTCGCGCCGGTGACGATGGTGATCATGACGGTGCTTCGGAGATGGAGATCACAAGCACAACATGATGATGGCCATATCATATCACTTATATTTATTGCATGTGATGTTTATCCTTTTATGCATCTTATCTTGCTTTGATTGACGGTAGCATTATAAGATGATCTCTCACTAAATTATCAAGAAGTGTTCTCCCTGAGTATGCACCGTTGCCAAAGTTCATCGTGCCCAGACACCACGTGATGATCGGGTGTGATAAGCTCTATGTCCAAATACAACGGGTGCAAAACAGTTGCACACGCAGAATACTCAGGTTATACTTGACGAGCCAAGCATATACAGATATGGCCTCGGAACACAGAGACCGAAAGGTCGAGCGTGAATCATATAGTAGATATGATCAACATAACGATGTTCACCATTGAAAACTACTCCATCTCACGTGATGATCGGTTATGGTTTAGTTGATTTGGATCACGTGATCACTTAGAGGATTAGAGGGATGTCTATCTAAGTGAGAGTTCTTAAGTAATTTGATTAACTAAACTTAAACTTATCATGAACTTAGTACCTGATAGTATCTTGCTTGTTTATGTTGATTGTAGATAGATGGCTCGTGCTGTTGTTCCGTTGAATTTTAATGCGTTCCTTGAGAAAGCAAAGTTGAAAGATGATGGTAGCAATTACACGGTCTGGGTCCGTAACCTGAGGATTATCCTCATTGCTGCACAGAAGAATTACGTCCTGGAAGCACCGCTGGGTGACAGGCCTGCTACTGGAGCAACGCCAGATGTTATGAACGTCTGGCAGAGCAAAGCTGATGACTACTCGATAGTTCAGTGTGCCATGCTTTACGGCTTAGAATCGGGACTTCAACGACATTTTGAATGTCATGGTGCATATGAGATGTTCCAGGAGTTGAAGTTAATATTTCAAGCAAATGCCCGAATTGAGTGATATGAAGTCTCCAATAAGTTCTATAGCTGCAAGATGGAGGAGAACAGTTCTGTCAGTGAGCATATACTCAAAATGTCTGGGTATAATAATCACTTGATTCAGATGGGAGTTAATCTTCCAGATGACTGCGTCATTGACAGAATTCTCCAATCACTGCCACCAAGCTACAAGAGCTTCGTGATGAACTATAATATGCAAGGGATGAACAAGACTATTCCCGAGCTCTTCGCAATGCTGAAAGCTGCGGAGGTAGAAATCAAGAAGGAGCATCAAGTGTTGATGGTTAGCAAAACCACTAGTTTCAAGAAAAAGGGCAAAGGGAAGAAAAAGGGAAACTTCAAGAAGAACAGCAAGCAAGTTGCTGCTCAGGAGAAGAAACCCAAGTCTGGACCTAAGCCTGAAACTGAGTGCTTCTACTGCAAGCAGACTGGTCACTGGAAGCGGAACTGCCCCAAGTATTTGGCAGATAAGAAGGATGGAAAAGTGAACAAAGGTATATGTGATATACATGTTATTGATGTGTACCTTACTAGAGCTCGCAGTAGCACCTGGGTATTTGAAACTGGTTCTGTTGCTAATATTTGCAACTCGAAACAGGGACTACGGAATAAGAGGACGCTAGCAAAGGAAGAGGTGACGATGCGCGTGGGAAACGGTTCCAAAGTCGATGTGATCGCGGTCGGCACGCTACCTCTACATCTACCTTCGGGATTAATATTAGACCTAAATAATTGTTATTTGGTGCCAGCGTTGAGCATGAACATTATATCTGGATCTTGTTTGATGCGAGACGGTTATTCATTTAAATCAGAGAATAATGGTTGTTATATTTATATGAGTAATATCTTTTATGGTCACGCACCTTTGAAGAGTGGTCTATTCTTGTTGAATCTCGAAGATAGCGATAAACATATTCATAATGTAGAAGCCAAAAGATGCAAAGTTAATAATGATAGTGCAACTTATTTGTGGCACTGCCGTTTAGGTCATATCGGTGTAAAGCGCATGAAGAAACTCCATACTGATGGGCTTTTGGAACCACTTGATTATGAATCACTTGGTACTTGCGAACCGTGCCTCATAGGCAAGATGACTAAAACACCGATCTCCGGTACTATGGAGAGAGCAACAGATTTATTGGAAATCATACATACCGATGTATGTGGTCCGATGAATATTGAGGCTCGTGGCGGATATCGTTATTTTCTCACCTTCACAGATGATTTAAGCAGATATGGGTATATCTACTTAATGAAACATAAGTCTGAAACATTTGAAAAGTTCAAAGAATTTCAGAGTGAGGTTGAAAATCATCGTAACAAGAAAATAAAGTTTCTACGATCTGATCGTGGAGGAGAATATTTGAGTTACGAGTTTGGTGTACATTTGAAAAATTGTGGAATAGTTTCGCAACTCACGCCACCCGGAACACCACAGCATAATGGTGTGTCCGAACGTCGTAATCGTACTTTACTAGATATGGTGCGATCTATGATGTCTCTTACTGATTTACCGCTATCGTTTTGGGGTTATGCTTTAGAGATGGCCGCATTCACGTTAAATAGGGCACCATCAAAATCCGTTGAGACGACACCTTATGAACTATGGTTTGGCAAGAAACCAAAGTTGTCGTTTCTTAAAGTTTGGGGCTGCGATGCTTATGTGAAAAAGCTTCAACCTGATAAGCTCGAACCCAAATCGGAGAAATGTGTCTTCATAGGATATCCAAAGGAAACTATTGGATACACCTTCTATCACAGATCCGAAGGCAAGACTTTTGTTGCTAAATTCGGAAACTTTCTAGAGAAGGAGTTTCTCTCGAAAGAAGTGAGTGGGAGGAAAGTAGAACTTGACGAGGTAACTGTACCTACTCCCTTATTGGAAAATAGTACATCACAGAAAACTGTTTCTGCGACACCTATACCAATCAGTGAGGAAGCTAATGATAATGATCATGAAGCTTCAGGACAAGATACTACTGAACCACGTAGATCAACTAGAGTGAGATCCGCACCAGAGTGGTACGATATTCCAGTTCTGGAAGTCATGCTACTAGATCATGATGAACCTGCGAACTATGAAGAAGCGATGGTGAGCCTAGATTCCGCAAAGTGGCTTGAGGCCATGAAATCTGAGATGGGATCCATGTATGAAAACAAAGTATGGACTTTGGTTGACTTGCCCGATGATCGGCAAGCAATTGAGAATAAATGGATCTTCAAGAAAAAGACTGACGCTGACGGTAATATTAATGTCTATAAAGCTCGACTTGTCGCGAAAGGTTTTCGACAAGTTCAAGGGGTTGACTACGATGAGACCTTCTCACCCGTAGCGATGCTTAAGTCCGTCAGAATTATGTTAGCAATTGCCGCATTTTATGATTATGAAATATGGCAGATGGATGTCAAAACTGCATTCCTGAATGGATTTCTAGAAGATGAGTTGTATATGATACAACCAGAAGGTTTTGTTGATCCAAAGGGAGCTAACAAAGTATGCAAACTCCAGCGATCCATTTATGGACTGGTGCAAGCATCTCAGAGTTGGAATAAACGCTTTGATAGTGTGATCAAAGCATTTGGCTTTATACAGACTTTTGGAGAAGCCTGTATTTACAAGAAAGTGAGTGGGAGCTCTGTAGCATTTCTAATATTATATGTGGATGACATATTGCTGATTGGAAATGATATAGAATTTCTGGATAGCATAAAGGGATACTTGAATAAAAGTTTTTCGATGAAAGACCTCGGGGAAGCTGCTTACACATTAGGCATAAAGATCTATAGAGATAGATCAAAACGCTTAATTGGACTTTCACAGAGCACATACCTTGACAAAATTTTGAAGAAGTTCAAAATGGATCAAGCAAAGAAACGGTTCTTGCCTGTGTTACAAGGTGTGAGGTTGAGTCAGACTCAATGCCCGACCACTGCAGAAGATAGAGAGAAAGTGAAAGATGTTCCCTATGCTTCAGCCATAGGCTCTATCATGTATGCAATGCTGTGTACCAGACCTGATGTGTGCCTTGCTATAAGTTTAGCAGGGAGGTACCAAAGTAATCTAGGAATGGATCACTGGACAGTGGTCAAGAACATCCTGAAATACCTGAAAAGGACTAAGGATATGTTTCTCGTATATGGAGGTGACAAAGAGCTCACCGTAAGAGGTTACGTTGATGCAAGCTTTGACACTGATCCGGACGATTCTAAATCGCAAACCGGATACGTGTTTACTTTAGACGGTGGAGCTATCAGTTGGTGCAGTTCTAAACAAAGCGTCGTAGCGGGATCTACATGTGAAGCGGAGTACATAGCTGCTTCGGAAGCAGAAAACGAAGGAGTCTGGATGAAGGAGTTCATATCCGATCTAGGTGTCATACCTAGTGCATCGGGTCCAATGAAAATCTTCTGTGACAATACTGGTGCAATTGCCTTGGCAAAGGAACCCAGATTTCACAAAAGGACCAAACACATCAAGAGACGCTTCAACTCCATCCGGGATTTAGTACAGGTGGGAGACATAGAGATTTGCAAGATACATACGGATCTGAACGTTGCAGACCCATTGACTAAGCCTCTTCCACGAGCAAAACATGATCAGCACCAAGGCTCCATGGGTGTTGGAATCATTACAGTGTAATCTAGATTATTGACTCTAGTGCAAGTGGGAGACTGAAGGAAATATGCCCTAGAGGCAATAATAAAGTTATTATTTATTTCCTTATATCATGATAAATGTTTATTATTCATGCTAGAATTGTATTAACCGGAAACATAATACATGTGTGAATACATAGACCAACAGAGTGTCACTAGTATGCCTCTACTTGACTAGCTCGTTAATCAAAGATGGTTATGTTTCCTAACAATGAACAAAGAGTTGTTATTTGATTAACGAGGTCACATCATTAGTTGAATGATCTGATTGACATGACCCATTCCATTAGCTTAGCACCCGATCGTTTAGTATGTTGCTATTGCTTTCTTCATGACTTATACATGTTCCTATAACTATGAGATTATGCAACTCCCGTTTACCGGAGGAACACTTTGGGTACTACCAAACGTCACAATGTAACTGGGTGATTATAAAGGAGTACTACAGGTGTCTCCAATGGTAGATGTTGGGTTGGCGTATTTCGAGATTAGGGTTTGTCACTCCGATTGTCGGAGAGGTATCTCTGGGCCCTCTCGGTAATGCACATCACATAAGCCTTGCAAGCACTACAACTAATATGTTAGTTGTGAGATGATGTATTACGGAACGAGTAAAGAGACTTACCGGTAACGAGATTGAACTAGGTATTGGATACCGACGATCGAATCTCGGGCAAGTAACATACCGATGACAAAGGGAACAACGTATGTTGTTATGCGGTCTGACCGATAAAGATCTTCGTAGAATATGTAGGAGCCAATATGGGCATCCAGGTCCCGCTATTGGTTATTGACCGGAGACGTGTCTCGGTCATGTCTACATTGTTCTCGAACCGTAGGGTCCGCACGCTTAACGTTACGATGACAGTTATTATGAGTTTATGCATTTTGATGTACCGAAGGTTGTTCGGAGTCCCGGATGAGATCACGGACATGACGAGGAGTCTCGAAATGGTCGAGACGTAAAGATTGATATATTGGAAGCCTATGTTTGGACATAGGAAGTGTTCCGGGTGAAATCGGGATTTTACCGGAATACCGGGAGGGTTACCGGAACCCCCCGGGAGACTAATGGGCCTATTGGGCCTTAGTGGAAAAGAGAAAAAGGGAAGCCCCCAGCTGGCCGGTGCCCCCCCCTTCCCCAAGTCCTAGTAGGACTAGGAGAAGGGGCCGGCCCCCCCTCTCTCTCCTTTCCCCCTTGAGAGTCCTAGTTGGAATAGGATTGGAGGGGGGAGTCCTACTCCCGGTAGGAGTAGGACTCCCCCTGCGCCTCCCTCTCTCTGGCCGGCCAGCCCCCCTCCTCCAACCTTTATATACGGGGGCAGGGGACACCCCAAGACACACAAGTTGATCCTTGAGATCGTTCCTTAGCCGTGTGCGGTGCCCCCTGCCACCATATTCCACCTCGATCATACCGTTGTAGTGCTTAGGCGAAGCCCTGCGTCGGTAGTACATCAAGATCGTCATCACGCCGTCGTGCTGATGGAACTCTTCCTCGACGCTTTGCTGGATCGGAGCCCGAGGATCGTCATCGAGCTGAACGTGTGCTAAGAACTCGGAGGTGCCGGAGTAACGGTGCTTGGATCGGTCGGATCGGGAAGAAGACGTACGACTACTTCCTCTATGTTGTGTGATCGCTTCCGCAGTCGGTCTGCGTTGGTACGTAGACAATACTCTCCCCTCTCGTTGCTGTGCATCACCATGATCTTGCGTGTGCGTAGGAAAATTTTCGAAATTACTACGTTCCCCAACAGGTTCTACCCCTAAAAAGGCCCAGAGCATGTGAAGAAGGCGAATGCCTGTGAAGCTGCCGCGTTTTGGAAAAGGCCCAGAGCCTGTGAAGAAGGCGAATGCCTGTGAAGCTGTCGCGTTTTGGAAAAGGCCCAGAGCCTGAGAAGAAGGCGAATGCCTGTGAAGCTGTCGCGTTTTGGAAAAGGCCCAGAGCCTGTGAAGAAGGCGAATGCCTGTGAAGCTATCGCATTTTGGAAAAGGCCTAGAGCCTGTGAAGAAGGCGAGTGCCTGTGAAGCTGTCATGTTTTGGAAAAGGCCCAGAGCCTATGAAGAAGGCGAATGCCTGTGAAGCCGTCGTGTTTTGGAAAAGGCCCAGAGCCTGTGAAGAAGGCCAACGCCTGTGAAGCTCGCCGCCCGTGACACTCTCACGTAATAATGAGTTGGGGCTGTACACGCCCCGGAGTCTCAGGAGCGCCGGCCTCAGGCCCTGGGGCTCCCTAACACGCCCAGTGGCAGCACTTACCTCCGCGCTGGTGAGAAGACGTCGAAGACTAGATTAGGTGCCGGACGCTGCTTTTTCATTTGCTTTCCACAGTTGGCTTGTTCATTCTCATTCGAAGTTTTATTGAAGTTGTTGCCGTCTTTGGCTTGTGGTTCTTCGACTTTTCACTCTCATGCCTCGATTTATCTTATGCAAGGCCTCGCGAGGGGGGGGCAGCCGAGCGCCCTCGCGAGTGTTCCTGTCCTAGTCGTTCAAAGGTTTCGCGACCTGGGTCCATTACAGGAGCACCCCTCCAGTCCGTGCCCCACGGGCACCGTGACACGAACACAGGGCCTGGGTCGGTCGCCCCCCACGGCTGGGGCCGTGAACTATCCACGCGCGGTCACGCAGCCGGAAGGCACGATAACGGAAGCAAAATGATGATTAACAGCAATAACCCAAACATGCCCCCGCGGGGCTCCACACTATTGTCTTTTTACGCAAGACAAAGGAAAAGAAAGAACAAATCAGGCGCAGCTCGCCTCACACCGGCCTGCAGGGAAGACTCGAGCTACCTCTGGGGCTCAGGCCGACTCCCTCTCGCGCTTCACCGTGGCACGACGGTGGGCAGACACGCTACCACCTCCCAAGCAGATACGACGGCGTGGAGGCTGACCGCGACCACCGCTAGAAGAGTGGCCGCCTGAAGAAGAACCGAAGAAGCTTGGGGAACCCTGAGCACCGCCAGTCACGCGAGCGCTGTCCTCTCCATCATCGCCGGAGCTGGGTTCTCGGCCACGGTCGTCGTCCTCAGGGCACCACCCTGCACGGAGACCATCTTCCCCAAACAACCTCACATAGAGGGTGGCATCGCCGTCAAACTTGAAGTGCAGGGTGCACCGACGGCTCAGGCCACACGTGCGGGCAAACGTCTGCCAACCGCGGGCCAAGGCCAGGCTCCCAGCTGCGGAGACCCCCGGTGAAGCCCATGAGGCCCGGCTGCAGCAGCCGTCAGCCTGGAGCCAGAGGCCACCCGGGGCGCCAGCTGGGAGCTGGTTGAGGAGGAAGTGGGGAAGTGGAAGTCGGGTGCTAGTCGGCTCCGCCGACCACACAACGAACTCCGGCAGCACCTCTGCAACATGAAAGCGCGGCCTAGGGGGACGCGCGACCGAAGCGCGCCCCCTGGCCGCCGCAGTCCGCCCGTCACCATGCTGGAAATCGTCTCCGCGTCCGCGGGGAGCTGCCGTGGTGGCCACAGGATGTTTGCAAGGGCGCCCTCGGCCGCGCTTGGGTGGGGGAGAGGCAGGCTCTACCCGGCGAGCCTCCCTGTGGTCGAGAACCTCCTCGACGGGGCCATGAAGAAGAAGGAGAAGCAAAGGGGGATGAACTGGAAGGGCGCGCGCCGATCCGTACTTATAGCCGGCGAGGGCCAACCATCGGCCCCCACTATCGCAGGTAATCATGACCCGCTTTCCATGCAGGGACTTGTCTAATCCGTGCAGTTGCCGAGGCGCAATGGGGAAGTGGAGACGCCCACGTGCAATTAACTGCCACGCGGCGCCCAAGGCCGCAGGCTGTTAGGGCCCGCGACGCTTTGCTCTTGCCCTTCCGCCTCCCTGCATGGCCAAGTTCGGGCACGCCTTGGGCCCGGGGGCTACTGTCGGCGTTCTGGGAACGGGGGTCCCCAGACTTGCCTGCCTACGGCCTGCGGCGTGGCTCAAAGGGGGGCCCAGCATGGCCCATCTTCATCAACACAGACTCAAGACCCTCGCGAGGGGCCAAGCCTCGCAGGGCGGACAACGCGGAGCTTCCTCAGGCACGGCCTCACCAGGCTGGCTCGCGAGGAGGCAGAGAGATCAAGGCGGGGTACCTCACGAGGTGTCCGTGACGCAAGGCATGACGACCAAAGGCGCCAGGCGGGCGCCAGCCCGCGCAGTGTCCTCCTTTCCCCTTTGGTGCAAAGGGGGCAAGCGCAGCCGCGGAGTACCGAGGCATCAGACAAAGGTTGCCATTTCGGTGCAACAAGACCAAGACCAGGAGGACTGCAAGACAGAGGTCATCGTGGAGCCCAAGACGGCGTCACCACCAGAGCTTTGTGCAGGCGAAGACTACTTTTGTCAGGATAGCTGGTACTAGCTGTGCCCCTTCAAATTAGCCCGCCATTGTTGGCTCCCTTCCCGCTCAATATTTGGGAAGAGGACTAGGGCCTCTATAAATAGGACCAGCCACCCACAGGGTAGGGAGGTTCAGGTTAAGGACAAAGAAGAGAAGATCGAGTAGAGAGGAGATCGAATCAGAGAGAAGATCGATCAGAGAGAGAGAGAGAGAGAAGGGTGACTGAACTCCTCCTAGCAGTTCGTCCCCCCAGCCAAGAACAGACCCTCGCGAGGTTGTTCTTCTTTGTATTGCTCATCATCATCAGCCCAAGAGGCAATCCACCACACCACATACTGGAGTAGGGTATTACACCACAACGGTGGCCCGAACCAGTATAAACCCTGTGTCCCTTGCGTTGTTCTTTCCATAGCTTAGATCTTAGCGAGGTGGAGGGGTGCAGGTAGGTAGAAGGCGAAATCTCCGCGCGCACCCCAGTGTTCGAAACTCAAGGGTCTGCCGAAACCCGAAATCCGACAACTAGTTTCCTGTGGGGAGAGAGCCCGTGTATCCATTGCCTTCTCAAGATGGTATATAAATTCCATAGCGATTCCAATATGCAACTTGATGTTCCCTATCCACCCGCTGCTCCATTTTTGTAGACTTTTTGCGGTCGCCCTCAATTTCAGGTCGACGGTCACGTAAGGATTTCCACCATGCGGGATAGATGCCCACGCCTCTTCAACAACTTGTTGAAAACCATGTGCTTTCGGCCGAAATGATTGAAACTTGAATCTCTTCCCCATGCACAAGTTCGCCATCAGATCCAAAAGCAACGAACATTGGTCCGAAATGGTCGATCCAAGAGCTGTGAGATGACAAGTTGGATATAACTCTTCCCATGTTGTCGTACCAAAGACATGATCAATCTTCTGCAAGTGACCTCCGTCCTTTCATTAGACCACGTATATCTCCAGCCATTTAGGTATAACTCCTTTAGCTCTAAAGCATTTAGCTTCGCCCGAAATCTCGCCATCATTCTCCTATTGACAAGCGCATTGTTCTTATCCTCCGGGTTTACAAAGAGGTTAAAGTCTCCCATGACTCCCCACGGGCCTGCAATAAGCTCACGAATTTCTACCAGCTCTTGCATGAATTCAATTTTCTCATTATTTTGCTAAGGGCCATACACCACCATTATCCACCATCATACCCCCTCGCTGTGGCTTGATACGTCTCCAACATATCTATAATTTTTGATTGTTCCATGCTATTATATTATCAATCTTGGATGTTTTATAATCATTTTATAGTCATTTTATATCAATTTTTGGTACTAAACTATTGATATAGTGCCAAGTGTCAGTTGCTCCTTTTTGCATGTTTTTTACATCACAGAAAATCAATACCAAATGGAGTCCAAATGCAATGAAACTTTATGGAGGTTTTTTATGGACCAGAAGACACCTAATGGGCCAAGGTTGCGCCTGGGGGTGCTCCGAGGAGAGCACAACCCACCAGGGCGCGCCAGGAGGCCCAGGCGCGCCCTGGTTGGTTGTGCCCACCTCAGGTGCCCCCCGGACCGCCTCTTTACTCTATAAATACCCCAATATTCTAGAAACCCTAGGGGAGTCAACTAAAATCAATTCCAACAGTTGCAGAGTCCAGAACCATCATATCCAATCTAGACACCATCACGGAGGGGTTCACCACTTCCATTGGTGCCTCTCCGATGATGCATGAGTAGTTCTTTGTAGACCTTCAGGTCCGTAGTTAGTAGCTAGATGGCTTCCTCTCACTCGTTTGATTCTCAATACAATGGTCTCTTGGAGATCCATATGATGTAACTCTTTTTGCGGTGTGTTTGTTGGGATCGGATGAACTTTGAGTTTATGATCAGATCTATCTTTTTATATCCATGAAAGTTATTTGAGTTTCTTTGATCTCTTATATGCATGATTGATTATAGACTCGTATTTATTCTCCGATATTTGGGTTTTGTTTGGCTAACTTGATCTATTTATCTTGCAATGGGAAGAGGTGCTTTGTAGTGGGTTCGATCTTACGGTGCTTGATCCCAGTGACAAAAGGGGAACCGACAAGTATGTATCGCTGCTACTAAGGATAAAACGATGGGGTCTATCTCTACATAGATAGATCTTGTCTACATCATGTCATCGTTCTTATTCCATTACTCAGTTTCTCCATGAACTTAATACACTAGATGCATGCTGGATAGCAGTCGATGTGTGGAGTAACAGTAGTAGAGGCAGGCAGGAGTCGGTCTACTAATGCTTGTCATGATGCCTATATAATGATCATTGCCTGGATATCATCATGGGTATTCGAAGTTCTATCAATTGCCCAACAGTAATTTGTTTACCCACCGTTTGCTATTTTTCTAGAGAGAAGCCACTAGTGAAACCTACGGCCCCAGGTCTCTTTCTCATATTATTTGCCTTTGTGATCTATTTTATTTGCCTTTTGTTTTCAGATCTAGTAAACCAAAAATACAAAAATACCTTGCTGCAATTTATTTTATTTGGCGTTCGATCTATCAATATTTACAACTTTCTCTCGTCCGTTTGCCAATTTCTGGCACCGTTACCCGAATGGGATTGTCAACCCCTTTTACACATCAGATTGCGAGTATTTGTTATTTGTGTGCAGTTGTTGTTTACGTTGTCTTGATTGGTTCTCCTACTGGTTCGATAACCTTGGTTTCACATCTGGCGGAAATGCCTACCGCCGCTATGCTGCATCATCCCTTCCTCTTTGGGGAAAATACCGATGTAGCTTCAAGCGACATCAAATGGAATTTCTGGCGCCATTCCCGGGAGGATCTTCAACATATGCCAGGTTCCTAATCACAAATCTCATCTCCTCGCAATTTACATTATTTTCCATTTGCCTCTCATTTTCCTCTCCCCCACTTCACAAAAACTTACCGTTTTATTCACCCCTCTTTTTTGTTTGCTGATTTGTCATTGGATCTATCCTTTGCTTGCAACCATGAGTGATTTTGGTATGGCACCAATAGATGATGGCCTAACTCCTAAGATTGGACATACGGGCAATCTGGATGCCAAAACTTTTATCTTGGGGCAAGGGAATGTTATGGGAAAGGAACGTATCCAAGAATTTTTCAATTGTGTGGGAAATCCAAGTCTTGATGATGCTCCTATACCTAGAACTACTAGATTTATGCGGATGCTATTTCAGCACCAGTTCTGAAACACGAAAGTAAATTTATCCGTACTCATCCTACTCTGCAAAGATTTGTTTTTTGAACTTCCCGTTATAAAGAATCCAAAAGCTAAAAAGTTAGCCACTCTCGTTCTTATAAATGAATTTGACCACATAATACGGGAAGCTAGGGAAATCTTTGATTTTTATGGTATGAATCGTGAAAAGCCTGTAATAGATTAAATTCTTTACAATAGTGATTATGTGTTAAGACATTTGCTTTGGGACAATAAGATCTTTGATGAGAATCTTAAAAAGGAAGTCCCAATCCTAGATGTAATTCAACAAGTTTTCAATAATGTTAATCAACATTATTCTTGGATTGTTGCCAGAAATCAACGTGGTTATGACAATGGGAAACTTAATAATGCTAAAGTTTCTATGGACAATATGTTTTATGTTGTTTCTACAAAGCCCCATGATGAAAATAGCTCTAAGGGAATTAAGACGAAGGATGACAAAACTTAGATCCTTGCCTTATGCCTAGCTAAGGCCGTAAAATTATAGCGCTCGTTGGGAGGCAACCCAATGAATAAAATTTATCTTTGCTTTTTGCTTCTTGTTTGTGAGTGTTATCACAATTATGCTACTGTTATGATTGTGGTTTTTATGTTTTAATTAGTGTTTGTTCCAAGTAAAGCCTTTAGGATCTTGTTGGGTGATAATTGTTTGATCTTGCAAAAAAACAAAAACTTCCGTGCTCGCGAAAATAATTCTCATTTTTAACCAGAGAGCGATAAAATACCCATTCCTTTTGCAGTAGATAAATATACAAATTTCTCAGGTCTTCCTAATCATAAGTATTCGAAACACCCAGATTGCTACAGACTGTTCTGTTTTTGACAGATTCTGTTTTCTTTGCGTTGTGTGCTTATTTTGATGGCTCTATCGTTTTCTTTGATGAGTTTTTGCCATAGAAAAGTCGGAATACAGTAGATATAATACAAGAACAAAATATTAATTGGTTTACTACAGCACTTATAGTAGTGATTTGTTTTCTTATACTAACCGATCTCACGAAGGCTTTTGTTGAGTTTTGTGTGATTGAAGTTTTCAAGTTTTGGGTTATCTTACGATGGATGAAGGAGTAAGGAGTAAGAAGAGCCTAAGCTTGGGGATACGCCGTCATCCAAGCTATTATCCAAAAGAGATCAAGAAACTAAGCTTGGCGATGCCCCCGTGTAGCATCCCCTGGTTCTTCTAACGGCCATCGGTATTTTACTCGAAACTATATTTTTATTCGTCACATACTTTGTGTTTTGCTTGGAGCATCTTGTATGATATGAGTCTTTGCTTGTTTTATTTTGTGTTTTAAGTCTTGATTCCTTGTTGGACACACCTATTTGAGAGAGCCAAAATTATGTCATGACTTGTTAGAATTGCTCTCTATGCTTCACTTATTTTTTTATGAGCTGTGGACTTGCTCTAGTGCTTCACTTATATCTTTTTGAGCATGGTGTGCTTTAGTATTTTTGAAGAAATTCTCTCTTGCTTCACTTAGATTTATTTGAGAGTTAGTAAAATTTTCAAGAAATTCTCTCTTGCTTCACTTAAATTAATTTGAGAGAAAGAAATATTATGCTCATGATCTTCACTTATATTTTTTTGAGCTTATCAAAAAGCAACATATGAAACTAGTCCCAAAGTGATAGATATCCAAGGATATAATAAAAACTTTCATGAAGATCATTGGACAAAATAAACTTGATTCTTAGTAATATTTTTGAGATATGATGATTTCGATGTGATATGTGAGTTATATTGATGAGTAATTATGCATTAGTAAGAATATTGGTGTTAAGGTTTGTGATTCCCTATGCAAGCAGAAAGTCAATAATTATGCAATGAAATTATATCCTACTTGTGGTTCATTATTTGGTGTTAATTTTGCTTAATGCTCGCTTATGAGATTATCCGTTTCTTGATTGGTCGCTTCTCAATCTTTTGCTAGCCTTCATTTTGCACTAAGTATCATCACTACTTGTGCATCCAAAAACCTTTAAACCAGTTTTGCCACGTGAGTCCACTATATCTACCTATATGAGGTATTATTTTGCCGTTCTGAGAAAAATTGGAAGTGCCATCTCTAATTTTCAAAATAAACTTCCCTTTTGTGTGTTTGATTCGCTCGCGGAGCGGTGAGGGGTGGCTAATATTTTCCATGCTAGCTGTGTTATTCTCATGATGAGTGTTTATTCACTTGTCATTGCACGAGAGTAAGGCAATGGGATGCCCAGTCCCGAAATGAAAAATGAATTTACTTTATGTTTTCAAATAATAAATTCCTTGGAAAGTGTTGGTATGGAGGGCAATCTTGGATACGGCTAGCCATGTAAAGTGAAAGTTTGGTTGAAAAAGGAATAAATTTTAATTTCTGTTTGGGAACCGCCTATGATATATCTAGCATGGAAAGTGTTGGAACTCTAAGTCGTTTTCGTTGGTGGGAAGGACACACCTCCTAAATGTTTTTATCTCTAAGTTTTTCACTTTGAGCGCTGGCACCTCTACAAATCCCTACTTCCCTCTGCGAAGGGCCTTTCTTTTATTTTATGTAGTTTTTATTTTTGAATTTGAGTCTCCATCTTCTCTTATAAAGCACCAACTAGGAGTCACTATGATCGTACTTGAGCATTGGGTGTAGTTAATATGCGAGTGTGTTTCATGAATGGATCAATGATTGAGCATGATGGGCTAGGGATAGCTTATTTTAGCGTTGATATTTTGAAAGACATGGTTGCTTGTTGATATGCTTGAGTATTTAAGTTATCATGTCAAAACTAGACTATTCCTTTTAACAATATAAAAGTCCAAAATGTCCATGCTATAAATAAAAAATATGATATGACATGATAGGCAGCATTCCACATCAAAATTTCTAAGTTTATCACTTACCTACTTGAGGACGAGTAGGAGTTAAGCTTGGGGATGCTGATACGTCTCCAATGTATCTATAATTTTTGATTGTTCCATGCTATTATATTATCAATCTTGGATGCTTTATAATCATTTTATAGTAATTTTAAATCATTTTTTGGTATTGACCTATTGACATAGTGCCAAGTGAGCTTTCAAAAAAAGACATGGTGCCAAGTGCCAGTTGTTGTTTTTTGCATGTTTTTACATCGCAGAAAATCAATACCAAACGGAGTCCAAATGCAACGAAACTTTACAGAGATTTTTTATGGACTAGAAGACACCTAATGGGCCAAGGCTGTGCCTGGGGGGTGCTCCAAGGAGAGCACGACCCACCAGGGCACGCCAGGAGGCCCAAGCGCGCCCTGGTGGGTTGTGCCCACCTCGGGTGCCCCCAGGCCGCCTCTTTGCTCTATAAATACCACAATTTTTAGAAACCCTAGGGGAGTCGATGAAAATCAATTCCAGCTGCCGCAGAGTCTAGAACCACCAGATCCAATCTAGACACCATCACGGAGGGGTTCACCACTTCCATTGGCGCCTCTTCAATTATGCGTGAGTAGTTCTTTGTAGACCTAAGGGTCCGTAGTTAGTAGCTAGATGGCTTCCCCTATCTCGCTTGATTCTCAATACAATGGTCTCTTGGAGATCCATATGATGTAACTCTTTTTGCGATGTGTTTGTTGGGATCGGATGAACTTTGAGTTTATGATCAAATCTATACATAGATATATCTTGTCGGATTTCGGGTTCCGGCAGACCCTTAAGGTTCGAACACTGGGGTGCGCACGGAAATCACGTCCTCAACCTCCCCATCTCGCAAAGATCTAAACTACTAAAAGAACTGCGCTAGAGACACAAGATTTATACTGGTTCGGGCCACCATTGTGGTGTAACACCCGACTCTAGTGTGTGGTGGATGGATTGCCTCCTGGGGCTAGTGATCATGAATAATACAAGGAAGAACGGCCTCGCGAGGGTCTGTTCTTGGCTGGGGCGACGAACTGCTGGGAAGAGTTCAGTCACCTCTCTCTCTCTCTCTCTCTCTCTCTCTGATTTCGATCCCCCTCAACCTAAAATCCGGACGAACCAACTGCTCCACCCCCTGCTACGTGGTGGCCGGTCCTATTTATAGGGGCCCTGGTCCTCTTCCCAAATATTGAGCGGGAAGGGAGCCAACAATGGCGGGCTAATTTGAAGGGGGACAGCAAGTACATCTATCCTGATAAAAGGTGGTCTTCGCCTGCGAAAGGCTCTGCGGTGATGCCGTGCTGGGCTCCATGGTGACCTCCGTCTCGTAGTCCGCTTGGTCCTGGTCTTGTTGCACGGAAATGGCAACCTTTGCCTGATGCCTCGGTACTCCGCGACTGCGCTTGCCCCCTTTGCACCAAAGAGGAAAGGAGGACGCTGCGCGCGCTGGCGCCCGCCTGGCGCCCTCGATTGTCATGGCTTGCGTCACTGGCACCTCGCGAGGTACCCCGCCTTAATATCCCCGTCTCCTCGTGAGCCGGCCTGAGGAGGCTGCGCCTGAGGATGCGCCGTGTCGTCCACCTCGCGAGGCTTGGCCCCTCGCGAGGGTCTGTCTTGTGCTTGATGAAGATGGGCCATGTTGGGCCCCCATTCGAGCCACGCCGCAGGCCGCAGGCAGGCAAGTCTGGGGACCCCCATTCCCAGAACACCAACAGTAGCCCCCGGGCCCGAGGCGCGCACGGACTTGGCCGTGCCGAGAGGCGAAAGGGCAAGGGCGAAGCACCGCGGGCCCTAACAGCCTACGGCCTTGGGCACCGCGTGGCGGTTGATTGGACGTGGGCGTCTCTACTTCCCCACGACGCCTTGGTGATCGTGCGAGTTGGACAAGTCCCTGCATGCAGATCTTGTTATGATTACCTGCGATCGTGGAGGCCGGCGATTGGCCTTTGCCGGCTATAAGTACGGCACCGCGCGTGCCCTTCCAATCCATCTCTTCTTGCTCTCCCATTCGCCTCAGTCCTGGCCCCGTCTTGGTGTGATGGCTCCATCGAGGAGGTACTCGGCTGCAGAGAAGGGGAAGGCCCTCCAGGTTGGTCCTGCCTCTCCCCCGCCCAAGCGCGGTCGCGCGCGCCCTTGGAAGCATCCGGTGGCTGCCCCGGCCGTGCTCGGTGGCCATGGGGGCAGCTCACAGCGCGGCGGCGGGCGAGCCGCCGTAGCCGAAGGACGCACCTGGGTTGTGCGTTCTCCCAGGTCGCGCTTCCACGCTGTGCAGGCATTGCCAGAATTCGTCGTCTGGTCGGCGGAGCCGACTCGTGCCCGGCTCCCGCTCCCTCACTTCCTCCTTGGTGAACTCCCGGCCGGCTCTCCTGGCGGCCTCTGGCTCCAGGCAGAGGGCTGCTGCAGTAGGTCCTCATGGGTCGCGCTGGAGGTCTCCGCCGGCGAGGGCTTGGCCTTCACTCGTGGCTGGCAGGCGTTCGCCCGCGCTCGCGGCCTGGAGCATCGGTGCACTCTACACTTCAGGTTCGACGGCGACGCCACCCTCTACGTGAGGGTGTTTGGGGAAGATGGTCGCCGCACGGGGTGCTGCCCTGAGGATGACGACCGTGGCCACAGGCCCCGCTCCTATGGCGATGGAGGAGACAGCGCCCGCGCGGATGGCGGCGTCCGCGACTCCCCAAGCTTCGTTAGCTCTTCCTCAAGCGACTCCTCCTGCGGTGGCAGCAGTCCTCCCCCGCGCCGCCGAGCTTGCTTGGGAGGTGGCGGTTCGTCCGCCCGCCGTCGTGCCCCGGTGAAGCGCGAGAGGGAGTCTGCCTGAGGCCCTGAGGCAGCCCGTGTCGCCTCCGCGGGCCAATGTGAGGGGGGGGCCGCGCCGGGCTCGTCTTTTTCCTTTCTCTTTTGTTCCCTATGTAAGACAGAACAACTGCATGGAGCCCCCTTGGGGTGTGTTGGGAAACATTGCCGTTTTGGCTATTACCTTGATCTCATTCTTTGCACCTCTTGATTTCTCGCCTATGCCTAGATAGTTTTCGACCCCAACCGGGGGGTGCGGCGACCGACCCAGGCCCTGTGTGCACGTCGCGGTGCCCCAGGGGCACGGACTAGAAGGGGTGCTCCTGTAATGTGCCAGGGTCGTGAAAACCTTCCTGCGGCTAGGGAAGAAACCCTCGCGAGGACGTTTGAGCACCATCCCTCGCGAGGTTGTTTACGAGAAAAACCAAAGCTAGCAGCGAAAATCGACGAACCATAAATCAGGAACAGCGAAAACTTCAATAAGACTCTAAATGCAAACAAACACGTAAACTGTGGATAGCAAATGAAAAAGCCGCGTCCGGCACCTAATCTAGTCTTCGACGTCTTCTCACCAGCGCGGAGCTAAGTGCTGCCACTCGGCGTGGGAGGGAGCCCCAAGGCCTGAGGCCGGCGCTACTGAGACTCCGGGGCGTGCACAGCCCCACTCATTATTACGTGAGAGTGTCACGGGGCGGTGAGCTTCACAGGCATTGGCCTTGCTTCACAGGCTCCGGGCCTTTTCCCAAGCGATAGCTTCACAGGCGCTCGCCTTGCTTCACAGGCTCTGGGCCTTTTCAAAGAGATGATCTTCACAGGCGCTCGCCTTGCTTCACAGGCTCCGGGCCTTTTTCCAAAGCGATGATCTTCACAGGCACTCGCCTTGCTTCATAGGTTCCGGGCCTTTCCAAAAAGAGATGATCTTCACAGGCACTCGCCTTGCTTCACAGGCTCTGGGCCTTTCCAAAATGCGATAGCTTCACAGGCACTCGCCTTGCTTCACAGGCTCCGGGCCTTTTTCCAAAGCGATGATCTTCACAGGCACTCGCCTTGCTTCACAGGCTCTGGGCCTTTTCAGGGATAGAACCTCCGGAGGTGCTGGATGTTCCACGCATTCTGGATTGGCACTCCCTCCTGAGTCTCCAAGCGCGCGGAGCCGGCCCTGGAAACATGAACAACCTTGAACGGGCCATCCCACATGGGAGAGATCTTGTGCAACCCCTCCCTGGAGAGAACCCGCCTGAGCACAAGGTCTCCTACCTCGAGAGTCCTGGGGCAGATGTTGCGGCAGTGATATCGCCGCAGCGCCTGCTGATACCTCGCCGCTCACAGCGCGGCCTCCCGGCGACATTCCTCCCCCAGCACGAGGTCCATCCCCGGCATGGCGTCCTGCTGTGCCTCGTCGAATGCCAGGACCCGCGCGGAGTGACGTCTGACCTCGTGTGGGTGGACTGCTTCCGCTCCATAGACCAGGAAGAATGGGGTCTCCCCAGTCGGTTTGGTCGCGGTGGTGCGGAAGGACCACAGCACGGACTGCAGCTCGTCGTACCATCCTCTGCCGCGGGCCTCTAGCTTCTTCTTGAACGTCCTGGTCTTGAGGCCCCTCAGGACCTCGACGTTGGCTCGCTCGGCCTGGCCGTTGCTTCGAGGGTGCGCCACTGAAGCGTAGCATATCTGCGTTCCAAGGTTAGCACAGTATGTTTTGAAGAGGTTACTGGTGAACTGCGAACCGTTGTCCGTGATGATGCAATTCGGCACCCCGAACCGGCTTACGATGCCCTTGATGAATTTGACCGCGGAACCCGCAGGGATGGCGCAGACAGCCTCCACTTCAGCCCACTTGGTGAATTTTTCCACGGCAACATAGAGGTAGCGATAGCCCCCTGGCGCCCGAGGAAACGGGCCCAAAATGTCCAGCCCCCAAACCGCGAATGGCCACGAAAGGGGGATGGTCTGCAAGCCTCCTGCTGGCTGATGGATCTGCTTGGCGTGGAACTGGCAGGCTTCGCAAGCCTTTACCAATTCGACTGCGTCGTTGAGCGCGGTGGGCCAATAGAACCCGCTGCAGAACGCCTTGCCGACGAGGGTCCGTGATGACGAGTGGTGCCCGCAGTCCCCGCCATGTATGTCCTCCAGTAGTTCCTTTCCTTGTTCCCTGGAGATGCAACGCAGAAGTACATCGTTTGGTCGCTTTTGGTAGAGTTCTCCATCTCTGATGCAGTATGCCGTGGCCTGCCGCGCCACTCGCTCCGCTTCCTCCTCCCTCTCCGGCAAGGTCCCTTGTGCTAGGTAGCTCCGGAGCTCGGTGATCCAACAACCCTCCTGAGGTTCTTTCGCCAGGAGCAGGCGCGCTCCTGAGACCGGGCCACAGGTCGGAGCTCCCGAGGCAGGCGGCTGGGGAAGCTCTTCCAAGGGTTGAGCCGTGTTTGACAGTGACGGCAGAGCTGAGGGCTTGAAGAGCCGCTCCTCGAAAACGCCAGGCTCCTCGGGTAACCGCCTGGACGCGCGCTTGGCGATATCGTCGGCCTCCTGATTGATGCCTCGGGGCACATGCTGCAACTCCAACCCCCAGAACTGCTTCTCCATCCGGTGGACCTCCGCAAGGTAGGCTTCCATGTGCTCATCTTTCAGCTCGTACACCTTGTTGGAGAAATTAACAAGGAGCTGCGAATCGCCCTTAATGGTGAGGCGTTTCACCCCCAGGGCTGCCGCGGCCTTCAAGCCCGCTATCAAACCTTCATACTCCACTATGTTGTTGGAGACCTTTTCACCTTGCTGGAAACAGAGTTGTACGGCGTAGTAGAGCTTGTCCTGAGTGGGCGATATAAGCACTGCCCCAGCCCCAGCACCATGTCTGGAGAACGCCCCGTCGAAGTGCATGACCCAGCCTTTTGGCGCCTCGCTCCCGGGGGAGAGGGACCGATCCTCGTCGGCCTTGAGGCCTGGTGCCTCTGTCCATTCTGCCCCAAAATCTGCTAACGCTGCTCCTTTGGTGACCTTGGTTGTGCTGAACTCGAGCTGAAACGCCTGCAGGTCTATGTTCCACTCAGCGACCCTTCCGGCTGAGTTAGGGCTCCTGAGCACTCTCTCCAGGTGGTATGACGAGACGACTTTGATGGGATGAGCTTGGAAGTAGTGACGCAGCTTGCGCGAGGCTACCAGTAGCGCGAGGAGGAGCTTTTGAGGCATTGGGTACCGTGCCCTCGCGTCCCGTAGCACCGTGCTAACAAAGTAAACTGGGTGCTCAACAAGGTTGGGAGCATCTAGGGTTGCCCCGCCCTCGGGAGGTAAGGGCGCCTCACGGGGCGTCGTGGCCTCGGGAGGTGGACCATCTGGTTGGGCGGCCTCTCCTGCCCCCGGTGCATTTCTCGGCAGCTGACCCTCCTTAGCTGCGGTTGCGGCTTCTGCAGGCTTTCCTTGTTCCCATTTTGTCCTGCCTCGGGCTGCCGCTGCGGCCTTGACTCGGCGCCTCTCCCTAACCGCCACTAGGGCTGCGCTGGCGGAGTAGGGTGTGGCGGCGAGGTACAGCAGCAGGGGCTCCTGAGGGCGCGGAGCCACCATGACTGGTGTACTGGTCAGGTACCTCTTGAGATCTTGAAATGCCTTATCTGCCTCTTCAGTCCATTCAAAGGGCCCCTTTCTCTTCATCAGCTGGAAGAAAGGCAGCGCTCGCTCCCCCAGTTTGGAGATGAAGCGCCCTAGCGCGGTCACGCGCCCAGTGAGCTTCTGCATTTCTCTGAGGGTCTTTGGTGGACTCATGTCTTCGACCGCCTTGACCTTCTCGGGGTTGGCCTCGATGCCGCAATGGGACACGAGGAATCCCAAGAGCTTGCCCGAGGGGACGCCAAACACACATTTCTCCGGGTTGAGCCGCAGGTTTACTGCGTCGAGGCTCTCGAAGGTCTCCTCCAGGTCTTGTATCAGGGTCTTGGCCTCCCGAGATTTTACTACAATGTCATCAACGTAGGCTTCGACATTCTTTCCGAGCTGCTGGCCCAAGGTGATGTGCATCAGTCGCTGTAAGGTTGCCCCTGCGTTACGCAGCCCGAACGGCATGCATGTATAGAAGTATAGCCCGCATGGGGTATAGAAGGCGGTCTTCTCAACGTCTTCCACTGCCATCTTGATCTGGTGATACCCGGAGAAGGCGTCCAGGAAGCATAGCAGGTCGCACTCCGCAGTGGAATCGACAATCTGGTCGATGCGGGGGAGCAGGAACGGATCTTGCGGGCATGCCTTGTTGAGGTTCGTGAAGTTGACACACATGCGTTCTTCCCCCCCCCCCCTTCTTGGGCACAACGACAGGGTTGGCCAACCAATCCGGGTATCGGACCTCGCGAATGACCCCGGCGGCCTCTAATTTGCGGGTCTCTTGGACGATGAAAGTCTGCTTCTCCCTGGACTGCCGCCTAGCCTTCTGCTTCACGGGGCGCACATTTGGGCACGCGTTGAGGTGATGCTCGATGAAACTTCTGGGGATCCCCGCCAGCTGGTCTGGCTCCCAAGCAAATACCTTCTTATTCGAGCGCAGGAACTTGACCAAGGCCTCCTCCTGCTCAGGCTCAAGGTTGGCGCCTATGGTGAAAGTGGCCCTGGAGGACCCGTCCTCGTCGATGGGTATCTGCTTGGTCTCTCCCTTGTCCTGGGTGAATAACTGCTTCTTCTTGGCGGGCGCAGCCCCCTTGGGCTCAGGGGCCTCCGCGTTGGCGGGCCGTGCCGATGCCGCTGTCTTGAAGGCGAGCTCGAGTACTCGTAGGGCGTCCCCGGTGTCCCCGCGCACGGTGAGGGTACCATTGCTCCCGGACATCTTCATGAGGTTGTACGCCGGGTGCGTGGCGCCCATGAACTGGGCCAGTGCCGGGTAGCCGAGGATGGCATTGTAAGGAAGGCCGATGGGGGTGATGTCGAAGTCGACCGTCTCCATGCGGAAGTTGTCGTAGGTGCCGAAGGTCACCGGGAGCCGGATCTGCCCCAGGGAGTTGGATGATCCGCCCCGGACGCCCGAGAAGGATCGGCTGGGTCGCAGCCGCTCCCGGGGTATGCAGAAGAGGTCAAAAGTCTCGACCGAAAGCAAGCTGAGGCCCGCGCCGCCATCGACGAGGGTCCGGGTGATGGCCACCTGGCAGATGGTTGGGGTGCACAACAAGGGGAGCGCGCCTGAGCTGACCGGGTTGGTGGGGTGGTCCTCCGAGCTGAAGGTCAGATCGACCTCGCTCGCTGCCCGGTCCGGGGGAGCCCCCTGCCGCGCGGCAGCGGTGCTAACCCGGCGGGCGAAAGGCTTGACGGGGTGACTTGTGGGCGGCGCCCGCGAGCCGCCCAGGAGGGCCGCAACGACCAAAGGCGCCGGTGTCATGGCGCGGTCACTCTATCGGGTAGGCGGATGCTGGGGTGGTGCTTGCAGCTTGTTTCCCGCCGAGCCGGTGGCGGTGTTGATGGCAGGCGGCGGGGGACGACGAGAGTGCCCACCGGCGAGGGCCGCCGGGGCGGCGCGAGCCCGGCTGACGCCGCGCATGGTTGCGGCGGCCGGAGGAGGGCGGAGCGGTGGAAGATAGATTCTGGCGCACCCCTACCTGGCGCGCCAAATGTCAGATTTCGGGTTCCCGTAGACCCTTAAGGTTCGAACACTGGGGTGCGCGCGGAAATCACGTCCTCAACCTCCCCGTCTCGCAAAGATCTAAACTACTAAAAGAACTGCACAAGAGACACACGATTTATACTGGTTCGGGCCACCATTGTGGTGTAACACCCTACTCCAGTGTGTGGTAGATGGATTGCCTCCTGGGGCTGGTGATGATGAATAATGCAAGGAAGAACAACCTCGCGAGGGTCTGTTCTTGGCTAGGGCGACGAACTGCTGGGAAGAGTTCAGTCACCTCTCTCTCTCTCTCTCTCTCTCTCTCTCTCTCTGATTTCGATCCCCCTCAACCTAAAAACCGGACGAACCAACTGCTCCACCCCCTGCTACGTGGGTGGCCGGTCCTATTTATAGGGGCCCTGGTCCTCTTCCCAAATATTGAGTGGGAAGGGAGCCAACAATGGCGGGCTAATTTGAAGGGGGACAGCAAGTACATCTATCCTGACAAAAGGTGGTCTTCGCCTGCGAAAGGCTCTGCGGTGACGCCGTGCTGGGCTCCATGGTGACCTCCGTCTCATAGTCCACTTGGTCTTGGTCTTGTTGCACCGAAATGGCAACCTTTGCCTGATGCCTCGGTACTCCGCGACTGCGCTTGCCCCCTTTGCACCAAAGAGGAAAGGAGGACGCTGCGTGCGCTGGCGCCCGCCTGGCGCCCTCGATCGTCATGGCTTGCGTCACTGGAACCTCGCGAGGTACCCCGCCTTGATATCCCCGTCTCCTCGTGAGCCAGCCTGAGGAGGCTGTGCCTGAGGATGTGCCGTGTCGTCCGCCCCACGAGGCTTGGCCCCTCGCGAGGGTCTTGAGTCTTGTGCTTGATGAAGATGGGCCATGTTGGGCCCCCATTCGAGCCACGCCGCAGGCCGCAGGCAGGCAAGTCTGGGGACCTCCGTTCCCAGAACACCGACATACTTATCTACATCATGTCATCGTTCTTATTGCATGACTCTGTTTCTCCATGAACTTAATACACTAGATGTATGCTGGATAGCGGTCGATGTTTGGAGTAATACTAGTAGATGCAGGCAGGAGTCGGTCTACTAAACTTGTACGTGATGCCTATATAATGATCATTTCCTGGATATCATCATGAGTATTTGAAGTTCTATCAATTGCCCAACAGTAATTTTTTTACACACCGTTTGCTATTTTTCTCGAGGGAATCCACTAGTGAAACCTACGACCCCTGGGTCTCTTTCTCATATTATTTGCCTTCGTGATCTATTTTATTTGCCTTTTATTTTTAGATCCGCCAAACCAACAATACAAAAATACCTTGCTGCAATTTATTTTATTTGGCGTTCGTTCTATCAATATTTAGAACATTCTCCTGTCCATTTGCCAATTTCTGGCACTGTTACCCGAAAGGGATTGACAACTGTCGGTGTCAAAACCGACGGATCTCGGGTATGGGGTCCCGAACTGTGCGTCTAGGATCGATGGTAACAGCAGACAGGGGACATGATGTTTACCCAGGTTTGGGCCCTCTCTATGGAGGTAATACCCTACTTCCTGCTTGATTGATCTTGGTGAATATGAGTATTACGAGAGTTGATGTACCATGAGATCGTAATGACTAAACCCTAGAAGTCTAGCCTATGAATATGGTAATGAGTATATGTGGTGTCCTTTCCGGACTATCCCCTTCGGTTTATATAGACACCGAGGGGATCTAGGGTTTACATGGAATCGGTTACATAAAAAGGAATCTTCGATCGCCAAGCTTGCCTTCCACGCCAAGTAGAGTCCAATTCGGACACGGTGCAGTCTTCGGCCTTCATGTCTTCACAGCCCGTCAGTCCGGCCCATGGATAACAGGCCGGACGCCCGAGGACCCCTTAGTCCAGGACTCCCTCGGTAGCCCCTGAACCCATCTTTCAATGACAAGGAGTCTGGCGCCCTGATTGTCTTTGGCATTGCAAGGCGGGTTCCCCTTTCTCCGAACTCCAAGATAGTCTTTGTATGCGACGATAGTATCCGGACCTGTCTCATACCATACACAACCACAGAGAGAATATATACTTTCACACGAGTTCTGTCCACTGACAGCTTTTTATAACACGATATCACGTTTGTTCGGTGATAATTTCAAACCGCCTTTCGTCTGTCGCTCCATGTTTCGAGACGCGGTTGCCATTGGCATGTCTTGTCAAAGCAGAGATCGTGTCCTCTTATCGCGGGATTCTCATCAATGCAGG
Source organism: Triticum monococcum (assembly GCA_034509565.1). Classification (NCBI taxonomy): domain Eukaryota; kingdom Viridiplantae; phylum Streptophyta; class Magnoliopsida; order Poales; family Poaceae; genus Triticum; species Triticum monococcum. The sequence continues at coordinate 477,861,625 of CM067841.1, forward strand.
CATGGGTAACTCAACCATACAGCCCTTGGGAATAGGCGAGTTTTTAGGACGAGTGGGGAGGCGCTTGATATTCGCGGCCTTTATAAGGCGGGTAAGGACACTCTCCTTTTACCCACACCCTTCTTCATCTTCAGTCCTTCCGTCCTTGAGCTCTAACGCCCAAACTTTTAGCTTTTCCTCTTTCGAGAAAGCACTCCAATCATGTCCGAATCCGGAGCTGGAGGCAAGTGGATGGCCTCCTCCGTTGAGAAGAAGAACATCACACAGCTTCCGGAGGCCGGCTATTTAGCCAAGGAGATTGCTCACCGATTCCCGGCAAAAGGGCAAATCGTCCCTACCCCCGAGCCCCATGAGAGGGTTGCGTTTCTCACACACTTCGTCGACGGGCTGGGATTCCCCCTTCATCCATTCGTTTGTGGATTGATGTTTTACTACGGGTTGGACTTCCATGATCTGGCCCCCAACTTTATCCTTAATATCTCCACATTCATAGGTGTGTGCGAAGCCATTCTCCGCATCCCACCTCACTTTGGCCTATGGATAAAGACTTCTAATGTAAAGCCAAAGGTGGTGCGTGGCCAATAGGCCGAGTGCGGAGGTGCCATGGTGGGCAAGATGCCCAATACCACCTGGCTTGAAGGCTCCTTTGTAGAGACAGTGAAGGGATGGCAATCGGGGTGGTTCTATATCACCGAGCCGCGTGACGCCAACTGGGCGGCGGCTCCCAAATTCCGATCCGGAGTCCCGATGCGGCTTACCTCCTGGCAAGAGAAGGGCCTAACCTAGGGATCTTTGGAAGAGATCATGGGGCTCCAAACGTGCCTCCAGAATATGATAACCCGGAAGATCAAGCTCATTGATGTGATCCAGGTCATGCTCGTACGCCGGATCCTTCCGTGTCAGTGCCGGACCTGTTATTTGTGGGAGTTCGATTCAGCCAAGCACCAGATGCTGCTAAGGCTTTTTGGAACGACGCACGAAGATATCTGGAAGGTGCTCTTCAAGGGCAGCGAGACACCGCCACCATTGACCAAAGATTGCGGGCTCAACTTTATGCGTCATGCCAATTCGGTAAGCTGTCAAGATGCAGTCTTTAAGGACACACTTCAAGGAAGGATACTGAGCCTTCTTATAAATTTCTTTTTCAGGCCTGGGTTAACCTAGCGGGATGGATTAATAGTCCGGCTCCGCTGCCTGAAGACAGAGAAACCACACTCCTTACAAAGATTCTATTTTCGGCGCCTTACGACGTACCGGAGAAGAAGGTCAAAACCACAGCCAAGGGGACCAGGAGTGGGCTTAGCCGAAGGAGCACCTTGGTCATCTTGTCTGACGATGAGACAGACTCCTCGGCCACCGACGATGACGGCAAGGAGGGAGGCGACTCCCCTCCTGCAAGAGGAAGGGAGAAAAGGGGGGCCTCCACGAGTTTGGAGGCGGAGGCGCCCAAGAGGGGAAGAGGCTCCTTCGTGGATAACTCCGCGTGGGATGTTGACAGTAGTCTGGAGCGACCTCGCTAGACCAAGCCTCGGGACACCTCGTGAGTACCAGTATTGAGAATATCCGGCCTTCTTGGTTTGTAGTATCGATACATCTTAAACCTTGTCATTGCAGTCTGGCCCGCGATGGCTCCCCGTGATCCTGCCCATTCCATCTCACCCAAGGGTGATGATGAGGTGGTGTCCAAAAAGACTTTCCCGGGCCGGGGGGAGATTCCGGAGACCATTGGGGTGACGTCTCATGATGACTCCTCGGCCGCCGGACATACGGGGGAAAAAGTCCCCACGGGGACTGGTGACGGGGCCCGAGTTCCCCTCCGGCCTCAGCCGGATACCATTCCGGAGATCTATATGGCTCCGGGGTCCAGCGAACGGCATTCCCCCCAAGGAGGGAATGTGCCTATTCCGCCAGTGACCTCTGTCCAACCAGAGGCACCAAATAATCTGCTGGAGGCGCTACGAGGCGCCTCTGTCATGGATGAGCATCGTGTCCTTATGGACACGGTAATAGAGAAGGTTCAGTTTGTCAAAACGGACTGACCGAAGCCTGTACGAGCCTTCTATCGGGCTTTGCGGTAAGTAATGTGATTGTAGGAAAAACATCACCATATAGACAGTAGCCCCTGATGCTCTGTTTGGTGCTCGGGAGGAAAAGCCAAACAGAGGATCGAGAATGAATATCGCAGGAGTCTAACATGAGTTGTCTATGTGAATAAGCAGGTATCTCTCTAGGCTGCCACCGTTCATGCTGCGGAAGATTCCAGACTGTAGCGAAGACTGGAGCGGGCCGAGGAGGAGCTCGGCCTCGTGAAGAAGCAGCTAGAAGATAGCCAAGGTATGCGGTAACCTGTGGGTATATTTCGAAATATTAGTAGTTCGGCCGGACTAAAGTGTCATAAACTTTATCAGTGGCCATGACCGAGGTGAAAACCCTTAAGAATGCGCTAGCCGAGGCTGAGGAAAAAGCGGCCAAGGAACGCACCTCATGCGAGGAGCACGAGGTCCGGGTTGGCGAGGCGCAGCAACAGCTCCAGGGCGCAATAGAGAGGTTTGAGTCCTTGGAGCGCGATTGTAAGGTGCAAGAGTCCGAATTGCTGAAGGCCCGCCAGAGCGCATAGGATGCATGAGCCAAAGCCCAGCGCGCCCTCCAGGAAATTCAGGGGGCCAAGGAAATTACAGTGGGTAAGCCTTTCCCCATGCATAGTAAGTGTGTAGAAGAAACGTTCCTTGTACTTATCCTGAATTTGGATTTTCCAGGGGCATTTACAGATCTGCCGCATAGTGTGTCAAATGCTACCGAGTATTATAGAGCCGAAGAAGGGATGTCTACGGAGAAGCTATTCTGGTCCCAATACCTGGGATCCGAACATCCGGTGCCCTTCAGCGACCAGCTGAAGCAGTTGGTCGAGCTGCATAGGCTGACAGAGCTAGCCATGAAGGACCTGATAGTCCGGCTGTGGCCTGCCGATCCTATACCTAGCAGCTACTTTGGGCTTGTGCAGCGGCTTGTGAGTGCCTGTTCGTGGCTCAAAGACGTGAATCAGTCGGTCTGTATTGAAGGTGCACGTATGGCCTTTGCCCGCGTCAAGATGCATTGGGCCAAGCTAGATGCCAAGAAGCTGATGACCGAAGGACCACCGGAGGGCAAGGAGCATCGTCGACCCGAGCACTATTTTGAAGGTGTCCTGGAGGGGCCCGCCTTGTGGCGGAGCAATGTTCGAAGGATATCATATTCCCATGAGAACATGTGTATTGCCTTGCCCTGTAATATGAGACAATGGTGTTTACGTAGTATAATGCTTATGATTTAAATTTACCTCATGTGCGGCCGTTTGTTAACTCTGAGGGTTGACCAACCGTCGGGTTCTGCCCCCACATAGATAGTACAGGGGTGTTCGAGATAAATCTAAACACTCTTTACTCCACATTCTGGTCCTTAAAGGAGGTGTTTAGCACAATGAACAAGGCAATCAGACTATGCGGCCTTTACCGCCCTCACTTAGCCATAGGAGTTTGACAATTAAGAAAGTTGGTGAAGCCCCTGGTATTCGGAAGACCGAACTAGGGGCGCTATGCACGCCTAATCCGGGGAACCGATTCTTCGCAAGAAGTGAAAAAGAATCTCTAACAATTTGGGACCTCTCGAACAGCTGACCCGCTCTCGCCGCATCATGACACTCAGTTTTCGGCTTTCTCTACTGAGGTGCTCGTCCAGAAGAATGATACGTCTCCATCGTATCTACTTTTCCAAACACTTTTACCCTTGTTTTGGACTCTAACTTGCATGATTTGAATGGAACTAACCCGGACTGACGCAGTTTTTAGCAGAATTACCATGGTGTTATTTATGTGCAGAAACAAACGTTCTTGGAATGACCTGAAACTTCATGGAACAACTTTTTGGAAAATATAAAAAATACCTGCAAAAGATGAAGGCCAGGGGGGCCACCACCTGTCCGCGAGGGTGGGGGCGCGCCTGCCCCCCTAGGGCGCGCCCCCTACCTCGTGGGCCCCTGGCGCCTCTGTGACTCCAACTCCAACTCCAACTCTATATATTGTGTTTCGGGGAGAGAAAAATCAGAGAGAAGAATTCATCATGTTTTACGATACGGAGCCACCGCCAAGCCCTAAAACCTCTCGGGAGGGCTGATATGGAGTCCGTTCGGGGCTCCGGAGAGGGTAATCCGTCGCCATCGTCATCATCAACCATCCTCCATCACCAATTTCATGATGCTCACCGTTGTGCGTGAGTAATTCCATCATAGGATTGTTGGACGGTGATGGGTTGGATGGGATCTATCATGTAATCGAGTTAGTTTTGTTAGGGTTTGATCCCTAGTATCCACTATGTTCTGAGATTGATGTTGTTATGACTTTGCTATGCTTAATGCTTGTCACTAGGGCCCGAGTGCCATGATTTCAGATCTGAACCTATTATGTTTTCATCAATATATGAGTGTTATTGATCCTATCTTGCAAGTCTATAGCCACCTATTATGTGTTATGATCTGTTAACCCCGAAGTGACAATAATCGGGATACTTACCGGTGATGACCGTAGTTTGAGGAGTTCATGTATTCACTATGTGTTAGTGCTTTGTTCCGATTCTCTATTAAAAGGAGGCCTTAATATCCCTTAGTTTCCATAAGGACCCCGCTGCCACGGGAGGGTAGGACAAAAGATGTCATGCAAGTTCTTTTCCATAAGCACGTATGACTATGTTCGGAATACATGCCTACATTATATCAATGAACTGGAGCTAGTTCTGTGTCACCCTAGGTTATGACTGTTACATGAAGAACCACATCCGGCATAATTCTCCATCACTGATCCATTGCCTACGAGCTTTCCATATATTGTTCTTCGCTTATTTACTTTCCCGTTGCTATTGCTATCATCACTACAAAATACCAAAAACATTACTTTTACTACTGTTACCTTTTGTTGCCGTTACCACTACTATCATATTACTTTGCTACTAAATACTTTGCTGCAGATACTAAGTTTCCAGGTGTGGTTGAATTGACAACTCAGCTACTAATACTTGAGAGTATTCTTTGGCTCCCCTTGTGTCGAATCAATAAATTTGGGTTGAATACTTTACCCTCGAAAACTGTTGCGATCCCCTATACTTGTGGGTTATCAAGACTATTTTCTGGCGCCGTTGCTGGGGAGCATAGCTCTATTCTTTGAGTCACTTGGGATATATATCTGCTTATCATTATGAAGAACTTGAAAGATCCAAGTACCAAGATTTATCCCTCAACTACGTGGGGAGGTAAAGAACTGCCATCTAGCTCTGCACTTGATTCACCTTCTATTTTGAGTAAGCTTGCGACACCTAAAACTGCTTCTGCTATTCGTTCTGATATGTCACATGTTATTGATGATGCTACTTCTGCTATAGATGATACTTATGATGAAACTACTTCTATGCTTGATACTACCGTGCCACTTGGTGAATTTCTTGATGAACAACTTGCTAGGGCTAGAGAGATTGAAAATATTGAATCTGATGATACTGATGAAAGTGATGATGAAGAATCACTTGTTTTTCCTAAGGGTTATGTTTTTGATCAAGAAGCTTCTTTAGCTATTTTAGCTTGCAAAGATAGATACGAACTCAAAAGGTTATTAGCTAAATGGAATAAGCAATCTCTAAATGCTAGAATGAAACCTGGCCCTGCTTTTGCTACTTCACCTATCTATGTTACTGATAAGGATTATGAATTCTCTGTTGATCCTGATATAATTACTTGGGTTGAATCTGATCCTTTTCATGGCTATGAATCTGAAACTGTTGTGGCACATCTTACTAAATTAAATGATATAGCCACCCTGTTCACTACTGATGAGAGAACTCGTTACTTTTATATCCTTAAAATATTTCCGTTCTCATTAAAGGGTGATGCTAAGATATGGTTTAATTCTCTTGATCCTGGTTGTGTGTGTTGTCCCCAGGATATGATTTATTACTTGTCTGCTAAATATTTCCCTACTCATAAGAAACAAGTTGCTTTAAGGGATATATATATATATAATTTTGAATTAAAGAAGAGAGTCTCCCACAAGCTTGGGGGAGGCTTCTCCAGTTACTTAATGCTTTGCCTGATCATCCTCTTAAGAAAAATGAAATACTTGATATCTTTTATAATGGACTAACAGATGCTTCCAGAGATTACCTGGATAGTTGTGTTGGTTCTGTTTTCAGGGAAAGAACACTGGATGAAGCAGAAATTCTATTGAATAATATGTTGGCAAATGAAAATAATTGGACACCTCCGGAGCCAATTCCTGAGCCTATTCCTAAACCAACTCCGAAGAAGAGGGGTATTCTATTTCTCAGTCCTGGAGATATGCAAGAGGAAAAGAAATCTATGAAAGAAAAAAGGTATTAAAGCTGAAGATGTTAAGAATCTACCTCCTATTGAAGAAATACATGGTCTTAATTTACCGCCTGTTGAAGAAACATATGATCTTAATCCTTTACCTATTGAATAAACTCATGGTCTTGATAACCCGACACAGGTAGTAAAGGTAAATTCTCTCTATAGATATGATAAAGCTGAAATCCCATTAACTAAATTTGCTAGCCCATGTTTAGATGAGTTTGATAGATTTATGGCTAAGCAAGAAGATTTTAATGCTTATTTTGGTAGACAATTGAAATACAATTCAAATATGCTTGAACACTTGGGTGATTATATGGCTAATGTTAAAGGTGAACTTAAACTTATTAGTAAACATGCTTCTATGGTTACCACTCAAGTAGAACAAGTACTTAAAGCTCAAAATGATTTGCTCAATGAATTGAATAGTAAGGATAATGACAATGATGTTAGAGTTATGACTAGAGGTGGTAGAATGAGTCAGGAACATTTGTATCCTGAAGGCCATCCTAAAAGAATTGAGCAAGATTCTCAGAGAAATAATATAGATGCACCTAGTTTGTCTAAAAGGAAGAAAAAGAAAAATGATAGGACTCTGCATGCTTCTAGTGAACCTGTTACTGAAACACCTGAGAATCCAAATGATATTTCTATTTCTGATACTGAAACACAATCCGATAATGAATCTGAAACTAGTGATAATGCTAATAATAATTTTCATGATGATGCTCAACCTAGTAATGATAATGATATAGAAAGTGAACCTGCGGTTGATCTTGATAACCCACAATCAAAGAATCAACGTTATGATAAGAAATACTTTGTTGCTAGGAAACATGGTAAAGAAAGAGAACCGTGGGTTCATAAACCCATGCCTTTTCCTCCCAAACCATCCAAGAAAAAAGATGATGAGGATTTTGAGCGCTTTGCTGAAATGATTAGACCTATCTTTTTGCGTATGTGATTAACTGATATGCTCAAAATGAATCCTTATGCTAATAGTATATGAAAGAAATTGTTACAAATAAAAGAAAGATACAGGAAGCTGAAATTTCCACCATGCTTGCTAATTATACTTTTAAGGGTGGAATACCAAAGAAACTTGGAGATCCAGGAGTACCCACTATACCATGCTCTATTAAAAGAAACTATGTTAAAACTGCTTTATGTGATCTTGGAACGGTGTTAGTGTTATGCCTCTCTCTTTATATCATAGACTTGATTTGAATAAGTTGACACCTACTGAAATATCTTTGCAAATGGCTGATAAATCAACTGCTATACCTGTCGGTATTTGTGAGGATGTGCCTGTTGTAGTTGCAAACATTACTATTTTAAAGGACTTTGTTTTTCTTGATATTCCCGAGGACGATAGTATGTCTATTATTCTTGGAAGACCCTTTTTGAATAATGCAGGGGCTGTTATTGATTGCACTAAAGGCAATGTCACTTTTCATGTTAATGGTAATGAGCATACGGTACACTTTCCGAGGAAACAACCTCAAGTTCATAGTATCAACTCTATTGGAAAAATTCCATCGATTATATTTGGAGGTTTTGAATTTGTCGGCGTTCTAGGAACGGGGGTCCCCAGACTTTCCTGCCTGCGGCCTGCGGCGTGGCTCAAGTGGGGGCCCAGCGCGGCCCATCTTCATCAACACGAAGCTCAAGACCCTCACGAGGGGTCAAGCCTCGCGAGGCGGACGACATGACGCATCCTCAGGCACAGCCTCGTCAGGCTGGCTCGCGAGGAGGCGGAGAGTTCAAGGCGGGGTACCTCGCGAGGGGCCCATGACGCATGCCATGAAGACACGGGGCACCAGGTGGGTGCCAGCGCGCGCAGCGTCCCTTTTTCCTCTTTGGTGCAAAGGGAGCAAGCGTATCAGCGGAATACCGAGGCGTCAGGCAAAGGTTGCCACTTCGGTGCAACGAGACCAAGGCCAGGAGGACTACGAGACAGAGGTCACCATGGAGCCCAGCGCGGCGTCATCACCAGAGCCTTTGGCAGGCGAAGGCTGCTTTTGTCAGGATAGATGTACTCGCTATCCCCCTTCAAATTAGCCCGCCATTGTTGGATCCCTTCCCGCTCAATATTTGGGGAGAGGACCAGGGCCTCTATAAATAGGACTAGCCACCCGCATAGCAAGGGGTTCGATTCCTGGTCGTTCGGTCCGGACGACGGGAGAGAGAAAAGGCGTAGAGAGAGAGAGGGTGACCGAACTCTTCACAACAGTTCATCACCTCAGCCAAGAACAGACCATCGCGAGGCTGTTCTTCCTTGTATTGTTCATCCTCACCAGCCCCAGGAGGCAATCCATCCACCACACACTGGAGTAGGGTATTACACCACATCGGTGGCCCAAACCAGTTTAAATCTTGTGTCTTTCGTGCAGCTCTTTTAGTAGTTTAGATCCCATTGAGACGGAGAGGCTGAAGGTGAGATTTCCGCGCGCACCCAAGTGTTCGAACCTTAAGGGTCTGCCGGAAGCCGAAATCTGACATTTGGCGCGCCAGGCAGGGGAGCGCCGGGATCCGTCTTTCACCGCTCCGCCCTCCTTCGGCCGCTGCAACCATGTGCGGCGCCAGCCGGGCTCGCGCCGCCCCGGCGGCCCTCGCCGGTGGGCACCCTCGTTGTCCCCCGCCGCCCGCCGTCAACACCGCCACCGGCTCGGCGGGTAACGAGCTACAAGCACCACCCCAACGTCGGCCTACGCGACAGAGCAACTGCACCACGGCACCGGCGCCTCCGGTCGTTGCGGCCCTCCTGCGCGGCTCGCCGGCGCCGCCCACAAGTCGCCACGTCAAGCCTTTTGCCCGCCGGGTTAGCACCACTGCCGCGCGGCAGGGGGCTCCCCCGGACCGGGCGGCGAGCGAGGCCGATTTGACCTTGAGCTCGGAGGAGCACGCCACCAACCCGGTCAGCTCAGGCGCGCTCCAAGATACTCGCGTGATCCTAAAAAAAATTCGTGAAATTTGAGAAGAGAAGAGTCAAAACTCTACGTCAGGATGCCTCACCAGAGCGATGAGGAGACTGGGAAGTAAAAAGAATTCCTAAGCTCTCCGATATATAATTCCTAAATGACTCAAAACATTTTTCTAGACACAACTCGGCTGCTAAAAACGATCAAGCAATGGGGCTCCTAAGGTCGGGGAAGGCTCTGATTACCAACTTGTAACGCCCTCGATGCGGCTATAGCTCCCACGTGTCGAGGCACGACTTAGAGACATAACCGCATTGAAAGCAATGTCGCAAGTTAGGCAATCTTCACAACATCCCATGAAATATATATAATAAAAGGGGAGAAACAATAGTTGGCTTACACTCGCCACGTCACATCAAAGTACATAAATAACATACATCATCCAAACACTCATGGCCCGACTACGGCGCCAAAATAAAAGACAACCCAACAAGCGACATAGGTCCCGATCACCCCAACTGGGCACCACTACTGATCATCAGGAAAAGACACATAGTAACGCTGAGAATCCTCGTCGTACTCCCACTTGAGCTCAAGCATGCCATCTGGAGCCGTATCATCTGTCCCTGCATCTGGTGTAATAGTAATTTGTGAGCCACAGGGACTCAGCAATCTCGTACCCTCGCGATCAAGACTATTTAAGCTTAATAGGTAGGATGGGGGTAAATGTAAGTGGAGCTGCAGCAAGCGACTAGCATATATGGTGGCTAACTTATTCGCAAAAGAGAGCAAGAAGAGAGAGCAAGGCGCGAGCGAGAAACTAGAGAGCAACCTGCGCAAACATAACTCCAACACCGTGTCCACCTCTCGGACTCCGCCGAGAAGAGGCCATCACGGTAACACACTCAGTTGATTCATTTTAATTAATTAAGGTTCAAGTTATCTACAACTGGACATTAACAAATTCCCATCTGCCCATAACCACGGGCACGGCTTTCGAAAGATCAATCCCTGCAGGGGGGGTCCCAACTTAGCCAATAACAGGCTCTCACGGTCAACGAAGGAATAGACCTCCACCCAAGACACACCGATCAGACTCGGTATCTCGGTACAACAAGACGATTCGACAGGTTAAAACAAGACCAGCAACACCACCCGAATGTGCCGACAAATCCCGATAGGAGCTGCACATATCTCGTTCTCAGGGCACACTCAGATGAACAATCCGTACAACTAAAACCAGCCCTCGAGTTTCCCCGAGGTGGCGCTGCACAGGGCTCTAGTTCGGACCAACACTCAGAGGAGCACTAGCCCATGTGGGGGCTAAAATAAAGATGACCCTCGGGCTCCGGAAACCCAAGGGAAAAAGGGGCTAGGTGGCAAATGGTAAAACCAATGTTGGGCATTGCTGGAAAAGCTTTAATCAAGGCGAACTATCAAGGGGTTCCCATTATAGCCCAACCGCGTAAGGGACGCAAAATCCGGGAACATAACACCGATATGACGGAAACTAGGGCGGCAAGGGTGGAACAAAACACTAGGCGAGAGGCCGAGCCTTCCACCCTTTACCAAGTATATAGATGCATTAAGATAAAATGGCAATATAGTGATATCCCAACAAGTAAATAAATGTTCCAACAAGGAACGGCTCCAATCTTCACCTGCAACTAACAACGCTATAAGAGGGGCTGAGCAAAGTGGTAACATAGCCAATCAACGGTTTGCTAGGACAATGGTGGGTTAGAGGTTTGACATGGCAATTGGGAGGCTGACAAGCAAGTGGTAGGCATCGTAGCATTGGCATAGCAAAAGAGCGAGCAAACTAGCATAGCAAAGATAGTAGTGATTTCGAGGGTATGATCATCTTGCCTGCACAGTTGTCAGAGTTGACTGGATCCTTAATAGCAAACTCAACGGGCTCCTCATTAGCAAACTCGTCTCCCGGCTCTACCCAAACAACACAAATAAGCAACAAGAATACAATCAACCACGTGCAAACTCCAACAATAAGATGCAATGATGGTATGCTATGCGGGATGCGATGCGGGATGCAAAATGCAAGACGTGACAGAAAATGCATGAACCTGGCCTCAACTTGGAAAACCAAGTGTGCCACTGGATAGAGGGGATGAAATCGCTTGAAAACGATATAAAGATCATTGGAATCGGAGTAATGGTTTGGAAATGGCAAGCGATTTAAGATATGACACCGGTCTGCGATTTACAGCAAGTAGGCATCTAAATGCAACGAAATGAACATGCTACAGCCACCAAACATGACAAAAAAAATACGTGGCAGGGATGCCCACAAGATGCTTAACAAAACACTAGCACTGAGCCGCGGCCAAATTCATCCATTATGAGGTTCAAACAAGCATGGCAAAAACACAAACGCAAAACAGATTTCAGACTTAGTGAAATTAACACTAGTCTGAATTTTCAGATCACGAAGCTCTCTTCGGAGCAGGAAAACAACATTATACATGACCTGATTATGAAAAGTAAGAACATGGCATGGAGCTACTCAACAAGCTTATCAAAAGTCCCAAAGTGACCTGGGGCCAAAAGGGATCACAAAATATACTAACAAGCACACGAACATAGCTCGCACACAATCAGTTTTCAGACTTAGTGAAAACTGAGACATGCTGAAATATAACTCACGAAGGCATGTAAACGAGCTCGATGCACTCACTACGGTGCAAGTCATGGCAAGGCAAGCATACATAGATTAAGAAGGCACAAAATTCTAGCTAGACATGGCAAGAACAATGGCATAGCATGCACGGATCAATAACAATAGCATCGGCAAAATCGCAAACAAGTTGACGATCTGCCCAGATTTACCACGAAGCAAAAGTAGAGCTCGATTGACTCAAGCTAGAGTACTCCACATATGCATACAAAGGCATTGATGGATAGAGCATAACATGATTAACAAAACTCCCTTACTGATCATCCTCAAAAGAGGCACGGCTCACTAGGAAACAAGCTGAACATATGGCATCACGAACTAAATAATCCCAGACTTAGTGAAATCCACTAAGTCCCTGAAAACAGATCTACCAAGTGCCTCACTTTGCAAGCTTGCACAAGTCACCACACACATCCTAAAAAATGCACGGGTTGCACCTTTAGAAAGAAGACAAAATGCTTAACAAATCACCTAAAGGACTCACAGGCATAGCATGCACATAATAATCATGGCAAAAATGACAAAAGTCTAAGATGAACTAGCAGATCTGACAATTATCTCACGAAGCCTCCTTCTAGCAGCATTTCAGGCATCAAGATGAACTCAAATGAAAATGATGCAATGGAATGAAATGATGTACATGTCGAGACAAACATTTTGATATACTATATGTCCAAATCTTAGCTACGGATGCGGAGATATGGCATGATGAAATATGCAAAAAATATTGGAAACGGGCAAAAGTCAACCCTAGGTTTTATTTGAATCCGGATCTCAGATCTGAGATGCACGTGGAACGAGGATCGTCGGAGAGCACTGTTCACCGCCGGACTTGGAGCTCGCTGGAGACGCGGGAGGAGGTCGCCAGACGGGGAGGAGGTCACCGGGGCCGGAGGAGGACGGGGCGGCGTCGGCGGTGGTCGGGGCGGACTTGGGGCGGCGAGGTGCGGTCGGTGCAGGGACGGCGTCGCCGGCGCGGGGCGGTCGCCCGAGGAGCAGCGGCGGCGCGGCGAGGTGGGCTCGGCCACCGGCCGCAGAGCAGACGACACGGCGCGGGCGGCTGGATCTGGCCCGGGGCGGCAAGGAGGCGGGCTCCCCGCAGGCCGAGCGGGCCGGCGGGAACGGCGGCGGGGAAGTGTTACGCCCACCACGTGGCGGCGTCTGGTAGGCTGCGACGATGCATCCGGTCGGATCAGACGTGTCCGGCCGACGCGGGGATCTTTTTTAGGGTTTCGGGGAGAGGGGAGATCCGAAAACGGAGGGGGTGTATCTATAGGCATAGGGGGAGCTAGGAGAGTCCAAATGAGGTGCGGTTTTTGGCCACGCGATCGTGATCGAACGCTCTAGGACATGGAGCAGAGTTTGGTGGGTTTTGGGCCAAATTGGAGGGGTGTTGGGCTGGTTGGGCTGCAACACACACGAGGCCTTTTCGGTCCCTCGGTTAACTGTAGGAGTATCAAACGAAGTCCAAATGACCCGAAACTTGACAGGCGGTCTACCGTTAGTAAACCAAGGCCGCTTGGCAAGTCTCGGTCCAATCCGGAAAGGTTTAATCCCCACACACGAAATAAAGCTAGAATTGGTCACCGGAGGAGAACGAAGCGCCGGAATGCAAAACGGACAACGGGGAAAATGCTCGAATGCATGAGATGAAAATGTATGCAAATGCAATGCACATGATGACATGATATGAGATGCATGAAAACGAAAACAACACACGGAGACAAAGACCCGAACCCGAGAAATAAATATAACTTAATGCCGGAAATGGCAAGAGTTGGAGTACAAATTGGGAAAGTTATATCTGGGGCGTTACAACACTCCACCACTACGAAAAGATCTCGTCCCAAGATCTAGGACTGGAAGAACTCCGGGTACTTAGAACGGAGGTGATCCTCGTGTTCCCAGGTAGCTTCACGGTCGCAATGGTGTGACCACTTTACTTTGAGAAATTTGATTGACTTGTTGCGAGTCCTGCGTTCAGTCTCTTCAAGGATTGCAACTGGGTGCTCATGATAGGAGATATCTTCTTGGAGCTCAATGTCCTCGAAGTTTACGGTGCGCTCAGGCGTCTTGAAGCACTTTCAGAGTTGAGAGACATGGAACACATCATGAACATTTGCAAAGTTTGACGGAAGCTCGAGTTGATAGGCGAGGTCGCCTCTCTTGCTAACAATCTTGAAAGGTCCGACGTATCTAGGGGCAAGCTTCCCTTTGATACCGAAGCGACGAGTCCCTTTCATAGGAGAGACGCGGAGGTAAACATGATCTCCGATCTCGAAAGCCAAATCACGGTGCTAACTATCATAGTAGCTCTTCTGGCGGGATTGGGCTGCTTTGAGGTTATCACGAATGACCTTGCACATTCCTTCTGCCTCTGTGATTAAGTCATTACCCAGCAGCTGACGTTCATGGATTTCAGACCAGTTGAGAGGGGTACGGCATTTCCTACCATACAGAATTTCAAATGGGGCCTTGCCCGAACATTCTTGAAAATTGTTGTTGTATGAGAATTCAGCATAAGGAAGACAATCCTCCCACTTCATGCCGAAGGAGATAACACAAGCCCTGAGCATATCTTCAAGAATCTGGTTGACATGCTCGACTTGACCGCTTGTTTGAGGATGGAAAGTTGTGCTGAAGCGGATGTTGGTGCCCATGGCCTTCTGAAAAGAATCCCAAAACTTGCAGGTAAAGATGCTGCCATGGTCTGAAGATATCACTTGAGGAATACCGTGCAGAGAGACAATTCGATAGGTATAGAGTTTCGCCAATTGAGCTACAGTGATTGACTCTTTGATAGGCAGAAAATGAGCCACTTTGGTGAGCTTGTCGATGACAACGAATATAGCATCATTGCCACGCTTGGACTTTGGAAACCCAGTCACGAAGTCCATTTCAATGTGGTTAAACTTCCATTCTGGAATGGCAAGAGGTTTGAGGAGACCTGCTGGCCTTTGGTGTTCTGCCTTCACTCTTCTGCAGACATCACATTCATTCACGAATTGAGCGATCTCGCGCTTCATTTGAGTCCACCAATAAGTTTGCTTAAGATCCTGATACATCTTCGTGCTACCAGGGAGGATGGAGAGGAGAGAGTTGTGAGCCTCGTTCATGATCACTTTACGAAGTTCACCTTTGGGTACAACAATTCGATCCTCGAAGAAGAGAGTGTCCTTGTCATCAAGGCGGTAGCACTTGTACTTGGACTGACTCTTGGCAATCCCAATCTTCACCTTTTTCACCATAGCATCAAGAAGCTGGGCTTGGCGAATCTGGTCTTCCAAGGTAGGAGAGACTTGAAGGTTGGCGAGGAAACCTTGAGGAACAACTTGCAGATTAAGTTTGCGGAAAGCTTCACAAAGCTCGGGTTGATAAGGCTTGAGAATCAGACTGTTACAATATGCTTTCCTGCTCAAAGCGTTAGCAATCATATTGGCCTTGCCTGGAGTATACTCGATACTCGGATTGTACTCTTGAATCATTTTGACCCATCGAGTTTGCCTGAGGTTGAGATTAGGCTGAGTGAAGATGTACTTGAGACTCTTGTGATCAGTGAAAATATCCACTTTTCTTCCCAATAGAAGATGTCTCCAAGTCAACAAAGCATGCACAACTGCCGACAACTCGAGATAATGAGTGGGGTAGTTCTTCTCATTCGGCTTCAACTGGCGAGAGGTATAAGCAACAACTTTCTTCTCTTGCATCAGTACAACACCGAGACCTTGGAGAGAGGCATCACAAAAGACCTCGTATGGCTTGGATTCATCAGGCGGAGTCAGAACTGGAGTAGTGATCAACTTCTCTTTCAAAGTGTTGAAAGCAATATCACACTCCGGAGACCAAACGTACTTGACATGCTTCTGAAGAAGATTTGAGAGAGGCTTCGCGATCTTAGAAAAGTTTTCAATGAATCTTCGGCAGTAGCTTGCGAGACCGAGGAAGCTACGGAGTTGCTTCACGTTCTGAGGAGGTTCCCAATTAACAATTGCAGACACCTTCTCAGGATTCACGGCAATGCCCATGGCAGAGATGATATGACCAAGATAAAGCACCTCACCGAGCCAAAATTCACACTTGGAGAACTTGGCGTAGAACTGATGTTCCCTGAGCTTGTCAAGAACCAAACGCAAGTGCTTGGCATGATCTTCCTTGTTCTTGGAGAAAACCAGAATGTCGTCGAGATAGACCAAAATGAAGTCATTGGTGTAGGGGTTGAAGATGAAGTTCATCATGCGAGAGAACGTCGGAGGAGCGTTGGCGAGGCCAAAAGACATGACAGTGTATTCATATGACCCATAGCTTGTCCTGAAAGCCGTCTTGGGAATATCTTGCTCACGGATTCAAATCTGATGATAACCCATACGGAGATCAAGCTTGGAGAATACTTGGGCACCCTTGAGTTGTTCGAACAGCTCATTGATGTTGGGAAGTGGGTATTTGTTCTTGATTGTCTTCTTGTTCAATGGACGGTAATCAACACAAAGTCGGTCCGTTCCATCCTTCTTCTTCACAAAAAGAACACCACAACCCCACGGAGAAGAACTAGGCCGAATGAGACCCATTCTTTCTTGAATATCGAGTTGTTTCTTCAGCTCCTTCAACTCTTCAGGTCCTAGCTTGTAAGGACGTTTGCACACAGGTTCCATACCAGGCTCAAGATCAATAACAAATTCAACGGGCCGGTGCGGAGGCATTCCTAGGAGTTCTTCTGGGAAGACGTCTTGATACTCACAAACGACTGGGATCTGCAAAATAGCATCCAATTCACCCTTCTCATTGAGAGAAAACAACCGGATTGTATCATCACGAGCGGCAAAGACAATGACATCCTCAGACGAATGAGTCAGTTGAATCTTCCTGGCTGCACAATCAAGCTGAGCCTTGTGCTTAGAGAGCCAGTCCATCCCGAGAATAAGATCAATATCCGAATTACCAAGAACCACCGGAGAAGAGAGAAATTTGTAGTCGCCCAAAGTGATTGTAACATCCGGAATGCAAACTCGAGATGTCAACAGACTGGCCGGAGAGTCAATAGACAACGGACTCGGCAACATTTGAGTAACAAAATCATGCTTGGAAGCAAAAGGTCTCGAGATGAAACAATGCGATGCACCAGTATCAAATAGTACTTTTGCAGGAATATCGTTAACAGGAAGGTTACCCATGATGACATCTAACGAATCCTCTGCCTGAGCTGCATTCACCATATTGACCTTGGCATGCTTGGGGTTATGCTTGACCACTGCTGTACTTGCCGATCTGACAGGAGGAGGAGGAGGAAGACGCCTCTGGTTGAAACACTTGTTGGTGTAGTGACCCTTCTGTTGGCACTTGTTGCACGTGACCTCTGAAAGCGGACGGTGGTACGGAGCACTTGATCTTGGAGCTTGAGACGAAGTCTTGTTCTGAAAGCCTGGGTTGGGTGGGTGGGAAGAACCACTGCCACCTTTGCTCTTCTGCTGATACGGCTGACGGAACGGAGGAGGTGGAAGCCAATACTTCTGCTGCTTGGCCACTTGAGTAGTGGAAGAAGGCGTAGTGTCTCTGACTCGCTTCCTGGAAGCATCACACCTCAACTGAGCAGCCTCTTGCTTCAGTGCCATGTTGTAGAACTCATCGTACCTCAACGGCTCAAAGAGGACAAGAGCGAGCTGAATTTCTTCTATGAGACCACCCCTGAACTGGTATATCATGCTCTTCTCATCAGGTACGTCCTGCTTGGCAAAGCGGGCGAGCTTCTGGAACAACTTGTTGTAGTCATAGACAGACAAAGAGCCTTGCTTCAGATTGCGGAATTCCTTGCGTTTGCTTTCAGTCACACTTTGAGGGATGTGATGAGCTCGGAAATCTTGACGGAAATCATCCCAAGTGATCAAACATCCACCTCTGGAATCCTTGTACTGCTGGAACCACTCTGCAGCCTGATCTTTGAGTTGGAAGGAAGCGAACTTGACGAAATCTTCAGGCCTGACGTTGCTGCATTCAAAATGCTTGCCCAGATCCACTAGCCAATCGTCAGCATCGGTTGCCTCAACACAATTGCTGAATGTCTTTGGACCATTTGCAAGGAACTGGTTCAGCGTAGCAAAATGGTTCTGATTGTTGCCTTGATTCCCTTGACTGCCTTGATTGCGCTCTTGGAGGATTTGCATGATCAACTGTGTGTTTGCATTGGTTGCGGCCATCACAGCTTGCCAAGCCTCCGGAGGAGGTGGAGGTGGTGGCGGATCAGGATTCGGAGTCGTGCGCATTGGAGGAGCCATCCTGAAGAGGTTGACCACCATTAGCACATCGATAGACAAATATTGAAGCTTAATCCAACAGAATGAAAATTGCAACATAAAGTCTTCACATCTGAATAAAATGAACGAATGCACCTCTCTTGAAGTGGTCACATATCCCTAAATTGCGAAGCCACGTAGAATTAGGTAGAAGAGGTAAATCAACAAGGGATGGAATCAATATATGACTTCGAAGCAATTCGAATACCACAACTCAAAACAAAACCAAGGATTGGCTTGCGAAATAAGCCGGAACAAACATATGATAGAGATTTCGTCCGAAGTTTTCGTGGTGGGACCTACACGGGCTCGATCGTACAGCACCATCATGTACAAGGCAGTGCACATGACATATGAAGCGTCCCCGAGTCAGCATAGCCAAGGACTCTTTAAGACGCAACGAGACCACTGTAAAATCGACCGTGAATAGGCGAACCACTAGACGTCGAACCCCAATTTCATATCATACATCTGTCGGAAAAGATATCCTAAGAGCTACTTGAATTCCCACCTATGAAACTCCCGAAACTTTCCGGTTATGCAATCAGGTGTTGGGGATACAGGGGAAGCATAATATCTCACCCAAACTAGCAATACCTACATCCAGCTGTATCCATCCTTCAACACATAACCAAGAAACCTTCGGATACCATCTACCTCAACCTTCGAAAAGCATACGTTATACAAGTTATGGCGATACTCCCGAACTCCCGCCCCAGTACTGGGTGGCGTCGAGGTTATCTCACCAACGAACTGCATAAAAGAGATTTTCGATGTCGGCGAACATATCTCAAGTATTCCAGAACTGCAACGATAAAATTATGATGACAACACCTCAGAGATCAACTCCCCGGGACACTTCCACTAAACCCCTGACAGGAGGCACCAAGACAGTGTTCTCATCATAAGCCATCGGAACAAATCCAAGATACTCGCGTGATCCTAAAAAAAATTCATGAAATTTGAGAAGAGAAGAGTCAAAATTCTATGCCAGGATGCCTTACCAGAGCGATGAGGAGACTGGGAAGTAAAAAGAATTCCTAAGCTCTCCGATATATAATTCCTAAATGACTCAAAACATTTTTCTAGACACAACTCGGCTGCTAAAAACGATCAAGCAATGGGGCTCCTAAGGTCGGGGAAGGCTCTGATTACCAACTTGTAACGCCCTTGATGCGGCTATAGCTCCCACGTGTGGAGGCACGACTTAGAGACATAACCGCATTGAAAGCAATGTCGCAAGTTAGGCAATCTTCACAACATCCCATGTAATATATATAATAAAAGGGGAGATACAATAGTTGGCTTACACTCGCCATGTCACATAAAAGTACATAAATAACATACATCATCCAAACACTCAAGGCCCGACTACGGCGCCAAAATAAAAGACAACCCAACAAGCGACATAGGTCCAGATCACCCCAACTGGGCACCACTACTGATCATCAGGAAAAGACACATAGTAACGCTAAGAATCCTCGTCGTACTCCCACTTGAGCTCAAGCGCTCCATCTGGAGCCGTATCATCTGTCCCTGCATCTGGTGTAATAGTAATCTGTGAGCCACAGGGACTCAGCAATCTCGCACCCTCACGATCAAGACTATTTAAGCTTAATAGGTAGGATGGGGGTAAATGTAAGTGGAGCTGCAGCAAGCGACTAGCATATATGGTGGCTAACTTATTCGCAAAAGAGAGCGAGAAGAGAGAGCAAGGCGCGAGCGAGAAACTAGAGAGAAACCTGCGCAAACAAAACTCCAACACTGTGTCCACTTCCCAGACTCCACCGAGAAGAGGCCATCACGGTAACACACTCAGTTGATTCATTTTAATTAATTAAGGTTCAAGTTATCTACAACCGGACATTAACAAATTCCCATCTGCCCATAACCGCGGGCACGGCTTTTGAAAGATCAATCCCTGCAGGGGGGTCCCAACTTAGCCCATAACAAGCTCTCACATTCAATGAAGGAATAGACATCCACCAAAGACACACCGATCAGACTCGGTATCTCGGTAGAACAAGATGATTCGACAGGTTAAAACAAGACCAGCAACACCGCCTGAATGTGCCGACAAATCCCGATAGGAGCTGCACATATCTCGTTCTCAGGGCACACTCAGATGAGCAATCCGTACAACTAAAACCAGCCCTCGAGTTTTCTCGAGGTGGCGCTGCACAGGGCTCTAGTTAGGACCAACACTCAGAGGAACACTGGCCCGTGGGGGGGCTAAAATAAAGATGACCCTCGGGCTCCGGAAACCCAAGGGAAAAAGGGGCTAGGTGGCAAATGGTAAAACCAATGTTGGGGATTGCTAGAAAAGCTTTAATCAAGGCGAACTATCAAGGGGTTCCCATTATAGCCCAACCACGTAAGGGACGCAAAATCCGGGAACATAACACCGATATGACGGAAACTAGGGCGGCAAGGGTGGAACAAAACACTAGGCGAGAGGCCGAGCCTTCCACCCTTTACCAAGTATATAGATGCATTAAGATAACATGGCAATATAGTGATATCCCAGCAAGTAAATAAATGTTCCAACAAGGAACGGCTCCAATCTTCACCTGCAACTAACAACGCTATAAGAGGGGCTGAGCAAAGCGGTAACATAGCCAATCAACGGTTTGCTAGGACAATGGTGGGTTAGAGGTTTTACATGGCAATTGGGAGGCTGACAAGCAAGTGGTAGGCATCGTAGCATTGGCATAGCAAAAGAGCGAGCAAACTAGCATAGCAAAGATAGTAGTGATTTCGAGGGTATGATCATCTTGCCTGCACAGTTGTCAGAGTTGACTGGATCCTCAATAGCAAACTCAACGGGCTCCTCGTTAGCAAACTCGTCTCCCGGCTCTACCCAAACAACACAAATAAGCAACAAGAATACAATCAACCATGTGCAAACTCCAACAATAAGATGCAATGATGGTATGCTATGCGGGATGTGATGCGGGATGCAAAATGCAAGACGTGACAGAAAATGCATGAACCTGGCCTCAACTTGGAAAACCAAGTGTGCCACTGGATAGAGGGGATGAAATCGCTTGAAAACGATATAAAGATCATTGGAATCGGAGTTACGGTTTGGAAATGGCAAGCGATTTAAGATATGACACCAGTCTGCGATTTACAGCAAGTAGGCATCTAAATGCAACGAAATGAACATGCTACAGCCACCAAACATGACAACAAAATACATGGCAGGGATGCCCACAAGATGCTTAACAAAACACTAGCACTGAGCCACGGCCAAATTCATCCATTATGAGGTTCAAACAAGCATGGCAAAAACGCAAACGCAAAACAGATTTCAGACTTAGTGAAATTAACACTAGTCTGAATTTTCAGATCATGAAGCTCTCTTCGGAGCAGCAAAACAACATGATACATGACCTGATTATGAAAAGTAAGAACATGGCATGGAGCTACTCAACAAGCTTATCAAAAGTCCCAAAGTGACCTGGGGCCAAAAGGGATCACAAAATATACTAACAAGCACACGAACATAGCTCGCGCACAATCAGTTTTCAGACTTAGTGAAAACTGAGACACGCTGAAATATAACTCACGAAGGCATGTAAACAAGCTCGATGCATTCACTACGGTGCAAGTCATGGCAAGGCACGCATACATCCATTAAGAAGGCACAAAATGATAACTAGACATGGCAAGAACAATGGCATAGCATGCACGGATCAATAACAATAGCATCGGCAAAATCGCAAACAAGTTGACGATCTGCCCAGATTTACCACGAAGCAAAAGTAGAGCTCGATTGACTCAAGCTAGAGTACTCCACATATGCATACAAAGGCATGGATGGATAGAGCATAACATGATTAACAAAACTACCTTACTGATCATCCTCAAAAGAGGCACGGATCACTGGGAAACAAGCTGAACATATGGCATCACGAACTAAATAATCCCAGACTTAGTGAAATCCACTAAGTCCCTGAAAACAGATCTACCAAGTGCCTCACTTTGCAAGCTTACACAAGTCACCACACACATCCTAAAAAATGCATGGGTTGCACCTCTGGAAAGAAGACAAAATGCTTAACAAATCACCTAAAGGACTCACAGGCATAGCATGCACATAATAATCATGGCAAAAATGACAAAAGTCTAAGATGAACTAGCAGATCTGACAATTATCTCACGAAGCATCCTTCTAGCAGCATTTCAGGCATCAAGATGAACTCAAATGAAAATGAAGCAATGGAATGAAATGATGTACATGTCAAGACGAACATTTTGATATACTATATGTCCAAGTCGGAGCTACGGATGCGGAGATATGGCATGATGAAATATGCAAAAAAAATACTGGAAACGGGGCAAAAGTCAACCCTAGGTTTTATTTGAATCCGGATCTCAGATCTGAGATGCACGCGGAACGAGGATCGTCGGAGAGCACTGTTCACCGCCGGACTTGGAGCTCGCCGGAGACGCGGGAGGAGGTCGCCAGGGCCAGAGGAGGACGGGGCGGCGTCGGCGGTGGTCGGCGCGGATTTGGGGCGGCGAGGTGCGGTCGGTGCAGGGACGGCGTCGCCGGCGCGGGGCGGTCGCCGGAGGAGCAGCGGCGGCGCGGCGAGGTGGGCTCGGCCACCGGCCGCGGAGAAGACGACGCGGCGCGGGCGGCTGGATCTGGCCCGGGGCGGCGAGGAGGCGGGCTCCCCGCGGGCCAGGCGGGCCGGCGGGAGCGGCGGCGTGGAAGTGGTCCGCCCGCCACGTGGCAGCGTCTGGTAGGCTGCGGCGATGTGTCCGGTCGGATCGGACATGTCCGGCCGACGCGGGGATCTTTTTTTGGGTTTCGGGGAGAGGGGAGATCCGAAAACGGAGGGGGTGTATATATAGGCATAGGGGGAGCTAGGAGAGTCCAAATGAGGTGCGGTTTTTGGCCACGCGATCGTGATCGAACGCTCTAGGACATGGAGCAGAGTTTAGTGGGTTCTGGGCCAAATTGGAGGGGTGTTGGGCTGCAACACACACGAGGCCTTTTCGGTCCCTCGGTTAACCGTAGGAGTATCAAACGAAGTCCAAATGACCCGAACCTTGAGAGGCGGTCTACCGGTAGTAAACCAAGGCCGCTTGGCAAGTTTCGGTCCAATCCGGAAATGTTTAATCCCCACGCATGAAAGAAAGCTAGAATTGGCCACCGGAGGAGAATGAAGCGCCGGAATGCAAAACGCAACGGGGAAAATGCTTGAATGCATGAGATGAACATGTATGCAAATGCAATGCACATGATGACATGATATGAGATGCATGAAAACGAAAACAACACACAGAGACAAAGACCCGAACCCGAGAAATAATTATAACTTAATGCCGGAAACGGCAAGAGTTGGAGTACAAATTGGGAAATTTATATCTGGGGCGTTACAACACTCCACCACTACGAAAAGATCTCGTCCCGAGATCTAGGACTGAAAGAACTCCGGGTACTCAAAATGGAGGTGATCCTCGCATTCCCAGGTATCTTCACGGTCGGAATGGTGTGACCACTTTACTTTGAGAAATTTGATTGACTTGTTGCGAGTCCTGCGTTCAGTCTCTTCAAGGATTGCAACTGGCTGCTCACGATAGGAGAGATCTTCTTGGAGCTCAATGTCCTCGAAGTTTACGGTGCGCTCAGGCATCTTGAAGCACTTTCGGAGTTGAGAGACATGGAACACATCATGAACATTTGCAAAGTTTGACGGAAGCTCGAGTTGATAGGCGAGGTCGCCTCTCTTGCTGACAATCTTGAAAGGTCCGACGTATCTAGGGGCAAGCTTCCCTTTGATACCAAAGCAACGAGTCCCTTTCATAGGAGAGACGCGGAGGTAAACATGATCTCCGATCTCGAAAGCCAAATCACGGTGCTTACTATCATAGTAGCTCTTCTGGCGGGATTGGGCTGCTTTGAGGTTATCACGAATGACCTTGCACATTTCTTCTGCCTCTTTGATTAAGTCATTACCCAGCAGCTGACGTTCACCGGTTTCAGACCAGTTGAGAGGGGTACGGCATTTCCTACCATATAGAATTTCAAATGGGGCCTTGCCCGAACTTGCTTGTAAACTGTTGTTGTATGAGAATTCAGCATAAGGATGACAATCCTCCCACTTCATGCCAAAGGAGATAACACAAGCCCTGAGCATATCTTCAAGAATCTGGTTGACACGCTCGACTTGACCGCTTGTTTGAGGATGGAAACCTGTGCTGAAGCGGATGTTGGTGCCCATGGCCTTCTGAAAAGAATCCCAAAACTTGCAGGTAAAGATGCTGCCACGGTCTGAAGATATCACTTGAGGAATACCATGCAGAGAGACAATTCGAGAGGTATAGAGTTTCGCCAATTGAGCTGCAGTGATTGAATCTTTGATAGGCAGAAAATGAGCCACTTTGGTGAGCTTGTCGATGACAACGAATATAGCTTCATTGCCACGCTTGGACTTTGGAAACCCAGTCACAAAGTCCATTTCAATGTGGTCAAACTTCCATTCTGGAATGGCAAGAGGTTGGAGGAGACCTGCTGGCCTTTGGTGTTCTGCCTTCACTCTTCTGCAGACATCACATTCATTCACGAATTGAGCGATCTCGCGCTTCATTTGAGTCCACCAATAAGTTTGCTTAAGATCCTGATACATCTTCGTGCTACCAGGGTGGATGGAGAGGAGAGAGTTGTGAGCCTCGTTCATGATCACTTTACGAAGTTCACCTTTGGGTACAACAATTCGATCCTCGAAGAAGAGAGTGTCCTTGTCATCAAGGCGGTAGCACTTGTACTTGGACTGACTCTTGGCAATCCCAATCTTCACCTTTTTCACCATAGCATCAAGAAGCTGGGCTTGGCGAATCTGGTCTTCCAAGCTAGGAGAGACTTGAAGGTTGGCGAGGAAACCTTGAGGAACAACTTGCAGATTAAGTTTGCGGAAAGCTTCACAAAGCTCGGGTTGATAAGGCTTGAGAATCATACTGTTACAATATGCTTTCCTGCTCGAAGCGTCAGCAATCACATTGGCCTTGCCTGGAGTATACTCGATACTCGGATTGTACTCTTGAATCATTTCGACCCATCGAGTTTGCCTGAGGTTGAGATTAGGCTGAGTGAAGATGTACTTGAGACTCTTGTGATCAGTGAAAATATCCACTTTTCTTCCCAATAGAAGATGTCTCCAAGTCAACAAAGCATGCACAAATGCCGCCAACTCGAGATCATGAGTGGGGTAGTTCTTCTCATTAGGCTTCAACTAGCGAGAGGTATAAGCAACAACTTTCTTCTCTTGCATCAGTACAGCGCCGAGACCTTGGAGAGAGGCATCACAAAAGACCTCGTACGGCTTGGATTCATCAGGCGGAGTCAGAACTGGAGCAGTGATCAACTTCTCTTTCAAAGTGTTGAAAGCAATATCACACTCCGAAGACCAAACGTACTTGACATGCTTCTGAAGAAGATTTGAGAGACGCTTCGCGATCTTAGAAAAGTTTTCAATGAGTCTTCGGCAGTAGCTTGAGAGACCGAGGAAGCTACGGAGTTGCTTCACGTTCTGAGGAGGTTCCCAATTAACAATTGCAGACACCTTCTCAGGATTCACGGCAATGCCCTTGGCAGATATGATATGACTAAGATAAAGCACCTCATCGAGCCAAAATTCACACTTGGAGAACTTGGCGTAGAACGGATGTTCCCTGAGCTTGTCAAGAACCAAACGCAAGTGCTTGGCATGATCTTCCTTGTTCTTGGAGAAAACCAGAATGTCGTCGAGATAGACCAAAATGAAGTCATTGGTGTAGGGGTTGAAGATGAAGTTCATCATGCGAGAGAACGTCGGAGGTGCGTTGGCGAGGCCAAAAGACATGACAGTGTATTCATATGACCCATAGCTTGTCCTGAAAGCCGTCTTGGGAATATCTTGCTCACGGATTCGAATCTGATGATAACCCATACGGAGATCAAGCTTGGAGAATACTTGGGCACCCTTGAGTTGTTCGAACAGCTCATTGATGTTGGGAAGTGGGTATTGGTTCTTGATGGTCTTCTTGTTCAATGGACGGTAATCAACACAAAGTCGGTCCGTTCCATCCTTCTTCTTCACAAAAAGAACACCACAACCCCACGGAGAAGAACTAGGCCGAATGAGACCCATTCTTTCTTGAATATCGAGTTGTTTCTTCAGCTCCTTCAACTCTTCAGGTCCGAGCTTGTAAGGACGTTTGCACACAGGTTCCGTACCGGGCTCAAGATCAATAACAAATTCAACGGGCCGGTGCGGAGGCATTCCTAGGAGTTCTTCTGGGAAGACGTCTTGATACTCACAAACGACTGGGATCTGCGAAATAGCATCCATTTCACCCTTCTCATTGAGAGAAAACAACCGGATTGTATCATCACGAGCGGCAAAGACAATGACATCCTCAGACGAATGAGTCAGTTGAATCTGCCTGGCTACACAATCGAGCTGAGCCTTGTGCTTAGAGAGCCAGTCCATCCCGAGAATAAGATCGATATCTGAATTACCAAGAACCACCGGAGAAGAGAGAAATTTGTAGTCGCCCAAAGTGATTGTAACATCCGGAATGCAAACTCGAGATGTCAACAGACTGGCCGGAGAGTCAATAGACAACGGACTCGGCAACATTTGAGTAACAAAATCATGCTTGGAAGCAAAAGGTCTCGAGATGAAACAATGCGATGCACCAGTATCAAAAAGTACTTTTGCAGGAATATCGTTAATAGGAAGGTTACCCATGATGACATCTGACGAATCCTCTGCCTGAGCTGCATTCACCATATTGACCTTGGCATGCTTGGGGTTATGCTTGACCACTGCTGTACTTGCTGATCTGACAGGAGGAGGAGGAGGAAGACGCCTCTAGTTGAAACACTTGTTGGCGTAGTGACCCTTCTGTTGGCACTTGTTGCACGTGACCTCTGAAAGCGGACGGTTGTACGGAGCACTTGATCTTGAAGCTTGAGACGAAGTCTTGTTCTGAAAGCCTGGGTTGGGTGGGTGGGAAGAACCACTGCCACCTTTGCTCTTCTGCTGATACGGCTGAAGGAACGGAGGAGGAGGAAGCCAATACTTCTGCTGCTTGTCCACTTGAGTAGAGGAAGAAGGCGTAGTGTCTCTGACTCACTTCCTGGAAGCATCACACCTCAACTAAGCAGCCTCTTGCTTCAGTTCCATGTTGTAGAACTCATCGTACCTCAACGGCTCAAAGAGGACAAGAGCGAGCTGAATTTCTTCTCTGAGACCACCCCTGAACTGGTATATCATGCTCTTCTCATCAGGTACGTCCTGCTTGGCAAAGCGGGCGAGCTTCTGGAACAACTTGTTGTAGTCATAGATAGACAAAGAGCCTTGCTTCCGATTGCGGAAATCCTCGCGTTTGCTTTCAGTCACACTCTGAGGGATGTGATGAGCTCGGAAATCTCGACGGAAATCATCCCAAGTGATCAAACATCCACCTCTGGAATCCTTGTACTGCTGGAACCACTCTGCAGCCTAATCTTTGAGTTGGAAGGAAGCGAACTTGACGAAATCTTCAGGCCTGACGTTGCTGCATTCAAAATGCTTGCCCAGATCCACTAGCCAATCGTCAGCATCGGTTGCCTCAACACAATTGCTGAACGTCTTTGGACCATTTGCAAGGAACTGGTTCAGCGTAGCAAAATGGTTCTGATTGTTGCCTTGATTCCCTTGACTACCTTGATTGCGCTCTTGGAGGATTTGCATGATCAATTGTGTGTTTGCATTGGTTGCGGCCATCACAGCTTGACAAGCCTTTGGAGGAGGTGGAGGTGGTGGCGGATCAGGATTCCAAGTCGTGCGCGTTGGAGGAGCCATCCTGAAGAGGTTGACCACCATTAGCACATAGATAGACAAATATTGAAGCTGAATCCAACAGAGTGAAAATTGCAACATAAAGTCTTCACATCCGAACAAAATGAACGAATGCACCTCTCTTGAAGTGGTCACATATCCCTAAATTGCGAAGCCATGTAGAATTAGGTAGAAGAGGTAAATCAACAAGGGATGGAATCAATATATGACTTCGAAGCAATTCGAATACCACAACTCAAAACAAAACCAAGGATTGGCTTGTGAAATAAGCCGGAACAAACATATGATAGAGATTTCGTCTGAAGTTTTCGTGGTGGGACCTACACGGGCTCGATCGTACAGCACCATCATGTACAAGGCAGTGCACATGACATACGAAGCGTCCCCGAGTCAGCATAGCCAAGGACTCTTTAAGACGCAACGAGACCACTGTAAAATCGACCGTGAATAGGCGAACCACTAGATGTCGAACCCCAATTTCATATCATACATCTGTCGGAAAAGATATCCTAAGAGCTACTTGAATTCCCACCTATGAAACTCCCGAAACTTTCCGGTTATGCAATCAGGTGTTGGGGATACAGGGGAAGCATAATATCTCACCCAAACTAGCAATACCTACATCCAGCTGTATCCATCCTTCAACACATAACCAAGAAACATTCGGAAACCATCTACCTCAACCTTCGAAAAGCATCCGTTATACAAGTTATGGCGATACTCCCGAACTCCCGCCCCAGTATTGGGTGGCGTCGAGGTTATCTCACCAATGAACTGCATAAAAGAGATTTTCGATGTCGGCGAACATATCTCAAGTATTCTAGAAGTGCAACGATAAAATTATGATGACAACACCTCAGAGCTCAACTCCCCGGGACACTTCCACTAAACCCCTAACAGGAGGCACCAAGACAGTGTTCTCATCGTAAGCCGTGGAAACAAATCCAAGATACTCGCGTGATCCTAAAAAAATCCGTGAAATTTGAGAAGAGAAGAGTCAAAACTCTACGTCAGGATGCCTTACCAGAGCGATGAGGAGACTGGGAAGTAAAAAGAATTCCTAAGCTTGGGGCTCCTAAGGTCGGGGAAGGCTCTGATTACCAACTTGTAACGCCCTCGATGCGGCTATAGCTCCCACGTGTCGAGGCACGACTTAGAGACATAACCGCATTGAAAGTAATGTCGCATGTTAGGCAATCTTCACAACATCCCATGTAATATATATAATAAAAGGGGAGATACAATAGTTGGCTTACACTCGCCACGTCACATCAAAGTACATAAATAACATACATCATCCAAACACTCATGGCCCGACTACGGCGCCAAAATAAAAGACAACCCAACAAGCGACATAGGTCCCGATCACCCCAACTGGGCACCACTACTGATCATCAGGAAAAGACACATAGTAACGCTGAGAATCCTTGTCGTACTCCCACTTGAGCTCAAGCGCGCCATCTGGAGCCGTATCATCTATCCCTGCATCTGGTCTAATAGTAATCTGTGAGCCACAGGGACTCAGCAATCTCGCACCCTCGCGATCAAGACTATTTAAGCTTAATAGGTAGGATGGGGGTAAATGTAAGTGGAGCTGCAGCAAGCGACTAGCATATATGGTGGCTAACTTATTCGCAAAAGAGAGCAAGAAGAGAGAGCAAGGCGCGAGCGAGAAACTAGTGAGCAACCTGCGCAAACATAACTCCAACACCGTGTCCACTTCCCGGACTCCGCCGAGAAGAGGCCATCACGGTAACACACTCAGTTGATTCATTTTAATTAATTAAGGTTCAAGTTATCTACAACCGGACATTAACAAATTCCCATCTGCCCATAACCGCGGGCACGGCTTTCGAAAGATCAATCCCTGCAGTGGGGGTCCCAACTTAGCCCATAACAAGCTCTCACGGTCAACGAAGGAATAGACCTCCACCCAAGACACACCGACCAGACTCGGTATCTCGGTAGAACAAGACGATTCGACAGGTTAAAACAAGACCACCAACACCGCTTGAATGTGCCGACAAATCCCGATAGGAGCTGCACATATCTCGTTCTCAGGGCACACTCAGATGAGCAATCCGTACAACTAAAACCAGCCCTCGAGTTTTCCCAAGGTGGCGCTGCACACGGCTCTAGTTCGGACCAACACTCAGAGGAGCACTGGCCCGTGGGGGGGCTAAAATAAAGATGACCCTCGGGCTTCGGAAACCCAAGGGAAAAAGGGGCTACAAGGGAAAAAGGGGCTAGGTGGCAAATGGTAAAACCAATGTTGGGCATTGCTGGGAAATCTTTAATCAAGGCAAACTACCAAGGGGTTCCCATTATAGCCCAACCGCGTAAGGGACGCAAAATCCGGGAACATAACACCGATATGACGGAAACTAGGGCGGCAAGGGTGGAACAAAACACTAGGCAAGAGGCCGAGCCTTCCACCCTTTACCAAGTATATAGATGCATTAAGATAACATGGCAATATAGTGATATCCCAACAAGTAAATAAATGTTCCAACAAGGAACGGCTCCAATGTTCACCTGCAACTAACAACGCTATAAGAGGGGCTGAGCAACGCGGTAACATAGCCAATCAACGGTTTGCTAGGACAATGGTGGGTTAGAGGTTTGACATGGCAATTGGGAGGCTGACAAGCAAGTGGTAGGCATCGTAGCATTGGCATAGCAAAAGAGCGAGCAAACTAGCATAGCAAAGATAGTAGTGATTTCGAGGGTATGATCATCTTGCCTGCACAGTTGTCAGAGTTGACTGGATCCTCAACAGCAAACTCAACGGGCTCCTCGTTAGCGAACTCATCTCCCGGCTCTACCCAAACAACACAAACAAGCAACACGAATACAATCAACCACGTGCAAACTCCAACAATAAGATGCAATGATGGTATGCTATGCGGGATGCGATGCGGGATGCAAAATGCAAGGCGTGATAGGAAATGCATGAACCTGGCCTCAACTTGGAAAACCAAGTGCGCCACTGCATAGAGGGGATGAAATCGCTTGAAAACGATATAAAGATCATTGGAATCGGAGTTACGGTTTGGAAATGGCAAGCGATTTAATATATGACACCGGTCTGCGATTTACAGCAAGTAGGCATCTAAATGCAACGAAATGAACATGCTACAGCCACCAAACATGACAACAAAATACATGGAAGGGATGCCCACAAGATGCTTAACAAAACACTACCAATGAGCCACGGCCAAATTCATCCATTATGAGGTTCAAACAAGCATGGCAAAAACGCAAACGCAAAACAGATTTCAGACTTAGTGAAATTAACACTAGTCTGAATTTTCAGATCACGAAGCTCTCTTCGGAGCAGCAAAACAACATGATACATGACCTGATTATGAAAAGTAAGAACATGGCATGAAGCTACTCAACAAGCTTATCAAAAGTCCCAAAGTGACCTGGGGCCAAAAGGGATCACAAAATATACTAACAAACACACGAACATAGCTCGCGCACAATCAATTTTTAGACATGGTGAAAACTGAGACATGCTGAAATATAACGCACGAAGGCATGTAAACGAGCTCGATGCACTCACTACGGTGCAAGTCATGGCAAGGCAAGCATACATCGATTAAGAAGGCACAAAATTCTAGCTAGACATGGCAAGAACAATGGCATAGCATGCACGGATCAATAACAATAGCATCGGCAAAATCGCAAACAAGTTGACGATCTGCCCAGATTTACCACGAAGCAAGAGTAGAGCTCGATTGACTCAAGCTAGAGTACTCCACATATGGATACAAAGGCATGGATGGATAGAGCATAACATGATTAACAAAACTATCTTACTGATCATCCTCAAAAGAGGCACGGATCACTAGGAAACAAGCTGAACATATGGCATCACGAACTAAATAATTCCAGACTTAGTGAAATCCACTAAGTCCTTGAAAATAGATCTACCAAGTGCCTCACTTTCCAAGCTTGCACAAGTCACCACACACATCCTAAAAAATGCATGGGTTGCACCTCTAGAAAGAAGACAAAATGCTTAACAAATCACCTAAAGGACTCACAGGCATAGCATGCACATAATAATCATGGCAAAAATGACAAAAGTCTAAGATGAACTAGCAGATCTGACAATTATCTCACGAAGCCTCCTTCTAGCAGCATTTCAGGCATCAAGATGAACTCAAATGAAAATTATGCAATGGAATGAAATAATGTACATGTCGAGACGAACATTTTGATATACTATATGTCCAAATCGGAGCTACGGATGCGGAGATATGGCATGATGAAATATGCAAAAAAAATACTGGAAACGGGGCAAAAGTCAACCCTAGGTTTTATTTGAATCCGGATCTCAGATCTGAGATGCACGCGGAACGAGGATCGTCGGATAGCACTGTTCACCGCCGGACTTGGAGCTCGCTGGAGACGCGGGAGGAGGTCGCCGGACGGGGAGTAGGTCGCCGGGGCCGGAGGAGGACGGGGCGGCGTCTGCGGTAGTTGGCGCGGACTTGGGGCGGCGAGGTGTGGTCGGTGCAGGGACGGCATCGCCGGCGCGGGGCGGTCGCCGGAGGAGCAGCGACGGCGCGGCGAGGTGGGCTCGGCCACCGGCTGCGGAGAAGACGACGCGGCGCAGGCGGCTGGATCTGGCCCGGGGCGGCGAGGAGGCGGGCTCCCCGCGGGCCGGGCGGGCCGGCGGGAGCGGCGGCGGGGAAGTGGTCCGCCCGCCACGTGGCGACGTATGTTAGGCTGCGGCGATGCGTTCGGTCGGATCAGACGTGTCCGGCTGGCGCGGGGATCTTTTTTAGGGTTTCGGGGAGAGGGGAGATCCGAAAACGGAGGGGTGTATATATAGGCATAGGAGGAGCTAGGAGAGTCCAAATGAGGTGCGGTTTTCGGCCACGCGATCGTGATCGAACGCTCTAGGACATGGAGCAGAGTTTGGTGGGTTTTGGGCCAAATTGGAGGGGTGTTGGGCTGCAACACACACGAGGCCTTTTCGGTCCCTCGGTTAACCGTAGGAGTATCAAACGAAGTCCAAATGACCCGAAACTTGACAGGCGGTCTACCGGTAGTAAACCAAGGCCGCTTGGCAAGTCTCGGTCCAATCCGGAAATGTTTAATCCCCACACACGAAAGAAAGCTAGAATTGGCCACCGGAGGAGAACGAAGCGCCGGAATGCAAAACGGACAACGGGGGAAATGCTCGAATGCATGAGATGAACATGTATGCAAATGCAATGCACATGATGACATGATATGAGATGCATGAAAATGAAAACAACACACGGAGACAAAGACCCGAACCCGAGAAATAAATATAACTTAATGCCGGAAACAGCAAGAGTTGGAGTACAAATTGGGAAAGTTATATCTGGGGCATTACATAGAGGCTGCCGGAGTCATTCGCGAGGTCCGATACCCGGACTGTTTGGCCAACCCTGTCGTTGTGCCCAAGAAGGGGGGGAAAAGAACACATGTGTGTCGACTTCACCAACCTCAACAAGGCATGCCCGCAAGATCCGTTCCCGCTCCCCCGTATCGACCAGATTGTCGATTCCACTGCGGAGTGTGACCTGCTATGCTTCCTGGAAGCCTTCTCCGGGTACCACCAGATCAAGATGGCCGTGGAAGATGTCGAGAAGACTGCTTTCTTGACCCCATGCGGGGTATACTGCTACACGTGCATGCCATTCGGGCTACGTAACGCGGGGGCAACCTTTCAGCGACTGATGCACATCGCCCTGGGTCAGCAGCTCGGAAGGAATGTCGAGACCTACGTCGATGACATAGTGGTGAAGTCTCGGGAGGCCGAGACCCTGATACAAGACCTGGAGGAGACCTTCGCGAGCCTCGATGCAGTAAACCTGCGGCTCAATCCGGAGAAATGTGTGTTTGGCGTCCCCTCAGGCAAGCTCTTGGGGTTCCTCGTGTCCCATCGTGGCATCGAGGCCAACCCCGAGAAGGTCAAAGCGGTCGAGGACATGAGCCCGCCAAAGACCCTCAGAGAAATGCAGAAGCTCACGGGGCGCGTGACCGCGCTAGGGTGCTTCATCTCCAAACTAGGGGAGCGAGCGCTGCCTTTCTTCCAGCTGATGAAGAAGAAAGGGGCCTTTGAGTGGACTGAAGAAGCAGATAAGGCGTTTCAAGATCTCAAGAGATACCTGACCAGTCCCCCAGTCATGGTGGCTCCGCGCCCTCAGGAGCCCCTGCTGCTGTACCTCGCCGCCACACCCTACTCCGCCAGCGCAGCCCTGGTGGCGGTTAGGGAGGAGCGCCAAGTCAAGGCCGCAGCGGTAGCCCGAGGAAGGACAAAATAGGAACAAGGAAAGACTGCAAAAGCCGCAACCACAGCTGAGGAGGGTCAGCTGCCGAGGAATGCACCGGGGGCAGGAGAGGCCGCCCGACCAGACGGTCCACCTCCCGAGGCCACGACGCCCCGTGAGGCGCCCTTACCTCCCGAGGGCGCAGCAACCCCAGATGCTCCCAGCCTTGTCGAGCACCCAGTTTACTTTGTTAGCACGGTGCTACGAGACGCGAGGGCCCGGTACCCAATGCCTTAGAAGCTCCTCCTCACGCTACTGGTAGCCTCGTGCAAGCTGCGTCATTACTTCCAGGCTCACCCCATCAAAGTCGTCTCGTCGTACCCCCTGGAGAGGGTGCTCAGGAGCCCGAACTCAGCCGGAAGGGTCGCTGAATGGAACATAGAGCTGCAGGCGTTTCAGCTCGAGTTCAGCACAACCAGGGTCATCAAAGAGCGGCATTGGCGGATTTTGTGGCAGAATGGACAGAGGCACCAGGCCTCAAGGCCGACGAGGATCGGTCCCTCTTCCAAGGGAGCGAGGCACTAGAAGGCTGGGTCATGCACTTTGACGGGGCGTTCTCCAGACATGGTGCTGGGGCTGGAGTGGTGCTTATATCGCCCACTCAGGACAACCTCTACTATGCCGTACAGCTCTGCTTCCAACAAGGTGAAAAGGTCTCCAACAACATAGCGGAATACGAGGGTCTAATAGCATGCCTGAAGGCCGCGGCAGCCCTGGGGGTGAAGCACCTTACCATTAAGGGCGATTCACATCTCCTCGTGAACTTCTCCAACAAGGTGTACAAGCCGAAAGACGAGCACATGGAAGCTTACCTTGCGGAGGTCCGCAGGATGGAGAAGCAGTTTTGGGGGTTGGAGTTGCAGCATGTGCCCCGTGGCACCAATCAGGAGGCCAACGACATTGCCAAGCGGGCATCCAGGCGGCTACCTCAGGAGCCTGGCGTCTTCGAGGAGAGGCTCTTCAAGCCCTCAGCCTTGCCGTCACTGTCAAACACGGCTCAGCCTCGGGAGGAGCTCCCCCAGCCACCTGCCTCAGGGGCTCCGGTCTATGGCCCGCCCTCAGGAGCACGCCTGCTCCTGACGATGGAACCTCAGGAGGAGTGCTGGATCACCGAGCTCCGGAGTTACTTGACGCAAGGGACCATGCTTGAGAAAGAGGAGGAAGCGGAGCGAGTGGCGCGGCAGGCCACTGCGTACTGCATCAGAGACGGAGAACTCTACCGAAAGCGGCCAAACGATGTACTCCTATGTTGCATTTCCAGGGAGCAAGGAAAGGAACTACTGGAGGACATACACGGCGGAGACTGCGGGCACCACTCATCATCGCGGACCCTCGTCGGCAAGGCATTCCGCAGTGGGTTTTATTGGCCTACCGCACTCAATGACGCCGTAGAGCTGGTGAGAGCTTGTGAGGCCTGCCAGTTCCACGCCAAGCAAATCCATCAGCCAGCCAGAGGCCTGCAGACTATACCCCTTTCATGGTCGTTCGCAATCTGGGGGCTGGACATCCTAGGCCCGTTTCCTCGGGCGCCAGGGGGCTACCGCTACCTCTACGTCGCCGTGGACAAGTTCACCAAGTGGTCTGAAGTGGAGGTTGTCTGCACCATCCCCGCGGGCTCTGCGGTCAAGTTCATCAGGGGCATCGTGAGCCGGTTCGGGGTGCCGAACCGCATCATCACAGACAACGGTTCGCAGTTCACTAGTAACCTCTTCAAAACATACTGTGCTAACCTTGGAATGCAGATATGCTACGCTTCCGTGGCGCACCCACGAAGCAACAGCCAGGCCAAACGAGCCAACGCGGAGGTCCTGAGAGGCCTCAAGACCAGGACGTTCAAGAAGAAGCTGGAGGCCTGTGGCCGAGGTTGGTACGACGAGCTTCAATCCGTGCTATGGTCCATCCGCACCACCGCGACCAAGCAGACTGGGGAGACCCCATTCTTCCTGGTCTATGGAGCGGAGGCCGTCCTCCCTCACTAGGTCAGACGTCGCTCCGCGCAGGTCCTGGCGTTTGACGTGGCGCAGGAGGACGCCATGTGGGCGACGGACCTCGTGTTGGGGGAGGAACGACGACGGGAAGCCACGCTGCGAGCGGCAAGGTATCAGCAGGCGCTGCGGCGATATCACTGCCGCAACATCCGCCCCAGGACTCTCGAGGTAGGAGACCTCGTGCTCAGGCGGGTTCTCTCCAGGGAGGGGTTGCACAAGCTCTCTCCCATGTGGGAGGGCCTGTTCAAGGTTGTTCATGTTTCCAGGCCCGGCTCCACGCGCTTGGAGACTCGGGAGGGAGTGCCAATCCAGAATGCGTGGAACATCCAGCACCTCCGGAGGTTCTACCCCTGAAAAGGCCCAGAGCCTGTGAAGCAAGGCGAGTGCCTGTGAAGCTATCACGTTTTGGAAAGGCCCAGAGCCTGTGAAGCAAGGCGAGTGCCTGTGAAGATCATATCTTTTTGGAGAGGCCCAGAGCCTGTGAAGCAAGGCGAGTGCCTGTGAAGATCATCTCTTTTTGGAAAGGCCCGGAGCCTGTGAAGCAAGGCGAGTGCCTGTGAAGATCATCTCTTTTTGGAAAGGCCCGGAGCCTGTGAAGCAAGGTGAGTGCCTGTGAAGATCATCGCTTTGGAAAAAGGCCCAGAGCCTGTGAAGCAAGGCCAATGCCTGTGAAGCTCGCCGCCCCGTGACACTCTCACGTAATAATGAGTGGGGCTGTACATGCCCCGGAGTCTCAGGAGCGCTGGCCTCAAGCCCTGGGGCTCCCTCCCACACCTAGTGGCAGCACTTAGCTCCGCGCTGGTGAGAAGACATCGAAGACTAGATTAGGTGCCGAACGCGGTTTTCCCATTTGCTTTCCATTGTTGACGTGTTCGTTTGCATTTGGAGTCTTATTGGAGTTATCGCTGTTGCTGATTTATGGTTCGTCAATTTTCGCCCCTCGCTTTGGTTTCTCTCGTGAACAACCTCGCGAGGGATGGTGCTCAGGCGCCCTCGCGAGGGTTTCTGCCCTAGCCCCAGGAGGGTTTCACGGCCCTGGCGCATTACAGGAGCACCCCTCCTAGTCTGTGCCCCTCGGGTACCATGACACGCGCACAGGGCCTGGGTCTGTCGCCCCACTCCCCAGCAGGGGTCGAAAGCTATCTACGCACAGGCCTGAAATCAGGAAGTACAAAAATGAGATCAAGGTAATAGCTGAAGTGGCAACATTTCCCAACACGCCCCAGGGGGCTCCATGCAACTGTTCTGTCTTACACAGGGAACAAAAGAGAAAGGAAAAAGACAAGCCTGGTGCCGCCCCTCCCGCATCGGCCCACGGCGGCGACACAGGCTGCCCCGGGGCCTCAGGCGGACCCCCTCTCGCGCTGCGCCGGAGCACGATGGCGGGCGGACGAACCACCACCTCCTAGGCAGATCCGACGGTGTGGGGGAGGACTGCTGCCACCACTGGAGGAGTCGCTTGAGGAAAAGCTGACAAGGCTGGGGGAGTCGCTGACGCCGCCGCCCGCTCGGGCGCTATCTCCCCCATCACCATCGGAGCGGGGCCCGCGGACGCGGTCACCATCCTCAGGGCAGCACCCCGCGCGGCGACCATCTTCCCCAAACACCCTCGCGTAGAGGGTGGCGTCGCCATCGAACCTGAAGTGCAGAGTGCACCGGCGCTCCAGGCCGCGAGCGCGGGCAAACGCCTCCCAGCCGCGAGTGAAGACCAAGCCCCCGCTGGCGGAGACCTCCAGCGCGACCCACGAGGACCTGCTGCAGCAGCCCTCCGCCTGGAGCCAGAGGCCGCCAGGAGCGCTGGCCGGGAGTTCGCCAAGGAGGAAGCGAGGGAGCGGGAGCCGGGTGCGAGCTGGCTCCGCCAACCAAACGATGAATTCCGGCGGCGCCTGCCTGGCGCGAAAGCACGGCCTGGTGGAGCGCGCAACCCAGGTGCACCCTCCGGCTGCGGTGGCTTGCCCGCCACCGCGCTGGGAGCCCCCCCCCCCCCCATGGCCGCTGGGAACTACCGGGGCGGCCACCGGGTGCTTCCGGGGGCGCCCGCGACCACGCTTGGATGGGGGAGAGGCAGGACCGACCTGGAGGGCCTTCCCCTTCTCTGCGGCCGAGTACCTCCTCGATGGAGCCATCACACCAAGACGGAGCAAGAACTAAGGCGCAGGCGAGAGCAGGAGAAGATGGACTTGACGGGCACGAGCGGTGCCATACTTATAGCCGGTGAAGGCCAACCGCCGGTCTCCATGATCACAGGTAATCATAACACGTTCTGCATGCAGGGACTTGTCCAACTCGCACGATCACCAAGGCGTCATGGGGAAGCGGAGACGTCGCGTCCAATCAACCGCCATGCGGCGTCCAAGGCCGCAGGCTGTTAGGGCCCGCGGCGCTTCGCCCTTGCCCTTTCGCCTCTCGGCACGGCCAAGTCCGTGCGCACTTTGGGCCCGGGGGCTACTGTCGGCGTTCTGGGAATGGGGGTCCCCAGACTTGCCTGCCTGCGGCGTGGCTCAAGTGGGGGCCCATCACGGCCCATCTTCATCAACACGAAGCTCAAGACCCTCGCGAGGGGTCAAGCCTCGCGAGGCGGACGACACGACGCGTCCTCAGGCACAGCCTCGTCAGGCTGGCTCACGAGTAGGCGGAGAGTTCAAGGCGGGGTACTCGCGAGGGGGCCATGACGCAAGCCATGACGACATGGGGCACCAGGCGGGCGCCAGCGCGTGCAGCATCCCTTTTTCCTCTTTGGTGCAAAGGGAGCAAGCGTATCAGCAGAGTACCGAGGCATCAGGCAAAGGCTGCCACTTCGGTGCAACGAGACCAAGGCCAGGAGGACTACGAGACGGAGGTCACCATGGAGCCCAGCGCGGCGTCATCACCAGAGCCTTTGGCAGGCGAAGGCTGCTTTTGTCAGGATAGATGTACTCGTTGTCCCCCTTCAAATTAGCCCGCCATTGTTGGATCCCTTCCCGCTCAATATTTTGGGAGAGGACCAGGGCCTCTATAAATAGGACTAGCCACCCACATAGCAAGGGGTTCGATTCCTGGTCGTTCGGTCCGGACGACGGGAGAGAGAAAAGGCATAGAGAGAGAGGGTGACCGAACTCTTCACAACAGTTCATCACCTCAGCCAAGAACAGACCCTCGCGAGGCTGTTCTTCCTTGTATTGTTCATCCTCACCAGCCCCAGGAGGCAATCCATCCACCACACACTGGAGTAGGGTATTACACCACATAAGTGGCCCAAACTAGTATAAATCTTGTGTCTTTCGTGCAGCTCTTTTAGTAGTTTAGATCCCATTGAGACGGAGAGGTTGAAGGTGAGATTTCCGCGCGCACCCCAGTGTTCAAACCTTAAGGGTCTGCAGGAACCCGAAATCTGACAGAATTTCCTCTTCCTACTGTCAAGAAGAAATATGATATTCTTATTATTGGGGATGTGCATATCCCCGTTGAGGTAACATAGTGTTATTCGAATTTTCTTAGGTTCCATGTTATTCGGAATGAGTTCGTTAACAAGACTTGATCAACCTTGTTAGTGGATTCCTTTTGATGATCATGAAATGGATGAAACTAGAAGGCACAACCTTATGTACCCCACTTTTACATTCTGTTATTTATATTAAATAAAATAAAAATAGTATTTCTCCGTTTGTTATCTGATTATCCTTGCAATATAAAAATACCCCAAAAATAAAAGTTCTCCAAATGCCCTGAAATTTGAATATGATTTTTTCCAGAATATTTGAGAATATTTGGCACTGAGAACACAGCAGGGGGGTCAACCACGTGCCCACGAGGGTGCAGGGCGCGCCCTACCCCCTTGGGCGCGTCCCTGCCTCGTGGGCCCACGGTGGCCCTCCTTCACTTATCCTTTCACCCATACACTTCTTCTTCCTCCCCCAAACATGAATAACCAGCTCAAACCCGAGTCCAAGCTCGTTTTGCCGCCATTTTCGATCTCCTTGCTCAAAGCACCTCTCACAAAACTGCTTGGGGGATTGTTCCTTAGTATGTGACTCCTCCATTGGTCCAATTAGTTTTTGTTCTAGTGCTTTATTCATTGCAAATTTTTGCTGGTTAGGTGACCTTGTTCTTGAGCTTGGATGTCAAATTTATATGGTGAAAAGTAGTTTTGATGCATGATATAGGCTCTAGGCACTTGTAGGAGTAGTTGCTATCAATATTATTGAGTTTGGTTTACTTTTATTTTGAAGTTACTAAAAATTTCAGATTTTTTCAGAAAATGATGAAGAGACTTTTGAGGGGCTCATCGAGCCAAAGCTCGAAGGAAAAGGCACCGAAGCCTAAGTATAATCTGCCTCATATCGCGGAGGTTCGGTCATGTGAATGACCTTCCGAAGATTTCTTTAGAGCAGCCAGGATTTATGAAGATTTTCGTGAATTGGCTAAGAATGCAGGCCTCACCACTTTCCTCCACGACCAATGCGATTAGTATCTCTTACTCACAAATATCTTTGTGCAAAACTTTCATTTCCATTCTAGGAGCTCACCACCTACGGTGGAGTTTTATTTATATGATGAGCATAAGGAGATGTCACTTTATGATTTTTGTCGGGTTTGTTTGGTCCCTTTCGAGGGCAAGACAAAAGAACCACATCGCGAGGATGTGGACGGGTTTATTGATACTATCACTGTAGGGGAAACAAGGAAGGTTTCCGATGCACGAATCACTAGCATACATTTCCCTGTTTTACGCTATTTTGCATTATTTGCTAGTCGTTTTTAATTGGTTGCGGAAACTGTGGAAACCTTAGTATCCCTGATATTATTATTTTGCTCCATGGTTTATACGGTGATAACTCGTTAGTATGGGCGGAATTATTGCTAAACGGTTAAGTCTGAACCGTACCAAGGGCCCCATCTTTGGAGGCATCTATGCTTCACGCCTAGCTGCACATTTTAACATACCTATTAGGCATTATGAGAAGGAAGAAAAAGTGCTGCCTCGTGTTTATTTAGATTATAAAAGTATGGTGGCACATGATTTTATTGTTAAGAATAGGGAAGGAGAGCTTAAATATAAATTGTTCT
Source organism: Triticum monococcum (assembly GCA_034509565.1). Taxonomy (NCBI): domain Eukaryota; kingdom Viridiplantae; phylum Streptophyta; class Magnoliopsida; order Poales; family Poaceae; genus Triticum; species Triticum monococcum. The sequence continues at coordinate 477,903,103 of CM067841.1, forward strand.
TTGATAAACATCATCCTGAGACTATTACCTTGCCTGCTCCTTCTTTGTTTGATTTATCTGCAGGCCAGTACCTTGTTCCGTTAAAGGCTATTCACGCCTGCCGGAACCCTGCACCAGCCATGGAGCCAGAGCCGAAACCACAAGTTGATCCTTCACGACAGTCTAATTAGCAGTGGGATCCGGAGATGATTACCAGCCAGTGGCAATCGGAGTCTTCTTCTTCTTCTCAGTACGACCCCAACTATTATTATGGATATCCGCTAGGCCAACCGTGGCCATAAACCAACTTAGGCCAAAAGCCTAAGCTTGGGGGAGTACGTATTTCCCACCGACATTACATTTATGTTCACACACTCATTGCCAAATGTCGGTGCTCATACTTTTTCATTGTATCATCCATGCTAGTTTATTTTCCTTTTTATGCTTTCTTCTTGTGTGTTTAATAAACCTTAAGAAAAACAAAAAAAATAGTTGTAGCTTTTAGTTAGTTTAATTTCCATGCTTGTAGTAGTAATTAAAAAGAAAACCCAAAAGATTTCATGTTCTTCTTTTACTTGTTGGGAGCTGTCCCGTGTAAATAGTTTTATTTCTTTTCTTTTCTTTGGGGGCCGATAGGAGAAGACCACAATTAAATTTTTGAAGTGGCTCTTGTATGCATACTTGTTGATCTGACAAAAGAGCCCATATTGCCTTATCTTCTCCTGTTTATTGAATGCTTGCAGATTCCAGCTTAGTCCAATGGATGTGCACTATTATTATTATTATTATTATTCACATCGTTCGGTCGTGCAAAAGAAAGGCAATTATGACGATATATGATGGACTGACTGAGATGAGAAAAGCTGGTATGAACTCGACCTCTTTTGTTTTTGTAAATATGATTAGTTCATCATTCCTGATTCAGCCTATTATGAATAAACATATTTGCAATGACAACTAGAGATCATAGTTCCTTGTCCCATGCTTGATTAGCTATGAGTCATAATGGTTTACCTTGCGTGCCAACATGCTATTGAGATGGTTATGATGTGGTATGATAGGGTGGTATCCTCCTCTGAATGATTTAAGTGACTTGACTTGGCGCATGTTCATGCATGTAGTTGAAACAAAATCAACATAGCCTTCACGATATTTATGTTCATGGTGGATTATATCATACTCATGCTTGCATTCGGTGTTGATTAATTTTAATGCATGTTCATGACTGTTGTCGCTCTCTAGCTGGTCGCTTCCCAGTCTTTTGCTAGCCTTCACCTGTACTAAGCGGCAATACTGCTTGTGCATCCAATCCATTAAACCCCAAAGTTATTCCACATGAGTCCACCATACCTACCTATATACGGTATCTACATGCCGTTCCAAGTAAATTTGTATGTGCCAAACTCTAAACCTTCAAATAAATATCATGTTTTGTATGCTCGAATAGATCATGTATCAACTAGGGTTGTTTGTATCTTCCATTTTAGGCGGGTTATTCTCAAGAGGAGTGGACTCCGCTCCTCACTCACGAGATAAATGGCTGGTCACCTGGATGCCCAGTCACATGCTTTGTGCAAACTAAATCAAAATAATTGCAAACAAAACTCCCCCTGGGACTCTTGTTAGTTGGAGGCACTCGTTGTTTCGAGAAAGCCATGGATTGATGCTTGTTGGTGGAAGGGGGAGTATAAACTTTACCATTCTGTTTGGGAACCTCCTATAATGTGTGTAGCATGGAAAATATCGCCATCTCTTGGTTGTTATGTTGACAATGAAAGTATACCACTCAAAATATTATTCACCTCTGTTTCAAAACCGAGCTCTGGCACCTCTACAAATCCCTGGTTCCCTCTGCGAAGGGCCTATCTATTTACTTTTATGTTGAATCATCATCTTCTTATTAAAAAGCACCAGTTGGAGAGCACCGCTGTCATTTGCATTCATTACTGTTAATTTACATTGAGTATGACTTGACAGGATCTCTTTTACCATGAATTACAATGTCTAGTCGGTCCTTGGTCTTTAAAGGTGCTCTGCATTTATGTTTTGCAGTCTCAGAAAGGGCTAGCGAAATACCATCTTGTTATATCATATTATGATTGTTTTGAGAAAGTGTTATCATCCAAGATTTATTATTATTGCTCGCTAGTTGATTATGCTATTGATATGAGTAAACTTGAGACCTAAGCGTTATTGCGAATGTGGTTAGTTATAATCTTTGCTGAAAACTTGAATGTTGGCTTTACATATTTACAATAACAAGACCAAACAGAGTTTGTAAAAGTTTTTCTTTATCACTTTCAGTTTGTCAACTGAATTGCTTGAGGACAAGCAAAGGTTTAAGCTTGGGGGAGTTGATATGTCTCCGTCGTATCTACTTTTCCAAACACTTTTGCCCTTGTTTTGGACTCTAACTTGCACGATTTGAATGGAACTAACCCGGACTGACGCTGTTTTCAGCAGAATTACCATGGTGTTATTTATGTGAAGAAACACACATTCTCGGAATGACCTAAAACTTCATGGAGCAACTTTTTGGAAAATATAAAAAATACCTGCAAAAGATGAAGGCCAGGGGGCCCACCACCTGTCCACGAGGGTGGGGGCGCGCCCATTTACCTCGTGGGCCCCCTGTTGCCTCTCCAACTCCAACTCCAACTCTATATATTGTGTTTCGGGGAGAAAAAAATCAGAGAGAAGAATTCATCACATTTTATGATACGGAGCCGCCGCGAAGGCCTAAAACCTCCCAGGAGGGCTGATCTGGAGTCTGTTCGGGGCTCCGAAGAGGGGAATCCATCGCCATCGTCATCATCAACCACCCTCCATCACCAATTTCATGATGCTCACCGCTGTGCGTGAGTAATTCCATCGCAGGCTTGCTGGAAGGTGATGGGTTGGATGGGATCTATCATGTAATCGAGTTAGTTTTGTTAGGGTTTGGTCCCTAGTATCCACTAGGTTCTAAGATTGATGTTGTTATGACTTTGCTATGCTTAATGCTTGTCACTAGGGCCCGAGTGCCATGATTTCAGATCAGAACCTATTATGTTTTCATCAATATATGAGTGTTCTTAATCCTATCTCGCAAGTCTATAGTCACCTATTATGTGTTATGATCCGTTAACCCCGAAGTGACAATAATCGGGATACTTACCGGTGATGACCGTAGTTTGAGGAGTTCATGTATTCACTATGTGTTAATGCTTTGTTCCAGTTCTCTATTAAAAGGAGGCCCTAATATCCCTTAGTTTCCGTAAGGACCCCGCTGCCACGGGAGGGTAGGACAAAAGATGTCATGCAAGTTCTTTTCCATAAGCACGTATGACTATGTTCGGAATACATGCCTACATTATATCAATGAACTGGAGCTAGTTCTGTGTCGACCTAGGTTATGACTGGTACATGATGAACCGCATCCGGCATAATTCTCCGTCACTGATCCACTATGAGCTTTCCATATATTGTTCTTCGCTTATTTACTTTCCCATTGCTATTGCTATCATCACTACAAAATACCAAAAACATTACTTTTACTACTGTTACCTTTTGTTACCATTACCACTACTATCATATTACTTTGCTACTAAATACTTTGCTGCAGATACTAAGTTTCCAGGTGTGGTTGAATTGACAACTCAGCTGCTAATAATTGAGAGTATTCTTTGGCTCCCCTTGTGTCGAATCGATAAATTTGGGTTGTATACTTTACCCTCGAAAACTGTTGCTATACCCTATACTTGTGGGTTATCAAAGAACCGGGACACAATCGCAGTAGTTCTCCCTTTACTACCCTAGCCGATATAGCGGAACATAAGGTAGTAAGCATAGGAGCTGGGAAACCCAACTATTGACCAAAGACATGATTCAGAGCCGATGCATATAATGCTATAAGTTCGGGGTGCCGAACTATACCATAAAAGTGTTTGGACTTTTATTGCCATAGTGTTGGGTGTAATGAAGCCCCTGGCGTAGTAATACATACCATGGTGTACGTGCGTGGTAAGTAATTAATACCGAGGTGAGTTAAATCAAAAAAAAGAAATAATGAGCTGACGCTACTGTGTACTCACCATTGTGATGTAACTGGTACGTCGAGGCGTACTTTGTACAAGTAATGTGATAAGCAAAATAGGACTATTTAACATGCCTTAACCAAGGGCGAGCTACATGCGGGTATGAAAAGCAAGTATGGCAATCATTTAGTAGAGACCACCTGGGGATTCCCTTGTAAGCCAGAGCTCCTTGCCTCCTTGGTGTGTTCTGCAAGCGGGTTGTTCGCATAGACCTTCAAAAGAGAAGAGAACTCGTGAAAAGGAAAAGTAAAATCGTGCAAATCCCAGCGTCGATCGAGCCGTACAGTGGATCGCGAACGAGTTATGCCTCCGTCAATTCCCCTAGGGTTTTGACTGCGTAGTTTATGTATGCACGGTATTGGTGCCATTGCCTCATCAGGGCCGGGACGGAGGTCAAATTGCTAATTCGGCCAAGCCGAGCTGTCCTGCTGCAGTGTGGTCCGGACCCTCTTGATGATGTCCAGGGGCTCGGCAGCCGGATTACAATGCTGCTTGAGAAGGCAGCTCTGTGCTTCTGCTGCTAGGGCGGCACTATGCTCCTCTGTACGGAGGGAGCGTTCCATGTTTCCATTTACTATAATGATGCCACGTGGGCCGGGCATCTTGAGCTTGAGATAAGCATAGTGTGGCACCGCATTGAATCTAGCGAATGCGGTTCGTCCGAGCAGGGCGTGATAGCCGCTGTGAAATGGGGCGATGTCGAAGATTAGTTCTTCGCTTCAGAAGTTATCCGGGGAACCAAATACCACCTCCAGCGTTGTTGAGCCCGTACAATGGGCCTCTACACCTGGTATGACTCCTTTAAAGGTAGTCTTCATGGGCTTGACCCATGAGGGGTCGATTCTCATTTTACGTACTGTATCCTGATAGAGCAGGTTAAGGCTGCTACCACTGACCATTAGGACTTGTGTCAGGTGAAATCCATCAATGATTGGGTCGAGGACCAGTGCGGCTGAACTGCCGTGGCGTGTGCTGGTTGGATGATCTTGGCTGTCGAAGGTGATCGGGAATCACAACCATGGGTTGAATTTCGGGGCGACTGGCTCTAACGCATAGACGTCCCTAAGTGCGCTCTTGCGCTCCCTTTTGGGGGGGTGTGTAGCGTATATCATGTTCACCATTTTGACTTGAGGGGGGAATTTCTTTTGCTCCCCAATGTTTGGCTACCGGGGCTCCGTGTCATCATCCTCGCTCTGTGATTCTCCTTCCTTGTTTCTGCTGTTGACCTTGCTGGCTTGTTTAAATATCTGGAAATATCTGTTAGTGTGGTCGGCCAGTTTGTTTGGGGTGCCATGTATCTGGCAAGGACGATCGAGTATGCAGTCCAAGCTGGATGGTCCTCCGCTGCTCCTTTTATAGGGCTTCTTTCGCTGGCCGGACTTGGAGCAACTTAATCCAGCGTGAACTATAGTGTCATCGGCGTTATCGCCATTGCTTCGGCATTTGTGTCTATTACACCCGAGCTTGCCGGTGCTGTTTTTGGCCTCGGAGGGGCCTGTTTCGTTGGTTGTGTTTGTAATGTGAGCCAGCCAACTATCCTCTCCCACGCAAAAGTGGGTCATCAGTGCTGTCAGGGCTGCCATGGATCTCGGCTTTTCCTGGCCGAGGTGGCGGGCAAGCCATTCATCCTGGATGCTATGCTTAAAGGCCGCTAGGGCTTCAACATCCGTACAGTCGACGATCTGGTTCTTTTTGGTTAGGAACCTAGTCCAGAATTTTTTGTCTGATTCTCCAGATTGTTGAACTATGTGGCTTAAGTCATCGGCATCGGGTGGCTGGACATATGTACCTTGGAAGTTGTCGAGGAAGGCCTCTTCCAAGTCCACCCAGCTGCCGATGGAGTTCTCAGGCAGACTATTTAGCCAGTGTCGAGTTCGTCCTTTGAGCTTTAATGGGAGGTACTTGATGGCATGGAGGTCATCTCCTCGGGCCATGTGAATGTGAAGAATAAAATCTTCGATCCATACTGCGGGGTTGGTTGTTCCGTCATATGATTCAATATTGACAGGCTTGAACCCTTCGGGGAATTGATGATCCAGCACCTCATCTGTGAAACAGAGAGGGTGTGCGGCGCCTTTATAGCGGGCCGTGTCACGGCGTATCTCCGTCGACGTCCGTCTGTGATTATCGGCTCGGGTGTGATTAAGTTTGTCATGTCCGAATAGGTAGCTGTCGTCCCGAGTATGCGAACTTCCTCGCGATCCGTATATAGATCTAGAGTGTCATGTTCTATTGTCCAATTTCTACCGAAGATCGTATGTATGGTCCCGAGCTGGTCTGTCCATGTTTTTGCGAGGCGGTGGGGCGGGCTGCTGTTCAGTCTGAGTTGCCGTTTTATCCCGACCGCGGGGTGCCCGGTCTGCATTGTGCGATGGAGGTATGGGATCTGTTACCTCCTCATCGAACTAAGGTAGAAGTCTGCGTTTTGGGTACCTCTTGGCTGGGCGCTTGAGGCCGTATTCCTCAGCTGCCAGGACATCAGTCCATCTGTCGACGAGCAGGTCTTGTTTAGCTTGAAGCTGTTGTTTCTTTTTCAGGCTTCTTGCAGTGGCTATGAGCTGAAGCTTAAAGCGCTCCTGCTCAAGAGGATCCTCAGGCACGATGAAGTCTTTGTTGCCAAGGCTTGTCTCCTCCTCGGAGGGCAGATGGTAACTATCATCCTCCGGGTCATCTTCTATGGCATGTTCGTCAGGGTTGTCTTGCCTGCTATCGTGTTCCTATTCGGATGTAGCCCCGGCGGGGTCTTCACTGTTTTCGGCGTTGCCCGAAGTACTATTTTCTCCGGTGCCAGTGTTGCCGTCCTTTGAGCAGTGGGGATTTGAGCGGCGCTTGGGCCGCCGGCGCTTGGACTGTGTCTCGGAGGTTTTGTTCGTATCCGGCTCCTCTTTGTCGTCGCCAGATCCTTTAGGTGTATCAACCATGTACACGTCGTATGAAGAGGTGGCCGTCTAGCGTCCAGTGAATGGCGGGTCTTGGACTTGCTCCTTGTCGGCATCATCGTCCATACCGTCGATGTCTTCGGAGCCATAGTCAAGCACGTCGGTTAAGTCATCGACGGTGGCTATGAAGTGGGTGGCGGGTGGGAAGCAAAATTCCTCATCATCCGTCTCTAGCTCGAACCGGACATAGTTCGGCTGTGAGTCCTTTTCCAAGGACAAATTCTTTAAAGATCTTAACACGTCACCCGAAGGCGAGTGTTGGAACACGTCAGCGGCGCTGAACTCGAGGATCGATAACTGATCTAGCTCGGTGTCCGCGGGTGTACACAGTCCGGAACTTATTGCCGAAGACGAGTCCGAAGTTCCATTAAAGCGAATATCGTAGGGCGTCGAGTCCACGTGCGGCTCCAACGCCGCGAACTCTGAGGCCTCGGATGGCTCGGTCTGTTTTGACTCTAAGGTCGTTGCAGCCGCAGGAACCATCTCCTGGGTGTGATCTGATGACAAATTTAAGTCACGTTCATCGGGATGACGGGGAGCGATCACCGCGGGCTCAAGTCCCTCAAAGATCAAGCTTCCGATTCTGACCTGATGGCCAGGGGCGTAGCTGTCGATCTGCTCTAGATGGCCAAGCGAGTTGGCCCGCAGTACGAAGCCGCCGAATACGAGGATCTGTCCGGGAAGGAAGGTTCCTCCTCGGACGGCGTCATTATTGACGATTGAGTGGGCCACCGAACCTTTTGTCGACGACTTAGTGGAACTCTCAATGAAAGCACCAACGTTGGTGTCGAAACCGGCGGATCTCGGGTAGGGGGTCCTGTCGGATTTTGGGTTCCGGCAGACCCTTAAGGTTCGAACACTGGGGTGCGCGCGGAGATTACGCCTTCTACCTCTCCGTCTCACAAAGATCTAGACTACTGAAAGAACTGCACAAGAGACACAAGGTTTATACTGGTTCGGGCCACCGTTGTGGTGTAATACCCTACTCCAGTGTGTGGTGGGTGGATTGCCTCTTGGGGCTGATGATGATGAACGATACAAGGAAGAACAGCCTCACGAGGGTCTGTTCTTGGCTGGGGCGATGAACTGCTAGGAGGAGTTCAGCCACCCTTTTCTTTCTCTCTCTCTCTCTCTCTCTCCCTCTCTCTCTCTCTAGCTGCCTTGCTCTCACTTGCCGGCCACTTGCTATGTGGGCGGCTGGTCCTATTTATAGAGGCCCTGGTCCTCTTCCCAAATATCGAGCGGGAAGGGAGCCAACAATGGCGGGCTAATTTGAAGGGGGACAGCAAGTATCAACTATCCTGACAAAAGAAGTCTTCGCCTGCACAAAGCTCTGGTGATGACACCGTCTTGGGGCTCCACGGTGACCTCCGTCTCGTAGTCGTCCTGGTCTTGGTCTTGTTGCACCGAAATGGCAACCTTTGCCTGATGCCTCGGTACTCCGCGGCTGTGCTTGCCCCCTTTGCACCAAAGAGGAAAGGAGGACGCTGCGCGGGCTGGCACCCGCCTGGCGCCCTGAGTCATCATGGCTTGCGTCATGGGCACCTCACGAGGTACCCCGCCTTGATCTCTCCGCCTCCTCGTGAGCCAGCCTGACAAGGCCGTGCCTGAGGAAGGTCCATGTCGTCCGCTCCGCGAGGCTTGGCCCCTCGCGAGGGTCTTGAGTCTTGTGTTGGTGAAGATGGGCCGTGTTGGGCCCCCCTTTGAGCCACGCCGCAGGCCGCAGGCGGGCAAGTCTGGGGACCCCCGTTCCCAGAACGCCGACAGTAGCCCCCGGGCCCAAGGCGCGCCCGGACTTGGCCGTGCCGAGAGGCGAAAGGGCAAGGGCGAAGCACCGCGGGCCCTAACAGCCTGCGGCCATGGGCGCCGCGTGGCGGTTGATGGGACGTGGGCGTCTCCGCTTCCCCATGACGCCTCGGTGATCGCGCGAGTTGGACAAGTTCCTGCATGCAAATCATGTCATGATTACCTGTGATCGTGGAGGCCGGCAGTTGGCAGACGTTTACCCGTGCGCGTGGCCTGAGCCGTCGCTGCACCCTACACTTCAAGTTCGACGGCGACGCCACCCTCTACGTGAGGGTGTTTGGGGAAGATGCTCACTGCGCAGGGTGTTGCCCCAAGGGTGACGACCACGGCTGGGAGCCCAGCTCCGGTGATGATGGAGGGAGCAGCGCTCGCGCGGCTGGCGGCGTTCGGGGTTCCTCAAGCTTCTCCGGTTCTTCTTCAGGCGGCGACTCCTCCAGCGGTGGCCGCGATCAGCCTCCACGCCGTCGTATCTGCTTGGGGGTGGCAACGTGTCCGCACGCCGCCGCGCCCTGGTGAAGCGCGAGAGGGAGTCCGCCTGAGCCCCGGAGGCAGCTCGAGCCTTCCCCGCGGGCCGGTGTGAGGCGAGCAACGCCGGATTTGTTCTTCCTTTTCCCTTTTTCCTGCGTAACAAAGACAATAGTGCAGAGCCCCGTGGGGGCATGTTTGGGTTATTGCTGTTAATCATCGTTTTGCTTTCATTATCGTTCCTTCCGGCTATGTGCCCGAGCGTGGATAGTTCCCGACCCCGGCCGTGGGGGGCGACCGACCTAGGCCCTTTGTTTGTGTCACGGTGCCCGTGGGGCACGGACTGGAGGGGTGCTCCTGTAAGGGGCCCAGGTCGCGAACTCTTTGAATGACTAGGATAGGAACGCTCGCGAGGGCGCTCAGCTGCCCCCCTCGCGAGGCCTTGCGCAAGAGAAATCGAGGCAGGAGAGTGAAAAGCCGAAGAACCGCAAGCCAAAGACGGCAACAACTTCAATAAAACTTCAAATGAGAAGGAACAAGCCAACTGCGGAAAGCAAATGAAAAGCCGCGTCCGGCACCTAATCTAGTCTTCGACGTCTTCTCACCAGCACGGAGCTAAGTGCTGCCACTGGGCGTGGGAGGGAGCCCCAGGGCCTGAGGCCGGCGCTCCTGAGACTCCGGGGCGTGTACAGCCCCAACTCATTATTACGTGAGAGTGTCACGGGCGGCGAGCTTCAGAGGCACTGGCCTTCTTCACAGGCTCCAGGCCTTTTCCAAAACGCGATAGCTTCACAGGCACTCGCCTTGCTTCACAGGCTCTAGGCCTTTTCCAAAACGCGATAGCTTCACAGGCACTCGCCTTGCTTCACAGGCTCTGGTCCTTTTCCAAAACGCGATAGCTTCACAGGCACTCGCCTTGCTTCACAGGCTCTGGGCCTTTTCCAAAATGTGATAGCTTCATAGGCACTTGCCTTGCTTCACAGGCTCTGGGCCTTTTCCAAAACGCGATAGCTTCACAGGCACTCGCCTTGCTTCACAGGCTCTGGGCCTTTTCCAAAACACGGTAGCTTCACAGGCACTCGCCTTGCTTCACAGGCTCTGGGCCTTTTCAGGGGTAGAACCTCCGGAGGTGCAGGATGTTCCATGCATTCTGGACCAGCACTCCCTCCTGAGTCTCCAAGCACGCGGAGCCGGGCCTGGAAACATGAACAACCTTGAACGGGCCCTCCCACATGGGAGAGAGCTTATGCAGTCCCTCCCTGGAGAGAACCCGCCTGAGCACGAGGTCTCCTACCTTAAGAGTCCTGGGACGGATGTTGCGGCAGTGATATCGCCGCAGCGCTTGCTGGTACCTCGCCGCTTGCAGCGCGGCTTCTCGGCGATGTTCCTCCCCCAGCACGAGGTCCATCCCCCGCATGGCGTCCTGCTGCGCCTCGTCGAACGCCAGGACCCACGCGGAGCAACGTCTGACCTCGTGAGGGAGGACCGCTTCCGCTCCATAAACCAGGAAGAACGGGGTCTCTCCAGTCGGTTTGGTCGCGGTGGTGCGGATGGACCACAGCACGGACTGAAGCTCGTCATACCAACCTCTCCCACAGGCCTCCAGCTTCTTCTTGAATGTCCTGGTCTTGAGGCCCCTCAGGACCTCCGCGTTGGCTCGCTCGGCCTGGCCGTTGCTTCGGGGGTGCGCCACTGAGGCGTAGCATATCTGCGTTCCAATGTTAGCACAGTATGTTTTGAAGAGGTTACTGGTGAACTGCGAACCGTTGTTCGTGATGATGCGATTCGGCACATCGAATCGGCTTACGATGCCCTTGACGAACTTGACCGCGGAACCTGCGGGAATGGAGCGGACAACCTCTACTTCAGACCACTTGGTGAATTTGTCCACGGCAACATAGAGGTAGCGGTAGCCCCCTGGCGCCCGAGGAAACGGTCCCAAGATGTCGAGCCCCCAGACTACGAATGGCCACGAAAGGGGGATAGTCTGCAAGCCTCCTGCTGGCTGATGGATCTGCTTGGCGTGGAACTGGCAGGCTTCACAAGCTTTCACTAGTTCCACGGCATCATTGAGCGCGGTGGGCCAATAAAACCCACTGCGGAACGCCTTGCCGACGAGGGTCCACGATGATGAATGATGTCCACAGTCTCCGCCGTGTATATCTTCCAGTAGTTCCTTCCCTTGCTCCCTGGAGATGCAGCGCAGGGATACATCATTTGGTCGCTTCTGGTAGAGCTCTCCGTCTCTGATGCAGTATGTCGTGGCCTGGCGTGCCACTCGCTCCGCTTCCTCCTCCTTCTCCTGCAAGGTCCCTTGCGCTAAGTAGCTCCGAAGCTCCGTGATCCAACATCCCTCCTGAGGTTCCATCGTCAGGAGCAGGCGCACTCCTGAGGCCGGGCCCAAGTCGGAGCTCCTGAGGCAGGTGGCTGGGGGAGCTCCTCCCAGGGCTAAGCCGTGTTTGATAATGACGGCAGAGCTGAGGGCTTGAAGAGCCGCTCCTCGAAAATGCCAGGCTCCTAGGGTAACCGTCTGGACGCGCATTTGGCGATAGCGTCGGCCTCCTGATTGGTACCACGGGGCACATGCTGCAACTCCAGCCCCCAGAATTGCTTCTCCATCCTGCGGACTTCCGCAAGGTAGGCTTCCATGTGCTCATCCTTCGGCTCTTACACCTTGTTGGAGAAATTGACAAGGAGCTACGAATCGCCCTTGATGGTGAGGCATTTCACTCCCAGGGCGGCCGCGGCCTTCAAGCCTGCTATTAAACCTTCATACTCTGCTATGTTGTTGGTGACCTTTTCGCCTTGCTAGAAACAGAGTTGCACGGCGTAATAGAGCTTGTCCTGTGTGGGCGATATAAGCACTGCCCCAGCTCCAGCGCCATGCCTGGAGAACGCCCCATCGAAGTACATGACCCAGCCTTCTGGCGCCTCGTTTCCCGGGGATAGGGACCGATCCTCATCGGCCTTGAGGCCTGGCGGCTCCGTCCATTGTAACACCCTCGATGCGACTATATCTCCCACGTGTCGAGGCACGACTTAGAGGCATAATCGCATTGAAGGCATATGTCGCAAGTCGGGAAATCATTACACATCCCATGTACGTAAATAATATAAAGGGGAATAACATAGTTGGCTTACACTCGCCACGTCACATCAAAGTACATGAATAACATCCATCATACAATTCACTCATGGCCCGACTACGGCGCAAAAATAGAAAAGACCCCCAAAATGCGACAAGGCCCTGAATCTAACCCCGAGTAGGCACCACTACTGATCATCAGGAAAAGACACATAGTAACGCTGAGAGTCCTCGTCGTACTCCCACTTGAGCTCAAGCGCGCCATCTGGAGCTGTATCATCTGTCCCTACATCTGGTGTAATAGTAATCTGTGAGCCACAGGGACTCAGCAATCTCGCACCCTCGCGATCAAGACTACTTAAGCTTAATAGGTAGGAAAGGGGTAATGTATAAGTGGAGCTGCAGCAAGCATCTAGCATATATGGTGGCTAACTTATTCGCAAAAGAGAGCGAGAAGAGGAGGCCAAGCACGAGCAAGAAACTAGAGAGCAACCTACGCAAACATAATTCCAACACCGTGTCCACTTCCCGGACTCCGCCGAGAAGATTCCATCACGGCAACACACTCAGTTGATTCATTTTAATTAATTAAGGTTCAAGTTATCTACAACCGGACATTAACAAATTCCCATCTGCCCATAACCGCGGGCACAGCTTTCGAAAGATCAATCCCTGCAGGGGGGTCCCAACTTAGCCCATAACAAGCTCTCACGGTCAACGAAGGAATAGACCTCCACCCAAGACACACCGATCAGACTCGGTATCTCGGTACAACAAGATGATTCGACAGGTTAAAACAAGACCAGCAACACCGCGCGAATGCGCCGACAAATCCCGATAGGAGCTGCACATATCTCTTTCTCAGGGCACACTCAGATGAGCGCTCCATACAACTAAAACCAAACCTCGAGTTTCCCCGAGGGGGCGCTGCACAGGACTCTAGTTCGGACCAACACTCAGAGGAGCACTGGCCCGTGGGGGGCTAAAATAAAGATGACCCTCGGGCTCCGGAAACCCAAGGGAAAAAGGGGTAGGTGGCAAATGGTAAAACCAATGTTGGGCATTGCTGGAAAAGCTTTAATCAAGGCGAACTATCAAGGGGTTCCCATTATAGCCCAACCGCGTAAGGGACGCAACAATCCGGGAACATAACACCGATATGACGGAAACTAGGGCGGCAAGAGTGGAACAAAACACTAGGCGAGAGGCCGAGCCTTCCACCCTTTACCAAGTATATAGATGCATTAATATAACATAGCAATATAATGATATCCCAACAAGTAAATAAATGTTCCAACAAGGAACGGCTCCAATCTTCACCTGCAACTAACAACGCTATAAGAAGGGCTGAGCAAAGCGGTAACATAGCCAATCAAAGGTTTGCTAGGACAAAGGTGGGTTAGAGGCTCAATCATGGCAATTGGGAGGTTGACAAGCAAGTGGTAGGCATCGTAGCATTGGAAAAGCGAAAGAGCGAGCAAACTAGCATAGCAAAGATAGTAGTGATTTCGAGGGTATGATCATCTTGCCTACACAGTTGTCAGAGTTGACTAGATCCTCAAAAGCAAACTCAACGGGCTCCTCGTTAGCGAACTCGTCTCCCGGCTCTACCCAACAACACAAACAAGCAACAAGGATACAATCAACCACGTGCAAGGGCAACCAATAACATGCAAATATGGTATGCTATGCGGGATGCGATGCGGGATGCAAAATGCAAGACGTGACAGGAAATGCATGAACCTGGCCTCAACTTGGATAACCAAGTATGCCACTGGATAGAGGGGAAGAAATCACCTGAAAAAGATATAAAGATCATAGGAATCGGAGCTACGGTTTGGAAATGGCAAGCGTTTTACGAAACGAACCGATCTGCGATTTACAGCAAGTAGGCTCCTAAATGCAACGAAATGAACATGCTACAGCCACCAAACATGAAAACAAAATACATGGAAGGGATGTACACAAGATTCTTAACAAATCACTAGGACAGAGCCATATGCAAATTCATCCATTAAGGGGGTTCAAACAAGCATGGCAAAACTGAATAAGCAAAACAGATTTCAGACTTAGCGAAATTAACGCTAGTCTGAAATCTCAGACCACGATGCTCTCTTCGGAGCAGCAAAACAACATGAAACATAACCTGAACATGACAAGTAAGAGCATGGCATGGAGCTACTCAACAAGCTTAACAAAACACCCAAAATGACCTGGGGCCAAAAGGGTTCACAAAATACTCTAACGAGCACACGAACATAGATGAAACACAATCAGTTTTCAGACTTAGTGAAAACTGAGACATGCTGAAATCATAACACACGGAGGCATGTAAACGAGCTTGATGCACTCACTACGGTGCAAGTCATGGCAAGGCAAGCATATATCCATAAAGAAGGCACAAAATGCTAGCTAGACATGGCAAGAACAATGGCATAGCATGCATGGATCACTAGCAATAGCACCGGCAAAATCACAAAAGAGTTCACGATCTGCCCAAATTAACAACGATGCAAAAGTTGACCTCGATTGAGTCAACCTAGGGAGCTCCAACATAACAAGTAAAGAAATGGATGGATAAAGCACAACAAGCATAACAAATCACTCTTATTGATCATCCTCAAAAGAGGCACGGATCACTAGGAAACAAGCTGGACATATAGCATCATGAGCTAAAACATCCCAGACTTAGTGAAATTCACTAAGTCCCTGAAATCAGCAATCTCAGGGACCCCTCTTTGCAAGCTTGCACAAGACACCACACACATCCTAAGAATGCATGGGTGGCACCTCTAGAAAGAAGACAAAATGCTTAACAATTCATCCCAAAGGGGCACAGGCATATCATGCACACAATAATCATGGCAAAAATGACAAAAGTCAATGATGAGCTAACGGATCTGCGGTTTAAATCATGATGCCTCCTTCCAACAGCATTTTGGGCATCAAGATGAACTCAAATGCAAATGATGCAATGGAATGAAATGATGTACTCGTCGAGAAGAAGATTTTGATATATCATATGTCCAAAACGGAGCTACGGATGCAAAGATATGAGCAGTCAAACATAGCACGAAAAATTAGGGTTAGGGGATAAAAGTCAACCGTCACGTTTTTGGATCCAGATCCAGATGCACTGTTCACCGCACGGAATCCGACGTTCACCGGAAAACTCGAGGTCGTCGGAGAAGCTTCAAGTGGCGCGGCGCCGGCGAGGCCCGCGGCGCTGCGGTGGCGCGGCGGCCGGCCGGCGAGGCGGAGTCGGCGCGGCGGCGGCGGACGTCGAACGGGGCAGCGGCGGCTGGCGCACGGCGACGGAGGAGAAGGGCGGCGGCCGCGGCGGAGTGCGCGGGCTCTCGGGGGCCGGCGACGGGCGTGCCCGGGCCGGAGGCGCGGAGGCGGCGCGCGTGTGGCTGCGGGTGGCGGCTGCGGACGCGTCCGGCCGGGTCGGACGTGTCCGGCGCGGCGCAGAGATGTTTTTTTTGGAGTAGGGTTGGACGGGGAGGGATCCGAGATCCGAAATGGGGGGCTATTTATAGAGGTAGAGGGAGCTAGGAGAGTCCAAATGAGGTGCGGTTTTTCGCCCACGCGATCGTGATCGAACGACCGAGACGATGGAGCAGAGTTTGGTGGGTTTTGGGCCAAATTGGAGGGGTGTTGGGCTGCAACACACACGAGGCCTTTTCGGTCCCTCGGTTAACCGTTGGAGTATCAAACGAAGTCCAAATGACCCGAAACTTGACAGGCGGTCTACCGGTAGTAAACCAAGGCCGCATGGCAAGTCTCGGTCCAATCCGGAAATGTTTAATCCCCACACACGAAAGAAAGCTAGAAATGGCCACCGGAGGAGAACGAAGCGCCGGAATGCAAAACGGACAACGGGGAAAGTGCTCGAATGCATGAGATGAACATGTATGCAAATGCAATGCACGTGATGACATGATATGAGATGCACGAAAACGAAAACAACACATGGAGACAAAGACCCGAACCCGAGGAATAAATATAACTTAATGCCGGAAACGGTAAGAGTTGCAGTACAAATTGGGAAAGTAATATCTGGGGTGTTACATCCACTCTGCCACAAAATCCGCCAACGCTGCTCCCTTGATGATCCTGGTCGTGCTGAATTCAAGCTGAAACGCTTGCAGTTCTATGTTCCACTCAGCGACCTTTCCAGCTGAATTACGGCTCCTGAGCACTCTCTCCAGGGGGTATGACGAGACGACCTTGATGGGGTGACCCTAAAAATAGTGCCGTGGAGGAGTTTCTGAGGCATGGGGTACCGTGCTCTTGCATCCTGCAGCATTGTGCTGACGAAGTACACTGGGTGCTCAACAAGGCGGAGTGCGTCAGTGCTGGTGGCTTCTTCCGGAGACCGTGGCGCCTCTTGAGGCAATGAGGCCTCCTGAGACTTTCCGTCTGGAAGAGGGGCCTCTTCCGCCTCTAGTGCGCCCCTCTACGGCGGCTGATCCTCCTCAGCCGCGGTGGTGGTTTCTTTAGGCCTTCCTTGTCCCTGTTCTGCCTTGTCCCGGGCTGCTGCCGTGGTTTTGATTCGGCGCTCCTCTCTGACTGCCACCAAGGCTGCACTGGCGGAGTAGGGAGTGGCGGCGAGGTAAAGCACCAGGGGCTCCTGAGGGCGCGGTGCCACCATGACCGGTGGGCTGGTCAGGTATCTCTTGGGATCCTGGAATGCCTTGTCGGCCTCTTCAGTCCACTCGAAGGGCCCCTTTTTCTTCATTAGCTGGAAGAAGGGCAGGGCTCGTTCTCCCAACTTGGAGATGAAGCGCCCTAGCGCGGTCATGCGCCCCGTGAGCTTCTGCATTTCTCTGAGGGTCTTCGGCGGGCTCATGTATTCCACCGCCTTGACCTTCTATGGGTTACCCTCGATGCCTCGGTGGGACACAAGGAAACCCAAGAGCCTGCCCGAGGGGACTCCGAACACACACTTCTCTGGGTTGAGCCGTAGGTTTACTACGTTGAGGCTCACGAAGGTTTCCTCCAAGTCCTGTATCAAGGTCCCGGCTTCCCGAGACTTTACCACAATGTCATCGACGTAAGCTTCAACATTCTTCCCGAGCTGCGGGCCCAAGGTGATGTGCATCAGCCGCTGAAAGGTCGCCCCTGCGTTATGCAGCCCGAATGGCATGCACGTGTAGCAGTATACCCCACACGGGGTTAGGAAGGCTGTATTCTCGACGTCTTCTACCGCCATCTTGATCTGGTGATACCCAAAGAAGGCATCCAGGAAGCATAACAGGTCGCATTCCAAAGTGTAATCGACGATCTGGTCGATGCGGGGGAGCGGGAACGGATCTTGCGGGCATGCTTTGTTGAGGTTGGTGAAGTCGACACACATACGCTCCTTCCCTCCCTTCTTTGGCACAACGACCGGGTTGGCCAACCAATCTGGGTATCGGACCTCGCGGATGACCCCAGCGGCCTCTAATTTGCGGGTCTCCTAGACGATCAAGGCCTGCTTTTCTGTGGACTGCCGCCTGGCCATCTGCTTCACAGGGCGCACGTTGGGGCACATGTTGAGGTGATGCTCAATTACACTCCTGGGGATCCCTGCCAACTGGTCCGGCTGTCGGCGTTCTGGGAACGGGGGTCCCCAGACTTGCCTGCCTGCGGCCTGCGGCGTGGCTCAAGCGGGGGCCCAGCCCAGCGCGGCCCATCTTCATCAACACGAGGCTCAAGACCCTCGCGAGGGGCCAAGCCTCGCGAGGCAGACGACACGGCGCATCCTCAGGCACAGCCTCGTCAGCCAGGCTCGCGAGGAGGCGGAGAGTTCAAGGCGGGGTACCTCGTGAGGTACCTATGACGCAAGCCATGACGACACGGGGCACCAGGCGGGTGCCAGCGCGCGCAGCGTCCCTCTTTCCTCTTTGGTGCAAAGGGGGCAAGCGTATCAGCGGAGTACCGAGGCATCAGGCAAAGGTTGCCACTTCGGTGCAACGAGGCCAGGACCAGGAGGACTACGAGACGGAGGTCACCATGGAGCCTAGCGCGGCGTCATCTCCAGAGCCTTTGGCAGGCGAAGACTGCTTTTGTCAGGATAGATGTACTCGTTGTCCCCCATCAAATTAGCCCGCCGTTGTTGGATCCCTTCCCGCTCAATATTTGGGGAGAGGACCAGGGCCTCTATAAATAGGACTAGCCACCCACATAGCAAGGGGTTCGATTCCTGACCATTCGGTCCAGGATCTGAGAGAGAGAGAGAGAGAGGGTGACGGAACTCTTCATAGCAGTTCATCACCACAGCCAAGAACAGACCCTCGCGAGGCTGTTCTTCCTTGTATTGTTCATCCACAGCAGCCCCAGGAGGCAATCCATCCACCACACACTGGAGTAGGGTATTACACCACATCGGTGGCCCGAACCAGTATAAATCTTGTCTCTTTCGTGCAGTTCTTTTAGTAGTTTAGATCCCATCGAGACGGAGAGGTTGAAGGTGAGATTTCCGCGTGCACCCCAGTGTTCGAACCTTAAGGGTCTGCCGGAACCTGAAATCCGACATTTGGCGCGCCAGGTAGGGATGCGCCGGAATTCGTCTTCCACCGCTCCGTGCCCCATCGCGTCTTCGTCGCCATGCCCGACGACCAGGAGGTCAACCCCGACCCACGGGCTGCATGGCCCAAACGCGCGGAACCGCTCGCCTCGGGCGACCCCACGCCCCAGACAGCTCGCAGTCCGCAGGGTGCTGCGGGCCCCGGGCGACGCGGACAGACTTCGGCAACTCTTACGCCGCGGCAGGCTCGGTCGGCAGCAAGGGCCTCCAATCACGCTGCGACAACGGCACCGTACACCCGCCGGGAGCAGGCGAATTCGAGGGCCGCGCTCACGGTGGCCCGAGAGCTGCTGCGATGCAGGTTGCTGGAGGGCGGCCACGACGTGCGGCTAGAGCGAGTGGCGGAGCTCCTGGGCTTCGCCGCCTCGGGGGCTCACCCCTTCTCCACCCAGCTCCCATCCCAAGCCCAGAGCAACCCGCATGGGGGCTCCGCGCGCGCCGGCGGGCATCAAGGGTACTCCGACGCCAGCGAAGCTGTCAGCACCGGACCGGTGGCGGCGCTGCCCCCGCCCCCGGCCCGCGAAGGAGAAGGACTCGATGCGACCCGCGGCCCCGGAGGGCGGCCGCATTGCCACCCAGTGGCAGGCATGACAGGTGGGGCCGCATGGCATGCTGGGCGCCACGGCATGGCGTACGGGATGACGGCGATGGAAGAGTACTTGCCCCTCATGATGGACCAATGACACCCTCACGAGGACGGGCAGGGCTCACTCCTCGGCCCCAGCTGGGGGGACGAGGTGATGGAGGCTGGGCCCTTCCAGGCGCTCCGGGACAAGCCCGCTGGCCACGCTGGAGGCAGCGATCACCGGGTGCCGCTAACTCTTCAGGGGCAGGTATATGCTAACCGTGGATCGCAGGAGGTGCAGGTCACCGCGGCGAGCGGCTGCCCCGCTCCTACAGTCCCTCACCCCTCGGGAGTGGGGTGCAGGGGGCTGCAGGGGAGGGGCCGGGATCCGACATCACCACCGCGGCGTTCAGAGCAAGGCGTTCTCAGGAAGTAGGCCCTCTGTTGGGGAGGTGCCTCGGGGCCTGCCCCTGGCAAAGGACCCGTGGTCGTCGGGGGAACAGCTGGCGACCGCTCTACCCCATCAGGCGGCGTCCTGGGTTCCGGTCGTTGCTGATGGCACTAGAGTGTGGCGCAAGGCGGGGCCCTCGTCTGGCGATATGAAGCAAGGCTAGTACCTATGAAGAAGGCCCAGTGCCTGTGAAGCTCGCCGCCCCGTGACACTCTCACGTAATAATGAGTGGGGCTTTACACGCCCCGGAGTCTCAGGGGTGCCGGCCTCAGGCCCTGGGGCTCCCTCCCATGCCCAGTGGACAGCACTTAGCTCCGCGCTGGTGAGAAGACGTCCAAGACTAGATTAGGTGCCGGACGCGGCCTTTTGTCTGCCTTTTTGTTGCCCTTCCCTTTGGTTGTAGCTTTTCTCTCGTTGGATTTAAGTTGGATTCGAATTTGAGATTTGCATGTGTTTGGGGGAGGAGTGCTTGTTCTCGCTCGAGCTGTTCTCGCGTTCTGGTTGCCGCTTCGTCACAGCTGCCTCCCCTCGCGAGCCCCTCACGAGCCGGGTCAGGCCAGGCTAGTGCGCAGCCCAGGCTGCCGCTGTTGCTCCCTCTCGGGAGGATTTTCGGGTGCCTGCGGAGGTTGTCCTATCCAGAAAAGGCCCAGAGCCTGTGAAGCAAGACGAGTGCCTGTGAAGCTCTCGCTCTCGAGGAAAAGGCCCAGAGCCTGTGAAGCAAGGCGAGTGCATGTGAAGCTCTTGCTCTCGAGGAAAAGGCCCAGAGCCTCTGAAGCAAGGCGAGTGCCTGTGAAGCTCTCGCTCTCGAGGAAAAGGCCCGGAGCCTGTGAAGCAAGGCGAGTGCCTGTGAAGCTCTCGCGCTCGAGGAAAAGGCCCAGAGCCTGTGAAGCAAGGCGAGTGCCTGTAAAGCTCTCGCGCTCGAGGAAAAGGCCCAGAGCCTGTGAAGCAAGGCGAGTGCCTGTGAAGCTCTCACGCTCGAGGAAAAGGCCCAGAGCCTGTGAAGCAAGGCGAGTGCCTGTGAAGCTCTCGCGCTCGAGGAAAAGGCCTAGAGCCTGTGAAGCAAGGCGAGTGCCTGTGAAGCTCTCACGCTCGAGGAAAAGGCCCAGAGCCTGTGAAGCAAGGCGAGTGCCTGTGAAGCTCTCGCTCTCGAGGGAAAGGACCGGAGCCTGCGAGCAAGGCGAGTGCTTGTGAAGTCATCGCGTTTGGGAGAAGGCCCAGGGCCCGTGGAGAAGGCCAACGCATGAGGAGTTTCTCATCAGCGACAACCTCACATCCTGAGGACCCAGCTAGAAAGCGCCCAAGGCGTCGCGCCCTCTTGCAGGCTGCCTCGGAACCAGCGTGGGGCAAAGGTAAACCAGCCCACCGTCAGGCGCGAGCGCAATTTGGTTACTACTGATATGATAGACACAAGTTTCTACATGAGGGGCTTCCCCTCCCAAAATGCTCTCACACACCACCAGGTCAAAAGCCTGAGTTCTATTCATGCAGAGTGAAAAAGACAGGAGTGATACGCTCTCAGTCGGACCAATCCCCCAATGCGTCCCCAGAAGCACCTCCTGAGCCCTTGCCGGAGTCGCCGAGCTCGCCATCAACGCCTGCGTCGCTGCCGGCGGCGTCAGGGCCACTCGCCGCGCCATCCTCGTCAGCACCCACGACCACGTCGCTGTCGTCCGAAGCGAAGGCCTTGACGAGGGCGTCCACGTTATCCTCCACCCAGCGCGACAGGTTGTCCCGGACGGGCTGGGGGACTGGGGCAATGACGGCGTCAAAGTTAAAGCAGGGATTCATGTTCTGAAGATGGCTGAAGACGCGAGAGAAGGCGCGCTTGAGCAAGGCACGGCTCCTCTCCTCCACCAACCTGTCGGCCCTAACCGACCGCGCCTCCAGCTGTGCCACCACGGCGGTGAAGAACTGCAGGTTACCGGCATAGTTGATTGTGTGTGGCTCAACGACGGACGCCTCGCAGATGTTTCCCAAGGCCGAGTTGGCCCTCTCCCTGAGCATGGTGAACATTGGGCCATGCGCGTGCTCCAGGAGCCGCCGCTGGCGTATTTCGTCGGCGTTCTGGCGCTCGAAGGCCTCGGCCTCTTCCATCCGTTGGCGAAGGCGGAGCACCTCGGCTTGAGAGGCGGCCAGCTCTTTCTGCGCCGCCTCAAGGGCGACCCGGGAGGCGTCAGCCAGCCGCATCGCCTCGTCCCGTTGGGTCCTCAGGGCTGCGGTTCTGCCTTCGACTTCGGCCCGGATCATCCCCAGCTTCCCCTCGAACTCACGCTCAAGGCCTTGGCGCGCCATCGCCACCCAATGACAAACCTCCTCTAGGACACGCGCTTCCCGCGCAGCGACGCTGTCCTCCGCCTGAGCCACTAGACGCTCCCTCGTCTCCAGCCTCTCGTACTCACGAGAGCGTTCGGCGGCCTCCAACACCAACGCTTCCTCGCGCTTCTGAAGCTCAGCTGGGTCTCTAGTGGCCACCTCCATCGACGCGAGGGCTGCCTCGCGCAGCTCCGCTTGCTCCTCCAAGGAGTGGCATCGGGCTAGGAGCTCGTGAGCTCGCTCCTCCGCCGCCTCTCGCCATCCATCAGCTCTCCGGGCCTCCTCGATGGCCTGGGAGCGGGCCACTCGGGAGGCCTCCAGCCACGCCTTCGCTTCTTCATCATCAAGGTCGCGTTGGCGGCGCACAAGGGCGACGGCGGCCTCTAGCTCGCGCCTCCCTGCAGCCAGGTGCAGGCCCTCGGCCTCCAGGCGAGCATCTTCAGTGGCAAGCTCTTCCCCAAGCAGGTCCACCGCGTCGGCCGCTCATCGAAGGAACCCTTGGCGGCGGGAGCGGTGCTCCCGAGCGCGCTCGAGCACATCTTCCATGTCATCATCCGCCCCAAGCAGGCGCCAGGGGCTGCGGGTCATCGTTCCCCCTCCGGGCAGGGGGCTGGGGGCTGGCGACCTCGCAACGGCCGGACGCGCCACATCAGCAGCTCGACCAAGGACCAGCCCGCCTCCAGATGAGGGGCGGAGGTGGCGCCTCAACCAGTCGCAGCCCAAGTGTCACACCCTGCATTTTGTAACATTTCATTTGCATCATTAAAGCATGAAAATTTGGACCAACAAAAACTTTTGCATTATTTGGTTTTTATTTGGAGTTGGTTTTTCTCTCTGTGCTTTTCAAGTGCTCTTTGTAGTCAACACAACTCCACCTTCTATACTTCATCTCCTTGCCCCAAACTTCTGCCCAATGATCATGCCATGTGTATAGTACAATATAGTATTTTCTTACAAAAATAATTTGGCCAAATGGTATTTTCAAAAATTAGTTTTCCAAAAACCCCTGAATTGAGGTTTGCACTGCAAGTACCTGATTTGGGGTATGAAAAATATTTCAAAAAGTATATTTGAAACCTATTAGATATAGGACTCCCATGAACCTCAAAAACATAATTTTAAAAGTTATTTTCCTATTTTCTTTAAAGGCTTTTTCTTAAGGCCAGAAATGGTCTTTAATAGGGAAAAATTATTTTAATGTTTCAAAAATATTTGAGAAAATTTAGGGAAACTTAGTGGACATATATTTTCCATATATAAGAGTTTCAACACATGGTCATGTTCAAAATATTGGACAAAATCTCCCAAAACCTTTCCTGCCCATTTCAAGGATTTGAAATATTTCTACAAGAAATATTCCCCAAAAATTCCAAGAAAATTCTAGCATGTCACCTATGACATGTTTGATGATCTTGCCAAGTATCATGTCATGGGGAATAGTATAACCCCATGAAATCTGCCCCAAAACCCTTCCTGTTGAGAACCAAATTTGAACAATTATACACTACCCACTTTCTCTCCTTGACTCCATCTTTTGTGAGCATGTGCAAATCCCCAAATGAGGCCACTACACCAAGTGGTGCATCATGGAGAAGTGATTTGCTCTACTAGATCTTCACAAGTCCATTTCTGCTAATTTCTAGGGTTTGCCAAAGTTACATTGGCAACCTTTCCAAAATGAGCTCAAAATTGGTGGCACGCTCTATTTTTAAGTGTCTTTCCATCCTGTTAAGTATCATGGCAGTTGGAATTCATTTGCTTGCCCAAAACTTCATCAAACACCTTCTGTCATTTTGCAAAAACTTCTGTTTTGACCCCTTCCACTATTCTTGGAGAGCCCAAATTTTTACCACAGCCCCTTATAGTCATAATCTAACTCCAGCAAGCTTTCCTAGCCCAAACTCAATTGTTGGAAAGGATGAAAACCTCTTTTTCTCTCTCTGGACAGCCCCTGTACCCATCTTCCTCACCTCCCTCCTCACCCCAGTGGCCACCCATGGCATCCAAAGCCCCTCTCCTCTTCTTTACTCCCCCCTAGACCTGCTAGACACCAGAGGACGCACTCACCTTGCATAAAAAATGGCATGCCGGCCATATGGGCGCTCTGGAGCGCGCTACAGTGCGCCCCCGCACTGTAGCCGCCCCCAGCCAGGTGCATCCGGCCACCTCGGCTCTCCCCCTCGTGTCCCCCGAGGTTGCCTCGACGTCCGCAGCACGCCACCCTGTCGCCCCCCTCCTCTCTCCTCCTACCCGCGCCTCCACGCTAGCGAACAGGGGCCGCCCGAGCACGCCAATGGCGTGGCACGCACGCGCGCTGCCCTGACGCTTCCCCCGCTCCTTCTCTCCCTCCCTCTGAGCGTAGACCACCCGTACCAACACCCCAGACATGCCCACGCGCGCCCCCGTGACCCACAGCCACGGCAACGACCTCGCCGGCGCATGGGTCTATGGTGAGCCGTGGCTCGCCTACTTAAGGGCCTCCCCGAGCCCCTCTTTCCTCACCACTCGCTCTCTCACTCCCCTAATCACCCCCCTACGCCACTCACCCCTCTCCAGGCGAGCCCGAGCTCGAGATCGAACTCGAGCTCCGCCGCCTCGGGTTGCCGTCGATCCCACGGTACAGGCTTCCCCCGCTCCTCCTCTGCCTCGATTTGGAGCCCCTGCACTCCACTGATCAATTCCCCCTCGTTTCCCCTCTCTGTAGCCACCGGAAACGGCCGGAGTCGCCACCTCCCGAAGCTCCTTCGCCGCAGCCCCTCGTCACCGGCGAACCAGGCACCCCCGCCGGCCAAGACCACCACCCACCGACGTGCGGGAGTCCCCTGAGACCATCCCCGCACTCGCCGGAGCTCGCCGTGGCCTGCATCGACGCCATTGAGCGCCGCGACCCCCCTGTCCGCGGGTTAGTGATGACAGGCGGGCCCCGCCTGTCATCCTCTCCCATGTTCCCGCGCCCCTCTCTCTCTCTGACCTGCGGGCCCCACCCGTCAGGTTTGAAAAGGGGTGGGCGGGCGGGCGCGCTGTGCGCTGGCTCGGCTGGGCCGGCCCGCTGGCTGGGCCTGCTGCGCTGCGGGTGCTCTGGCCCAGCAGGCACAGTGCTGTTTCCCTTTTTCCTTTTTCTAGAATATTGCAAAAATTCCACAGGATTAAATAATAATCCAAATGCAATAAATCCAACTCCCATATTTTTCTAAAAATCCCACCTATTTAATGGTGCCACTTTCATTCAAATCCAACCAACTTTTATGCACTGTTCAAATTTAAATTCAAATTTGAGCAGTTTAATCTCTGTTTGAAAATCCATATCCCCTCTTGTATAACTCCAAAACCAAAATTAGGAATTTTCCCCTTCTTAGATTTCCACCTAGTGTTTTATAAAAATAAGTTGACATTTTTCTGAGCACTTTGGTTTTTCTGTTTTATTATTGCCTTATTTTCTCGTTATTATTTTGCGATGATAGATTGCGTTGCTGACGAAGGAGTTGGACCAGATGACTTTGAAGACCCAGAAGACCTCGTTGAGCCAGGCAAGCAGCCCTTTGACCATGACTAAGAAACCTCTTTTTATGCATTTCATATAGCACCTTACTATTGTTGCATCGGAATCATGTGAGAGGGGAGCCACTTTGGTGGGTTGCCCTCATCTCTTCCTCGTTGATACCTGCATTGTGCATGACCCTACCTTCTTATGAGGGTTATGCCGGTGGGGTAGATAGGATGCTAAGTAGTGCTACGCAAAAATGGGCGAGAATCTGCATGGTGATGAGGCAAAGTATTTTCAAAGTACTTTTCGAAAACCCCGCCGGGTGCCACTTATGCCCGAGGGAGATAATGAAATGGGTAACCACTTGATGACGAAGTGGTGTACCGAGGCAAGTGTGTGTGTTGTTTTCAAAAATGTATTGGTTTAAGTTGCGACCGTTATTCCAACCTTACATGCGCAACCACTCTACCCTTATATGGGAAAGGGCATTATTGATTACCTAGGCCGATACTAGCTTGGAGCCCGCATTACTAGTGACGGGAGAGTAGTTGGTGCGCTCTCTCGGGATGGGGTCGTGCCAGGTAGGGCGGCCATGACTGTTTTCACAGGGCACCGGATACACCGTTGTGTCCCCTCTCGGATGTTACGATCTCGAGTGAGTCTCGTATGATGTACATCGTGAGGATACGGAACAACGAGTGGACTCCTTGTTAGTGTCATCTAGAGAAAGATAGTGATCGGGTGCTTACCCCGGGTACTTGAGGTACCGCGGGTCGTGAATGACACGGAAGTTCCCCGGATCTAGTGGGTAAAGTGTGCAACCTCTGCAGAGTGTAAAACTATTCGAATAGCCGTGTCCACGGTCAAGGACAGTTGGGTAACCGCTCTTGGGCTACGTCCACTCGTTTTAACCAGTGTGTGTGCGTGGAAAGAACTACTCGGGTCAAGTCGGAGGACTTGACATGATTGAGTTGGGTTGGTGCCCACTCCTTTTATGATGATACCACTACTTGGGTCAAGTCAGAGGACTTGACATGATTAAGTTGGGTTGGTGCCCACTCTATTTATGTTGATATCCGTAACCTGTCCTCATGGTTACTTGAATACTCCTGATGCATGTCTTACAAGCTGTTGAACATGTCATTGCACTCAAAAACTAGTTTTCTGCAAAAATTTACCTATATCATGCATTGTTGTACCTTGAACCAAAACCTGGGTTGCTTGCAAGTACATTCAAAGTACTCACTGGCTTGCCATTGGTTATTTAATTGGCCAGGCATGGAAGAGCAGGAGTTCGAAGAAGAATTCTTTGAAGGCGAACATGCGAACTAGGAACTTTCCCAGTCAGAATGCCTGTAGGGTTAACGCAGAAGGCATGGGTTCTACTTATCGACGAAGATTTCCGTTGTTTATGTTTCATTTGATGTTCAGCCCTTAAGGCTCTATCTATGTAAGACTTGACCATAATGGTCATAATTTGTGTAAGACGGTATGTATGGATGTAAGACTCTTGTTATTCAGCTTCTGTGTGTTCAGTGAGCATTGATCTCTGGGATCACTGTACATGTGCATTCGGTGATCACGACTTATGAGTCGGGGTCCCCACACCAAGGCCAGACGGGAGGTACCCGACAGACTGGCTATCCCCTGAGAAGGCCCGCGAAGGAGAAGCGCGGGGAATGAAGGGCCGCGGCGCACCTCGGGATGATCCGCCCCATCAGACGCCCTCACCACAAGGGCAGAGCTGCTCGGAGCACTTGAGGATGGCGGAGAAGGCGAAGCCAAGGGGGGCGGTGCCTCAGCACCTCCCGCGATCTCAGTTGGAAGGGGCCTGCAAAGCAAGAATCAGCGAAAGCAACAAGAGGATCGGGAGTCAGAGAGGAAAAAGACTTACTCGTCAGTGGCGAAGTACTTCCTGCGCTTCAGCACGCGACAAGGGGAGTCAACACCCAGAGCCTCCCTCTTCCTCCAGAGGGCCTCGAAGTCCACGCGGAAGCGGCCCAAGAGAAGAGCGCAAGGATCAACCTGCCGCGAGGACGAGGCACCAGGACGGCCCGCGTCGGGAGCGCCCGTCTGGCGCGTGCCACCAATCACCTCGTCAGAAGCCGGGACCAGGGCCTCCAAGACCCTAGCCCCGGGCGCTGGGAGCGGCTGCCTACCACCTTCAGCCGCAGCAATACGGGCCTCAGGAGCTGTCTCCTCATGAGCAGCCTCGGGCGCCGCACCCCCCTCAGGAGTTGTCTCCTCATGAGCAGCCTCGGGCACCGCACCCTCCTCCGGAGCTGTCCCCTCACGAGCGGCACACAACGCTGCCCCCTCCTCCGGAGCCTTCACGGCCTCAGGCGCCTCCTGTCTCCCTTCTCCGCCGCTTGAGGAGGAGTTGCCATGGCCGATTGGGAGGGGAGCCACCACTACAGGGTTCTCGCGAGGCCCTTGGAGACCAGTGGGGCGCAGCCCCCACTCGTCAAAGTCAGGCATCTGCTTCACAAAGCCAGCCTTGCTCTGACAGAGATATAGCAAGGCCCCGCCTTGCCGGATGTTGCCAGGATTGGGGTCCCCGGCCAAAGTCAGGAGCATCGACTTCAGCGCCGCGGGAGGCAAGTCTTCTTCCTGGAGCCCCATGTCGTCCTCGCGCCCCCGGAAGGCCCACATTCGGCGAGAGTGCCGCTGCAGGGGAGCGACACGGCACAACAGAAACTCCTTCACCACCTTGGGCGCTGTCACACCGAGTTTGCTCAGGAGCGCGAAGCGGGGCCAGACGAAGACAAGCCGAGGGCTCTTCAGCGTCTCCTGGCCCCAACCCGAATTGGGGACGGCATGCGAGGTCGGCTTCGATAGCAGGGGGCTGGGCACCCCTGCGTCCACATACAACCATCGCTCGCGGAACCCGACCGCGGGCTGGGGGAGTCGGAAGTCAATTCCAGACGCCTTGGACACAGACTCGGCAGCAAAGCTCGCGCATGCCCAGCGCTGGGAAGGATCGACAAGATGCAGCGAGAAGAAGTGGCGCAGCAGGGCAACCGAAGGAGGGATGCCCACCATGGCTTTGCAAACGAAGGCGAAGACCGAAAGGAGGGTCATGGACTCAGGACTTAGATGCATTAAGTGGATCTGATAATGCGAAAGCACGGCATTGAAGAAATCGGAGAAAGGGGGAACCAGACCCGCCCACAAGGCATCGGTAAAACATGGAACCTCAGTGGCTGTCCTATCAATGGAGAAGTGGGACGCGGGCCAGGCAGTCGTCCTTCCGCACTCGTTGAAGACGGTGGCCAGGGCCAAGCTGTCCCTGCCCAGGCACTCTTCGTTGAGCATAGTCGATCGGCCGATGAGAGGGGCCACCGTTGGCGGCGCACAAGACAAAGGCATGGGCTTCTCTGCTCTCTCCTTCCCCGTCGGAGCCATGGCGATGGGAAGGAGGGGGATTCGAGATTAGATTGAAGGCAGGGGGAGGCGCTCGAAAGAAGGAAGAACAGAGGACATCCGAACAACAGGAAAGGGGACGGCTGTGTACAACTACCAGTCCGCCTAGCAGGGCGCACAATAAGGAAGCATGGGGGAACGGTGCCACCCACGTCCAATCAACCGCCACGTGGCGTCCAAGGCCACAGGCTGTTAGGGCCTGCGGCGCTTCGCCCTTTCCCTTTCGCCTCTCGGCACGGCCAAGTCCATGCACACCTTGGGCCCAGGGGCTACTGTCGGTGTTCTGGGAACGGGGGTCCCCAGACTTGCCTGCCTGCGGCCTGCGGCGTGGCTCAAGCGGGGGCCCAGCCCAGCGCGGCCCATCTTCATCAACACGAGGCTCAAAACCCTCGCGAGGGGCCAAGCCTCGCGAGGCGGACGACACGGCGCATCCTCAGGCACAGCCTCGTCAGGCTGGCTCGCGAGGAGGCGGAGAGTTCAAGGCGGGGTACCTCGCGAGGTACCTATGACGCAAGCCATGACGACACGAGGCACCAGGCGGGTGCCAGCGCGCGCAGCGTCCCTCTTTCCTCTTTGGTGCAAAGAGGGCAAGCGTATCAGTGGAGTACCGAGGCATCAGGCAAAGGTTGCCACTTCGGTGCAATGAGACCAGGACCAGGAGGACTACGAGACGGAGGTCACCATGGAGCCTAGCGCGGCGTCATCACCAGAGCCTTTGGCAGGCGAAGACTGCTTTTGTCAGGATAGACGTACTCACTGTCCCCCTTCAAATTAGCCCGCCGTTGTTGGATCCCTTCCCGCTCAATATTTGGGGAGAGGACCAGGGCCTCTATAAATAGGACTAGCCACCCACATAGCAAGGGGTTCGATTCCTGGCCGTTCGGTCCGGGATCTGAGAGAGAGAGAGAGAGGGTGACTGAACTCTTCATAGCAGTTCATCACCACAGCCAAGAACAGACCCTCGCGAGGCTGTTCTTCCTTGTATTGTTCGTCCACACCAGCCCCAGGAGGCAATCCATCCACCACACACTAGAGTAGGGTATTACACCACATCGGTGGCCCGAACTAGTATAAATCTTGTGTCTTTCATGCAGTTCTTTTAGTAGTTTAGATCCCATCGAGACGGAGAGGTTGAAGGTGATATTTCTGTGCGCACCCCAGTGTTCGAACCTTAAGGGTCTGCCGGAACCCGAAATCTGACACCGGCTCCCAAGCGAATACCTTCTTGTTTGCGCGCAAGAACCCGACCAGGGCCTCCTCCTGCTCGGGCTTGAGGTGGGCGCCTATGGTGAATGTGGTGTTGGTGGACCCGTCCTCATCGATGGGTATCTGCTTGGTTTCTGCCTTGTCTTGGGTGAACAACTACTTCTTCTTGGCGGGTGCAGCCCCCTTGGGCCCGAGGGTCTCCAAGTCGGCAGGCTGTGCCGACGCCGCCGTCTTGAAGGCGAGCTTGAGCGCCCGCAGCGCGTCCCCGGTGTCCCCGTGCACAGTGAGGACACCGCTGCTCCCGGGCATCTTCATGAGGTTGTACGCTAGGTGCGTCGTGGCCATGAATTGGGCCAGCGCTGGGTAGCCGAGGATGGCGTTGTATGGGAGGCTGATGGGGGCGATGTCGAAGTCAATCAGCTCCATGCGGAAGTTGTCGTAGGTCACTGGGAGCCGGATCTGCCCCAAGGAACTGGACGACTTGCCCCCGACGCCTGAGAAGGGCCGGCTTGGTTACACCCGTTCCAGGGGTATGCGGAGGAGGTTGAAGGCCTCGACCGAGAGCATGTTGAGGCCCACGCCGCCATCAACAAGGGTTCTGGTGACGGCCACCTCGTAGATGGTTGGGGTGCACAACATGGGGAGCGCGCCCGTGCAGGCCGAGTTGGAGGGGTGGTCCTCCGAACTGAAGGTCAGGCCGGTCTCGGGCGCCGTCCGATCCGGGGGAGCCCCCTGCCGCGTGGAAGCGCCGCTGACCTGGTGGATGAACGGCTTGATGTGGTTACTTGTGGGCGGTGCCTGCGAGCCGCCCAGGAGGGCCGCGACGACCGGGGGTGTTGGTGTAGCGCGATGGGACGGCGCAGGAGAGCCCCCTGCGGCACGGACGAGCTCGGCGACGCGGTCGAGCCATTCCCCATAGACGTTGTCGGCGGGGCGGCAGCGCAGGAGCTCGTTTGCTGCGATGAGTGCAGCCCGAGCCTCCATGGGCGCGCTAAGCGCGCGGGGCGAAGATCCAGCTAGGGCGAGCGTGGGAGTTGCGGTGCGGCCGTCTTGGCGCACGGATGGATGCCAAGACGATGCTTGCTGCTCGTCCCCTGCCGGGCCGGTGGCGGCGTTGACGGCAGGTGACGAGGAACGGCGAGGACGCCCGCCGACAGGGGCTGTTCAGGCGACGCGGGAGGCGAGGGTGGCCCGGCGCTCCGTGCAGGCTCGACGAGCGTCAGACATGAGCGTGATGATCAGAGGAGAACGGAGCGGTGGAAGACGAATTCCGGCGCACCCCTACCTAGCGCGCCAAATGTCAGATTTCGGGTTCCGGCAGACCCTTAAGGTTCGAACACTGGGGTGCACGCAGAGATTACGCCTTCTACCTCTCCGTCTCGCAAAGATCTAGACTACTGAAAGAACTGCACAAGAGACACAAGGTTTATACTGGTTCAGGCCACCGTTGTGGTGTAATACCCTACTCCAGTGTGTGGTGGGTGGATTGCCTCTTGCGGCTGATGATGATGAACGATACAAGGAAGAACAGCCTCGCGAGGGTCTATTCTTGGCTGGGGCGATGAACTGCTAGGAGGAGTTCAGCCACCCTTTTCTCTCTCTCTCTCTCTCTCTAGCTGCCTTACTCTCACTTGCCGACCACTCGCTATGTGGGCGGCTGGTCCTATTTATAGAGGCCCTGGTCCTGTTCCCAAATATCGAGCGGGAAGGGAGCCAACAATGGCAGGCTAATTTGAAGGGGGCAGCAAGTATCAACCATCCTGACAAAAGCAGTCTTCGCCTGCGCAAAGCTCTGGTGATGACGCCGTCTTGGGGCTCCATGGTGACCTCCGTCTCGTAGTCCTCCTGGTCTTGGTCTCGTTGCACCGAAACGGAAACCATTGCCTGATGCCTCGGTACTCCGCGGCTGCGCTTGCCCCTTTGCACCAAAGAGGAAAGGAGGATGCTGCGCGGGCTGGCACCCGCCTGGCGCCCTGAGTCGTCATGGCTTGCGTCACGGGCACCTCGCGAGGTACCCCGCCTTGATCTCTCTGCCTCCTCGCGAGCCAGCCTGACGAGGCCGTGCCTAAGGAAGGTCCATGTCGTCCGCCCCGTGAGGCTTGGCCCCTCGCGAGGGTCTTGAGTCTTGTGTTGATGAAGATGGGTCGTGCTGGGCCCCCCTTTGAGCCACGCCGCAGGCCGCATGCAGGCAAGTCTGGGGACCCCAGTTCCCAGAACGCCGACAGGTCCCGAACTGTGCGTCTAGGATCGATGGTAACAGGAGACAGGGGACACGATGTTTACCTAGGTTCTGGCCCTCTCTATGGAGGTAATACCCTACTTCCTGCTTGATTGATCTTGCTGGATATGAGTATTACAAGAGTTGATCTACCACGAGATCATAATGACTAAACCCTAGAAGTCTAGCCTATGAATATGGTAATGAGTATATGCGGTGTCCTTTCCGGACTATCCCCTTCGGTTTATATAGACACCAAGGGGATCTAGGGTTTACATGGAGTCGGTTACGTAAAAAGGAATCTTTGGTCACCAAGCCTGCCTTCCATGCCAAGTAGAGTCCAATCCGGACACGATGCAGTCTTCGGCCTTCATGTCTTCACAACCCGTTAGTCCGGCCCATGGATAATAGGACGGACGCCCGAGGACCCCTTAGTCCAGGACTCCCTCAACAAACCCTTTTACACGTCGGGTTGCGAGTATTTGTTATTTGTGTGCAGGTGCTATTTACGTTGTGTTGCTTGGTTCTCCTACTGGTTTGATAACCTTGGTTTCACATCTAAGGGAAATACCTACCGCCGCTGTGCTGCATCATCCCTTCCTCTTTGGGGAAATACTGACGTAGCTTCAGGCGACATCATGGCTTACTAGAGCAGTTAAAGCATTAGATGTGTAGTGGGGTGGGATATGGACACCACCCAGGCGTCCCACGCAAGGAGAGTACCTCCTCTTGTTCCTGTTGCTGGTAGGTAGTAAAAGTATTCAAATTTATTTCCCCCATAATGGTTCACAACATGAGGTGTGCTCACCCTCCATTTTAGTTTCCTGGAAGCATAGAATGCTTCGATTAGCCACCTGGACCACCTGATATATTGCGCAACGGGGCGCCGGGCTATTAAGGCCCCTGACATGGTGACGGAGAGTTTCGTTAGCACGACGGCATGGTGACGGGCTATCCAGCAGAGGGTCAAGGGAGAGTTTCGTTAGCACGACGGCATGGTGACGGTGATGGTGGTGTGATCTGCGCAGGGCTTCACCTAAGCACTACGACGCTATGACCGGAGGAGTAAACTATGGAGGGGGCACTGCACACGGCTAAGAGAACAACTGTTGTGCTTTGGTGTAGCGCCCCGAGACCGATGTGCCAGGTGTCCTCCAGTTATTCGCTGTTGTTGTGTTGTCATTGCTTGCGTGTCATGCATTGCATATCATGTCATCATGTGCATTTCATTTGCATACATGTTCGTCTCATGCATCCGAGCATTTTTTTCCCCGTTGTCCATTTTGCAATCCAGCGCTCCTATGTCACCCGGTGTCCCCTTCTACCTCTTTTCGTGTGCGGGTGTTAAACGTTCTCGGATTGGACCGAGACTTGTCATGCGGCCTTGGTTTACTACCGGTAGACCGCCTGTCAAGTTTCGTTCCATTTGGACTTCGTTTGATACTTCAACGGTTAACCGAGGGACCGAAAATGCCTCGTGTGTGTTGCAGCCCAACACCCTTCCAATTTGGCCCAAAACCCACCTAAGCCTCCTCCATCATCTCGGTCGTTCGATCACGATCGCGTGTCCGAAAACCGCACCTCATTTGGACTCTCCTAGCTCCCTCTATCTATAAATAAGTGATCCCCTCCAAAATTCGTGGTCTAACCCTAGCCATCTTCCTCCTCGCGCCGCCGGGCGCGTCCGCTTCCCTGCCAGACATGTCCGTCACCGCCCCACCGCCACTCGCATCGCGACACCTGTCCCGCCGTCCGCGCCCCGCCGCCAGGCCCAGCCGCGACCCTCCCGGCCTGGTCGGTCGCCGCCGCCAGCCCGCGACCGCGGCTCGCCCGCCTCCCTGCCTCGCGCCTCTAGCCCCGCCGCCGTCCGCCACCGGTGCTAGCGCCACACCCCGCCGGCGGGCTCCACCACGCCGCCCCGCTCTCCCCAGGTCGCCACCGCCGCGCGCCATCGCCAATCAGCCGCCGCCCTCGCCACTCCGCCTCGCCTGCCTTCTTCCGCCGACCGGCGCCCGTTGCCGCCTCCAGCCATCGCCGGCACAAGCGCCGACCCGCCGCCGTCCTTTCTCGCCCTCGCCTCGCCGGAGAAGATCCGCCTCGCCGGAGTTCGAAGTCCGGCCGGATCCGGGGAGTGGGATGAGATCCACCACTCCCCCGAACCAAACGCACCCTCGCCCGATCCGGATCTCGTCGTCCCGGATCCCTCCGTCCCGTTGACTTTTCGCGGAGGTAAAATTTCACTAAGTCCCCGAAGTTTCCAGATTCATATGCCCATGTTCATCATGTCATAACTTTGCATCCGTAGCTCCGTTTTGCGTGTGTAGCATATCAAAATGTTCGTCTCGACGAGTACATCATTTCATCTCATTGCGTAATTTTCATTTGAACTCATCTTGATGCCCGAAATGCTGTTGGAAGAGGGCTATGTGATGAATTTGTCAGATATGTTTCAGCAAATGGCCTTTTGTCATTTTTGCCATGATTATTGTGTGCATGATATGATCATGAGCTCTACATGAGTTTTGTTATATGCCATGCCATCTTTACAGGGGTGTATGCCATGTATTTTTGTGATATTTGTGGTGACTAGCACAAGGTTGCAAAGTAGCGTAATCGGTAATGCTGATTTCAGGGACTTAGAATTTCACCAAGTCCTTGTTCTGTTTTTGTTGTTATGCCATATGTTCATGTTGTTTCCTAGTGATCCGTGCCTCTTTTGAGGATGATCAGTAAGGATGTTTTGTTAACATTGTGGTGCTCTACCCATCGATGTCTTTGTTTGCATTTATGGAGCACCCTAGCTTGAGTCAATCAAGCTCTACTTTTGCTATAAAATGTTCCTGGCAGATTGTTAACTTGTTTAGCGATTTTGCCGAGGTTGTTGCTATTGATCCGTGCATGCTATGTTGTTGTTCTTACCATGTCTAGCTCCTATGCCATGTATTCTTGATGGGTGTATGCTTAGTTTGTCATGCCATGCTTTGTAGTGAGAGCATCGAGCTCGTAAACATGCCTACTCGTTAACTGTTTTGCATGCTCCAGCTGTCGGATTTCGGGTTCCGGCAGACCCTTAAGGTTCGAACACTGGGGTGCGCACGGAAATCTCGCCTTCAACCTCTCCGTCTCGATGGGATCTAAACTACTAAAAGAACTGCACGAAAGACACAAGATTTATACTGGTTCGGGCCACCGATGTGGTGTAATACCCTACTCCAGTGTGTGGTGGATGGATTGCCTCCTGGGGCTGGTGAGGACGAACAATACAAGGAAGAACAGCCTCGCGAGGGTCTGTTCTTGGCTGCGGTGATGAACTGTTGTGAAGAGTTCAGTCACCCTCTCTCTCTCTACTTGTGAACCAAACGAATTAACCGAACCCCTAAAAAACCGAACCCTCAAAAACCGAACCCCCTTACTATTTGGGTGGCTAGTCCTATTTATAGAGGCCCTGGTCCTCTCCCCAAATATTGAGCGGGAAGGGATCCAACAATGGCGGGCTAATTTGAAGGGGGACAACGAGTACATCTATCCTGACAAAAGCAGTCTTCGCCTGCCAAAGGCACTGGTGATGACGCCGCGCTGGGCTTCATGGTGACCTCCGTCTCGTAGTCCTTCTGGTCCTGGTCTCGTTGCACCGAAGTGGCAACCTTTGCCTGATGCCTCGGTACTCCGCTGATACGCTTGCTCCCTTTCCACCAAAGAGGAAAGAGGGACTCTGCGCGCGCTGGCACCCGCCTGGTGCCCCGTGTCGTCATGGCTTGCGTCATGGGCACCTCGTGAGGTACCCCGCCTTGAACTCTCCGCCTTCTCGCGAGCCAGCCTGACGAGGCCGTGCCTGAGGACGCGCCGTGTCGTCCGCCTCGCGAGGGTCTTGAGCCTCGTGTTGATGAAGATGGGCCGCGCTGGGCCCCCACTCGAGCCACGCTACAGGTCGCAGGCAGGCAAGTCTGGGGACCCCCGTTCCCAGAACGCCGACAGTAGCCCCCGGGCCCAAGGCGTGCATGGACTTGGCCATGCCGAGAGGCGAAAGGGCAAGGGCGATGCGCCGTGGGCCCCAACAGCCTGCGGCCTCGGACGCCGCGTGGCGGTTGATTGGACGTGGGCGACTCCGCTTCCCCACGACGCCTTGGTGATCGTGCGAGTTGGACAAGTCCCTGCATGCAGAACGTGTTATGATTACCTGTGATCGTGGAGACCGGCGGTTTGGCTTTGCCGGCTATAAGTACGGCACCACTCGTGCCCGTCAAGTCCATCTCCTCTTGCCCTCCCCTTCGCCTTAGTTCTTGCTCCGTCTTGGTGTGATGGCTCCGATTCGCCGATTCTCTGCGGCGGAGAAGGGAAAGGCTCCTCGAGAAGGGCCAGACCCTCTCCCATCTTCGCCTTGAAAGGCCCCGGGTCGAGCGGGCTCCGCCGGGGTTCCCGCTGCCCTTGTACGCCCATGTCGAGGGCCCCGGAGGTGCTGATGATGATCTCCGCGGTCAGCACCGTCGTCGGCGCCGTCTGGTTATGAAGGCGTGGGTGGTTCCTCATGGAGTCCATGCCGATGGCTCCTCCCACGAGTTCGTGCTCCACGTCGTCACTCCTCTTCAGTCCTGGATCAGCCTTCCTCCCTTCTTCGCCTCCGTGGTTCTTCCAGGGGGGCCTATGGAGCTCCAGCTGCAGCTCGCCGACTGCGGCGCCACCGCGATCGAGGCCGAGGTCGTCGTCGCTGCACCAGGCGCGGTCTACATGTCCTGCGGCTGGAGGGAGATCGCCCGGGTCTGCAGGGAAAGAGACGTCTTCATGGTTCACCTGGAGTATGACGGCGTGGCGGTGATGTTCCTCAAGGTCTTCGACGCGATCGGGTGCCGGCTGGAGTGCTGCCGCGGGAGAGGCGACCAAGACCTCGCCCTGGTGAGGGCTAGGCCCGCCGACCGCCCCCTTGGCAGTGGCGCCCGAGGGTCCAGCGGCTCCAGCGGAGGCTACGTGACTCCGGAGACAAGCGACGACAGCTACGAGCCCCCGAGTAACCGTCGCTCCAGGAGCAGGGCGGACGCGTCAGGCCGTCGCCAACCTAGATCTGGATGGAGTTGGCGCCGGTGCCTGACGGCCCACTATTGATGATGGCATCTTCTGCAGGAGCCCGTATAGTTAGCACTCCTTAGGATCCATTCCCTGCGAGGAATCGAAATGCGCCCCATGGGGGCTTGTAAGGTGTCTGTAGTCCCGTTTGTTAATATGTATGACCTTTTGCCATGGATTCGTGTGAGTTGCTGATTCCGTCATAGCTTAGTTCTCCCTTTCGAACCTCACGAGGGCTTGGTGCTCTACGCCGATAGGTCCCAGTCCCAAGGCGGCGTCAGCCGTCGCTGGTATGCCAGGTCGCGATGCCGTGGTCAAGGCCAGGAGGTGAGCGACCCGAGGTCCAGTAAGAGCCCCTGAGTCGCGATGCTCAGGAGGTCCCCTTTGGCGCCCAAGCAGCCATCACTTAGTGAGAAAGGGAAGCGACGTCGCTAGTACGAAGTTGCTTTAGGTGCGGGGGTGTAGGATCTAGAAGACGGAGTGTCTAGAGGGGGGT
This sequence comes from Triticum monococcum, assembly GCA_034509565.1. Taxonomy (NCBI): domain Eukaryota; kingdom Viridiplantae; phylum Streptophyta; class Magnoliopsida; order Poales; family Poaceae; genus Triticum; species Triticum monococcum. Next base: position 477,941,238 of record CM067841.1, read on the forward strand.
GAATAGACACTTAATGCTAAAGTTGCACTTTTTAAGCTTTTTCGGTTTAAGTGGAGTTCGGGCACAATTTTAACATACACAATACATATCAAGCAAGCATGCGAAGAGTATATAGGCAGCGGAAAGTAAAGCATGCAACTTGCAAGAATGTAAAGGGAGGGGTTTGGAGGATTCAAATGCAATTGGAGACACGGATGTTTTTCCTGTGGTTCGGATAGGTGGTGCTATCCTACATCCACGTTGATGGAGACTTCAACCCACGAAGGGTAACGGTTGCGCGAGTCCACGGAGGGCTCCACCCACGAAGGGTCTACGAAGAAGCAACCTTGTCTATTCCACCATGGCCATCGCCCACGAAGGACTTGCCTCACTAGCGGTAGATCTTCACGAAGTAGGCGATCTCCTTGCCCTTACAAACTCCATGGTTCAACTCCACAATCTTGTCGGAGGCTCCCAAGTGACACCTAGCCAATCTAGGAGACACCACTCTCCAAGAAGTAACAAATGGTGTGTTGATGATGAACTCCTTGCTCTTGTGCTTCAAATGATAGTCTCCCCAACACTCAACTCTCTCTCATAGGATTTGGATCTGGTGGAAAGAAGATTTGAGTGGAAAGCAACTTGGGGAAGGCTAGAGATCAAGATTCATATGGTAGGAGTGGAATATCTTGGTCTCAACACATGAGTAGGTGGTTCTTTCTCAAAACATATGAGTAGGAATGGTGTATGTGTTCTGATGGCTCTCTCTTCTAATGAAGAGGTGGTGGAGGGGTATATATAGCCTCCACACAAAATCCAACCGTTACACACAGTTTTCCAATCTCGGTGGGACCGAATCATCAAACTCGGTCGGACCGAAATGGTAAACCTAGTGACCGTTAGGAATCTCGGTGGGACTGAGATGCAACTCGGTAGGACCGATTCGGTTAGGGTTTGGGCATAACGTAATCTTGGTGAGACCGATCGCACGAACTCGGTGAGACCGAGTTCGGCAATTAGCTAACCAGAGAGTTGGTCAGGCAAACTCGGTGGGACCGACTTGCTCTTTTGGTGAGACCAAAAAGTTACAAGAAGGAAACATAGAGTTTACCTTACATTCTCGGTGGGACCGATTGCATATCTCGGTGGGACCGAAGATATTGCAACAGGTAACAGAGAGTTTGCAAGCCCATCTCGGTGAGACCGAGAACCTTATCGGTAGGACCGAATTGCTAGGGTTTGGCAGTGGCAAATGACAAGTGAAACCCGGTGGCGCCGGATTGACAGAATCGGTATGACCGAGTTTGGCTTAGGGTTTAGGTCATTTGTGGATATGGAAAGGTGGTTGAGGATTTTGGAGCATATCACTAAGCACATAAAGCAAGAGGCTCATTAAGCAACACCTCATCCCTCCTTGATAGTATTGGCTTTTCCTAAGGACTCAATGTGATCTTGGATCACTAAAATATAAAATGAAGAGTCTTGAGCTTGAAGCTTTAGCCAATCCTTTGTCCTTAGCATCTTGAAGAGGTTTCCACAACCTTTAGTCCATGCCACTCCATTGTTGAACTTATCTGAAATATACTAGGTAAAGGTATTAGTCCAACAAGAGATATGTTGTCATCAATTACCAAAACCACCTAGGGAGCACTTGTGCTTTCAATCTCCCCCTTTTTGGTAATTGATGGCAACATACATCAAAGCTTTAGATAAAAATATAAAGAGCAGCAAGTAAAGCTTTGGAAAGACATGTAACAAGCATAGGCTCCCCCTACATGTATGCACTCATGTGAATATAAAATATACAGGCATGTGAGGGCATAATCATGACAGAGTGGGCAATGTGTTATATGTATCTTGGCCATATGCAATAGAGTAAGAGATTGTTAAGGAAAATACCTTCATGCTCATGAGTCCTTCTTGCAAACAGTATGTACATAAGCAAGAACTTCTCATACTCATGATTTTGATGCGTACACTTACCTTGTAGTATTTGGTTGACTTTGGACGGAATGAACCTACACAAACAAGGTTAGATAACACAGGTACATCCACTAGCCAGAGTAAACTAAAGAAACCACAAGAATACCAAGACTGGGATGACATGTAGAGAGTAAGTACTAGGTACTGCATTGAATTCAACATGTCCCCAAGAGTAAAGATATGCAATGAATCTGCCTGATTTCTTTCCCATAGGTGTCTTGCTCCCCCTGAATCTTATATGGGATACTGGGAGAAGATAGGGAATAGAAAATCAGAGCTGAAAGAAACAAAACAAATGAACATGTCTTTCCCCCTAAAAAGACATGTGACATCTCTCCTCTTGATCATCAAGCATCTGGGATCCTTGAGTATTGTCTCTCCCCCTAGGGATCTCTTTCTCCCCCTTAATACATTATCTAGGACATCTGGGATCCTTGAGATGTTCTCTCCCCCTTTAGTGCTTTGATGTGATCTCTTTCTCCCTGAAGATAAGCTTTGATGTGATCTCTCTCTCCCCCTTTGACATCAATTTCCAAGAAGGTTCTTCTGGAATCCGTCTAAAAGGTTTGGTCCTTGAGACTCAGCATAAAGCAAACAATAAAATTGGGATGCTTGTAGAGGACAAGATTCATTGAGTGGAGCTGGATCAGAAGAATTATAGGTTATGTGACAAACTGTTTTTCCTATTGCAAAGTCGGTGGCACCGAGTGGTATGATTCGGTGGTACCGAAGGAATTCGGTTGGACCGAAAATTACAATTCGGTGAGACCGAGTTCACACAGATAAAAACACTTGTCACCTCAGCTCACTAGACATGCAGGATCTCACAAAGATTTGCAATGAATTGAATGCGGAAAATGCAGAAAAAAAGAAAAGAAACTGAAGGATCTAGATGAAGTAGAAGGAAACAAATAAACAAGCATGAGACAAATGCAGAAACACAGAAAGAAACACAAGAGAACTTCATCTAGAGTTGGGCGGTGACATAGTCACCTATGTTAGAGTATATTGACTTAGGAGTCAAGTGAGAACACTTGATCATAGGTCATACTCATCGTTTAAGCTCAAAATGGGGTTGCCATTTTTCGTTTAAGCATCTTGATGTATTCACATCTTGTTGAGTTGCTTTGACTCATGTCTTGGAGTAAAGCTTCTCTAAGATGGGATAACATACCTTGGGTGGTGGAGTGGTTCTTGCTGATGTAGTTGAACTTGTGTGGGTGCTCAAGGTTGATGTAGTCCATCAAGAATTTGGAGCACCACTTGGAGTTTGAGTTCATCTACCTACATGGGTTAGTTCTTGCAAGGAAGAGCACTTGTGTATCCAAAAATGACAATCATGAAGCTCAACATAGAAATTGTCAAAGGATATGTTTGAATGGTTTTGTGCTTCCTTGTCTTCAACCACCATTGTGTAGAGACTTGGTGATGTAGAGATTGCTCAAGATGTGAGTGAGTCGCAATCCCATGGAATTAGTTTCAACCAAGTACCTACATGGGTTAGACAACATGCAAGGTACAAATATATCCAAGACATAAGATAGTCATCATAAGAGATATATCATGGATTAGTCATAAGCTCATGTCTTGCATGTGTCCAATGGAGTTCCTACTCCACGTTTGAAGCATTAATGATGTTCAATTCTCCTCTTAGCCTGCAAAATACTTTCTCATCAAGTGGTTTAGTGAATATATCCGCTAATTGCTTGTCAGTGTGAACATGTTTAAGATTAATGTTACCCTTAGCAACATGATCTCGAATGAAATGATGACGAACTTCAATATGCTTAGTTCGAGAATGTTGTACAGGATTATGACCAATTTGGATAGCACTTTCATTGTCACAAAGCAGTGGAACATGTTTCACATAAATTCCATAATATTTAAGAGTTTGGGTCATCCAAAGTAATTGAGCACAACATGAACCAGCGGCAATGTACTCCGCTTTGGCGGTGGATAACGATACCAAGTTTTGTTTCTTGGAGGACCAAGACACAAGAGATCTGCCAAGAAATTGACAGGTACCCGAAGTGGACTTCCTATCAACCTTGTCTCCGGCATAATCCGAGTCAGAATAGCCAACAAGATCAAAAGAAGACCTCTTCGAATACCAAATGCCAAAGTTTGGTGTGTGAATTAGGTATCTCACTATCCTTTTCACAGCCTTAAGATGACATTCTTTAGGAGCAGCTTGATATCGTGCACACATGCATACACTTAGCATAATATCGGGACGTGAAGCACATAGGTATAGTAATGAACCAATCATAGAACGATAAACCTTTTGATCAATCAGTTCACCATCTTTGGTCAAATCATTATGTCCACTAGTGGGCATGGGTGTAGACATACCTTTGCACTCTTGCATATTGAACTTCTTGAATAAGTCCTTGGTGTACTTTGTTTGAGAGATAAATGTACCTTCCTTAGTTTGCTTGATTTGCAAACCGAGAAAGAATTTGAGTTCACTCATCATAGACATCTCAAACTTCTCTGACATTAGCTTTCCAAACTTTTCACTAAAGAGAGGGTTAGTTGAACCAAATATGATATCATCAACATAAATTTGGCATACAAATAGTTCTCCATTAACCCTTTTAGTGAAGAGAGTAGAATCAATTTTACCAATTTCAAAACCACTTGCAATAAGGAACTTGGTCAAGCATTTATACCATGCTCTAGGAGCTTGTTTAAGACCATAAAGAGCTTTGTGAAGTTTGTAAACATGATTAGGTTTCTTAGGATTGACAAAGCCGGGAGGTTGTTTGACATAAACTTCCTCCTCAATTTCACCATTTAGAAAAGCACTCTTAATGTCCATTTGGTACAAGGTGATATTATGGTGATTAGCATAGGCAAGTAAGATGCGAATGGACTCAAGTCTAGCAACGGGAGCATATGTCTCACCATAGTCCATACCTTCGACTTGTGTGTACCCTTGGGCGACGAGACGTGCTTTGTTGCGGACCACTTGTCCATCTTCATCTTGCTTGTTGCGAAACACCCATTTGGTACCAATGATGTTGTGGTTGTCGTCGGGCTTCTCAACCAATGTCCAAACTTGGTTTCTCTCAAAATTGTGTAGCTCTTCATGCATAGCATTTATCCAATCCGGATCTTCCAATGCTTCTTCAACCTTCATAGGTTCAATGCTAGAGATGAATGAATAGTTTTCACAAAAGTTAGCTAAACGAGTTTTTGAGCAAGTGATTCTCCCGGTTTGTATATCATTGAGGATTTGCTCGACGGGATGATCTTTGGCAATTCTTGCTCGAACTCGTGAGAGATTTTGCTTGGGTCTTCATTGAGCATCTTCTTCATCTTGTTCTTCTTCTTGGCCTTCTTCATTGTTGACGTTGTCATTCTCTTGTCGTGGTGGGGAAGGAGGTTGTTGATGTTCGTCTTGATGTACTTCCTCGTCTTCTTCATCTTGGTGTGTCCCACTTGTGGATGCTTCCGTGTCGATTCTTGGTTCACCTTGTCGTGAAGTAGAAGCTTCCACTTGGACGGATGACGTACTCTCCTTCACCTCCATTAGACGAACTTTGCCAATGGACAAGTCTTGGATTGCTTCTGAAGGGTCTTTGTCTCCTACATCAATTGGCAATTGCTCTACTTGCGAGCCATTAGATTCATCAAACTTCACATCTACCGTCTCTTCAACCTTTCGGGTGAAATTGTTGTAGACTCAGTAAGTGTGAGAGTTCGAGCCATAACCGAGTAGGAAGCCTTCATGAGATTTAGGAGCAAACTTTGAACGACGATGCTTATCAAGAATGTAGCACTATGAGCCGAACACTCGAAAGTATCCAACTTGGGGTTTGTTACCGGTGAGGAGCTCGTATGCTATCTTGCCGAGTAGCTTGTGAAGATACAAGCGATTTGTTGCATGACAAGCTGTCTCAACCGCTTCTGACCAAAAGTGCTTTGGCGTCTTGTATTCATCAAGCATCGTTCTTGCCATTTCGATGAGCGTCCGGTTCTTCCTCTCGACAACTCCATTTTGTTGAGGTGTGTACGTAGCCGAGAACTCGTGTGAAATCCCTTCTTCGTTAAGAAAGGTGTCCACATTTGCGTTCTTGAACTCCGTTCCGTTGTCACTCCGAACCTTCTTGATCTTCACTTCAAACTGATTTTGGGCTTTCCTAGCAAAGTTTTTGAAGATCTTCTGGACCTGCGACTTGTCATTAAGAAAGAACACCCACGTGAATCTTGAAAAATCATTAACTATAACAAGACCAAAAGAATTTCCACCGAGACTTTTGTAGGCGTTTGGACCGAAAAGATCCATATGAAGTAGCTCGAGTGGCCTCCTTGTGGTCATGATGTTCTTCACAGGATGCCTTCCTCCAACCTATTTACCTGCTTGACAAGCACTGCAAAGTCTATCCTTATCAAATATGACATCGTTAACTCCAAGGATATGATTTCCTTTAATAAGCTTGTCAAGATTTCTCATGCCAACGTGACCTAGTCGTCTATGCCACAACAAACCTTTTGAGGACTTAGCAATGAAGCAAGTTTTAGGTTGTGCCTTTTTAGAGAAATCGACAATGTAAAGATCACCTCTACGCACACCGGTAAAGACCATTTTATGATTGTCTCGACGAAACACTTGGCAATCTACCTCAGTAAATAGAACATTTAGGCCAAAGTCAGCAAGTCTAGATACTGAAAGTAAATTGTAGCCGAGAGATTCAACGAGCATGACATTTTGAATGGAACTATCATGTGAGATGGCCACCTTACCAAGGCCAACTACTTTACCCTTTGAATTATCACCAAAGGTGACATATTTTTGAGGGCCGTCATTTTCAGCAAGCTCACGGAACATCTCTTCATCTCCGGTCATGTGATCAGTACATCCACTATCAAGAACCCATTCCTTTCCACCTGACGCATATCCCCGAAGATTTGCCGTAAGACCAAAATGTCTCATTGTATCATCAAGGTCCAAGTCACTATCATCATCATCATAGTATCCATGTTCATCATGATCTTGTGACTCATCATTTCCTAGAGAGGGTAATTTATTAGATAAATGGTCATCAAAGTGGTCACTTTTATGAATTCTTATAGCTTCAAATATAATATCACTAATGATTCCAACATCTCCTTTAGCATGCTTGAGATTGGTAAGCTCAAATAGACAATCACCAAACACCACTCTCCAAGAAGTAACAAATGGTGTGTTGATGATGAACTCCTTGCTCTTGTGCTTCAAATGATAGTCTCCCCAACACTCAACTCTCTCTCATAGGATTTGGATCTGGTGGAAAGAAGATTTGAGTGGAAAGCAACTTGGGGAAGGCTAGAGATCAAGATTCATATGGTAGGAGTGGAATATCTTGGTCTCAACACATGAGTAGGTGGTTCTTTCTCAGAACATATGAGTAGGAATGGTGTATGTGTTCTGATGGCTCTCTCTTCGAATGAAGAGGTGGTGGAGGGGTATATATAGCCTCCACACAAAATCCAACCGTTACACACAGTTTTCCAATCTCGGTGGGACCGAATCATCAAACTCGGTCGGACCGAAATGGTAAACCTAGTGACCGTTAGGAATCTCGGTGGGACTGAGATGCAACTCGGTAGGACCGATTTAGTTAGGGTTTGGGCATAACGTAATCTCGGTGAGACCGATCGCACGAACTCGGTGAGACAGAGTTCGGCAATTAGCTAACCAGAGAGTTGGTCAGGCAAACTCAGTGGGACCGACTTGCTCTTTCGGTGAGACCGAAAAGTTACAAGAAGGAAACATAGAGTTTACCTTGCATTCTCGGTTGGACCGATTGCATATCTCGGTGGGACCGAAGATATTGCAACAGGTAACAGAGAGTTTGCAAGCCCATCTCGGTGAGACCGAGAACCTTATCGGTAGGACCAAATTGCTAGGGTTTGGCAGTGGCAAATGACAAGTGAAACTCGGTGGCGCCGGATTGACAGAATCGGTATGACCGACTTTGGCTTAGGGTTTAGGTCATTTGTGGATATGGAAAGGTGGTTGAGGATTTTGGAGCATATCACTAAGCACATAAAGCAAGAGGCTCATTAAGCAACACCTCATCCCTCCTTGATAGTATTGGCTTTTCCTAAAGACTCAATGTGATCTTGGATCACTAAAATATAAAATGAAGAGTCTTGAGCTTGAAGCTTTAGCCAATCCTTTGTCCTTAGCATCTTGAAGAGGTTTCCACAACCTTTAGTCCATGCCACTCCATTGTTAAACTTATCTGAAATATACTAGGTAAAGGTATTAGTCCAACAAGAGATATGTTGTCATCAATTACCAAAACCACCTAGGGAGCACTTGTGCTTTCAGGGGGTAGTGCTGCAGTAGCCAGTGCCGTGGGTGGTAACTTATCTTGAGGATCAGGGGCCGTTCCAGGTGCGCCGTTGGGTCCGTGTGTGGATAGGAGCGGAAACGCTCGGCAAGGTCCTCGCGAGACCCCTTCTTCGCCGCCTCTGCTCCCCTTTCTGCTCTACGTCCTCGGGTCCCGGCCCTCGAGCTTGTCTCAGCCGTCGCCGGTATGCCAGGTCGCGATGCCATGGACAAGGCCAGAGGGTGAGGGCTGGAGAGCCAGTAAGAGCCCTGAGTCGCGATGCTCAGGCACCCTCCCCTTTAACATGCAAGCGGTTCGCGCGGGTGAGGGCGAAGGAAACCTCGTGAGGGCCTCGGCTTGCGCGGTTCCCTCCAGGGGTCCTGCAGGGTCATCACAGAAAGAAGATGGCGTTGCCACGGCGGCCATTAGTCGATCGTTAGTCACTCAAGAGCTTGCTGGCTGAGGTAGGCGAGGCGTATCTGGGCACCCGTGAGCCAGCGCGGGACTCCCGAGGCCCTACCTCTGGGCGGGTTGCGCCCGGCACTGGGCCATATCTTGAGATGTGTCCCTGCAAAATTTGGTTAGATGCCGGTACTCTACGTCCTCGGGTCCCGGCCCTCGAGCTTGTCTCAGCCGTCGCTGGTATGCCAGGTCGCGATGCCATGGACAAGGCCAGAGGGTGAGGGCTGGAGAGCCAGTAAGAGCCCTGAGTCGCGATGCTCAGGCACCCCCCCCCTTTAACGTGCAAGTGGCCGACATGGGAAGAGAAGATGTTGCGGACAGGCTCCATGCAACTAAGCGTGATAGGCAATGCATAGTTGGAAATAAACGCTAGGGGGATACACGCCGCTGGGTCTGGCCCGAACGGCTTGGGGGTGATGCAGCTCAAGGGGCGCCCCCAACAAGGCAAACCAACGACGGAAAGGTAAATGCGGATACATGCCGCGGGGACGGAACCACGCGGCCTAGGAGTGATGCAACCCTGGGAGGGTGCTCCCAGCTGAGAACGGAACTTCAAAGATGTCACCTGAGGATGTCGTCGGCGTAGTGGCGTTGGTGCAGCAGACTTGACGGGCTGCAGAAGCCGATCCTCACGAGCCCCCAGGCCCCGGGGCCTCGGGAGGCTCCGGAGGCACTGGTGACTCCTCGCGAGCTGTCTCCACCTCTGCCAGAGCCGCGGAATGCCTGTCTGCCTGAGCCTCCACGATGCCCCTCATGAGGCGCTGGTACGCCACAGCCATGCTCGGCAGGCCGTAAGGCATGCGAACATAGCTGTGGGTGGACCTCTGCAGCACCCCACTTGCAAGGGCCAGAGGCGCTCCGTTGTGGCGATCTGATTGAGCCCTGGTACGTCGACACAGATGCGCAGCCCACAATCCTCGCCTGGATTTGTGGCCACGGCTGGCAAGCAGCGGCAACCTCTCATGATCCTTGTCTCCTGTAGCCCTTGAATGGCCTCGTCAATGAACTCTTGCTGGTCTGATCTTCCTCGCCTGGCTCCCTCCCGAGGGAAACGTGCTGCGAAGCACGCCTCCACATGGTGCCCAAGCGCCTCCCTCGTGACCCTGGCTAGGTCGGTGGCCCTCCAGGTGAGAGCCCCCGAGCCCTGCCTGAGGAGGGCGCCGGGCGCACTTTCCTATGCGATGGACAGAGGACCCTCCTGAGGGGGCACGGGCCCTGAGGGGCTGAGCCTGACGACGTCTTCTTCTTCTTGGGGACGTCCTCAGGAAGCCTCCCGCTTCCGCGATCTGGGTCTTCCAGCGACGCGGCCTGGAAGGCTCGCTCCAGGGAACACACTGCATCTCTCTCTTCACAGGGCACCGTGATGATGCCGCCGCTTCCTGGCATCTTGAGGACGTTGTAGCCGTGGTGGGTCACGGCCATGAACTTGGCCAGCGCTGGGTACCCGAGGATGGCGTTGTACGGTAGGTGGATGTGGGCGATGTCGAAGTCGATGAGCTCGGTGCTGTAGTTGCTGCGGGCCCCGAAGGTGACAGGGAGGCGGACCTGCCCGATCGGGACTGTGGAACCGTCGGTGATCCCGGAGAAAGGCCTGGTTGGCTGAAGCTGGTCATAGGGCACTTGGAGGCTGTTGAATGTTTCCACGGACAAGACGCTGAGCCCTGCCCCACCATCGATGAGGGTCTTGGTGACCTGCACGTTGCTGATGACCGGGGAGCAGAGCATCGGGAGGACTCCTGCAGTGGCTGCGCACTTGAGCTGGTCCACCGAGCTGAACGTGATGGGGCACGCCGACCACCTGAGGGGGCGCGTTGCTTCGAGCTTGGGGAGAACTGCATTCACTTCGCGCGCAAACTGCTTGAAGATACGTTGGGAGGCTGGGGCTTGAGCTCCGCCCAGGATGCAGGCGATCGTGCGCGGCTCCTACAAGCCCCCAGCCCCCTCATCTTGATGGCGGTCTTCGTTCCTTCTTGGTGGAGGCGGCAGCGGAGGTAGGCCTGCGTTGCCATGAGGGTGGTCCTCACGAGGCTGGTCTCTCCAGTCCCCCTCGCGAGGCAGGTCCCGCCAGCGGTCCTCGCGAGGCTGGTCGCGCCACCCCTGGCGCGGGCCGCGGTCTTCCCAGCGCCCTGGGTTTCTTCCTGCTCCCCGGTCGTAGCCCCGGTCAGCACGGTCAGGGTGACGGCCGATCCTTCCTTCTCATACGGCGCGGAGTTCTTGGCATTCGTTGGTGTTGTGGGTGTGGAGGTCATGGTACACACAGTATCGGCTGCCTCTGGAGGGTTCGGGCAGATCCTTGCCCCGCTTGGTGTTTGGTTCAGCTGCGAGCACGGCAGCCCCCTTGCGCTTCACGTCCTTGGCCTTGGGCTTCTTCTCTTCTGGGTCCGCGGCAGGCAGCTCGAGGAGGGAGAGACGTCCCTCCTCAGCCCAGGCGCACTTGTTCGCCAAGTTGAACAGCTCCAGGGAGGTGCAGAGGTCTTCGTGCATCGCCAGCTCCTCCTTCATCTTGACGTCACGCACGCTGTCAGAGAAGGCGGAGATGATGGCCTCCTCTGACACCCTGGGATCTTGAGGCGCGCGCTGTTGAAGCGCTGGATGTACTTTTGCAGGGTGTCTCCGGGTTGTTGCTTGATGCGGCGCATGTCGCTCACGGCAGGCGGCCGGTCATGAGTACCTTGGAAGTTGGCGATGAAGCGGGCGCGCATCTGGTCCCAGGAGGAGATCGTGCCTGGAGCCAGATTCAGGAGCCAGGTTCGCGCCCCTTCCTTGAGCGCCATGGGGAACTAGTTCGCCATGACCTTTTCATCCCCGCCGGCAGCCTCGATACCCAGCTCATAAAGCTAGACGAATTCTGCGGGATCGGTTGTGCCGTCGTAGCGAGGAGGCAGGTCGGGCTTGAACTTGCCGGGCCATGCGACGTTGCGCAGCTCAGTGGTGTAGGCGTGGCAGCCCGCAGTGGCCACGAAAGGCCTCGGTTGGTGGAGAGCTTGGTCTTGAGGGTTCCCACGCGCTGCAGCTAGGAGCAGGGCGGGATCTTGACGTGCCGTAGCTGGAGCAGGGTCGCGGCATGCCGGAGCAGGGAGCGCCCTGGCAGCCCCCTGCGGGCAAGGGATTTCTTGGCAGCTTCGCTCTTGCTGCGATGGCGCCTTACGGAGCGGGTTCTGCCCAGGGACCAAGCACCTTGGAGCCATGGCATCTTCCTGGAGAGGAGGCGGCTGGTGCGCCTCTGGAGCTTCGTTGCCCGCGCGGGGCGGAGTGCGGCGCAGAGGGACGGACGGCGCGGAAGAGCCCCCTGCGGCGCGGACAAGCTCGGCGATGCGGTCGAGCCATTCTTCGTAGACGTCGTCGATGGGACGGTAGCGCAGGAGCTTGTTTGCCGCGAGGAGCGCAGCTCGAGCCTCCAAGGGTGCGCGGAGCGCGCGGGACGAAGAGCCAGCTGGTGCGAGTGATGGAGTGGCGGTGCGGCCGTCTTGCCGCACGGACGGGTGCTGAGACGATGCGTGCTGCTCGCCCCCCGCCGGGCCGGTGGCGGCGTTGACGGCGGGCGACGGGGAACGACGAGGACGCCCACCGACGGGGGCCGTCTGGGCGACGCGAGAAGCGATGGCGGCCCGGCGCTCGGCGCGGGCTCGACGAGCGTCAGACATGGACGCGACGGTCAGAGGAGAGCGGAGCGGTGGAAGACGAATTCCGGTGCACCCCTACCTGGCGCGCCAAATGTCGGATTTCGGGTTCCGGCAGACCCTTAAGGTTCGAACACTGGGGTGCGCGCGGAAATCTCGCCTTCAACCTCTCCGTCTCGATGGGATCTAAACTACTAAAAGAACTGCACGAAAGACACAAGATTTATACTGGTTCGGGCCGCCGATGTGGTGTAATACCCTACTCCAGTGTGTGGTGGATGGATTGCCTCCTGGGGCTGGTGAGGACGAACAATACAAGGAAGAACAGCCTCGCGAGGGTCTGTTCTTGGCTGCGGTGATGAACTGTTGTGAAGAGTTCAGTCACCCTCTCTCTCTCTCTCTACTTGTGAACCAAACGAATCAACCGAGCCCCTAAAAAACCGAACCCTCAAAAACCGAACCCCCAAAAAACGAACCCCCTAGCTATGTGGGTGGCTAGGTCCAAATATTGAGCGATAAGGGATCCAACAATGGCGGGCTAATTTGAAGGGGGACAACGAGTACATCAATCCTGACAAAAGCAGTCTTCGCCTGCCAAAGGCTCTGGTGATGACGCCGCGCTGGGCTCCATGCTGACCTCCGTCTCGTAGTCCTTCTGGTCCTGGTCTCGTTCCACCGAAGTGGCAACCTTTGTCTGATGCCTCGGTACTCCGCTGATACGCTTGCTCCCTTTGCACCAAAGAGGAAAGAGGGACGCTGCGCACGCTGGCACCCGCCTGGTGCCCCGTGTCGTCATGGCTTGCGTCATGGGCACCTCGTGAGGTACCCCGCCTTGAATTCTCCGCCTCCTCGCGAGCTAGCCTGACGAGGCCGTGCCTGAGGACGCGTCGTGTCGTCCGCCTCGCGAGGCTTGGCCCCTCGCGAGGGTCTTGAGCCTCGTGTTGATGAAGATGCGCCGCGCTGGGCCCCCACTCAAGCCACGCCGCAGGTCATAGGCAGGCTGTCGGGGTAAATAGCCATGGGTAGCCCAGCCGGCTTCCCCTGGCCCCTCAGAAAAAATTATGAGCCCATCCGGCTCATAAGAAGACTCAAGACTTGGGCCGCCTCCCCCCTAGCCGGCTACCTTCCTGGCCGGCTTCGGGGGCGGCCCGCCTTTTCACCCTCATGAAGAAAGCTGCGGAGGGCCGGCTACGGCAAGGCCGGCTACGGCAGGGCCGGCTACAGCAAGGCCGGCTACTGCCAGGCCGGCTCCCATAAAGCAGTCAACGCCGTACCCGCAATGTACGCGTCCACTCTGCGATGATGAAGCGGGGCGTGGCTACAGAAGAGCCTGCCACCCCCAAAACCCGGAGCACGCCTGGTACAGCGCGTCGTGCGGGCAGCTGCGGCCCGCCCGGCGCGGCACTGTAGCCACGGCGGCTCTGACGCCGTCCACGACGGGCCGCCAGCGTGGCCCCCGAGGCGGTGGGCCCCTTCGGGCAGAGAGATGCCGAAGGCGGCCGCACCTCCTCTCAAGCCGGCAAGACAGAGGGCCGGCTTCACATAGCCGGCCTGCCGCCCTCCTCGAAGGAGATGCCCATTAAGGAGACAAGATGCGGCGGGGCTACAGTAATCGCCCGCCAGGGCGGCGTTACTGTAGCCACGCTTACCCTGACCAAGCCTGCGTCAACGACACGGAGTAACAGTAACCAGCTGCCGACCAGGCCCTGGCCAGTGGGGCCGGCCTGTCGACCCAGGAGCCGGCAGCCGGCGGGACCCACCAGCCGGCGGGCCCCAGAAGCCGGCGGAGAAGCCGGCGAGCATAGTCACAGACAGCTGGGCCCAGCGCCCAGTCGGATTACCATTGTACCCCCGGGGGGTAGGCCTATATAAACCCCCTGGTACACTCATGCAAAGGGTTGGACTCTCTTCCTAGACCTAGACACCATACAAGGAGAGGAAGCAAGCTGAGCCGAGCCCTTCTTCCTCCTTCCACCCAAAACAGCTCAAGGAGCATTGTAGCTACTTGTCCACTTAGTGACCATGCGGAGACCCCGCAGAGCAGCAGTAGGGGTATTATCTCCCCAGAGAGCCCTGAAGCTGGGTAAGATTCGCCGGCGTGCATGTCTTCGCCTCATCCCGTTTCCAGGCACCGGCGACGTTCTATTGGCCCCCGCAATGATAAGCCACCCGTTGGCATATGTCGCTCCTACCACCCGACATTTGGCGCCCACCGTGGGGCCAGGTGCACCGTCGTCCAGAGACCTGTTTTGGACGGGAACCCTTTTCCTTCCTCGCGAGCGTAGCCAGCCTGGCTCGCCCGATGGCGCTTGCCGCGACGCGCTGCATGGCGTCACCAACATCTGCGCGGCTAGCGGCCTCGCCGACCTCTCCGACAAGGCCCGCATCTCCGACGAGCTAGCCTCCGATGCAGGCACAGATCACCTCGCCAACCTCCTCGGCCAGCTCCACGTCTCCAGCGAGCCCGCCGCGGATTTGGAGTTGGTTGGCTCCACCGACCCAATGCCTGTCGACTCCGACACGGCATCCTACGATACCTTCCCCACCAACGTCACGGTCTACAATGACCCGCTCCCTCCGGATGGCGATCGCGATTCTGACGCCCCCGAGGTGATGGTTATCGGCCTCGACGGCCCGACTGAAGAGGGCGCCCGCGACGCCCCACGCGCGGCCGCCCAAGACTTGTCCGCCCCCCTTCCGGCTGACGCCAGCGACGAAGTTCTGGAGGCACGGCGCCTCGCCCTCCTCGCGGAGGGCCGGCGGCTGGCCTCCGTAAGACGCCTCACCGAGGCCTACCAGCGCGAAGCTGACTGCGCCGCCTTCAGCACGCCGGCTCCGGCTGGCCCAAGCCAGGCTGGCGTTGTCAGGCAACGCGGCGCCGTCATCGCCGACACACTTGGAGTAGATCGCCTGGTCTACGCCACCCCCTCGAGAACCTGCGCGCCGCCCAGGCGGCCGTAGATGAGCTGGACGGCTTGGAAGCCGAAGACCTCCCCCACATGACGCGGCGCATCCAGCAACTAATCAATGCGGCCGCACGACGGCACGAAGCCGACGCCTGCGCGGGGAGCCCTCCCCCGCACCGCGAACACGGCGCGACTTCCTGGTCGCCGACTACAAGCAACACCCGCGCGCGGCGCGAGAAAGAGCCGGCTTCCAGCCGAAGCCGGACCCAAGTCTCCATCGAGAGAGATGCGGACGGCCGCCCCCGAGCCATGGAATGGCGGGGCACCCCGCCACTGCCTCGAGCTCGCGGAGAGAGATATCCTACCCCGCCTCCAGTGGCCCACCCGACTCTCAGCGGCCGGCTTGGTCGCCGCGAGGGAGTCGGCGAAAATGACGCCCGCCACCGGATCGACCGCCTGGCCCGATCCCTGGCGCTAGAAGAAGAGGACGATGTCGGCCCGCCTTGCTTTGGCCCCCGCATCCGCGACGAGCCCTTCCCCAAAGGGTTCTCGCTCCCAAGAGACACACCCAAGTACAACGGCTCGGTGCAGCCGGAAGATTGGCTGACCGACTACTCCATAGCCGTCAGCATCGCCAATGGCAACCGGCGCGTTGCCGTAAAGTACGTGCCCCTCATGCTGCAAGGCACGGCACGGACTTGGCTTAACAGCCTCAAGCCCCTCAGCATCAACAGCTGGCTGGATTTCACTGAAGCCTTCGTTCACAACTTCACCAGCACTTACAAGTGGGCTCCCAAGCCCAGACAGCTCTCCCGGTGCGTACAGGGCCCAGCCGAGTCCACTCGCGACTACCTGACGCGTTGGGCCGAGCTCCGCAACTCCTGCGAGGGGGTGCACGAGGTGCAAGCCATCGAATACTTCACTGCCGGGTGCCGAGAGGGCACCCTCCTCAAGCACAAGCTTCTCTGCGATGAGCCGACTACCCTCGACGAGCTCCTGAACATCGCCGACAAGTACGCCACCGCCGACTCCTCAATGAAGACCGAGCTCCGGGTGGACGCATCCGGAAAAGTGCTCAATCCGGCGCCCCAAGCGCCGGCTGGAGACGGCGGCCGACGCCAACACTAGAATGATCAAAAGCGCAAGGGCCCTGCGCCGCCTCCCGCCAGCCGGCAGGTGGCCACGGTCGAAGACGCGCCGCCTGAAGGGCGGCCCGCACCCAAGAAGCCCAAGGACGGCCGGCCGGCTTGGCAGCCGGCCTTCTCCTACGAGCAAACCCTTGATGCCCCGTGCAAGTTCCACAGCGGCGCGAGGCCGTCCAACCACACGACCCGCAAATGCAACTGGCTCGCCAGAATCTCGAAGGGCGAAGGGCTCACGCCGACTCCGCCTGCCGGCCCGCCGCCGCCGGCTCCGCCGCCCAAAGTCGCTCGGCCCGCGGTCGACGCCGTGCAGGACGAGTTCCCCGATGAGCAAGCATCTTATGTTGTCTTCACGAGCCAGCCCGAAGACCGGCGCAGCAAGCGCCGAGAGCAACAAGAAGTCAATGTGGCCGCTACCAGCCCAGCCGGCCACATGCACTGGTCAGAGAAACCCATCAGTTGGAGCCGGGCCGACCACCTAGAGGTGATGCCGTCCCCCGGCTCCTACGCATTGGTCCTGGAGGCCACCCTTGCAACGGATACGCGCGCCGCACGCTTCTCCCGCGTGCTGATCGACGGCGGAAGCAGCATCAACATACAGTACCGCGACACCATGGAGAAGCTGGGTGTCAAGGCAAAGCAGCTTGCGCCGACTCGAACGGTATTCCACGGCATCGTACCCGGTTTATCCTATGCCCCCAGAGGCAAGATCAAGATCGATGTGCTCTTTGGGGGCAAGGATCATTTCCGCCGGGAAGCAATCTGGTTCGAGGTGGTGGACCTGGAGAGCCCTTACCACGCCTTGCTTGGCCGACCCGCCTTGGCCAAGTTCATGGCGGTCCCCCACTATGCTTACCTCAAGATGAAGATACCGAGCTCCAAGGGTGTCATCACCATCGCCGGCGACTACAAGAAGTCTGCCGACTGCGCCGCGGCCAGCAGCCAGCTGGCCGAATCCCTCGTGATCGCTGCAGAGAAGAAGACACTGGACAGGGTCGTGGCCCTGGCCAGCAAGCAGCTAAACCAAATCGCCGACTCCAAGGAGTATGATGCCCAAGGATCTTTTCAGCCGGCCAAGGAGACCAAGAAGATACAGCTCGACCCCGAGCACCCCGAGAGGTTTGCCGTCATTGGGGCGAGCCTGGATAGCAAATAGGAAGGCGAGCTCATTGATTTCCTCCGTGAGAATCGGGATATCTTTGCATGGTCCCCCAAGGACATGCCAGGTGTTCCGAAGGATTTCGCCGAGCACAAATTGCACGTGCGGGAGGATGCTAAACCAGTCAAGCAGCCCCTCCGCCGACTATCAGAAGAGAAGAGAAGGATCGTAGGGGAGGAGATAGCCCGGCTTCTTGCAGCCGGCTTCATCATGGAAGTTTTCTTCCCCGGGTGGCTCGCGAACCCGGTTCTCGTGCTGAAAAAGAATAACAAGTGGCGCATGTGTATAGATTACACAAGCCTCAACAAAGCCTGCCCAAAAGATCCCTTCGCTCTGCCCAGGATTGATCAAGTGATAGACTCCACAGCCGGATGCGAGCTGTTGAGCTTTTTGGATGCCTACTCGGGATACCACCAGATAAAGTTGCACCCGGATGACCAACTGAAGACCGCCTTCATCACGCCGTTTGGAGCCTTCTGCTACCTGACTATGACGTTCGGCTTGAGGAATGTCGGTGCCACTTTTCAGCGTTGCATGCAGAAGTGCCTCCTCACGCAGCTCGGCAAGAACGCCCACATTTACGTGGATGATGTTGTGGTGAAGACGGAGAAGCGTGGCACTCTGCTGGAAGACTTGAAGGAGACATTCGAGAACCTGCGCCGGTTCCGGATCAAGCTCAACCCGGAGAAATGCGTGTTCGGAGTGCCAGCCGGCCAGCTCCTAGGCTTTCTGGTCTCCGAACGCGGCATAGAGTGCAACCCTGTGAAGATCAAGGCCATCGAGAGGATGGCGGTCCCAACCAAGCTCAGAGAGATTCAGAAGTTCACCGGGTGCCTGGCCTCTCTGAACCGCTTCATCAGCCGGCTTGGAGAAAAAGCTCTCCCCCTCTACCGCCTCATGAAGAAGAGCACTCACTTTGAGTGGAATGACCAGGCCGACCAAGCTTTCCACGAGCTGAAGAAAATGTTGTCCAAGCCGCCTGTCTTGGCGGCACCGACTGAGAAGGAGCCCATGCTCCTATATATTGCCGCCACTAGCCGGGTGGTTAGCACCGTCATTGTGGTCGAACGCCCCGAAGAAGGCCGAGCCCAGCCGGTCCAGAGGCCGGTTTATTACCTGAGCGAGGTGATGTCCGCCTCGAAGCAAAATTGCCCGCACTATCAGAAGATGTGCTATGGCGTGTACTTCGCCGCCAAGAAGCTGAAGCCGTACTTTCAAGAGCATCCCATCACGGTCGTATGCACTGCCCCGCTGGCCGAGATCATAGGCAGCCGGGATGCATCCGGCCAGGTGGCTAAATGGGCCATCGAGCTGGCCCCCTACACGATCTTCTACCAACCCCACACCGCCATCAAGACGCAAGCGCTGGCCGACTTCCTCGTCGACTGGGCCGAGACCCAGTACTTACCACTAGCGCCCGACTCCACCCATTGGCGCATGCACTTTGACGGATCAAAGATGCGCACCGGCTTGGGAGCCGGCGTCATCCTTACCTCTCCAAAGGGCGACAAGCTCAGATACACACTGCAGATCCAGTACGAAGTGCTCATACACGGGCTCCGGCTTGCCAAGGAACTTGGCATCCGCCGGATCCTGTGCTATGGCGACTCGGATTTGGTGGTGCAGCAGTCTTCTGGCGACTGGGACGCTAAGGACGCAAACATGGCGAGCTACCGCTTCCTAGTGCAGCAAATCAGCGGATATTTTGACGGGTGTGAATTCCTTCATGTGCCACGAGCCGACAACGAGCCAGCAGATGCTCTGGCCCGAATAGGCTCCACGCGGCAAGCAATACCAACCGGCATCGCCCTACAGCGCCTCCTCAAGCCATCAATCAAGCCGTATCCGGAATCTGACTCCATCTTCGTGCCGCCTAACCCCGAGGAGGCCGGGTCCGGCTCGAAGAATCAAGCAGCCGGCCCGGGGACTTCAATATTTGGCTCGGGGACTGCAGTACCCGGCCCGGGGACTGCGGTAGCCGGCCCGGGGACTGCGGTAGCCGGCCCGGGGACTGCGGTAGCCGGCCCGGGGACTTCTTCAGCACAGCAGGCGGCGGCCGACTCCAGCACTGCATTACCCAGCCCACCCACCCTGGTAGCTGTGGCCACATTGGTGGCAGAGGAAGTCGCCGCCCCATCATGGGCCCAAACCATCCGCAACTTTTTGGTGAACCATGACCTGCCGGCTGACAAAAACGAAGCAAGACAAGTCCAGCGCCGGGCTGGAGCATACACAATCGTCAATAGAGAGCTTGTCAAGCGCAGCGCCACCGGAGTCTTGCAGCGATGCGTCGAGCAGGAGAAAGGCATCGCGATCCTCAGGGATATACACCAAGGAGAGTGCGGCCACCACGCCGCATCAAGATCACTCGTCGCCAAAGCCTTCCGCCACGGTTTCTTCTGGCCGACTGCTTTGGACGATGCCAAAGAGCTAGTTAAACACTGCAAAGGCTGACAACTTTTCAGCTCGCAGCAACACATGCCGGCTTCGGCACTCAAGACCATTCCCATCACCTGGCCCTTCACCGTCTGGGGATTGGATATGGTGGGCCCATTCAAGACGGCGCGCGGCGGCATGACACATTTGCTCGTCGCCGTCAACAAATTCACCAAGTGGATCGAGGCGAAGCCGATCAAGAAGCTGAATGGGCGACTGCAGTGACTTTCATTGCAGATATAACAACCCGGTACGGCGTACCGCACAACATCATCACCGACAACGGCACGAACTTCACCAAAGGTGCCTTGGCACGGTTCTGCGCTGCGCAAGGTATCCGGCTGGACCTTGCGTCAGTCGCCCACCCGCAGTCAAACGGCCAAGTGGAGCGAGCAAATGGCCTCATTTTGTCCGGCATCAAGCCTCGACTGGTCGTACCTCTGGAGCGTTCAGCCGGCTGCTGGCTCGATGAGCTGCCGGCTGTCCTATGGAGTCTGCGCACTACTCCCAACAGATCAACCGGCTTCACTCCCTTCTTCCTTGTATATGGTGCCGAGGCAGTCATCCCAACAGATATCGAGTTCGACTCGCCTCGGGTAACCATGTACACGGAAGCGGAAGCCAAAGAAGCACGAGAAGACGGCATCAACCTGCTGGAAGAGGCCCGGCTGTTAGCCCTCAGCCGGTCTGCCATCTACCAGCAGGGTTTGCGCCGCTACCATAGCCGGAGGGTCAGACCAAGATCCTTCCAGGAGGGCGACCTTGTGCTCCGGCTGATCCAGCGAACAGCCGGCCAGCACAAGCTCGCAGCCCCCTGGGAAGGCCCCTTCATCATCAGCAGAGCCTTGGGCAACGACGCCTACTACCTCATCGACGCGCAGAAGCCGAAGGCACGTAAGAGAGACGACTCCAGCAAGGAGTCAGAGCGACCATGGAACGCAAATCTCCTTCGGAAGTTTTACAGTTAAAATGCAGTATGTATTATGCCCACTTTTGTATCAAGTACGAAACAGTAGGCTCCCCGAGAAAGACTCGGGGACTGCCACCCTTTATTTTATGAATGAAAGTTATCATGCGTATGATATCACCTATTCATTTATTTTGTCCGGTACCGGGTCCGACGAGTTGGCCCGGGGACTAGCCGACTAGAGTTATATTAGGAGCCCTACCCGCAGTCAGACAAGTAATGTGCCGACACCCAGGCTTGGCTCTTGCCGAAATCGCAGCTCGAAGAACCGACTGCCCGGCTGGCAAGAGCCACAAGCCGGAAAGGGTGCGCACATGAAAAATGGCTAGGGACCAAACAGGCTCGCATATATAACAAAAGCCGGCTTGCTGCCTCCGGCCGACCGACTACCAGAGTAGCCGGCCGGCCGGCTTACATTCAGTCTGCTTCAAATCCAAGAAAGCTCAAGTACTTGCCTTCCCAAAGAGGGAAGGCGGCAAAGGAAAGAGCCTAAGGACAAAAAAGTACACTTGAATGAACGCCAACACATGCATATATTAATATTTACACAAAAGGCCTCCAGAGAGGTCGACATCCAACATTGTTCGATACACCCCCAGTGGGTGGAATTGCAGAAACTTAAAATTGTTCAAAAAAGTAAAACAGGAACAAAGGGAACGGCAGATCAAGCCAGCGGGGCCGCGGACGAGCCGGGCTGGGCGGTGGAAGCAGTCGTGCCGGCTGAAGGAGCGGCCGGCTGGCCAACCTCGGCTTGATTGTCGCCTCCGGTAGAGGGCGTGCTCCCGCGTGGCTCGTTGCTGGAGGCACGGTCGGCTGGGGGACAGTCGGCCGTCTCACCAGTCGGCTCGGCGTCTTCGCCGTCCTCCTCCTCGTCGTCCTCGCCCTCGTCGCTGGAGGCGATCTCCTCGGCCGAGTCCTCGCCGTCCGCCGGGTTCAGCCCGAACCATTCCTCCGGCTGGGCGGCGCCATCGTCGTTGAGCTCCGGCGCGAAGACGCTGGTGTCGGTGCACTCGGCGATCGTCGAGGCGCGTTGCGCGATCGCCGGCCGCACCTCCTCCAGCTCCGCGTCGGCTTCCGACCGCCACGTCCGCAGCTGGTCCAGGCTTAGCCCTGGGTACCACGCGCGGACGAACTCCAGCGCGCGCCCGGCTCCAAGACGGGCCGCGGACGCCTTCCAGGCCTCGAAGCGGCCGACTGCGACTTCGAGCCAGTCGGTCGTCCGGCTTGGGGTGCGGGGAATTGTCTAGCCGGGCCAGAGCGCGGCCAGCATCATCGCCCCGGCGTGTTGGAGCCGGCGAAGCAGCCGGTGGGCCGGCTGCAGCCGTGCCTGGATGGCGATGAGCTGCTCCGACAACGTCCGATTCGCGCCCGGCGGAATCACAACCCCGGCCTGACGGCGCTCCACGCGGTAAGCTTCGATGGCTTGGGCGGCGAGGACGGATTGGCCGGGAAAATACTCTGCGCAAGACAGCAAACACAAGTCAAAACAAAAACCGCAGGCGGCCGGCAGATGGAAGAAGGGCAAGAAAGATGGCCTACCATCGATGAGATCCTCGATCCAGCCGAAGCCTTCTTCCAGCGCCTGGCGCGTCTTGGCCCAGCTCGCCTCCCTGGCCTCAAACTCCGCCTTTAGGGCAGCCTCGTCGTCCTGCGCCTTTTGCAGGGCCGCCTTGTGGCTCTCCTCTTGGTCGGCCAGTTTCTTCGCCAGGCGGTCGCGCTCCTGAACCAAGTCAGCGTACTCGGCGTCCTTGGCGCGAAGAGCGGCCTGCACTTCGCCGAGCTCCCTCCGCAGGTCGGCGTTGGCCTCTGCACGAGCAAAAGACAAAGAGAAAAAGTCAGCAAAGGAAAAGTCGTCAAGGAAGATCCGACCCGACTGCGCTGCAGTCGGCTCGGATCTCGGGGACTACACCCAGTGGGTGCGCTGTCGCGCCCCCACGAGAAACAAATAAAGACAAAACACTTACGCCGGCTGCTGGCGAGGTCTTCGGTCCTCCGGCTCAGCTCCCGAGCCTGGGAGTTGAAGGCGGCGGCATGAGAATTATGATAATCCTAAGAGATCAGAAAAAACAGTCAAGATAGTCGTCGAGTAAGATCCAACCCGACTGCACTGCAGTCGGCCCGGATCTTGGGGACTACACCCAGTGGGTGCGCTAGTGCGCCCCCACGGAAAAAATTCAAAGGACCAGAATGATCAACGAGTGAAGACTTACCCGGATTGCAGACCGCGTCGACAGAAACTCCTGAGTAAATTGCCTCAGGAGGCCGGCCTGTGCCTGCAGCCGGCTCCGAACCCCTTGGGCCGCGACGTTCAGCTCGCCGCTCCCTCCTCTAGGAGTCCACCCGGACGTGGCGGAGCTGGCCGCCTCCAAGGCGTCTGCCGTCTGCTCGGCACCCGCGGCTTGGCGCGTGTCCGGCGGGGCCGTGCCCCCTCCGGCATGCCGACCCGCTGCCAGCTCGATCTCAAGACCAGCTCCGGCCTCGGGCGCGGCCCGGGCCGGCTCCTCCGGCACCGCCGACGATTGGCCGCCTTCGCCCGCTCCGGCTGGTGCTGCCGGTGGCGTCCTCTCTGCAGAGACCTCGAAGACTTCGTCTCTCTGCACCGGCGGCTGCTCGGGGATAATCTCTTCCGCCGTGGGCACAGGGATGTCCGGATCCAAAGTTTGGAGGGGGTGGCGAGTAGCGGAGGCCGGCTACGCGCGCCTTCCGCCTCCGTCTCCGCGGCCGCCCGCTCCGACGGAGTCTCGGCCGCCGCGCTTGCTCGCCCTGGCGCCGTCTAGGCGGCCTCCCGCTCCGCCGCCTCCCGCTCTGCCGCCTCCCTCTCCCGACGCGCCTCGCGAGCGTTGCGCTCCCTGGCTGCTGCAAGTTCGGCGCAGGGGTCCACTCGGCGGGACCCTGAGGATCCGGCACTCGGCCCGACCACGGAGCCGGCTGGGCCTCGCTCGAGGGAGAGCTGCGCCCTGCTCAGAGAATCAGAGAAGAATTCAAGTAAAGGGAGACCTCAGAATAACAAGCACGTAGGCGGCTAGAAGGCTTACGCGGAATCTGATGGAGGCTTCTTCACCGCCTTCCGGAAGCGGGCCGCCTTCGCCGCCGCCTCGTCGCGCTTCGTGGCCGCGGCGGAGGCCTTCGGCTTCTTCGGCCGGCTCCCGAAGAGTGGGAGCGCGGCCCGGCGTTTCCCCTTTCCCCCACCGGCAGTCGGCGCGGCAGACGAGCCCGCGCCGTGGCGGTCGGTTGCCGGCTGGTGGCGCGGGATTTCCTCGGCTTCAAAATCATCCGGCCAGTCATCGAAACTGGCCGAGAGCCCCGTGCCGCCGAGCTCGGCGACGTCCCCCGTGGCGGCGTCCTCCATGGCGATTGCAGCAAGGTCCGGGTCGTCGAGGTCGTCCACCGTGCGGTCCGGGGCATACTCGCGATCGACTCCAGCCGCCCCGACTGGCGGCGGGAGGAGAGGATTCTGATAAAAAGAAAAAAGAGAAAAGCCGCCTGGTCAGAAGCCGGCTGGCTCAAGCCGGCAGACGACGAGAAGAAAGACTTACCACAGGCGGAGGATGGGCGCGGGAGTACGGCGCCTTGCCGAATTGCCACTCGTCGGTGAGCTTCAGGTTGGCGATGTAGTTCACCATCAGAGCCACCTCGGCATGGGGCATCTCCCATGTGCTCAGCCGGCAAGGGTCGAACCGGCCGCTCATCTGGCACATCATGTGCGGCCGGCTTTGGAGGGGCAGAATCCGGCGCTCGACGAAGGCGGCTACCAGGTCGGATGCGCGCAGGCCTTCCGACTGGATCATCACCCGAAGCCGGGCGATGGAGGCATTCCCAGCCGGAGACAAGGACTTCGACCTGTAGCCCCAAGACCGCCGCCTCCCAGCCGGCGGGCCGGCTACGTAAGCCGGCAGATTGACGTAGTCACCGTGCGGGGCGATGTTCTTGACGTAGAAGTAGGATTTCTGCCGCAGCTTGACAGACTGGATCAGAGGAATGTGGGGGAAGGGGTTGTCGTCGCTTGCCCTCTTCATCATGATGAAGGCGCCGCAGGGAGCCGGCACGACGGCGGAGACGGTGCCGAGCTTGTTCTAGAACAGCTCCGCCCAGAGCTCCAGCGTCGGCAGCACCCCCAAGAATCCTTCACAGAGCGAGACGAAGGCCGAGAGCTGCATCACTGCGTTGGGCGTGACGTGATGTGGTTGGAGGTTGTAGAATTCCAGGAAAGAGTGCATGAAGCTGCTCGCCGGGAAGCCGAAGCCGCGGAGGAAGTGCGTGCGGAAGACGACGCGCTCGCCTTCCTCCGGCGCCGGCGAGACCTCCGTCTCGGGCGCCAGACGCACCTACACGAGGTTGGCGGCGGGCAGGCGCCGGGTCTGGCGGAGGAATTCAATATGGTCCTCATGGACATTGGACCCGTCCCACGAGCTAGACAGAGCCAGAGACATGGCGGCGTGGGTGGGCTGCGGCGCGAGACTGCGTCGGGCGCGAGAAAGAAGAAGGAGAAGAAGAGGAGCAGGAGGGACGGGGAGCGGGGGAGCGAACGGGCCTGTGCCTCTCCCCCTCCCCCCCCCCCCTACTTGTAGGCGCGTGCGCCAGAGCCGAGGAGGCGCGGCGTGGGGGATCGTGGGGATCGATCGTGCCCATCTCCCCCACGCCCGCGTTAATTGCGCGCCTTGATGACGCGAAGTAACGGCCGCGGGGAGGCGAGAAGTCCCCTCGGGCCACAGAAGATCTGCGCCCGGGCCGAGGCCAGGGAGTGGCGGGCCCGGGCTTGCGGCGGCGTCCCGTCGCGCGCGTGCGACGGCAGGACTTCTCCGCCACGTGGCTCGTCGTGGGGCCCGCGGCCAGCCCGCGGGTCAACCACTGCCACCTTGATAAACAAAAAGTGCTCCGGAGTCGGCTGCAACGACGAGGTCGGCCCCTCAGGGTATGAAGCCGGCCAAGCTTCCCGTCCTTCCGTCCGTCGTGAAGCTCGCCCGGCTTCGGGGACTACTGTCGGGGTAAATAGCCATGGGTAGCCCAACCGGCTTCCCCTGGCCCCTTAGAAAAAATTATGAGCCCATCCGGCTCATAAGAAGACTCAAGACCTGGGCCGCCTCCCCCCTAGCTGGCTACCTTCCTGGCCGGCTACGGGGGCGGCCTGCCTTTTCACCCTCATGAAGAAAGCTGCGGAGGGCCGGCTACGGCAAGGCCGGCTACGGCAGGGCCGGCTACAGCAAGGCCGGCTCCCATAAAGCAGTCAACGCCGTACCCACAATGTACGCGTCCACTCTGCGATGATGAAGCGGGGCGTGGCTACAGTAGAGCCTGCCACCCCCAAAACCCGGAGCACGCCTGGTACAGCGCGTCGTGCGGGCAGCTGCGGCCCGCCCGGCGCGGCACTGTAGCCACGGCGGCTCTGTCGCCGTCCACGACGGGCCGCCAGCGTGGCCCCCGAGGCGGTGGGCCCCTTCGGGCAGAGAGATGCCGAAGGCGGCCGCACCTCCTCTCAAGCCGGCAAGACAGAGGGCCGGCTTCTCGTAGCCGGCCTACCGCCCTCCTCGAAGGAGACGCCAATTAAGGAGACAAGATGCGGCGGGGCTACAGTAATTGCCCGCCAGGGCGGCGTTACTGTAGCCACGCTTACCCCGACCAAGCCTGCGTCAACGACACGGAGTAACAGTAACCAGCTGCCGACCAGGCCCTGGCCAGTGGGGCCGGCCTGTCGACCCAGGAGCCGGCAGCCGGCGGGCCCCAGAAGCCGGCGGAGAAGCCGGCGAGCATAGTCACAGACAGCTGGGCCCAGCGCCCTGTCGGATTACCATTGTACCCCCGGGGGGTAGGCCTATATAAACCCCCCGGTGCACTCATGCAAAGGGTTGGACTCTCTTCCTAGACCTAGACACCATACAAGGAGAGGAAGCAAGCTGAGCCGAGCCCTTCTTCCTCCTTCCACCCAAAACCGCTCAAGGAGCATTGTAGCTACTTGTCCACTTAGTAACCATGCGGAGACCCCGCAGAGCAGCAGTAGGGGTATTATCTCCCCGGAGAGCCCTGAAGCTGGGTAAGATTCGCCGGCGTGCATGTCTTCGCCTCATCCCGTTTCCAGGCACCGGCGACGTTCTATTGGCCCCCGCAATGATAAGCCACCCGTTGGCATATGTCGCTCCTACCACCCGACATAGGCAAGTCTGGGGACGCCCGTTCCCAGAATGCCGACACCAGTTTTTCACTAAGTCTGAATCTGTTTATGTTTTTGCCATGTTCACGTGCTTGCAATTGTATTCTCTGATCCCTTTTGGCTCAAGGTCACTAAGGGACTTTTGTTAAGTGCTTTGAATAGCTTCATGTCATGCCTTGCATTGCCATGTTAATTCCTGTAGCATGTAGTTTTCATGCTCTAAAGATGCTACATGATGATAAATTCCAGACTTGTGTTAATTTCACTAAGTGTCGGGGGTTGCTGATCCCATGTACACCTATGGGGATCGGCGGACCGAGCCCCTTTCGGTTCGGCAGGGGCGATGGATGCACAAAGAGCAGATCGAGGCGAACGCATGGGCGAGACGATCGATTTACCCAGGTTCGGGCCGCACGGATGCGTAAAACCCCACTCCTGCATTGGTGGTTGTATTGAGTTCTTGCTCGGGAGCGATGAGTGCTACAGTATGCTCAAGCAGCTGGCGAGACCGAGCGTGAGAATGGCCGTCGTCCCCCCCCCCCCCCCTCTGTTGCGCATGGGCCTCCTTTTATATGTCTAAGGGGTCACCGACAGGTGGCAACAGAGGTGGGGGTAAAAATGTAAAAGAGGTGGTAGTTGGCTCCACCGCCTACAACAGACGTATCATACCTAACCCTGCAGGCAGGGGACAAGGGCATTAAATGCCTATCTGTGTCACCTAGACGGCACAGAGAGGGACTGCTAGGAACGCCACCGTTTGCCACGATGGCTATCTTGTCAGTGCTTGCTTGCCACCGCATGCCCCCGGCCGCACAGCCTCCCGCCACGTACGCCAGGAGCGGTCCCAGAGCGACACGTTGGTGGGTGAGCTGGAGCGCGAGCTACGGGGTAGTAGCCTGCCGCGGCAAGCGCCTTGCCGCGGATGTTGCCTTGTCGCGTCCGGGAGCTTGTCGCTCACCGGGTCTTGTCGGGACGCGCAGTGCGCCGCAGCGAGCTTCTTGAGATGTTTTGGTTGGTCTTCCCGGCAAGCTCCTCTTGCCGGGGTCTCGTCTCCTTCCCGGCAAGCTCCTCTTGCCGGGGCCTCGTCTCCTTCCCGGCAAGCTCCTCTTGCCGGGGCCTTGTTTTTGCTCTTGGATACTTTGTTCTTGAATGGCCCCAAAGGAACCACGGAGGGTCTTGGCGGTCGCCCGGCAAGCCTTGCCGCGGGTCGCTGCGACTGCCCGTGCACAAGTTCGGGATACTAAGGTACCCCTACTTTAGTACACCGACACTAAGTCTGAAACCTGTTATCATTTGCACTTTTGTCATGCTTGTTTGAACCTGTTAATGAGTGAATTCGCCGTAGCTCAGTGTTCATCTTTTGTCAAGATTCATGAGTGGATCCCTGCCATGTATTTTGTTGCCATGTTTGAGTGCTGTAGCATAATTATCTTGTTGCATTTAGTTGGCCACTTGCTGTTTATCACAGACCGGTGCCATATTTGTTTTGCTTGTCATTTCCAAACCGTGCATCCGATTCCGGTGATCTTTATATCGATTTCAACCGAAATCACCTCACCTTTCCAGTGTCACTCTTGGTTTTCCAAGTTGAGGCCAAGTTCAATCATTCTTTTCCAAATCATGCATATGCATCACATACCGCATCCCGCATATCATACCATGTTCATGTGTTGGTTGTTTACTATGTTGTGTGCTTCTTTCCGGTGTTGCTTCTTCGGGTTGGTTCCGGTAACGTCGCGTTTGTGAGGACCCGTTCGACTACGTCCGTTTGTCTTCTTCATGGACTCGTTCTTCTTCCTTGCGGGGTTTCAGGCAAGATGACCATACCCTCGAAATCACTTCTATCTTTGCTTGCTAGTTGCTCGCTCTTTTGCTATGCCTATGCTGCAATACCTACCACTTGCTTATCATGCCTACCATATTGTTGAACCAAGCCTCTAACCCACCTTCTACTATCAAACCATTGTTTGGCTATGTTACCGCTTTGCTCAGCCCCTCTTATAGCGTTGTTAGTTGCAGGTGAAGATTGAAGTTTGTTCCTTGTTGGAACATGGAGATGTTGTTCCTTGTTGGGACATGTTTACTTGTTGGGATATCACAATATCTCTTATTTAATTAATGCATATATATACTTGGTAAAGGGTGGAAGGCTCGGCCTTATGCCTGGTGTTTTGTTCCACTCTTGTCGCCCTAATTTCCGTCATATCGGTGTTATGTTCCCGGATTTTGCGTTCCTTACGTAGTTGGGTTATAATGGGAACCCCTTGACAGTTCACCTTGAATAAAACTCCTCCAGAAATGCCCAACATTGGTTTTACCATTCGCCACCTAGCCTTTTCTTTCCCTTTGGTTCTGCAGACTCAAGGGTCATCTTTATTTAACCCCCCCCCCCCCCCGGGCCAGTGCTCCTCTGAGTGTTGGTCCAAACTAGAGCCCTGTGCAGCGCACCCTCGGGGAAACTCGAGGTTTGGTTTTAGTTATATGGAGAGCTCATCTGAGTGTGCCCTGAGAACGAGATATGTGCATCTCCTATCGGGATTTATCGGCACATTCGGGCGGTGTTGCTGGACTTGTTTTACCATTGTCGAGGATGTCTTGTACCTGGATGCCGAGCCTGATCGAATTGTCTTGGGAGAAGGAATATCCTTCGTTGACCGTGAGAGCTTGTGATGGGTTAAGTTGGGACACCCCTGCAGGATTGAACTTTCGAAAGCCGTGCCCGCGGTTATGGGCAGATGGGAATTTGTTAATGTCCGGTTGTAGAAAACCTGAAGTTTATCTTAATTAAAATACATCAACCACGTGTGTAACCATGATGGTCTCTTCTTGGCGGGGTCCGGGAAGTGAACACGGTGTTGGAGTAATGCTTGACGTAGGTTGTTCTAGGATCACTTCTTGATCATAGTTGGTCGACCGTGCTTTTGCCTTCTCTTCTCGCTCTCTTTTGCGAATAGGTTAGCCATCATATATGCTAGTCGCTTGTTGCAGCTCCACCTCATACCTTTTACCCTTCCTATAAGCTTAAATAGTCTTGATCGCGAGGGTGTGAGATTGCTGAGTCCCCGTGACTCACAGATACTTCCAAAACCAGCTTGCAGGTGCCGATGAGACCGTGTAGGTGACGCAACCAAGCTCAAGGACGAGCTCAATGAAGATCTTGTCCTTTATGTTGTTTCATTCTAGTTGATCAATAGTGGAGCCCAGTTGGGGTCGATCGGGGATCTGTGTAGCATTTGGGGTAGTCTTCTTTTATTTTGGCTCCGTAGTCAGGCCCTGATTGTATCTGGTTGATGTAATGCTTTATTCTTGTGTGTGACGTGGCGAGTGTAAGCCAACTATGTATCTCTTTCCCTTATGTATTACATGGGTTGTGTGAAGATTACCTCACTTGGACATTGCTTTCAATGCGGTTATGCCTCTAAGTCGTGCTTCGACACGTGGGAGATATAGCCGCATCGAGGGTGTTACATTTGGGGTACCCCCTACCCCGTATATAAAGGAGGGGAGGAGGACGCCGGCCACCAAGGGGGCGCTCCAAGGGGGGAGTCCTACTAGGACTCCACTCCTAGTGGGATTCACCCCCCCCTTCCTTTCTCATCGGAGGGGAAAATGAAGGAGAGGGAGAGGGACAGGGAAAGGGGGTCACGCCCCCCTCCTTGTCCAATTCGGATTCCCTTGGAGGAGGGCGCGCGCCACCCCTTGCGGGCTCCCCTCTCTCTCCCCTAAGGCCCATGTAGGCCCAATACTTCCCCGGGGGGGTCCGGAAACCCCTCGGTACTCCGAAATATACCCGAACCATTCTGAAACCATTCCGGTGTCCGAATATCATCGTCCAATATATCAATCTTTACCTCTCGTCCATTTCGAGACCCCTTGTCATGTATGTGATCTCATCCGGGACTTCGAACAAACTTCGGTCACCAAAACACATAACTCATAATACAAATCATTATCGAACGTTAAGCGTGCGGACCCTACGGGTTCGAGAACTATGTGGACATGATCGAGACACATCTCTGGTCAATAACCAATAGCGGAACCTGGATGCTCATATTGGTTCCTACATATTCTATGAAGATCTTTATCGGTCAAACCACAATGACAACATACGTCATTCCCTTTGTCATCGGTATGTTACTTGCCCGAGATTCGATCATTGGTATCTTTATACCTAGTTCAATCTCATTACCGGCAAGTCTCTTTACTCGTTCTATAATGCATCATCCCGTAACTAACTCATTAGTCACATTGCTTGCAAGGCTTATAGTGATGTGCATTACCGAGAGGGCCCAGAGATACCTCTCCGATACTCGGAGTGACAAATCCTAATCTTGATCTATGCCAACCCAACAAACACCTTCGAAGACACATGTAGAGCATCTTTATAATCACCCAGTTATGTTGTGACGTTTGATAGCACACAAGGTGTTCCTTTGGTATTCGGGAGTTGCATAATCTCATAGTTAGAGGAATATGTATAAGTCTTGAAGAAAGCAATAGCAATAAAACTTAACGATCATTATGCTAAGCTAACTGATGGGTCTTGTCCATCACATCATTCTCCTAATCATGTGATCCCGTTCATCAAATGACAACACATGTTTATGGTTAGGAAACTTAACCATCTTTGATTAACGAGCTAGTCTATTAGAGGCTTACTAGGGACACTGAGTTTTGTCTATGTATCCACACATGTATCAAGTTTCTGGTTAATACAATTCTAGCATGAATAATAAACATTTATCATGATACAAGGAAATATAAATAACTACTTTATTATTGCCTCTAGGGCATATTTCCTTCAGTGTCCCACTTGTACTAGAGTCAATAATCTAGTTCACATCGCCATGTGGCCAACACCTAAAGTTTTTACTAGAGTCAATAATCTAGTTCACATCGCTATGTGATTAACACCCAAAGAGTACTAAGGTGTGATCATGTTTTTCTTGTGAGAGAAGTTTAGTCAACGGTTCTGCCACATTTAGATCAGTATGTATTTTGCAAATTTTCTATGTCTACAATGCTCTGCACAGAGTTACTCTAGCTAATTGCTCCCACTTTCAATATGTATCCAGATTGAGACTCAGAGTCATCTGGATTAGTGTCAAAGCTTGCATCGACGTAACTCTTTACGACGAACTCTTTATCATCTCCATAATTGAGAAATGTTTCCTTAGTCCTATTAGGTAACTAAAGATAACTTTCATTGTTGTCCAGTGATCCACTCCTAGATCACTATCGTACCCCCTTGCCAAACTCATGGTAAGGTACACAATAGGTCTAGTACACATCATAGCATAATTTATAGAACCTATGGTTCAGGCATAGGGAATGACTTTCATTCTCTCTATATATTCTGCCTTCATCGGGTTTTGAGTCTTACTCAACTTCACATCTTGTAACATAGGTAAGAACCCTTTCTTTGACTGATCCATTTTGAACTCCTTCAAAATCTTGTCAAGGTATGTGCTTTGTGAAAGTCCTATCAAGCGTCTTGATCTATCTCTATAGATCTTGATGCTCAATATATAAGCATCTTCACCGAGGTCTTTTATTGAAAAAATCTTATTCAAGTATCCTTTTATGCTATCCAGAAATTCTATATCATTCCCGATCAACAATATGTCATCCACATATAATATCAGAAAT
Organism: Triticum monococcum; assembly: GCA_034509565.1. NCBI lineage: Eukaryota > Viridiplantae > Streptophyta > Magnoliopsida > Poales > Poaceae > Triticum > Triticum monococcum. The sequence goes on from CM067841.1 coordinate 477,974,009, forward strand.
GCTACAGAGCTCCCACTCACTTTCTTGTAAATACAGGCTTCTCTTGAAGTCTGCATAAAAGCATATGCTTTGATCACCTCATCAAAGTGTATATTCCAACTCCGAGATGCTTGCACCAGTCCATAAATGGATCGCTGGAGCTTGCACACTTTGTTAGCACCTTTAGGATCGACAAAACCTTCTAGTTGCATCATATACAACTCTTCTTTAAGATATCCATTAAGGAACGCGGTTTTGACATCCATTTGCCAGATTTCATAAAATGCGGCAATTGCTAACATGATTCAGACAGACTTAAACATCGCTACGAGTGAGAAAATCTCATCGTAGTCAACACCTTGAGCTTTGTCGAAAACATTTTGCGACAGGTCGAGCTTTCTAGATAGTAACACTATCATTAACGTCCATCTTCCTCTTGAAGATCCATTTATTCTCAATGGCTTGCCGATCATCGAGCAAGTCCACCAAAGTCCACACTTTGTTCTCATACATGGATCCTATCTCAGATTTCATGGCCTCAAGCCATTTATCGGAATCTGGGCTCATCATCGCTTCCTCATAGTTCGTAGGTTCGTCATGGTCTAGTAACATTGTCGGCGTCAAAACCGGCGGATCTCGAGTAGGGGGTCCCGAACTGTGCGTCTAAGGCTGATGGTAACAGGAGGCGGGGACACAATGTTTACCCAGGTTCAGGCCCTCTCGATGGAGGTAATACCCTACTTCCTGCTTGATTGATCTTGATGATATGAGTATTACAAGAGTTGATCTACCATGAGATCGTAGATGCTAAACCCTAGAAGCTAGCCTATGATTATGATTGTTGTTGTCCTACGGACTAAACCCTCCGGTTTATATAGACACCTGAGGGGGCTAGGGTTACACAGAGTCGATTACAAGGGAGGAGATCTACATATCCGAATTGCCAAGCTTGCCTTCCACGCAAAGGAGAGTCCCACCCGGACACGGGACGAAGTCTTCAATCTTGTATCTTCATAGTCCAACAGTCCAGCCAAAGTATATAGTCCGGCTGTCTAAGGACCCCCTAATCCAGGACTCCCTCAGTAGCCCCTGAACCAGGCTTCAATGACAATGAGTCCGGCGCGCAGATTGTCTTCGGCAATGCAAGGCGGGTTCCTTCCCCGAATACTCCATAGAAGATTTTGAACACAAGGATCGTGTCTGACTCTGCAAAACAAATTCCACATACCACCGTAGAGAGTACAATATTCCACAAATCCAATCCACTGACAACTTTTCCCAACATGACACCACGCCATGATCCGGTCTTTATTCGAACCATTCTCCCTAACCAGCTATTGCGCATGTCGCGAGGCAGTTTTATGGGCATGTTGTATCGAAGCAGAGATCGTGTCCCCCTATCTCGGGATTCTCATCAATACGGGTATGGGTAATCCAACCGCGTCTTTAGCGCGACGCTTGGGGAATAAGCGAGTTTACCAGGCAAGTGGGGAGGCGTTGGATCCTTGCCGCCTTTATAAGGAGATAAGGACTCCCCTTTTTCACCCATGCCTTCTCCTTCTCCTTATCCATTCCCCTCTGCTCGAACCCCAGCACCCAAACATTCATCTTTTCCGACCACAAAGGTCCTCCGAAAATGTCTGGATCTAGAGCAGGAGGCAAATGGATGGCCTCCACCGTCCAGGAGAAGGATATCAAAATGCTTCGGGAGGTCGGGTACCTAGCCCAGAAAATCATCCACCGTCTCCCGACGGCAGGACAGATCATCCCTACTCCGAAACCCCACGAGAGGGTTGTTTTCCTCCCTCATTTTGTGTGCGGGTTGGGGTTTCCCCTCCACCCATTTGTTCGCGGCATCATTTATTACTATGGGATCGATTTTCATGATCTATCCCCCAATTCCTTCCTCAACATCTCGACGTTTATCATCGTGTGCGAGGCCTTTCTCCACATCTCGCCACACTTTGTCTTATGGCTGAAGATCTTTAATGTGAAGCCCAAGGTAGTGGGCAGAGAGCACGCCGAGTGCGGAGGCGCCATGGTGAGCAAGATGCCCAACGTCACATGGCCAACAGGTACTTTCAATGATTCCGTCAAAGAGTGGCAGCAGCAGTGGTTTTACATCACTGAGCCAAGCGGCACGAAATGGGCCGCTACTCCTGAATTCCGATACGGAGCCCCCCTGTGGCTTACGTCCTGGCCCAAGAAGGGCCTGGATTGGTCTTTGTCCGACGAGCTGTCGGTACTTCAGACGCGCGTCAAGAATATGGAACACAAGGATATCAAACTTGTCAATGTAGTCTAGGTGATGTTAGCTTGCCGGATCCTTCCTTGTCAACATTGGGCTTGCAATTTATGGGAATTCGACCCGGCCAAGCACCAGACCCTGCGAGAGTTCTTTGGCTCCTCACACAGAGATATCTGGAGGGTGCTTTTTAAGTCCGGCAAATCATGGCCGGACTCAGCCGAGGACCGCGGGTACCACATGTCCCACCCCGCAAGTTCGATAAGCCATTATAAGTTTTATTCGCATAACCCAAGGGAAACGCTTAATGTGTTTTCCACAACTCTCCTAGGGCTGGACGAAGAAGGTGGGGCGGATCTACTGTCCGGCCCCGCTACCTGAAGAACTGGCCGGTCCGCTTCTAATGAAGATGTTGGTCCCGGCGCCCTACAAGGCGCCGAAGAAGAAGGTCGAGGGAAAGGCCAAGAAGACCAGGGGCGGCCTCCGTCGTCGTGGCGCCTCAGACATGATATCCGAAGATTCCAATGCCCGTTATTCCTCATAAGAGGACAAGGAGGAGGAGGAAGACGAATCCCCGGCGGGGGGAAGAAAGAAAAGGACAGCCTCCGCATCGTTGGAGGCTGAGTCGCTTGAGAAGGGAAAAACTCTTCTTCTAGAGGAGTCCACCGCCGCTGATAGCAGCCCGGAGTGGGATCCCAGGGCTCAGCTCCTGGTGAACTCGTGAGTATATAAAATCCGAACACGTTTATGTGTCCATACTTATCATGGCACAATATTTTGATCTGGGCCATACTTTTTGCAGTCCGGTGAGGTCCCGCGCAGAGCAATCCTCGTCGGAGGATTTGCTAGGCTCGGACGCTATGGAGAGCGGGACACCCCCGAAGGCACCTTCCCCCAAACATGTGAATGACACCGAGGCTTTATCCCAGGAGGACCCAGGCCAAGGAGGGGGGAGATTGCCAAAGTGGCGCCAGGAGGTCAAACTTCAGGGGCCGGACACACGGGAGAGAAGGCTCCCATGGGCGTCGTCGGCAGGAGCCATCTTGAATTCGGCCCCCAGCCGGACGCTATTCCGGAGACCAATATGGTTCCAGAGTCAGGCAAGCGGTCTCCCTCGGCTAGAGGGGGTGTACCTATTCCACCGGCAACCTCTGTCCAACCAGACGTGATGGATACTTTATTGGCGGCGCTGAAAAGTGTTGGTGATCGTAGCAGAAATTTAAAATTTTCTACACATCACCAAGATCAATCTATGGAGTAATCTAGCAACGAGGGGAAGGAGAGTGCATCTACATACCCTTGTAGATCGCTAAGCAGAAGCGTTGCAAGAACGCGGATGAAGGAGTCATACTTGTAGCGATTCAGATCGCGGTTGATTCCGATCTAAGCGCCGAACCATGGCGCCTCCGTGTTCAACACACGTGCAGCCCGATGACGTCTCCTACGCCTTGATCCAGCAAGGGGAGAAGGATAGGTTGGGGAAGACTCCGTCCAACAGCAGCATGACGGCGTGGTGGTGGTGGAGGAGCGTGGAACTCCAGCAGGGCTTCGCCAAGCACTACGAGAGACGAGGAGGGAGAGAGGTAGGGCTGCGCCAAGAGGGAGATGATCTCGTGTATGTTGCAGCCCCCAATACCTCAAGTATATATAGGGGAAGGGGAGGGGCTGCGCCCCCATTTAGGGTTCCCTCCCTAGGGGTGGCGGCAGCCCCAAAACCCATCTAGGGTTGCGGCCAATGGGGGAGAGAGAGGAGGCGCACCTAGGGTGGGCCTTAAGGCCCATCTGCCCTAGGGTTTGCCCCTCCCCTCTAGGAGGCGCCTTGGGCCTTGGTGGGAGGCTCCCCAGCCCACCTAGGGGCTGGTCCCTTCCCACTATTGGCCCATGTAGGCCTCCGGGGCTGGTGGACCCCCGGACCCCACCGGTGGTCCCGGTACACTACCGGTGATGCCCGGAACACTTCCGCTGGCCAAAACCATACTTCCTATATATTAATCTTTACCTCCGGACCATTCCAAAACTCCTCGTGACGTCCGGGATCTCATCCGGGACTCCGAACAACATTCGGTAACCGTGTACATACTTTCCCTATAACCCTAGTGTCATCGAACCTTAAGTGTGTAGACCCTACGAGTTCGGGAGTCATGCAGACATGGCCGAGACAACTCTTCGGTCAATAACCAAAAGCGGGATCTGGATACCAATGTTGGCTCCCACATGCTCCACGATGATCTCATCGGATGAACCACGATGTCAAGGATTTAATCAATCCCGTATACAATTCCCTTTGTCTAGCGGTATAGTACTTGCCCGAGATTCGATCGTCGGTATCCTGATACCTTGTTCAATCTCGTTACCGGCAAGTCTCTTTACTCATTCCGTAACACATCATCCCGTGATCAACTCCTTGGTCACATTGTGCACATTATGATGATGTCCTACCGAGTGGGCCCAGAGATACCTCTCCGTTTACACGGAGTGAAAAATCCCAGTCTTGATTCGTGCCAACCCAACAGACACTTTCGGAGATACCTGTAGTGTACCTTTATAGCCACCCAGTTACATTGTGATGTTTGGCACACCCAAAGCACTCCTACGGTATCCGGGAGTTGCACAATCTCATGGTCTAAGGAAATGATACTTGACATTAGAAAAGCTTTAGCATACGAACTACACGATCTTGTGCTAGGCTTAGGATTGGGTCTTGTCCATCACGTCATTCTCCTAATGATGTGATCCTGTTATCAACGACATCCAATGTCCATGGTCAGGAAATTGTAACCATCTATTGATCAACGAGCTAGTCAACTAGAGGCTTACTAGGGACATGGTGTTGTCTATGTATCCACACATGTATCTGAGTTTCCTATCAATACAATTCTAGCATGGATAATAAACGATTATCATGAACAATGAAATATAATAATAATAACTAATTTATTATTGCCTCTAGGACATATTTCCAACAAAAAGCGCCTCCATTGTTGATGAACGTCGTGCCCTTGTGGGTGCGGTGATTGAGAAGATTCAATCTGCGGAGAGTGGGCTGAATGAAGCCTGTATTAGCCTTATAAGGGGTTTTGAGGTATGTTTTATGAAGTTTCGAAGAGTGTCACAGTATAGATAGTAGCCCCTGATACACTGTTCGGTGAGAGAAAGAACCGGACAGAGGATCAAAGCTATGTTCGCAGGAGACTCACTTGATGACATTTACCTCTCTTTTGGTATAAAAAGGCGTCTGTAGCGACTGCCACCTCTCATACTGCGGAGGTCTCCGGACTAAATCAAAGTCTGGAGCGGGCCACAGAAGAATTGGGCCAGTTGAAAAGGCAGTTGGAGGATAAACAAGGTATGCACAAACCTTGCTCACGTTCAGTGCGAACGAATTTTAAAATATGTTCTGTGATTTGCACCAGGGGCGATGACTGAAGTCGAGGCTCTGAAGAAGGTTGTTGCCAAGGCCGAGGGAAAGGCAGCCGCAGAGCGGGCTCTTCGTGAGAAGCACGAGGCCAGGGTTATTGAAGCTAAGCAAGAGCTTCAAGAGGTCGTGAGAAGATGCGAGGCCTTAGAGCAGAATCTAACGGAGAAAGAATCTGAACTTACCAAGGCTCATCAGGCCGCATGTGATGCCCAGGGGGAAACCCAGGGTGCCCTGCAGGAGATCCAAGAGGCGAGGAAGATCGCGGCAGGTAAGGCTTGTTCCACGTAAGGCAAGTATTTGGGGAGAAAATCATGTTTCTAATCTTGAGTTCGGACTTCTCCAGGGGTGTTTGTGGAGCTGCCACGCAGCATATCTGATGCCGCACAATTCTACCGAGCCGAAGAAAGGAACACTGCAGATAAGCTCTTCTGGTCACAGTATCTGGCGCCAAATTATCCGGTGCCTTTTGCCGACCAACTAAAACAGCTGATCGAACTACAGAAGGCGTCCGAGCTAGCCATGAAGGACTTGATTATCCGGCTATGGCCTGCTAAGCCGATTCCAGGCAGCTACTTCGGGCTTGTGAAACGGCTTGCGAGTGCTTGCCCTTGACTGGGCATCATTAAGTGGTCGGTCTGTATAGAGGGTGCGCGAATGGCCTTCGCCCGCGCAAAGGTGCACTGGGGGAAGATGCATGCTAAAAAGCTGGTGACCAAGGGGCCGCCGGAGGGGAAGGAGCACCGCAAGCCTGAGTTATATTATGAAAGTGTCCTGAAAGGATCCTGCCTTGCGGCGGAGCAATGCACCAAGGACATTATATTTCCATGAATACAATCATGTTGTCCTTTGTAATGTTTGAACAAGGTCATTTCTATTATTTATTGCCTGTTATATGAAAGTTATCCTCTTGCGCGGCTGTTTTATATATTAATGCTGAGAGTTGGCCAGTCGTCGGCTTCTGCCCCCACGTAGGAATTACAAGGGTGTTCGGGATAAATCTGATCACTCTTTATCCCAGTTCTGGGTCCTTCGAAGGAGGTGTTCAGCACAACGAACCAGGCAATCAGACTATAGGGCTTTATCACTCTCACTTAGCCATAGGAGCTTTAGAGAAGGAAGGTAGGCGCAGCCCCTGGTGTTTGGAAGACAACACGAGGGGCCCTATAAGCACCTGATCAGACGAAAAGCTGATCCATCGCACACTGCATTGGTTATGGCATTATGCGGGATAAATCCTTAAATATTTAATAACCTCTCGAACAGCTGACCAGCTCTCGCTGTATCATGACAGTCAGTTTTCGGCTTTCTCTACTGAGGTGCTCGTCCGGAAGAACCGGGACACAATCGCAGTAGTTCTCCCTGTGCCGCCTTAGCCGATATAGCGGAACGTAAGGCAGCAAAACATGGGAGCCGGGCAAACCCAACATTTGACCCAAGACATGATTCGGAGCTAATGCATATAATGCTATAAGTTCGGGGTGCCGAACTACCATGAAGGTGTTCGGACTTTATTGCCGTATTATGGGTAAAACGAAGCCCCTGGCATTTTTAAGGCATATCGCGGTGTACGGATGCCATTTGACAAAAGGATTTCAATAAGAGATAACGGCAGATAAGCGTCATATAGATCCACATGTCATATTTAAATAATACGTCGATGCGTATGAGTACATATAAAGTAATAAAAAGAGAAAGTGACTGCGGAACATACTAAGACCAGGCGGGAAGAAGCTGTGTGCGGATCCGGAGTGCAATCGGATGGTCATCGAAGGGAATATCTAAGAGTTCCCTTGCGCGTTCGAGCTGTTTCCATGTCGCCGGTCCTTCCCTGGGAAAAAATGGATCTATACAGAAAATGCAAGATATGTTTGTGTGCCGCAGAGCCGTTGAGCCGCGGTATGTGGCATGTCATGGCTTTTCGCCGGAGTGTTTAATTGAGCTCTGGACGAGCCGGGCTATCTTGCTGCGAAGTAGTTCGGAGTCCTTTGGTGATGTCTGGGAGCTTGGCGGTCGACTCGAGGTTCGATTGAAATGTGTTGCTCATTGCTTCTGTTGTTAAAGCAGCGGTATACTCTTTGGTATCGAGGGGGAGTTTGGCCTTGCCATTAACTGTGATGATGCTGCGCGGACTGGGCATCTTGAGCTTACGGTAGGCATAATGTGGCACCGTGTTGAATCGAGCAAACGCGGTTTGTCCAAGCAGTGCCTGATAATCACTGCGAAAGGGGACGATGTCGAAGATTAACTCTTCGGCACGGTAATTGTCCGGTGATCCGAAGACTACCTCAAGGGCTATGGAGCCTGTACAGCTGGCCTCCACACCTAGTATAATACCTCTGAAGGTGGCATTAGTAGGCTTGATCATCGAGTGAGCAATGCCCATCTTGCGCACTGTGTCCTGGTAAAGCAGGTTTAGACTGCTGCCTCCGTCCATAAGGACTCGTGTGAGGTGGAACCCGTCAATTATTGGGTCAAGGACTAGTTAGGCTGAATTGCCCCGATTGGTGTTAACCGGACGATCCATGCGGTTGAAGGTGATCGGCCCTAGTTTATATTCTGGGATGATTGGTTCCGTTAAGTCGGCACTCCTAAGGGTGCGCATCCGATCCGTGTTGGGAGTGTGGGTGGCATTTACCACGTTCACTGTTTGGATCTGCGGGGGAAATTTCTTTTGCCCTCCTGTAGTCGGTGATCTCGGCTCCTCATCACTATCATCGCTTTGAGACCCCTTCTCTTTGTTTTTGGCACCTGACCTGCCGCCTTGTTTGAAGACCCAGCATTCTCTGTTGGTATGATTGGCTGGTGTTCCTGGGGTGCCATGAATTTGGCATGGACGGTCGAGTATGCGGTCCAGACTAGACGGGCCCGAATTGTCATTTTTGAATGGCCTTTTCCACTGACCGAACTTAGAGCCGCTAAATCCGGCATTGACTGCCATATCTTCGGCGTTTCCACCATTTTTGCGATGCTTGTGTTTGTTGCGTCGGGGTTTGTCGTTGCTATCTCTGGCCTCTAATGTGCCAGGATTGCTTGATGTGTTGTTGCTACGGGCCAACCAGCTATCCTCGCCCGCGCAAAAGCGGGTCATGAGTGTCGTGAGGGCTGCCATGGATTTTGGCTTCTCTTGGCCGAGATGTCGGGCGAGCCACTTGAGGGAGTCCTGGATTAGGGGGTGTTCAGGTAGCCGGACTATACCTTCAGCCGGACTCCAGGACTATGAAGATGCAAGATTGAAGACTTCGTCCCGTGTCCAGATGGGACTTTCCTTGGCGTGGAAGGCAAGCTTGACGATGCATATATTCAAGATCTCCTACCATTGTAACCAACTCTGTGTAACCCTAACCCTATCCGGTGTCTATATAAACCGGAGGGTTGTAGTCCGTAGGACATCAACTCCATATACAACAATCATACCATAGGCTAGCTTCTAGGGTTTAGCCTCCTTGATCTCATGGTAGATCTACTCTTGTACTACCATATCATCAATATTAATCCAGCAGGAGTAGGGTATTACCTCCATCGAGAGGGCCCGAACCTGGGTAAAAACATCGTGTCCCTTGTCTCCTGTTACCATCCGGCCTTGACGCACAGTTCGGGACCCCCTACCCGAGATCCGCCGGTTTTGACACCGACATTGGTGCTTTCATTGAGAGTTCCTCTGTGTCGTCGCCTTTAGGCCCAATGGCTCCCTTGATCATCAACAACGATGAGGTCCAGGGTGAGACTTTTTTCCCCGGACAGATCTTCGTCTTCGGCGGCTTCGCACTGCGGGCCAATTCGCTTGGCCAGCTGGAGCAGATCGAAAGCTACGCCCCTGGCCATCAAGTTAGGTTTGGAAGCTTAAACTACACGGCTGACATCCACGGAGACTTGATCTTCGACGGGTTTGAGCCACGGCCAAGCGCGCCGCACTATCTCGAGGGGCATGATCTAGCTCTGCCTCCGGACAGTGTCCTGGAGGCCGCACACGCACCGGTTCCGACCCCTAACTCGGAGCCTATTGCGCCAATCGAGGATGAGCGGTTGGACGTCACCTCAGGGGCTGCGATCTCAAAGGCGATCGAGCCGAACGCCAGCCCCGCACTCTACATGACCCGTGACTCCGAGGACCCGGACTCCTCCCCGGACTCCGAACCCCCCGCGCCCCTGCCAATCAAATCTGATTGGGCGCCGATAATGGAGTTCACCGCCGCGGACATCTTTCAGCACTCGCCTCTTGGCGACATCCTGAATTCTCTCAAGTCTCTCTCTTTATCAAGAGAGCCCTGGCCTGATTACGATCAGCGAGGATGGGATACGGACGATGAAGAAGTTCAAAGCCCACCCACCACCCACTTTGTAACCACTGTCGACGATTTAACCGACATGCTTGACTTCGGCTCCAAAGACATCGATGGTATGGACGACGATATAGGAGACGAACAGGAACCAGCACCTGTAGGGTGCTGGAAGGCCACCTCGTCATATGACATATATATGGTGGATACTCCAAAAGATGGAGATGCCGATGGAACAGCGGGGGATGACACCTCCAAGAAACAGCCAAAGCGCCGGCGTCAGCGGCGCCGCTCTAAATCCCGCCAAAGCAAAAATGGTGATTCTGGCACGGGAGATAATACTACCCCGGATAGCGCCGAAGAACACCCACCCCAGCAAGATTAGGCATAGGAAGATGGAGAAGCCATCCCTCATGAGAGAGCGGCAGACCGAGAGGTCGAGGATGATAACTATATGCCTCCCTCCGAAGACGAGGCAAGCCTCGATGACGACGAATTCGTCGTACCATCAGACCCTGCCGAACAAGAGCATTTCAAACGCAAGCTTTTAGCCACGGCAAGCAACCTCAAGAAAAAGCAGCAACAGCTTAGAGCTGATCAAGATTTGCTAGCTGACAGATGGACTGAAGTCCTTGCGGCCGAAGAGTATGAACTCGAACGCCCCTCCAAGAGTTACCCAAAGCGCAGGCCACTACCCCGATCAGAGGAGGAAGCACCTACATCACCAGCGCACGACATGATAGACCGGCCACCTCACGGCCGCGACAGAGAGGCCTCTCGGCCCTCCACCCAAGCCATGCCCCGACGCCACTCAACTAAGGCATGGGAAAATGCGCCAGACCTGCGAGACGTACTGGAGGATAAGGCAAGACAAACAAGATCGATCTATGGATCGCGCAGGCACCCTATGGCACGTGACGATGATCTTCACTCCGGATACAACAAATCCGGCCGGGCCGAACACAACAGACATAGCTCTTCCGAGCTGCGTCGTGATATAGCCCAGTACAGAGGCGCCGCACACCCGCTATGTTTGACGGATGAAGTAATGGATCATAAAATCCCAGAGGGTTTCAAACCCGTAAACATCGAATCATACGATGGCACAACAGATCCAGCGGTATGGATCGAGGATTATCTCCTTCACATCCACATGGCACGCGGCGATGATCTACACGCCATCAAATACCTCCCGCTCAAACTTAAATGACCGGCCCGGCATTGGCTTAACAGCTTGCCAGCAGACTCAATCGGTTCTTGGGAGGACCTGGAAGCCGCATTCCTCGACAACTTCTAGGGCACTTACGTGCAACCACCGGATGCCGACGACTTAAGCCACATAATTCAGAAGCCAGAGGAATTGGCCAGGCAATTCTGGACACGGTTCCTAACAAAGAAAAACCAGATAGTCGACTGTCCGGACGCAGAGGCCCTAGCAGCCTTCAAGCATAACATCCGTGACGAGTCGCTTGCGCAGCACCTGGGACAGGAAAAGCCGAAATCTATGGCAGCCCTCACGACACTCATGACCCGCTTTTGCGCGGGAGAAGACAGCTGGCTAGCTCGCAGTAACAACTTATCAAAGAACCCTGGTAATTCGGATACCAAGGACAAAACTGGCGGGACACGTCGGAATAAGCAAAAACGCCGCGTTAGCAGCGACAGCAATGAAGACACGGCAGTCAATGCCGGATTCAGAGGCTATAAATCCAGTCAGCGGAAAAAGCCATTCAAAAAGAATACTCAGGGCCCGTCCAGTTTGGACCGAATACTCGACCGCTTGTGCTAGATACATGGCACCCCCGAAAGGCCAGCCAATCACACTAACAGGGATTGTTGGGTGTTCACGCAGGCAGGCAAGTTAAGAGCCGAAAACAAAGACAAGGGGTCGCACAGCGAGGACGAGGAGGAGCCCAGGCTGCCGAACAACAATGGAGAGAAGGGCTTTCCCCCACAAGTGCGGACGGTGAACATGATATACGCAACCCACATTCCCAAGAGGGAGCGGAAGCATGCGCTACGGGATGTATACGCGATGGAGCCATTCGCCCCAAAGTTCAACCCATGGTCCTCCTGCCCAATCACTTTTGATCGAAGGGACCATCCCACTAGCATCCGTCATGGCGGCTTTGCCGCATTGGTTCTCGACCCAATCATCGATGGATTTCATCTCACAAGAGTCCTCATGGACAGCGGTAGTAGCTTGAACCTGCTTTACCAGGATACAGTGCGGAAAATGGGCATAGATCCCTCAAGGATTAAGCCCACAAAAACAACCTTTAAAGGCGTTATACCAGGTGTAGAAGCCAACTGTACAGGCTCAGTAACACTTAACGTGGTCTTCGGATCCCCGGACAATTTCCAAAGCTAAGAGTTAATCTTCGATATAGTCCCATTTTGCAGTGGCTATCACGCCCTGCTCGGACGAACCGCATTTGCAAAGTTCAATGCGGTGCCGCACTACGCATATCTCAAGCTCAAGATGCACGCCCTCGAGGAGTAATCACGGTCAACGGAAACACCGAACGCTCCCTCCGTATGGAGGAGCACACGGCGGCTCTTGCAACGGAAGTACAAAGTAGCCTTCTTAGGCAATTCTCCAGTCCGGCCGTTAAAAAGCCAGACACTGCCAAGCGCGCCCGGAGTAAACCACAGCAGGACCACCTGGCACGCTCTGAGCAAGCGTAGCAATGCGGCCCCAACCCCAGCTCTCGCGACATAGCGAAACCAGTGCCTCGCGTACATAACTATGCCCTTGAAATACCATGGGCATAGGGGAAGGGGCACAATAACGACACGCCCAAAATACGGCTTAAAACGTACTAGGGGCTGCCGGATTCTTTTTTTAAATTTTTCTTACTTTCAGGACTCCATACTTCGGACGACCTGTTCGGCAATTCGACTGCCGCACAAACGATGCAAGATCCAGGGAGGCAGACAAGCCATGCCGCATTATGGAACTCCCAGGTGGTCTCTGTTACGAGCAGTATACCGGTTTTGAATAAAATTCCGCGGCTTGCCCCTGGTCAGGACATGTTAAATAATCCAATATCTTTTTGCTTATCGCACTATTTGTGTCATTCGGCTTTGATAAATAGCCTCTCTATAAACAATGCATAGCTTTTTGTCTATTTTTTGCATTATCCTCTTTTCACATATATGTTTATTAAATGACATGATTGCACCCGTACACCATTGTACGGCAAACACGCCAGGGGCATCAGTACCCCTCATTATGGTGTGAGAAGTCCGTACACTTTCACAAGTGCGGCACCCCGAACTTATAGCACTATATGCATCGGCTCCGAATCATGATTTGGGTCAATAGTTGGGTTTGCCCGGCTCCTATGTTTTGGTGCCTTACGTTCCGCTATATCAGCTAAGGTAGCACTAGGAGAACCACTGCGATTATGCCCCGGTTCAGCTGGGTTAAGCACCTTAGTGGAGAAAGCTAAAACTGACTATCATGATGAGGCGAGAGACCGGTCACTGTTCGAGAGGTTTTTCGAGTCCCTAAAGACTTATGCCGCTTCGAGCGAGGAGCTGGCTTTCTCCGGCCAAGGCGTGGATAGCGCCCCGAACTCGGTCTTCCGAACTAGGGGCTTCGCCGAAATTTAAAATTAGAGTTCTATGGCTAAGTGAGAGTGTTCAAGCATTATAGTATGATTGCCTGGTTCGTTGTGTTGAGCGCCTCCCTCGAAGGACCCAACTATGGGAAAAAGAGCGCTCAGGTTTATCCCGAACACCCCAGCACTAGTGGCATGGGGGCAGAAGCCGACGACTGGCCATCTCTCAATTTTTTGATAAACGGCCGCACAGAAAGTAATATTTTAAATTCAATAAGCATTGCTTAGCGCATATGAACAAGTTTTCAGCGCACACGATAAACACGAGCGAGTTCATTCAAAAATCACATCCTTGGTACATTCATCTGCCACAAGGCGGGCACCTGCAAGAACATCCTTGTAGTAGTTCTCGGGCTTGCGATGCTCCTTCCCCGGCGGCGGCCCGTCCTTCACAAGATTCTCACCGTCCAGCTTACCCCAGTGCACCTTTGCACGGGCAAGGGCCCGACGGGCACCTTCGATGCAAACGGAGCGCTTGATGACCTCGAGCCTCGGAAAGGCCTCCACCAGCCGTCGCACCAGCCCGAAATAGCTCCTAGGCAGGGCCTCTCCAGGCCACAGCCGAACTATGAAGCCCTTCATGGCCTGTTCGGCCGCCTTGTGGAGCTTGACCAGCTGTTTCAGCTGGTCGCTCAAGGGCACAGGGTGTCCGGCCTCAGAATACTGAGACCAGAACACCTTCTCCATCGGGCTGCCCTCTTCAGCTCGGTAGAATGCGGCGGCGGCGGATACGCTGTGGGGAAGATCTGCGAATGCCCCTGGAGAGCTCCGAATTCGGGTAAGTAACAAGTAGTTTACTTTTATATTTCTGCTTTGCATAAAGAATGCCTTACCCGCTGCTATCTTCCTCATCTCCTCCAACTCTTGGAGGGCCTTTTGGGCTTTGGCCTTGGCAGACTTGGCAGTCTCAAGGGCCGTCGCGAGCTCAGATGCTTGCGCCTTTGACTCAAGCTCCAAACTCCCATGTTTTTTCATGAGAGCCTGAAGCTCTTGCTGCACCTCGCCGACCTGAGCCCCAAGTCTGTCTCGCTCGGTGCGCTCCGCAGCTGTTTTCTTTTCGGCCTCAGACAGCGCCTTCTTAAGGGTCGCCACTTCAGTCGTGGCCCCTACAATAAGCAGTACAATCCTGTTATTTTTTTGCAATCACGCCTTTTTATAGGCACTTTTTATGTAAGGTATTTCTTACCTTCTTTCTCCTCGAGCCACCGCTTGGCAAGGCCGAGCTCTTGCTCGGTCTGCTCGAGGTCCTGCTTCAGGACACCCACCTCCGCAATCAGTGCGGCGGTGGATAGCAGCGAAGTCTGCATACGCATATTGACTCTTTTTTGTTAGACTCCTGTGAAATTTAATAGATCCTCTATTCGGTTTTTCTTTCCGAACGCCAAACAGAGCATCAGGGGCTACTGTCTATGTGGTAATATTTTTACATATTTTTACTTACCTTGAAGCCTGTTAGAAGGCTAGCGCAAGCTTCAGTCAGTCCGCTCTTGGCGGACCGAACCTTCTGGATCACCGTACTCATAATAGTACGGTGCCCCTCATTGATGGAGGCGCCGTCAAGCACATCCAGCAGATTGTCCGGCACCTCCGGTTGGACGGAGGCCGCCGGCTCAGAAGGCTTGCTCCTCTTGGAAGGAGTTCACCTACCGCGGTCCGGAACTATGGAAAATTCCGGCGCGGTGTCCGGCACAAAGCCGGACTTGGAGCCCTGGGGGCCTTATCCCCCTCACACCTGGAGTCCGGGAGGTTGCCTTGCGGCTCCTCCAGGACCACCTCCTCCTACCCCGGAGCTTGTCGCGACGCCACTTTGGCGTCGTCTGCAGTCCGGGGGGAGACAGCGGGCGGAACTGAGTTCACGTCCGATGAGTCCAGGGAGCCGCCCGACGATTCGTTGAATTCGGCCCGGGGCGGGCTGCATAATTACGTTCGACATTAGGGAAAGCTGTGCAACTAAGGAACATCATGAGTTACTCTGGTATCTAAACTTACGGTTTCGCCAGACGCTTGGCCCTGTTTGGCCACTCCTCTTCGCCCTCTTCGGCGTCGGGGGAGTAGTCCGGCGGAGGGGTCTTCCTTTTCCTAGACCCCTCGGCCTCCCCCGTTGGGGCGGCCTTCCTCTTCTTTCCTCCTTCCGATGGGAGGGAGAGTTTTCTTCTTCCTCCTCCTTGTTTTCACGGGAAGAGGGCATCTTGGACTCGTCGGATGACGAGTCCGACACCACCATGTTACGGGCACTCTTTCGAGTCCCTGTGGTCATCTTCTTCTTGGCATTCTTCTCCGGCACCACATAAGGCGCTGGAACCAGCAGCTTCACTAGTAGAGCTGGGGCTGGGTCTTCGGGCAGCGGAGCCGGGCAGTTAATCGGTCTAGATATCGCCCGCCAAGCCTGTCAAAGGTAAGGGAGTTTAGATCCCGCATAGAGTCAAACTATGAAAAAAGCTTAACATCCTATAAAAGGTGAAGATAGCTTACCTTGCTAGCGTGACGCTGCGAGCTGTATCCGCGGTCCTCGGAAGCGGATGCGGGAGCCTCGGCGCCCTTGAATAGCACCTTCCAAGCATCTTCGTACGTTGTGTCGAAGACCTTCTAAGGGTTTGGTGCTGCGCCGGGTCGAACTCCCACAGATTAAAATCCCGTTGTTGGCACGGGAGGATCCGGCGGACGAGCATAACCTGGATTACATTAACAAGCCGGATTGGCTTGTTCACCAGGGACTGGATGCATGTTTGCAATCCGGTCACCTCTTTTTCATCACCCCATGACAGGCCCGTCTCTTTCCAGGACATAAGCCGCATGGGGGGTACGGATCGGAACTCGGGGGCTGCGATCCATTTCAGATCGCGTGGCTCGGTGATGTAAAACCACCTGGATTGCCACCCCTTTAGGGTCTCCACAAAGAGCCCTCGAACCATAGGACGTTGGCCATCTTGCCCGCCATGGCGCCTCCGCACTCCGCCTGGCTGCCGCGCACCACCTTGGGCTTGACGTTGAAGGTCTTGAGCCAAAGGCCAAAATGAGGGTGGACGCGAAGGAAAGCCTCGCACATGACGATAAACACCGAGATGTTGAGGATGAAGTTCGGGGCCAGATCGTGGAAATCCAGGCCGTAGTAGAACATGAGCCCCCGGACAAATGGGTGGAGTGGAAAACCCAGTCCACGGAGGAAGTGGGGAAGAAATACTACCCTCTCATGGGGCCTTGGGGTGGGGAGAAGCTGCCCCTTTTCGGGAAGCCGGTGCATGATGTCCTTAGACAGGTATCCGGCCTTCCTTAGCTTCTTGACTTGGCCCTCCGTGGCGGAGGAGACCATCCACTTGCCTCCCGCTCTAGACATTGCTGGAGAAGGTTGAGGTGGGAAGTGCGGGCTTGGGCGCTGGAGCTCGAGTGTGCAGGAGATGGATAGGCAAAGGAGGAAGAAGGCATAGGTAAAAAGGTGGATCCTTATCCCCTTATATGGGCGGATGCAGTTGTGCGTCCCCACCAGCCTAGTAAAACTCGCTTGCCTCCCAAGCACCATGATAAATGGTCCGGTTGGGTTACCCACGTCCATATTGATGAGAATCCCGTAAAAGGGGGTACACGATCTCTGCTTTGACAAGACGTGCCAAGGAAACCGCCTCGCAAAACGTGCTGAGGTGGAAAAGTAAAAACGATTCGAGTAAAGGACTTGGCCGTAGTGTGATGACGCACTGTGGAATACGTCAGCAGATTTGATTTGTGTTAATATTATTCTCTCTATGGCAATATGTGGAAACTTATTTTGCAGAGCCGGACACTACTCTTGGTGTTTACAATCTTCTATGAAGGACTTGGAGGAGGAACCCGCCTTGCAATGCCGAAGACAATTTGCGCGCCGGACTCGTCGTCATTGAAGCCTGGTTCACGGGCTACTGAGGGAGTCCTGGATTAGGGGGTGTTCGGGTAGCCGGACTATACCTTCAGCCGGACTCTAGGACTATGAAGATGCAAGCTTGAAGACTTCGTCCCGTGTCCGGATGGGACTTTCCTTGGCGTGGAAGGCAAGCTTGGCGATGCGGATATTCAAGATCTCCTACCATTGTAACCGACTCTGTGTAACCCTAACCCTATCCGGTATCTATATAAACCAGAGGGTTGTAGTCCGTAGGACATCAACTCCATATACAACAATCATACCATAGGCTAGCCTCTAGGGTTTATCCTCCTTGATCTCGTGGTAGATCTACTCTTGTACTACCCATATCATCAATATTAATCCAGCAGGAGTAGGGTATTACCTCCATCGAGAGGGCCCGAACCTGGGTAAAAACATCGTGTCCCTTGTCTCCTGTTACCATCCGGCCTTGACGCATAGTTCGGGACCCCCTACCCGAGATCCGCCGGTTTTGACACCGACACCACTCGTCACGGATGTTATGTTTAAAGGCCACTAGGGCTTCGGCATCCGGACAGTCGATAATTTGGTTCTAGTTAGAAACCGAGTCCAAAATTTCTTGGCTGACTCTCCGAGTTGTTGTGTTATGTGACTCAAATCATCAGCATCTGGTGGTCGCACATAAGTGCCCTGGAAGTTGTCCAGGAATGCGTCTGCCAGGTTCCCCCAACTTCTGATGGAGTTTGTCGGCAAGCTATTCAGCCAATGCCGAGCCAGCCCTTTGAGTTTTAGTGGGAGATACTTGATGGCATGTAGATCATCCCCATGGGCCATGTGAATGTGGAGGAAGAAATCATCTATCCATACCGCAGGGTCTGTAGTACCATCATATGATTCAATGTTCATGGGTTTAAACCCTTCTGGGAATTCATGATCCATTACTTTGTCAGTGAAGCATAGGGGGTGTGCGGCGCCTCTGTGCCGGGCTATATCACGACGCAGTTCATACGAGTCTTGTCTGTTGTATTCGGCTTGGCTGGATTTGTTTTTAGTATATCCGGCGTGGCGGTCGTCGTCACGCGTTGGGGCGCGCCCTCGTGATCCATAGATCGATCTTATATGTCCTGCTTTGTTTTCCAATACGTCTCGCAGGTCCTGCGTGTAGTCCCGTGCCTTGGTGTTTTTGTTTGACTGGCGATGGGGTGCGGGCTGGACTTCGGGCTAATATGCCGCTTTGTCTTAGCCGCGAGGTGGCCGGTCAGCCGCATCATACGCTGGTAGTGTAGGCTTTAATGCTTCCTCCTCGAGTTGGGGTAGCAACTTGCGATTTGGGTAACTTTTGGTTGGGCGCTCGGGTTCGTATTCCTCGGCTGCCAGGACCTCGGTCCATCTATCCGCTAGCAGATCTTGATCAACTTGAAGCTGCTGCTGCTTTTTCTTCAGGCTTTTTGCTGTGGCTATAAGCCGGTGCTTGAAGCGCTCCTGCTCGACGGGATCCTCGGGCACGATGAATTCTTCGTTGCCAAGGCTCACCTCGTCTTCAGAGAGGGGCATATAATTGTCATCCCCTGATTCTCCATCTGTCGCCAGTTCCTTAGGGCTCGCTCGCCCACCCTCCTGTTCGAAGCTTGGCTAGAGGGGATTGTCTTCGTCTTCGGCACTATTTGCAGCGTTATTGTCTCTTGTGTCGGTATCGCTGATTTTGCTATGGCGGGGCTTAGAGCGGCGTTGATGACGCAGATGCTTAGATTGTTTCTTGAGGGGGTTATCCTCCGTTGCCTTATTGCCATTGCTTTTTTGGGGGTGTCCACCATGTATATATCATATGATGAGGTGGCTGTCCAGCGCCCTGTGGGCGGTGGTACCTGTTCTTCTCCTGCATCATCATCCATACCATCGATGTCTTTGGAGCCAAAATCAAGCATATCGGTTAAGTCGTCGACAATGGCTATTAAGTGGGTGGTGGGTGGGGAATGAATTTCGTCGTCCACTTCCCACTCAAGCCGGACATAGTTCGGCCAAGGGTCTCCTAAAAAGGAGAGAGACCTCAATGAATTTAGCACGTCGCCCAAGGGCGAGTGCTGAAAGATATCCGCGGAGGTAAACTCCATGATCGGTGCCCAGTCAGATTCGATAGGCACGGACACAAGCAGTTCAGAGTCCGTGGCCGGGGACGAATCCAAGGGTCTGGTAACACAGGTCTCATAGGAGGTGAAGTCAGTATTCGGCTCTATTGCCGCTGAGTGTGCGGCCTCCATGGCGGGGTCTATCCACCCGTCCTCGGACGACATGATCTGCTCCGGATTGAGGGCCGGAGTAGCCACAGGTGTGATATCCCGAACACCGTCTGACGGCAGAGCTAAGTCATGCTCGTCGTGACTGTGCGGCGCACCTGACATGGGCTCGAATCCGTCGAAATTCAAGTCTCTGCGATGTCGGCAGTATAGTTCAAGCTTCCAAACCTGACCTGATGGCCAGGGGCGTAGCTCTCGATCTGCTCCAGATGGCCAAGCGAGTTGGCCCGCAGTACAAAACCACCGAATACGAAGATCTGTCTGGGGGAAAAACCTCACCCTGGATCGCATCGTTACCGATGATCAAAGGAGCCATCAAGCCTTTATCATGACGGCACAGTGGAACTCTCAATGAAAGCACCAATGTCGGTGTCAAAACTGGAGGATCTCGGGTAGGGGGTCCCGAACTGTGCGTCTAAGGCTGATGATAATAGGAGGCGGGGGACACGATGTTTACCCCAGGTTCGGGCCCTCTCGATGGAGGTAATACCCTACTACCTGCTTGATTGATCTTGATGATATGAGTATTACAAGAGTTGATCTACCATGAGATCGTAGAGGCTAAACCCTAGAAGCTAGCCTATGATTATGATTGTTGTTGTCCTATGGACTAAACCCTCCAGTTTATATAGACACCGGAGGGGGCTAGGGTTACACAGAGTCGGTTACAAGGGAGGAGATCTACATATCTGAATTGCGAAGCTTGCCTTCCACGCAAAGGAGAGTCCCACCCAGACACGAGACGAGGTCTTCAATCTTGTATCTTCATAGTCCAACAGTCCGGCCAAAGTATATAGTTCGGCTATCCGAGGACCCCCTAATCCAGTACTCCCTCAAACATGACTTCCAGAACATGATTACCCTACCACTATAGTGCGGAACTTACTCTGGTTGACCTACGAGGTTCGGTAGTAACTTGATCTAATGTTTCATGATCATCATCATTAACTTCCTCACTAATTGGTTTGACATCACGGGAACGGTTTTCTATGATGAGCTACTATCCAATTCGAGAGAAGGTACAATTACCTCCTCAAGTTCTACTTTCCTCCCACCCACTTCTTTTGAGAAAAACTCCTTCTCTAGAAAGGATCCATTCATAGCAACAAAAATCTTGCCTTCGGCTCTGTGATAGAAGGTGTACCCAACAATTTCTTTTGGGTATCCTATGAAGATGCACTTCTCCAATTTGGGTTCAAGCTTATCAAGCTGAAGCTTTTTTCACATAAGCATCGCAACCCCAAACTTTAAGAAATGACAACTCAGGTTTCTTGCCAAACCATAGTCCATACGGTGTCGTCTCAATGGATTAGATGGTGCCCTATGTAACGTGAATGCAACTGTCTCTAATGAATAACCCCAAAACGATAGTGGTAAATTGGTAAGAGACATCATAGATCGCACCATATCCAATAAAGTACGGTTACGACATTCGGACACACCATTACGCTGTGGTGTTCCAGGTGCCATGAGTTGTGAAACTATTCCACATTGTTTTAAATGAAGGCCAAACTCATGACTCAAATATTCACCTCCGCGATCAGATCGTAGAAACTTTATTTTCTTGTTACGATGATTCTCCATTTCACTCTGAAATTCTTTGAACTTTTCAATGTTTCAGACTTGTGTTTCATTAAGTAGATATATCCATATCTACTCAAATCATCTGTGAAGGTCAGAAAATAACAATACCCTCCGTGAGCCTCAACACTCATCGGACCACATACATCGGTATGTATTATTTCCAATAATTCAGTGGCTCGCTCCATTGTTCTGAAGAACGGAGTCTTAGTCATCTTTCCCATGAGGCATGGTTCACAAGCATCAAATGATTCATAATCAAGTGATTCCAAAATTCCATCTGCATGGAGTTTCTTCATGCGCTTTACACCAATATGAACTAAACAGCGGTGCCACAAATATGTTGCACTATCATTATCAACTTTGCATCTTTTGGCGATATTATGAATATGTGTATCACTACGATCGAGATTCAATAAACCATTTATATTGAGTGTACGACCATTGAAGGTTTTATTCATGTAAACAGAATAACAATTATTCTTTGACTTAAATGAATAGCTGTATTGCAATAAATATGATCCAGTCATATTCATGCTCAACGCAAACACCAAATAACATTTATTTTAGGTTCAACACTAATCCCGAAGGTAAAGGGAGTGTGCGACGGTGATCTTATCAACCTTGGAATCACTTCCAACACACATCGTCACCTCGCCCTTAACTACTATCTGTTCATTTTGCAACTCCTATTTCGAGTTACAAATCTTAGCAACTGAATTGGTATCAAATACCCAGGGGCTACTATGAACACTAGTAAAGTACACATCAATAACATGTATATCAAATATAGCTTTTTTACTTTTCCATCCTTCTTATCTGCCAAGTTTTTGGGCAGTTCCGCTTCCAGTGACCATTTCCTTTGTAGTAGAAGCACTCAGTTTTAGCTTTGGGGTCTAGCTTTGGGCTTCTTCACGGGAGTGGCAACTTGCTTGCCATTATTCTTGAAGTTCCCTTTCTTTCCCTTGCCTTTTTTCTTGAAACTAGTGGTCTTGTTAGCCATCAACAATTGATGCTCTTTCTTGATTTCTACCTTCGCTGATTTCAGCATCGTGAAGAGCTTGTCAATCATTTTTGTCATCCCTTGCATATTATAGTTCATCACGAAGTTATGGTAACTTGGTGATAGTGACTAGAGAACTCTCTCAATCACTATCTTATCTAGAAGATTAACTCCCACTTGATTCAAGTGATTGTAGTACCTAGACATTCTGAGCACATGCTCACTAGCTGAGCTATTCTCCTCCATCTTGTAGCCAAAGTATTTGTCAGAGGTCTCATACCTCTTAACACGGACATCAGTCTGAAATATCATTTTCAGCTCTTGGAACATCTCATATGCTCCATGACATTCAAAACACTTTTGAAGTCCCGGTTCTAAGTCGTAAAGCATGGTGCACTAAACTATCGAGTAGTCATCATACCGAGCTTGCAAACGTTCATAACATCTGTATATGCTCCTGCAATAGGTCTGTCACCTAGCGGTGCATCAAGGACATAATTCTTCTGTTCAACAATGAGGATAATCCTCAGATCACGAACCCAGTACGCATCATTGCTACTATCATCTTTCAACTTAGTTTTCTCTAGGAACATATCAAAAATAAAACAAGGGAGCTATACGCGAGCTATTGATCTACAACATAGATATGCAAATACTATCAGGACTAAGTTCATGATAAATTAAGTTCAATTAATCATATTACTTAAGAACTCCCACTTAGATAGACATCCCTTGAGTCATCCAAATGATCACGTGATCCAAATCAACTAAACCATGTCCGACCATCACGTGAGATGGAGTAGTCATCAATGGTGAACATCTCTATGTTGATCATATCTACTATATGATTCACGTTTGACCTTTTGGTCTCCAGTGTTCCGAGGCCATGTATGTACATGTCAGGCTCGTCAAGTTTACGCTATGGTGTTCCAGGTGCCATGAGTTGTGAAACTATTCCACATTGTTTTAAATGAAGGCCAAACTCATGACTCAAATATTCACCTCCGCGATCAGATCGTAGAAACTTTATTTTCTTGTTACGATGATTCTCCATTTCACTCTGAAATTCTTTGAACTTTTCAATGTTTCAGACTTGTGTTTCATTAAGTAGATATATCCATATCTACGTAGATATATCCATATCTACTCAAATCATCTGTGAAGGTCAGAAAATAACGATACCCTCCGCGAGCCTCAACACTCATCGGACCACATACATCGGTATGTATTATTTCCAATAATTCAGTGGCTCGCTCCATTGTTCCGAAGAACGGAGTCTTAGTCATCTTTCCCATGAGGCATGGTTCACAAGCATCAAATGATTCATAATCAAGTGATTCCAAAATTCCATCTGCATGGAGTTTCTTCATGCGCTTTACACCAATATGAACTAAACAGCGGTGCCACAAATATGTTGCACTATCATTATCAACTTTGCATCTTTTGGCGATATTATGAATATGTGTATCACTACGATCGAGATTCAATAAACCATTTATATTGAGTGTACGACCATTGAAGGTTTTATTCATGTAAACAGAATAACAATTATTCTTTGACTTAAATGAATAGCTGTATTGCAATAAATATGATCCAGTCATATTCATGCTCAACGCAAACACCAAATAACATTTATTTTAGGTTCAACACTAATCCCGAAGGTAAAGGGAGTGTGCAATGGTGATCTTATCAACCTTGGAATCACTTCCAACACACATCGTCACCTCGCCCTTAACTAGTATCTATTCATTTTGCAACTCCTGTTTCGAGCTACAAATCTTAGCAACTGAATTGGTATCAAATACCCAGGGGCTACTATGAACACTAGTAAAGTACACATCAATAACATGTATATCAAATATAGCTTTTTTTTACTTTTCCATCCTTCTTATCCACCAAGTTTTTGGGCAGTTCCGCTTCCAGTGACCATTTCCTTTGTAGTAGAAGCACTCAGTTTTAGGTTTGGGGTCTAGCTTTGGGCTTCTTCACGGGAGTGGCAACTTGCTTGCCATTATTCTTGAAGTTCCCTTTCTTTCCCTTGCCCTTTTTTCTTGAAACTAGTGGTCTTGTTAGCCATCAACAATTGATGCTCTTTCTTGATTTCTACCTTCGCTGATTTCAGCATCGTGAAGAGCTTGGGAATCATTTTTGTCATCCCTTGCATATTATAGTTCATCACAAAGTTATGGTAACTTGGTGATAGTGACTAGAGAACTCTGTCAAATCACTATCTTATCTAGAATATTAACTCCCACTTGATTCAAGTGATTGTAGTACCTAGACATTCTGAGCACATGCTCACTAGCTAAGCTATTCTCCTCCATCTTGTAGCCAAAGTATTTGTCAGAGGTCTCTTACCTCTTAACACGGACATCAGTCTGAAATATCATTTTCAGCTCTTGGAACATCTCATATGCTCCATGACATTCAAAACACTTTTGAAGTCCCGGTTCTAAGTCGTAAAGCATGGTGCACTAAACTATCGAGTAGTCATCATACCGAGCTTGCAAGCATTCATAACATCTGTATATGCTCCTGCAATAGGTCTGTCACCTAGTGATGCATCAAGGACATAATTCTTCTGTGCAACAATGAGGATAATCCTCAGATCACGGACCCAGTACGCATCATTGCTACTATCATCTTTCAACTTAGTTTTCTCTAGGAACATATCAAAAATAAAATAAGGGAGCTATACGCGAGCTATTGATCTACAACATAGATATGCAAATACTATCAGGACTAAGTTCATGATAAATTAAGTTCAATTAATCATATTACTTAAGAACTCCCACTTAGATAGACATCCCTTGAGTCATCTAAATGATCACGTGATCCAAATCAACTAAACCATGTCCGACCATCACGTGAGATGGACTAGTCATCAATGGTGAATATCTCTATGTTGATCATATCTACTATATGATTCACGTTTGACCTTTTGGTCTCCAGTGTTCCGAGGCCATATCTGTACATGTCTGGCTCGTCAAGTTTAACCCGAGTATTCTGCATGTGCAAAATTGTCTTACACCCGTTGTATGTGAACGTAGAGCTTATGACACACGATCATCACATGGTGTCTCGGCACGACGAACTGTCGCAACGGTGCATAATCAGGGAGAACACTTATACCTTGAATTTTAATGAGGGGTCATCTTATAATTCTACCGCTGTACTAAGCAAAATAAGATGCATAAAAGATAAACATCACATGCAATCAAAAATATGTGACATGATATGGCCATCATCATCTTGTGCCTTTGATCTCCATCTCCAAAGCACCGTCATGATCTCCATCGTCACCGGCTTGACACCTTGATCTCCATCATAGCGTCGTTGTCGTCTCGCCAACTATTGCTTCTACAACTATCGCTACCGCATAGTGATAAAGTAAAGCAATTACATGGCGATTGCATTTCATACAATAAAGCCACAACCATAAGGCTCCTGCCAGTTGCTGATAACTTTTACAAAACATGATCATCTCATACAATAACTTATATCACATCATTTCTTGGCCATATCACATCACAACAAGCCCTGCAAAAACAAGTTAGACGTCCTCTACTCTGTTGTTGCAAGTTTTACGTGGCTGCTATGGGCTTCTAGCAAGAACTGTTCTTACTTACGCATCAAAACCACAACGATTTTTCGTCAAGTGTGTTGTTTTAACCTTTAACAAGGATCGGCTGTAGTCAAACTCGATTCAACTAAAGTTGAAGAAACAGACACCCGCCAGCCACCTTTATGCAAAACAAGTTGCATGTCTATCGGTGGGACCGGTCTCATGTACGTAGTCATGTAAGATTGGTCTGGGCCGCTTCATCCAACAATGCCGCCGAATCAAAGTAAGACGTTGGTGGTAAGCAGTATGACTATGACCGCCCACAACTCTTTGTGTTCTACTCGTGCATATCATCTACGCATAGACCTGGCTCTGATACCACTGTTGGGGAACGTAGCAAGCAATTTCAAAAAAAATTCTACGAGCACGTAAGATCTATCTAGGAGATGCATAGCAACGAGAGGGGGAGAGTGTGTCCATGATAACCCACAAGTATAGGGGATCAATTGTAGCTTCTTTCGATAAGTAAGAGTGTCGAACCCAATGAGGAGCTAAAGGTAGAACAAATATTCCCTCAAGTTCTATCGACCAACGATACAACTCTACGCACGCTTAACGTTCGCTTTACCTAGAACAAGTATGAAACTTGAAGTACTTTGTAGGTGTAACGGGATAGGTTTGCAAGAATATAAAGAGCATCCAAATAAAAACTAGGGGTTGTTTTAGGTAAAGAAGCAATGAAGTTAGTATAGCGAGTGTGGAAAAGTGGTGGTAGGAGTTGCAAAATTGTCCCTAAGCAATTGACTACTTTACTAGACCGATAGCAAGTTTTATGTGGGAGAGGCCACTTCTAGCATGTCATCCCTGACTTGGAATTCTATGCACTTATGATTGGAACTATTAGAAAGCATCCGCAACTACTAACGTTCATTGAGGTAAAACCCAACCATAGCATTAAGATATATTGGTCCCCCTTCAATCATGCAGGATGGGCTGCCTTGGTATTAGATCCAATAATTGACGGATACCACTTCACACGAGTCCTGATGGACGGTGGCAGCAGTCTAAACCTGATACATCAGGACACAATCCGCAAAATGGGGATAGACCCAATGAAAATTTGCCACAGCAATACTACCTTTAAAGGAGTAACGCCAGGCCCAGGGGCTCATTGCACGGGCTCCTTGCTACTAGAGGTTATATTCGGCTTCCCCGATAACTTTCGTAGCGAAAATTTAACCTTCCACATTGCTCTGTTCCAAAGTGGCTATCAAGCACTACTTGGACGCGAAGCTTTCGCTCGTTTTAACGCAATACCGCATTACACTTCCCTCACGCTTAAGATGCCCGGTCCACGTGGCATCATTACAGTAAATGGAAATATTGAGCGATCCCAGGGCGCCGAAGAGAGTGCGGCTGCCTTGGTAGTCGCACACTAAAACGGCCTCACCAAGTAAAGCACTCGATAGGTCATAAAGACTACGGACACGGTTAGACGAGTCCGACGCAGCCATATGTATTTCATACAGGTTTGATGGCCACACCCCTATTACAAATACAAGGGGCTCAACGCGCGCAGACAAGTGGCAATTTTTACTCATCTTGAATTGTACATGGTTTTTTTAAACCTACCTTTTTGCACGATAACTTTTCACCTAAGTTCCTCTCTTTTACAGATGACCATCATGCTACACCCGTCCAGGATACGGCACAATGGAGACACAGGCGCAGACCTGCAGCAGGGACCCGTCCTAAGGATTCTTTTTAGATTAAGACCCTGCGTAAACCTCTCTTACTGTCTCTTGTTGATACACATCCCTCGGATTCTCAGTACTATTGAGAAGGATGCTGACGTCTTGGCATGTGGCCACGTCAGAATAATGCACGTACCTGGACACCAGGGGCTTCTTACAAAGGGCACTGTTTAGACCCGGTTTACACCACAAAGACCGAATACCTTAGGGAGTGTTCGGCATCGCGAGTTTGGCCTTGTATGCATCAGCTCCGAATCATGTCTTTGGTCAAATGTTGGGTTTGCTCGGCTCCTGTGTTTTGCTACCTTACGTTCCGCTCTATTGGCTAAGGCGGCACCAGGAGAACTACTGCGATTGTGCCCTGGTTCATCCGGACGAGCACCTCAGTAGAGAAAGCCGAAAACTGACTATCATGATATAGCGTGAGACTGGTCAACCACTCGATGACCTATCGGAATGTTAGAATTCCTCAGCCTTAATGAAGGGCCGTTTCCCGGCCAGGCATGTACGCACCCCGAATTCGGATGAGTGCGGAGCCACCAGGGGCTATATAGTAGCCCCACTGTCAAACTCCTATGGCTAAGTGAAAGTGTTAAAGCATTATAGTCCGGTTGCCTAGTTCGCTGCGCCATCACCTCCTTATTAGGACCAAGACGTTGGATTAAGTGTGAATACGCGTCTTCTACGAACACCCCCGCATTATATGCGTGGGGGCTCAAGCTGACGACTGCAATCTTTCAGGTTATACGCATGTATACATAAACGGCCGCATAGGAGGCATCATATTACTTTTGGGCAAAAGTATAAATACAGCCTTGATAAATTTAATAAAAACATTGTTTTTACAATGGGAATACATGTCACTCAAACATAATATTCTCCGAGCACTGGGCCTCTATCAAACAAGCACCCTCAAGAACTTCTTCAAAATAGTGCTCGGCAGCCACTCGGCCTATGGCCGAACCCTGCGCCGCAACAGCGGTAGCATCCATCTCCGCCCAGTATGCTTTGACACAGGCAAGGGCCATCCGCAAGCCTTCTATGCACGCCGACCTCTTCATTGCATTGATGCGCGGCACCGCACCAAGGAACTACTGCACTAAGCTGAAATAGTTGTTCGGCTTTGGCTTTTCCGGCCACAGATGATCTATGACGGACCTCATGGCATGTCCGGACAATCTATTGAGTTCGGCCCATTCGGCAAGCTGATCAGTTAGTGGAAGGGGACGCTCTGGAATGTTAAACTGCGACCATAATAGCTTGTCCACTTCACGATCTGTTTGATCTCGGAAGTATTCGGCCGCATCGACAGCACTCGCCGTCAAATCCAGATATGCGTCTGCCGAACTCCACAGCCAATCCAGAGGGGCATACCGCGGATCTCCGAACTTCCTCCGCAGCAAAAAGGACTTCCCAGCCACAATATCACCAGCTTCACGCAGCTCTTCCTTCTTTGCCCTCATGGCAGAGCGGGTGTCTTTGGCCGCCATCGTGGCCTTTTCGATGTCCGTCGCCTTCGCTCGGTTCTCTTCTTCAAGGAACTGGCAACGGTCGGCAGTGTCTTTTAACTTTATAGCCATCTTGGCCATTTTGTCTTTGCTCTCGCAATGTGCAGCCTTTTCGGCTGTTAACTCTTCGGCCGCCTTTAAAGCGGGCGCATTACTAATTCTTGCTTGTTCCTTGGCTCGGGCAAGTTCCGCCCGAAGGGTCTCCACGGTGGTAGCTCCATCTGCAGTCAACACATATTAAAGATACTGGCATCACGCTGCTCTTACTATGTGACATTCACCAGAAAACATCACTTACCCTGTGCCTCGTCAAGCCGCTTGTTAACAAGCTCGATGTCAGCATCCGCCGCATCCAGTTGCCGCTTTAGTTCGGCAAACTCATTAGTCCGGCTAGCCATCGGAGCTTCCACCACCTGCACATAAAAGCGGTATGGTTATTACCTGGGACTACGATCCTCTATTTGCCGCCGTTCTCGGCAACAACCAGAGTCTCAGGGGCTACTATCTACACAGGGCACACCTAAAAATGCGCGGTACTATCAAAAAGTATATCATTTCACGTACCTCAAAGCCCGTCAGTAGACTCATAAAGGCTTCATGCAACCCACTTTCAGCGGACGAAATTCTTTCCATCACCGTACCCATCAACATGCAGTGTTCTTCTGAGATGGACGCTCGCTCCAACTGCTCCCTCAGTACGTCCGACCGCATACTAGACGGTGCCGGACTCTTCTGTTTGCTCTCTTCAAGAGCCGGATACTGGGGACTTCGGGTGACCATAGGATTATCTTCTGGCCTCACCAGATCCGGGGGGCCTCCGAGACGACACTTCAAGGCCGCCCGCTTCTTGAGCGGAGGAGTTCGGGGGAGGCATTTCGCTCTCCATCATCTCTGGAAGAAGATCCCCTGAAGAGGAGCTTTGCTGAGAAGGGCTGAGATCCAAACTGCAAGATAAATGCTTCAGTTATTTTCCTTGGAAGAAAGGTAGAATATCTTTACTATCAAGTATTTTTTCGATAACTTACAGCTCGTTAGAGGGCTGATCTCCGCACGGACTTTGTGTGGCAAGAACACCCTCCGGGGCCGGACCCTCTGGTGGAGATTTCTTCTCCCGTTTGGAAGCCTTGGCTTTCGGATCTTCAGAGGCGGTCCTCTTCCTTCCCCGGGGCAAGAGAATGTCGGATTCTTCCTCTTTGTTATCCTCCCTCGCGGGAGCGCTTGTTCCCTCGGTTGGAATTGGTAGCGATGGGGGCCCGCTTTCACCCTCATTATTCCCCCATTTATCTTCCTTTGAGGGCTCCGGGCAAGGTGCTAGCTCGAGCATCTTTTCCAGTACCGGATTGTCCAAACCCGCAGGAAGGGGGGCCGAACACCGAATCATCTTCGCCTTTGTTAGCCAGTCCTGGTCAAAGAGCGATTTCTCAGAATGACTTCATGATAAATGAAAGACGGTGTGTTCGGCTAGAGGATTACTTACTTGGTCGGCGGTGCGGTTGCTGCTCAGGCCCACGTCCTCGGTAGTATCCGGACACTCTATTTGGGGTCCGAAGAATGATTTATACATCTCCTCGTGCGTCAGGCCAAGGAAATTCTGAATAGTGTGCGGTCCTTCTGGGTTGAACTCCCACATGCAGAGGGGCCGGCGTTTGCAAGGCTGGACTCGACGAACCAGCATGACTTGCACCACCGTAACCAGACTAAAATCTCCTTTGAAGAGATCTTGAATGCTGCTCTGTAGTATAGGCACGTCCTTGGTTGGACCCCAGCTCAGCCCTCTGCTAATCCATGACATCAGTTGTGGTGGAGGGCCCGAGCAGAAAGCAGGGGGGAGCCACCCACTTGGCGCTTCTGGGAGCTGTGATGTAAAACCACTCCCGTTGCCATAATCTGGACACCTCTGGAAAGGAACCCTTTGGCCATGGAGCTACAGCGATCTTGCTTATTAATGCGCTTCCGCACGCTACATGCTGCCCCTCGACCATCTTTGGCTTCACGTCAAAGGTCTTGAGCCACAGGCCGAAGTGAGGGGTAATGCGGAGGAAGGCCTCACATACGACAATAAATGCCGAGATGTGGAGAAAGGAGTCCGGGGCTAGATCGTGGAAATCTAGCCCGTAATAGAACATCAAACCCCTAACGAAGGGATCCAGAGTGAGGCCTATACCTCGGAGGAAGTGGGAGACGAACACAACGTTCTCGTTGGGTTCGGGAGTAGGGACGACCTGCCCTCGGGCGGGCAGCCGATGCGAAACCTCAGCGGTCAGGTATCTGGCCTCCCTCAACTTCTTAATATCCTCTTCCGTAACGGAGGAGGGCATCCACCGGCCATGAAGGCTAGATCCGGACATGATTGAAGGTCCGAAGCACCTGACCTGGGCTTTGGGTGTTAGAACTCGAGGCGGGGGAAGGATTTGATTGAGCACGGGAGGGAAAAAAGTAAAAGCCTTGTCCCTTTATAAAGAGGGTGAATATCAAGCGTCCTCCTAGTGGTCGTTTGGGACTTGCCTAAAATCTAGGAGTCCTAGGCACGGTTGGGTTACCCACGACCGTATTGATGAGAATCCCGTAATTAGGGGAACACGATCTCTGCTTTGACAAGACGTGTCAAGAAACCGCCTCGCGTTATGTGTGGAGCTGGTTGAAGAAAAACGGTTCAAATAATCACCGGGCCATGGCTTAATGTCATGTTGCCAGAATGTGTCAGCAGATTAGATTTGTGGAAATATTATTCTCTCTGCGGAGATATGTGGAACTTGTTTTGCAGGGTCGGACACTATCCTTTTATTTGAACTCTTTTGTGGTATATACGGAGGAGGAACCCGCCTTGCAATGCCGAAGACAACACTGCGCGCCGGACTCATCGTCGTTGAAGCCTAGTTTAGGGGCTACTAAGGGAGTCCTGGATTAAGGGGTCTCCGGACAGCCGGATTATATCCTTTGGCCGGACTGTTAGACTATGAAGATACAAGATTGAAGACTTCGTCTCATGTACGGGTGGGACTCTACTTGCCGTGGAAGGCAAGCCAGGCAATACGGATATGTATATCTCCTCCTTTGTAACCGACCTTGTGTAACCCTAGCCCTTTCCGGTGTATATATAAACCGGAGGGTTTTAGTCCGTAGGACAACATACAATTATACCATAGGCTAGCTTCTAGGGTTTAGCCTCTCCGATCTCGTGGTAGATCAACTCTTGTAATACTCATATCATCAAGAATAAAATCAAGCAGGACGTAGGGTTTTACCTCCATCAAGAGGGCCCGAACCTGGGTAAAACATCGTGTCCCCTGCCTCCTGTTACCATCCGCCTCAGACGCATAGTTCGGGACCCCCTACCCGAGATCTGCCGATTTTGACACCGACACCAGGTTTCAGGCGAAAAGGATAGAGCATTGAAAACAAATTAATGTTTGTCTCTGTGTCTTCTGCTGACAAGGACGCAGAGAAGACGTTTTGACAGTTTCAATAGAATGCATATGATTTGGATAGAGAGACTTAAGACGAAAGCATAGAGAGGTTAGGGTCCGATCACATTCACTTAGTTCAAAAGATTCAACATGAAGACATAGCTATAAGTGAATGTTGTAGAGGACAGAAACTAAATTGAAGATAAACATGAGGCCATGTTAACATTGAAGACAAACAAAATGCGAAGACTTTGCAAATGTAACGCCATGTGAAAAACACTTCTAAGGGAAGAATTTGGTGGTGGCA
The DNA here is from genome assembly GCA_034509565.1 of Triticum monococcum. NCBI lineage: Eukaryota > Viridiplantae > Streptophyta > Magnoliopsida > Poales > Poaceae > Triticum > Triticum monococcum. The sequence continues at coordinate 478,006,826 of CM067841.1, forward strand.
TTACCCACCATATAGGAAGTATTAGACCTAGACATGGCGCACAATTATCGTGGCGCTCCGAAGTCAAATTCCACATTAATGTATTCACACTCAAAATGTAAGTCTTCATTGATTGAAGACATACTATACTTCGTGTGTTGCACATCTAAGTCATCAACATGCATAAGTGTTAGGATGTGTGCCTGATCATAGGACATTTGAGGATTCCAAGATATTTAGCTCACACTGTAACTTACAAAACCTCTTCTCATCCAAGGGCTTTGTGAAGATATCTGCCAGTTGCTCTTCAGTGTTGGCGTGTATGATATCAACATCTTCCTTCATGACATGATCTCTCAGAAAGTGATGACGAATTTCAATGTGCTTTGTCTTCGAGTGTTGAACTGGGTTGTTAGCAATCTTGATGGCGCTTTCATTGTCGCAGTAGAGTGGCACTTGCTTCAGATGAATGCCATAGTCTTTGAGTGTTTGCTTCATCCATAGAAGCTGAGCGCAGCAAGATCTAGCAGCAATGTATTCAGATTCAGCAGTGGAGAGAGATACACAGTTCTGCTTCTTTGAAGACCAATATACAAGTGATCGTCCCAGAAAGTGACATGTGCCTGATGTAGACTTGCGATCCACCTTGTCACCAGTATAATCAGCATCCGAGAATCCAACTAGATCAAACTATGAGCCCTTTGGATACCATAATCCTAGGGTTGGGTGTGAGCCAAATATCAAAGAATTCGCTTCACAGCTAAGTGATGCGATTCCTTTGGTGTCGCTTGGAATCAGGCACACATGCAAACACTAAGCATGATATCTAGCCTAGATGCACATGAATAAAGCAAAGAACCAATCATGGAGTGGTATACCTTTTGATCGAACTCTTTACCATTGTCGTCGGGACCCAGATGGTGTTTAGCTGGCATTGGCGTAGTGTAACCTTTGCAGTCTTGCATTCCAAACTTCTTCAGGCAATCTTTGAGGTATTTCTCTTGAGATATGCTTGCGTTGTTGTCGTATTTGAAGACCAAGGAAGAACTTCTGTTCACCCATCATGGACATCTGATATTGCTCTTGCATCATATATCCAAACTCATCACTATATTTCTGGTTGGTGCAGCCGAAGATAATGGCATCCACATATATTTGGCACACAAACAGTTCACCATCATATGTCTTCGTGAAGAGTGTGGGACCCAAAGAACCAGGTTTGAAGCCTTTTCTCTTCAGGAAGTCCTTGAGTGTGTCATACCAAGCACGAGGGGCTTGTTTGAGGCCATACAGTGCCTTGTTGAGCTTATAAACCATGTCAGGATGTTTTGGATTTTCAAAGCCAGGCGGTTGTGCAACATACACTTCTTCAATCTTTCCATTGAGAAAAGCGCTTTTCACATCCATTTGACATAGAAGAATGTTATGATGATTTGCATAGGCCAGTAGTATGCGTATAGCTTCAAGCCTAGCCATAGGAGCAAATGTTTCATCAAAGTCAATTCCTTCAACTTGAGTGTATCCCTGAGCAACGAGACGAGCTTTGTTTCTGACAACTTGACCATGCGCATCTTGCTTGTTGCGATATATCCATTTAGTGCCTATGATATTGTGCTTACGATGATCAGGACGCTTGACCAGTTCCCACACATTATTCAGCTCAAATTGTTGAAGCTCTTCTTGCATTGCTTGAATCCACTCATGCTCCATGAAGGCTTCATCAAATTTCTTGGGTTCAGATATTGAGACGAATGCGAAGTGTCCACAGAAATTTTCTAGTTGTGTTGCCCTTGAACAAGTGAGTGGACCAGGTGCATTGATGCTATCAATTATTCTCTCAATCTGTACTTCATTTGCAACACGAGGATGAACAGGACAAAGATTTTGCTCTTGCTGATCATTGTCATCTTTGGAAGGATTGTCTTCAGGCTGAGCATTGTCTTCAAGTTGATCAGGTGCAGAGATGATGAGTTCCTCTTCAGGCTGAGGTTCAGACGGTATGATTTCTCTAGTTCCCATAAGCTTGATGGTTTCACTGGATGGAACTTCATCTAGCACATTTGGCAGGTGCTCTCTTTGCGAGCCGTTAGTCTCATCAAACTGCACATCCACAGTTTCAACCACTTTATAGTGAAAGAGGTTGAAGACTCTGTAGGAGTGCGAATCCTTTCCGTATCCAAGCATAAAACCTTCATGTGCTTTCGGTGCAAATTTTGAAGTGTGATATGGATCCTTGATCCAGCACCTGGCACCAAATACTCTGAACTAGCTGACATTTGGCTTCTTACCAGTGAGGAGCTCATAGGATGTTTTGTTCAGAAGCTTGTGAAGGTAAACACAGTTGATAATATGGCATGCAGTATCAATGGCTTCAGGCCAGAACTTTCTTGGAGTCTTGTATTCATCGAGCATCGTCCGGGCCATCTCAATAAGTGTTTTGTTCTTGCGTTCGACGACGCCATTCTGCTGCGGCGTGTACGGAGCTGAGAACTCATGAGTGATGCCCAAAGTATCAAGATAAGTGTCGAGGCCAGTGTTCTTGAATTCAGTGCCATTGTCACTTTTGATGTGCTTGATCTTGATGCCATAGTTGTTCATGGCTCGATTGGCGAAGCATCTAAAGACATCCTGCACTTCAGTCTTGTAGAGGATTATATGCACCCATGTATATCTTTAATAATCATCAACAATGACGAAGCCATAGAGACAAGCAGTAGTAGTAAGAGTTGAGTAGTGAGTGGGACCGAAGAGGTCCATGTGTAGCAGTTCGAAGGGTTGAGTTGTTGTCATGATTGTCTTCGAGGGATGCTTGGCTCTCATCATCTTTCCAGCTTCACAGGCACCGCATAGGTGATATTTCTTAAACTTGACGCCCTCGATGCCTATGAAATGCTTCTTCTTTGCAAGAGTGTGCAAGTTTCTCATGCCAGCATGCCCTAGCCTCCGATGCCAGAGCCAGCATTCTGAAGCTTTTGCTAGAAGACATAGGGCAAGCTATGGTCCTGCTGAGAAATCTACCACATATAAATCATCTTTTCGATACCCTTCAAAGACTAGAGACTTGTCAGATTCCATTAGAACAAGGCAATGATATTTTCCAAATATCACAATCATGTTTAAATCGCAAAGCATTGAGACAGACATTAAGTTGAAACTAAGGGATTCAACAAGCATCACTTTATCCATGTGTTGATCCCTTGAGATTGCAACTCTACCTAGACCCAATACCTTGCTTTTACCTGTATCAGCAAATGTGATGTGACTCTTATCAGAGGGACATAAAGTTGAGTCCATGAGAAGACTTCGCTTGCCAGTCATGTGATTAATACACCCACTATCAATAATCCATTTTGAAGCAGCTGGTGTCATACCCTACAGTGCAGTTGGGGGGATAGGCTTCACGAAGAGAATTGTGAAGCATAAACATTTGACGAGCAAGTGGATTATGAAAGCTTAGATCAAGGTTAGGACTGATAGGGCAAGTAGAAAGCGACTTAGGAACAAAATACATAATAAGACCATTTGGGCATTTGATCTTGCGCCCTACAAGATGTTTAAGGTCCCCAGCAATAGCTTCAGACGACTTTGATTTTCGGCTAGAGACCCTTCCCTACAAAAGAGAGTTAAGCTTTCTTAGCCACCCACATCTTCAAGGGTGGCTTCGAAGCAATGAGTCTAAGTGCAGCATCTGAGAACTTTGGCTTAGAAGCCCTAGCAAATAGTCTTACAAGAGGGCGATAGTACTCATAAGAATAAGCAGAGCAATTCTTGGTCTTATGAACATGGTGGTTTGATGAAACGCGCTCCTATTCATAGGCCTGAGTATGGTTTCCCTGCAAAACATTTGCGTTAGTGCGACTCAGGTGAGTCCTCTGTCTGTATGAAACCTTTGGACCATATGAAGCCTGTGGTCTGGGGTTTGTCTTCTGCACTTGTGGTGTCATGATGACATTCACAGGAAGATTCTCCAGACACCTTTTTGGCACCCAGACTTTCTTCATAGGTGGCCCATTCCTGCAGTTAGTACCAATATACCTAGCAAACACTTCACCATTCTGATTCTTAAACAGTTTATAGTTTGCATCAAAGGATTCATCAATAACAATGGGATTAGCACAAGTGAATCCAGATAGGGTGGATGGATCCATTGAAGATTCCTTTGCAGCAACCCATGTGGTTTTGGGGTACTGCTCAGGTTTCCAGTAAGAGCCATCAGCATTCATTTTCCTTTCGAACCCAACACCCTCTTTCCTAGGGTTTCGGTTCAGGATCTGCCTTTTGAGGACATCACATAGTGTCTGATGTCCTTCGAGACTTTTGTACATCCCTATTTCAAGAAATGCCTTCAACCTAGCATTTTCATCAGCAATAGCAGTGGCATCCTCAGCAGAGGGGTTAGTTACCACATCAACAGTTGAAGATATTGTAACAGTAGCAGCAGTAGAACATCCAGCAACAGAAGCAGCGTTATCACACTCAATGCATTTAAGACATGGTGGTTCAAATCCTTCCTGAGCGGAACTGATCTGTTTGGCGCGAAGTGACTCATTTTCCTTTTGAAGATCTTCATGAGCCGCTCTCAATTTCTCAAGATCTTGCTTCCTTTGAAGATAATCATAGGAAAGCTTCTCATGAGTTGTTGAGAGCATTTCATGACGACTTTCAAGTTCCTCATACTTAACATGAAGATTTTTTATGTCTTCAATTAAGGACTGAGATCGAGTCATTTCAGCGTCTAACAGGTCATCGCTTTTGTCTAACGGTTTTTGAATATGTTCCATAGCTTTCTGTTGTTCAGTTGCAATTTTAGCAAGTGTTTTGTAGCTGGGTTTGGAACCACAATCAGAGTCATCTTCACTAGATGTTTGATAGTGAGTAGTGCGTGATTTTACCTTGGCACCGTGTGCCATGAAGCAGTAGGTGGGAGTGGAGTTGTCCTTGTCATTAGCATCGGTATCGGTGATGAAGTCATTGTCTTCAGTGTTGAAGATGGACTTGGCAACGTATGCTGTAGCCAGACTTGCAACGCCAGAATTGGACTCCTCCTCAGACTCCACCTCCGCCTCCTCAGAAGTAGACTCCTCCTATGAATCCATTTCCTTGCCAACAAACGCACGAGCCTTGCTAGATGAGCTCTTCTTGTGTGATGAAGACTTTGATGAAGACTTGGAAGTTGACTTTGAGTATTTCTTCTTCTTCTTGTCGTCAGAATCATATTCCTTGCTTTTCTTCTTGTTGTTGTTCTCATTGTCCCACTGAGGACACTCAGAGATGTAGTGGCCAGGTTTCTTGCATTTGTGGCATGTTCTCTTCTTGTAGTCATGAGCAGAAGCTTCATCATTCCTTGAGCTAGATCATGAGGACTTTCTGAAGCCTTTCTTCTTGGTGAATTTCTGGAACTTCTTCACAAGCATAGCAAGCTCCTTTCCAATGTCTTCAGGATCATCAGAACTGCAATCAGATTCTTCTTCAGATGAGGAAATAGCTTTTGCCTTCAAAGCACGAGTTCGCCCATAGTTGGGACCGTAGATGTCTCTTTTCTCAGAAAGCTGAAACTCATGTGTGTTGAGCCTTTCCAGTATGTCAGATGGATCGAGTGTCTTGAAGTCAGGGCGTTCTTGAATCATCAGGGCTAGGGTGTCAAACGAGCTATCAAGTGACCTCAGGAGTGCCTTGATGACTTCATGCTTGGTGATCTCAGTAGCGCCGAGGGATTGAAGCTCATTTGTGATGTCAGTGAGTCGATCAAACGTAAGCTGAACATTCTCATTGTCATTTCTCTTGAAGCGGTTGAAGAGGTTGCGAATGACGCTGATTCTTTAATCTCTCTGGGTTGATACGCCTTCGTTGACCTTGGAGAGCCAGTCCCAGACTAGCTTGGATGTTTCTAGAGCACTCACACGGCCATACTGTCCTTTGGTAAGATGACCACATATGATGTTCTTGGCAGTGGAATCCAGTTGAACGAACTTCTTGACATCAGCAGTGGTGACACCTTCACCAGCCTTGGGGACGCCATTCTTGACGACATACCAGAGGTCGACATCAATGGCTTCAAGATGCATGTGCATCTTATTCTTCCAGTAGGGATATTCAGTTTCATCAAAGACTGGGCACGCAGCGGAGACTTTGATTATCCCTGCAGTCGACATAGCTAAAACTCCAGGTGGTTAAACCGAATCACACAGAACAAGGGAGTACCTTGCTCTGATACCAATTGAAAGTGCTAGTTATCGACTAGAGGGGGTGAATAGGTGATTTTTAGGAATGTCTTCAAAACATGGAAGTTTCGAAGACAAACGATAGAAACAAACCTATTACCATGCAGCGGAAGGTAGACTACACTAAGCAAGCCATAGTCAAGTATTCAATGAGATGAAAGCACAAAGACTAATAGTAGCTAGGCAGTATAGATCAGGATGGAAGATAGTATTAAGACAATCAGAACAGCAGTCACACAGTGAAGACAAAAAGATAATGCAGACAAGTAATGACTTCACAAGGACCAATCTGAAAGTAAAGAGATGGGAAGGATGGAACCAATGGCTCGTTGAAGACAATGATTTGTTGGACCAGTTCCAGTTGCTGTGACAACTGTACGTCTGGTTAGGGAGGCTAAGATTCAACTCAGAAGACCACGTCTTCACCTTATTCCCCTTGAGCTAAGGACACCCAGTCCTCACCCAATCACTCTGGTAAGTCTTCAAGGTATACTTTCAAACCTTCACAGACTTCGTTCACCGGCGATCCACAATGACTCTTGGATGCTCAGAACGCGACGCCTAACCGGCTGGAGGATTCACAGTCCTCAAGTGTAATAAGTCTTCAGATCACACAGACATGAAGACTTCAGTGATGCCTAGCACTCTTTGGCTCTGGGTGTTTAGGGCTTTGTCCTCGCAAGGAATTCTCTCTCAAAGGCTTCAAGGTGGGTTGCTCTCAAACGACAAAAGCCGTACACTAACTCTGAGCAGCCAACCGTTTATGGTTGTAGGGGGTGGGCTATTTATAGCCACTAGGCAACCCGACCTGATTTGTTCGAAATGACCCTGGGTCACTAGGGAACTGACATGTGTTCCAACGGTCAGATTTCAAACACACACGGCAACTTTACTTGGGCTACAAGCAAAGCTAACTTATCCAGCTCTAAATAAGATTTGCTCTCATTGTCTTCGCTCGAAGACATAGGATTTTGGTTAAGCATCACTTCAATCATTCTGACTGGTTCACTTGGACCCCACTTAACAGTACGGTGGTTCCTATGACTCAACAAATAAGAAGAAGAAGAACGACGAAACAACTAAGTCTTCGCGCTCCATAGTCTTCACGCGACGTCTTCTCTTGTCATAGTCTTCAATGTGAATGTCTTCACATACCACCTTTGACTTCAATGTCTTCATACATTTTTAGGGGTCATCTCTGGTAGGAAAACCGAATCAATGAGGGACTTCTACCTGTGTTATCCTGCAATTCTCATAAACACATTAGCCCCTCAACCAGGTTTGTCGTCAATACTCCAAAACCAACTAGGGGTGGCACTAGATGCACTTACAACCGCACAAACCAACAAGTAATGTAAACATCCTAAAGGCAAATCTTGGCACATTATTTTTATTTTCAAACTTCAGAAAAGCATACAACAGAAATAAATGACTCTCTAAAACTTTCGGGGTGTCTCACTGGTGCGCTTTCTTTAAAGCCATTAAGCTAGGCATATAGTGCTCAAGTAATGGATCCACCCGGATCCCAAGGTATATCAAAGCCAATTTTAATTAACAATGTTTTGTGATTTAGTAGTGAGCACAAAGTAACATATATCATGCAACAACGAACTCTAATTCTCTTCCTATGCATCGGCATGTCATAAAAGAACAATTCATGCACACATAGTAAAGGCCAATGCATAGTATAAACAGTTTCTTGCAATTTTATCACATTGGAAACATGGAGAGGCGGAGATGTAGTTCCTCCCTCATAATAATTGCAAGTAGGAGCAGAAAGCACAAGCATATTATATCTATCAAAATCATCATGTGTAGTAGTAAAGCGCAACCCATCAATATAATCCTTAATAAGGGCAAACTTCTCTGATATAGTGTAGTCGGGAGAATTCAAAAAGATAATAGGACTATCATGCGTGGGTGCAATAGCAACAATTTCATGTTTAACATAAGGAACTATAGCAAGTTCATCTCCATAAGCATAATTCATATTGGCATCTTGGCCACAAGCATAGCAAGCATCATCAAAAAGGGATATTTCAAAAGAATCAACAGGATCATAACAATCATCATAGCAATCATCCTTCGGTAAGCACGAAAAGAAATTAAACAATGTATGAGTTGAAGAGGTACTCTCATTAGAAGGTGCGAACGGGTAGCTAATCCACTCTTCCTCCTTTTGTTCTTCGCTCTCCTCATCATCTTTTTCATCCAATGAGCCCACAGTTTCATCAATTCCTTCTTCCATAGACTCTTGCAAAATATTAGTCTCTTCTTGGAGAGCGGAGGAGCCCTCAATATATATGGTTTAACATAGGCATTCGAAGCATAATTATCATAACAATATTTAAGTATGGCAAAATTTTCAGATTTGTAAAGAGTAGCATCATACTTTCCAATCAATGAAGCAATTTCATAAGCACCCTTAAAAGCAACAAATTCTTCAATTTGTTGAACATCATAGTGATTATAAACACCCTTAGCATACGGAGATACGATTCCATTATCACGAAACTCACATTGGTAGGGAAGGTGTTTCTTAGGGTCTTCAAAACAACAAGTAAAATCATATATTTCACATAAATTCCAAGCATAGAATTGTAAACGATGAATCTGATCCAGTAAAAGTTTCCCTTTTTGAGATAAGCGGTGTCGCACATAACAAGCATGCTCATCTAAAGATTTTCCCTCAGCTAAGCTAGTTGGGGTTTCAGCACAAGCACATAGGGATCGAAGATGATCCAAGTAAAAAGCTTTAGGAGTGTGATGGATTTTGAGTGGTTCTTCAACCATTGGTGTAGTAGGTACAACTAATTTTTTTGGTATTTTACGTTTCCTAACCATAACTAAAGATAGAAAACAAGAGCGCAAAATAAAAACTACTTAGTGATAAAGCAAACAAGCACACACGAGAATATTCACCCCATGCTATGACTCCCCGGCAACGGCGCGAGAAAAAGGTCTTGATAACCCACAAGTATAGGGGATCAATTAGCCTCTTTTGATAAGTAAGAGTGTCGAACCCAATGAGGAGCTAAAGGTAGAACAAATATTCCCTCAAGTTCTATTGACCACCGATACAACTCTACGCACGCTTAACGTTCGCTTTACCTAGAACAAGTATGAAAGTTGAAGTACTTTGTAGGTGTAACGGGATAGGTTTGCAAGAATATAAAGAGCACGTAAATAAAAACTAGGGGTTGTTTTAGGTAAAGAAGCAATAAAGTTAGTATAGCGAGTGTGGAAAAGTGGTGGTAGGAGTTGCGAAATTGTCCCTAAGCAATTGACTACTTTACTAGACCGATAGCAAGTTTTATGTGGGAGAGGCCACTGCTAGCATGTCATCCCTGACTTGGAATTCTATGCACTTATGATTGGAACTATTAGCAAGCATCTGCAACTACTAACATTCATTAAGGTAAAACCCAACCATAGCATTAAGACATATTGCCCCCCCTTCAATCCCGTATGCATCAATTTCTATGCTAGGTTGAAGCTTCTGTCACTCTTTCCCTCCAATACATAGTCCTATCAACATGCAACTAACCCTATGGTGTCATCCACACATGCGCACATATGATGGGCACTAAAGGACGGCAACATAACCACAAGCAAATTAAACCAATCATAGCAATTCACCAATTACCGATAGGACGACGAAAATCTACTAAGACATCATAGGATGGCAACACATCATTGGATAATAATATGAAGCATAAAGCACCATGTTCAAGTAGAGGGTACAGCGGGCTGCGGGAGAGTGGACCGCTGTAGATAGATGGGGGAAGGTGATGAAGATGTTGGTGAAGACGACGGATGTGTTGGTGTAGATCGCCGTCACAGATGATGGCCCCGGCGGCGTTCCGGCGCCACCGGGGGAGAGGGGGAGAGGGGCCCCTCCTTCTTCTTCTTCCTTGACCTTCCCCCTAGATGGGAGAAGGGTTTCCCCTCTGGTCCATGGCCTCCATGGCGGCGGAGGGGCGAGAGCCCCTCCGAGATTGGATTTGTCTCTTTGTCTCTCTCTGTTCCTGCGTTTTCGATTCTGGCCTTTCACCGTTTCTTATATTCCGGGAGATCCATAACTCCGATTGGGCAGAAATTTTAACATGATTTCTATCCGGATATTGGCTTTCTCGCGGCGAAAGAAGGGCACCAACCACCTTACGGGGTGGCCACGAGGGCCCAGGGCGCGCCTGACCCACTGGGGTGTGCCCCCTGCCTCGTGGCCCCTGATGAAGCCATGTACCTACGGTAGGGACACGGACCCGTCCTAAAGAGCCCTACCGTAGGACATCCCTAGAAGAAGTCACCTTTCAATCAACTTGAAGATATCCCACTCGACGGGTTGAAGACACTCGACCAAGAAGCTGTCACTCGACCAAGAAGCCAACCACTCGACTGCCAGAAGACCTAAAATCACTCCGCAGGCAAACGGTCGGCTATTAAGTAGTCTTTATGATTATTATGACGCTTTATTAGGGACGTTATCAGTAACGCCCCACCTTAAATGTACCTTAAACCCTGCATTACTGAGGGCAGGAGAGGGCTGGCGAACTCTATATAAGCCATCCCCCTCTTCAGTATCAAGGGTTCGCACCCCTGTCATTTTACACACGCATAATCCAGTCGACCGCCTCCGGGCACCGAGACGTAGGGCTGTTACTTCCTCCGAGAAGGGCCTGAACTCGTAAACCTTGCGTGATTACAACTTCCCAATAGCTAAGGTCTAGCCTCCTCATACACACACCCCTACCTCACTGTCAGACTTAGAACCACGACAGTTGGCGCCCACCGTGGGGCATTAGTCTTAGCGCCAAATTGGAGAAGTTGCGATTTTTCCAATCCACTTGATCATGTTTTCCTGCGGAGCTTTGGCAGAGGGCCGCGAGATCCGTCTCGGCGCACTCACTTTCATCGCCGACGTTGACGCGCTCCTCGTCCGCGGTGCGACGCACTTCCACGCGTGCATCCGTGGCGTCCTCCTGCGGCAGCCGTCGACCCCATATCGGTCGACTCCCGTGTCATCTCCTCGTCCTGTCTCCCGCCAGCGCAAGCGCTCAGGCCGGTCGAGACTCTAGCGGTGGGTGAAGAACGCCGCGGCCCGCCAGTCGGTGGTCCCGCAAGTCGCGGCAATCGAGCCCGACGAATCCCTCTGCGGCCTGTTCGATCTGTCGACTGGCTCCGCGGAGACCGCATCCGAGTGCGATAGCAATGACCCTTTGGCGGAGGTTCTGGCAGTCGAGGGGACACGCAGTCCTCCTAGATTCCATCGCGCTGATAGTGGTGCAGATAGAGGCGATCCGTCGCATCCCCACGACGAATACCTCCCCGAACCTCTTACGTCATTGCAGCGGGAGGAGCTTCGTCGCCGGAACATGGACGCACTCTACACTCCTATTGTTGGAGAACCCCCCGAGGCCCGGGCCTTGGAGGACGCGCGCTTGGCTAATCTGGCCGAGCGCACTTGACTGGAGAATCTACAGCGAGCTCTCGACGAGCGAGCGCGTCAGCGGGCTCCCGAGTCCAGTCGACGACAGCAAGCTCCCGAATCCAGTCGACATCAGCTCTTCCCACCACCGCAGGTATACCGAACTCCAGTTCAGAATTTGGCTGCCGCGGCCCGCATAGCAGAGTCAATCCAGCCCTCTCAGTCAGAGGCTGGCAGACGATTGTTGCAGATCAGAGCATTGCTCCGAGCGGCGGGAAATCAGAATTCCGCCGTCTCTCAGTCGCGGGACAGGATCCACAGTCGATCCGTTGCAACGGAAATAGTCCAGTCGGCTCACAGCCCGAGATCGCCCCCGAGGCGTGAGGGACGTGGAGACCGGCACGATCAGTACAGGAGGAATGAACAGTATGATCACCGACCCGACCGCGATGATAGACGTCGAGTGCCGTCCCCTCCCCCGAGGAGTGGATCGTATGCACCTCGACATCGAGATGACAGGCGCCCCCATAACGTTGGGCAGAGGATCCCAGTCGACCCCACAGACCCAGGCTTTGACGCGAGATCCATCCTCGTCCAAGGTTTGGTGGACAGGAACAGGGCTCATCGAGAGGGCCACAACAGAGATACGCCCACCGGCAGCAGAGCACATGCCTCGGGGCCTGAATGTTTCAGTCGAGCCATCAGGGCCGCGGTGATCCCTCCCAACTTCAGGCTGGCGACTGGAGTCAGCAAGTTCACCGGTGAATCCAAGTCCGACACGTGGCTCGAAGATTACCGAGTGGCTGTGCAGATTGGTGGCGGCAATGATGAGGTGGCCATGAAGCATTTACCTCTCATGTTGGAAGGCTCAGCTAGGGCGTGGCTGAATCAGTTGGCGCCCAGCAGCATTTACACTTGGGAGGATCTCTCCCGAGTGTTCATCACAACCTTCGAAGGGACGTGCAAGCGCCCTGCAGGCCTTACGGAGCTGCGGTCTTGCGTGCAGAAGCCAAATGAAACTCTGAGAGAATACATCCAGAGGTGGATCACACTGCACCACTCGGTCGAGAACGTGCTAGACCATCAAGCAGTTTGCGCCTTCAAGGAAGGCGTCAAATACAGGGAGTTGAATCTGAAGTTTGGCCGAACTAGGGAGATGTCCCTGAATCGGATGATGGAGATTGCCACCAAGTACGCTAATGGAGAAGACGAGGACCGACTCCGAAGTGGCAAACTCAAATCAGTCGCCCAAGAGACCGGAGGAAACTCCAGTCGGAAGCAGAAGCGGAAGGCCGAGCCAGCCGCCCCTGGGGAGGCCCTGGCTGTGGCCCAGGGAAACTTCAAGGGAAAACCCAAGGGCACATGGAAGCCCAAGAAGGTTAAGGATCAGGATGGGAATGATGTTTTGGACCTGCCATGTCACATCCACACCAAGAAAGATGAAGAGGGAAATTTTATTTTCCCAAAGCATACCACTCGACAGTGTCGGCTTCTGATTCAGCAGTTCCAGGGCAAGCAGCCCAAGGATAAGGAAAAAGAACTAGACAGAGTTGAGGACAAGGAGGATAGTGACGATGGATACCCCCAAGTCAATTCCACCTTGATGATTTTTACTGATGTCGAAAGCAAAAGTCGACTGAAAGTCATTAACCGTGAGGTGAACATGGTTGCTCCGGCGACACCTAGTTACCTCAAATGGTCTCAGACCGCCATCACATTCGACCAATCTGATCACCCGACTCACATTGCCACCCCAGGGAGGCAAGCTTTGGTGGTCGACCCGGTCGTCGAAGGTACTCGACTGACCAAAGTCCTGATGGATGGCGGCAGTGGCCTGAACATACTATATGTTGAAACTTTGAAAGGAATGGGCATTCCGATGTCCAGACTCAGCGCCAGCAACATGAGCTTCCACGGAGTCATTCCTGGAAAGAAAGCCGAGTCACTTGGCCAGATTGCCCTCGATGTGGTTTTTGGTGATTCAAAGATTACCGCAAGGAAAAGTTGACATTCGAAGTTGTGGACTTCTAGAGTGCTTATCACGCCATTTTGGGCAGGCCAGCTTACGCACGCTTCATGGCTCGACCATGTTACGTGTATCTTAAATTAAAGATGCCTGGCCCCAAAGGTGTGATCACTGTTACGGGCAACCGGAAGAAAGCAGAAGAATGTTTTCAGAAGGGATCAAAGATCGCCGACGCTCAGATGGCAGTGGTCGAGCTGAAAGAGTACCAAAAGGCTGCCGACCCGAGTGAATTGCTGCGGGCTAAGAAGCCTGCCTCCGAGTCAGGTTTTCAGTCGGCTGGCAAAACAAAGACAGTCCACATTCACCCGACCGATCCCGACGCTGCTCCGACTCACATCTCGACGATGCTCGACTCCAAATAGGAAGAAGCGCTCATCCAGCTCCTCCGTGAGAACTGGGACATCTTCGCATGGAAACCCTCTAACATGCCTGGAGTTCCCAGGGGGCTGGCTGAGCACCGTCTGCGAGTCGACCCAAAGTTCAAGCCCGTGAAGGAACATCTTCGACGGTCCGTTGTCCAGAAGAAACAAGCCATTGGCGAGGAAGTGGCTCGGCTCTTAGCAGCTGAGTTCATCCGAGAGATTTACCACTCCGAGTGGCTCGCCAATGTCGTCATGGTCCCCAAGAAGGACAAGTCACTCTGTATGTGCATTGATTTCAAACATATCAATCGGGCCTGCCCGAAAGATCATTTTCCTCTCCCTCGCATCGACCAAATTGTCGACTCAACTGCGGGATGCGAGAGATTGTCTTTTCTAGATGCCTACTCCGGGTACCATCAGATCCGTCTGTATGGGCCCGACGAAATCAAAACAGCTTTCATCACTCCATTCGGATGCTTCTGTTACGTCACCATGCCATTCGGCCTCAAGAACGCCGGAGCCACATTCATGAGAATGATCCAGAAGTGTTTACTCACTCAAATCAGTCGGAATGTGGAGGCGTACATGGATGATATCGTAGTCAAGTCCCGGAAAGGTTCCGACTTGCGGGCTGACCTTGCTGAAACCTTTGCCAACCTCAGGAGGTACGATATCAAGCTCAATCCGTAAAAGTGCACTTTCGGAGTTCCAAGTGGAAAGCTACTCGGTTTTCTCGTTTCCGAACGGGGAATCGATGCCAATCCTGAAAAAATTGGCACCATACTCCGGATGAAGCGTCCTATACGTGTGCATGATGTCCAAAAGCTTACAGGCTGCTTGGCCGCCTTAAGTCGATTCATTTCTCGACTCGGTGAAAAAGCGTTGCCTCTTTACCGACTGATGAAGAAGTCTGACAAGTTCGAGTGGACTCCAGAAGCTGATGCAGCGTTTGCAGAGCTCAAAGCTCTGCTCTCCACCCAGACGGTGCTAGCTGCCCCAATCAGCAAAGAGCCTCTGTTGCTTTACATTGCAGCCATAGGACAAGTTGTCAGTACAGTACTTACGGTCGAGCGGGAAGAGGAAGGGAAGGCCTTCAAAGTTCAACGCCCTGTATATTATGTGTCTGAAGTTTTGACCCCTTCAAAACAAAGATACCCCCACTACCAGAAGCTTGTATATGGAATTTAAATGACCACAAAGAAAGTTGCACATTATTTCTCTGACCACTCCATTACAGTCGTCAGCGACGCCCCATTATCAGAGATCCTGCATAACAGAGATGCAACTGGTCGAGTGGCCAAGTGGGCGATTGAACTCCTTCCTTTAGATATCAAGTTTGAAGCAAAGAAGGCCATCAAGTCCCAAGCAATCGCGGACTTCATCGCCGAGTGGATTGAATAGCAACTTCCGACTCAAGTTCACTCGGAACACTGGACTATGTTCTTCGATGGATCCAAGATGCTGAATGGTTCGGGCGCGGGAGTAGTTTTGGTCTCCCCCCAAGGAGATAAGCTCAGATATGTTCTCCAGATTCACTTCGATTCCTCCAATAACGAAGCAGAGTATGAGGCACTTTTGTATGGGTTGCGCATGGCAATTTCACTCGGCTTCCGTCGCCTCATGGTCTATGGCGACTCAGATCTGGTGGTTAATCAAGTGATGAAGGAGTGGGACGTCAGGAGTCCGGCAATGACTGGGTATTGCAATGCAGTGCGAAAGCTAGAGAAGAAGTTCGAGGGGTTAGAGCTCCACCACATCCCCCGATTGAAAAATCAGGCAGCTGACGACTTGGCAAAGATAGGCTCCAAGAGAGAAGCCATTCCAAGCAACGTGTTCTTGGAACACATTCACTCACCGTCAGTCCAAGAGGATCCTTTCACAGAAGAGCCCCCGCAGCCGAAAAGTGCCACAGATCCGACTGAAGTTGAAGTACCTGCAGTGGTCGACTTAATCATGGAAGTCTTGGCAATCACCCCTGACTGGACAATACCGTACATCGCATATATCCTAAGGAAAGAACTTCCGGAGGACGAGGAGGAGGCTCGACAGATCGTCCGCCGATCTAAGGCCTTCACAGTCATAAGGGGACAGCTGTACAGAGAGAGTGCGACCGGAGTCGGCCAGAAATGCAAAATGCCAGAAGAGGGTCAGATAATCCTTAATGATATCCACTCGGGGACCTGCGGTCACCATGCGTCCTCTCGGACTATTGTGGCTAAAGCATACCGAGCTGGATTTTACTGGCCAAGAGCAAATGAGATGGCAAAAGAGATAGTCGACAAGTGTGAAGGGTGCCAGTTCTACTCCAACATGTCGCACAAGCCCGCATCAGCCCTGAAGACCATTCCGCTCGTCTGGCCCTTTGCCGTCTGGGGATTGGACATGGTTGGTCCCCTAAGAACGGGCAGGAGTGGATTCACTCATGTACTTGTGGCAGTTGACAAATTTACCAAATGGATCGAAGCTAAGCCCATCAAGAACCTCGATGCTGGCACTACTATCAGTTTCATCAGAGGGTTAACATTCAGATATGGAGTCCCGCATAGCATCATCACTGATAACGGGTCAAACTTTGATTCGGACGAGTTCAGAGCATTTTGCGCTTCTCAAGGCACACGAGTCGACTACGCTTCGGTCGCTCATCCCCAGTCGAATGGACAGGCTGAGAGAGCAAATGGTCTGATTCTCAAAGGACTAAAGCCTCGGCTGATGCGCGATCTCAAGCACGCGGCAGGTGCTTGGGTCGACGAGCTTCCGTCAGTTCTGTGGGGACTAAGGACCACCCCTAACCGGTCGACTGGAAGGACTCCATTCTTCCTAGTTTATGGAGCCGAAGCTGTCCTACCGAGTGATCTTCTTCATAATGCACCCCGAGTCGAACTTTACACCGAAGATGAAGCAGAGCAGGCCCGGCAAGACGCAGTCGACCTCTTAGAAGAAGAAAGGGAGATGGCCATGATCAGATCGACCATTTATCAGCAAGACTTGCGCCGTTTTCACGCCCGAAATGTGAAAAGTCGAGCCTTCCAAGAAGGAGATCTGGTCCTCCGAGTGGATCAACAGAAGCCACACAAACTTGCTCCTACTTGGGAAGGCCCCTTCATAGTCACCAGAGTCCTCCACAATGGAGCATACCACCTCTACAACGTCGATCGCCAGATCGACGAGCCACGAGCTTGGAATGAGGAACTGCTCCGCCCCTTTTACACCTGAGCTCTCCTTTAGATGAGATATAATAAGAAGAATAATTTCTACAGTTCATTTTTATCAAAGACAAGAGTGTGCCAATAATAGCTGTCACTTTGTTTGCATTCAAAAACCCCCAGTGGGTGACTTGGCTGCGAATCCGTTTCGCCTAAGTTCCAAAAATCCTACCGAGTGGAAAGCAATCCTCCTACTCAGGGGCTTAGCTGCAGTCCAGTACTCGCCTAAGTTCTCCCACTCGGAGACCTAGCTGCAGTCAAGCACTCGCCTAAGTTTCAAATATCCTACCGAGTGGAGAGCAATCCTCCCACTCGGGGGCTTAGCTGCAGTCCAGTACTCGCCTAAGTTCTCCCACTCGGAGACTTAGCTGCAGTCAAGCACTCGCCTAAGTTTCAAAAATCCTACCGAGTGGAGAGCAATCCTCCCACTCGGGGGCTTAGCTGCAGTCCAGTACTCGCCTAAGTTCTCCCACTCGGAGACTTAGCTGCAGTCAAGCACTCGCCTAAGTTTGAAAAATCCTACCGAGTGGAGAGCGATCCTCCCACTCGGGGGCTTAGCTGCAGTCCAGTACTCGCCTAAGTTCTCCCACTCGGAGACTTAGCTGCAGTCAAGCACTCGCCTAAGTTTCAAAAATCCTACCGAGTGGAGAGCAATCCTCCCACTCGGGGGCTTAGCTGCAGTCCAGTACTCGCCTAAGTTCTCCCACTCGGAAACTTAGCTGCAGTCAAGCGCTCGCCTAAGTTTCAAAAATCCTACCGAGTGGAGAGCAATCCTCCCACTCGGGGGCTTAGCTATAGTCCAGTACTCGCCTAAGTTCTCCCACTCGGAAACTTAGCTGCAGTCAAGCGCTCACCTAAGTTTCAAAAATCCTACCGAGTGGAGAGCAATCCTCCCACTCGGGGGCTTAGCTGCAGTCCAGTACTCGCCTAAGTTCTCCCACTCGGAGACTTAGCTGCAGTCAAGCACTTGCCTAAGTTTCAAAAATCCTACCGAGTGGAGAGCAATCCTCCCACTCGGGGGCTTAGCTGCAGTCCAGTACTCGCCTAAGTTCTCCCACTCGGAGACTTAGCTGCAGTCAAGCACTCGCCTAAGTTTGAAAAATCCTACCGAGTGGAGAGCGATCCTCCCACTCGGGGGCTTAGCTGCAGTCCAGTACTTGCCTAAGTTCTCCCACTCGGAGACTTAGCTGCAGTCAAGCACTCGCCTAAGTTTCAAAAATCCTACCGAGTGGAGAGCAATCCTCCCACTCGGGGGCTTAGCTGCAGTCCAGTACTCGCCTAAGTTCTCCCACTCGGAAACTTAGCTGCAGTCAAGCGCTCGCCTAAGTTTCAAAAATCCTACCGAGTGCAGAGCAATCCTCCCACTCGGGGGCTTAGCTGTAGTCCAGTACTCGCCTAAGTTCTCCCACTCGGAAACTTAGCTGCAGTCAAGCGCTCACCTAAGTTTCAAAAATCCTACCGAGTGGAGAGCAATCCTCCCACTCGGGGGCTTAGCTGCAGTCCAGTACTCACCTAAGTTCTCCCACTCGGAAACTTAGCTGCAGTCAAGCGCTCGCCTAAGTTTCAAAAAATCCTACCGAGTGGAGAGCGATCCTCCCACTCGGGGGCTTAGCTGCAGTCCAGTACTCGCCTAAGTTCTCCCACTCGGAGACTTAGCTGCAGTCAAGCACTCGCCTAAGTTTCAAAAATCCTACCGAGTGGAGAGCAATCCTCCCACTTGGGGGCTTAGCTGCAGTCCAGTACTCGCCTAAGTTCTCCCACTCGGAGACTTAGCTGCAGTCAAGCACTCGCCTAAGTTTGAAAAATCCTATCGAGTGGAGAGCGATCCTCCCACTCGGGGGCTTAGCTGCAGTCCAGTACTCGCCTAAGTTCTCCCACTCGGAGACTTAGCTGTAGTCAAGCACTCGACTAAGTTTGAAAAATCCTACCGAGTGGAGAGCGATCCTCCCACTCGGGGGCTTAGCTGCAGTCCAGTACTCGCCTAAGTTCTCCCACTCGGAGACTTAGCTGCAGTCAAGCACTCGCCTAAGTTTCAAAAATCCTACCGAGTGGAGAGCAATCCTCCCACTCGGGGGCTTAGCTGCAGTCCAGTACTCGCCTAAGTTCTCCCACTCGGAGACTTAGCTGCAGTCAAGCACTCGCCTAAGTTTCAAATATCCTACCGAGTGGAGAGCAATCCTCCCACTCGGGGGCTTAGCTGCAGTCCAGTACTCGCCTAAGTTCTCCCACTCGGAGACTTAGCTGCAGTCAAGCACTCGCCTAAGTTTCAAAAATCCTACCGAGTGGAGAGCAATCCTCCCACTCGGGGGCTTAGCTGCAGTCCAGTACTCGCCTAAGTTCTCCCACTCGGAGACTTAGCTGCAGTCAAGCACTCGCCTAAGTTTGAAAAATCCTACCGAGTGGAGAGCGATCCTCCCACTCGGGGGCTTAGCTGCAGTCCAGTACTCGCCTAAGTTCTCCCACTCGGAGACTTAGCTGCAGTCAAGCACTCGCCTAAGTTTCAAAAATCCTACCGAGTGGAGAGCAATCCTCCCACTCGGGGGCTTAGCTGCAGTCCAGTACTCGCCTAAGTTCTCCCACTCGGAAACTTAGCTGCAGTCAAGCGCTCGCCTAAGTTTCAAAAATCCTACCGAGTGGAGAGCAATCCTCCCACTCGGGGGCTTAGCTGTAGTCCAGTACTCGCCTAAGTTCTCCCACTCGGAAACTTAGCTGCAGTCAAGCGCTCACCTAAGTTTCAAAAATCCTACCGAGTGGAGAGCAATCCTCCCACTCGGGGGCTTAGCTGCAGTCCAGTACTCGCCTAAGTTCTCCCACTCGGAGACTTAGCTGCAGTCAAGCACTTGCCTAAGTTTCAAAAATCCTACCGAGTGGAGAGCAATCCTCCCACTCGGGGGCTTAGCTGCAGTCCAGTACTCGCCTAAGTTCTCCCACTCGGAGACTTAGCTGCAGTCAAGCACTCGCCTAAGTTTGAAAAATCCTACCGAGTGGAGAGCGATCCTCCCACTCGGGGGCTTAGCTGCAGTCCAGTACTTGCCTAAGTTCTCCCACTCGGAGACTTAGCTGCAGTCAAGCACTCGCCTAAGTTTCAAAAATCCTACCGAGTGGAGAGCAATCCTCCCACTCGGGGGCTTAGCTGCAGTCCAGTACTCGCCTAAGTTCTCCCACTCGGAAACTTAGCTGCAGTCAAGCGCTCGCCTAAGTTTCAAAAATCCTACCGAGTGCAGAGCAATCCTCCCACTCGGGGGCTTAGCTGTAGTCCAGTACTCGCCTAAGTTCTCCCACTCGGAAACTTAGCTGCAGTCAAGCGCTCACCTAAGTTTCAAAAATCCTACCGAGTGGAGAGAAATCCTCCCACTCGGGGGCTTAGCTGCAGTCCAGTACTCACCTAAGTTCTCCCACTCGGAAACTTAGCTGCAGTCAAGCGCTCGCCTAAGTTTCAAAAAATCCTACCGAGTGGAGAGCGATCCTCCCACTCGGGGGCTTAGCTGCAGTCCAGTACTCGCCTAAGTTCTCCCACTCGGAGACTTAGCTGCAGTCAAGCACTCGCCTAAGTTTCAAAAATCCTACCGAGTGGAGAGCAATCCTCCCACTTGGGGGCTTAGCTGCAGTCCAGTACTCGCCTAAGTTCTCCCACTCGGAGACTTAGCTGCAGTCAAGCACTCGCCTAAGTTTGAAAAATCCTATCGAGTGGAGAGCGATCCTCCCACTCGGGGGCTTAGCTGCAGTCCAGTACTCGCCTAAGTTCTCCCACTCGGAGACTTAGCTGCAGTCAAGCACTCGCCTAAGTTTGAAAAATCCTACCGAGTGGAGAGCGATCCTCCCACTCGGGGGCTTAGCTGCAGTCCAGTACTCGCCTAAGTTCTCCCACTCGGAGACTTAGCTGCAGTCAAGCACTCGCCTAAGTTTCAAAAATCCTACCGAGTGGAGAGCAATCCTCCCACTCGGGGGCTTAGCTGCAGTCCAGTACTCGCCTAAGTTCTCCCACTCAGAAACTTAGCTGCAGTCAAGCGCTCGCCTAAGTTTCAAAAATCCTACCGAGTGGAGAGCAATCCTCCCACTCAGGGGCTTAGCTGCAGTCCAGTACTCGCCTAAGTTCTCCCACTCGGAAACTTAGCTGCAGTCAAGCGCTCACCTAAGTTTCAAAAATCCTACCGAGTGGAGAGCAATCCTCCCACTCGGGGGCTTAGCGGCAGTCCAGTACTCGCCTAAGTTCTCCCACTCGGAAACTTAGTTGCAGTCAAGCGCTCGCCTAAGTTTCAAAAAATCCTACCGAGTGGAGAGCGATCCTCCCACTCGGGGACTGAGCTGCAGTCCAGTACTCGTCTGAATACAAGACCAAAAGTCCTACACGACAGATCAAAACCACGAAGACATTCAGCAAGAAATTAAGTTCAGATAAAGCTTAAAAGGCCCCAGGCCCCGAATCAAAGTACTCGAGCCCTCGGCTCGGCAGAGTTTAAACGGTTACAAATCCACTCGGCATTCCGAGGCAAATTTAAGGAAAGGCATAAAAGTTTTTTCATTCCTCAGGAGGAGGACTGGCAGGGGCAACGAACTCATCCAGGTCGATTCCGTCCGCAATACGAGTGGCATCAGCAATGAAGGTATCCATGAAGTCTTGAAAGCTGTGCCTCTTGGTATTGGCGACTTGGATGGCGGCCAACTTTTCTTCTCGCGCCTCCTTGCAATGGACGCGGACTAAAGATAGAGCCACATCAGCGCCGCACCGGGCAGAAGACTTCTTCCACTCCTACACTCGATCAGGGATTCTGTCAAGTCGAGCCATCAGAGACTCGAGATCATTCTGGAGCGTAGACTCTGGCCAAACTGTCGAGTCGATCCGCGACATGGCAACCTTCAGCCGAGCCAAGTAATCCACGGCGCCGTCGATTCGAGATTCCAGTCGGAGCAGATTCATGGCAGCATCATCTTTCACCGGAGAATTGATTGGGTCCAAACCCGTTTCAATCCGCCCGGTCTCCTCTTCGAAGTTCTGACAAAATTCTGCATACAAGACCCAAAGATAAGCCAACGATCGCAAACTGAGTCGACACAAAAGAAAACCAGTCGGAAGTGAACGCGCACCTTCGAGCTTGATGTACAACGTCTTGGCGAGACTCCTTAGGTAGCTCTCCAGGTCGTCCCTCCTGCGAGCGACGCCCTCCATCTGCTCGCCCAGGGTGAGGTGCTTCTTCTTCCAATGCGAGCACTCCCTGTTGGCTTCATTCAGAGCGGCCTTCAGCTTGGTGTTCTCATCTTCTATCTTGCTAACCGAAGCCAGCTTCTGTTCAGCCATTGCGATCTTGTCATCAGCCTCCTTGTGGGCAGCAGCCAAGTCCCGATCCTTCTTCGCCAGGGCCTCGCTCAGTTCTCCTGCAAAAGAAATGATGATTGGTTCAGAAACAGCAGAAAGGTACCCAAGCCTAAAACAAAACCAGTCGACAAGGTCGTCTTACCAGCAACGCCATCTCTGACCTTCTGCAGCTCCGTTCTGGCCAGCTCCAGATCGAGAGTCAGTTGAATCCGCTGCTTCTCCAACTCAGTATAGCGAGACGCAAGTTCACAAGATTTCTGCAGAAGGAAAATTCAGTCGACAGACATCCAAGATAAGTTGCTTCCGAGTAACTGAGGAAAAAAGGTGACGTTTCTAAGGCTACAGCCGAATCAAAAACATTCGACAGTAGTCTCGGGGACTACACCCAGTGGGTGCACTCAACGTGCCCCCACTGGTTTAAAAAAAAGTCGACTGTCCGCAGTCGACCGGATACAAATCCATTCGACATGGCTCGACCAGACCAAGAAAAGGAATACAGATACAGAAACGCAATGTAAAGACTATAGTCGACTGCCAGCAGTCCACCCTAGTCTCGGGGACTACACCCAGTGGGTGCACTCGGCGTGCCCCCACTAGTCCAAGAAGGGGAAAACACACCCAGTGGGTGTACAGATACAAAGATCTTCAAAAAAAAGAGAGGGAGAAAGACTCTTCAAATAATCAAGTATCAAGTCGACTGACCTGGACATTGCTCTGAAGCGCCGAACTTGCGTCATAAGCTGCCTGGCTGGCCTCCCGAGCCTTCTTCACCTGTTCCATCATGACCCCCGCCTAGCGTATAGCCTCCTTCGCAGCGGCCACTTCGTCCTCAGGGGCAGGGTATGCGACAAAAAGCGAAGTTGGATTTGCAGTCGACGCCGAAGGCTGCGCACTCGACAGGGGATTGGCAAAGGTCACAGAAGCCCGAGGGGCATCGCCACCATCCCGAGCCACGGTCTCAGGCGTCGGAGTAGGCTGGGGAGTCCTGTCAGCCGACGGCCTCTTAGTCCTCCCTATCCTCAGCGGTTCGTTGTCGTCGTCATCTAGGAGGTCGATAACATGAGGAGGGGCTGCAGGAAGGACTTTCAATCGACAAGAATTGCAAGAAACGGCCAGTCGACTCAAAAAATAGAACGTCAATAATCGTACCAGGGTTGGAGGTAACAGCGTCCCCCATCTCTTGGTCGTCGTCTTTGGCAGAGACTTCGGAGGTAGCAGTGCTGCAAATTTCGAAGAATCGGCCAGTTAGCTTAACAAGTCGACCGAGGATCCATCCTCCATCGACGAAGGAAAACAAGCTTTATTACCCGGAAATAACAGGGACAGTTATCTTCATCTTGGGCAGAGTCTTGGGTGGCTTGGATAGCGTTGTGCGTGGTTGCTTGGGGACCTTCCCAGTCGGTGTTGGAGAAGAAGTCCGAGGGCGTTTTGACGACGGCCCGACGGAGGCACTCGCCTGGCCACGTCCCTGCGTCGGGTCGTGTGCGAGCTTGGATCGCCTTTCCGGGCGGGGGGGTTCGGTCTCCTCCTCCTCCTCTTCGCTGGAGAAGACGTCATCGCCCCCCTCTCCTTCACCATCCGACTCCCACTCGCCCTGGTCATCCCCGCTCTCGCCTCCGCTCCCTTCTCCTTCCTCAGTCGACCCCCTGTGCCCCATTGGGCGTCGAGTACATCTCAGTGGTCGCCTGAAAGACAGCAGACAAAACGAAAAGTCAATCGACCTGCTCGAAAGAAGACCAATGCAGAAAACAAAGATTTCAGTCGGAAACATAAAAACGCACCTGGTCGACCTCATACGAGCTATCGAGTGGAATGACCCTCCTAGCTCCTCGGGGGTTGTCCTTGTTCCCCGTGATGCTTGACAGCCACCCCTCCAACATCTCATTGGTGACCTCCTCCGGGTGGATCCGAGTGGTGTCCTCGAGGCCAGAGTACAGCCACATCGGGTGGTCCCGAGCCTGGAGCGGTTGGATTCGCCTCTTGAGGAAGACTTCCAGCAGATCCATCCCCGTCACGCCCTCACGGACAAGTTCAACCACTCGACCCGCCAGTATCTTGACTTGGGCCTTTTCTTCAGGCGTCACCTTCAGAGAAGTAGGCTTTTCGGCTCGGTCGAGGGTGAAAGGTGGGAGCCCAGTCGACTGCCCTGGAGTCACCTGATCCTGGCAGTAGAACCAAGTCGCCTGCCAGCCTCGGACTGACTCCAGGAAAGTAATGGATGGGAAACAGCTCTTCCCCCTCGTCTGGATCGCCAAGCCCCCACACAGCTGGATCACTTGTGTCCTCTCGTCACTCGACTTGGCCTTCTTAACCGACTGAGAGCGACAGGTGAAGATGTGCTTGAAAAGCCCCCAGTGTGGGCGGCAACCCAGGAACGCCTCACACATAGAAATAAAAGCGGCGAGATAGACTATGGAGTCTGGGGTAAAGTGATGGAGCTGCGCTCCGAAGAAGTTCAAGAAGTTGTGAAAGAAAGAATGGGGCGGCAGAGAAAACCCTCGGTCGATGTGAGTGGCCAGGAGCACGCACTCACCGTCGCGAGGTTGGGGTTCGATCTCTCCCCCCGGAAGACGCGCAGCCTTGTGAGGAATGGCTCCTCCCTCGACCAGGTCATCAAGATCCTCCTGCCGGAGCACCAATGGCATCCAGTCGCCCTGGATCCAACCTTTGGGCAGGACCGTCCGAGAGGAAGATCCGCCGCGCGCAGACTTCTTCCCCTTCCCCGCCGCCGCCGCCTTCTTCACGCGCTCCAGAGCGGTCGTCTTGCCCTTCACCATCGTCGTCGGCGAGATCTCGAGCTGGTTTGCGGTGGCTGGGCGAGAGCGAGGGAAGCGGGGGAGGCTACGGAGAAAGAGAGGAAGAAGGAGAAGGGATGAGCACGCGCACTGTTGGAGGACTCCGAGCCATCAACTTATAAGGGGCCGCTTCCGAGTGGCTGACTGGTAGGCCCAAGCTATCCAGTCAAATCCCATGGCAGGCACGCGCGCAGTACGTGGCGAAAAAGGTGGCACGGAGATCAAGGAGCCTTCGCATTGTCGCTCCCGATTACTGCGGCCGCCCCCGTTCCGCGCGCTTCCCAAAAAATCCGAATCCCACGATCTCCACTGGCTGCATAACAACTTGACAAAACAGAAATCCCGCACGCACCGATGCTTGATGCCCCACAGGTAAAGAAATCCATTCGACGAAAGGCCTGGAATGGATCAAGGCGACTGAAAGAGGTTAATGACGTCATCCGTGACAGTCGACCCAGAACGAAGCACCCATATAACCCGAAAAATCAGTCGGAAAGGTCCCTAACCCCTTTTCTCACTCTAGCCTCGATCCGTTCGGGGGCTAATGATGAAGCCATGTACCTACGGTAGGGACACGGACCCGTCCTAAAGAGCCCTACCGTAGGACATCCCTAGAAGAAGTCACCTTTCAATCAACTTGAAGATATCCCACTCGACGGGTTGAAGACACTCGACCAAGAAGCTGTCACTCGACCAAGAAGCCAACCACTCGACTGCCAGAAGACCTAAAATCACTCCGCAGGCAAACGGTCGGCTATTAAGTAGTCTTTATGATTATTATGACGCTTTATTAGGGACGTTATCAGTAACGCCCCACCTTAAATGTACCTTAAACCCTGCATTACTGAGGGCAGGAGAGGGCTGGCGAACTCTATATAAGCCATCCCCCTCTTCAGTATCAAGGGTTCGCACCCCTGTCATTTTACACACGCATAATCCAGTCGACCGCCTCCGGGCACCGAGACGTAGGGCTGTTACTTCCTCCGAGAAGGGCCTGAACTCGTAAACCTTGCGTGCTTACAACTTCCCAATAGCTAAGGTCTAGCCTCCTCATACACACCCCCCCTACCTCACTGTCAGGCTTAGAACCACGACAGCCCCCTCGGGCATCGTCTCGCGTTGATTCTTCTTCCCAAAAATCACATATATTCCAAAAAAATCTCCGTCGGTTTTTATCCCGTTTGGACTCTGTGACGGCCGGATAATTAAGCTACAGTAATCCCCTGCTAATGATGGAACGTCACCTCGGTTGCTGTTGCTAATCACGCATTAGTTCAAAACAATTAAAATTCTAATTTGAATTATTGGCAAACAACAAAGGTTTTCAAACAATAAAACTAATATGTTCACACTATTCTATAAATTCCCCTAATCATTGCCATGATGGTACCAACTTCATTTGACTCACAGATAAATCCCTAGGAAATTAATAAGTGGTCCAACAGCAAATAAATTAGCCATTTCAAAATAAATGAATGTTTATGTATTTACAAACCACTTGAAATCGTGTGTGCTAGGTCAAAACATTGCCTATTATTTATGTGACAAGCTTTGTGTTCAACAAAACTTATTTGGATTAAATTAAAATACAAAACGGTGGAGAAAATACAAAACAGAAAATTAGAAGAAGGAACAGGGGCTAAGTGCACACTGTACACTACAGGCCCAGTGCTATAGTGCACGGTCCAGCCCACCATAGGCCTTTCCTCTTTCCCCTGTACAGAGGAGAAGGCAGAGGCCATGGCGTGGCGGCCATCCCACGGCGCCACGGCCGGATGACCGACACCTGCTCCTGTCGAGTGCCCTAGAGAGGATAAGGAGGACACCCACGACCCCCTGCCGAACCCTAGCCACTTCCCCTCTTCTACATCGTCCCCCAGGTGTCCCACTGTCACCCTCTCAGTCTATCTGGCTGGGTACAATAGTGGGTACACATAGAAAAATCCACTTTTTATTTCGAATTAATAATAAATTCCAAATATTCTTTTAAACTTTGTAAATTCATATAAAATAATCCGTAGCTCGGATGAAAAAACTTTGTACATGAAAGTTGCTCAGAACGACGAGATGAATTCGGATACGCAGCCCGTTCGTCCGCTCCACATCCCTAGAATAGCAAACACGCAACTTTCCCCCTCCGATTCATCTGTCCGAAAACGCGAAACACCGGGGATATTTTCCCGGATGTTTCCCCCTTTCGCCGGTACCACCTACTGCCGCGTTAGGGCACACCTAGCACCGCGTATTGCCATGTTACACTTTGTGATGCTTGATTGCTCTGTTATTTATTGTGCCCCCCTCCATTACTTCTTTCCGGTAGACCCCGAGACTGCCGGCGACCCCCAGTTCGACTGCGGAGTTGATGACCCCTCCTTGCCAGAGCAACCAGGTAAGCCCCCCCTTGATCACCAGATATCGCCTACTCTCCTCTATACTGCTTACATTAGAGTAGTGTAGCATGTTACTGCTTTCTGTTAATCCTATACTGCTGCATAGCCTGTCCTTGCTACTACTGTTGTTACCTTTACCTGCTATCCTACTGCTTAGTATAGGATGCTAGTGTTTCATCAGTGGCCCTACACTCTTGTCCGTCTGCCATGCTATACTACTGGGTCGTGATCACTTTGGGAGGTGATCACAGGCATATACTATATACTTTACACTGTTACATTACCGGTGATACTGTTTGGAGATGGGGGCTGAAGGGGCGGGTGGCTCCATCCAGGTAGTGGTGGGCCTGAGTTCCCGACGGCCCCCGACTGTTACTTTGTGGCGAAGCGACGGGGCAGGTTGAGACCACCTAGGAGAGAGGTGGGCCTGGCCCTGGTCGGTGTTCGCAGATACTTAACACGCTTAACGAGATCTTGGTATTTGATCTGAGTCTGGCTACTGGCCTATACGCACTAACCATCTACGAGGGGACAGTTATGGGCACTCGACGTCATGGTATCAGCTGAAGCCCTCGTGACGTCAGCGACTGAGCGGCGCGCGCCGGGTTGGACCGCGTAACGCAACTTCCTTTGTAATGGAGGTTGCTAGGTCTGCTCACCGGCCGCGTACACAACGTGCAGGTGTGCAATGGGCCTAGACCCCTGTGCCATAGGATTTAGACCGGCGTGCTGACCTCTCTGTTGTGCCTAGGTAGGGCTGCGACGTGTTGATCTTCCGAGGCCGGGCATGACCCAGAAAAGTGTGTCCGGCCAAATGGGATCGAGCGTGTTGGGTTATGTGGTGCACCCCTGCAGGGAAGTTGATTTATTCGAATAGTCGTGTCCCTCGGTAAAAGGATGACCCAGAGTTGTACCTAGACCTTATGACAACTAGAACCGGATACTTAATAAAACACACAATTCCAAGTGCCAGATACAACCGGTGATCGCTCTCTCACAGGGCGAAGAGGGGAGGATCATCAGATAGGATTATGCTATGCGATGCTACTTGGTGAACTTACCATCTACTCCCTTCTCCTACTGCAAGATGGAGGTTACCAGAAGCGTAGTCTTTGAAAGGACTAGCTATCCCCCTCTTATTCCGGCATTCTGCAGTTCAGTCCACATATGATACCCTTATTTCATTTGATACCAATGCATACATATGTAGTGTAGCTCCTTGCTTGCGAGTACTTTGGATGAGTACTCACGGTTGCTTTTCTTCCCCTTTTCCCCTTTCCTATATCCGATTGCTGCAACCAGACGTTGGAGCCCAAGAGCCAGACGCCACCGTCGACGACGACTACTACTCGGGAGGTGCCTATTACTACGTGCAGCCCGTTGACGGTGACCAGGAGTAGTTTAGGAGGATCCCAGGCAGAAGGTTTGCGCCTCTTTCGATCTGTATCCCAGTTTGTGCTAGCCTTCTTAAGGCAAACTTGTTTAACTTATGTCTGTACTCAGATATTGTTGCTTCCGCTGACTCGTCTATGATCGAGCTCTTGTATTCGAGCCCTCGAGGCCCCTGGCTTGTAATATGATGCTTGTATGACTTATTTTATTTGTAGAGTTGTGTTGTGATATCTTCCCGTGAGTCCCTGATCTTGATCATACACGTTTGCGTGTATGATTAGTGTACGATTAAATCGGGGGCATCACAAGTTGGTATCAGAGCCGACTGCCTGTAGGAACCCCCCCTTTCCAACTCCTTGGCCGAAGTCGAGTCTACACATTACAAAACTTTTGCTAACATGGTTGTGTGTCTTACGGACCCACGTCGCCATTGGGTGGTATTAGGATCTTTTATTCCTCGACCTATACTCTAGGACTCTAATCTATCCCCTATTCGGGTTAAATGATTTTGCTAAAAAAAGGACTAACTTTAGGTTCTCGTAAATACTTTCTCCCGGAGAGCCCCTTCAGTCTAGATGATCGCCGGCTGCACTAGAAGATTTCGAAGTTACTCTCCGATACTCTTTTGAGACTTTGTGCCCATTGCTTTTGCAATTCCCTACCACCGAAATATCCCTATGGATAAATACCTACATTTGCCGTTCTTACTTTTGTTCCTAGTTGATCTTGTTATAACAAGATACCCTGGAATCCCCTCTATTCGTTCTGAGGATATTTTGTGCCTGCTGCCTTGCAGTTCCTTGCCACTTGAATACCCCTACGGATAATTTCTCGCCTTTATAGAGTATCCACTCATCCCCAGTTGTTCATGTGTTTCACAATGGTCTTCGAAATACTATTCGATCCTCCAAAATTCCTCAGTAGCTTATTGCTCTGCAATAATTGTCTGCTTGCAATTATGGATGCTTTCCATATGTCTAGCAATACTCGATAGTATCCTTAGACAATGTCATTTTGATCCTATTGATTCAACATGAGTGCGAATGCACGCAATCATTAGTTGATCCTTTTAAATTATCTTTCTGGCTCAGACGTCATTTTGAACATGAGCTTGTTCTCGACCAATCTATTTGCCGTCAATTGTACCCTTAGGTCTATTGAACTTATCCACCCTTGATCAAAGCGTGTGCTTCTGATCCTTCGATTTGGAAATCATAATTCCTTTGATATCTAAGCATCGAATCATTCAGATGTTCTATAATCTGATGCGCTTGCATCCTTTCTTCAACTGATTGTGTGCCGATGCTCACATCAGCTCCGCTATGGACCGTCAGATCCTTTATTGGATTATTATTCGACTGTGTCCTCCTTATTCAATAACCTTGTGAGCCTTCCCTTGGATACATAATGCCTTTGGTAAATTGTATCCTCTACTTTCTCAACCTTGCTCTGCTTTCGAGCTGGTGATATTTACTCTTGAAGCTTGTGGTATATGTTTCTAAGATGCCCCGATGGGTTGAACCTATACCTTCTCTAAAACCATGTGAACCCAAAAGTTTTCACGAGTCATACTCTTCTGGTGCTTCGCCAGATAAAATTTCAACACTGCAACTTCTTCGAAGACGAGAAGTGAATGGAAGGTTATGCATTAAAGAAGTGGGAGTCGACCTTGAACTTTGCGTTCATGCCCATGGACCCGATGTGGAACTTATCATGGAAGCTTCTTGCAAAATACTTAATCATTTGGGTAATTCTTCCAGTGTCATTAAATTGGATCCCTTGCAACTATGGTTCCGACCATATTGTTCTTCTTTGATCACATTCTCGGGCAAGTTTAAGCATTTGTCTTCTGCGGATCAATACCCCACTCCAACCTCTACTTTGATCTGTCGTCGAGTATTACCCCCTGGTATCTTGATAATATCACAGAACCATATTACTTCTTATGAGTTCTTCAAGTATTATTTCTCATCAATTCCAATTTTTTCCCAGGTTCTGAGTTGTTAGACACTCAGGGACACCGATAGTGAATCGAGTCTGTAACCCGAGTCATTAACTCTAAGTAATTTTCATTGCTTATGAGTTTAGTAATCCTTCAAGTCATTCCTAACCTGATTGTCTATTCCTTATCATGCTAAATTTTAACTGTGCTACCTGGTCCTTCTTCCCGGAGCACCATTTTTGATGATGAGCTAAGCTTACGTCGATCTTCCTCATCATATCATTTTGCCTTGAACAACAAGCTTGATTTCGAGTTTGTGTCGTACCCATGGTTCTAATAACCTTTCGCTTCATCACTCCTTTGACTTGATGTCGTCGCTAATTGATTACATCTTCTTGAAATCTCTCGACAAATGTGTCGTGGTCATCATCAACCTTATGAGCTCGTCCTGGATATCAATCGGATTCATGAAGAGAAATACCATCCTTGCCCTCGAAGAGTTGTGTTATCATCGGCCACTTTATTGCCTTCCCTCCAACACAAACTTGTTCGTATTTTGTGTTGTACCTTGAGTTCCTTGCTACCCAGCATTGTTGATCTTTACCTTGAAATATTACCACCTTTTATGTCAAGAATGTCGTGGGAATTTCACCACCTCTTAAGAACTCTTGGTATGGTGATACCTTTCACCATCACCATTCTTTCATGGGTCCTCGTGTTGGTTCCAACCGGGGTACCAACAAGTGAGCGGTGCTGTTTGGATTCTGCCCTTCTAGCAACCCTATTGCTTTGAAGTTAATGGTCGACCGTTCATTCTTAGACTATTGATTATTGAATCACCATTCCGACATTGGTCGTGCAACCCAGCCCATATTTCGGGTGCACCTTTCAACCAATGTTTAATTGTGTATGTTTTCCTCGAGCATACATCATTATACCATTTGATCTGACAAATGTTATCCCCTTGTTCACATAGTTGTGGAAATCCATCTTTTGTTAATCTCGATGAATTGTCGCCGATTCCATCAGCCACCTCCTCATCCTCTCGTTGGTTTACTGATGAACTCTTGTTTCGGAACTCGCTTCCATAGTTCATTTCCTGAGAATCTTACAATGTCATCTCGTCAAATTGTGCCGCACCTTTTCTTCTCAGGCATCCTAAGTCTGAGGTATCGTGACACCAATCAGATCTGAATCTCGGTCAGATATGATGGTTGGAACATATTTCCAAGAGTTATAATATTGGTCTTTATATATGACCCGGTAAGGTTATGTCATGCCTAGCACACCTGGCCGGAGGACCTATTGTTGTAGTATCCTTTTTAGCAAGTTTAGCCATTCTTCCATGAGGAAATTGTAAGACTTATTTATAAGTTGCTCCTGATGGATCCTTTGTGAATCCAAAGTATGATCTTTACCCAATGACCATGTCAGCGCTATCTCGAAGCATGTCTGTGGTACTCCGAATTTCAATAAGAACATTTGAAGCACAATGCTAAATTTTCTTTATCAAATTATCCAAACACCATTGTATGGGTAATGTCATGAATTTCTCCCCCTTTCCTAAAGAGTTTTCTACATTATATCATGTCGTGGATATCATGCTCTGTTTGTCTTTGGGAAAGGTATACCCCTGAAATATGTGTTGAAACACATTTTCCTTTCCATTGCTTTGCTTAACCTTTCTTTTGATCTATATGATATAAGCAGTAATACTTCCCTACTTATGTAAACACCTCGCTGTACCATCCTGTCTGGTGTAACCCTGTTACTATTGTTGATGACATTCTGGTAGCCACCGATGGACGAGAACTCTGCCTATTGGTCGGCCTCATTTCAACGAGCAGGAAAATGGTTCTCTTCGTCCCTCGCCCTTGGTACCGACATTGTTGCCGACATAACTGATAGGCTACCCTCTGACATGTCTTGCTATCATGACCATGCAAGATGTCAACGCCCTTCCTACTTTTAACCACATGGTGGACCCATAAACCACAGTTCCACAGGATCGAAACCTGACTCTCCTATACACCCCTAGTTTCCAAAGTTAATTCCTCGCACTTAGCCTCATATCTGATTCACAAGCCACCTTCCGAGCGATCATCAATTCTGGTATCAGACACAATACTTATTCCCATTGCTTTGAACCCCCCTTTCACGCCCTGTTTCAGGCATCGAACGATTGCCTGCCCGCTCGATACTTCCCATGATACCTCCTTACTTTGCTCTCGATATTTTCGTAAGTTTCAATTCAAGAGTTACCTCCGCCACCTCCCTCGATGTTATCGACCAGATAGTCGACCTTGCAGAGGTCTGTTCTCCCGGAATGCCCATCGTTTATTCTTTCGTAAGTACGATGGAGTTCCTGAAGAAAGGACGCCAACTTCATCATGATGACCTAAAGTAGAGAAATGAAGACATCAATATATTGGACTGGCCTCTTCGAGAAGAGCAAGCCAGGATGAGAAGACCCGCTAGATTTGTTACCAAACCTCCCCCTTTCACTACCTCTTAAATCTCGGGACGAGATTTCTTGTAGTGGAGGAGAATTGTGACGGCCGGATAATTAAGCTACAGTAATCCCCTGCTAATGATGGCACGTCACCTCGGTTGTTGTTGCTAATCGCGCATTAGTTCAAACCAATTAAAATTCTAATTTGAATTATTGGCAAACAACAAAAGCTTTCAAACAATAAAACTAATATGTTCACACTATTCTATAAATTCCCCTAATCATTGCCATGATGGTACCAACTTCATTTGACTCACAGATAAATCCCTAGGAAATTAATAAGTGGTCCAACAGCAAATAAATTAGCCATTTCAAAATAAATGAATGTTTATGTATTTACAAACCACTTGAAATCGTGTGTGCTAGGTCAAAACATTGCCTATTATTTATGTGACAAGTTTTGTGTTCAACAAAACTTATTTGGATTAAATTAAAATACAAAACGGTGGAGAAAATACAAAACAGAAAATTAGAAGAAGGAACAGGGGCTAAGTGCACACTGTACACTACAGGCCCAGTGCTATAGTGCATGGCCCAGCCCACCACAGGCCTTTCCTCTTTCTCCTGTACAGAGGAGAAGGCAGAGGCCATGGCGTGGCGGCCATCCCACGGCGCCGCGGCCGGATGACCGACACCTGCTCCTCTCGAGTGCCCTAGAGAGGATAAGGAGGACACCCACGACCCCTTGCCGAACCCTAGCCACTTCCCCTCTTCTACATCGTCCCCCACGCTCGATCCCGATCTCGACCGTCTGCATCCATGGCCGCGCCGCGTCGATCCGGCAGCCACCGGCCTCCCCTCGTCGCGCGAAGATGACCGGGAGCTCCGGCGTGGTCGGCTCCATCACCATGCCGAAGGGCTCGAGCTAGGATGGCCCGTAGCCTCGACATCGTCCTCATCTTCGCCCATGGTCGCCGCATCGCGCCATCGTTTGCCACCCTAACGGACCACCCCGGCTTCCTTGACCATGTCCACGAGCCTCCCCGTGAGCTTCTCTGTCCATTCCCCTACTTTTCCCCCTCGATTCGTGCCCCTACGTGTCAAACACCGCCATGGCCGGAGCTCCGCTTCCGCGCACGCGTACGTGCTGTTCTTGGTTGTTGCTCCCTGCTCCTGTAGCCTGCTGCTCCATGCGTTGTTGTGCTGCTGCTATTGCGCTACACTGCCGCTGCTGCCGCCGCTTGCCTGGCGCCCTACTGCGCGTGTGCCGGTTGCAGCCTCGCCGCGCCCGCCTGCGCCGCTGCTCGTCGCCTGCCTGAAACCCCGGCCGCTCGAGCTACTGGTCGTAGCCGCTGTGTGCTTGTGCGTGTATGCACAGCCACCATGAGGCCGGCTGGGTTCTGTCCACTAAGGCCCGCCCCGTTCTAATTTGCTAGTAGTAATTAGGTTTGTTAGGTGTTAATTAGCCTAATGTCCCAATGATAGTGGGCCCCCATCTAAATAACCTTTTAATTTAACTATAGTCAATGACATGTGGGATCCACAACACTGTTCACGTTTGACTTCAGTCAACACTTTGACTATTGACTGCTGAGTCAGCTCCCAGGTGTCCCACTGTCACCCTCTCAGTCTATGTGGCTGGGTACAATAGTGGGTACACATAGAAAAATCCCCTTTTTATTTCGAATTAATAATAAATTCCAAATATTCTTTTAAACTTTGTAAATTCATATAAAATAATCCGTAGCTCGGTTGAAA
The DNA here is from genome assembly GCA_034509565.1 of Triticum monococcum. Classification (NCBI taxonomy): domain Eukaryota; kingdom Viridiplantae; phylum Streptophyta; class Magnoliopsida; order Poales; family Poaceae; genus Triticum; species Triticum monococcum. The sequence goes on from CM067841.1 coordinate 478,042,088, forward strand.
AAACTTTGTACATGAAAGTTGCTCAGAACGACGAGACGAATCTGGATACGCAGCTCGTTCGTCCGCTACATATCCCTAGCATAGCAAACACGCAACTTTCCCCCTCTGATTCATTTGTCCGAAAACGCGAAACACCGAGGATATTTTCCCGGATGTTTCCCCCTTTCGCCGGTACCACCTACTGCCGCGTTAGGGCACACCTAGCACCGTGTATTGCCATGTTACACTTTGTGATGCTTGATTGCTCTGTTATTTATTGTGTCCCCCTCCGTTACTTCTTTCCGGTAGACCCCGAGACTGCCGACGACCCCCAGTTCGACTACGGAGTTGATGACCCCTCCTTGCCAGAGCAACCAGGCAAGCCCCCCCTTGATCACCAGATATCGCCTACTCTACTCTATACTACTTACATTAGAGTAGTCTAGCATGTTACTGCTTTCCGTTAATCCTATACTGCTGCATAGCATGTCCTTGCTACTACTGTTGTTACCTGTACGTGCTATCCTACTGCTTAGTATAGGATGCTAGTGTTTCATCAGTGGCCCTACACTCTTGTCCGTCTGCCATGCTATACTACTGGGTCGTGATCACTTTGGGAGGTGATCACGGGCATATACTATATACTTTACACTGTTACATTACCGGTGATACTGTTTGGAGATGGGGGCTGAAGGGTCAGGTGGCTCCATCTAGGTAGTGGTGGGCCTGAGTTCCCGACGGCCCCCGACTATTACTTTGTGGCGAAGCGACGGGGCAGGTTGAGACCACCTAGGAAAGAGGTGGGCCTGGCCCTGGTCGGTGTTCGCGGATACTTAACACGCTTAACGAGATCTTGGTATTTGATCTGAGTCTGGCTACTAGCCTATACGCACTAACCATCTACGCGGGGACAGTTATGGGCACTCGACGTCGTGGTATCAGCCGAAGCCCTCGTGATGTCAGTGACTGAGCGGCGCGCGCCGGGTTGGACCGCGTAACGCAACTTCCTTTGTAATGGAGGTTGCTAGGTCTGCTCACCGGCGGCGTACGCAACATGCAGGTGTGCAATGGGCGATGGGCCCAGACCCCTGCGCCATAGGATTTAGACCGGCGTGCTGACCTCTCTGTTGTGCCTAGGTAGGGCTGCGACGTGTTGATCTTCCGAGGCCGGGCATGACCCAGAAAAGTGTGTCCGGCCAAATGGGATTGAGCGTGTTGGGTTATGTGGTGCACCCCTGCAGGGAAGTTGATCTATTCGAATAGCCGTGTCCCTCGGTAAAAGGACGACCCGGAGTTGTACCTAGACCTTATGACAACTAGAACCGGATACTTAATAAAACACACCCTTCCAAGTGCCAGATACAACCGGTGATCGCTCTCTCACAGGGCGACGAGGGGAGAATCATCGGTTAGGATTATGCTATGCGATGCTACTTGGTGAACTTACCATCTACTCCCTTCTCCTGCTGCAAGATGGAGGTTACCAGAAGCGTAGTCTTCGAAAGGACTAGCTATCCCCGTCTTATTCCGGCATTCTGCAGTTCAGTCCACATATGATACCCTTATTCCATTTGATACCAATGCATACATATGTAGTGTAGCTCCTTGCTTGCGAGTACTTTGGATGAGTACTTACGGTTGCTTTTCTTCCCCTTTTCCCCTTTCCTATATCCGATTGCTGCAACCAGACGTTGGAGCCCAAGAGCCAGACGCCACCGTCGACCGACGACGACTACTACTCGGGAGGTGCCTATTACTACGTGCAGCCCGCTGACGGTGATCAGGAGTAGTTTAGGAGGATCCCAGACAGAAGGCCTGCGCCTCTTTCGATCTGTATCCCAGTTTGTGCTAGCCTTCTTAAGGCAAACTTGTTTAACTTATGTCTGTACTCAGATATTGTTGCTTCCGCTGACTCGTCTATGATCGAGCTCTTGTATTCGAGCTCTCGAGGCCCCTGGCTTGTAATATGATGCTTGTATGACTTATTTTATTTGTAGAGTTGTGTTGTGATATCTTCCCGTGAGTCCCTGATCTTGATCGTACACGTTTGCGTGTATGATTAGTGTACGATTAAATCGGGGGCGTCACAGACTCCGTTTTATATGGATTTTCTGTGAAACAAAAAACATGCAGCAAACAGGAACTGTCACTGGGCACTGGATCAATATGTTAGTCCCAAAAATAGTATAAAAAGTTGCCAAAAGTATATGAAAGTTGTATAATATTGGCATGGAACAATCAAAAATTATAGATACGACGGAGACGTATCAGTCCACGTACCCTCGTAAACCGAAAGCGGAAGTGTTAGGTTAATGCGGTTGATGTAGTCGAACGTCTTCACAATCCAACCGATCTTGTACCGAACGTATGACACCTCCGAGTTCAGCACACTTTCAGCTTGATGACGTCCCTCGAACTCTTGATCCAGCAGAGGGTCGAGGGAGAGTTTCGTTAGCACGACGGCGTGGTGACGGTGATGGTGGTGTGATCTGCGTAGGGCTTTGCCTAAGCACTACGATGTTATGACCGGAGGAGTAAAATATGGAGGAGGCACCACACACGGCTAAGAGAACAATTGTTGTGCTTTGGGGTGCCCCCTACCCCCGTATATAAAGGAGGGGAGGAAGAGACCAGCCACCAAGGGGGTGCGCCAAGGGGGGAATCCTCCTAGGACTCCACTCCTAGCAGGATCCCCCGTTTTTCCTTTCTCATCAGAGGGGAAAAGGAAGGAGGGGGAGGGAGAGGGAAAGGGGGTCGCGCCCCCTCCTTGTCCAATTCGGACTCCCTTGGAGGGGGCATGCGCCACCCCTTGCGGGCTCCCCTCTCATTCCCCTAAGGCCCGTGCAGGCCCAATACTTCCCCGGGGGGTTCCGGTAACCCCTCGGTACTCCGAAATATACCCGAACCATTCTGAAACCATTCCGGTGTCCGAATATCATCATCCAATATATTAATCTTTACCTCTTGACCATTTCGAGACTCCTCGTCATGTCCGTGATCTCATCCGGGACCCCAAACAAACTTCGGTCACCAAAACACATAACTCATAATACAAATCATCATCGAACGTTAAGCATGCGGACCCTACGGGGTCGAGAACTATGTAGACATGACCGAGACACATCTCCGGTCAATAACCAATAGCAGAACCTGGATGCTCATATTGGTTCCTACATATTCTACGAAGATCTTTATTGGTCAAACCGCAATGACAACATACGTCATTCCCTTTGTCATCGATATGTTACTTGCCCGAGATTCGATCGTCGGTATCTTTATACCTAGTTCAATCTCGTTACCGGCAAGTCTCTTTACTCGTTTCGTAATGCATCATCCCGTAACTTACTCATTAGTCACATTGCTTGCAAGGCTTATAGTGATGTGCATTACCGAGAGGGCCCAGAGATACCTCTCCGATACTCGGAGTGACAAATCCTAATCTTGATCTATGCCAACCCAACAAACACCTTCGGAGACACCTGTAGAGCATCTTTATAATCACCCAGTTACGTTGTGACATTTGATAGCACATAAGGTGTTCCTCCGGTATTCGGGAGTTGCATAATCTCATAGTCAGAGGAATATGTATAAGTCATGAAGAAAGCAATAGCAATAAAACTTAACGATCATTATGCTAAGCTAACAGATGGGTCTTGTCCATCACATCATTCTCCTGATGATGTGATCCCTTTCATCAAATGTCTATGGTTAGGAAACTTAACCATATTTGATTAACGAGCTAGTCTAGTAGAGGCTTACTAGGGACACTGAGTTTAGCCTATGTATCCACACATGTATCAAGTTTCCGGTTAATACAATTCTAGCATGAATAATAAACATTTATCATGATACAAGGAAATATAAATAACTACTTTATTATTTCCTCTAGGGCATATTTCCTTCACCGGGCGGATTTGAACTCGTGCCCGGCCGCCCACCGTTTGGCTCCAGCTGGTTTGACCCACAAGACGACACGGGCGTGATAGTCCAAGGCCTGCCCAGCTCGCTTTGCGCAGGAGGGGGCCCCATTGGACCAGTCATAGCCTCCACCTGCCTGCTAGCGACGCAGGCAGCTCCTCTACTTCCACCAGTAGCCGCAGCAGAGCCCCTGATGGTCCCCTAACAACTTGCCCGCTGCGCTGCCCCAACCTTGGCCACCGCACCCGAACCTAGTGCCGCTGCCGGCGAAGGCGCCGCCATTGAGCCCTGCGACTCGCCATCATTCGTGCCCGAACTGGGCGGCTCGGCCTGCCCATTGCGATTTGCATCATTCCCTCTGCTACCATTTTGATCACACGAGTCCTCCCCGGAGGGCGGCGACGGCGGTGTTGCCTCGCCCACCGCAGAAGCAATCCTGACAGGCGACGCCATTCTAATGATTTGGGCAGGATACCACAGGGCTTCCGGCGCACCCTCCAAGCTACCAGCCGACTCCGGGATGAAGAGCATCCACCGCCGTGGGATGCAGTTAGGATCCGTCGTCTTGAGCCAGACTTGGAAGTCGGACATGTCGTAGCGCTTGGCCGTCCTCTCTGCCACCTGAACTACGAACCCCAGCCCTCTCAGCACCACCTCGGCCGTCCTCCTCATCCAAGCATGCGCGGGCACGCCCACCGACCTGAGCGGGACTAGGAACGACAGTGAGGCGCCCGTAGCTTGCGCTCGTCGCGTCCAAGCCGCAGCGAGAGCGTGAAGCCACGACCCGGAGCTCGCCCACGATCCACCATGAGCTTCCAAATGATTTGGTGCTCACATAGAACCAAGAAATCATCTGGATAGAAGGGGCGAATGGACATGTCATTTGGGCCAATGCCAAATTCTGCATGCAGAGCCTCCACCGCCGCAGTGAGATCAACTAGTGGCCTAGTTCCCATGATGGTGACCACGACCGCACACGAGAGGTCACTCTACATACGCCGCAGATCATCAGAAGCCTCAAGGAAGCAGCTTTCCATCCTCTCTTCAAGCTCCACAAGCTCCATGGTGGCCTGACCCGCCACACCGCCATCGAAGCGCACGGAAAATCCTGGCCCCGCACTCGCCACACTCGCGACCGAGGAGTTCCTGGCCACCTGACCCCAAGACCTCTGAAAATGCACAACACCGGGTGGGGGAGGGCCCGATGGCAGGGGGAGGGGGAGCACGGCGGCCTCACGAGACAAGAGCTCTCTGCGTAGGGGTGCTTCCACACGGCGCACAGGGGAGGTGGCAGACCCAGATCCATCCACCACCGACACAGGTGAGCGAAGCCGCTGCACATACGCGTCCACCGGCGGCGAGCGGCGGCGGCGGGCTTGTAGTCCCTCGCGATGTGCCCCTCACCCCCGCACCGCACGCACTTGGTTTTCTTCCAGCATTCGACGGAGATGTGCCCCCCATCGCCACAGTTGTAGCAGCAGCCGTAGAGCTCTGCCGGGATGTTGGATCTAGGTGGCCTCGATGAGGGTAAGATGAACCCCTGGCGACGCCGCTGCGTCGGCGACGACATTTGCCTGGCGCCAGGACTCCGCGGCCGCCGCCCAGTCTTGGTCTGCCACTCCGCCCTTGCCGACGGCCGGGGGTTTGAGGTCCCAGCAGCCGCGCCCTGGGAGATCGGCCCGAAAGGTGTGCCCAGCACATCGGGGACGAGCACAAGGGAGCGGATCTGGGGTCACGCCGGAGGGGAACGGGGCGGAGACGGAGAGCTCAAGGAGGAGGAAGCCGCCGAGAGGGAAACCCGAGAAGCCATTAGACGGAAGGGGCTGGGCAACACACTCGCCCGGAGGTGGACGCCGACACCTAGGCGAGACCTCAAGATCTCCACCACCACCCTCCCCGCGCTGCTGAAGAAACCTACCCTACTATTTACACATGCCTAAGGCTCGGATCCGGATTCCTCCACTCTCCCGCCGTCGGAACAACGGCTGAAGAGTGAAGAAACCGCCAATCCGCATCTGACGGCCCACATTTATGTTTTACGTTTTCATAGGTTTTTACATGGGACTTTCTCCAAAAAGAAAGAAAACATGGCTTTGGTCTGGTGTTCAAGCGGGGCGTCCCGCTACTGCTCCGGCCCCAAGTCGGTCTGGTGAACCCTATTCCTGTGCGTCCTACCGCCTCCAGCTCTGCCGTGTCGATTCCCACTACAAACCCTCCCCCCGACCAGAAGAGAAGAAGAGAACCTTTCGTCTCGGCGGTCCCCCACTGACCCCCGACCCCGAACCCTCGCCGGCCCGCCCGTCCATGGACTTCGCGGAGCAGGACGTCGACGTCTTCGGCGAGGAATACGACGGCGCCGAAGCCGAGGCCGAGGGCGGAGGGGGCGCCTCCTCCGGCTCCTCCTCCCCCTCCTCATCCTCCTCGTCCTCCGCCGCCGCCTCCTCCTCCTCCTCCAGCGCTGCCTCCAGCGGCCGCAGCAGCAGCCCCGCCGCCGGCGGCGGGGACGAGGACGTCGCCGACGACGGGGACGGCGGGGAGTACGACTCGTTCGACGTCGTGCCCGTCAGGCCCGCCGCCGGGTACGGGGACGACGAGGAGGAGGCGAGAGATTTGTTCGGCTCCGACAACGAGGAGTACGTCAAGACCCCCGCGCGTAGCAACTACCTAGTTCCAGGTCCGCCTCTCGTTACTGAATCAGCCGCTAGATTCCTCTGGGCCAAGTTGTCTCCTCAGTATTTGGTGGGCAGAATTTCTTAGGAGATTGCTACATAACCCTACCCGATTTCTTTCTGATTGGCTGGTTTTGTTGCTCGTGGGGCTCTGGGAGCTGCAGTGAGCATTTGGTCTGGCAGAATTAACCTTCTCGCCTCAGTACACGATGAACTCTCTTGCTGCAGACTTGTGTTTGAATCATTGTTCCAAATTTCAGCAGTGTATGTCAGGCTAATTCGAGCATAATGTTGGATCAAATTCTCTGCTAGCATCATCTTCTGGTTCTTGCTTAATTTTGTAGAGTCAGAGAGACTTTGAGTTACAAAAGCATTAAGCAGAACTACTGAAGAGAGTAGAAGAACAAACCATGAAACCATATATATAATTGGGTCGCTGTGAGTTGGAAAGATACATTCGACTATCTTCATGTCCTTTTTGGGTTGAAACTAGACAAGTATACTAAAGAACGGCAATCTGTAAATAACTAAAATCCGAACTTAATTCTGCAGTAAATTACAACTACGAATAACGCTGAATCTAATCTCATTCTGTTTCCCAAACAAACTTGATCACAGTTTCTTCCACAATACCATCTCACTAGACTACGATAGATATAAAGGTTTAAAAATCGAACACAATGACCAGCACTGGAAATGAGACTGTATTTCCATGCTTTGTGCGTATCTAGCCTAAATCATGCTCATGCTTTGTGTGTAATCTAACTGAAATCTACGGGTCTGCGCCCACTCAACCTACATATACTCCATTAGTGATACATAACGCCCATGCTTTTTGGTGAAGAATGTGATGACTGGATCGTTTCCCTTGCCTGTATGCTCGATATTCTGGGGACTTGGTAGCCAGTGCTTTGAAAAGGTTCAGTGTATCTAGGTTGGGAGATAGGGCATTAACACCCTCTTATATTTTTTGCCTCTGTTTATAGTGCTGCCCCCGATACGGAACACCAACAATTTTTCTCGAGGAGGACGAGGTGGCAGGGGCCCACCTCTTCTTCCAAGGCCAGGAGGCCATCCAGGAGGACGAAATAATTTTGGCCATGGCGGGAGGTTTTCGTATGGAAATGGGCGTAATGTTGAAGGTTTTGTTTCAGAAATGAAACTTAATAAGAGTGAAGAAACTTTATCTAGGAAGGCTGTTGCTTTTCAGGAGGTGCAGAACAGTACCATGTTCATTTGATTTTCGTTTGATGTATTTGTTTTCTGAAGGGCTATCCTTTGTTACCTCATGCAGCCATGTGAGATTGCATGCTACAGCCGTGTTGAGGGTGGGGATGTATATTTTGATGATCGCAGCTTGGTAAGATATCAGAGATTCTGATTATCAATTTCATTGTCTATCGAGTGTAAACCTTGATTTCTGAATACATGTTCTTTTTTCAAAGAAAGTTTGCCCTAAAAGTTGGCTGTTGTACTAAACATCCTTTTTTGTAGAGGCTTTTCAAACGTAATATTTGTGATTATGCTGGTGAAGATCTCAATAAAGGATTTGAAACGTTTATAGAGAAAAGAGGTACTTCCTTTCTGAAGTTATGTTTGTTGTTTCTACATTCTAGTTAATACCACCAGCTCGATTAATGTAGAATATATTATCTGTGTTATTGTTATTGCCTGAAAATTGTTCCCTACAAACTCTGTTTCAGTTGTCACATAATAACCTACACACATTTATAGGAAGATCTTGATAGCATGGTACCTTTCCCTTATTCTATATGGTAGAGCCAACTGTTTTGTACTCCCTCCGTCCCAAAAAGATTGTGCGAGTCTTGAAACCTTAAGTGGACCACTTAAGGCATCTGCATAGATAAATTTTCTTCATAGTGAGTTTTCACTATTGTACTATATTTCAGCTGAGGTATTGCATCTGTGTTTTTCGTAAGACTGGATTTTTTTTTGCATATAAGAAAGGACATGAAAGAAAATAAATCTTCAAGAATTAACAGACTAATTGTTTCCAATACACAATGGGAAAGGAATGAAGTTATTGAAGTTAATTCCAAAAATTTGTTTCTTGAACAATAGGATCCAATTCAATTATTTGGAAGTTTTTGTTCCTCTTGAATTTGTTTTTATCTGAGAGCATTCATTCATGGTTAATGTGGTGTAATGCCAGATTTGGGTTCTCAAGGATTTGGCGACCTTCTTGCATGCATAAGAAATTCAAATCTACCTCTTCAGAATATACATTTTGTGGTAAAATGCATTATTGCCAACTTCATATCTGTTATTTCGGTATGCTATGCTTAGAATTTCTGATCATGTATGCTCCTCTTGCAGACGTATCGCAACAACCTTAACAAGGTTGGTCCTCCCAGTGCAGACTATTTAAATCATAACATCTTTTCTTTTCCGTTGCTGTAACTTATGTTTGTCCATGTAGAAGAGTCGGGTAGTTATCCTTACAGCTTACACTGGTTTTTGTATCTTGTTTAATCTAATGACAGATGCACATATACTCCCTCTGTTCCATAATGTAGTGCATATAGATTTTTAGAAAAGTCAAACCTCACAAACTTTGACCAAGTTTGTGGAGAAAAACATTTACATCTAGAATACCTAACATATATCATTAGATTCATCATAAGATGTAGCTTCGTATTTTATATATTTGATATTGTAGATATAAATAGTTTTCTTCTCTATAAAATTGGTCAAGGTTTGCAAAGATTGACTTTTCAAAAAATCTATATGTACTAATTATGGAACGGAGGGAGTATTTTGCAGGACACTGTAATAAAACTTTGTTCTGTGTAATTTCTTTTACTATGCTTGTCTGCTGACAGTCTTATGTGACTATTTGTAAAATCGTCAGATATTGGCCACGGCTTATCTAAAAGAACCATGGAAGATGGGTGTGCACAAAAGAAATGGTGTTGTATACCTTGATGTCCATAAACTCCCTGAAAGACCACAGAGTGAAATTGACCGCAGGAGGTGACTCTCCCTCCTCCCCCCCCCCCCCCCCCCCACCCCCACCCCCCGCGCGGCGTTCTTGTTGGCAATAGGAAGAGTTACAAAGCAAGTAGTGTTATGACAATCTTACCTATGCAAGGGGTATTTTGTTAAGTTTGAGTTTGATGGTGCTGATTTCTCTCTTCCTCTCTGGCATTAGGAAGATTTAGTTACAAAAAAAAAAATAGTCGGAATTTAGTATGCTAATATGGTGATGCTTTGAGTTTGTATTAGTTCTTATAGGAATTGTGATAGCCCAAGGGTTATCTTTCCAATTTGAGTTCTTAATGCTGATTTAATTGTTTGGCGATTTTCTGATCTTGATATCATGTAATAAAATATAGTTGTCTAAAATGTTAGTATCTCTGGGAAGGCTGGAAATGTGTGAAGGGCTGCATGTCATTCTCATCATTTGCCTGTTAAATTAGCTGGTGCCTTGATGTTTGTAATCATATTCGGAATTGTCATCATTACAGCGGATGAATCTCTAATGAATATCAATTTGATGTACCTTTTCTTGCTGGTGCTATGTTTGATCCTCAGATGTTTTTGGGGCTATTCTTTTGAAAATCTTGCCACTGAGAACTCCATTGACGAAGACGGAAGCGGTATTGATGCTAATGTAGAGTATTGTTCTGTAATAAAGACGAAATTGGGTGCGCATCGCATTGTCATGGGTGCTGAGATGGACTGCTGTGATTCAACCGACGATGGTAGGCGGTTCTATGTGGAGTTGAAAACAAGCAGAGAGGTCGTTCTTCTTTTCCATGAGCTTTCAGTGTTCTGATACCACATATATTCAATCTAGTCACCATTCTGAATTTTGTAACAGCTGGAGTATCATACGGTGGAAAAATTTGAGAAAGAGAAGTTACTTAGGTTTTGGGTAATTTCTTGTCCTCTTATTTTTTGTAGCTATTGCATGACACCATTTTTTTTATCATAACTATCGTTTGCTACTTATTCTGTTCTCTTCCACAGCGTGAAATCCTATATTGAGACTGTGCTCCATATGATCTTAGAACAGTTCCTTTTATTAAGTTTCTTACATTTTTAATTGACCCCCTTAAGTTCTGAGGATGATTTGTTTCTTGTATGCGGGGACTGAGGATATATGCTAACAACTTTACATGGCCATCTTGTTATGATTCTCTCTGCGATCACAACTTCAGCTTCATAGTATTTTATCTTCAGAAGTCATATCTACTATATATAGCTTGAAACATTAACTTTTACTTTACTGAATATTACAGATTCAATCATTCCTTGCTGGCGTGTCGTATGTTGTCGTGGGATTCAGGTAGTATTCAATCATCACGACATTCTTTGTTAGTACTTCAAGCTTCCTGTCAGACAATATACATCAGAGCTTTAGTATATATCAAATTATCTATTATAACAGGCCTAATGATACATAACTTTTTTGAGTTTGTAGTTCCTTCAGTTTAATTTGTTTGACCACTTTTCAAGCATTTTGTTCAAACTTTTATGCTTACTGTTAGTGGTATGAACATATCTCACCCAGTATGGTCTTCTGTTCTACACATGTAACACACTGCATGCTACATAACCTGTGGTTTTTGCTTAATAATGAGACATTCAACCAGAAAGACATTCAAATTCCAATCCTCTAATATTGGCTATATGGTTGATACAGTTAGGAAGGGGAGTACGATTACCTTTTCTGTCTGACTCTGTTCAGTGTTTTTTGTGATGTGTAGATGGATTGGCTGCAATGTTCAAAATTGGTTTTAACTTGATCAAGTTACACTCCTCTCTTTTTGGCTTTGCAGGAATGATGCTGGTGTACTTATACGAACTGAGAGACTAAGAACTAAAGATATTACACAAAAAGTGAAAGCAAAGAACTACTGGCAGGTATACTAAATTAATTCCGTGTTGTTCATTCACAACAGTGGAGTCTATGATATGTAAGGAAGAACATGAGTGTGTGAGTATAATATTAGGACTTAGAAGCGCATAATAACCTATATAGAAAGTCGAATAACTGGTTTGTCTTGCCAAATCTTAAATAATAGTGGAAAGGAGTGTACACTTGCCATTACTCTGATGCTGCAGTCCCTTTTTCTGTTTTGACGCGTAAGATAACTGATAACTGCCCTCTTTTGTAGGAGAGTACCAAATTACTTGCTATGCAACATATGTGACTAGCTTAATTTTAATTAAATGTATGGTTCTAAATTACTTTCTTGCACTTCCCACTGTAATATTCAGGGTGGTGTCTGCTTGGCCTTTGCTGACGAGGTTTTATGCTGGCTGTATGGCACTGTCAAAGAAAGTGAGAATTCCTTCACCACTCTTACTAGATGCATCTTCACCTTCCTCTCTCAAAAATATGCACTTGTTGCCATTCATAATCCCGAGTAGTTCTCTTCATGTGCGTGATATAGTTTGCCCCATGTCTTGCAGATGAAGACTATGTTCTGCAATTTGCACACCCGTTCCATCGATTGGAACTATTAAAAGCCCAGTCTCCATGCCCCGAGGCAATAACTCTGCATGTGGAACAGCTCACCGGTGCAACAAACTAGATCTGTTCCCTAGCCAAGCTTCGGCGCTGATGTTTCGCTAAACGGACAGCTTTGAGGGACCTTACGTAACAGCGTCGCGTCTTAGAATGGTTTGATCTATAGTTCGAGGGGCTGATGCGGATGCATAAGAGACTGACGGTGTCATGCTATATGTTCGGTCGGTAACTGGAGGCAGTACGGTCACGGTTTGCTCTTTGAGTGTCCAAAGAGATTTTGAAGCCATCGAACACTGTATTTCTTCTGTAATACCAAGTTATAAATTAGGGAAGTGCAGAGTTACACTGCCATTGTAACGGTTCATCGCTCAAGGCACCAACGATGTGTAACTTTTGTACCAATGATGATATTGAATTTTAAAGACGGATGCTGCCATGCCATGGTAACATGTCAAGAACACCCCTTGGAGTTATGTAACTAGCGGTATATGCTAAGAGTTTCTTTTCGGACGGTGTGTTTTGACTCCTAGGCTCATCTGAGCCCGGAAGTGAACAGTAAATTCGCCAAAAATAGTAAAAAAATTCAATTCTTTTTGTGGTGAAAGATGCTCGAGTTTGTGATGTATGTGCAAAAATTCAGAGCATTTGAACATCTGACGAGCTCTCGGCAAATTTGGGGGCTGTGAACGTCAGGCATCTTTCAACACAATATTTTTTAGAATTTTTGATTTTTTAAGTATTTTTCTGAATTTATTGTTTAGAGGGTGTAGATGAGCTTGGGAGCCGAATTGAATATTCGTTTCTTTCAGCTTATTATGGAGAACATCTGATACGGCATGGTTTTGGCCCATGCTTTTTTTTGCCGATGAATCGGCCGGAGTACTGCATTTTCATTTTTAGACCGGAAGCAGGGTTTATAAGTTTTTGAAGGGAAACTCGTCAAAACCCATGAGACGTGGTTGTTCCGTGTTCTTGATCTATTTTCTCAACGAATTATTACTTGTTTGAAACTTCAAATATGTGTGTCTAGCACATTTGTATCTTGTATTGTTAGATACTTATGACTAGACACATAAGACGTCAAACATGTTTAATGACCGTTGACTGTTTACAACCACCTCCACATCAATTTCAAATGTTTTGATGAAGGGTCAATGTTGAAGATGGTCAATAAAAGAAGCAACTGAGGGAGTGGTAGAAAACAACATTCAGGCCCTGTTTGTAAAATAAGTCCTATGACTTTTTTTAATCCCAACTTATAAGTTCTATGTCCCTAAAAAGTTCTTACCTGTTCGGTTCCTGGGACTTATAAGTTTTTGTAAGACCATATTACAACTATAAGTCCCTCCTTGAGAATCTTATTTCATAAGTTTCAAATGCCCACTTTAAGTCCTTATAAGTCCCTCCTATTTGGTTTATAAAAACAAACACCCTTTCAGTCGTTCGAGATATAGATGCTCCAACAAGAGAAAAATCAGAAAGTGACGCATAGTTAAAGACACCAGTGACATCTGACCGGAAGACAAAGAACAAATAAGAGAGGCCGGTGTAATAAGCAAAACCAATTAGATGCTCCAAATGACGTTGCGACTACGTGTCTGCTTGAGTTGACAAGCAAATCAATGGCGGACACAGTCTGCTCTGCCGTCGCCGGCGAGGCAGTGCAAAGATTATGTTTGCTTTTATCAGGAGAAGGCGAGACCGGCGAGATGAAGGTGGATCGAGTAGAAATGGCCGTGCTCAAGCTCCAGACCATCGTCGCCATGTCCGAAGACTGGCAGGTCACGCACGCACCGCTGCTCCGTTGGAAGGCCAAGTTGAAGCGTGTGATCAAGGAAGGCAAAGGCATCGTACGCTCCAACAAAAGAAACACCGGCACCTTGGAGGAGCCGGGGATGGCGCGAAGCAGCTCCTTCCCACGGCGCGTGGCGCGAGCAGCCAAGCGGTTCATGCCGTTCAGCCGGGGTACAGCTCCCGGCGACGATCTGACGGACTCCGCGGTGCGGAGGTTCGAGAGGATAGCCGACGGCGCCGACGGCTTCTTCGAGTTGGTCAGGTGCGGCGGCCGTCCCAAGACCCTGATGTTCCTCCCGTCGTTCGCGCGGTCGTTGGCGGCCGGGGAGGCGGCGGAATTGTCGCTCAGGATGGAGGGCGGCACCGCGGTGATGCTGCTCCAGCCATGGTGGCTTGAGCTCGAAGGAGGCGACGGGACGACGGCGGCGGCGGCGTGCCTGTGGATGTCCTACGAGCACGACGTGGCGTGGGAGAAGAACTTCAAGATGATGGCGGCGTTCCGCGTCTCCGAGTCCCTGGACGCCATGAGGGTCGCCACGAGCTGCGTCGAGCTCCTGCCGCCCCAGTTCGGCGCTGCCCGTGAGGCCATGAAGGATCTCCTCGCCGGGATGGCCGTCCACGGAAGGAACTCCCCTGCCCCGTCTGCCATGTACCCGTCCTTCGTTCGCGCCGTCCAACGCTGCCACCGCTACGGCTTCGAGCCGACGCGGCCCCGGGCCGCGCCACGGTCGCGGTTGCCCGCTGAGATCCTGATGGCGTGCGCCCACTTCTACATCCTCCCGCTCCAGAATTCGTCCGGTTTGCCTCTGGAGCTGGTCTGGCACAGCTCCCCGGTTTACCTGCCCAAGAAGCTCTCGGAGCAGCACGAGCACGTCGAGCCGGAGCAGATACGCGCCGGCCTGTTGCCGACGACGGCAGATGGGCTTTCCTACCACGACGAGGCAGGAGGATCATTCGAGCTCGGGAGGCAATGGTGGTGTCCGCACAGCTCGACGCGCCTGTCGGTGGTGCCGGTGCCTTCACCGCCCAAATCTGTTGTGCAGTGGTGCAAGGGAAGTTGGACATTTCGCGGGAAATAAAGCCCTCTGCCATCTAGACATCTACTAGTACCAGTGTCCTTTTTTAGGAGTATACTATATCCAGTACCAGTGTCAGATGCATGAGGTCCAAAATATTTTCTAGCTATGCAGCTTTTGTGCCATATAATCCACATTTTATTGCTAATTGTTCCAACTTCGATCTTCAAATGCGCGGGCACATCACATGAAAGTGTTGCTAAATGGAGTAGATTTCAATATAAGAACTGCACCTTTGGAGAGTATTGCCTCTAATCTTGTACACACAAGAATTTATCTTTTCCAACTCAAAAAAAGTTTTCAGTTGTGCTGTTCGATTGCATGCACATCTTTGTTGGTGGCAAAGTTGTACTGCTTCCTCCTTGCGGATTTATCGGCCTCACCTTTTATTCTGGTTCAAAACTTTGATCATAAATTTAACTCATAAAACATAAACTATATGTTCATAAAAATTATACCGTGAAAAACGTCTTTCAAATGCAAATCTAATACTCCTTTCGTTCATAAATATAAGATGTTTTGAATATTTTAATATGAACTACCTACGAATTAAAATTGATGACCAAACACACTAAAACATGTTTATGTCCAGCTGATTCACAAAAAAGTTAGAACGTCTTATTCGTTTAGAGGAAAGGTATACACCTGACTTTATAGATAAAACCACCAGGCAGAGTACGACACAACATCCATCAACAAGAACGAAATAAAACAAGGAAGTAGCACAGACCAACAACCATGACACACATGCCACATAAGTTTACGTCACACATGCCACCATAAGATCAACAAGACAGGCGCGCAGGCCAGCAACCTACCCCTAGGAAGCAAAGCAAGTAGACCTAAGCCCGAGCATCAGGATGTTGATATGATAGTGAAGAAGCAGATGGCCAAACATTTGAAATCAACACCTCCATAGCGTCACGATCAGCAGCCTTGGTCAATAATCTCCACTGCTGCAAGAAGATATACATTTTAAGAGAAAATCAACAGGCTTGTTAGGGAAGACACGCTCAATCGTAAACTTGTTCCTAGTGGTCCAAAGCGCCCAACAAAGGGCGGCAAACCCCACCCATAACAGCCGTTTGGTCTGCCCCTGGAGCCCTGAAGCGAGCAACCGAAGCTTAGTAAAAGAATTGGGGGCCCACAACACGCCTAAGAGGACCAAATGCAACACCAAGCCAGCTTGGCTAGAACACAGCCAAAGAAAATGTGATCGGAATCCTCCAAATCAAAGCATAAAGCACAACGATCCGAACCAGGCCCGTTCCTTTTGCGAATTTGGCCAGCCGTGGGGAGCCTGCCCCTAATAGCTTACCACATGAAGATCTTAATCTTGGGTGGCACCTTAGCCTCTCAAATGGACTTGAACTTGGGCGCAGGGGAGCCCGAAATGAGTCTAGAATATAAAGATTTGACCAAGAACCTCTCAGACGCGAATGAGGCCAAACGATATTGTCCTCCTCCGAGAGCAAAGGGAACGTAGCAGCAAGGTGATGCCAGCCGCCCAACTATGCAGGAGAAAGGGATCTCCTGAAGCCCAACTCCTAGTTATTGTGGGAGAGCTCATAACTTGAGATCTCTTGGTTGGGACAAACGAAAATAGAACAAGAAACAAAATAGCTAAATGGGAGTTCCTACGCCACCAGTCCAACCAAAAATGAGTAGAACCACCACCCCCCACAACAAACTTAACATGATGCCAGAACACATCACACACTTTGACCAAATCTTTCCAAAACCGAGAGCCATTAGAGGCCGAGGCAAAGAGGAGGCTACTGTGCGGGAAGTATTTAGCTTTAAGGAGCGAAAACCACAATGTGCTAGGATCCGAGGTCATAATCCTCCACCACCACTTAATAATAAGACACTTGTTCATCAGAGACATGTTCAAGATGCCCAACCCCCCAAGGTTTTTGGGCCCGCACATAATTTTCCATTTAATTAGCCGATATTTGCGCTTGTTATCTGCAACATTCCAATAGAAAGCACCTCTATGCTTGTAAAAACCATCACAGGCCCCTTCAGAAAGATGATAGAAGCCCATGGTGAACATGGGCAGAGACGAGAGGTAGGCATTAATAAGGCAAACCTTGCTCGCATTAGTGTTATACCTACCACGCCACAACATCACCCAATTACCCACTTTAGTTACCAAAGGAGTGAACTCCTTGGCACACAAACGGGAAGGAGAAATAGGAAGACCCAGATACTTGAAAGGAAAGGAACCTAGACTGCAGTTGAGGAGCAGAGACACTCTCACAACCTCCTCTTGAGAGACACCAGTCACAATCACCTCACTTTAAAAAAAATGATCTTAAGCCCCGACAAGGCCTCAAAGCAAAGGAGAAGAAACTTGAGGTGGGCAAGAAAAGATTCATTAAGTTCTACCATGTCAATCGTATCATCGGCATATATTGAAGATGCGAGATGCCCTCCAGAAAGAGGTGGGTAGCAACAGGGGTGATGTGGACCGCGCCAATCACCCGAGAAAGAATACATGAGAGCGCATTTACAACAAAATTGAAGTGCAGAGGAGATGTCAGATCGCCCTGCCGTAGGCCCCTACTGTCAGTGAAGAAGTTACTAGTCTTCCCATTAACCGACACAACAGTGTGCCCACCAGACACTAACTGCATCACCCTATGCACATATGCGCCATCAAAACCTTTGGCAAGTAGGACTTAGCGAAGAAACTCCCAACCGACAGAATCATAAGCCTTCTCGAAATGAAGATTAAGAACAATAGCTTTAGTACCCCTAATTCTAAGCTCGCGCACAATCTCATGCAAGCACAGAACACCATCGAGAATGAACCTGCCGTTAACAAATGTCAATTGGGTAGGACTAAGAACTGTTGGGGAACGCAATATTTCAAAAAAATTCCTACGATCACGCAAGATCTATCTAGGAGATGCATAGAAACGAGAGGGGAGAGTGTGTCCACATACCCTCGTAGACCGAAAGCGAAAGCGTTTAGTAACGCGGTTGATGTAGTCGAACGTCTTCACGATCCAATCGATCCAAGCACCGAACGTACGACACCTCCGTGTTCAGCACACGTTCAACACGATGACGTCCCTTGAGCTCTTGATCCAGTTGAGGACGAGGGAGAGTTCCGTCAGCACGCCGGCGTGGCGACGGTGATGATGAAGTTACCGGCGTAGGGCTTCACCTAAGCACTACGACGATATGTCCGAGGTGTTGAACTATGGAGGGGGCCACCGCACACGGCTAAGAGATTATCTGTTGTGCTATTCGGGTGCCCCCTGGCCACGTATATAAAGGAGGGAGGGAGAGAGCAGGCCGGCCAGGAGGGCCGCGCCAGGGGGGAGTCCTACTTGGACTCCTAGTCCAAGTAGGATTCGCCCTCCCTTTTCCTTTCTTCCACCGGAGGGAAAGGAAGGAGGGGAGAAGGAGAAGGAAGGAGGGGGCCGCGCCCCCACCCCTTGTCCAATTCGGTTTGGGCAGGGGGGAGGCGTGCGCCACCTCGTGGCCCTTCTACCCTCTCTCCACTAAAGCCCACTAAGGCCCATTAACTTCCCCGGGGGTTCCAATAACCTCCCGGTACTCCGAAAAAATGCCTGAACTACTCGGAATCATTCTGATGTCCAAATGCAACCTTCCAATATATGAATCTTTACCTCTCGACCATTTCGAGACTCCTCATCATGTCCGTGATCTCATCTGGGACTCTGAACAAACTTTGGTCATCAAATCACATAACTCATAATACAAATCGTCATCGAACGTTAAGCATGCAGACCCTGCGGGTTCGAGAACTATGTAGACATGACCGACACACATCTCCGATCAATAACCAATAGCTGAACCTGGATGCTCATATTGGCTCCTACATATTCTACGAAGATCTTTATCGGTCAAACCGCATAACAACATACGTCATTCCCTTTGTCATCGGTATGTTACTTGCCCGAGATTTGATCGTTGATGTCATCAAACCTAGTTCAATCTCGTTACCGGCAAGTATCTTTACTCATTCCATAATGCACATCCCGTAACTAACTCATTAGTCACATTGCTTGCAAGCTTATAGTGATGTGCATTACCGAGAGGGCCTAGAGATATCTCTCCGATAGATGGAGTGAAAAATCCTAATCTCGATCTATGCCAACTCAACAAACACCATCGGAGACACCTCTAGGGCATCTTTATAATCACCCAGTTACATTGTGACGTTTGATAGCACACAAGGTGTTCCTACGGTATTTGGGAGTTGCATAATCTCATAGTCAGAGGAACATGTATAAGTCATGAAGAAAGCAATAACAATAAATAAACGATCATTATGCTAAGCTAACAGATGGGTCTTGTCCATCACATCATTCTCTAATGATGTGATCCCGTTCATCAAATGTCAATACATGTCTATGGTCAGGAAACTTAACCATCTTTGATTAACGAGCTAGTCAAGTAGAGGCATACTAGGGACACTCTGTTTGTCTATGTATTCACACATGTACTAAGTTTCTGGTTAATACAATTCTAGAATGAATAATAAACATTTATCATGATATAAGGAAATATAAATAACAACTTTATTATTGCCTCTAGGGCATATTTCCTTCAATCTCCCACTTGCACTAGAATCAATAATCTAGATTACATAGTAATGATTCTAACACCCATGGAGTCTTGGTGCTGATCATGTTTTGCTTGTGAGAGAGGCTTAGTCAACGGGTCTGCAACATTCAGATCCATGTGTATCTTGCAAATCTCTATGTCTCCCTCCTTGACTTGATTGTGGATGGAATTGAAGCGTCTCTTGATGTGTTTGGTTCTCTTGTGAAATCTGGATTCATTTGCCAAGGCAATTGCTCCAGTATTGTCACAAAAGATTTTCATTGGACCCGATGCACTAGGTATTACACCTAGATCGGATATGAACTCCTTCATCCAGACTCCTTCATTTGCTGCTTCCGAAGCAGCTATGTACTTTGCTTCACATGTAGATCTCGCCACGACGCTCTGCTTGGAACTGCACCAACTGATAGCTCCACCATTTAATATAAATATGTATCCGGTTTGTGACTTAGAGTCATCCGGATCAGTGTCAAAGCTTGCATCGACGTAACCATTTATGACGAGCTCTTTGTCACCTCCATAAATGAGAAACATATCCTTAGTCCTTTTCAGGTATTTCAGGATGTTCTTGACCGTTGTCCAGTGATCCACTCCTGGATTGATTTGGTACCTCCCTGCTAAACTTATAGCAAGGCACACATCAAGTCCGGTACACATCATTGCATACATGATAGAACCTATGGCTGGGGCATAGGGGATGACTTTCATTTTCTCTCTATCTTCTGCATTGGTCGGGCATTGAGTCTGACTCAACTTCACACCTTGTAACACAGGCAAGAACCCTTTCTTTGACTGATCCATTTTGATCTTCTTCAAAACTTTATCAAGGTATGTGCTTTGTGAAAGTCCAATAAAGCATCTTGATCTATCTCTATAGATCTTGATGCCTAATATATATGCAGCTTCACCGAGGTCTTTCATTGAAAAATTCTTATTCAAGTATCCTTTTATGCTATTCAGAAATTATGTATTATTTCCAATTAACAATATGTCATCCACATATAATATCAGAAATGCTACAGAGCCCCCCCTCACTTTCTTGTAAATACATGCTTCTCCAAAAGTCTGTATAAAACCATATGCTTTGATCACACTATCAAAGCATATATTACAACTCTTCTTTAAGATATCCATTAAGGAATGCAGTTTTGACATCCATTTGCCAAATTTCATAATCATAAAATGCGGCAATTTCTAACATGATTCGGACAAACTTAAGCATCGCAATGGGTGAGAAGGTCTCATCGTAGTCAAGTCCTTGAACTTGTCGAAAACCTTTCACAACAAGTCCAGCTTTGTAGACAGTAACATTACCGTCAGCGTTAGTCTTCTTCTTCAAGATCCATTTATTCTCTATTGCTTGCCAATCATCAGGCAAGTCAACCAAAGTCCACACTTTGTTCTCATACATGGTTCCCATCTTAGATTTCATGGCCTCAAGCCATTTTGCAGAATCTGGGCTCATCATCGCTTCCTCATAGTTCGTAGGTTCGTCATGGTCAAGTAACATGACTTCCAGAATAGGATTACCGTACCACTATGGTGCGGATCTTACTCTGGTTGACCTATGGGGTTCGATAGTAACTTGATCAGAAGTTTCATGATCATCATCATTAGCTTCCATACTAATTTGTGTAGGAATCACAGGAATTGATTGCTGTGATGGAATACTTTCCAATAAGGGAGTAGGTACAATTATCTCATCAAGTTCTACTTTCCTCCCACTCACTTCTTTCGAGAGAAACTCCTTCTCTAGAAAGGATCCATTCTTAGCAACGAATATCTTGCCTTCGGATCTGTGATAGAAGATGTACCCAACAGTCTCTTTTGGGTATCCTATAAAGACACATTTCTCCGATTTGGGTTCGAGCTTATCAGGTTGAAGCTTTTTCACATAAGCATCACAGCCCCAAACTTTAAGAAACGACAACTTGGGTTTCTTGCCAAACCATAGTTCATATGGTGTCATCTCAACAGATTTAGATGGTGCCCTATTTAACGTGAATGCAACCGTCTCTAAAGCATAACCCCAAAACGATAGCGGTAAATCAGTAAGAGACATCATAGATCGCACCATATCTAATAAAGTACGGTTACGACATTCGGACACACCATTACGCTGTGGTGTTCCAGGTGGCGTGAGTTGCGAAAGTATTCCACATTGTTTCAAATGAAGACCAAACTCATAACTCAAATATTCACCTCCGCGATCTGATCGTAGAAACTTCATTTTCTTGTTAGGATGATTTTCCACTTCACTCTGAAATTCTTTGAACCTTTCAAATGTTTCAGACTTATGTTTCATTAAGTAGATATACCCATATCTGCTCAAATCATTTGTGAAGGTCAGAAAATAATGATACCAGTCGCGAGCCTCAACACTCAACGGACCGCATACATCAATATGTATTATTTCCAATAAGTCAGTTGCTCGCTCCATTGTTCCGGAGAACGGAGTTTTAGTCATCTTGACCATGAGGCATGGTTCGCAAGCATCAAGTGATTCATAATAAAGTGATTCCAAAAGTCCATCAACATGGAGTTTCTTCATGCGATTTACAGCAATATGACCTAAACGGCGGTGCCACAAATAAGTTGCACTATCATTATTAACCTTGCATCTTTTGGCTTTAATATTATGAATATGTGTATCACTACAATCGAGATTCAACAAAAATAGACCACTCATCAAGGGTGCATAACCATAAAAGATATTACTCATATAAATAGAACAACCATTAATCTCTGATTTAAATGAATAACCGTCTAGCATCAAACAAGATCCAGATATAATGTTCATGCTCAACGCTGGCACCAAATAACAATTATTTAGGTCTAAAACTAATCCCGACGGTAGATGTAGAGGTAGCGTGGCCACGGCGATCACATCGACTTTGGAACCATTTCCCACACGCATCGTCACCTTGTCCTTAGCCAATCTTCGTTTAATCCATTGCCCCTGTTTCGAGTTGCAAATATGAGCAACAAAACCAGTATCAAATACCCAGGCGCATTTTTTGAAACCAGATCAGGAATTGTCTTTTCCATCCCTTGCATACTATAGTTCATAATGAAGCCTTTATAGCTTGGTGGCAGTGATTTAAGAACTCTGTGAATGACACTATCATCAGGAAGATTAACTCCCAACTGAGTCAAGTGGTTGTGGTACCCAGACATTCTGAGTATGTGTTCACTGACAGAACTATTCTCCTCCATTTTGCAGCTATCGAACTTGTTGGAGACTTCATATCTCTCAACTCGGGCATTTTCTTGAAATATTAACTTCAACTCCTGGAACATCTCATATGCTCCATGACGTTCAAAACGTCTTTAAAGTCCCGATTCTAAGACGTAAAGCATGGCACACTGAACTATCGAGTAGTCATCAGCTTTGCTTTGCCAGACGTTCATAACGTCCAGAGTTGCTCCTGAAGCGGGTCTTTGCACCTAGCGGTGCTTCTAGGACGTAATTCTTCTGTGCAGCAATGAGGGTAATCCTCAAGTTACGGACCCAATCCGTGTAGTTGCTACCATGATCTTTCAACTTAGCTTTCTCTAGGAACGCATTAAAATTCAAGGGAACGGTAGCACGGGCCATTGATCTACAACAACATAGACATGCAAATACTATTAGGTACTAAGTTCATGATAAATTAGAGTTCAATTAATCATATTACTTAAGAACTCCCACTTAGATAGACATCCCTCTAGTCATCTAAATGATCACGTGATCCATATCAACTAAACCATGTCCAATCATCACGTGAGATGGAGTAGTTTTGAATGGTGAACATCACTATGTTGATCATATCTACTATATGATTCACGTTCGACCTTTCAGTCTCAGTGTTCCGGGGCCTGCTATCGCTTGAGCATTGCGTTGGTTTTCCCTTGAAGAGGAAAGGGTGATGAAGCAAAGTAGCGTAAGTATTTCCCTCAGTTTTTTAGAACCAAGGTATCAATCCAGTAGGAAGCTATGCGCGAGTCCCTCGCACCTACACAAAACAAATAAATCCTCGCAACCAATGCGATAAAGGGTTGTCAATCCCTACACGGGCACTTCCGAGAGTGAGATCTGATAGATATGATAAGATAATATTTTTGGTATTTTTATGATAAATATGCAAAGTAAAGAAGCAAAGGAAATAACTAAGTGTTGGAAGATTAATATGATGAAGGTAGACCCGGGGGCTATAGGTTTCACTAGTGGCTTCTCTCGAGAGCATAGGTATTCACGGCGGGTAAACAAATTACTGCTGAGCAATTGACAGAATTGAGCATAGTTATGAGAATATCTAGGTATGAACGTGTATATAGGCATCACGTCCGAGACAAGTAGACCGACTCCTGCCTGCATCTACTACTATTACTCCACACACCGACCGCTATCCAGCATGCATCTAGAGTATTAAGTTCAAGAGAACAGAGTAACACCTTAAGCAAGATGACATGATGTAGAGGGATAAATTCATGCAATATGATAAAAAAACCACCTTGTTATCCTCGATGGCAACAATACAATACATGCCTTGCTGCCCCTACTGTCACTAGGAAAGGACACCGCAAGATTGAACCCATAGCTAAGCACTTCTACCATTGCAAGAAAGATCAATCTAGTAGGACAAACCAAACTGATTATTCGAAGAGACTTGCAAAGATAACCAATCATACACAAAAGAATTCAGAGAAGATTCTAATATTGTTCATAGATAAACTTGATCATAAACCCACAATTCATCGGTCTCAACAAACACACTGCAAAAGAAGATTACATTGAATAGATCTCCACGAGAGAGGGGGAGAACATTGTATTGAGATCCAAAAAGAGAGAAGAAGCCATCTAGCTAATAAATATGGACCTAAAGGTCTGAGGTAAACTACTCACACTTCATCGGAGAGGCTATGGTGTTGATGTAGAAGCCCTCCGTGATCGATGCCCCCCTCCGGCGGAGCTCCGGAACAGGCCCCAAGATGGGATCTCATGGATACAGAAAGTTACGGCAGTGGAATTAGGGTTTTGGCTCCGTATCTGATCGTTTGGGGGTACATAGGTATATATAGGAGAAAGGAGTACGTCGGTGGAGCAACAGGGGGCCCACGAGGGTGGAGGGCGCGCCCCCTACCTCGTGGCTTCCCTGTTGGTTGCTTGACGTAGGGTCCTAGTCTCCTGGATCTTGTTCGTTCCAAAAATCACGTTCCCGAAGGTTTCATTCCGTTTGGACTCCGTTTGATATTCCTTTCCTTCAAAACCCTAAAATAGGCAAAAAAACAACAATTCTGGGCTGGGCCTCCGATTAGTAGGTTAGTCCCAAAAATAATATAAAAGTGTATAATAAAGCCCAGTAATGTCCAAAACAGAATATAATATAGCATGGAACAATAAAAAATTATTGATACGCTGGAGACGTATCAAGCATCCCCAAGCTTAATTCCTGATCGTCCTCGAGTAGGTAAATGATAAAAACAGAATTCTTGATGTGGAATGCTACTTGGCATATTTTCAATGTAATTCTTCTTAATTGTGGTATAAATATTCAGATCCGAAAGATTCAAGACAAAAGTTCAACATTGACATTGAAATAATAATACTTCAAGCATAATAACTAAGCAATTATGTCTCTTCAAAATAACATGGCCAAAGAAAGTTATCCCTACAAAATCATATAGTCTGGCTATGCTCTATCTTCACCACACAAAGTATTTAAATCATGCACAACCCTGATGACAAGCCAAGCAATTGTTTCATACTTTTGGTGTTCTCAAACTTTTTCAATCTTCATACAGTACATGAGCGTGAGCCATGGACATAGCACTTTAGGTAGAATAGAATGGTGGTTGTGGAGAAGACAAAAGGGAGAAGATAGTCTCACATCAACTAGGCATATCAATGGGCTATGGAGATGCCCATCAATAGATATCAATGTGAGTGAGTAGGGATTGCCATGCAACGGATGCACTAGAGCTATAAGTATATGAAAGCTCAAAAAGAAACTAAGTGGGTGTGCATCCAACTCGCTTGCTCACGAAGACCTAGGGCGATTTGAGGAAGCCCATCATTGGAATATACAAGCCAAGTTCTATAATGAAAAATTCCCACTAGTATATGAAACTTATATCAGAGGAGACTCTCTATCATGAAGATCATGGTGCTACTTTGAAGCACAAGTGTGGTAAAAGGATAGTAGCATTGTCCCTTCTCTCTTTTTCAATTTTTTTATTTGGGCCTTTTCTCTTTTTTTATGGCCTCTTTTTATTTATTTATATATTTATTTATTTTTCGTCCGGAGTCTCATCCCGACTTGTGGGGGAATCATAGTCTCCATCATCCTTTCCTCACTTGGGACAATGCTCTAATAATGATGATTATCACACTTTTATTTACTTACAACTCAATAATTAGAACAAAATATGACTCTATGTGAATACCTCCGGCGGTGTACCGGGATATGCAATGAATCAAGAGTGACATGTATGAAAGAATTATGAACGGTGGCTTTGCCACAAATACAATGTCAACTACATGATCATGCAAAGCAATATGACAATGATGGAGCGTGTCATAGTAAACGGAACGGTGGAAAGTTGCATGGCAATATATATTGGAATGGCTATGGAAATGCCATGATAGGTAGGTATGGTGGCTGTTTTGAGGAAGGTATATGGTGGGTGTATGATACCGGCGAAAGGTGCGCGATATTAGAGAGGCTAGCAATGGTGGAAGGGTGAGAGTGCGTATGATCCATGGACTCAACATTAGTCATAAAGAACTCATATACTTATTGAAAAAATCTACAAGTTATCAAAGCAAAGTATTACGCGCATGCTCCTAGGGGGATAGATTGATAGGAAAATACCATCGCTCATCCCCGACCGCCACTCATAAGGAAGACAATCAATAAATAAATCATGCTCCGACTTCATCACATAACGGTTCACCATACGTGCATGCTACGGGAATCACAAACTTTAATACAAGTATTTCTGAAATTAACAACTACTCAACTAGCATGACTCTAATATCACCATCTCCATATCTCAAAACAATTATCAAGTATCAAACTTCTCATAGTATTCAACACACTCATAAGAGAATTTAATTATTAATCTTGAATGCCTAACATAATTAAGACAAATTACCATGCTGTTTTTGTAGGACTCTCGAAATAATCTAAGTGAAGCATGAAAGAACAATAGTTTCTATAAAACAAATCCACCGACGCCCTCTAAAAGATATAAGTGAAGTACTAGAGCAAAACTATATAACTCAAAAGATATAAGTGAAGCACATAGAGTATTCTAATAATTTTCGAATCATGTGTGTCTCTCTCAAATGGTGTGTGAAGCAAGGATGATTGTGGAAAACTAATAAATAAAGACTCAAATCATACAAGACGCTCCAAGCAAAACACATATCATGTGGTGAATAAAAATATAGCTCCAAGTAAAGTTACCGATAGAAGTAGAGGAAAGAGGGGATGCCTTCCGGGGCATCCCCAAGCTTTGGATCTTTAGTGTCCTGAGATTATCTTGGGGGTGACATGGGCATCCCCAAGCTTAGGCACTTGCCACTCCTTGTTCCATAATCCATCAAATCCTTACCCAAAGCTTGAAAACTTCACAACACAAAACTTAAAGTAGAAAATCTCGTGAGCTCCGTTAGCGAAAGAAAACAAAACACCACTCTATAATGAACTCATTCTTTATTTATATTGGTGTTAAACCTACTGTATTCCAACTTCTCTATGGTTTATAAACTATTTTACTAGCCATAGATTCATCAAAATAAGCAAACAACACACGAAAACCAGAATCTTTCAATAACAGAACAGTCTGTAGTAATCTGTAGCTAGCGCAAGATTTGGAACCCCAAAAATTCTAAAATAATTGCTGGACGTGAGGAATTTATCTATTAATCATATTCAAAAATAATTAACTAAATATCACTTTCCAAATAAAAATGGCAGCAGTTCTCGTGAGCGCTAAAGTTTCTGTTTTTTACAGCAAGATTAGAAAGACTTTCCCCAAGTCTTCCCGACGGTTCTACTTGGCACAAACACTAATTAAACACAAAAAACACAACCAAAACAGAGGCTAGATAAATTATTTATTACTAAACAGGATAAAAAAGCAAGGAATAAAAATAAAATTGGGTTGCCTCCCAACAAGCGCTATCGTTTAACGCCCCTAGCTAGGCATAAAAAGCAAGGATAGATCTAGGTATTGCCATCTTTGGTAGGTAATTATTCAATGAGGTATCTACCATCCTTAGGAATTTTTTTTATTTTTACTGATTATCAAACTTTTAAGCACAAGATCGAAAAAATCATTAGTAGCAAATGGTTCCTTAATGATAGCAAAAAGATTAGGATGAATACTTATAGATTTGAGATCCGCAGTTTCTTTGTTAGAGGATTCATTTTTATTTTTAGGAACATACATAAGCTTGGCAATTTTATTTGGGGGACTTGGAGTATTCTTTACGGAAGAAAAAGCGGTTCCCAAGTTGGTAATGATACCCTCAAGTTTATCGATTCTAGTGGAATCATGATTTATTCTTTCATTAACTATAGGTTCCTTCTCTTTAATATTTTTCAAAGTTACTCCTACTTTAGATCCATATTGGGTAATTTGGTTGTGGATCTTTTTATCGAAATTTTCAATTAACTCAACAGTAGCAACTTTATTTTCAATAATTTCAAGTTTTTACATTACATGCTCCAAAGTTTAACATAGTTCCATTAACCAAAAGAGGTGGCAAGCTAAACAAATCTATCATAGCATTATAAGAATCAAAAGTATGGCTACCCAAGAAGTTCCCCCCGGTAATGGTATCAAGGATATATCTGTGCCAAGGAGTAGCGCCTACATAAAAATTGCGAAGAAGAACGGAAGTAGATTGCTTCCTGGTAGATTTATTTTGAGCATTGCAAATTCTATACCAAGCGTCTTTTAGATTTTCTCCCCCCCTTTGCTTAAAATTTAGAACTTCATTCTCAGGAGACAACGGAGAAGATAGAGGACTCACCATAACGACAAGCAAATGGAAAAGAGGCGAATGGAAAAGAGAGGGAGGATAGAGAGAGAGGGAGAGGGTGAATAAAACGGCAAAGGTGAAGTGGGGGAGAGGAAAATGAGAGGCAAATGGCAAATAATGTAATGCGGGAGATAAGGGTTTGTGATGGGTACTTGGTATGTTGACTTTTGCGTAGACCTCCTCGGCAACTGTGCCAGAAATCCTTCTTGCTACCGCTTGAGCACTGCGTTGGTTTTCCCTTGAAGAGGAAAGGGTGATGCAGCAAAGTAGCATAAGAATTTCCCTCAGTTTTTGAGAACCAAGGTATCAATCCAGTAGGAGGCTACGCGCGAGTCCCTCGCACCTACACAAAACAAATAAATCCTCGCAACCAACACGATAAGGGGTTGTCAATCCCTACACGGTCACTTACGAGAGTGAGATCTGATAGATATGATAAGATAATATTATTGGTATTTTTATGATAAATATGCAAAGTAAAATAAAAGCAAAGGAAATAACTAAGTGTTGGAATATTAATATGATGAAGATAGACCCGGGGGCCATAGGTTTCACTAGTGGCTTCTCTCGAGAGCATTGGTATTCACGGCGGGTAAACAAATTATTGTTGAGCAATTGACAGTATTGAGCATAGTTATGAGAATATCTAGGTATGATCATGTATATAGGCATCACGTCCGAGACAAGTAGACTGACTCCTGCCTGCATCTACTACTATTACTCCACACATTGACCGCTATCTAGCATGCATCTAGAGTATTAAGTTCAAGAGAACAGAGTAACACCTTAAGCAAGATGACATGATGTAGAGGGATAGATTCATGCAATATGATAAAAAACCCATCTTGTTATCCTTGATGGCAACAATACAATCCGTGCCTTGCTGCCCCTACTGTCACTGGGAAAGGACACCACAAGATTGAACCCAAAGCTAAGCACTTCTCCCATTGCAAGAAAGATCAATCTAGTAGGCCAAACCAAACTGATAATTCGAAGAGACTTGCAAAGATAACCAATCATACATAAAAGAATTCAGAGAAGATTCAAATATTGTTCATAGATAAACTTGATCATAAACCCACAATTCACCGGTCTCAACAAACACACCGCAAAAGAAGATTACATCGAATAGATCTCCACGGGAGAGGGGGAGAACATTGTATTGAGATCCAAAAAGAGAGAAGAAGCCATCTAGCTAATAACTATGGACCCGAAGGTCTGAGGTAAACTACTCACACTTCATCGGAGAGGCTATGGTGTTGATGTAGAAGCCCTCCGTGATCGATGCCCCCTCCGGCGGAGCTCTAGAACAGGCCCCAAGATGGGATCTCATGGATACAGAAAGTTACGGCAGTGGAATTAGGGTTTTGGCTCCATATCTGATCGTTTGGGGGTACATAGGTATATATAGGAGGAAGGAGTACGCCGGTGGAGCAACAGGGGGCCCACGAGGGTGGAGGGCGCACCTGCGGGGGGGGGGGGGGGGGTGCGCCCCCTACCTCGTGGCTTCCCTGTTGGTTCCTTGACGTAGGGTCCAAGTCTCCTGGATCTTGTTCGTTCCAAAAATCACGTTCCCGAAGGTTTCATTCCATTTGGACTCCGTTTGATATTCCTTTTCTTCGAAACCCTAAATAGGCAAAAAAGCAGCAATTCTGGGCTGGGCCTCCGATTATTAGGTTAGTCCCAATAATAATATAAAAGTGTATAATAAAGCCCAATAATGTCCAAAATAGAATATAATATAGCATGGAACAATAAAAAATTATAGATACATTGGAGACTTATCAAGCATCCCCAAGCTTAATTCCTGCTCGTCCTCAAGTAGGTAAATGATAAAAACAGAATTTTTGATGTGGAATGCTACTTGGCATATTTTCAATGTAATTCTTCTTAATTCTGATATGAATATTCAGATTCGAAAGATTCAAGACAAAATTTCAATATTGACATAGAAATAATAATACTTCAAGCATAATAACTAAGCAATTATGTCTCTTCAAAATAACATGGCCAAAGAAAGTTATCCCTACAAAATCATATAGTCTGGCTATGCTCTATCTTCACCACACAAAGTATTTAAATCATGCACAACCCTGATGACAAGCCAAGCAATTGTTTCATACTTTTTGTGTTCTCAAAAATTTTCAATCTTCACGCAATACATGAGCGTGAGCCATGGACATAGCACTTTAGGTGGAATAGAATGGTGGTTGTGGAGAAGACAAAAGGTTGAAGATAGTCTCACATCAACTAGGCGTATCAACGGGCTATGGAGATGCCCATCAATAGATATCAATGTGAGTGAGTAGGGATTGCCATGCAACAAATGCACTAGAGCTATAAGTATATGAAAGCTCAAAAAGAAACTAAGTGGGTGTGCATCCAACTCGCTTGCTCACGAAGACCTAGGGCGATTTGAGGAAGCCCATCATTGGAATATACAAGCCAAGTTCTATAATGAAAAATTCCCACTAGTATATGAAACTGATATCATAGGAGACTCTCTATCATGAAGATCATGGTGCTACTTTGAAGCACAAGTGTGGTAAAAGGATAATAGCATCGTCCCTTCTCTCTTTTTCTCTCATTTTTTATTTGGGCCTTTTCTCTTTTTTTATGGCCTCTTTTTATTTATTTATTTGTTTATTTTTCATCCGGAGTCTCATCCTGACTTGTGGGGGAATCATAGTCTCCATCAACCTTTCCTCACTTGGGACAATGCTCTAATAATGATGATCATCACACTTTTATTTACTTACAACTCAACAATTACAACTCAATACTTAGAACAAAATATGACTCTATGTTAATTCCTCCGGCGGTGTACCGGGCTATGCAATGAATCAAGAGTGACATGTATGAAAGAATTATGAACGGTGGCTTTGCCACAAATACAATGTCAACTACATGATCATGCAAAACAATATGACAATGATGGAGTGTTTCATAGTAAACGGAACGGTGGAAAATTGCATGGCAATATATCTCGAAATGGCTATGGAAATGCCATGATAGGTAGGTATGGTGACTGTTTTGAGGAAGGTATATGGTGGGTGTATGATACCGGCGAAAGGTGTGCGGTATTAGAGAGGCTAGCAATGGTGGAAGGGTGAGAGTGCGTATGATCCATGGACTCAACATTAGTCATAAAGAACTCATATACTTATTGCAAAAATCTACAAGTTATCAAAGCAAAGTATTACGTGCATGCTCCTAGGGGGATAGATTGGTAGGAAAAGACCATCGCTCGGTCCTGACCGCCACTCATAAGGAAGACAATCAATAAATAAATCATGCTCCGACTTCATCACATAACGGTTCACCATACGTGCATGCTACGGGAATCACAAACTTTAACACAAGTATTTCTAAAATTAACAACTACTCAACTAGCATGACTCTAATATCACCATCTCCATATCTCAAAACAATTATCAAGTATCAAACTTCTCTTAGTATTCAACACACTCATAAGAGAATTTTATTATTAATCTTGAATGCCTAACATAATTAAAACAAATTACCATGCTTCTTTTGTAGGACTCTCAAAATAATCTAAGTGAAGCATGAGATAAAAATAGTTTCTATAAAACAAATCCACCGACGCGCTCTAAAAGATATAAGTGAAGTACTAGAGCAAAACTATATAACTCAAAAGATATAAGTGAAGCACATAGAGTATTCTAATAATTTCCGAATCATGTGTATCTCTCTCAAAAGGTGTGTACAGCAAGGATGATTGTGGAAAACTAACAAATAAAGACGCAAGTCATACAAGGCGCTCCAAGCAAAACACATATCATGTGGTGAATAAAAATATAGCTCCAAGTAAAGTTACCGATAGAAGTAGACGAAAGAGGGGATGCCTTCTGGGGCATCCCCAAGATTTTGCTTTTTGATGTCCATAGATTATCTTGGGGGTGCCATGGGCATCCCCAATCTTAGGCTCTTGCCACTCCTTGTTCCATAATCCATCAAATCCTTACCCAAAGCTTGAAAACTTCACAACACAAAACTTAAAGTAGAAAATCTCGTGAGCTCCGTTAGCGAAAGAAAAGAAAACACCACTTCAAGGTACTGTAATGAACTCATTCTGTATTTATATTGGTGTTAGACCTACTGTATTCCAACTTCTCTATGGTTTATAAACTATTTTACTAGCCATAGATTCATCAAAATAAGAAAACAACACACGAAAATAGAACAATCTGTAGTAATCTGTAACTAGCGCAAGATCTGGAACCCCAAAAATTCTAAAATACGTGAGGAATTTATCTATTAATCATCTGCAAAAATAATTAACTAAATAGCACTTTCCAAATAAAAATGGTAGCAGTTTCGTCAGCGCTTAAGTTTCTGCTTTTTACAGCAAGATTAAAAAGACTTTCCCCAAGTCTTCCCAACGGTTCTACTTGACAAAAAAACTAATTAAACACAAAAAACACAACCAAAAGAGAGGCTAGATAAATTATTTATTACTAAACATGAGCAAAAATCAAGGAATAAAAATAAAATTGGGTTGCCTCCCAACAAGGGCTATCGTTTATCGCCCCTAGCTAGGCATAAAAGCAAGGATAGATCTAGGTATTGCCATCTTTGGTGTTGGTAGGTAATTCTTCAATGAGGCATCTACCATCCTTAGGAATTTCTTTATTTTTATTGATTATCAAACTTTTAGGCACAAGATCGAAAAAATCATTAGTAGCAAATGGTTCCTTAATGATAGCCAAAAGATTAGGATGAATACTTATAGATTTGAGATCCGCAGTTTCTTTGTTAGAGGATTCATTTTTATTTTTAGGAACATACATAAGCTTGGCAATTTTAGTTGGGGGACTTGGAGTATTCTTTACGGAAGAAAAAGCAGTTCCCAAGTTGGTAATGATACCCTCAAGTTTATCGATTCTAGTGGAATCATGATTTATTCTTTCATTAACTATAGGTTCCTTCTCTTTAATATTTTTCAAAGTTACTCCTACTTTATATGCATATTGGGTAATTTGGTTGTGGATCTTTTTATCGAAATTTTCAATTAACTCAATGGTAGCAACTTTATTTTCAATAATTTCAAGTTTTTGCATTACATGCTCCAAAGTTAACATAGTTCCATTAACCAAAAGAGGTGGCGAGCCAAAAAAAATCTATCATAGCATTATAAGAATCAAAAGTATGGCAACCCAAGAAGTTCCCTCTAGTAATGGTATCAAGGATATATCTGTGCCAAGGAGTAGTGCCTACATAAAAATTGCAAAGAAGAATGGAAGTAGATTGCTTCCTGGTAGATCTATTTTGAGCATTGCAAATTCTATACCAAGCATCTTTTGGATTTTCTCCCTCCCTTTGCTTAAAATTTAGAACTTAATTATCGGGAGACAACAGAGAAGATAGAGGACTCGCCATAACGACAAGCAAACAGAAAAGAGGCAAACGGAAAAGAGAGGGATGATAGAGAGAGAGAGGGCAAATAAAATGGCAAGGGTTAAGTGGGGGAGAGGAAAACGAGAGGCAAATGGCAAATAATGTAATGCGGGAGATAAGGGTTTGTGATGGGTACTTGGCATGTTGACTTTTGCGTAGACCTCCCCGGCAACGGCGCCAGAAATCCTTCTTGCTACCGCTTGAGCAGTGCGTTGGTTTTCCCTTGAAGAGGAAAGGGTGATGCAGCAAAGTAGCGTAAGTATTTCCCTCAGTTTTTGAGAACCAAGGTATCAATCCAGTAGGAGGCTACGCGCGAGTCCCTCGCACCTACACAAAACAAATAAATCCTCGCAACCAACGCGATAAGGGGTTGTCAATCCCTACATGGTCACTTA
The DNA here is from genome assembly GCA_034509565.1 of Triticum monococcum. Lineage (NCBI taxonomy): Eukaryota > Viridiplantae > Streptophyta > Magnoliopsida > Poales > Poaceae > Triticum > Triticum monococcum. Next base: position 478,076,476 of record CM067841.1, read on the forward strand.
CGAGCGTGTGATCTGATAGATATGATAAGATAATATTATTTGTATTTTTATGATAAAGATGCAAAGTAAAAAGCAAAGGAAATAACTAAGTGTTGGAAGATTAATATGATGAAGATAGACCCGGGGGCCATAGGTTTCACTAGTGGCTTCTCTCGAGAGCATAGGTATTCATGGCGGGTAAACAAATTACTATTGAGCAATTGACAGAATTGAGCATAGTTATGAGAATATCTAGGTATGATCATGTATATAGGCATCACGTTCGAGACAAGTAGACCAACTCCTGCCTGCATCTACTACTATTACTCCACACATCGACCGCTATCCAACATGCATCTAGAGTATTAAGTTCAAGAGAACAAAGTAATGCCTTAAGCAAGATGACATGATGTAGAGGGATAAATTCATGCAATATGATAAATACCCCATCTTGTTATCCTCGATGGCAACAATACAATACGTGCCTTGCTGCCCCTACTGTCACTGGGAAAGGACACCGCAAGATTGAACCCAAAGCTAAGCACTTCTCCCATTGCAAGAAAGACCAATCTAGTAGGCCAAACCAAACTGATAATTCAAAGAGACTTGCAAAGATAACCAATCATACATAAAAGAATTCAGAGAAGATTCAAATATTGTTCATAGATAAACTTGATCATAAACCCACAATTCATCGGTCTCAACAAACACACCGCAAAAGAAGATTACATCGAATAGATCTCCACGAGAGGGGGGGGGAGAACATTGTATTGAGACCCAAAAAGAGAGAAGAAGCCATCTAGCTAATAACTATGGACCCGAAGGTCTGAGGTAAACTACTCACACTTCATCGGAGAGGCTATGGTGTTGATGTAGAAGCCCTCCGTGATCGATGCCCCTCCGGCGGAGCTCCGGAACAGGCCCCAAGATGGGATCTCATGGATACAGAAAGTTATGGTGGTGGAATTAGGGTTTTGGCTCTGTATCTGATCGTTTGGGGGTACCTAGGTATATATAGGAGGAAGGAGTACGTCGGTGGAGCAACAGGGGGCCCACGTGGGTGGAGGGCGCGCCTGGGGGGGTGGGGGGTAGGCGCGCCCCTACCTCGTGGCTTCCCTATTGGTTGCTTGATGTAGGGTCCAAGTCTCGTGGATCTTGTTTGTTCCAAAAATCACGTTCCCGAAGGTTTCATTCTGTTTGGACTCCGTTTGATATTCCTGTTCTTCAAAACCCTTAAAATAGGCAAAAAACAGCAATTCTGGGCTGGGCCTCCGATTAGTAGGTTAGTCCCAAAAACAATATAAAAGTGTATAATAAAGCCCAATCATGTCCAAAACAGAATATAATATAGCATGGAACAATAAAAAATTATAGATACGTTGGAGATGTATCAAGGCCATATCTGCATATGCTAGGCTTGTCAAGTTTAACCCGAGTATTCTACACGTGCAAAACCGGCTTGCACCCATTGTATGTGAACGTGGAGCTTATCACACCCGATCATCACGTGGTGTCTCGGCACGATGAACTGTAGCAAAGGTGCATACTCAGGGAGAACACTTATACCTTGAAATTTAGTGAGGGATCATCTTATAATGCTACCGTCATACTAAGCAAAATAAGATGCATAAAGGATAAACATCACATGCAATCAAAATATGTGAAATGATATGGCCATCATCATCTTGTGCCTTTGATATCCATCTCCAAAGCACTATCATGATCTCCATCGTAACCGGCTTGACACCTTGATCTCCATCGTAGCATTGTTGTCGTCCCGCCAACTATTGCTTCTACGACTATCGCTACCGCTTAGTGATAAAGTAAAGCAATTACATGGCGATTGCATTTCATACAATAAAGCGGCAACCGTAAGGCTCCTGCCAGTTGCCGATAACTTTTACAAAACATGATCATCTCATACAACAATATATATCTCATCATGTCTTGACCATATCACATCACAACATGCCCTGCAGAAACAAGTTAGACGTCCTCTACTTTGTTGTTGCAAGTTTTATGTGGCTGCTACGGGCTTCTACCAAGAACCGTTCTTACCTACGCATCAAAACCACAACGATTTTTCGTCAAGTGTGTTGTTTTAACCTTCAACAAGGACCGGCCATAGTCAAACTCGATTCAACTAAAGTTGGAGAAATAGACACCCGCCAGCCACCTGTGTGCGAAGCACGTCGGTAGAACCAGTCTCATGAACGAGGTCATGTAATGTCGGTCCGGGCCGCTTTATCCAACAATACCGCCAAATCGAAGTAATACATTGGTGGAAAGCAATATGACTATTATCGCCCACAATTCTTTGTGTTCTACTCGTGCATATAACATCTACGCATAGACCTGGCTCAGATGCCACTGTTGGGGAATGTGGCATTTCAAAAAAATTCCTACGATCACGCAAGATCTATCTTGGAGATGCATAGCAACGTGAGGGGAGAGTGTGTCCATGTACCCTCATAGACCGAAAGCGGAAGCGTTTAGTAACGTGATTGATGTAGTCAAACGTCTTCACGATCCAACTGATCCAAGCACCGAACATACCGCACCTCCGAGTTCAGCACACGTTCAACACAATGACGTCCCTCGAGCTCTTGTTCCAGTTGAGGATGAGGGAGAGTTCTGTCAGCACGATGGCGTGGTGATGGTGATGATGAAGTTGCCGGGGCAGGGCTTCACCTAAGCACTACGACCATATGACCGAGGTGTTGAACTGTGGAGGGGGCACCACACACGGCTAAGAGATTATCTGTTGTGCTATTCGGGTGCCCCTGGCCACATATATAAAGGAGGGAGGGAGAGAGGAGGCCGGCCAGGAGGGGCGCGCCATGGGAGGGAGTCATACTTGGACTCCTAGTCCAAGTAGGAATCGCCCTCCCCCCTTTTCGTTTCTTCCACCGGAGGGAAATGAAGGAGGGGAGAAGGAGAAGGAAGGAGGGGGCCGTGCCCCCGCCCTTGTCCATTTCGGTTTGGGAAGGGGGAGGCGTGCGCCACCTCGTGTCCCTTCTACCCTTTCTCCACTAAAGCCCACTAAGGCCCATTAACTTCCCCGGGGGGTTCCTGTAACCTCCCGGTACTCCGGAAAAATGCCCGAACTACTCAGAATCATTTTGATGTCCAAATGCAACCTTCCAATATATTAATCTTTACCTCTCGACCATTTCGAGACTCCCCGTCATGTCCGTGATCTCATCTGGGACTCCGAACAAACTTCGATCATCAAATCACATAACTCATAATACAAATCGTCATCAAACGTTAAGCGTGCGGACCCTACGGATTCAACAACTATGTAGACATGACCGAGACACATCTCCAGTCAATAACCAATAGCGGAACCTAGATGCTCATATTGGCTCCTACATATTCTACTAAGATCTTTATCGGTCAAACCAAATAACAACATATGTCATTCCCTTTCTCATCGGTAAGTTACTTGCCCGAGATTCGATCATCGGTATCATCATACCTAGTTCAATCTTGTTACCGGCAATTCTCTTTATTCATTCCGTAATGCATCATCCCATAACTAACTCATTAGTCACATTCCTTGCAAGGCTTCTAGTGATGCGCGTTACCATGAGGGCCCAGAGATACCTCTCTGATACACAGAGTGACAAATCCTAATCTCGATCTATGCCAATTCAACAAACACCATCGGAGACACATGTAGAGCATCTTTATAATCACCCAGTTACATTGTGACGTTTGATAGCACACAAGGTGTTCCTTCGGTATTCGGGAGTTGCATAATCTCATAGTCAGAGGAACATGTATAAGTCATGAAGAAAACAATAGCAATAAAACTAAACGATCATTATGCTAAGCTAACAGATGGGTCTTGTCCATCACATCATTCTCTAATGATGTGATCCCGTTGATCAAATGACAACACATGTGTATGGTCAGGAAACTTAACCATGTTTTATTGACGAGCTAGTCAAGTAGAGGCATACTAGGGACACTCTATTTGTCTATGTATTCACACATGTACTAAGTTTCTGGTTAATACAATTCTAGCATGAATAATAAACATTTATCATGATATAAGGAAATATAAATAACAACTTTATTATTGCCTCTAGGGCATATTTCCTTCAAGAACCCGGTGGGCCACATGAGATAAACTCGTCGCAAATCCCTTCGCCGGGAATTTCGCAAACTTATTGTTAAGAGTAATAGGATGAAATTGGTAAATAGCATCAACTCCTTTTAGTTTAGGAATGAGAGACAAAAACACGTAATTTAACCCAGAAATGTCCACCGTACCAAGGCAGAACCTTTGGATAACACTATAAACCAGGCCACACAACATTGGCCAGAACTTCTTAAAGAAGGGAATCAAGAACCCATCCAGGCCGGATGCCGAATTCACATAAGAAGAATTAATCACTGCCTTAGTCTCGTCAATGGATAAAGGAACCCTAAGAGCAGAGTTCTCTTCGACAGAAATGCACCAACGCTGAGGCCAAAGAGAAGGAGAGATCATAAAACCAGAGACCGGCCTGGCCGTCAGAAGGGAAGCACAAAAACTACTGAACATGGTCTAAAATGACGATGGGGTCCGAAACCCCGACGTCGTCTACTACTAGACTATCAAAAGAGCATTGACGCCGTCTCCCATCAGCGATAGCAAAGAAATAGGCGGCGAGACTATCCCCTTTTAGGGTTCAATTGATCGTGCCTCTTTGTCGCCAGTAGATCTCCGCTTGCTTGTGCAGCTGCATAAGGAGATCTACCCAGTTGTAATGTTATTGCCAGCCCCTAGGGGGGTCCCAACAACGCCCGCTACCATATCTAAAGCACTAATATGACCCATCAAGTCCAATTTATGCTTACGCACCTCCACCGCCCTATTACGACCCAACCCCTTAAAAACTTCTTAAGATGATAAGAGCAGAAATGCCCAAAATGGCGAGCCCCAGGGGACAAAAGAGACATAATTTTACTAGAAAGGAAATCATAGAAGCCCTCCACCAGCAACCAAGATGCATGAAATTGAAACCTCCTGGCCACACAAGAAGATTCCACCCCAAGTCCAACATGAGAGGAGAGTTGTCAGACCCAACGTGGGTTAGGCCAGCCAGGGAAGCATGCGGGAACAACGAATCCCACCCAAAGTTAACGAACACATGATCCAACACAGACCAAACATGGGAAGACTAATGATTGGACGGACTAAAGTGGGATTCCATCCTAGGCACCTCCCGCGGGGCGCACTCACTAATGAACGTGTTAAACACATCAGTCAAAGGTTAAGAAAAATTACAATTATTCTTGTTAGAAGGGGCTCTAAGTAAATTAAAATCGCCACCGATCAGCAAAGGAAGGTTGCAATAATCAATCTTGGCGGTTATTTCTTCTAGGAATAAAGCAGAGAGAGAAAGATCAACGAGCCCATATACCACAACCACCTATTGGGAAACGTAGAATGCAATTTCAAAAAAATTCCCACGCTCACGCAAGATCTATCTAGGAGATGCATAGCAACAAGAGGGGGAGAGTGTGTCCACGTACCCTCATAGACCGAAAGCAGAAGCATTTGACAACGCGGTTGATGTAGTCGAACTTCTTCTAGCTCCGACCGATCAAGTACCAAACGTGCGACACCTCCGAGTTCCGCACATGTTCAGCGCGATGATGTTCCTCATCTTCTTGATCCAACAAGGTGTCGAGGAAGTAGATGAGTTACGTTAGCATGACGGCGTGGTGATGGTGATGGTGAAGTGATTCTCGCAAGGCTTCGCCTAAGCGTCACAAAACTATGACCAGGGGTGTAAACTGTGGAGGGGGGCACCGCACACGGCTAACAATTGATGTTGTGTGCTTGTGAGGCGCCCCTTCCCCACATATTGTTGGGGAACGTAGCATGCAATTTCAAAAATTTCCTACGCTCACGCAAGATCTATCTAGGATATGCATAGCAACGAGAGGGGGAGAGTGTGTCCATGTACCCTCATAGACCGAAAGTGGAAGCGTTTGACAATGCGGTTGATGTAGTCGAACTTCTTCTCGTTCCGACCGATCAAGTACCGAACGTACGACACCTTCGAGTTCTGCACACGTTCAGCTCGATGACGTCCCTCAAACTCTTGATCCAGCAAAGTGTCGAGGGAGAGTTCTATCAGCACGACGGCATGGTGATGGTGATGGTGAAGTGATCCGCGCAGGGCTTCGCCTAAGCACTACATGAATATGACCGGAGGTATAAACTATGGAGGGGGGCACCACACACGGTTAACAATGTTTGTTGTGTGTTCTAGCAGTGCCCCCCACATATATATATGTATAGGTTGGAGGGGAGGAGAGGCAGCCAAGGGGGCGCCCCAAGTAGGAGGAATCCTACTTGGGGTCCTCCCAATTCAGCCTTCCCCCTTTGCTATTCCTATTCGGAATAGGAAGGGAAGAGGGGGGAGGGGGATCCTATTCCCTTTTTCCTTTCCTTCTTCCCCTTTCCTTCTCAAATTTGGCCAGCCCATATGGGGGGGGCACCGGCCCCTTAGTGGCTGGTGTGTTTCCCCTCTTGGCCCATTAGCCCATATAGCTTGCCGGGGGTTGCCCGGAACCCCTTCTGGTGGCCCGATACGAACCCGGTACCCCTAGAACACTTTCGGTGTTCGAATACTATCGTCCTATATATGAAACTTTACCTCTCCACCATTTCAAGACTCCTCATCATGTTTGTGATCTCATCTGGGACTCCGAACAACATCAGCGTGTGGACCCTACGGGTTCAAGAACTATGTAGACATGACCGAGACACCTCTCCGGTCAATAACCAATAGCGGAACCTGGATGCTCATATTGGTTCCTACATATTCTACAAAGATCTTTATCGGTCAAACCGTAATGAAAACATACGTTATTCCCTTTTTCATCGGTATGTTACTTGCCCGAGATTCAATCGTTGGTATCTTCATTCCCAGTTAAATCTCGTTACCGACAAGTCTCTTTACTCGTTTAGTAATGCATTGATGTCTGCTACGCAACTTTATTTTTGTGGACACGTGTTGGGCCTCCAAGCGCAGAGTTTTGTAGGACAGTAACAATTTTCCCTGAAGTGGATGACCTAAGGTTTATCAATCCATGGGAGGTGTAGGATGAAGATGGTCTCTCTCAAACAACCCTGCAACCAAATAATAAAAATCTCTTGTGTCCCCAACACACCAAATACAATGGTAATTTGTATAGGTGCACTAGTTCGTCGAAGATATGGTGATAAAAGTGTAATATTGATGGTAGAAATATATTTTTATAATCTGAATAAAAAACAGCAAGGTAGCAAATAGTAAATGGGCACAAAAACGGTATTGCAGTGCTTGAAAATGAGGCCGAGGGTCCATACTTTCGCTAGTGCAATCTCTCAACATTGCTAATATAATTGGATCATATAACCGCCCCTCAACGTGCAACGAAGAATCACTCCAAAGTTCCTATCTAGCAGAGAACATAAGATGGAATTGTTTGTAGGGTACAAAACCACCTCAAAGCTATTCTTTCCGACCAATCTATCCTAGAGTTCATACTAAAATAACACGAAGCTATTCTTTTCGATCGATCTAGCCAAGAGTTCGTACTAAAATAACACCAAAGCAAATTCAGATTCATAACATTCAATCCAACACAAAGAACTTCAAAGAGTGCCCCAAGATTTCTACCGGAGAAACAAAGACAAGAACATGCATCAACCCCTATGCATAGATTACCCCAATTTCACCTCGGGAATCCGTGAGTTGAGTGTGAAAACATATATCAAGTGAATCTATATGATACCCCATTGTCACCACGAGTATTCAATTGCAAGACATATATCAAGTGTTCTAAAATCCATAAAAGTATTCAATCGATAACAACGAAAACTCTAAGGAAAAAACTCAATTCATCACAACAAGATAGAGAGGGGAAAACACCATATGATCCGACTATATTAACAAAGGCCACGATACATCAAGATCGTGACATCTCAAGAACATGAGAGAGAGAGAGATTAAACACATAGCTACTGGTACAAACCCTCAGCCCCGAGGGTGGACTACTCCCTCCTCATCGTGGTGGCCGTCGGGATGATGAAGATGGCAACTGGAGATGATTCCCCCCTCCGGCAGGGTGCTAGAATGGGGTCTAGATTGGTTTTCGGTGGCTACGGAGGCATACGGCGGTGGAACTTCTAATCTAGGTTAACCCCGAGGGTTTTTGGAATATTTGTGAATTTATAGGGTAAAGAGGGGGTGCAGGAGGCCACCGAGGTGGGCATAACCCACCTGGGTGCGCTTGGGCCCCCAGGCTCGCCCTGGTGTGTCGGTGTACAAAAGTAGGGGCTCTCCTTTTGCACCCCTTTACTTGTGCACGGGCAGTCAGAGCCGTGCCCACGGCCGCACTAAGCAGGGCAGAGGAGGGATGCCAGAGCGCAAGACAGCCAGTGCAACGCCAAGACCAGGGGCGCAAAGAAAGCAAGAGGACGAGGTGGACTCCCCCGGCAAGACTCTTGCCGAGGGTGGCTTCCGTAGCCCCAACAAGATCCTTGCCGGGGCAACTTGCCTGACACCAGCAGAGCGCGCCACCCTTGAGCCCAAGGGTTTCCAACGCCATCAGCCACATCAAAACCAAGGCTCGGGAGGCACCTCCATGGTGGCATGCAAATCTTTGTAGAGATCATAAATACGCAAGATCGGATGAGAACCAGAAGACGACGATCCTTGGCAAGATCCTTTCCAAGAAAATCCATGAGACCCCCGGCAAGATCCTTGCCGGGGACGACCGCAGTGCCACGGCAAGACCCTTGTTGGGCCCTCGGCAAGACCCTTACCGAGGACGTCTGCGGGGCCACAGCCAGGCCCACGTCTGCCAAGACTCCATTGCCGCTCCCATTTTACTGCTAGCTCAACTAGTTGGGCAGGCATCTGCATGGCAGCGTGCGGCCTCGACACTGACTCAGCAAGCACCTGTGTGGTGGCATGCAGATCTTCATGAAAGCTCCGCCACCATGCCAGCCCAGCATCCAGCCAACATGGCGCTACAATGCCTCTTCAGCTCGGATGGGTGTCGGACCCAGGCGAGGCGGCGATAGCTGGGACGAGCTTCCTCGCCGTCCCCGATAAAGCAAGAGGGGCACGTCGGCAGTGCATTAAATGTGTTTGTCCGATGGTTCCAGAAGATAGACTCAGCCGCGATGCACCTTTCCACCTCCAGCGTGCCACTGTGGCAATCCCTTTTGTCTATAAAAGGAGGCCCGAGGCGTACTGGAGGGGGATTCGGATCTTTGGAACGAGAGAGACACCGTAGCTAGTTCAAGAACTCAAGAACACTCAAATATAAATCAAAGCAAGACTAGGGTATTACGCGTCTCCGCGGCCGGAACTTGGGTAAACGATCCTTGTGCTGACCGCCAGACCCGCTCTTTGCACAACCTCGCGCGTGCCAACTGTAGAAGGGATCCCAGTGACCCCACAAGTGTCGTTTCCCACCGACATCTCTGGCGCGCCAGGTAGGGGGTGCGCAGTTGTGGAAATCTGGTCTGGTTGAAGCAGCGGGTTCATCGTGGTCGTCACTTCAAGGAAGAAGACGACCGAACTAGTGGTGTCCTCGGTGGACGCAGTGAACGCTCATGCAGCGACAGAAAAGCTAAGTCATGCAAAACTTTGAGTAATTCCTTTTTATATATATGGTTATCGTCCTCGACGATCTTGCCCTGTGTATGGAAAACCTGCACGCAATGGGGCCCTGCCACTATTGAGAACACCCTCGTTCTGTTTCAAGTCTGCTCAACAGTTCGAGCGGCTGCATCGAGAACGGCAGGGTGACTTTCTGCGATTGGCAACGCTCTCGTTCTGTCTCGAGTCCGCTTGACAACTCAAGCAGCCGCGTTAAGAGCAGTGAGGTGGTTTGCCCAATAGCAAGCATACCCGGCAGGCCATTGAGGATCCATCCTCAAGGCACTGCAGCCTGGGTTTTTGCGCCGGCAAGCCTACCCGATTAACGTAGGGTGGACATACAAAGGGAGATTGAACGGGAAAATAACATGCATCATTTCAAAAACACTGCAGAGTTATATTACATCATTTGTTGTTGCGGTTCTAACTAAAGATAAAAATTGTCTTGGTCATGAACCTGCAGCGGCGATAAGAAACGGGGTGCCTAGTCCCGGCGCTAGCCTTCTATCCTCCAAACTCCGTCGATGCGGCTGATGACGGGCTCGATACGCTCCTCGAGCGGAGCGAGGTCCACGCCCTCCGGCAAGCTATCCAGTGCAGCTTCAAAGTCGAGGTCAGGGTTCCAGTACGCCACCTTAGTGAGGACCTTGGTCATGGCATCCCGGTAAAGCCTCCGGGCCTCCTCGGCCAGAGAGGCCGCCTTGTTGGAGCGGAACCGCTCCAGGGCCCCGAGCACACCCTCAAAAAACAGAGTCAGTCTGGCATTAGGACTCACGTTTGGCTCCGGGATGTACCTCATGTTTGGCATCCCCATGGTAGCCAGCTGTGTGGTGATAGCTACCTCTTGAGCACTGCGTTGGTTTTCCCCGAAGAGGAAGGGATAATGCAGCAAAGTAGCGGAAGTATTTCCCCCAGTTTTTTAGAACCAAGGTATCAATCCAGTAGGAGGCTACGCGCGAGTCCCTCGTACCTGCACAAAACAAATAAATCCTCGCAACCAACGCGTTAAGGGGTTGTCAATCCCTATACGACCACTTACGAGAGTGAGATCTGATATATATATGATAAGATAATATTCTTGGTATTTTTATGATAAAGATGCAAAGTAAAATAAAAGCAAAGTAAAAGAAAAAGGAAATAACTAAGTATTGGTAGATTAATATGATGAAGATAGACCCGGGGGCCATAGGTTTCACTAGTGGCTTCTCTCGAGAGCATAAGTATTCTACGGTGGGTGAACAAATTACTCTTGAGCAATTGACAGAATTGAGCATAGTTATGAGAATATCTAGGTATGATCATGTAGATAGGCATCATGTCCGAGACAGGTAGACCGACTCTTGCCTACATCTACCTCTATTACTCCACTCATCGACCGCTATCCAGCATGCATCTAGAGTATTAAGTTAATAAGAACAGAGTAACGCCTTAAGCAAGATGACATGATGTAGAGGGATAAACTCATGCAATATGATCAAAACCCCATGTTGTTATCCTCGATGGCAACAATACAATACGTGCCTTGCTGCCCCTACTGTAACTTGGAAAGGACACCGCAAGATTGAACCCAAAGCTAAGCACTTCTCCCATTGCAAGAAAGATCAATCTAGTAGGCCAAACCAAACTGATAATTCGAAGAGACTTGCAAAGATAACCAATCATACATAAAAGAATTCAGAGAAGATTCAAATATTGTTCATAGATAGACTTGATCATAAACCCACAATTCATCGGTCTCAACAAACACACCGCAAAAAGAAGATTACATCGAATAGATCTCCGCAAGAGAGGGGGAGAACATTGTATTGAGATCCAAAAAGAGAGAAGAAGCCATCTAGCTACTAACTATGGACCCGTAGGTCTGAGGTAAACTACTCACACTTCATCGGAGGGGCTATGGTGTTGATGTAGAAGCCCTCCGTGATCGATGCCCCTCCGGCGGAGCTTCGGAACAGGGCCCAAGATGGGATCTCATGGATACAGAAAGTTGTGGCAGTGGAATTAGGGTTTTTGCTCCGTATTTGATCGTTTGGGGGTACGTAGGTATATATAGGAGGAAGGAGTACATCGGTGGAGCAACAGGGGCCCACGAGGGTGGAGGACGCGCCTGGGGGGGGGGGGGGTAGGCGCGCCCCCTACCTTATGGCCTCCTCTTTTGTGTCTTGACATAGGGTCCAAGTCTCCTAGGTCTTGTTCGTTGAGAAAATCACGTTCCCGAAGGTTTCATTCCGTTTGGACTCCGTTTGATATTCCTTTTCTTCGAAACCCTAAAACAGGCAAAAAACAACAATTCTGGGCCTCCGGTTAATAGGTTAGTCCCAAAAATAATATAAAAGTGGATAATAAAGCCCAATAATGTCCAAAACAGTAGATAATATAGCATGGAGCAATAAAAAATTATAGATACGTTGGAGACGTATCAAGCATCCCCAAGCTTAATTCCTGCTCGTCCTCGAGTAGGTAAATGATTAACAAATTTTTTGATGCGGAGTGCTACTTGGCATAATTTTGATGTAATTCTTCTTAATTGTGGCATGAATATTCAGATCCGAAAGATTCAAGACAGAAGTTCACATTGACATAAAAATAATAATACGTCAAGCATACTAACTAAGCAATTATGTCTTCTCAAAATAACATGGCCAAAGAAAGTTCATCCCTACAAAATCATATAGTTTAGTCATGTTTCATTTTCGTCACTCAAGAATGCTCTCATCATGCACAACCCCGATGACAAGCCAAGCAATTGTTTCATACTTTATTAATCTCAAACCTATAAACTTTCACGCAATATATGAGCGTGAGCCATGGACATAGCACTATGGGTGGAATAGAATATAATGAGGGGGTTATGTGGAGAAGACAACAAAAAGGGAGAAAGTCTCACATCAACGAGGCTAATCAATGGGCTATGGAGATGGCCATCGATTGATGTTAATGCAAGGAGTAGGGATTGCCATGCAACGGATGCACTAGAGCTATAAATGTATGAAAGCTCAACAAAAGAAACTAAGTGGGTGTGCATCCAACTTGCTTGCTCACGAAGACCTAGGGCACATGAGGAGGCCCATTGTTGGAATATACAAGCCAAGTTCTATAATGAAAAATTCCAACTAGTATATGAAAGTGACAAAACAAGAGACTCTCTATCATGAAAATTACGGTGCTACTTTGAAGCACAAGTGTGGCAAAGGATAGTAGCATTGTCCCTTCTCTCTTTTTCTCTCATTTTTTATTTGGCCTTTCTCTTTTTTTATATGGCCTTTCTCTCCTTTTTTATAATTCCTCACTTGAGACAATGCTCTAGAAAATGATGATCATCACACTTCTATTTATTTACAACTCAATGATTACAAGTCGATACTAGAACAAAAGATGACTCTATATGAATGGCTCCGGCGGTGTACCGTGATATGCAGTGGACCAAGAGTGACATGTATGAAAGAATTATGAACGGTAGCTTTGCCACAAATACTATGTCAACTACATGATCATGATAAGCAATATGACAATGATGAATGTGTCATGATAAACGGAATAGTGGAAAGTTGCATGGCAATATATCTCGGAATGGCTATGGAAATGCCATAATAGGTAGGTATGGTGGCTGTTTTGAGGAAGATATAAGGAGGTTTACGTGTGAAAGAGCGTATCATATCACGGGGTTTGGATGCACCGGCGAAGTTTGCACCAACTCTCAATGTGAGAAAGGGCAATGCACGGTACCGAAGAGGCTAGCAAGGATGGAAGGGTGAGAGTGCGTATAATCCATGGACTCAACAATAGTCATAAAGAACTCACATACTTATTGCAAAAATCTACAAGTCATCAAAAACCTCGGCACTACGCGCATGCTCTTAGGGGGATAGATTGGTAGGAAAAGACCATCGCTCGTCCCCGACCGCCACTCATAAGGAAGACAATCAAATAACACCTCATGTTTCAAATTTGTTACATAACGTTTACCATACATGCATGCTATGGGACTTGCAAACCTCAACACAAGTATTTCTCAATTTCAAAACTACTCAACTAGCACGAATTTGATATTATTACCTCCATATCTCAAAACAATCATCAAGCATCCAACTTCTCTTAGTATTCAAAACACTCATAAGAAAATTTTACTAATCTTGAATACCTAGCATATTAGGATTTTAAGAAAATTACCATGTTATTAAGACTCTCAAAATAATCTAAGTGAAGCATGAGAGATCAATAGTTTCTATAAAACAAATCCACCACCGTGCTCTGAAAGATATAAGTGAAGTACTAGAGCAAAACTATATAACTCAAAAGATATAAGCGAAGCACATAGAGTATTCTAACAAATTCCAAGTCATGTATGACTCTCTCAAAAGGTGTGTACAGCAAGGATGATTGTGGTAAACTAAAAATCAAAGACTCAAATAATACAAGACGCTCCAAGCAAAACACATATCATGTGGTGAATAAAAATATAGCTCCAAGTAAAGTTACCGATAGAAGTAGACGAAAGAGGGGATGCCTTCCGGGGCATCCCCAAGCTTTGGCTTTTAGGTGTCCTTAGATTATCTTGGGAGTTCCATGGGCATCCCCGAGCTTAGGCTCTTGCCGCTCCTTGTTCCATAATCCATCAAATCTTTACCCAAAACTTGAAACTTCACAACACAAAATTCAAAGTAGAAAATCTCGTGAGCTCCGTTAGCGAAAGAAAACAAAATACCACTTCAAGGTACTGTAATTAACTCATTCTTTATTTATATTGGTATTAAACCTACTGTATTCCAACTTCTCTATGGTTTATAAACTATTTTACTAGCCATAGATTCATCAAAATAAGCAAACAACACACGAAAAACAGAATCTGTCAAAAGCAGAACAGTCTGTAGTAATCTGTAGCTAGCGCAAGATCTGGAACCCCAAAAATTCTAAAATAAATTTCTGGACGTGCGTTATTCATCTATTAATCATCTGAAAAAAGAATTAACTAAATAGCACTTTCCAAATAAAACTGACAGCAGTTCTCGTGAGTGCTAAAGTTTCTGTTTTTTTACAGCAAGTTTAACAAGACTTTCCCCAAGTCTTCCCAACGGTTATACTTGGCACAAACACTAATTAAACAAAAAAACACAACCAAAACAGAGGCTAGATAAATTATTTATTACTAAACAGGAGCAAAAATCAAGGAATAAAAATAAAATTGGGGTGCCTCCCAACAAGCGCTATCGTTTAACGCCCATAGCTAGGCATAACAAGCAAGGATAGATCTAGGTATTGCCATCTTTGGTAGGCAATCCATAAGTGGCTCTCATGATAGATTCATGAGGTAATTTAATTTTTCTTTCTAGGAAAGTGTTCCATGCCTTTCCTTAATGGAAATTGAAATCTAATATTTCCTTCCATCATATCAATAATTGCACCAATCGATCTAAGGAAAGGTCTAGCAAGAATAATATGACATGAAGGATTGCAATCTATGTCAAGAACAATAAAATCTACGGGCACATAATTTCTATTTGCAACAATAAGAACATCATTAATTCTTCCCATAGGTTTCTTAATAGTGGAATCCGCAAGGTGCAAGTTTAGGGAGCAATCATCAAAATCACGGAAACCTAACAAATCACACAAAGTCTTTGGAATCATGGAAACACTAGCACCCAAATCACATAAAGCATAGCATTCATGATCTTTAATTTTAATTTTAATAGTTGGTTCCCACTCATCATAAAGTTTTCTAGGGATAGAAACTTCCAATTCAAGTTTTTCTTCATAAGATTGCATCAAGGCATCAACAATATGTTTAGTAAACGCTTTATTTTGACTATAAGCGTGAGGAGAATTTAGCACAGATTGCAACAAGGAAATACAATCAATCTGTCACATCCCTAGTTCTGGTATGACCTAGACTAGCTAGTCATGTGTGCATCATGTTTAAACTTCATTTAAATTTGAATTGGGGAATTGTGAAACCCTCAGAAATCATTTATGGAAATAACCCAGATAAAAATTGCTCCAAAAAGGTCCAAGAAAATGTTCATGTTGCTCTCTGAAAATATTGGTCAGAGGTAAAATTCAAACAAATATTTTCAGGAGCTCATAAATATTTATTTTGGCCATTTGGAATTAATCCAGTATTTATTTGTGTTGGATAAATATTTTTATATATACAAAATATTGTCCAATATTTCTGAATTTTGGTCAGGGGCTTTGGAGTGGTCCAACTAGTCCCTACTAAAATTTACAGAATAAAATAAGTTGATTTAGTATTTTACTAAATCAGAACAAATGTGAGAAAATAGAAAAAGAAAACAAAAGTGGGAAAACTTACCTAGGCCACTTACTTGAGGCCTGGCACTATGCGGCCCAGCTGGCTGGCCTAGCCAGCTGGCTCTGCCAGTCGTCGTCTCCACCGCGCCAGGAGGACACCGACCACGCGCTCGCCGCACGCGGCCATGCGCCCGGCCACCTCCTGCCTCCATGCTTGCCCCGCGATCCCTGCAGCGTCGCCACGCACCCCCAGGCCTCTCTCACTCTCCCTCACCCTCATCCTCTCCTCTGTCACCCTCTCCCACGACAGCCAAGGCGCTGCCGTCGCCGCAGCTCACCGCCGACGTGCTCTCCGCCGTCCCCTCGCCCCTCCGTCGTGTCCACGCGCTCCGCCGCTGTGGGCTATGCCTCCTCGTCGAGACGCACGGCGCCGGCCACCCTGGAACGCCGCCATCGCCATCATCTTCCACCTCGGGCTCCGCCGTCCACCACCGTCGATTCGCCGTCACCAGGCCTCCCCCGAGCCCGCCGTGCTGCTTCGCGTGATCGCCGTGAGCATATCCATGTTTCCCCTCTCTTCTCCCCCTCGTTCCCGTGTCGTAGCCGTTGTTTCCACCCCGGCTGAAGCCAACGCCGCCGCAGCCCCTCGCCGTCGTGGCCACAGCCGCCGCAGCTCGCAGCTGAGCTCGCCGTTGCACTCAGTGCACTCTGGCGAGTCGAGCGGACCCGCTCGCAGCTCCTGCCGTGCCCCGCAATACCCCGCATGCACCTGGCTGAACTCCGAACGTCGCAAACTTTGTCACCGGCCATGATTCCGGCCACCCCAGCTCCTCCCGTTCGCTCCACCAGATGCGCGTGAGTCCCAGCACCCCGTAGCTGCGCTCCGCGCGCCAAATGGTGCCCTGTAGCGCATTTCCGTGCCGCGCAGCCTTGTCCGGCCTCACCGGCGTCGAGCCGCCAGCAGGTTTGCCCGGTTGACCAAGGGGTTTGACCTCCCCTGGGTCTATGACATGCGGGCCCCGCCCGGTTAATTAGTCTAGTTTAGGTTTAAAACTAATTAGTTTAACCTAGGTTAGTGCTAATTAAACTAGGTTAGTTTAGTTAGTTACTGACCAGTGGGTCCCACCGGTCAGGTTTGACCGGGGTCGACCCAGTTGACCTGCTGACGCAGTGCTGACCTCAAGCTGATGCAATAATTGATTTCTGGAATTATTTTATCTCAGGAAATTCCAGAATATTGGTTAAACTTCAAAAAATCATATTAATTCAACTGTAGCTCAGAATGAAATAATTTATATATGAAAAATTATCAAAAAATGCAAGGAATCCATTTATGCCAGTTACATGCATGAAAAACCAACTTATACATGCTGTATAAGTGAAAACATAATATGGGCACTTTAAATGCTTCATTTTGAATTTGCATTCGAATCTTTGATTCAAATGGGCTTCAACCAATTTGGTAGCCAGTTGCATTAGCCCAAACACTAGCATTTGCACATGCCATGTTCATGCATCATATTGTTGCATTTGTTTGAGTATTGATTGCCGGCACCGTTTCTTCTCGATAGGTTCCGCTTCGGAAGGTGTTCCCGAGTACCTGTCAGAGGAGCAGTGCCCCTTCGTCGTCTATCAGGCAAGCAACCCCCTTGAGCATGTCGATAAATCCCACTCTCTCGCTCCTGCTCCTTATACTGCATTAGGGCAACAACGATTCAACTGCTACTTTTTCTGCTGTGGTAGTTGAACCCATTCCTCTGCATGACCTGTCATTGCCACAGTAAATAGTTAAAACCCACTAGCATGAGTAGGAGTTGCTTGAGCCTTGATGTGCCTGCTCATCCATGCTTGTTTTCTTTATGCCAGCTATGCTTAGAGTTGTGTCAGGTCTGATTCATTGGGAATGAATTGGAGTGGTGAACATGTCCTACCGATAAAGGCTAAGTGTGTGAACACGTTTTGGTAAAGGTAGCGATGAGAGGCCATGTAGGAGTACATGGTGGGTTGTCTCACTGGGAACCGTCCCTAAGAACCGAGTTCTGTGTATGTTATCCAAGTCTAGTTACTACCACGCATTGGATTCCGGTTATCCGACCCCTCTCGGCTTATTAATCCACTTGATCTCTGTCTAGGAGTTGCAACTAGTTTCTGGCATTTGTAGGTAGTGCTACTTGTCTACTAGGTGGTGTCCGACGGGACGGGCTTGGGACAGACTAGGCATCATGGCACGGTGTACCAAGTGGCACCCGGATGGTGGGCTTGGGAACCCTGCACACATCATTTGGGGCCGTACTGGAGACTTCGGCCGGAACTCCTTGCGGATGGAACTCGAATAGGCGATAAACCTAGACAAGAGACTTGTGTGGTTAGTCAGGTCTTGGCCGACACCCTCGCCCGGTTTCCACTTGAAGGTTGCCGAGTGACATGACGTGTACAGGGCGATAAGTGGCGAGAGCGTGTGTGAAGAAGTACACCTTAACATTATCTATTCGAATAGCCGTTTTCCTCGGATATGGAAACTTGGAGGACTTATGTAGTACATAGACAACTTGAAGTGGATACTCTAAAATCCGCAAGATAAGCGTGAGTGCTATGGATGGCCTTCTCGTAGGGAGACGGGAACGGATCCGTAGTGGAGTATTGATATGGTGAATATGTGGACTCGTGTGCGTCTTCTCACCTCAAAGAAGTTTCTGATACTCGTAGTATAGGTTAGCCACTGAGTCAAAGCTGGCTTGCTCCTGTTAAAACTCCACCACCCCTTTGTTGATAATGTTGCACATGTAGATAGTTCTGATGTAAGACTTGCTGAGTACCTTCGTACTCACGTTTGCTTATTTATGTTTTGCAGTTGGTTACACTAGTGACTTCGACGAGTAGCTTGTATCCTAGCTACGATCTTGTACCCTTGGGAGGGTCATGTTTAGTCAGGCTTCTTAGTCTTTTCCTTTTGTAGTTGTCTGTACTCAGACATGTGATGCTTCCGTTGTTTGTATGCTCTGAATGTTGGGTCATGTGACCCCTGTTTGAATTGAATACTATGTGGCTCTTCTGGGCCTTTATGTATATGAGTTTGAGTTATGTTGTGATGGCATGTTGTACAGCACATACTTGCATGTTATGCGTACGTGTAATGTGTATTGCTATGTGTGGGGTTCGACAACCTAGTTGTTTATCCCTGGTAGCCTCTCTTATGGGGAAATGTAGTCTTGTGCTTCCATGAGCCATAGTAGTCTGCTACAGCCCGGTTCACCGGAGTCCTGCTAGCCCAGCACTACTGCTCCAGAACACTTGACTGGCTGGCATGTGATTCACTTTGTTCCTGTGTCTGTCCCTTCAGGGAAATGTCACGCCGTGACATCCGTAGTCCTGCCTAGCCTGCTACAGCCTGGGTTCCCGGAGTCCTGTTAGCCCAGTGCTACAGTCCGGATTCACACGCTGTTGACCGACATGCTCGATGTTGATTCATGTATGCCTGTCCCCGTAAGTTGGTGCCACCTTGGGTTCACGACTAGTCATGTTGGCCCGGGTTCTCTGTCATATGGATGCTAGCGACACTATCATATACGTCAGCCAAAAGGCGCAAACGGTCCCGGGCCAGGTAAGGTGGCACCCATGGGAATACCATGCGTGAGGCCGCAAAGTGATATGATGTGTTACATGCTAGATCGGTGTGACTTAGGATCAGGGTCCCGACAGCGTTGGTATCAGAGCTTGACTGACTATAGGATTACCAAGCCAAACTGGTCGAAGTTGAGTCTAGAAATGCTTTAGTTATATAAGGGAATTGATTGTGGAAGGAAACGTAATGCTCTTTTTACTCCTTTACCTAATGTCATTCTTTCTGAGTCAGCCTCTTCTTTTCTTCGAGGGTTAAGGCCTAGGCTTCTCCTCTATCTCTCAGGATGACGTGTTACTAAACCGTAAAGTCTTAGGATTGTTGGGTTGTGTCTCCGTACAGTTCTACTACTTCCGTGTGTCATCAGTTTGACCCAGAACCTTGATATTATGATGCTGATTGATTATGCTATTCCTTTGATGAATGTCTCAAAATCCTTTTGAGCATTTACAACCGTTATGCTGCCGAATATGTCCTAGGATTTCAATAGTTTCCAATGCTTTTGCATTACATTCTGCATCCTTATGTCGATGCTAATTCCATCCTTGTTTTCCTTGGTTTCTGTGCCAGGATGTCATCTGCTAACCGAGGTTCAGTTGGTCATAGCAAGAACCATGGAGATGGTAGGGATGGGGATCCTCCCGACCAGCCTTTGATGGCAGAGTTCTTGTTAGCATCCGAGAGGAACAAGCGTGAGACTAACCACTTGCTGGCACAGATTGAGCAGAACACCGCACATCAGCATAAGAAGTTGGTTTCTATCACCGACTTCATTGGTCTGAAACCACCCACCTTCCATCATTCCATTGAGCCACTCGATGCAGATGACTGGCTCCGAAGCATCACTCTTAAGCTGTGTTTTGCGAGCGTGGCTGAAGGTGACAAGGTCACCTATGCTACCTATCACCTGGAAGGTCCTGCTAGTATTTGGTGGCAGAACTATTAGGCTATGCTTCCAGCTGGTCAGATTCCTACCTGGAGGGATTTCACCGAGGCTTTTCGTGAGCACCACATTCCTCAGGCTCTCATTGACCACAAGAGGGAAGAGTTCTGTAGTTTTACCCAGGGTAAGCTGCCTGTTGATGCTTATAGTAGAGAGTTTGGAAACCTCGCCTGCTATGCTACAGAAGAAGTGTCCATAGACGCCAAGAAGCAGGCTAGGTTCCGGAAGGGTCTCAACCCTAAGTTGCGTCGTGATCTCCACCTGCATCATTGTGATACTTTCCAGGCTCTTGTGAACAAGGCCATTAATGTAGAGACAACTTAGCTCACTCACGAGGAGTCTCGTAAGCACAACCATGATCTGGGTTCTTCCTCCCGCTCTGGCTCTCAGAAGCGACGGATTTGGATTCTGAACTCAACTCTTCCACCTGGATATACACCGAGGCCATCCGATGTGGCACCTCACCCAGCTCAGCAACGTGCTCCACCCAGGCCTATTAGTGGACCACTTGCCAATGTAGGTCCACGTCCTACCTCAGGAACTTGCTTCACCTGCGGAGAACCAGGACACTATGCACACGACTGCCCTCAGTCCAGTTATACTCCACCCCAGTTTGAGAGGTCTGTTGGCCGTGAAAAGCCATCAGGCAAGATGATAAGTACCAAGCCAGCCACCACTGAACGAGCATGTGTGCACCACGTCTCAGCTACAGAAGCTCAAGATGATCCCGACATTGTATTGGGAACACTTCTTGTCAATTGTCACCCAGCTTCAGTTCTGTTCGATACTGGAGCATCCCACTCCTTCATATCCGAAGGTTATGCTCGGTTGCACGACATGTCATTTTGTGATATGCCAACTCCACTAATAATCCAGACCCCTGGTTCCAAATGGCAAACCTCCAAGGTAAGCCATGGTAATGAAATCCTTGTTGACAGACTGGTATTTCTTGCTTCTTTGATATCTCTCAAGTCTTCAGATATTAACATCATCTTGGGCATGGATTGGATGATAGCTCATCATGCCAAGATAGATTGTTACACTAGATCTATTCAACTTACACATCCATCTGGCAAAATAGTCACTGTCTCCACTAGAGTTGCAAGGCGTCAACTCTATTCTCTTAATGCCAGCCCTCTTCCAGACCTTGAAGATATTCCGGTAGTCCGTGACTTCCCGGATGTCTTTCCAGAAGAACTACCAGGTGTCCCACCTGACAGAGATGTAGAGTTTGTCATAGAACTTATCCCAGGAACCGTTCCAATCTCTAGGAGACCATACAAGATGGCACCTTTGGAGTTAGCCGAGCTTAAGAAACAGCTTGATGAGTCCTTGCAAAAGGGTTTCATCCATCCCAGTTCTTCTCCTTGGGCTTTTCCTGTCCTCTTCATCAAGAAGAAGGATGGTACGGATCGGATGGTTGTGGATTATCATCTTGTTAATTTGGTCACGATAAAGAACAAGTATCCGCTCCCCAGGATCAACGACCTGTATGATCAGCTCGCTGGATCCTCAGCCTTTTCCAAGATGGATTTGAGGTTAGGCTACCACCAAATCAAAATCAGAAACGGGGACACCCCCAAAACGGCCTTTGTCACTCGTTATGGTCAATACGAGTACACCGTGATGTCTTTCGGCCTAACCAATGCTCCAGCTACTTTCTCCCGCTTGATGAACTCGATCTTTATGGAGTACTTGGATAAGTTCGTCGTGGTTTACCTCGATGATATTCTCATTTACTCGAAGAACGAGGAAGAGCATGCCGAACATCTTAGACTTGTGTTAGAAAAACTCAGAGAGCACCGCCTTTATGCCAAGTTCTCCAAGTGTGAATTTTGGTTGCCAGAAGTGACCTATCTAGGCCACGTGATTTCTGGTAAGGGCATTGCTGTCAATCCCAAGAGAGTTAAAGCCGTTCTCGATTGGACTCCACCAGAAACGGTCAAGCAAGTTAGGAGTTTCCTTGGTCTAGCTAGATATTGTCGCCGCTTCGTTGAAAACTTCTCCAAAGTGGCCAAACCCCTCACGGAACTTCTCAAGAAAGATAAAAGGTTTGAGTGGACCCCACAGTGTGAGCACAGTTTTCAGGAACTGAATAGATGCCCGACTTCTGCGCCCATACTCGTGCCATCGGATTTCACTAAAAAAATTGTTATCTATTGTGACGCTTTGCGTCAAGGACTAGGTTGCATTCTTATGCAGGATCGTCATGTGATTGCCTATGCAACTCGACAGTTGCATCCACATGAGGAAAATTATCCTACACATGATCTAGAGCTTGCAGCCATAGTCTATGCACTTAAGACTTGGCGACATTACCTTCTTGGTAACCGTTGCAAAATCTACACTGACCATCAGAGTCTCAAGTATATCTTCACCCAACCAGATCTGAATCTCAGACAGAGACGTTGGTTGGAGTTGATCTCAGATTACGACTTAGGAATCACCTACACCCCAGGCAAAGCCAATGTCATGGCTGATGCTTTAAGTCGTAAATCCTATTGCAACAACCTCATGTTGCAACAATGTCAACCACCCCTCCATGAGGAATTCTGTAAGCTTAACCTTCACATAGCTCCTCATGGTTCCCTTTCTACCTTGGTGGCAAAACCTACCCTTACGAATCATATCATAGAGGCTCAGAAGCATGATACGAGAATCTCCCGGATCAAGAAAAATATTTCCAAGGGAGTTGTCGACTGTTTCTCTATGGATGAACGAGGTGTTGTTTACTTTGGAAACCGTTTGGTGGTTCCCAAATGTCAACAGATGCAGCAACTGATCCTTAAGGAGGCCCATGAATCCCCTCTCGCGATTCATCCCGGTAGTACAAAGATGTATCAGGACCTACGCCAGAGGTTCTGGTGGACTAGGATGAAGAGAGAAATCGCTCAGTATATTGCCAACTGTGACGTTTATCGTCGTGTTAAGGCAGAGCATCAAAGACCTGCTGGCACCCTTCAACCTTTAGATATTCCTGAGTGGAAATGGGACAAAGTTGGTATGGACTTCATCACCGGCTTTCCCAGGACAAAGAAAGGAAATAATGCTATCTTCGTAGTCATTGATCGTCTTTCCAAAGTGGCCCACTTCCTACCTGTTCGAGAGAGTATCACTGCTAGTCAGCTCGCTGACTTATATATCTCCCGAATAGTGTCACTCCATGGTGTTCCACTAGAGATCAATTCAGACCATGGTAGTCTTTTCACCTCTCATTTCTGGGAAAGTTTCCAGAATGCCATGGGAACCCATCTTTCTTTCAGTACCGCTTTCCACCCTTAGTCAAGTGGTCAGGTGGAAAGGGTCAACCAAATTCTCGAAGACATGCTTAGAGCTTGTGTTATCTCATTTGGTATGGATTGGGAGAAGTGTCTTCCTTTCGCCGAGTTTGCTTATAACAATAGCTATCAATCCAGTCTTAGGGAAGCACCCTTCGAGATTCTGTATGGACGAAGATGTCGAACACCTTTGAACTGGTCAGAAACCGGTGAAAGACAATTCTTTGGACTGGATATGATCCAGGAGGCAGAAGAGCAAGTTCGCATCATTCGTGAGAATTTGAAAACAGCCCAATCTCGTCAAAAGAGCCAGTATGACCGTCGTCATAAGGAAGTGGCTTATGAAGTTGGCGACAAGGCTTACCTTCGGGTTACTCCTTTGAAGGGTACCCATTGTTTCAGTATCAAGGGCAAGTTGGCTCCTTGTTACATTGGTCCTTTTCGCATTCTCGCTAAACGAGGAGAGGTTGCCTACCAGTTGGAACTACCCCCACATCTTTCTCGACTTCATGATGTCTTCCACGTCTCTCAACTCAGGCGTTGCTTCTCGGATTCCATCCGCGGAGTGGACCACGAAACGCTTGATCTCCAAGATAACCTCACTTATCGAGAGTACCCCGTTCGCATTCTGGATCAAGCAGAGCATGTCACTCGACGTCATAACATCAAGTTTCTCAAGGTTCAGTGGTCTCATCATTCCGAGAGAAAAGCTACTTGGGAGCGAGAAGATCGTCTTCGACTTGAGTACCCCGCTTTCTTTCCGCCGACTCCTGAATCTCGGGACGAGACTCTTTCAAGTGGGGGCGAGTTGTCACATCCCTAGTTCTGGTATGACCTAGACTAGCTAGTCATGTGTGCATCATGTTTAAACTTCATTTAAATTTGAATTGGGCAATTGTGAAACCCTCAGAAATCATTTATGGAAATAACCCAGATAAAAATTAATCCAAAAAGGTCCAAGAAAATGTTCATGTTGCTCTCTGAAAATATTGGTCAGAGGTAAAATTCAAACAAATATTTTCAGGAGCTCATAAATATTTATTTTGGCCATTTGGAATTAATCCAGTATTTATTTGCGTTGGATAAATAGTTTTATATATACAAAATATTGTCCAATATTTCTGAATTTTGGTGAGGGGCTTTGGAGTGGTCCAACTAGTCCCTACTAAAATTTACAAAATAAAATAAGTTGATTTAGTATTTTACTAAATCAGAACAAATGTGAGAAAATAGAAAAAGAAAACAAAAGTGGGAAAACTTACCTAGGCCACTTACCTGAGGCCTGACACTGTGCGGCCCAGCTGGCCGGCCCAGCCAGCTGGCTCTGCGAGTCGTCGTTTCCACCGCGCCAGGAGGACGCCGAGCACGCGCTCGCCGCACGCGGCCACGCGCCAGGCCACGTTCGGCCTCCCTGCTTGCTCCGCGATCCCTGCAGCGTCGCCACGCACCCCCAGGCCTCTCTCACTCTCCCTCGCCCTCATCCTCTCGTCTGTCACCCTCTCCCACGACAGCCGAGGCGCTGCCGTCGCCGCAGCTCACCGCCGACGTGCTCTCCGCCGTCTCCTCGCCCCTCCGTCGTGTCCACGCGCTCCACCGCTGTGGGCTACGCCTCCTCGTCGAGACGCATGGCGCCGGACGCCCTAGAATGCCGCCATCGCGATCGTCTTCCACCTCGGGCTCCGCCATCCACCACCGTCGATTCGCCGTCACCAGGCCTCCCCCGAGCCCGCCGTGCTGCTTCGCGTGATCGCCGTGAGCATATCCACATTTCCCCTCTCTTCTCCCCCTCGTTCCCGCGTCGTAGCCGTTGTTTCCACCCTGGCCGAAGCCATCGCCGCCGCAGCCCCTCGCCGTCGTGGCCACAGCCGCCGCAGCTCATAGCCGAGCTCGCCGTTGCACTCAGTGCACTCTGGCGAGTCAAGCGGACCCGCTCGCAGCTCCTGCCATGCCCCGCAATACCCCGCGCTCACCTGGCTGAACTCCGGCCGCCGCAAACTTCGTCGCCGGCCATGATTCTGTCCACCCCAGCTCCTCCCGTTCCCTCCACCAGATGCGCGTGAGTCCCAGCACCCTGTAGCTGCGCTCCGCGCGCCAAATGGCGCCCTATAGCGCATTTCCGTGCCGCGCCGCCGCGTCTGGCCTCGCCGGCGTCGAGCCGCCGGCAGGTTTGCCCGGTTGACCAGGGGGTTTGACCCCCCTGGGTCTATGACATGCGGGCCCCGCCCGGTTAATTAGTCTAGTTTAGGTTTAAAACTAATTAGTTTAACCTAGGTTAGTGCTAATTAAACTAGGTTAGTTTAGTTAGTTACAAAGCAGTGGGTCCCACTGCTCAGGTTTGACCGGGGTCAACCTAGTTGACCTGCTGACGCAGTGCTGACCTCAAGCTGACACAATAATTGTTTTCTGGAATTATTTTATCTCAGGAAATTCCAGAATATTGCTTAAACTTCAAAAAATCATATTAATTCAACCGTAGTTCAGAATGAAATAATTTATATATGAAAAATTATCAGAAAAATGCAAGGAATCCATTTATGCCAGTTACATGCATGAAAAACCAACTTATACATGCTGTATAAGTGAAAACATAATATGGGCACTTTAAATGCTTCATTTTGAATTTGCATTTGAATCTTTGATTCAAATGGGCTTCAACCAATTTGGTAGCCAGTTGCATTAGCCCAAACACTAGCATTTGCACATGCCATGTTCATGCATCATATTGTTGCATTTGTTTGTGTATTGATTGTCGGCACCGTTTCTTCTCGATAGTTTCCGCTCCGGAAGGTGTTCCCGAGTACCTGTCAGAGGAGCAGTGCCCCTTCGTCATCTATCAGGCAAGCAACCCCCCTTGAGCATTTCGATAAATCCCACTCTCTCGCTCCTGCTCCTTATACTGTATTAGGACAACAATGACTCAACTGCTACTTTTTCTGCTGCGGTAGTTGAACCCATTCCTCTGCATGACCTGTCATTGCCACAGTAAATAGTTGAAACCCACTAGCATGAGTAGGAGTTGCTTGAGCCTTGATGTGTCTGCTCATCCATGCTTGTTTTCTTTATGCCAACTATGCTTAGAGTTGTGTCAGGTCTGATTCATCGGGAATGAATCGGAGTGGTGAACATGTCCTACCGATAAAGGCTAAGTGTGTGAACACGTTTTGGTAAAGCTAGCGATGAGGGGCCATGTAGGAGTACATGGTGGGTTGTCTCATTGGAACCGTCCCTAAGCACTGAGTTCTGTGTATGTTATCCAAGTCCAGTTACTACCACGCATTGGGTTCCGGTTATCCGGCCCCTCTCGGCTTATTAGTCCACTTCATCTCTGTCCAGGAGTTGCAACTAGTTTTTGGCATTTGTAGGTAGTGCTACTTGTCTACCAGGTGGTGTCCGACGGGACGGGCTTGGGACAGACTAGGCACCATGGCACGTTGTACCAAGTGGCACCCGGATGGTGGGCTTGGGAACCCTGCACACATCGTTTGGGGCCGTATTGGAGACTTCGGCCGGAACTCCTTGCGGATGGAACTCGAATAGGCGAGAAACCTGGATGAGAGATTTGTGTGGTTAGTCAGGTCGTGGCCGACACCCTCGCCCGGTTTCCGCTTGAAGGTTGCCGAGGTACATGACGTGTACATGGCGATAAGTGGTGAGAGCGTGTGTGAAGAACTACACCCCTGCAGGGTTAACATTATCTATTCGAATAGCCGTTTTCCTCGGATATGGAAACTTGGAGGACTTATGTAGTACATAGACAACTTGAAATGGATACTCTAAAATCCGTAAGATAAGCGTGAGTGGTATGGATGGCCTTCTCGTAGGGAGACGGGAACGGATCCGTAGTGGAGTATTGATATGGTGAATATGTGGACTCGTGTGCGTCTTCTCACCTCAAAGAAGTTTCTGATACTCGTAGTATAGGTTAGCCACTGAGTCAAAGCTGGCTTGCTGCTGTTAAAACTCCACCACCCCTTTGTTGATAATGTTGCACATGTAGATAGTTTTGATGTAAGACTTGCTGAGTACCTTCGTACTCACGTTTGCTTATTTATGTTTTGCAGTTGGTTACACTAGTGACTTCGACGAGTAGCTTGTATCCCAGCTACGATCTTGTACCCTTGGGAGGGTCGTGTTTAGTCAGGCTTCTTAGTATTTTCCTTTTGTAGTTGTCTGTACTCAGACATGTAATGCTTCCGTTGTTTGTATGCTCTGAATGTTGGGTCATGTGACTCCTGTTTGAATTGAATACTATGTGGCTCTTCTGGGCCTTTATCTATATGAGTTTGAGTTAAGTTGTGATGCCATGTTGTATAGCACATACTTGCATGTTATGCGTACGTGTAACGTGTGTTGCTATGTGTGGGGTCCGACAACCTAGTTGTTTATCCCTGGTAGCCTCTCTTATGGGTAAATGTAGTCTTGTGCTTCCATGAGCCATAGTAGTCCGCTACAGCCCGGTTCACCGGAGTCCTGCTAGCCTAGCACTACTGCTGCGGAACACTTGACTGGCTGGCATGTGATTCACTTTGTTCCTGTGTCTGTCCCTTCGGGGAAATGTCACGCGGTGACATCCGGAGTCCTGCCTAGCCTGCTACAGCCCGGGTTCCCGGAGTCCTGTTAGCCCAGTGCTATAGCCCGGATTCACATGCTGCTGACCGACATGCTCGATGTTGATTCATGTATGCCTGTCCCCGTAAGTTGGTGCCACCTTGGGTTCACGACTAGTCATGTCGGCCCGGGTTCTCTGTCATATGGATGCTAGCGACACTATCATATATGTGAGCCAAAAGGCGCAAACGGTCCCGGGCTAGGTAAGGTGGCACCCGTGGGAATACCGTGCGTGAGGCCGCAAAGTGATATGATGTGTTACATGCTAGATCGGTGTGACTTAGGATCGGGGTCCCGACACAATCAAAGAGCAATTTTCATAATTAAATTCCTTGAAATCCAAAATAGTGGGTTTAGCAACATCTAGGGTTTTAATTTCTTCAATCCCATTTTTATCAATTTTAGCATCAAGATCTAAAAACTCTGAATTCTTGGAATGCCTTATAGGTAAAGGTGGATCATATTCAGTCCCATCATTATCAAGATTCATATTGCAAAACAAAGATTTAATAGGGGACACATCAATAACTTATAGATCTTCATCTTTATTTTCATAGCAATCCGGTTTAGTGGCCATCCTATTAACTAAGGTAGCCTGCCTATCCGAAATTTCAGCAGTCAATTTCTCAATATGAGCAATTTGGGATCTTAAACCATCAAATTCTTTAGACATATCATCAAGCTCTTTATTCATAAAACTCATAAAACTTTTCTGTTCCTTAAGCTCGTTTCTGAAGGAACTATAATGTTCAAATTGCAAAACCATAAAACTCCTAACATTTCTTTCGATCTCTTCTAACCTTTTAAGGTGAAGGTCACCAAATTTAGGTAGAGCCATCGCGACAAGCAAGCAAACAAACACACAAGAAAACAAAAAGCAAGTGGTCAAAAAGAGGAAAACGGGAAAGAGAGGGAGGACGAATAAAATGGAAAGGGTGAAGTGGGGGAGAGGAAAATGAGAGGCAAATGGCAAATAATGTAATGCGGGAGATAAGGGTATGTGATGGGTACTTGGTATGTTGACTTTTGCGTAGACCTCCCCGGCAACGGCACCAGAAATCCTTCTTGCTACCTCTTGAGCACTGCGTTGGTTTTCCCCAAAGAGGAAGGGATGATGCAACAAAGTAGCGTAAGTATTTCCCTCAGTTTTTGAGAACCAAGGTATCAATCCAGTAAGAGGCTACGCGCGAGTCCCTCGTACCTACACAAAACAAATAAATCCTCGCAACCAGCGCGTTAAGGGGTTGGCAATCCCTATACGACCACTTATGAGAGTGAGATCATATAGATATGATAAGATAATATTTTTGGTATTTTTATGATAAAGATGCAAAGTAAAATAAAAGCAAAGTAAAAGCAAAAGGAAATAACTAAGTATTGGTAGATTAATATGATGAAGATAGATCCGGGGGCCATAGGTTTCACTAGTGGCATCTCTCGAGAGCATAAGTATTCTACGGTGGGTGAACAAATTACTGTTGAGCAATTGACAAAATTGAGCATAGTTGTGAGAATATCTAGGTATGATCATGTATATAGGCATCACGTCTGAGACAAGTAGACCGACTCCTGCCTGCATCTACTACTATTACTCCACTCATCGACTGCTATCCAGCATGCATCTAGAGTATTAAGTTAATGAAAACAGAGTAACGCCTTAAGCAAGATGACACGATGTAGAGGGATAAACTCATGCAATATGATGAAAACCCCATCTTTTTATCCTCGATGGCAACAATACAATATGTGCCTTGTTGCCCCTACTGTCACTCGGAAAGGACACCACAAGATTGAACCCAAAGCTAAGCACTTCTCCCATTGCAAGAAAGATCAATCTAGTAGGCCAAACGAAACTGATAATTTGAAGAGGCTTGCAAAGATAACCAATCATACATAAAAGAATTCAAAGAATATTCAAATATTGTTCATAGATAGACTTGATCATAAACCCACAATTCATCGGTCTCAACAAACACACCACAAAAAGAAGATTACATCGAATAGATCTCCACAAGAGAGGGGGAGAACATTGTATTGAGATCCAAAAAGAGAGAAGAAGCCATCTAGCTACTAACTATGGACCCGTAGGTCTGAGGTGCACACTTCATCGGAGGGGCTATGGTGTTGATGTAGAAGCCCTCCGTGATCGATGCCCCCTCCAGCGGAGCTTCGGAACAAGCCCCAAGATGGGATCTCGTGGATACAGAAAGTTGCGGCGGTGGAATTAGGGTTTTTGCTCTGTATCTGATCGTTTGGGGGTACGTAGGTATATATAGGGGAAGGAGTACGTCGTTGGATCAACAGGGGGCCCACGAGGGTGGAGGGCGCGCCTGGGGGGGGGGGGAGGGGGGGTAGGCGCGCCCCCTACCTCATGGCCTCCTCTTTTGTGTCTTGACATAGGGTCCAAGTCTCCTGGGTCTTGTTCGTTGAGAAAATCACGTTCCCAAAGGTTTCATTCCATTTGGACTCTGTTTGATATTCTTTTTCTTCGAAACCCTAAAACAGGAAAAAAACAACAATTCTGGGCTGGGCCTTCGGTTAATAGGTTAGTCCCAAATATAATATAAAAGTGGATAATAAAGCCCAATAATGTCCAAAACAGTAGATAATATAGCATGGAGCAATCAAAAATTATAGATACGTTGAAGACGTATCAGTGATCCTGCCAGCGACATCAGCGAGGCGGCTGATCTAGAGTTTCTCGCCCGCCACGAAATCCGCGTGGCTGACGGCGCCGTTCTTTCGCAGCTGCCTCTCCTCCTCCAGATTCTTGGTCAGGGTCTCCTCCCGGGCCCTGACCTTCAAGAGCATTCCCTCAAGACCCTCCAGCTTCAGCTTCAAGTCCTTTATGGACTCATTGGCCGTGGAGAGTAGCTCGACCTTGTCGAGGACTGCGACCTGCGCGTCAGCCAAGGCGCCCTTGGCCGCGTCCCTCTCCCCCGTCAGCTCCTGGATCTGCTTCTTCTGCCCGTCCCGCTCCACCTCCAACTCGTTCACCTTGTCGGCATGGACCTGGTCCTGAGCATTGAGGGCCTCCTCATGCCTCTGCTGCAGTTCTTGGGTCTGCTGCACGACAAGCTCTTTGACCTCCTCGTCCTTGCCGCCGAGTGTCGCGGCGAGCTTCTCCTCGCGAGCGGCAAGGTCCTCCTCTTGGGAGTTCAGCTCGGCCTGGTGCTGACGCCGAGCGGCCTCCTCCTTGGCGGCATGTTGACTCGCCACCTCCTGGGCCTTCTTGATATCAGCCTGCTTCATGACAAGCTTCATCTTGCGCTCGGCCAGCTGATCCTGGGCGGTCTTTAGTTCCTCATAGGCCTGGCGGAACCAAGCCCGCGTCTCGGCGACGCGCCCTTCGAGGTCCACCTCCGCCTTGTCCACCGCTGCCATCCTGGACTTGACCTTGTCCAGGTGGACACGGTGAAGTGCCTGAAGCTTGTGGAAGTTGGCGCTCATGCTCTGGAGGAGCTACTCTTCCTGGGAACCACCGCCACCGATGCTCGGTTCGTCAACGACCTCGAGCCCGGTGGTGGCAAGCACCTCGTCGTTGAACACCTGCCCCTCGGTGGGCGCCCTAGTGCTCGCCGTCCATGGGAGGTGGACGAACAGGTTGTCGCTCACCTTCAGATACTTGCCCGAGGCGGAGGAGGAAGGATGGTCGTCGACCACTTCCTCCTCGGCAACGGTCTTGCTGGCCTCCCCGACAGTCCCCTTGCCGGCCTCACCGGTCTCCCCGGCAGGCCCCTCGGCAGCGTCCTCAGCAACATCCTTGGTGGCCTCCTCAGTGGTGATCTCCTCGGCCTCGGCCGCAGCCTCCCTGGCGACCTCCTCGATGACAGCGTCCACGTCCTCCCGGTCCACCGAGGAAGGATCTGGATACCGAGAAGGAGAATGAGGCGAAGTCAAGATCAAAATTTGAAAGAAGAAAAATGAGCAGGAAAGGAGGCAAACAACTCACCCTTGCCAAGCTAGGACGAAGTGGCTCCCTCCCCAGCAGCATCCGGTGCCGGGACGGAGCCACCGACACCCGGGTTTTCCTCCTCCTCCTCCTCCGTGCGCATGGGCTCGGTGTTTGGCGCCCTTGCCGGGGACGCCCCTCGGGGCGGCGTGGTTGATGGGGGCGGCGTGTTGTGGGTGGCCCTTAGTGGCTCCTCCTGCTGCCGTCCTCCTCCTGCAACCACGACAAGGTCAGCGCCAAGAAATCATGTCCTAGCACACGTCGATGGGGAGCGAGTGATGAACACACGCCAGGGGTTGCGCCGAGGGCTGTTGTCCGGGCTGGTCTCCACCACCAGCGGCGTACTCGAGGTGCCCACCGGGGGCTGGCCGCCCGTCGAGGCCCTGGCCCTCTTCGCCAACCCTCTAGGCCAGCATCCCCATATCCCTACGAAGATGAAGACAAGTCAAGAAAAGAGGCACGGTCTGAGGGGACGGAGATGACAAAAGACTAGATACTTACTCATTCTCTACCTCCTCTTCCGCTGCCTTCCTCTTCCTCCTCGGGCTAAGGGACCCGAGGTCGAAGATGACCTCTGTGTCGTCTGCGGGAGGAGGGGAAGCGGGTGGAGTCCAAGGATGCTTGGACGAAGAAGAGGCAATCACTTTCTTTTTCGCCACTGTAGCCTTCACCGCCTTCCCCGCTGCCGCGGCCCTCATCTGGCGCATGGACGCCTCCTGAGGTTGTTGCGGTTGTGCGGCCCTGCCGGACCGGCTCACCAGAGATGGCCCGCCGCAGGACACGCCCTCTCCCCGTGGCTGGGGGCTCGACAACCTCGACCTCCTCCCCGAACAACTCATCAAACTCATCTTCAATGAGAGGGGCCCCGGTGCTGGTGCTGCTGGCCTCCCCAGCAGATTCCGCCCACTGGGTGAGCTCCTTCTCCTTTGCGGCCACCGTGGCCTTGTCCTCCATGCTACCAGCGCTGGCGGCCTCCCTGGCGAGCTCCGCCTCCACCGCCCTGGCGGCGATATAGTCCAGCTCCGCTTGGGTGGTGTCCTGGATGAGCAGCGGCTCTTCGCGGACGTACTTCTCTGACAGGGTGTCGAAGAACTTCTGCACCTGGTCCGCCTCCGGCTCGACCCAATTTGGGTCAAGGCCGTGCAAAGATGGGGGGGCAAGCACCAAATGTTGAAGGATCTATGACAATATAACTTCTATGTGAATATGAACAAAGATAGACCATCACATTGTCTTCCTTGTCCAACGTCAACAATTTTGGCATATAATATTTTGATGGGGGCTCAAAATCACAAAAGATTTCCAAGATAGTGTATTTGCATGTGAAAGTTCTCTTCCTTATACTAATTATTCATGAATTTCTTGTATGACCAATATTGTGATTGTCAAGCCTCAAAAGATTTTACTTTCTAAACCCAATGTGAAGCTACCACTAGGCATGATATGATTTCAACTTCATGACATTCAATTCATTCAACAATTTACTCATAGGATATAAGTGAAGCACAAGAGTAAATGACAAGCTACTCCAAAAGGATAAAAATGAAGATCATGAGCATAATATTTCTTTCTCTCAAATTAATTTAAGTGAAGCAGGAGAGAGTTTCTTCAAAAATACTAAAGCATACCATGCTAAAAAATATATAAGTGAAGCACTAGAGCAATTCCATAGAGAAGAGCTTCGTTGACAGGATGTGAATGCCGCTTACCTAGGCTCCCTGGCAACTATTTGAGGACTCTATTTTATTTTAAAAAAACTTTCAGATTGATAATTGTTGAAGAAGAAAGGTGGGATGCCTACCGGGGCATCCCCAAGCTTAGATGCTTGAGACTTCTTGAAATATTATCTTGGGATGCCTTGGGCATCCCCAAGCTTGAGCTTTTGTGTCTCCTTAATTCTTCTCATATCACGGTTTTCCTAAATCTCAAAAGTTTCATCCACACAAAACTCAAC
This sequence comes from Triticum monococcum, assembly GCA_034509565.1. Classification (NCBI taxonomy): domain Eukaryota; kingdom Viridiplantae; phylum Streptophyta; class Magnoliopsida; order Poales; family Poaceae; genus Triticum; species Triticum monococcum. The sequence goes on from CM067841.1 coordinate 478,110,723, forward strand.
AAGGACTCGTGAGATAAGTTAGTATAAACCAATGCAAAAACCTTATCATTCTCTACTGTAACAAATCACTAAAGTTATTATTCAACATTTCACACTAAATTCCTCTGCATATTTAATACTCCTATCCTCAAATAGAATCATTAAACTAGCAAACATATGCAAACATAACAACAATCTGACAAAACAGTAGAGTCTGTAAAGAATGCAAGATTATGAATACTTCCCTAACTCCAAAAGTTATGAAAATTTGCCACACTGTAGAAAATTTATCAGAGCTCATTTTGAAAAAAGTTTTAACATGTTATCACATTCAGACTTTTCTAGGGAATTTTTGCAACAGTGGTAAGCTTTCTGTTTTCAAACAGCAACATGTATACTTGCAAAATAAGCATGGCAAAGGCTATCATTGCCACTTTTATTGAAATAAAAGATGCAAAACATTATTATAAATAATAGAAAGAAAATCATAACAAAATAAAATGATGCTCCAAGTAAAACTCATATCATGTGACGAATGAAGACATAGCTCCAAGTGAGGTTACCGATAATGCTGAAGACGAAAGAGGGGATGCCTTCCGGGGCATACCCAAGCTTAGTTGCTTAGATCCCCAAGCTTAGGGTCTTGTCACTCTTTATTCTCCTCATATCGACATCTCACCCAAAACTTGAAAATTTCAATCACACAAAACTTAACGGAACTTTGTGAGATAGGGTAGTATGATCCAGAGCAAACCATTTCACTTTTGGTACTGTCAAAGACAAGATTCATAATTTTTCTCACACAATGTCTACTGTATCATATCATTTCCACAATTCATATTGAGCCATATAAACCATGGAAACTAGAAAACAAGCAAACTATGCATTGAAAACAGAATCTGTCAAAAACAGAACATTCTGTAGTAATCTGTACTCCAACCATACTTATGCTACTCAAAAAATTCTGAAAAATAGGAAAACCTGGGTAATTTGTCTATTAATCTTCTACAAAAATAATCAGCATTTTAGCACGCCTCTGTTAAAAATGAGAATTGTTTTTCTAAGCGCAGAAGTTTCTGTTTTTCAGCAAGATCAAATCTACTATCACCATAGACCATCCCAAAGGTCTTACTTGGCACTTTATTGAAACAAAATCAATAAAACATGATTACTACAGTAGCATAATCATGTGAACACACAAAAATAGTAGGTAAAATTGTTGGGTTGTCTCTCAACAAGTGCTTTTCTTTAATGCCTTTTAGCTAGGCATGATGATTTCAATGATGTTCGCATAAAAGATAAGAATTGAAACATAAAGAGAGAATCATGAATCATAAGTTCCTCTCTCAAAATAATTTTCAGTAGCATCATGAATAGATTTATCAATATAACCATCACTTAAAAGAATTCTTTTCATGATCCAAAAGCATGGAAAATTTATTACTCTCCATATAAGCAATTTTATTCTCATTCATAATGGTGAGAGTATCATATGAAACTCGAATACTATAAATTGTTTCCACATTAAAAGAGTACGTAATGTTCAGAAAAGGGATATTCAAAATTATGACAATAATTATCACTACTTTTTATGACATAAGTATCATCATAATAATCATCATAAGTAGGAGGCATGCAATCATCATAATAAATTTTCCCATCAGAACTTGGGGGACTAAAAATATCATCTTCATAAAATATAGCATCCCTAAGATTATGGCTTTGCATATCATTAGCATCATGGATATTCAAAGAATTCATACTAGCAATATTGCAATCATGCTCATCATTCAAATATTTTGTGCCAAACATTTTATTGACTTCTTCTTCTAACAATTGAGCACAATTTTCCAAACCATCATTTTCAAGAAATATATTATAAAGATGACCAATAATATGATGCAACCTCAATTCCATTTTTATGTAGTTTTCTTTTATAAACCAAACTAGTGATAAACAAGAAACTAAAAGATTCAATTGCAACATCTAAAGATATACCTTCATGCACTCCCCTCCCCGACACTGGCGCCAGAAAATAGCTTGATGTCTACTACACAACTTTATTCTTGTAGACACGTTTCGGGCCTCCAAGCGTAGAGTTTTGTAGCCATTTATCGGAATCTGGGCTCATCATCACTTCTTCATAGTTCGTAGGTTCGTCATGGTATAGTAACATGACTTCCAGAACAGGATTACTGTACCACTCTGGTGCGGAACATGCTCTGGTTGACCTGCGTGGTTGGGTAGTAACTTGATTTGAAGTTTCATGATCATTATCATTAGCTTCCTCTCTAGTTAGTGTAGGCATCACGGGAACGGTTTTCTGTGATGAGCTACTTTCCAATTCAAGAGAAGGTACAATTACCTCATCAAGTTCTACTTTCCTCCCACCCACTTCTTTCGAGAGAAACTCCTTCTCTAGAAAGGATCCATTCTTAGCAACAAAGATCTTGCCTTTGGATCTGTGATAGAAGGTGTACCCAACATTTTCTTTTGGGTATCATGTGAAGACGGACTTCTCCGATTTGGGTTCGAGCTTATAAGGCTGAAGCTTTTTCACATAAGCATCGCAACCCCAAACTTTAAGAAACGACATCTTAGGTTTCTTGCCAAACCATAGTTCATATCGCGTCGTCTCAACGGATTTAGACGGTGCCCTATTTAATGTGAATGCATCTATCTCTAATGCATAACCCCAAAACGATAGTGGTAAATCGGTAAGAGACATCATATATCGCACCATATCGAATAAAGTACGGTTACGACCTTTGGACACACCATTACGCTGTGGTGTTCCAGGTGGCACGAGTTGTGAGACTATTCCACATTGTTTTAAATGAAGGCCAAAGTCATAACTCAAATATTTGCATCCGTGGTCAGATCATAGAAACTTTATTTTCTTGTTACGATGATTCTCCACTTCACTATGAAATTCTTTGAACTTTTCAAATGTTTCAGACTTGTGTTTCATCAAGTAGATATACCCATATCTTCTTAAATCATCTGTGAAGGTCAGAAAATAGTGATACCCATCGCATGCATCAACACTCATTGGACCACATACATCGGTATGTATTATTTACAATAAGTCATTGGCTCACTCCTTTGTTCCGGAGAACAGAGTTTTAGTCATCTTGCCCATGAGGAATGGTTCACAAGTACCAAATGAGTCATAATCAAGTGATTCCAAAAGCCCATCTGCATGGAGTTTCTTCATGCGCTTCACACCAATATGACCTAAACGACAGTGCCACAAATATGTTGCACTATCATTATTAACTTTGCATCTTTTGGCATCAATATTATGAATATGTGTATCACTACGATCGAGATTCAATAAAACATTTATATTGGGTGTATGACCATAGAAGGTTCTATTCATGTAAAAAGAAAAACAATTATTCGGTGACTTAAAATGAATAACCGTATTGCAATAAACATGATCCAATCATATTCATGCTCAATGCAAACACCAAATAAAATGTATTTAGGTCCAACACTAATCCCAAAGGTAGAGGGAGTGTGCGATGGTGATCTTATCAACCTTGGAATCACTTCCAACACACATCGTCACCTTGCCCTTAAATAGTCTCTGTTCATTCTGTAACTCCTGTTTCGAGTTACTAATCTTAGCAACTGAACCGGTATCAAATACCCTGGGGTTACTATAAACACTAGTAAAATACACATCAATAACAAGTATATCAAATATACCTTTCTTCACTTTGCCATCCTTCTTATCCGCCAAGTATTTGGGGTAGTTCCGCTTCCAGTGACCATTCCCTTTGTAGTAGAAGCACTCGGTTTCAGGCTTAGGTCCAGCTTTGGGCTTCTTCACGGGAGTGGCGACTTGCTTGCCATTCTTCTTGAAGTTCCCTTTCTTTTCCTTGCCCTTTTTATTGAAACTAGCATTCTTGTTTAACCATCAACACTTGATGTTATTTCTTGATTTCTACCTTTGCCGATTTCAGCATCGCGAAGATCTTGGGAATCGTTTTCGTTATCCCTTGCATATTATACTTCATCATGAAGTTATAGTAACTTGGTGATAGTGACTAGAGAACTTTTTCAATCACTATATTATCTGGAAGATTAACTCCCACTTGATTCAAGCGATTGTAGTACCCAGACATTCCAAGCACATGCTCACTATTTGAGCTATTCTCCTCCATCTTGTAGGCAAAGTACTTGTCAAAGGTCTCATACCTCCTAACACGGGCATGAGTATGAAATATCATTTTTAGCTTCTTGGAACATCTCAGATGCTCCATGGCATTCAAAACATTTTTGAAGTCCCGGTTCTAAGCCTTAAAGCATGGTGCACTAAACTATCAAGTAGTCATCATACCGAGCTTGCCAAACCTTCATAACCTCTGCATCTGCTCATGCAATAGGTCTGTCACCTAGCGGTGCATCAAGGACATAATTCTTTTGTGCAGCAATGAGGATAATCCTCAGATCACGGACCCAGTCCGCATCATTGCTACTATTATCTTTCAACTTAGTTTTCTCTAGGAACATATCAAAAACATAGGGGAGCAACAATGTGAGCTATTAATCTACAACATAGATATGCAAATACTATCAGGACTAAGTTCACGATAAATTAAGTTCAATTAACCATATTACTTAAGAACTCCCACTTAGATAGACATCCCTCAAATCATCTAAATGATCACGTGATCCAAATCAACTAAACCATGTTCGATCATCACGTGAGATGGAGTAGTCTTCAATGGTGAACATCTCTATGTTGATCATATCTACTATATGATTCACATTCGACCTTTTGGTCTCGAGTGTTCCGAGGCCATGTCTGTACATGCTAGGCTCGATCATCAAGTTTAACCCGAGTATTCCCCATGTGCAAAACTGTCCCGCACCCACTGTATGTGAACGTAGAGCTTATCACACCCGATCATCACGTGGTGTCTCGGCATGACGAACTGTCGCAACGGTGCATAATCAGGGAGAACACTTATACCTTGAAATTTTAGTAAGGGATCATCTTATAATGCTACCGCCGTGCTAAGCAAAATAAGATGCATAAAAGATAAACATCACATGCAATCAAAATATGTGACATGATATGACCATCATCATCTTGTTCCTTTGATCTCCATCTCCAAAGCACCGTTATGATCTCCATTGTCACCAGCTTAACACCTTGATCTCCATCGTAGCATCATGGTCGTCTCACCAACTATTGCTTCTACAACTATCACTAACGCATAGTGAAAAAGTAATGCAATTACATGACGTTTGCATTTCATACAATAAAGAGACAACCATAAGGCTCCTGCTGGTTGCAAGTGACTTTTACAAAACATGATAATCTCATACAATAACGTATATCACATCATGTCTTGACCATATCACATCACAACATGCCTTGCAAAAACAAGTTAGACGTCCTCTACTTTGTTGTTGCAAGTTTTACGTGGCTGCTACAAGCTTCTAGCAAGAACCGTTCTTACCTACGCATCAAATACCACAACGGCGATTTATTAAGTTTGTTGTCTTAACCTTCAACAAGGACCATCCGCAGTCAAATTCGATTCAATTAAAGTTGGAGAAATAGACACCCGCCATCCACCTTTATGCAAAACTAGTTGCATGTCTGTCGGTGGAACCGGTCTCATGAACGTGGTCATGTAAGGTTGGTCCGGGCCGCTTCATCCAACAATACCGCTGAATCAAAATAAGACATTGGTGGTAAGCAGTATGACGATCACCACCTACAACTCATTGTGTTCTACTCGGGCATATCATCTACGCATAGACCTGGCTCTGATGCCACTGTTGGGGAACGTAGCATGAAATTTCAAAAATTTCCTACGCTCAAGCAAGATCTATCTAGGAGATGCCTAGCAACGAGAGGGGGAGAGTGTGTCCATGTACACTTGTAGACTGAAAGCGGAAGCGTTTGACAACGCGAATGATGTAGTCGAACTTCTTCTCGTTCCCACCGATCAAGTACCGAACGTACGACACCTCCAAGTTGTGCACACGTTCAACTCGATGACGTCCCTCGAACTCTTGATCTTGCAAAGTGTCGAGGGAGAGTTCTGTCAGCACGATGGCATGGTGACGGTGATGATGAAGTGATTCGCGCAGGGCTTCGCCTAAGCACTACGTGAATATGACCGGAGGCGTAAACTATGGAGGGGGGCGCCACACACAGCTAACAATGTTTGTTGTGTGTTCTAGCGGTGCCCCACACATATATATATGTATGTATATATGTATATATATATATATATATATATATATATATAGGTTGCAGGGGAGGAGAGGCAGCCAAGGGGGCGCCCCAAGTAGCAGGAATCCTACTTGGGGTCCTCCCAATTCGGCCTCCCCCCTTGCATATTCCTATTCGGAGTAGGAAGGGAAGAGGGGGAAGGGGGAATCCTATTCCCTTTTTCCTTTCCTACTCCAATTTGGCCAGCCCATATGGGGGGCGCACCAGCCCCTTAGTGGCTGGTGTGTTTCCCCTCTTAGCCCATTAGGCCCATATAGCTTGCCGGGGGTTGCCCAGAACCCCTTCCGGTGACCCGACACGTATTCGGTACCCCCAGAACACTTCCGGTGTCCGAATATTATCGTCCTATATATGAATCTTTACCTCTCGACCATTTCGATACTCCTCTTCATGTTCGTGATCTCATCCGGGACTCCAAACAACATTCGGTCACCAAATCACATAACTCAAATAATACAAAATCGTCATCGAACATTAAGCATGCGGACCCTACAGGTTCAAGAACTATGTACACATGACCGACATACCTCTCCGGTCAATAACCAATAGCGGAACCTGGATGCTCATATTGGTTCCTACATATTCTACGAAGATCTTTATCAGTCAAACCACAGTGATGACATACGTTATTCGCTTTGTCATCGGTATGTTAGTTGCCCGAGATTCAATTGTCGGTATCTTCATACCTGGTTCAATCTCGTTACTGACAAGTCTCTTTACTTGTTCCGTAATGCATCATCCCGCAACTAACTGATTAGTCACATTTCTTGCAAGGCTTATCATGATGTGCATTACCAAGAGGTCCCAGAGATACCTCTCCGGTACTCGGAGTGACAAATCCTAATCTCGATCTATGCCAACCCAACAAACACCTTCGGAGATACCTGTACAACATCTTTATAATCACCCAGCTTCGTTGTGACGTTTGATAGCACATAAGGTATTCCTCCAGTATCCGGGAGTTGCATAATCCCATAGTAAAAGGAATATGTACTCCCTCCGTTCCAAATTACTCGTCGCAGAAATGGATGTATCTAGAACTAAAATATATCTAGATACATCCATACCTATGAAAAGTAATTCAGAACGAAGGGAGTATAAGTCATGAAGAAAGCAATAGTGATAAAACTGAATGATCACAATGCTAAGCTAACGGATGGGTCTTGTGCATCACATCATTCTCCTAATGATGTGATCTAGTTTATCAAATGACAACACATGTCTATGGTTAGGAAACTTAACCATCTTTGATTAACGAGCTAGTCTAGTAGAGGATTACTAGGGACACCGTGTTTTATCTATGTATCCACACATGTATCAAGTTTCCGGTTAATACAATTCTAGCATGAATAATAAACATTTACCATGATATAAGGAAAAATAAAATAACAACTTTATTATTGCCTCTAGGGCATATTTCCTTCACATATATATAGGTGGGAGGGTAGGGGAGGTAGCTAGGGTGCCCTAGGGCTTGGCCGTCACCCCCTAGGGGCCCTGCCATGCCCTGCTCCCCCCTTTCCTTATATACGGAAGGGGGAGGAAAGAGGGGAGAGGGGGAAGGAAGGGGGAATCCTATTCCCTCTTTTTCCTTTCCTCCTCCCCTTTCCTTCTCGACTTAAGCCGGTCTGTTATGGGGGGCACACCAGCCCCTTATGGCTGGTGCGTTCCCTCTCTTGGCCCATAAGGCCCATAACTTTTCCCGGGGGCACCCGGAACACCTCCTGGTGACCCAATAAGTACCCGATACACTCCGGAACGCTACCGATGTCCGAATACCATCGTCCTATATATCAATCTTTACCTCTCGACCATTTCGAGACTCCTCGTCATGTCCGTGATCTCATCCGGGACTCCGAACAACATTCGGTCACCAAATCACATAACTCATATAATACTAAAATGTCATCGAATGTTAAGCGTGCGAACCCTACGTGTTCAAGAACTATGTAGACATGACCGAGACACGTCCCCGGTCAATAGCCAATAGCGGAACCTGGATTCTCATATTGGCTCCTACATATTATACGAAGATCTTTATCGGTCGAACCATTATGACAACATACGTTATTCCCTTTGTCATCGGTATGTTACTTGCCCGAGATTCGATCGTCGGTATCCACATACCTAGTTCAATCTTGTTACCGGTAAGTCTCTTTACTCATTCCGTAATGCATCATCTTTTAACTAACTCATTAGTCACTTTGCTTGCAAGGCTTCTTATGATGTGCATTACCGAGAGTGCCCAGAGATACCTCTCCGATACTCGGAGTGACAAATCCTAATCTTGATCTATGCCAACCCAACAGACACCTTCGGAGATACCTGTAGAGCATCTTTATAATCACCCAGTTACGTTGTGACATTTGATAGCACAAAAGGCATTCCTCCGGTATCCGGGAGTTGCATAATCACATAGTCGAAGGAATATGTATTTGACATGAAGAAAGCAATAGCAATAAAACTGAACGATCAATATGCTAAGTGCTACCTCTTGAGCACTGTGTTGGTTTTCCCCTAAAGAGGAAAGGGTGATGCAACAAAGTAGCGTAAGTATTTCCCTCATTTTTTGAGAACCAAGGTATCAATCTAGTAGGAGGCCACACGCAAGTCCCTCGTACCTACACAAACAAATAAGAACCTTGCAACCAACGTGATAAAGGGGTTGTCAATCCCTTCACGGCCACTTGCAAAAGTGAGATTTGATAGAGATGATAAGATAATATTTTTGGTATTTTTATAATAAAGATTAAAAGCAAAGATAGCAAAATAAACGTTGTCAGAAATAACTTGTTGACGGGAGATTAATATAATGGAGAATAGACCCGGGGGCCATAGGTTTCACTAGTGGCGTCTCTCAAGATAGCATAAGTATTACAGTGGGTGAACAAATTACTGTTGATCAATTGATAAAAAAGCGAATAATTATCAGAATATCTAGGCATGATTATGTATATAAGCATCACACCCGTGACAAGTAGACCGACTCCTGCCTGCATCTACTACTATTACTCCACACATTGACCGCTATCCAGCATGGATCTAGAGTATTAAGTTCATAAGAACAGAGTAACGCATTAGGTACGATGACATGATGTAGAGGGATAAACTCAAGCAATATGATATAAACCCCATCTTTGTATCCTCGATGTCAAAAATAGAATATGTGTCGTTTCCCTTTCTGTCACTAGGATGGAGCAACGCAAGATTGAACCCAAAGCTAAGCACTTCTCCCATTGCAAGAAAGATCAATCTAGTAGGCCAAACCAAACTAATAATTTGAAGAGACTTGCAAAGATAACAAATCATACACAAAAGAATTCAAAGGAGATTCAAATATTGTTCATAGATAATCTTGATCATAAACCCACAATTCATCGGATCTCGACAAACACATCGCAAAAAGAGTTACATTGAATAGATCTCCAAGAAGATCGAGTCGAACTTTGAATTGAGATCCAATGAGACAGAAGAAGCCATCTAGCTAATAACTATGGACCCAAAGGTCTGAGGTAAACTACTCACACATCATATGAGAGGCTATGGTGTTGATGTAGAATCCCTCCGTGATCGATGCCCCCTCCAACGGAGCGCCGAAAAAGGCCCCAAGATGGGATCTCACGGCTACAGAAGATTGCGGCGGTGGAAATAGGGTTTCGTGGTGCTCTTGGATTTTTTTAGGGTATATGAGTATATATAGGCGAAGGAAGTCGGTCAGGAGAGCCACAAGGGCCCCACGAGGGTGGGGGCACGCCTCCCTGCCTCGTGGCCTCCTTGGTTGTTTCTTGACGTCCACTCCAAGTCCTTTGGATCACGTTTGTTCCAAAAATCACGCTCCCGAAGGTTTCATTCCGTTTGGACTCCGTTTGATATTCCTTTTCTGTGAAACACTGAAATAGGCAAAAAAAGAAACAACAATTTGCACTGGGCCTTGGGTTAATAGGTTAGTCCCAAAAATAATATAAAAGTGTATAATAAAGCCCATTAAACATCCAAAACATAATATATAATAGCATGGAACAATCAAAAATGATAGATACGTTGGAGACGTATCAAGCATCCCCAAGCTTAATTCCTGCTCGTCCTCGAGTAGGTAAATGATAAAAAACAGAATTTTTGACGTGGAATGGTTTCTATCATATTCTTCAATGTAATTTTCTTTATTGTGGCATGAATATTTAGATCCGAAAGATTCAAGATAAAAGTTTAATGTTGACATAAAAATAATAATACTTCAAGCATGCTAACCAAGCAATTATGTCTTATCAAAATAACATAGCCAAAGAAAGCTTATCCCTACAAAATCATATAGTTTGGCCATGCTTCATTTTCGTCACACAAAATGATCTCATCATGCACAACCCCGATGACAAGCCAAGCAATTGTTTCATACTTAGCCTTTTCAAGCTCTTTCAACTTTTACGCAATATATGAGCGTGAGCCATGGACATAGCACCATGGGTGGAATAGAATATAATGATTGAGGTTGTGTGAGAAGAAAAAAAGGAGAAAGTCTCACATTGACGCGGCTAATCAATGGGCTATGGAGATGCCCACCAATTGATGTCAATGCAAGGAGTAGGGATTGCCATGCAACGGATGCACTACAACTATAAATATATGAAAGCTCATCAAAGAAACTAAGTGGGTGTGCATCCAACTTTCTTGCTCATGAATACCTAGGGCATTTGAGGAAGCCCATCATTGGAATATACAAGCCAAGTTCTATAATGAAAAATTCCCACTAGTATATGAAAGTGACAAAATAAGAGACTCTCTATCATGAAGATCATGGTGCTACTTCAAAGCACAAGTGTGGAAAAAGGATAGTAACATTGTCCCTTCTCTCTTTTTCTCTCATTTTTTATTTGGGCCTTCTCTTTTTTTCTTTTTTTTCTTGGCCTATTTTTTTTTCTTTATTTTTTTCGTCCGGAGTCTCATCCCGACTTGTGGGGGAATCATAGTCTCCATCATCCTTTCCTCACATGGGACAATGCTCTAATGATGATCATCACACTTTTATTTACATACAACTCAAGAATTACAACTCGATACTTAGAACAAAATATGACTCTATGTGAATGCCTCCGACGGTGTACCGGGATATGCGATGAATCAAGAGTGACATGTATGAAAAATTAAGCATGGTGGCTTTGCCACAAATACGATGTCAACTACATGATCATGCAAGGCAATATGACAATGATGATGCGTGTCATAATAAATGGAACGGTGGAACATTGCATGGCAATATATCTCGGAATGGCTATGGAAATGCCATAATAGGTAGGTATGGTGGTTGTTTTGAGGAAGATATAAGGAGGCTTATGTGTGATAGAGCATATCATATCACGGGGTTTGGATGCACTAGCGAAGTTTGCACCAACTCTGAAGGTGAGAAAGGGCAATGCACGGTACCAAAGAGGCTAGCAATGATGGAAGGGTGAGAGTGTGTATAATCCATGGACTCAACATTAATCATAAAGAACTCACATACTTATTGCAATAATCTACAAGTCATCAAAACCAAGCACTACGCGCATGCTCCTAGGGGGATGGTGTCGGGGGTTGCTGATCCCACATACACCTATGGGGATCGGCGGACCGAGCCCCTTTCGGTTCGGCAGGGGGCGGTGGATGCATAAAGAGCAGATCGAGGCGAACGCACGAGCGAGACGATCGATTTACCCAGGTTCGGGCCGCACGGATGCGTAAAACCCTACTCCTACTTTGGTGGTTGTATTGAGTTCTTGCTCGGGAGCGATGAGTGCTACAGTACACTCAAGTAGCTGGCGAGAGCGAGCGTGAGAATGGCCGCCCCCCCCCCTCTGTTGCACATGGGCCTCCTTTTATATGTCTAAGGGGTCACTGACAGGTGGCAACAGAGGTGGGGGTAAAAATGTAAAAGAGGTGGTAGTTGGCTCCACCGCCTACAACAGACGTATCATACCTAACCCTGACGACAGGGGACAAGGGCATTAAATGCCTGTCTGTGTCACCTAGACGGCACAGAGAGGGACCGCTAGGAACGCCACCGTTTGCCATGATGGCTATCTTGTCAGCGCTTTCTTGCCACCGCATGCCCCCGGCTGCACAGCCTCCCGCCACGTACGCCAGGAGCGGTCCCAGAGCGACACGTTGGTGGGTGAGCTGGAGCGCGAGCTGCAGGGTAGTAGCCTGCCGCGGCAAGTGCCTTGCCGCGGATGTTGCCTTGTCGCGTCCGGGAGCTTGTCGCTCACCGGGTCTTGTCGGGACGCGCAGTGCGCCGCAGCGAGCTTCTTGAGATGTTTTGGTTTGTCTTCCCGGCAAGCTCCTCTTGCCGGGGTCTCGTCTCCTTCCCGGCAAGCTCCTCTTGCTGGGGCCTCGTCTCCTTCCTGGCAAGCTCCTCTTGCCGGGGTCTCGTCTCCTTCCCGGCAAGCTCCTCTTGCCGGGGCCTTGTTTTTTGCTCTTGGATACTTTGTTCTTGAATGGCCCCAAAGGAACCACGGAGGGTCTTGGCGGTCGCCCGGCAAGCCTTGCCGCGGCTCGCTGCGACTGCCCGTGCACAAGTTCGGGATACTAAGGTACCCCTACTTTAGTACACCGATAGGAGCCCCCGGGCCTGGGCCATACACGGTGCCGAGCGCTGTTGGTCCAGGCCCAAAACAGTGCACGGGCACGCGTGGCCTAGGGCACGCCATAACTCACTCCGCATCCACCGCGCCCTCCCCGCATGACACGCGTCAAACGCGGCATCGTGGGAGAGATCGTGGACGGTTTTCGAGGTGTCCACTCCCCACAATCACGGGGTGGGGAGGGGTCGCCTCATTCGTCGCCTCAGTTCTACACGCCTGCCACGCGGCTCCCATGCACTTGGGGTCGCAGACGGCGGCGGCGGGAAACCGGGCCGTCACGGGTCGAGGCAGCGGGTCGGCCCCAGCCCCCTGCTCTCCCCGTGCCTTGATTCGCTGAGCGGGGTGGCCGAGCCCCCACCTCGCTCCTTTATAAAGAGCGGGAGGGGAGGATGGAAGCCCGCATTCTCTCATCTTCTCCTTCCTTCAGCTTCTGCTCCCCTTCCTCTCATTCGCCATGGAGAAAGGGAACCCTGGTCCTTCGTCAGTGGCGGCGAGGGTTGCCGCCAGACAGCGCATCCCTCCCTCTCCCGCACCAGTGGTGGCGGAGCCAGCCATAAGGGGAGGGGGGAGGGGGCGAGGTCGTGGACGCGGTCGAGGACGAGGCCGCAGCGCTCAGGGAAGAGGTGGACGGGGCGGCGCGTCGGCCTCGCCTCCGCCAGCGGCTCCTCTTCCCACGGGGGTCCATGTTGGGGACGACCCCCGCGAGTTCTTCGTCAGGCTGCGCCAGGCGCCGCGTCGTCGACTCCGACTCCCAGCTCCGTTTGCAGGCGTGATGGAGTTGGATCCGCCCGAGACGCTGAGACTGCACATGAGGGGCTGTGGGATCAGCGGCACGCGAGTCCACATTGAAGTCCTAGCCCCCGGTGTGATGTATCTTGGTCGAGGGTGGAAGACGTTCGCCCGTATCCACAGCTTGACGGAGGGGCTCACCCTCCTTTTCAAGTTGGTGGAGGGCGATCTCCTCTCCGTCAAGGTCTTCGGGTGCTTCGGCACTCGGGCGAAGTGCTGTGTGGACAGCTCCTCCGATAGCGAAGACCCCTCCTCGAGCGAGAGTGACGAGGAGGGGAGTGACAGCGACGACGAGGGTAGCGGGCGGCAGGACGGCGGGTCCAACTAGGTGTCGGGCGCCGCTCCGTGCGGCACCGGCGACCCCATCATCCGTGTCGCCGGCTCCTTGAACTCCCCGGGGTCGTCTCCTTGGGCGGCTGGCGTAGGGAGGCTGCGGAAGAGGAAGAGGGCTGGCGGCAAGGCCGTCAAGCCGGAGTACGAGGGCGTGGTGCCCTCGACAGCGTGCTGACGTCCTGCCGCCTCGTCTTCAAGCCCCGCTTCCGGCGCCGCCATCACCGTCCAGCCTTGACGGCCCCCGGGATGTTCTCTTGGTGTCTTCTGGCACCCGTAGCTCGCCTAGGCGCCCCTTTTGCCCTTCTCGCCTCCTTGACCTACCTCCTGAAGAGAGGGACAAGAAAAGGATTACGGGCATCTTATCTTTTTAATTTGTAAGCCTTCGGGCCTTAGTTGCATTCAAAACTTGTAATCCTCTCTTTCATGTTTTTCATCCTCTATGGACTGTACCTGCGTGGAATGTTTTTTTAATGAAAAGGGGATGTTTGCCGGGTTACTTGTCTCGCGGGTATATCCCATGCCAAGGAGTAGTTCCTTGGTATCTTTCAGATAGACACTTCTTCCCCGGCAACAGGCCCTGCCGTCTTCCCACGCCACTCGACCTTTCTCACGCTTTTGACGGAGTCAGGGACGAGGCGGGTGTGGCCCCTCGTTTCATCCCTTTGCTGCCGCGACTACAACCAAAACTCGGCCCCAGGAACGAGCCCCAGGGCCTAGAGCTAAGGGAGCACGGTAGTTTCCGGGAAGAAACGAGGTTTCGTATTCCCCAGTCCATAAGAGGATGCATGAAGAGGGATGAAAGACTTATCTGAGATTGCAGCCCCCGGCAACTCTGGCTTGCCGTGGGTGAACCTTGGTACTTGTGGCCCCCGGCAACACTGGCTTGCCGGGGTCCAGATGCCGGCACGTCCTTCTTCTCCTTTTCGTCCTCAAGGATATGCGAGCCCTGCGAACCAAAGGAAACGAAAGAAAAGTGAAGGGACGCACACTCGACCTCTAAGTTAGGGGTTAGCCGCTGTTAAGCACTATCAACCCTAACCGAGGATCCGACTTGACCTAGCATGCATGCTATAACTCTGGGCGCCAGTGCTTCATTTACTTGTGCTCAGGGTCTGTGCCTGGCTTTGTACAAAGGATTACATGCAACAGCGGCAAGACTTGTACAAAAGGGTGGTTGCCGGACAGGGTCCGACAACCACGCCTTACGGGTAAAACTTACGAAGATGCTCGATATTCCGGAGTTGCTCACTGGTACGCCATCTTCGGTCTCTAGGCGGACAACGCCAGGCCTGGTGACTCGTTTCACCCGGTAAGGGCCTTCCCACTTCGGCGTCAACTTGTTGGAATTCTTGGCGGACTGAACGCGCCGAAGAACAAGGTCGCCTTCCTCGAGACTTCTGGCGTTAACTTTGCGGCTATGATAGCGGCGCAAAGCTTGCTGGTAGCGAGCGGCTCACACAGCAGCCTGAAGACGATCTTCCTCAAGGAGGAGCGCGTCATCTTGCCGCAGCCGCTCTTGCTCAAGCTCATCATAAGCGAGCACTCTAGGTGACCCGTATACGAGTTCCGTGGGGGTAACTGCCTCCGCTCCATAGACTAGAGCGAAGGGTGTCTGTCCAGTGGCTCGATTTGGCATCGTCCTGATCGACCAAAGAACCACCGGCAGCTCCTCGATCCAGTTGCGTCCGCACTTGTGCAGCCTGTCGAAAGTTCTGGTCTTGAGCCCGCGCAGCACTTCAACATTTGCCCTCTCTGCTTGACCGTTGCTTCTCGGGTGAGAAACAGAAGTGAAGCAGACCTTGGCGCCAAGATCTTGGACGTACTTCATGAAGGTGCGGCTCGTAAATTGTGTACCATTGTCGGTGATTATCCTGTTAGGGATTCCGAAACGGCAAACAATCGACCTGAAGAACTTGACCGCGGACTGCACCGTCACCTTCCTCACTAGTTCCACTTCTGGCCACTTTGTGAACTTGTCGATTGCAACGTACAAGTACTCAAAGCCCCCGACTACTCGGGGGAAGGGGCCGAGGATGTCGAGCCCCCAGACCGAAAATGGCCAGGATAAAGGGATCGTCTGGAGAGCTTGAGCTGGCTGGTGTATCTGCTTGGAATGGGACTGGCACGCTTCACACTTGGTTACTTGTGCAGTTGCATCCTGGAGGGCTGTCGGCCAGAAGAAGCCTTGCCAGAATGCTTTTCTGACAAGAGCTCTCGCGCCAATGTGGTGACCACATATGCCTCCATGTATCTCTGCCAACAGCTTCTGTCCATCTTCCCGAGGAATACACTTCAATTTCACACCATTGAGTCTTCTTCTGCACAGTGTGTTGTCGACAAACTGGTACATACTAGACTGCCGGGCTACTCTTTCCGCTTCTTCTGGTTCCTTGGGAAGCTCTCCTGTCTGAAGGAAACGGACAATCTGCTGTGCCCATGTTGGAGCCTGTGGCTCGACAACAAGGACTAAAGGCACATCTACTGCTGCGGGAACGTCCGCTTCTACGGCAAGAGCCCGTGGCTCTGCCGGAGCTCGACGTTCCCCGGCAAGCTTGCCGGAGCAAAACTTGTCGGGAGAATCTTCTTCAACGGAACAAACCCTGGGGCTTGCTGGAGCAGACTGCTCCTCATCATTCTTGCCGTCGATCTTGGGGACCTTCTTGGCGGCGGCTTTGGGAAGCTCTGCCGGAAGATAGTCACCAGAAATCAACTTCCTCTTCTTGCTCTATCCAGTTGATGGTGTTACGGATGGCTGAGTCAGCTTGAGCACAAAGATCCCTGGCTCCACAGGTGACTTAAGTGCTGCGCACTTTGACAGGCCATCGGCAATGTTGTTCTCAGCTCCTCTTGGAACATGTTCCATTTGCAGGCCGTCAAAGCGCTCTTCCAGCTTCCTCACTTCATCAACGTAAGCTTCCATCAACGGACTCTGGTAAACCTTATTCACTTGGCGGACGATAAGCTGCGAGTCACCCCTGACAATGAGCTTCTTAATCCCAAGTTCTGCCGCGATCCTGAGACCGGCAAGCAAGCCTTCATACTCTGCAGTATTGTTTGTCGCTTGCTCCTTGGGAAAGAGCATCTGGACTATGTACTTGAGGTGCTCTCCGGTGGGTGCGACAAGCAGCACACCAGCACCGGCGCCTTGCAGCGAGAAGGCACCGTCAAACTACATGAGCCACTCTTTGCTTGCCTCCTTGGCGGGGATGCTCGTCTCCGGAATTTCTTCGTCTGGAGTTGGCGTCCATTCTGCTATAAACTCTGCCAATGCTCTGCTCTAGATTGTTGATGTACTCTCAAACTTGAGGCCAAAGCTCGACAGTTCCAGTGCCCACTCGACAATCCTGCCTGTTGCTTCTGGGTTTTGCAATATCCTCTTCAGCAGAAAGCGAGTGACAACTGTGATCTCGTGTGCTTGGAAGTAATGGCGCAACTTTCTCGAGGCCATGAGAAGGCCGAAAAGCAGCTTCTGCACACCAGAGTACCTTGACCTAGCCCCCTGTAAAAGGGAGCTGACAAAGTAAACTGGGCGCTGCACCATTTTCTTCTGTATCTCCTCTTGCATCTGCGCAGATCCATCCTTGTTGGGACCAGAGCTTGTCGGGGAAGCCCCCTGCTTGTCGCTGGATGTGCTTGCCGCGGTCGCTAGCTCGTCATCTGCCTCCCTCTCCGCTACTAGCGCAACACTAACCACTTGATTGGTTGCCGCTATGTACAGCAGCAACTTCTCTTGTGGTTTAGGTGCGACAAGTGTTGGAGTGGAGGATAGGTATCTCTTCAAGTCTTGCAGCGCAGCCTCTGCTTCTGGGGTCCATTTCATTGGACCTGCCCTTTTCAAAATTTTGAAAAACGACAGGGCGCGTTCAGCAGACCGAGAGATGAACCTGCTGAGAGCAGCCACGCAGCCGGCAAGCTTCCGTACGTCCTTGACGCGCTTTGGTGCTTCGATCTGCTCAATGGCCTTGATCTTGTCGGGATTAGCTTCGATTCCCCGCTGAGACACAAAGAAGCCGAGAAGTTTGCCGGAAGGGACTCCAAACACACACTTCTCGGGGTTAAGCTTGAGGTTGACCTTGCGCAGATTTGCAAAAGTCTCTTCTAAGTCTTGGATCAGAGTTGCCCTGTCTTTTCTTTTGACCACTATATCATCCATGTAAGCTTCTACATTCCTGTGTATCTGTGGCTTCAAAGCGATATGGACTACCCTGGCAAATGTTGAACCAGCATTCTTTAATCTGAAAGGCATCCGTACAAAACAGTACGTGCCACATGGAGTAATGAATGCGGTTTTCTCCTCATCCTCTTCTGCCATGAAGATCTGATGGTATCCTGAATATGCGTCAAGAAATGAAAGCAACTCACATCCGGCCGTGGAGTCAACAATCTGGTCAATGCGCGGCAAGGGAAATGGGTCTTTGGGACAAGCTTTATTAACATCAGTAAAGTCAATACAAAGCCTCCATTTCCCATTCGCCTTGCGCACTACAACCGGATTGGCCAGCCATGTGGGATGGAGCACCCCTCTGACGAGGCCCGCTGCTTCCAACTTCTTGATTTCTTCTGCTATGAATTCTTGGCGCTCCACCGCCTGTTTCCTGACCTTCTGCTTGACGGGCCGCGCATGAGGACACACGGCAAGATGGTGCTCAATTACCTTCCTGGGAACACCGGGGATGTCAGACGGTTGCCATGCAAACACGTCGACATTCGCCCGCAGGAAAGTAATGAGCGCGCTTTCCTATTTAGGGTCAAGCGTGGCACTGATGGTGAAGGTACCACCAGTGCTGTCCTCCTTGGCGGACACCTTCTTGGTAAGCGGTGGAGCGGCCATCGTCTTCTTACTCTTGCCGGTGGAGCTCGATGGTGCGTCCTCGACGGCAGCGCAGCACTCCGAAGAGGCGCGCTTGCCGGAGTAGGCATCAGAGCTCCTGCCGGACTTGGTCTTCTTCTTCCCCCCGGGAGCTTCAGCGGCAAGTGTCTCGCGGTCTGTCGCGGCAGCTGCTTCCCGGTAGATCTTGTCGGCGTAGATAAGGGCATCCTTCTTGTCGCCAGGGACAGAGATGACGCTTATCGGGCCTGGCATCTTGAGCATGTTGTATGCATAGTGAGAGGCTGCCATGAACTTGGCGAGCGCTGGACGGCCAAGTATCCCATTGTAAGGAAATGGGAAATCAGCAACGTCAAAGGTGACCCTCTCTGTTCTGAAATTCAGCTCGCTGCCAAACGTCACTGGCAACGTGACCTTCCCTTTCGGCTTGCTCCTTCCCGGGTTAATTCCTTGGAATGTACCGGTCTCTTCGAGCTCGTTGTCCGGGATCTGGAGTTTCTGGAGCACAGCGGAGGAGATCAGATTTAAGCCGGCCCCGCCGTCAACTAGCATCTTGGTGAACTTGAGGTTGCGGATTGTTGGCGAAACCAACAACGGCAAGCACCCGATCGCAGTTGTGCGATCAGGGTGGTCCTCAATGTCAAAGACGATAGGCGTGCTGGACCACTTCAGAAGCTTGCGTGATTCGACAGGTGGCTCTGCCGCATTAACTTCCCGGAGCCACTGTTTGAGTTGGCGGTGGGAAGTATGCAGAGAAGCGCCACCGTCAACACACAAGACTTCCGTAGCCTTCTGAAACTCCTGCTCGCTGTTCTCAATATCATCCATGTCTTCGTCGTCGTCTTCATCTTCGTCCTTGTCGCGGCCGCGGGGAGGTCTTTCTCCTTGCCGCTGCTTGGCCTTGCCGCGGCTTCCTCCCTGGCCAGCGCGCTTCTTGCCGGCTTCTCCACCGCCTCCTTGGGCTCTCTCCTTGTCGCACCGCTCGTACTCAGCTTTTTGTTGCTGGACAAGATGCTCGACCCTCTTGCAGTTCTGGAGATCATGGCCCTTGGTGCGGTGAATCTTGCAGTACTGCTTGTCGGAGCTGCCCTGCTTGTCGGCGGCCGCCACAGCTTGGCAGTTGGCGCATGCGGCAACCTCCTTGCCGGAGCTACCAACTTTGGCTTGCTTGGCGGCGCCGTCATCGCCGGACTGCTCAACGACTAGTACCTCTTTGCCGCTCTTCTTCCTGTTGCGCCTCCGGTTTTTCCTCACCGGGGCGGCATCCTCGCTGTCAGATCCCCCTGCTCCAGCATCTTCTCCGGGGAGTTTCCTCCCTTCTTCAGCGTGTGCACACTTGTCGGCCAGGGCGTACAGCTCGCTGACGTCCCTGATCCTGCTCATCGCCATCTCCTCCCGCATCCTGCGATTACGCATGTTCTGATGGAATGCGCTGATAACCGCGGCAGGGTGGATGTCTGGGATGTTGCGCTGCACGTGGCTGAATCTCTGGATATACTTGCGCAGGGGTTCTCCTTCCTTCTGGGCAAGCAGGTGGAGGTCACTCTCTTGGCCATGTGGTTTGTGGCCGCCTGTAAAGGCGCCGACAAACTGATGGCACAAATCCGCCCAAGAAGATATGGAGTTGTCCGGCAAGTGCATGAGCCAGGATCTGACTTCGGGCTTGAGCACGAGCGGGAAGTAGTTGGCAAGGACCTTGTTGTCTCGCCCCCCGGCAGCTTGCACCGCAATGGTGTAGATGCCGAGGAACTCAGATGGGTGCGACTTGCCATCGTACTTCTCCGGTACGTCTGGCTTGAAGTGATTCTAGTTGGGCCACTGGACTTGCCGCAGCTCACGGGTAAACACAGGACAACCTGTCGCGTACGGCAAGTTACCTGGCTCTCCGGGTGCATGCATGTCAACAGAGGGCCCAGCGCACAGGTCTGATTGACGCCGCGCTTCTCTTCGGCGCTCGATGCGTGTTCGAGCGTCTTCTTGCTGTCTCTCATGAAGAACCTAGCGTTGATCGCGACGAGCTCGCGGATCTGACGACGCCGTGGAGTAGCTGTCGAGGTGGATCCGGCGAGTCGGCGATCTTGGCCTTCGGCTCGCCGGTCTTGTCGCCACCGGCTCGCGCCTGGCTGACTTGCCGCGGCAACGATGCGCTCGGCTGCCGTGGAATGTCACCGTTGGCGAAGCCGATGAGGCTTTGGATAGTGGCCCTCCAGTCATCGATCTTCTCTGGCGCTGGAGGGTAGTCTAGGAGCAGCTGGGCACGTGCCAACGCTTCTGCCGGAGTGGTGGGCGGCGGCAGCGAACGGTGCGAGGAGCGAGATACGCTCGGACTCCTAACTGTGTTAGAAGGAGCAACATCTCGTCCAAGCGACCGCGCCGCGCTCGCGCCAGCATGTTGGCGTGCATGCTGATCCTGAGCACTCCGGGATCCGCCAGCTTGGTCTTGGCCCAGCAGACGTATGGTACCGTGGGTACCATGACGCCGCTGGTCCCGCGCCTCCTGGGACGGGCGCGGTGTGTGTACGGACGCCGAGGTCTTGGAGTGCGCGCGGTCGTTGTGGGAGGCGACCGCGCCGCCGACGTGCGGCGCAGCCTGGTCCTTGGCCCTGGCGGCACCATGGGTCTCCCCGTCAGCGCCCGCTCTTCCGCTGGTGCCTACTCCACCAGCCGCTCGCTCCGGCGATGGCGGGTTCGGCGCAGACGGAGCCGCTGCCTCCGAAATCTTCTTCTTCGGCGGCATGTTGATGAAGATGATGAAGATTCGGCTCGTGCGAACGCCGGATCAGGTTCGCACAACCTCGACGCACCCCCTACCTGGCGCGCCAAAGATGTCGGGGGTTGTTGATCCCACGTACACCTATGGGGATCGGCGGACCGAGCCCCTTTCGGTTCGGCAGGGGGCGGTGGATGCACAAAGAGCAGATCGAGGCGAACGCACGAGCGAGACGATCGATTTACCCAGGTTCGGGCCGCACGGATGCGTAAAACCCTACTCCTGCTTTGGTGGTTGTATTGAGTTCTTGCTCGGGAGCGATGAGTGCTACAGTACACTCAAGCAGCTGGCGAGAGCGAGCGTGAGAATGGCCGTCCCCCCCCCTCTGTTGCGCATGGGCCTCCTTTTATATGTCTAAGGGGTCACTGACAGGTGGCAACAGAGGTGGGGGTAAAAATGTAAAAGAGGTGGTAGTTGGCTCCACCGCCTACAATAGACGTATCATACCTAACCCTGACGACAGGGGACAAGGGCATTAAATGCCTGTCTGTGTCACCTAGACGGCACAGAGAGGGACCGCTAGGAACGCCACCGTTTGCCACGATGGCTATCTTGTCAGCGCTTGCTTGCCACCGCATGCCCCCGGCCGCACAGCCTCCCGCCACGTACGCCGGGAGCGGTCCCAGAGCGACACGTTGGTGGGTGAGCTGGAGCGCGAGCTGCGGGGTAGTAGCCTGCCGCGGCAAATGCCTTGCCGCGGATGTTGCCTTGTCGCGTCCGGGAGCTTGTCGCTCACCGGGTCTTGTCGGGACGCACAGTGCGCCGCAGCGAGCTTCTTGAGATGTTTTGGTTGGTCTTCCCGGCAAGCTCCTCTTGCCGGGGTCTCGTCTCCTTCCCGACAAGCTCCTCTTGCCGGGGCCTCGTCTCCTTCCCGGCAAGCTCCTCTCGCCGGGGTCTCGTCTCCTTCCCGGCAAGCTCCTCTTGCCGGGGCCTTGTTTTTGCTCTTGGATACTTTGTTCTTGAATGGCCCCAAAGGAACCACGGAGGGTCTTGGCGGTCGCCCGACAAGCCTTGCCGCGGGTCGCTGTGACTGCCCGTGCACAAGTTCGGGATACTAAGGTACCCCTACTTTAGTACACCGACAGATGGATTGGTAGGAAAAGACCATCGCTCGTCCCCGTCCGCCACTCATAAGGAAAGCAATCAAAGAACACCTCATGCTTCAAATTGGTCACACAACGTTTACCATATGTGCATGCTACAGGACTTGCAAACTTCAATACAAGTATTTATCAATTTCACAATTACTCAACTAGCACACATCTAATATTACCACCTTTATATCTCAAAACAACTATCAAGTATCAAACTTCTCTTAGTATTTAATGCACTTTAAGGTTTTTATCTTGGATGCCTATCATATTAGGACTAATTTTATAACCAAAGAAAATTACCATGCTGTTCTAAAGGACTCTCAAAGTAATATAAGTGAAGCATTAGAGATCAATTATTTCTATAAAATAGAACCACTGCCATGCTCTAAAATATATAAGCGAAGCACTAGAGCAAAATTATCTAACTCAAAAGATATAAGTGAAGCACATAGAGTATTCTAATGAATCCCGATTCATGTGTGTCTCTCTCAAAATGTGTGTACAGAAAGGATGATTGTGGTAAACTAAAAACAAAGTCACAAATCATACAAGATGCTCCAAGCAAAACTCATATCATGTGGTGAATAAAAATATAGCTCCAAGTAAGGTTACCGATGGATGAAGACGAAAGAGGGGATGCCTTCTGGGGCATCCCCAAAGCTTAGGATTTTGGTTGTCCTTGGATTTTACCTTGGGGTTCGTAGGGAATCCCCAAGCTTAGGCTCTTGCCACTCCTTGTTCCATAATCCATGAAATCTTTACCCAAAACTTGAGAACTTCACAACACAAAACTTAACAGAAAATCTCGTGAGCTCCGTTAGCGAAAGAAAACAAAACACCACTTCAAGGTACTGTAATGAACTCATTCTTTATTTATTTTGGTGTTAAACCTACTGTATTCTAACTTTTCTATGGTTCATAAACTCCATTACTAGCCATAGATTCATCAAAATAAGCAAACAACACACAAAAAACAGAATCTGTCAAAAACAGAACAGTCTGTAGTAATCTGTATCAAACGCAAACTTATGGAACTCCAAAAATTCTAAAATAAATTTCTGGACGTGAGAAATTTATCTATTAATCATATGCAAAAAATAATCAACCTAATCATACTCTCCAGTAAAAAATGGCAGCAAATCTCATGAGCGCTAAAGTTTCTATTTTTTACAGCAAGATCTCAAAGACTTTCCCCAAGTCTTCCCAAAGGTTCTACTTGGCACAAACACTAATTAAAAGCATAAAACCACATCTAAACAGAGTCTAGATGAATTATTTATTACTAAACAGAACCAAAAAGCAAGGAACGAAAATAAATTGGGTTGCCTCCCACCAAGTGCTATCGTTTAACGCCCCTAGCTAGGCATAAAGGCAAGGATAGATATAGGTATTGCCATAGTAATGGTAAGGCAAGTCATGAAAACTCTTCTCATATTATCTACGTTCAGCAGCGAGTTTTCTTTGTGGCAAGAAAAAGTAATTAAAGGGACTAAATTTAATGGGACAAAAGTCCCCAAGATCAAGCTCGGGAGGTATGGGTTCCTCCTTTGGCCCCTTATATTGCACAACCAATTCATCATTGCAAGCGTTCTTTTGGCAAAATGCCATGAGCCTTTGTTCAAGAGAAAAACCTAGCCCATTATTCTGAATAGAAAAATCATCATTAAGTTCAGAAATTCTATCAACTAGAACATTGGTAGGAACCTTTTTTCTAAGGTTTTCATTATAAGCATCATGATCCAAGGATTGTAAACACATTACGTCTTCTTGGTTAAAAAGGATAACTTCTATGGGAGGACGACCAACATCCACCCTATAATGCGCAAAAATTTCTTTGGCCTCTTTCATTATAAGTCTGAACTCATGGGCCAGAAAGATAGTAGCTTCTCGCTTAACAGAAGAGTGCTCAGTATTGGAAAATTCAAGAAAAATTCTTTGTATGCAAGGATGCATATGAAGAAATTGCCTTTCAAGTTTGACTATGAGCAAGGATATTGCATCCGCGAGACTACTAGTTCTATGGAGAATAGAACCACCCATAATGGGCAATGCACCGGCGCAAGTAAAGAAATCTTGAATAACTCCTTTCCCAATAATATTACCGCTACCGATTCGAAACCTTTTAGTATGCAAGATAGTAAGTTCCTCAGGAGGATCATCGAAAGCATCAAAATTTCCCATGTTATTATTATTATCCATATCAATGATAACCTCCCCAGATTCAGACATCAAGGCATCAAACACAAGGAACAAGCGAAAAGAGAGGGCGAATAAAACGGCAAGGGTGAAGTGGGGGAGAGGAAAACGAGAGGCAAATGGCAAATAATGTA
Source organism: Triticum monococcum (assembly GCA_034509565.1). Taxonomy (NCBI): domain Eukaryota; kingdom Viridiplantae; phylum Streptophyta; class Magnoliopsida; order Poales; family Poaceae; genus Triticum; species Triticum monococcum. The sequence continues at coordinate 478,135,722 of CM067841.1, forward strand.
AAGCAAGGGATAAGAGTTTGTGATGGGTATTTGGTATGTCCTGGCTTGCGTGTAGACTCCCCGGCAACGGCGCCAGAAATCCTTCTTGCTACCTCTTGAGCACTGCGTTGGTTTTCCCTTGAAGAGGAAAGGGTGATGCAGCAAACTAGTGTAAGTATTTCCCTTAGTTTTTGAGAACCAAGGTATCAATCCAGTAGGAGGCCACACGCAAGTCCCTCGTACCTACACAAACAAATAAGAACCTTGCAACCAACGCGATAAAGGGGTTGTCAATCCCTTCACGACCACTTGCAAAAGTGAGATCTAATAGAGATGATAAGATAATATTTTTGGTATTTTTATAATAAAGATTAAAAGTGAAGATAGCAAAATAAACGGTGCCAGAAATAACTTGTTGACGGGAGATTAATATAATGGAGAATAGACCCCGGGGCCATAGGTTTCACTAGTGGCTTCTCTCAAGATAGAAGTATTACGGCGGGTGAACAAATTACTGTGGCATGATATGTATATAGGCATCACGTCCGTGAAAAGCAAATAATTATGAGAATATCTAGGCATGATCATGTATATAGGCATCACGTCCGTGAAAAGTAGACCGACTCCTGCCTGCATCTACTACTATTACTCCACACATCGACCGCTATCCAGCATGCATCTAGAGTATTAAGTTCATAAGAACAAAGTAACGCATTAGGTACGATGACATGATGTAGAGGGATAAACTCAACCAATATGATATAAACCCCATCTTTTTATCCTTGATGGCAACAATACAATATGTGTCATTTCCCTTTCTGTCACTGGGATCGAGCAACGCAAGATTGAACCCAAAGCTAAGCACTTCTCCCATTGCAAGAAAGATCAATCTAGTAGGCCAAACCAAACTGATAATTTGAAGAGACTTGCAAAGAAAACAAATCATACATAAAAGAATTCAGATGAGATTCAAATATTGTTCATAGATAATCTTGATCATAAACCCACAATTCATCAAATCTCGACAAACACACCGCAAAAAGAGTTACATCGAATAGATCTCTAAGAGGATCAAGGAGAACTTTGTATTAAGATCCAAAGAGAGAAGAAGCCATCTAGCTAATAACTATGGACCCGAAGGTCTGAGGTAAACTACTCACACATCATCGGAGAGTCTATGGTGTTGATGTAGAAGCCCTCCGTGATCGATGCCCCCTCCGCCGGAGCGCCGGAAAAGGCCCCAAGATGGGATCTCATGGGTACAGAAAGGTTGCGGCGGTGGAAATAGGGTTTTGTGGTGTTCCTGGATGTTTTCAGAGTATATGAGTATATATAGGCGAAGGAAGTCGGTCAGGAGAGCCACGAGGGGCCCATGAGGGTGGGGGCATGCCCAGGGGGGCAGGCTTGCCGCCTTGCCTCGTGGCCTCCTCGGTTGTTTCTTGACGTCCACTCCAAGTCCTCTGGATCACGTTTGTTCCAAAAATCACGCTCTCGAAGGTTTCATTCCGTTTGGACTCCGTTTGATATTCCTTTTCTGCGAAACACTGAAATAGGCAAAAAAACAGCAATTTGCACTGGGCCTTGGGTTAATAGGTTAGTCCCAAAAAACAGCAATTCATCACGAAGTTCTAGTAGCTTGGTGATAGTGACTAGAGAATTATGTCAATCACTATCTTATCTGGAAGATTAACTCCCACTGGATTCAAGTGATTGTAGTACCCAGACATTCTGAGCATATGCTCACTAGGTGAGCTATTCTCCACCATCTTATAGGCAAAGTACTTGTCAGAGGTCTCATGCCTCTCGAGATGGGCAAGAGTCTAAAATACCAATTTCAGCTCTTGGAACATCTCGTATGTTCCATGACATTCAAAACGTCTTTGGAGCCCCGATTCTAAGCCGTAAAGCATGGCACACTAAATATCTCAAGTAGTCATCATATCAAGCTTGCCAAACGTTCATAACATATGCATCTGCTCCTGCAATAGGTCTGTCACCTAGCGGTGCATTAAGGACATAATTCTTCTGCGCAACATTGAGGATAATCCTTAGATCATGGACCTAGTCCGCATCATTGCTACTAACATCTTTCAACTTAGTTTTCTCTAGGAACATATCAAAAAACAGGGGAACTACATCGCAAGCTATTGATCTACAACATAATTTGCAAATACTATCAGGACAAAGTTCATGATAAATTTAAGTTCAATTAATCAAATTACTTAAGAACTCCCACTTAAATAGACATCCCTCAAGTCATCTAAGTGATACGTGATCCAAATCAACTAACCCATGTCCGATCATCACGTGAGATTGAGTAGTCATCAATGGTGAACATCTCTATGTTAATCATATCTACTATATGATTCATGTTCGACCTTCCAGTCTCTAGTGTTCCGAGGCCATGTCTGTATGTGCTAGGCTCGTCAAGTTTAACTCGAGTATTCCGCATGTGCAAAACCGTCTCGCACCTGTTGTATGTGGACGTAGAGTCTATCACACCCAATCATCACTTGAAGTCTCAACACGACGAACTGTCGCAACGGTGCATACTCAGGGAGAACAATTATACCTTGAAATTTAGTTAAGGGATCATCTTATAATGCTACCGCCGTACTAAGCAAAATAAGATGCATAAAAGATAAACATCACATGCAATCAAAGTATGTGACATGATATGGCCATCACCATCTTGTGCTTTTGATATCCATCTCCAAAGCATTGTCATGTCTCCATCGTCACCGGCTCGACACCTTGATCTCCATCATAGCGTCGTGGTCGTCTCGCCAACTATTGCTTCTACAACTATCACTACCGCATAGTGATAAAGTAAAGCAATAAGGCTCCTGCCGGTTGCCGATAACGTTTACAAAACTTGATCATATCATACAATAACATATATCACATCATGTCTTGACCATATCACATCACAACATGCCCTGCAAAAACAAGTTAGACTTCCTCTACTTTGTTGTTGCAAGTTTTACGTGGCTGCTACAGGCTTCTAGCAAGAACCATTCTTACCTATGCATCAAAACTACAATGGTGATTTATCAAGTTTGTTTTTTAACCTTCAACAAGGACCGGCCGCACTCAAATTTGATTCAACTAAAGTAGGAGAAACAGACACCCGCCAGCCACCTTTATGCAAAACTAGTTCCATGTCTGTCGGTGGAACCGGACTCATGAATGTTGTCATGTAAGGTTGGTCTGGGACGCTTCATCCAACAATACTGCCAAATCAAAATAAGACATTGGTGGTAAGTAGTATGACGATCACCGCCCACAACTCTTTGTGTTCTACTCGTGCATATCATGTAAACATGGACCTGGATCGGATGGCACTGTTGGGAAACGTAGCATGCAATTTGAAAAAATTCCCTATGCTCACGCAAGATCTATCTAGGAGATGCATAGCAATGAGAGGAGGACAGTGTGTCCACGTACCCTCGTAGACCGAAAGCGGAAGCATTTGACAACACGGTTGATATAGTCGAACTTCTTCTAGCCCCGACCGATCAAGCACCGAACGTACGACACTCTGAGTTCTACACACGTTCAACGCGATGACTTTCCTCGCCTTCTTGATCCAACATGGTGTCGAGGAAGTAGAAGAGTCCGTCAGTATGACAGCGTGGTGACGGTGATGGCGAAGTGATTCTCGCAGGGCTTCGCCTAAGCACCGCAAAACTATGACCGGGGGTGTAAACTGTGGAGGGGGGCGCCGCACATGGCTAACAATTGATGTTGTCTGCTTGTGAGGCGCCCCCTCCCCACATATATATAGGTGGGAGGGGAGGGGAGGCAGCCAGGGTGCCCTAGGGCTTGGCCGCCACCCCCTAGGGGCCCTGCCATGCCCTGTGCCCCCCTTTCCTTCTATACGGGATGGGGGAGGAAAGAGGGGAGAGGGGGAGGAAGGGGGAATCCTATTCCCTCTTTTTCCTTCCTCCTCCCCTTTCCTTCTCCACTTAGGCCGGCTTGTTATGGGGGGCGCACCAGCCCCTTGTGGCTGGTGTGTTTCCTCTCTTGGCCCATAAGGCCCATAACTTTTGCCGGGGGCACCCGAAACACCTTCCGGTGACTCGATAAGTACCCGATACACTCCGGAACACTTCTGGTGTCCGAATACCATCGTCCTATATATCAATCTTTAACTCTCGACCATTTAGAGACTCCTCGTCATATCCGTGAAGTCATCTGAGACTCCGAACAACATTCAGTCACCAAATAACATAACTCATATAATACTAAAACGTCCTTGAACATTAAGCGTGCGGACCCTACGAGTTCAAGAATTATGTAGACATGACCGAGACACCTCTCCGGTCAATAACCAATAGCGGAACCTGGATGCTCATATTGGCTCCTACATATTCTATGAAGATCTTTATCAGTCAAACCGTAATGACAACTGATATGTCTCCAACGTATCTATAATTTTTGATTGTTCCGTGGTGTTTTATTATCAATCTTGGATGTTTTGTAACCATTCTATAGTCATTTTATATCTTTTTTTGGTACTAACCTATTGACATAGTGCCAAGTGCTAGTTGCTATTTTTTCCATGTTTTTTACATCACAGAAAATCAATATCAAACGGAGTCCAAATGCCACGAAACTTTATGAAGATTTTCTATGGGCCATAAGGAAGTCGATGGTCCCTGGTTTCACCTGGGGGGTGCCCCGATGGAGGAAAAACCCACCAGGGCGCGCCAGGAGGCCCAGGCACGCCCTGGTGGGTTGTGCCCACCTCGGGTGCCCACCGGACCGCCTCCTTTGCTCTATAAATACCCCAATAATACCAGAAACCTAGAGGAGTCGGCGAAATATTCATCCAGCTGTCGCAGAGTCCAGAACCACTAGATCCAATCTAGATACCATCTTGGATGGGGTTCACCACCTCCATTGGTGCCTCTCCGATGATGCGTGAGTAGTTCCTTGTAGACCTTCGGGTCCGTAGTTAGTAGCTAGATGGCTTCATCTCTCTCTCTCTCTCTCTCTCTCTCTCTTGATTCTCAATACAATGGTCTCTTGGAGATCCATATGATGTAACTCTTTTGTGCTGTGTTTGTTGGGATCGATGAACTTCAAGTTTGTGACCGGATCTATGTTTTTATATCCATGAAAGTATTTGAGTTTCTTCGATCTCTTTTATGCATGATCTCTTATAGCCTCGTATTTCTTCTCCGATATTTGGGTTTTGTTTGGCCAACTTTATCTATTTATCTTGCAATGGGAAGAGGTGCCCGGCAGTGGGTTCGATCTTACGGTGCTTGATCCCAGTGACAGAAAGGGAACCGACACGTATGTATCGTTGCTACTAAGGATAAAAAGACGAGATCTATATCTACCGCCATATAGATAAACAGATCTTGTTTACATCATGTCATCCTTCTTATTGCATTACTTCGTTTTTCCATGAACTTAATACACTAGATGCATGCTGGATAGCAGTCGATGTGTGGAGTAATAGTAGTAGATGCAGGCAGGAGTTGGTCTACTAATCTTGGACGTGATGCCTATGTAATGATCATTGCCTAGATATCGTCATAATTATTTGAAGTTCTATCAATTTCCCAACAGTAATTTGTTTACCCACCGTTTGCTTTTTTCTCGAGAGAAGCCACTAGTGAAACCTACGCCCCCCGGGTCTTCTTTCTCATATATTTGCCTTGCGATCTACTTTTCCTTTCCATTTTTATTCAGATATATTAAACCAAAAATCCGAAAATACCTTGCTGCAATTTATTTTATTTGGCGTTCGATCTATCAATATTTACAACTTTATCTCCCGCCACTCGTCGTTTCTGGTGCCGTTACCTGAAAGGGATTGACAACCCCTTTAACACGCCGGGTTGCGCGGTGTTGTTATTTGTGTGCAGGGGCTGTTTACGTTGTGTTGCTTGGTTCTCCTACTGGTTCGGTAACCTTGGTTTCATAACTGAGGCAAATACCTACCGTCATTGTGCTACATCATCCCTCCCTCTCCGGGGAAATACCGACGTAGTTCCAGCTACCATCAAGGAGAATTTCTGGCGCCGTTGCCGGGGAGGATCTTCAACATAACCAGGTTACTAATCACAAATCTCATCTCCTTGCAATTTACATTATTTGCCATTTTCCTCTCGTTTTCCTCTCCCCCACTTCACAAAAATTAGCCATTTTATTCGCCTCTCTTTTTTCGTTCACCGTTTTCTTGCCAGAACTGTTTTTGAGTGCAATCTTGTTGTGTGGTCATCATGACTCAAGAGAACACCAAGTTATGTGATTTATCAAATACCAACAACAATGATTTTATTTGCACTCCGCTTGCTCCTCCGCCAGTAGTGCGGAGACATGCAATATTAATACTGCTTTGCTGAATCTTGTTATGAAAGACCAATTTTTTGGTACTCCTAATGAGGATGCCGTGTCCCATCTTAAAACCTTCATGGAATTATGCGATATGAAAAAGAAAAAAGATGTGGATAATGATGTGGTCAAGATGAAATTATTTCCGTTCTCTTTGTGTGATTCTACAAAAAATTGGTTCTCTTCTTTGCCTCGCAATAGTATTGATTCTTATTATAAGTGCAAAGATGCTTTTATCACTAAGTATTTTTCTCCCGCAAAAATTATTTCCCTTAGAACCCAGATCATGAATTTCAAGCAACTTGAACATGAGCATGTTGCACAATCTTGGGAAAGGATGAAAATGATGCTAAGGAATTGCCCAACTCATGTAGCAATCCAACCTCAGACGGTCGAATCTCTGTGCATAAGTGTCATCCCTGGATCGGTAATGCTGACACACACAGTACTTCGAAGGATTTATAACAGAGTAGCAATCACACACTTATTACATCGATAGTCTCAAAAGAGAACTTATTACAATAAATATGGCTTAAGGCCATCTAAATAAGATAACAGCGGAAGGCATGGAAGATAAAGTGTGTCCATCAACTCGAACGGCATAGCTGAGTGCACGACAATGACCTAGCGCACCTTACTCTTTGTCTAAAAAGTATGCAACATGATATGTTGCAGCCCGAATACGGGTCAACACATGGAATATGCTGGCCAGATAACACAGTAGAGCAATGAACAAGTAAAGTCTTTCACTACATGCATATGAGGCTGGTGGAGGCTCTACGGTTATAATGTTTTGCGAAAAACCATTTTTTCCCTACAACAAAGGAATATATTTTACTTAACTATCATGGTAGTTGTTAAACATTGAGAAGGTTCCTCCAACTCAATCCCAATTAAACAGTTTTAATAACCCAACCTAATTAATTAATAGAGTGATGAGATCAACATGATAATCCAAGATCCAGATACTCAAAATGTCCATAACCGAGGACACGGCTAACCATGATTAGTTTGTACACTCTGCAGAGGTTTGAGCACTTTTCCCCACAAGACTCGATCTCCTCCGTTGGATTTCTCGCACTACATGGTGTTTGAGAAACGGATGACCAAGACACAGTCTTTCAGAAACATTAACTCTAACCCCGGGTAGACCGTACCGACCTATATCCCCTACATCTGCTAGCCTACCACTGGAAGAGGTCATGCAACTTACTCAACTATGCTAGAGCCCATAATAGCTTGTGGCTGCACACGGAAGTTTCTATGAATAATCGTATGATCCCTTTGAGCCTGGGTAGCGAACCATAGGATGATTACACGGGTACTCTGGGATATCCTAGGACAACACTGGATTCTCCAGGTGCCTGCAACCAATCCACCCAGATGTGTATTTAAGTAGCCACCTTAAGTTAACCATTAATTAACAATCTCACATCTGTCATGGATACACTCAAACCCAATCCACGTCTACGAGCATAGCATGGCAGTATAAGCATAACATTGAAGTAACTCCCAGGGTTCGATAATAAAAGGGCAAGAGGTTCTACGTCATCATCTACTTCCCAAAACCCACATGTTAAGAGATCCTACTCATCCAATGTTCGAGGGTTGAAACTAATGCATAAAAACTGGGTAAGAAAAGAGTATGATCAAAGTGTTACTTGCCTTGCTGATGATCGGCAAAACCTAGTGACTCGTAGTAGCACGCTGCGCACTCCGGGAATTCTATCGCAAAATGCAAGGGTAAAACTCAAATAAGAAGATCAAATCTGAAAGTTCAACTGGAGAGCTTCAACTCGCAAAAATAAACAATCGAATCGGAGCTACGAAATTGAAACTATGGTCAAAAGAACTTCAAAATCAAATCTGCTTGAAACCAAATTTTAAATTTTCAAAATCTTGTTCAAGTTGATGAAACAAAAAGAGGGGCTCGAGATGAAGATCTTGGTGTTGGTTTCACTGGATTTGGACAAACGGTTAAGAAACGGTGAGGGTTTGAAGATCAGGGGCTAATCTACGATAAAAACAATCGCGGATAGGTCCCTGGCCGAAATAAACAGAAAAAGAAAAATCTATCGGACGAACGTCCGCTATCAGAGACAAATGGGCGAACGCGTTCGTTAAAAACGGGATGGCGAGATCCGACGGCGGCGGCTCAGATTTCCGGCGAGGCAGGGGCGTGCGGCGGCGGCTGCGGCGGCTAGGGCGGCGGGGTGCGGCGCTGCGGCGGTGCAGGCAGCGACGGCTCGGCTGCGGCGCTGCTGCTGCTTGCTGCGGGGCGGGGTGGGGTGGCGGTGAGGGGCGGCGGCGGCTATTTAAGAGGGGGAGGCAGGGTGGCTTGGGGGAGGGGCCAGGCGGCAGGGAGGCCGACTCGGCCACGACGGTGATGGCTGCGGCGTCGCGTGTGGGAGTGGGACTCCCGCTTGGGGTCGGGGGCGACGCGGCTGGGCCGCTAGCCCAGTTCGGTCCATGAAGTTTTTTTAAATAAAGTTCCGCCGAGAAAAATCCTAATAAAATATAAAAAATCTAAAATGCCAAAAACAATTTTCACCGTCTAAATAAAATATTTAGAACAAGGTGAACATTTTCTTGGCCTAAAATGCAATTTTGAAAAAAAACATATTTTTCTAATTCAAATAAAAGAGCAATAAAATCCAAATAAAATAATTTATTTGATTTTAACATTTTTCCTCCAATATTTTATTTATTTTGGAGAAGTCATATTATCTCCTCTCATATATTTTTGATATTCGAAATATTATTTGGAGAGAAAAATAATTAAAACCAATGTGATCCACTTTTCAATATTTGAGAGAATTCAAATATGGAAAATCATAAAATCCCCAACTCTCTCCATGGGTCCTTGAGTTGCTTAGGATTTTAGGATCACAAAACCAAAATGCAAATAAAATATGATATGCATATGCTGACCTATGTATAGCATTCCAAATTGAAAATTTGGGATGTTATAAACCTACCCCCCCCCCTTAAGGTGAATCTCACCCTCGAGATTCGGGTTGGCTAGAAAATAGGTGTGGGTGGTCTTTCCGTAGATCATCCTCTCGTTCCCAGGTGGCTTCATCCTCGGTATGGTGGCTCCACTGAACTTTGCAAAACTTGATAACCTTGCTGCGGGTAACTCGGCTGGCAAACTTGAGAATCTTGACTCGTTTCTCCTCATAGGTCAGATCACTATCCAACTGAATTGCTTCCAGGGGCACTGTATCTCTTAGAGGAATATCGGCCATATTAGCATGGCACTTCTTCAACTGGGAAACGTGAAACACATCATGAACTCCTGACAGTCCTTCGGGTAACTCCAATTTGTAGGTCACCTCTCCCATACGTTCCAGAACTCGGTATGGTCCTACAAATCTCGGGGCTAACTTTCCCTTGACTCCAAAGCGTTTAACTCCTCGTAGAGGCGACACACGAAGATATGCTTTGTCTCCAATTTCATAAACTACCTCCTTGTGTTTTGAGTCTGCATAACTCTTCTGCCTAGACTATGCTACCTTTAGTCTATATCGAATCAACTTAACCTTCTCTTCGGACTCTTTGATCAAATCTGGTCCAAACAACTAACGGTCTCCAACTCTATCCCACATCAACGGTGTCCTGCACGTTCTTCCATACAAAGCTTCGAAAGGTGCCATTTCCAGACTGGCTTCATAACTGTTGTTCTTGTAAGAGAACTCTGCGTAGGGCAAATTATCCTCCCAACTAGATCCATAATCTAGCGCACAAGCTCTCAACATGTACTCCAGAATTTGGTTGACTCTCTCGGTCTGTCCATCTATCTGCGGATGAAAAGATGTACTAAACTCTAGCCTGGTACCCAAAGTCTGGTGCAACTGGTGTCAAAACTTTGAAGTAAACTGTGTTCCTCTATCTGATATGATGGTTCTTGGAACTCCATGCAGACATACGATCCTGGTCATATATATCTTGGCCAACTTTGCACTTGTATATATGGTTTTCACTGGGATAAAGTGAGCCACTTTGGTCAAACAATCCACTACTACCCAAATAGAATCATATCCCGATCGGGTCCTGGGTAATCCAGTGATAAAATCCATGCCAAGCTTGTCCCACTTCCATTCGGGTATCGGCATAGGCTGCAGTAATCCTGCTAGCTTCTGATGTTCTTCCTTCACTCTCTGACATACATCACATACTGCTACATACTTGGAAATATCCTTCTTCATTCCCATCCACTAGAAACGCTCCTTTAAATCCAAGTACATCTTGGTGTTTCCGGGGTGTATTGAGTATGGCGAGTCATGAGCCTCCTGAAGTATCAACTTCCTGATCTCTGCATTATTGGGCACATAAACACGGTCTTCAAACCACAAGGTGTCGTGCTCATCTTCACGAAAACCTTTGGCTTTTCCTTTGCTCATCTTCTCCTTTATCTCAGCAATTTCCTCATCATCCTTCTGAGCTTCTCGAATCTTTTCCAGTAACGTCGACTGAATTTCTAATGCTGCAACAAACCTCTAGGGACTATCTCCAAATGTAGCTCCCTGAGATCTTCGGCTAACACCTTTGGTAATCCTCCGCTTATGATGGTATTGGCGTAACTCTTCCGGCTCAAAGCATCTACTTTGACATTGGCCTTGCCTGGATGATAGTGCGACTTCATATCATAATCCTTTATAAGCTCCAACCATCTCCTTTGCCTGGGATTCAACTCCTTCTATGTGAAATGTACTTCAAACTCTTATGATCCGTGTACACATCACAATGATTTCCAATAAGAAAATGTCTCCAGGTTTTGACCGCATGCACCACAGTTGCTAACTCCAAATCATGTGTGGCATAATTCAACTCATGCGGTTGAAGCTAACGTGAGGCATATGAAACAACTCTTCCGTCTTAAATAAGTACGCCTCCAAGTCCTAAGCGAGATGCGTCAGAATACACTTGGAAATCCTTGCGTATATCTGGTAGAATCAGCACTGGGCTATAACCAAATGTTTCTTCAGCTCCTGAAAACTTGCCTCACATTCATCTGTCCATTTGAACTTGGCTTCCTTCTTCAACAACTCCGTCATAGGCTTTGCAATCTTAGAAAAAAATTCAACGAATCTCCGGTAATATCCTGCGAGTCCCAGAAAACTGCGGATCTCTCCAACTGAGGTGGGTGCCAACCACTCTGTGATAGACTGAACCTTGGTAGGGTCCACTGCTACACCTTCTCCTGATATAACATGTCCAAGAAATCCAACTTCCTTCAACCAAAACTCACATTTGTAGAACTTGGCGTATAACTGATGTTCCCTGAGCTTCTTGAGAACTAAACACAAATGCTCCTTGTGTTCCTCTTCATTCTTCGAGTATACCAAAATGTCATCAATGAACACCACGACAAATTTATCCAAGAATTCAATGAACACCTTATTCATCCTATTCATGAAATAGGTTGGGGCATTAATCAATCCAAATGACATAACTATGTACTCATATAGCCCGTACCTTGTGGTGAAGGCTATCTTAGGTATATCTTGTTCGCGGATCTTCAGCTGGTGGTATCCTGATCGAAGATCGATCTTGGAAAATACTTTAGATCCTTGCAACTGGTCAAACAAATCATGAGCACTGGGGCTCCCGATGGTGACGAACTTCGGCGAATGTCACCTTTCTCCAATAAATCCTTAGTCTGTTTCTTAATCTCCTCCATATCATTTGCGGGCATCTGGTATGGTCTCTTCGATATTGGTCCGATGCCTGGCAATAGCTCTATCAAAAACTCAATGTCTCGATCCAGTGGCATGCCAGGTAACTCCTCTGAAATATATCCGGATAATCCTTCACTACAGGCACTTCCTCCTGAACAACTCCCGTGAGAGAATTTACGTGAGTCCTCTTTGGTGTATGCCTGGATACATACTTAATCCTTTTTCCCTTCGGGGTGGTGAGCAGAATTAACCTGCTAGCACAATCAATATTTCCTCCATACTTCGATAGCCAATCCATACCCAATATCACGTCCAATCCTTGTGACTCCAGAATTATCAGGTCTGAGGGGAAAATATGGCTGCCAATGGTTAAGGGTAACCGTTCGCACCATCGGTTGTCCATATACTTTGCACCTGGTGAGCTTACTAGAAAGGGTGTCCTAAGGGCTAAGGTGGGTAACATAAACTTGTCCAGAAATCCCCTTGAAATATATGAATGCGATGCACAAGTATAAAAAAGAACGAGAGCGGTAAGTGACTAATACGTCTCCAACGTATCTATAATTTTTGATTGCTCCATGCTATATAATCTACTGTTTTGGACATTATTGGGCTTTATTATCCACTTTTATATTATTTTTGGGACTAACCTATTAACCGGAGGCCCAGACCATAATTGCTGTTTTTTTTGCCTATTTTAGGGTTTCGAAGAAAAGGAATATCAAACGGAATGAAACCTTCGGGAACGTGATTTTCTCAATGAACAAGACCCGGGAGACTTGGACCCTACGCCAAGAAAGAAAAGAGGAGGCCACGAGGTAGGGGGCGCGTACTCCTGTTGCTCCACCAACGTACTCCTTCCTCCTATTTATACCTACGTACCCCCAAACGATCAGAGACGGAGCCAAAACCCTAATTCCACCACCGTAACTTTCTGTATCCACGAGATCCCATCTTGGGGCCTATTCCGGAGCTCTGCCGGAGGGGGCATCGGTCATGGAGGGCTTCTACATCAACACCATATGCACTCTATTGAAACTGTCGAATGTCTTCACTGCATCCTTGTCAGAAGAAGACACAGAGACAAACTTTAAAACAGCTTTCAATGTTTTTCCATCAACTAGAATTCCGGAGAAGTAGGAACGACTCCCGACAAACCAGGCGTGCGTGGGGTGAAACTGCCCCCACAATTCCGCATGCTGGCCACGTACTAATCAGATGCGAATCGCCAGGGGCACCTGAGTAATAGCGCAGTGCCGCCCATATCCCTATAAATACACGTTTCACTGCGGTCATTATCTCTTCTTCCTCCCTCACACAAACCCTAGCGCCACCGCTAACTCTCAACGACGCCGGCGACGAAGTGCTTCACTGCCGCGACCTCTCCGACGCCGTTCTCACGCCGACAGCGGACATCAGTCTCTCCGCCGTTGCCCTAGGTGTCTTCCGTCGCCAAGTTAGGGCACGGAGGATCGAACTGCTCGGCCTCACCTCTCATCTTGTCTAGCAGTTCCAAGTCTGGTAAATAACAAGCCTTTTTACAGCCTCTTTTGATCCTATTGATCCATCACTTTCTGCCAAAAGAGGTTTCTATCCCTTCAAGTTTCATTCCTCTTGTCTGAATCTCATAACTTGCCTAGCATATTCACTTGTTCTTCATGAAGTAGTTAGATTCCTCACTTGTACTGATCTATGGGTTCGTACAAATCTGGAACCAACTTCTTTTCTATAAAGTGAATGTCTTCGCATGATGAGGTCAATGTCTTCTACACTGATTTATCTTCAAAATCTTCTGAGAATGCATATGACCTCTTCCCCTTCCCTCGCACCTTAATGCTGTCACAGGTACATGTCCGTGGGAGAATCTTTTGGTTCTCATAGTCTGCATTCATTTGCAGAGTTCCTACAGCGTCACATCAATTCACCCGAAGCAAGTTCCTGTTGGTCAAGCAAAAGGAAGCCTTTGAAGCCTTTGAATCCTTTGAAGCCTTTGAATCTTTTGAAGCCTTCCAAGTTAAGCTTCATGGCATCCGAGAAACAATCAAGGAAGGGAGGCAGACAGAGATGGGGTGACACATCTAAGGATCTGCCTGAAGATTTGGCAGAAATGTACCAAACAGATCCTGAAGAAAGCTATGGTCAGCGCAAGACATGAATCCAATGGATTCGCAGGTATTGGGCAGAGTAGTGGTTCCAATACCGCTTCGTCACCAAGGAATATGCAGAGAAGTGCGCCATCAAGAGGCCATGGGGTGATGCCTTGTACAAGAATCTCGTACCCCGAACCAGAGACGAAGCCATTGCTCAAGGCTTCTTTCCATGCATGGTCAGGGGACAACAGTCAGCTGATGCACATCCATCATCCCTTCTCTGGTGTCGCGATGACACTCTGTTCAAGCGCAACTTCCAATTTGCCCAAAACTCTGCGAAGCAAAACAAGAAGGAGTTTGGGTTGGACTTCAACCCTGGTCCCTCCAAACCAAGGGCAGATGGCACACGCGACGCTAATCCCAATGTCATCGGGCCAGTTGCCAATCTCGACGGCCTCATCACTCACATTATAGTCCAAGGGACTGCTGTGAACGACCCTCCAGTAGACACTGAGTCTGATGATGCTCCTACTGCCCCAGAGCCGAAGCAGATGAAGAAGAAGCCAAAAGCTTCCAAGCCAGTCGCCTCTCCCCAGATCTCCAAAGCGAAGCCATTGGCCACTGCACCTCCTGAAGCCAGTGTGCAGTCTGAAGACTTATCAAGAGTCTCAAAGCCACACACCAGCAAAGAGCTAACTGCCGCTGCCGTTCTTCGCTGCGAAGCCATTGATCTGTCCAGTGACGAAGATCTTGGTGATGACGCTCTTGAGCAGCTCATCACGAGCAAGGAGGAGGCTGAAATCTTCAACAATCTGCCTCTGTTCGATGCAACAATCATCCACAACTTCATAGATGAGTGGTTTGACACACCCAACATCAGCTTTGATGATCTGCAGCTGCCCATTGGCCTCAGCGTAGCCTTCCAAGGAGCTATTGCTTCAGAACTCGCTATTGCCCAGCGCATCGTGGAACTGAAGCAAAAGATAGATTTTGAAAAGGCTCAGTTTAAGCAGAACATGGCCACGCTCAGCGTCCAAGAAATCAAAGACTTCAAAGTCATGCTGCATGAGTTGAAGGAAAACTTTATGCAGAAACGTGCAGAGGCTCAGGGTTCACGCGAGCGCATGAAGAATTCGGCTGATCTCTGTGTACAGGCCTACAATGAGGCCGAGAAGAGAAAGGCACTTGGGCGTCCCGGCATCGACCCCAGGATGGCCGCTAAGAAAAAGAAGACGCCCACCATGGCTGAAGAAGAGGCCCCACGCCAAGAAGCTGTTCCAATTGTCTTCCCCACCGCCAAGCCTAGCTCGAAGCCAAAGCGCTCAACCGCTTCAGAGCTTAAGAAGACAAGGATAGCCGAAGCTAAAGCAAGGAAGAGGAAACACCCTGAAGCCTCTCCTTCAGACCCCACCATCAAGAAGTGCAAGTCCAAGAAGTCTCGGGCTGCTCCCACAGAGCCCTTGATAGTCGAACCCCTTTCCGTTCGCCTTCCTCATGAAGACCGTCAGATGACCGTCCATGAGCCTGCTCTCACCGAGGCTCCGCATGCTGAAGACATTCCAGCAGCCGACCCCAACGCTGCTGAAGACATTGGTCTCCAAGACAATGTACAAGATGATGCAGTCCTTCCTCAGCTCGAAACGAGTGAACTGCTCAGCATTGGTCGTCCCGTGACGCCAATCACACAAGATGCATCGTGGGCAGATCGCCCACAGGAGGACGAGGATGAGCCCCAGCCCACTGCAACTCCACCGGCGTCGCCTGCATTCCGTAGGCTTCGCAAAGGACCAAGGGCTCAGACTGCTGACGACATTCCGGCTGCATCAACCGAAGAACAAGCAGAAGAGCATGAAGAACCTCAAGCTCCATCTCCCCCACACCAGAAAGAAGAAGTTCTCACGGAGGCTGACACCACTGCAGCTGCCACACATAATACTGAAGCATTTGTGGAGCCCGACCAACCAACAGCTTCAAGAGATACTGAAGCCACTGCCTTTGACCCTTCTGTGCCTGTGTCTGCTGCCGGACCATAGTTCAATTATCATATTGCGCACAGGCCCCAGGTACAGAAGCCAATCCCACGACTGCCAAGGTTCCCAGGTCCAGTCACTGCTCCTGGCTCCTTCAATGTCAATAGCTTCAGGGCAGACAACACTTTCTTCAACCGCTCCAAGAACCCTTACTCAAGGGAAAAGATTGTGTCAGATAGGTTCTGGAGCTACCCACAGCGCAGCTACTACTCCTGCGTCCTCTACAACCAGAGCCGTATCTTTCCACATCAGCGCCTTGAAGTTGAAGCTTTTGCTGGTCTGCCTTGTCTGGAAGAAGCCCTGGACTGCTTCAAGCAAGTTGTCCTGCTACCGTTTGTCACGGATGAAGAGCACTGGAACGAAGAGCTTCTGCTTCAGTTCTATGCCACATTGCACATCAAGGGCTACAACAGAGATCCGAAGACTTGGGTCCTGGAGTGGATGACCGGCAACGTCCATCATGAAGCCAATGCATTTGATATCATTGAGCTCACCGGCCTACCCACTCCAGGCGAACTCTTCGAAGAAGGCTGCCAACTCCATACTGAAGCAGTTGAGAGCATATTTCAGCGACCTGAGCCAAATATGAGCTAGATGCTCTCAATGATGAAGCCATTGCCTTCTGACGCACCTTACCCAATGGAGTTCTTCGTTGAAGACTTAGAGTACTTGCCTAGAACTATCTATCACATCATCAGGCGGACTCTATGGCCCATTAAGGGGCACTCTCGATATGCCAAGGTTGAAGGTGCCATGAAGACTCTCATCTTCTGCATCCTGCACGGCAAATGCTTCAATGCCCAGGATCTCTTGATACGTCAACTTGCTGCGTCTGGCTCAGATCTCTTTGGTCTGAAGATTTATGCTCCATGGGTTATGAGGCTAATCAAGCTCCACTCTGCAATATCATATCAGCCCTCAGCCCGCAACCACAGAATCTTCTTACCCGATGTGGACACCTCTGCTGAAGCTATTTATCCTGAGCCTGCCAAACAGCCACTAAGTCTTCAGAATGCAGAACACCAAAGCTTCACTCAACATGATGACGGTGTTGAAGCCATTTCCCGAGTCTATCCAATGGCTGGCACCACACGTGCCCCTGCATCCACTGAAGCCACTGACAACAAAGCTGCACAGAGACCCAAGAAACGCGCTCGTACACTCACTGATCGTGAACTTCTTGTGGCTCTGCATCAAAAGCAAGATAGGCATCACGACTGGCTCAAGAGGCAGATGCACAGTATCATGCAAGACGTCAATCGCATCAGGAATCTGGCCACCAAGAACGCCTTCGTTGCACATGAAACCTGTCGCCGCACTTGGAAAGGCCTCACTAAGATGTGCACTGAAGCTGAATTGCAAGAGGATGGCTTCAAGGAGCGTTTCAAGTTTGACTCCACGCCCCCAGAAGAGCTGTGTTGCGTGGGACTCCGTCGCTTGAAGAATCCGAGTTCTCTTCCTCTGCTGCCACCGTGATGGGAAAAATCATTGAGGAAGATGACGACGCCACATCACCACCAATGTCTTCAGCGCGCGTCGTCACTGCACCAAGCTCGCCTGCACCACCAAACGTCTCCACCGACCCTGCTGCGCCTGGGAACGCATAGAAAACTCTATGTCTTCAAACCTTTTTGGTCATCACTGACAAAAGGGGGAGAAGCATATGATGTTTATAGTCTTCAAGTGGGTCAATAATATGGGCGGGTGCTTTATATTTTGCATTTTGCTTCGTGCTTACAACTCTCGTTTTGCTACATTTGGTTCTTTGAGTTGTAACACTTAAACTTGATGGTCGTCTGCTACTATGTTTGCCACTGTGTTCTTGCGAAGATAAATTCCGCATGTACGACGATAATTTCCGCACTCTTATCATTTCGCAGACGTCCATTTTTCATTATGCATATCATTATCTTCATATATCTTTACGTGCATGATGGATTGTCATCATAAGTTGAAGTGGATTCCCACAAATACAACCTGCTATGTGCATTTGCATTCCAGAAGCAAATCACTTACATGCACATCTTCAGGGGGAGCCCTTGCAGCTTATGAAGACAATTCCTTTACAAATTCACAAATTATATTCCCCGTTGAAAACTTCAGCTAGTTTGTCATCAATCACCAAAAAGGGGGAGATTGTAAGTGCATCTAGTGCCACCCCTAGTTGGTTTTGGAGTATTGACGACAAACCTAGTTGAGGGACTAATGTGTTTGTGAGAATTGCAGGATAACACAGGTAGAAGTCCCTCATTGATTCGGTTTAGCTACCAGAGATGACCCCCAAAAATGTACGAAGACATTGAAGACAATGGTAGTTCATGAAGACATTCATGTCGAAGACAATGACATATGAAGACTCCCCATGAAGCCTTTGGAACTCGAAGACTTAGATCCTTCGTAGTTTTACTTTATTCATGTTGTGTCATAGGAACCACCATACTGTTAAGTGGGGTCCAAGAGAACCAGTCAGGATGACTGAAGTGATGCCTAATTCAAATCCTATGTCTTCGAGTGAAGACAATGAGAGAAAATCTTGTCCAGAGTCAGACAAGTCAGCTTTACTTGCAGCCCAAGTAAAGTTGCCGTGAGAGTTCAAAATCCGACCGTTAGTACACGTGTCAGTTCCTTAGTGACCCAGGGTCATTTCGGACAAATCAGGTCAGGGTTGCCAAGTGGCTATAAATAGTCCACCCCCACAACCATAAACGGTTGGCTGCTCAGATTTCAGTGCACGGCTTTTGTCGTTTGAGAGCAACCCACCTCGAAGCCTTTGAGAGAAAATCCTTAGAGAGGAGAAAAGCCCTAACCACCCAGAGCCAGAGTAATTGGGCATCACTTAAGTCTTCTTGTCTGAGTGATCTGAAGACTTATTACACTTGAGGACTGTGCATCCTCCAGACGGTTAGGCGTCGCGTTCTGAGCATCCAAGAGAAATTGTGGATTGCCGGTGAACGAAGTCTGTGAAGGTTTGGGAGTCTACCTTCAAGACTTACCAGAGTGATTGGGCGGGGTCTGTGTGACCTTAGCTCAAGGAGAAAACGGCGAGGACTGGGTGTCCTGAGCTGCGTGTTCAGGACTGGGTGTCCGGGACTGTGTGTCCTTTGGTTTAAATACCTAGCCGCTCCAACCAGACGTATAGTTGTCACAGCAACTGGAACTGGTCCAACATATCATTGTCTTCAACGTGTCACTGGTTTCATCTTCACCTCCCTTTACTTACCAGTACACATTGTGAAGCTATTGCATGCCTGCTTGATCTTCTGTCTTCACAACCTGACTGTATGATCTGTTTGGCTTCATAACTTCTTCCAACCTGATCCTCATTACACTGAAGCTATCTGACTCTGTGCTTTCACTGTATTGTATATTTGACTATGGCTTGCATTGTGTAATCTACCTTCCGCTACATAGTGATAGGCTTGTTCACTCTGTTTGTCTTCATAACTTCCGCGTTTTGAAGACTTTCATAAAAATCGCCTATTCACCCCCCCTCTAGTCGATATAACACACTTTCACCATAGCCCCTCCGATGAAGTGTGAGTAGTTTACCTCAGACCTTCGGGGTCCATAGTTAGTAGCTAGATGGCTTCTTCTCTCTTTTTGGATGTCAATACAATGTTCTCCCCCTCTCTTGTGGAGAACTATTCGATGTAATCTTCTTTTTGCGGTGTGTTTGTTGAGACCGATGAATTGTTGGTTTATGATCAAGTCTATCTTTGAATAATATTTGAATCTTCTCTGAATTCTTTTATGTATGATTCGTTATCTTTGCAAGTCTCTTCCAATTATCAGTTTGGTTTGGCCTACTAGATTGATCTTTCTTGCAATGGGAGAAGTGCTTAGCTTTGGGTTCAATCTTGTGGTGTCCTTTCCCAGTGACAGTAGGGGCAGCAAGGCACGTATTGTATTGTTGCCATCGAGGATAACAAGATGGGGTTTTCTTCATATTGCATGAGTCTATCCCTCTACATCATGTCATCTTGCTTAAGGTGTTACTCTGCTTTTAACTTAATACTCTAGATGCATGTTGGATAGCGGTCGATGAGTGGAGTAATAGTAGTAGATGCACTACAAAAAAATACACTTCCGTGATGATACGTGTTTGTCATAGTAGGTCGCGTTTTTTGTCATGCATGTACATCCATGAAAAATTTATGACAGAATCAAGATAGTCATACCTGTGCTGTCGTAGAAGTGTTCCATGACATTACCAAAATTATCATCACGGAAGTGTCCACTTCCATGACGATAAATCACGCGTCATAGAAGTGCTTTCCTCAAGGGTGACCGACATGTGGCATCCACCGTAACGGAACGCCGTTAAGCTATCGGGTCGGGTTTTGGATCCGATAACCCATTAACAGCCCCGACCAATGGGGATTTTCCATGTGTAAAATCATCATTGGCTGGAGGAAACACATGTTGGCTAACCATTGGGACAGATGTCATCCGCTCATTGGACCGAAGGCGCCTATGATACGGTGACACGTGGCACGGCCCAACAGAGGCCCATTCCTGTGAAAAGGCAGGCCCGTTTGACTTGGTCAAAAGGTGGCGGGCCGGCCCACGGAAAGCCTGTTAACGACATGTTCGCATATAGCCCATTTACAGCCCGCTAACCCAGGGCCCGTTACGCCCTTTCCGAATTAGGCCCAGTAGCGTCATGTGGGCCGTCCAATATGATTCAGCCCGTTTTAACTTCTGGCCCATGTGTGGCCCATGACTTCTTTCGGACCATATGAGGACCTTTGTAACTCTTGGCCCATTAACGGCCCGTGGTGAAACTGGCCTGTAATGAACAGTGTATCACTTTATACCCATTAATGGCCCGTTATTCCATTGGTCGTTTCCAGCCCAAGTTATCTTTCGGCCTTCTCAGGGCCCATTGATTCTTGGGCTCATTTGCGCATTCGGTTACATATGGCCCGTTACTGTCATTTTCTGCTTGTGGGCCAAATTCAGCCCGTCGTTACAGTCGGCCCGTTTGCGGACCGTTAATACGTTGGGCCGTTTTCATGTAAAAAAACCCGTTGGGCTGTTTTCATAGAGTTATTAAATATGGCCTATTAATGGCTTGTTATGGTCCACGAATAGTACGACCTATGATTGGCGAAATGATGATACGCCCTGTAGAAGGCCCATTGATCCTACAGCCCATATGAGGCCCATGGATAGTATGGCCCGTAGAAGGCCCATGGATCATACGACCCGTCTACGGCCCATGGACCCTATGGCCCGTAGAAGGCCCATGGATCCTAAGGCCCGTATAGAAGGCCGATGGATCCTACGGCCGGACAAAGGCCCATGGATCATACGGCCCGTAGAAGGCCCATGATTATTTTGGCCTAGTTACCAAAAATAGGCTATTGTGGCCACTAGAAAAAAATAGAAAAAGAACTGCAGTGACTACAAGCAAACAACTAAACAAGACAATAAGGAAATAAATAAGCAAGCAATTAACGCTAGCCTATTACCGCTATTACACATATTACATCCACTGGGCATCAAAGTTCGCCACCAGTGCAAATATAGGGAACAAAGCAGCACATTACATACGCTGGCTGTCAAAATTGGCCACCAGTGCAAATAAACGCGCCAGCAAAACAAGAGCATAATTGAAACAACTTCAGAAGAGCTCAAGAAACATTATCCTGGGTATCCACCATGCTGGCAATAAGCTTAGCAAGCTAATTAGCTTTGTCCTGTTTGGCGCTAAAATCCTCCAAACGCTTGCTATTGCACCAGAAAGTATGCATCTGAATGCTCCAGGGACTTCCGCAGTCCTTCTGCTTCTTGTCGCAGCACAGCTGATCAATGTCTTTCAGCTTGTAGTTGAGACTCAAGAAACCGAACTGATTCAGACAGTGAGTTTGAATAGCTTGTGCAAGCAGTAGTGGCCAGTAACTCGAACACTAAACCAAGACAGGACTTTGGGGTTGTCTCGCTGTCTTCAAGATAGTCTTCCTTAGCTGTTTTATCAGCTTTGTTGGAGACCAACAAGGATGTGTCACTATCCTGAACCTTATCTGCATTACTTCCTTTACCATTGCTTAATAAGGCACTCTTCCCCAATATTCTGTCAGCATTCTAAAAGAAGAAACAAGCAGACACATAACAAGTTTAGCATGTACTAGTATATGAAACTCATTTCAGTGAACCAGTTCATTAGTAAGGTGGACAGGTTTAAACTACCAAGTCTTCTATTGTCAAGTACTAGTACATAATAAAAGCATCAAACAAACATATATCTATGTCCTATGGTCACTGCATTGTCTTGCCAAATCAAAATAGAGACACGGTTCAAATCATATCAGTTCAAGACAAAGCATCAATGAAAGAATACAAAGCATGGGAAACTACACGACACAACAAGATTTCAGATGGGTACCACGGGTCTACATGTACAACAACACTATTGGCTCTGTTGTGATGCTAGTAATGTGCATGATATGAAAGTCAATTGTATACACAATTGAAATTGAAATCAACAGAGCTATTGACAAGAGCAAACCTATTAAAGAAACATGCGTGAACATACCTGCTGTGCCATTGGAGTTTCGATTGGATCCTTCAATTTAAAAATAAGTTTGTATGAGTAAATAAAGTGATACAAGAGCAAAGCAATCATAGTTAAAAAAGGCGCGCCTAAGCAAGCACTTAAGCGCGCCTAGGCTCTAGCCGTTGGCAAAACGCATTACACATAACTACGCATAATCTGTGCATAACTGTGCATAAGCATGCTCTTTGGTCAGTAAAGCGCAAGGCGGTGGCAAAACGCACAATTAACGCCTAGCGCTTTTTTGAACTATGATAACAATGGAATCTTAAATTAGAACAGTTGTTCTTCAGGTTTAGGCACTTGTTCTACATGAACAGAGTACAGTAAGACGCAAGAATATAATACTTAAAAATAGAAAATGAGTTCATAGACCTTACCACATTCTTGGTTCGGGACCAGTACAGAACAAGGCATTCCCAGTCATCGTCCAGTAAATGTGTCTCAGGAGAACGTAAGGGAATTTGATGAGTTTGTTTGCCGGTGAAGTACGTTTTCTTCAGGTAATTCCGATACTGCCACCAAGCATTCTTGAAGATAGCAGAGGTATTAGCACATCCTGAGTTTCCAAATCGGTCCTTCTCTATAGAGAAAAATGGGAAATTTTTTTGTATTATAACCATCATGGAGGTAGGATGTATGGGACGAAGCAAAGTAATTGCCATGAATAACATTACTTACACATAACTCCTGGACAAACACCTGCAACTGGCATTTTCCTTCATCTTCAGTATAATATTTCCAAGATGGGAAGATATGCACATATGATTTAACAACATCAAATGCGATAGATGCTAAACTACGACTAGCTGGTTGTGCTTCCTTCACAAGAATAGGCGTACTAACTGGTGGAGTTGGGGTTCGCCGTGATAGTACTGGCCCTTTGGGCACTGGAGCTGCCTTACTAACTGCTCTTGTTTGGGAGCTCTGTGGTGGAGATGGTGCTATGTCAACAGGAACTGGGTTACTATCAGCTGGGGTTAGATTGGGTGAAGCTGGTTCTCTGTCCATCGCAGTAGGGGTACAATCTGCGAGAGTTTGGGTTATGTGTGGTAGGGCTGGTTATTGTGCATGTACAACCGGGGTGCTATCTCTATCAAGAGGTAGCACTATTTTATTTGAAGGCCGTGTTTTTAGTCTGCTAGATACTGGCATCACCCGCTCCAATTCAAATGGCTGATAAATAGGAAACATAGTTGAATGTACAGACATTGTATGAGAGACAGATGCAATAGATAGTGTGGAAAAAAGAGGGCATGAAATAGTTGACATGTATATTGTTTAACTAAAATGGATAGCATGACATAATTTCCCATATATGATATAGAAACTAAATAGGTGGCATTACAGAACATGTCTAAACTAAGCAGATGACATATATGATGTCAAAAGTAGGCACTACAAGGCAACATATGCATGATATGACTAACATCATCATGCCAAGGTAGAGCAAACACCTTGGGGGGTAAATAGGAGTGGTCAGCGGCGTCTGAATCCACCTCAGAACAGATATATTCCTCTGGGTTACAATCTAGAGAGGGGTGGAGAGGGTTTTCCATTGAACCCACCATGGAGCGATGTCTGCATGACATTGTATTGCCGCGCAAAACTCTTCTCTTTTTCTCTACATGTTCAGCATGACTGTGTACAATATCGGACATGCATACGAAAAAAATATGGTGAGATTATGTAAGGAGAGCATGTAGAAATTTAGAGTGATGGTAACAACTAGTGGATCGACGTTTTCCGTTGAACCAAAATAGCCCTAATGGATCGACGTGAATGTATAGTAATAAGTGATGCAACAAGTGTACAACCTCTTTGCCGTAGCCGTGTCGACCTCTGCATCATTGGGTTGGTCGCTGAAGCAGTTGAGGCAGAGGTGGCTGTCGGAGGTGTGGAGGAAGATCTGAGGAATCTGTAGACGGTGTCCAGGGCACTGCTCTGTTGTGATGGATTGTTCTGTCATTGGAGCAGCTCCGGTGAGCCGTAAGACGTCAAGGTTGAAGCAGCACAAGACATACATAGTCAATCTCAAGTGGGATTCTAATAGCATCTCCAATAGATGATGTAAAATGGATGTAAAATTAACATCACCAAAAACCACCTGACTACAACAGATGAGGTAAAAATTGTTGACTCTGAACTTAATTGTCGAAACTGAAATTTACTGTGGAATCTGAATGCTACTGTCGAAACTGAACGCAATGGTAGCAGAGAGGCACTTGACATGTAGTTTAGGGAGGGCCTGTAGTTCATCTTCAACCTGCACCCCCCTGAGCCGCCAGCCACCACCGGCCCAACCGCCGGCCCCAGCGCCGCCTCGCCGCCCCGAAACAACTCGCCACCGCCGCCCCGGCCAGCCCTCTAGGCCCCCCGCCCCCACCCCGAACCCTAAGATAGATAGTGGGGTACCTCTCTGGCGAGCCCCCGTCCCCGCTGCGGGTGGTTCTTCCTTAACTCCGGCGAGCCCCCCCAACCCCTGAAAATTGACTGACCCAAAAGTCGATTCAGTCGACTGAAGTGTGGCTTAATCGGAGCAGAGCAGCAGCACGAGCAAGGGAGAGAGCAGCAGCAGCAGCTGGGCGAGCGAGCGATCGAGCGAGAGCTGGAGCAGAAGCAGCGACGCGAGCGAGCGAGAGCCGGAGTAGCAGCAGTAGATCTGGCTGGTATGGACGCCGCCGCCAAAGGGGCCTCGCACTGGGCGAGAGCCACTGTGGAGATGTCGCCCGCGGTGCCGGCTTCAAGGTAGCCGCTCCATGGGGGTGCGGGATGGAGCACCGTCGGTGCCGGGAGGTCGAGTTAAGGAGAAGGTGCAATGCGATGAGTGTACAACCTCTTTGGTGGCGCCGAGTAGGCCTTGGCTTCGTCCGAGGAGTCGGTGAGGGTGTTGCGGTTCCGGTGGAGCAGGTTAAGACGGCGCTGTGGGGATGGAGCAGCCGCGATAGACGAGGCGATCGTTGGAGCAGCTTCTTGGAGGTGGAGGACGGGGCGGCTGAACCGGTGGGACGGCGAGATGGACGACGGATCCTCATCCGGGGAGGTGGACGAGGGACATCGAGCTATTGCGGTGGACGACGTCGTCGGGGAAAAGGCTCCGGCTAGGCAGCGGTGACGTGGCAGACGGAGGAGGGTGGGGTTTCGCGGCTGGAGCGGAGAGGTTATGGCGGCCTGGGATTTCGAATGGCGAAAAGGGGGCGATGGGAGGGGGTGAAGCATGACTTAGGGGCGCGCTTGTCCAAAATGTAGGGTGTGTTACAAAAGTACCCCCGCCGTTTTGAACTAGTGGCCCTTTCGGCTCAGGGTTAGAAGGGGGATTTCGCGTGTCGGGATTTGGCAGCTGGAGGGAGTTTTTGCGTGCATTGTAATTTCGGGATAGCAAGGCGCAGGTTGTGAAGGCGCCAGTTTTGGGAGCACGATATCTGATTTTTCGGGATATAACAGGACGCGGGTTGAATTTTAGGGACAAGCCTAACGTGTAGTAATATTGTACTTGTACGTACCAAATCAATTCGCACTTCCCTCAACCAAAAAGAAAACAAAAAAAAAATAAAACTATTCACACCACACAAAGAGAGAGTCTTGCCCCGTTTTACTATACAAATGCTATTCAAAGCTACTCCCTCCTTCCATCTATATAGGGCCTAATGCGTTTTTCGATGCTAACTTTGACCAAATATTAGAGCAATGATATATGACATGCAACTTACACAAAGCACACCGTTAAATTCGTCTGTGAAAGGTTCTTTCAATGATATAATTTTCACATTGTGCATGTCATGTACTATTAATCTTGTCGATAGTCAAAGGCGGTCTTAAAAATCTCATTACGCCCTATATAGATGGAAGGAGGGAGTATGAATCCATGTAATGTCCGATTAAATTTTTTCACTTGCTGTATAATGCATGTAACCTACTCATACCAACATTTTAGTGCATTCCAAATGTCTATACTACTGCTGCAATTCGAACTAAATTTGAATTTGTTTCTCTATTTCAACAAGAATCTACAATCATGATTGTTGCCAACTTCAACCATCATAGTTTCCTTGCTATCCGCCAGATATAAATCGGATGGCCTATAATGCAGGATGGCAGGCACACCATCATCAACAACTCCGTTTTTTTATAAGAGTAGGGATAAAATATATTAAATGTAGTATAACATGTTCATAACCACACCGTGTGTATCACTGTTATATATATTCACACATGCGTCGGTTTGAAACACTATGATAAATTCTTCAAATATCCGAATTCGCTTTTTATAATGAAGTATATATGATCTCTATTCATCTTTTACACCCACACAACCCTCTTATCTTTGTAGCTAGCGCTAACTTTCTCTTGTGCATGCACACGCCCGCATCCCTCTCACCCTCCCTCAGCATTCTCTAGCTCCATCGCGCAAATTCATCTTTTCACTTTAGGTTGTTCACCCACGGTGTGTGTAGGCCCCCCAGCTCCTTCTTTACAGCACACATCGATAGATATGCCTCTCTAGCCAGGTGTGCCTAGCACAAACACAAGCTTCCCCTCTTCTCTTGTCACCGTCCATGCCTCACTCCCACCACTCTTTTCATCGTTCTCGTACTCGCACACTCCGCCCCCTTGATATAGTATGCCTCTCGTACCACCTCCTACATGCATCCCTCTCTCTCTATCCTTCTCCTCATGACTCATTTGCTTCTAACACACACATGCATGTATACCGATCGATCTCCCAACATATACCTAGATCGACTTTAACTACCTCCCCATCGATCGACGTACCTCACAAGTTATGTCTCTCCTTTCTCTAACAAAGGGTGGTTGATCTTCCTATGTAGTTACGTCTGCTTACCACAACCACATCGTCCCCCCTCATCATTCGTGCATGCCTCCTGACCCGTCTCTCACACGCACGTGCACAAACAACAAGCAACCATCTCCTCTCTTATTGATATTGCGGGCGTGCCCTCCGTTTGTCTAGCAAGCCTATCCCACCATTTGTTAGAAGCAACTCCACCCCTCCAACACTCTAGCTCTACCTCTCCCAACCTTATTCCTCTCCTGCACATATGCATGGATGCCGATCGATCTCCCTTAATACATGAGGCAGATCGATACCCTTAATACATGAGGCAGGCCTCTCTCCTCCTCCACACATATACCAGCCATTGTACCTCTATAGTTAATTGGGCCTCCCTCTTCCCCCACCACACACCGATAGTCGAGCGCAGCAGGTAGGTATCCATGCCACAGAGACAAACTGCACATGTCCCATCTCACGTTCCAGTAGGCCAGCCACTCTATATCTTTGACGTGGTCACACACAAATTCGATGGCACTCTTTATCGATCGCGCGCACGCACACACACACACACATCATCCCTCTCTTAGATTCTATGGACACCTCAAGATGCATTTGTATGAGTAGTTTATCTTGTGAGAGAAAAGGTTGAACAAGGGAAGGCCTTATTTTCGAACATGGAGAGACGTGTGGGTATATTTTTGCAAAATTGCCATAGTTCCTTTCCTATCTGTTAGATATAAATCCGACGACCTATATTGCAGGATGGCATGCACACCATCATCACCAACTCTGTTTTCTACTCCCTTCGTCTGAAAATACTTGTCATCAAAATGGATAAAAAGAGATGTATCTAAAACTAAAATACGTCTAGATACATTTCCTTTTATCCATTTTGATGAAAAGTATTTCCGGGAGGAGGGAGTATTTGTCTTTTTAGAGATTTCAACAAGTGACTATGACCGGACCTTACCAACATACTCAAAAAAGTAGTCCATAATTTTGATGTTACCCTCTTTTCTTGGTGGTGCAGTACCATCTGGATACCTCATAAATAAATAAAGTACTAAATGATACTAATATATGATACATGGCACGGGAGTACTAAGTATTATTAATACAGTTTTGCTAGAACTCATCTAGATGAGATATAATTTGGTCTCATTCATCTTTTATAGCCATTGGATGTGATGCTATATAAGATGCGTGTGTGCTGACGTGGGTTGTATTTGTTCTTGTGCAACGAACTGACCACTGCATGTCATGTTTGATAGTCTCAAGTCATTAAAATCATACAAGCCCCACATCTCTTCTTGGTTGATTCCTCTATTTATGTCAAAAAATAAGAAACACCATCAGAGTTAATGCACCACGCATTTGTGTTTACTATTTGGTTTTTGTAAGATGACTTAATACTCACCTAGACGGAGGGAGTATTCGATTTGACAGCGGGCGGCGCAGTTCCCGATACGGCTTTAATGTAGACGAGGGAGGGAGTAGCGGTTCCCGATATGTTGAGCGGCCAATGCATCCTCCTTCAATTAATGCATGAGGGAAGTAATGGGAGGAGGTCCGGGAAAAGAGGCTGCACGATGTGAATGCAACACAGTTTGCCCTCATTGCCCTCATATAAAGGCGCCCCTCCATTCAAATGCATCTACCACATTGTACACACCTAAGCATTTGCCTAAGCACCTACACTAAGCGCAAAGGAGCTCACTCCAGACCCATGGCAGCGATGCTCGTGAGCGGCCAGCGGCTGCGCCAGATGGTCCACGATGCCGGCCTGTGGCATGGCGCCGAGGATAGTCTGCAGACGGTGTTGGAGACCGGATGGTGGATGGCCGCCTTCGATGCCAACTATGACTCTTAGTTGGACCAGATGATCGTTGCCACCAGCAACAAGTTCACCGTCCTCAAGAAGCTCGTGAACGACATCGCCGTACTCCTCCAGCCCACGCGCCCGAGGTCCTCATTGCCTGTCACCCTAATTGGCCTCCATGGCCGGAACCTCTTTCAAGCACTGGTGGCCCTGCGACTGCCCGCCGACGCCATGAAGAATGTCCACCTGGAGGTCACACTCGCCGCGAGGCGCCTCGCCCTGCAACAATTCGTCGACCTACACATCCACATGTACGAGGAAATCGTGTACATAGGTATCTACAAGGCCAGTGAGGACGCTACGGCGTTGGCCTTCCTCAACCGGCTGGAAGCCTTGGATGCCTTTGCTGAGAAGCACCTCGACCTCGCCACAAAAGCCGTCGCTCCTTAGCCGCCGGTCGGTGGCCCGACGCACTAAGTTGAGGAGGAGGAGGAGGTCGTACGTTTGTGGATCCATCTTTATTCTTGCCTTCTGTAACCACCACTGTGATCGCATCATCGTGGCCTTAATTCTTATTGTGTTGTTGCATTCTCGTTCCAGTCAATACCGACATGTGCGATCCCTTTACTTAATTATATGCATCACTTTAACTAGTACTCCATCCGTCAATTTATAAGTTGTGCTTACCTTTTCCATCAACTTCGTGCAATGCACGGGCATCTTGCTAGAAACACTAGAATATGTCTATATAATCCGTATGTGATAGTCCATTTGAAATCTCAAAAAAGACAAAATTTAGGTACGGAGGGAGTAATATATTAGGAGTATATCAAAACAATAGTGATTTATTTCAAGTTTGTGAACAAATACTACTATTCTACTACTTTGGATCCGTCGCAACGCACGGGCACATTGCTGGTAAAAGGAAAAGGCATGTCGCGTTCGCGTCGCACCCCGACACGCCCAGGAATCGGGAGTACAACACGGCCCGTCCGACACGACACATAGCTTAGGGAAGGCGTGTTGCCTAGCATTTTCACTTTCATGTGGGACCGTCGTTGAGCAAACTGACACCCCGCCCGCCGCTGGGTTGGAAAACAGAAACGAGGGGAAGATCTAGCTGTAGCACGGAAGCCAAGAAATTTGGTGTCAGACGAGGCTCGTTGATAGAGTAGGAGCATTCCGTACTAGTACTACTCCTAATACTATATTACTAGTAGTACCACTATACAACTAGTAGGTACGTACATGGCACAACATCGTAGGAACAAAAAACAGGAAGATCTTGTTTTGGGTGATTTATCTTTTTTTCAATCAACGTAGTATGAATAATATGATGTGGGAGGCACCCATGAAGCTTATGTTGCTTGGTTGCTTGGCTACTAAAGGTTAGAGAAAAATAAATAGATAATGTGTTTAGAGTGCACTCCACTAAATAGATATATATACTTTGGATCCATTGCAATGGACTGGCACATCTATATCTATACCCCCTATATAGTCTGTGCAAAACTTTGAAAGTTGGTCGTTGGATGAAGCCAATCCGACGGTACAAAGATGGCAAATCCGAGCACTACTGGCCGTTGGATATCATCCACAAGATTCTGCCACATGTATAATCTAGAAGACTCCATGGTCGAACTTAATTCATGACTAAGGGCCTCTTTGATTCATAGGATTGCAGAAACACGGGAATAGGAAAAAAGTAGGATTGGAATGGCATGTTCATTGGATCCCTATAGGATTTGAGTTTGTTTGATTGTGTCACATGAAAAACAAAGGATTTCTTTCAAGAGGTTGGAGTGCATGTTAGAATTCCTGTTAAACGTAGTACAAATGAATCCTTAGGAAAATATTCTACATGATTCAATCCTACGAATCAAACGACCAACGTAGGAAAAATTCCTAAGGATTCTAATCCTTCAAAGAGCCTATGAAAATCCTTTGAATCAAACAGACCCTAAATTTGCCACAACTAAGCTTAGGCAAAGTTATTAGTTCTTCAAAACGAGAGAAACAAGTTGGCAAGCCTAAGGGAATCTTGCCACATTTTTTGTGTGTATGTCACGTGGGGCCTTAGTGTGGCTTGCCTAAGGTGTGGCTTGAACCAAACACTCACCTAAGTTAATCAAACTTGCCTAACCTTACATTCCACCAGATTTTGCCACATGTTAGAATCTAGAAAGCTCCACATGTAGAAGCATAATGCACAAACCACCAGAATCTCATGCGTGCAATGCACGTGTACCTTACTAGTACTAGTTGGTAGTAGTAAGAAGCAAATTCCAGTTTTGGCATGAGCTCGTACTGTGGGAGCACCACAAGGCCTGCCACAGGAGTTACATTTCCCTCTCGGGGCCCACGGGACCGAACTTCAGTGGCTTAGTGCCCGGCCTATTAGTCAATGACATGCGGACCTTAAATGCGGCTAGCCCACATGTCATTCTCATGGTGGTGGCGTGGTTTGCGACTCACTCGTTCGAGATGAACCGGCCAGTGGTGGCGTGGCAGTGGTGAGGGTGCCACAGCTGGGCGTCGGGGATTTACGAGGTGTAGATGGCCACACCGGCAGCTACTACCTATAGCACTCCCTCCGGTCCTTTTTACTCTGCATATTAGGTTTATCCGAAGTCAATCTCATCTAACTTTGACCAAGTTTATATAAAAGATTATAGACATTCACATAACAACACCAATATCATTAGATTCATCTTGGAATATATTTTCATATTATATTTATCAGATATTATAGATGCTAACAATTTCTAATATAAATTTGGTTAAACTTAGCAAAGTTTGACTTTCGGCAAATCCAATGTGCAGAGTAAAAAGGACCAGAGGGAGTACATAAGTACTCCAGCTGAGGATTGATGCCCGGGACGAAATGTGTCACAGCCACTGGATGAAAATTCGATGGTGCGGGAGTACAGATCGGAGCATAGCAGCGGAGTAGGCAAACCGCGTCCAATCGGTTGTGTCTGTGGTAGAAAGTTGATGGTCGCCGCAGTTCAGCTGGCCCGCATGTCATGCACACAAAGGCAGAGGAGCGGTGGGGCCGAGAGGGGTGAGGGGCACGTTGGGGGGATAAGGATCCCCTGACGCGAACAATCCTACCATTCTGTCACTGACATGTGGGAGCCATAAGCATGGGTCCCACCTGTCAACAAAGGAAAGGCATGGCAAGGCAGTGATAGCTACGTCAGAGGATCCATGTCCATGTCGGGGGACGTCATGCCGTGGTTGGAGCGGCGTCATAGGAATCGCGTGTGGGTGTGGCAGTGGTAGAAACAAGAAACATGATGGTCGTCGTGGTTCAACTTCCATGGACAAGCTGTCATGTCTGCTGACACATGTATATCAAAACTAGAGTGTTTATATTTCAAGCACGTGAACAAGTATTATTCCACTACTTTGGATCTATTGCAATGCATGGGCCAGCACATTGGTAGTAGTAGTGTCCATCTCTATCTCTAGAGGCCTTCCCTCGTTCATCCTTTTCTCTCACAAGATAAACTACTCATAAAAATGCATCTTGATGTTCCGTGGAACGCACGAGGATGTTTCTTTGGGGGTCTCTCCAGAACGGCGTGGCCGTAGTTGCAAGTTGACGCCCCTTGAGATGCCGACGTTGAGGGGTGCTCGGATTTCCTCCGATGAGGAGGGAAGATGAGTTTGATCACATAGTAAATGCATTATAAAGACTACTTCCGTGTCCATTTCCTAATTTTCCCCCTGCCAACTGTTTCACAGGTTAGGCTCGGTGCGAGTGGAGATTGGCTTGCATATGTACAGGAGGGTACCAACATCAATTTGCACAACATTTACAACGGTGACATCGTTCCCGTAGAACCTTTGTCCAACATTGGGATCAGCCATGCAACGGGCCACCGCATGAATTTGTATGATGGAACCATGGTGAGATTGAATAAGATATCACGAACCTTGCATGTGGCGGTCAAAGGCGGACCATGCTGTCTGCGGCCGATTTGTTGCCGTACGAGTAGGAAGACGCTGTGCTCCTTTCTAACCGCATCTTCGCGGTGACAAATTAGGGGACTTATTTTGTATGGGACACATCCTATGATATACTCCCTCTCTCCCAGTTTATTTGTTTTGAATCTTTACATTTTATAAGTTTCAAATTCAAATTTAGAGCTCCCCATCACATGTTGAGATTACAATGTCCATTAAATCGTTGCGTGCATATATAGTAAAGAAACAAATCTCGAGTTTGGCACGAGTTCGTGCTGCGGAAGCACCACAAGCCCTGGCGCAGGAGTTACATTTCCCTCTCAGGGCCGTCGGGACTGAGCTTCAGCGCCTTACTACACCTACCTTTGAGTCAATAGCATGTGGACCCGATAGGTGACTGGTCCACATGTAATGCTCCCGTAGGCAGAGGGGCAGTGGGGCCAAGAGGGGTGAGCCGCAGGTCAGGGGACGTGTGGTTTCATGGGTTCGAGCGGCGTCGTGGGAATCGCGGGTGGCTGTGGTATAAACTTGATGCTTGCCGCATTTTAGGTGGCCCACATGTCATGCACACAAGATGTCATGTCTACGGACACATGCACTGCATACCGGTCACTGGAAGGAGTAGTAGAGAAAGCTATATATGCGGATAAATAGTTCCTTATAGTCAAGCGGACCCACGCTACTACTCTGTTCCAAAGACATGCACACCATCGAAATAGTCCATCTATATCAATATACACCGAGAGGGAATAATTTTTTTAAATAGTTCATCCATCCATAATGCCCTCCTGCTGGTGCAACCTTTTCTTCTTCTTCTTCTTCTTCTTCTCCTTCTTCTTCTTCTTCTCCTTCTTCTTCTTCTTCTCCTCCTTCTTCTTCTTCTTCTTCTTCTTCTTCTTCTTCTTCTTCTTCTTCTTCTTCTTCTTCTTCTTCTTCTTCTTCTTCTTCTTCTTCTTCTTCTTCTTCTTCTTCTTCTTCTTCTTCTTCTTCTTCTTCTTCTTCTTCTTCTTCTTCTTCTTCTTGTTCTCATTCTCTATGGGAGACGGCTTCGCAACAAGCTCTTTGGACCTTGCAGCTATCTCGAAACTCACACGGGCATCGAGGGCAGCATATTTTATCCGCTCGTACGTCAAGGGATAATTCTCCCATCCAGACGACCTTAATGCCACCGTCTCGTCACCCTTCTGAAGATTTGTACCGAGCACAAAATTTGCTACGTCGAATAGGGATGGTCTATGTTTATCACAATCTTCTACATGAATTTTGATTCTGGTTTGTAGGTCAGCGATGCTTTTCAAATCAAGGTTGTACGGCTTCAGCTTCTGTTTGTCCCCTTCGATGGCTGCCCCACAGAAGTATACGTCCTCCGGAGACAAGAAATCGTGAAGCTCATGTGGTATGGAGGGCAAGTGTATGATGTGGTACACCAAAACATCATCTTCGTGGCACAGCTGAAGGACGGCGGTGCACTGGATCTTCCCAAGGGCATGCTCCGTGTACTCTGCATCGAGACCGATGACCCTCGTCTCTACCTTTTTGAGGGAGTTGGATACATTGTTGATCCACTGCTGAACAACCCTTGGGTGGACGGTGATGGTGGCAACTATGCGCATCGAGCCTTCGACGATGACATGTTGGATGCTAAAAACCTGCATCTCGATCTCTTCCGCCATTTGGAACCGCTGGAATGGAGGGCTATGGTTTGGAGAATTAGGATTAGATGGCTAGTCTAACTGAAGTAGTAGATGGTTATTTAAAGAGGTTAAAACAATGTGAACGCAGTGGGGTTTGGATGCAAATGAAGACGAAGGGGAGGTGAAGAAGCCGAGGAGAATCGGTTCCCGATGGAGAAGTAAATGGGAGAAGTGGCGTGCATGCAGTTGATTAGACGGCTAGGTAGACTAAACGAAAAGGCTATGCGGGTAGACTGATGAGTCGTACCTGTTCGTGTACGTGCCCATCCTTCCTGATAGGTGGGACCTATGCATGCAAACAGATAAAAAAATGTCCTGGATACAGAACATGGATAACACTGTATATTTAGTGTAGAATCTTTTTAGTACTTTGAATTTTGGCCACTACTTCTGGTGTTTAGTAACTTTCTTGAATTTTGGCCACTACTATAGTAAGTTCAAGTGAGTAACTATAGTAACTTCAAGTGAGTAACTCCATTTCTGATTTTTTTACATAAAACTAACCATGATATTTGTTCCTCTGTTCTGGTCATAATTATAATATGATTGCTGAACCCTTAATCATTCTCATAATGTTTACATGATTTACAATTATACTGCCGTTAAAACTACTCCATACACACACTGCTGAAACTGACAAGATGGTGGTGGAGGTGGGAACAAATGTTCAGTATTGGTGCATTTTCTATGCTTACAAAATTCAGATTGAATTTCACTACCAAAAGAAAAGAAGTGGAGATTAAATGTTGCTTTCCACTTACTTCACCTGTGTGTAACTCTTTTGGTGCATTTTCTACAGAACCTATGTGTAGCTGCAGCATACAGGCCAGTTCATCAACTGCTCGAAGAAGAAAAGAAGGTGGCATTTCCTTGCCTTTAGCATACAGGCCAGTTCACTTAATGTCCTCTGGTGCTATATTTCTGAGAACATCCAAGTTTTTACTTATCACTTTGCTAGCATTCACAAGTCTATTGAAGCGTGCATGTCTCTGTGAATCTTGTTGTCTACTCCAAGTAGATGGTGTGTAGCCTGGCAAAGGATATTAGTACTTGGTGCATTCTAAGTTTAAAGCCACTCTAGATTTACAAGTGTTTACTAAAGATGACAAGTGTTTATTCAGTTCTAAATTTGATGTAACTAGTAGACGAACAATATTCATCTTTTTCTGTATATGAAGAAGAATAAACCTAGCTAATTCAAATAATTCCAATTTTAGGGACATGTTTTTATCAACTCTTAGTTAAGGGTTGTGGCAGTTTTCAGTTTTTAGTTTTGTGCTGCTTGAATTGATTCTACAGGAATATTTAGGGAAGAGTCATGGCTATGCTTAGCTCTCTGTAAAATGAATGACTGAAATTGGACAATTGGAAACTTTAGGTATGTTTGCAATTGGAAAAATGGTGTATAAATCCAAATAAAGCAAATAAATTCAAATGATTCAAATAAATCCTAATAAACATGGTTGATCTTCATTTTGCATAAACCTGGTTGAGTATTATAGAGTAATTGACAACAAATTGACCTGGTTGGAATTCATACAGCAACAGTAACAGTTAACTGAACTTCTTTTGCGTACATTTATCACTCCAGAAAACTTTCAGTAACAAGTGAGCAGCCTCTGCATTTTCTCAGTGAACTTTTGAGTGCATTTATCACTCGTTGGAGTATGCTACAGCTTCTGCAAATCACAAACTCCTTTAGTTTACATCTCAGTTTTAGCAAACACTACAGTTTCAGTAAATGAGTCATAACTGAATTACAGGCACTATAGTTTCTCTACAGTATTGGAACACTGAACATTTTCAGTTAACTGTAGCAAGAAAAACTTCCAAAAACTAGTAGATCTCCAAGAATGCCAAGAGTATTACTCAATGAATTTGATGGCATCAAACAAAATTTTTCACTATAATCTGTTCATCATTTAGCAGCAGTGTACAACCTTTGTCTTGGATTATTTCTCTAGCTTTGTATCCCCTGACTGAATTTTCTCTGCCTGTACTAAGAATAGCAAATTCATACTCACAACAACAAATTGAACAGCAGCAGTAGCAGAGGCGGGCGGGGCAGACTCACCAGCATAGGCGGGAGTGGCAGCAGAGGCGAGGCAGGGGAAAAGGCAAAAGCAGCATCAGAGGTCCACGGCGCCGGCGTCGTCCACCAGTAGCAGCATGAGAGGCGGGAGTGGCCGGAATTGTCCACAGCGCCGGCGGCCGAAGCGGATGAAATCGGAGGCGCAGGTGGGCGGCGAAGGTGGGCGAACGTGGGCGGCGACCTTCAACGGGGCCGGCGGCGTAGCTCGAGGAGGGCGCCGGCGCAGGTCGCCTTCACGTCGGGTGGTGCACGTGGTAAGCCGCGGCACAGGTGCAAGCGGGCGGCGGCGCTGTTGTTGGTCGCGGGCTGGGCCACGGTTCTGGTGTTGGTCGCGGCGCAGATCCAGACGGGCGGCGGCGCAGGTGGGTAGCCAGCGATGGCTGCAAGGCGTGGGCAACAGGGGAGGAGGAAGGAAGGAGATGAACTTATTTGTGACGTGTTTAAAACTCTGTGGGTCTTTTGCAAAAAAAAAATACACTGCCCTGTGGACAACTTTTCCCGGACGAAGGGAGTAATAGTTAAATCCGAGCTATGGGTGTGAAGCAGTGATATGCCAGTACATTTGATTGTGACCTGTCTAATTTTGTACCTGAACTTTTTTTAGAAAGGGTTGTACGTCAACTTAATGTGCTAGCAGAACTTATTGTGTTGTCTGTCTATTTTCTTTGCACAACAT
Organism: Triticum monococcum; assembly: GCA_034509565.1. Classification (NCBI taxonomy): domain Eukaryota; kingdom Viridiplantae; phylum Streptophyta; class Magnoliopsida; order Poales; family Poaceae; genus Triticum; species Triticum monococcum. Next base: position 478,173,457 of record CM067841.1, read on the forward strand.
TCAAGATATTTCCCCGCCATTGATAATGACGATGAACCATTATGTACGACTTCGTTGGTTTCAACATAGCCCTTCCCGTAGCGTTCCACTGCTTCCATCCTGATTGTGCCGCCTGCGTGAAATTTTGTATGCCAGTTCAGTGTGCTATGATGTTCTATATGATTGTGTCAACTATATAAGTTTTTACAAGCATCGACCGATGGGTCTCTCTATCTCTCTCTCTCACACACACACACACACACACACACAAACACACACACACATGCAGACGCACAAGCGGGACCCGTTGAATTATTTATTTGCTCGTGACAGCTTTTAATTAGGTTCCACTATAATCTAACTTTTTTCTTAAGTTATTAATTGAGCTCAGTGACATCAAAAAGTTGTACAGAAGCCTTGTTTGGGCCTTTACGGTGTCGCTGAATGTGGGCTGAGTAACCATGTTAGGTTGTACTATACTATACAGGCCTTTTTTTTCAACATCAGCAATGCAACTGGGCTGACAGTTGTACACAATATCTGGGTCAACTTGTTATTCTCCGCCCCACTGGGCTGCAAACTTTCCTAGGAGGTATGCATTAGGCTTAACAAGAAAATGGACTTTAAGAAATAATAAATGGGATGTAATTATAATAACTGGAAAGTTACTATGCACCAAACACGTAATTAGTTTGAAAAATATATTATTTTTGGAATTTGAAAATTTTAATTTCATTACTTGTTGCGCGCGCAATATTTCGTTGGATTTTTACGTAATACAACTTTATTTTGAAATTATATTTGACCTGACTAGAAATTTCGGATAAAAATATTTCGGATCCCATCAAAATGTGGGAATTTTTTTTGAATTCTATTTTGAGCGGTTGTTTGAAATTATTAATCATTGTCCTAGCTAGAAGTTGGGCTGTACTTTTAACAAACTGTAAATGGGCTGTAGTAAATTCCATTAGAATTAAAAAATGGGCTATATGTTCTCTGCCAAATCCGAGTTGTGGGCCTACTAAGTTGACGCGTACGAAGGGCTTTGTCAACTTAGTCAATATAAATGATTCTAGCTGCAGTGATTGTACGATGTCCATCCAACGGCCGTAATGCTTCTTCAACCTCTGGTCTTCTTGCTCCAGCCACCCAAAGCGGCGCCGGTCGTGTCGCGTGCTCCTGCCTCCCGTGGCCGGCTGTGATGCCGCGGAGGCCTCACCGCCCCGTACTACTCCCACCGTTGGCCAGGCCATCCCTCTACTCACCCAAACCCCCTGTTATTCTGCAGCGACGGCAACCTCACACCGCAGCCGAACCAATGAACCCTCGTACTCCTCTTCGTGCGGACTTCCACTGCTGCGTCTTCCCCGGATCCGCGTCGTCCCCTTCCTAGGCCTCGCCGTCGTCCAAACCACCACCCTGGTGCTCTCGGCGCGGCGTGGTCAACGACCGACTTCCATCGAAAGAGTACTGTACGTGGAGAGGCGGACAGCTGGGTCCAGGCGGCCGCAAGGAAGTGCCTCCTTATTACGCGCAAAATAATTATTCCTCCACCTGACAGCAGGGACCCACCGGACGGGCCACCTTATTTCGCGAAAAAACATTCCCCCCTGACTGCTGGGACCCACCGGACGGGCCAGTGTATTTCGTGAAAAAACGTTCCCCCCGCTATCAGCTCGGACCCACCGAAAGTGCCTCCTTATTACGCACAAAAAATGAATACTCCCCCTGCTAGCTAGGACCCACCATGGTGGGAGGCTGACTAGTGGGCCTACTAAGTTGACTGGGATGGGGGCCTTTGTCAACTTTAGTCAATATGAACGATTCTAGCTCCAGTGATCGTACGATGTCCATCCAACGGCCGTAGTGCTTCTTCAACCTCTGGTGTTCTTGCTCCAGCCGCCCAAAGTAGCGTCAGTCGTGCCGCATGCTCCTGCCTCCCGTGGCCGGCTGTGCTGCCGCGGAGGCCTCACCGCCCCCTACTATTCTCACCGCTGGCTAGGCCCTGCGGTGATGGCAGCCTCACACCGCAGTCGAACCAGTGAACCCTCGTACTCCTCTCTGCGCGGGCTTCCACTGCCGCGTCTTCCCTGGCTCCCCGTCGTCCCCTTCCTAGGCCTCCTCGTCGTCCACCGCCCTGGTGCTCTCGGTGCGGCGTGGTCAATGTGGTCAAGGAACGACTTCCATCGGACGTGGACTGTATGTGGAGAGGCTGACAACTGGGTCCACGACCGCAGCAAGGAAGTGCCTCCTTATTACGCGGAAAATAATGATTCCTCCACTTGACAGCTGGGACCCACCAGACGTGCCACTGTATTTCGCAAAAAAAACGTTTCCCCCTGACTGTTGGGACCCACCAGCTATATCGTCGCACGCAAGGAAGTGCATCCGGGCAAAAAAAACGATTCGCCCCCCTGACTACTGGGACCCACCAGCTACATCTTCGCAGGCAAGGAAGTGCCTGACAGTAGGGACCCACCTGGTCGAAGCGTACGTAGCATTGTCATTCTGGTCGCGAACGTGTATGTACATATTCACTGGTGGATCTAGAGGCGCGCACGTGTCGTAGTAGAGGCACGTACGTGTCGTAGTAGAGGCGCGCACGTAGCATGTACACGTACGTACAACAGCCAGGGTGCAAGAAAGAAAATACGGCCACGTATGTGTACATACTGGCGGGGTCTCGAACACCTACTCGCTCATACGTACGGCCAGGGCTCGTGTACATGGCTGGGTCGGAACGGAGAAACATCGTCGTTGTCGTGTTCATGGGGAGGCAACGGAATGCGTCGTGTTCATGGGGAGGCAACGGAACGCGTCGTGTTCATCGGGAGGCAATGGAACGCGTCGTGTTCATCGGGAGGCAACGGAACGCGTGGAAGCCAACCGGCTGGGTCGGAACGGAATGCGTGGTCGGGTTCATTGGGAGGGCTTGGACGGAATAGGCGATGGAAACGAAACCTGGCGTACCGCATAACGGAGGAAACAGACCTCCTACATTCGGAACGGGGTCCTGTTGATCGGGAGCGGTCTGGCGTACCGCAAAACGGAGGAAACGGACCTCCTACGGTCGAAATGGGTGTCCTATTGATCGGGAGGGGTGTGGCGTACCACAAAATGGACGAAACGGACTTGTGTTGGAGCGCTACGGTCAAAACGGGGGTCCGGTTCATCGGGAGGGGTGTGGCGTACCGCAAAACGGGACTCCACGGGATACTGTTCATCTCCACCGTCGACCTCCTCCAGCCTCCACGGGCTCCTGTTCATCCAGCCTCCACCGCGCGCTACTCCACCGGCTACTATTTAACCATCCCTCCACGGGCACCCCTCCACCGTCTACTGTTCATCCAGCTCTCCACACCACGGGGTCCTGTTCAACCACCCCTCCACAGGCACCCCTCCATCGTCTACTGTTCATCCAGCCCTCCACCACACCACGGGGTCCTATTCATCCAGAGGCAACGCCACCTCTCACTGTTCATCCAAACCCCCCGCAACACTCACTGTTCATCCCAGAGGCAGCATCGATCGGCTTCAGTTAGCAGTAGTAGTGAAGGAATCGCTCGATCAGGTTCAGTTAACAGCCATCGATCGATCGCTCGGGTTCAGTAACGCGTAGCCTGTAGTGCAATCGCTCGGGTTCAGTTAGAGCCCAACGCCTCGCTTGGGTTCAGTTAGAGCCAACGCCTCGCACACACGCGCGTACGTGTACGAGAGAAACGCACATCGCTCGGCCCCCGACCTCCCACCGTAACCGGGAACTCCCCGAAATTTTCCTCCCCCTCGCTTCTACCATGGTTTTTTCCATCATGGCCGGCCCAAAGAATGTCATGCAGCTGCGTCTCCGGCCCGCCCAGGATGAAAAGCCCATTTTCTGTCATGATTTTTTGTCATAGAAGTAGGAGCCAACCACATCTACGATGATACCGCGTTTTGTCACAATTATCATCATAGAAGTGTCATATGTATGACAGAAAAAAATTCGTTCGGCCCAAAATGTCACGGATGTGTCTTTTTTTGTAGTGATGCAGGCAGGAGTCGGTCTACTTGTCTCAGACATGATGCCTATATACATGATCATACCTAGATATTCTCATAACTATGCTCAATTCTGTCAATTGCTCAACAGTAATTTGTTCACCCACCGTAGAATACGTATGCTCTCGAGAGAAGCCACTAGTGAAACCTATGGCCCCCGGGTCTATCTTCATCATATTAATCTCCTACTACTTAGTTATGTTCTTTGTTATTTATCTTGCCTTTATTTTACTTTGCATCTTTATCATAAAAATACCAAAAATATTATCTTATCATATCTATCAGATCTCACTCTCGTAAGTGGACTTATAGGGATTGACAACCCCTATTTGCGTTGGTTGCGAGGATTTATTTGTTTTGTGCAGGTACGAGGGACTCGCGTGTGGCCTCCTATTGGATTGATACCTTGGTTCTCAAAAACTGAGGGAAATACTTACGCTACTTTGCTGCATCATCCCTTCCTCTTCGGGGAAAACCAACGCAGTGCTCAAGAGGTAGCAAGAAGGATTTCTGGCGCCGTTGTCGGGGAGGTCTACGCAAAACTCAACATACCAAGTACCCATCACATACCCTTATCTCTTGCATTACATTATTTGCCATTTGCCTCTCGTTTTCCTCTCCCCCACTTCACCCTTGCCGTTTTATTCGCCCTCTCTTTCTCTATCCTCCCTCTCTCTATTTGCCTCTTTTTGCCCGCTTGCTTTTTGTTTGCTTGTTTGTTAGTTTGCTTGCTTGTCGTTATGGCTACTCCCTTATCTTCTCCATTGTCTCTCGAGAATGAAATTCTAAATTTTAAGCAAAGGGAGGGAGAAAATCTAAAAGATGCTTGGTATAGAATTTGCAATGCTCAAAATAGATCTACAAGGAAGCAATCTACTTCCGTTCTTCTTCACAATTTTTATGTAGGAATTACTCCTTGGCACCGTTATGTTCTTGATACTATTACCGGAGGGAATTTTTTTGGTAGCCATACTTTTGATTCTTGTAATGCTATGTTAGTTGTATTTGGCTCACCTCCTCTCTTGGTTAATGGAACTATATTAACTTTGGAGCATGTAATGCAAAGGCTTGAAATTATTGAAAATAAGGTTGCTACCGTAGAGTTAATTGAAAAATTGGATAAAAAGATCCATAGCCAAATCTCTCAATATGGATCTAAAGTACGAGTTACTTTGAAAGATATTAAAGAAAAGGAACCCATAGTTAATGAGAAAATAAAACACGATTCTGTTAGGATCGATAAAATTGAGGATATTATTACCAACTTGGGAACCACTTTTTCTTCCGTAAAGAATACTCCAAGTCCTTCCACTAAAGTTGCCAAGCCTATGTACGTTCCTAAAAATAAGGGTGAATCCTCTAGTAAGGATGCGGATCTCAAATCTATAAGTATTCGTCCCAATCTTTTTGCTATCATTAAGGAACCATTTGTTACAAATGGATTTTTAGATCTTGTGCCTAAAAGTTTGATAATTAATAAAAATAAATAAATTCCTAAAGATGGTAGATGACTAATTGAAGAATTGCCTACCAAAGATGGCAATACCTAGATCTATTGTTGCTTGTTATGCCTAGCTAGGGGCGTTAAACAATAGCGCTTGTTGGGAGGCAACCCAATTTTATTCTTATTCCTTGATTTTTGCTCCTGTTTAGTAATAAATAATTTATCTAGACTATGTTTTGGTTGTGTTTTTGTGTTTAATTAGTGTTTGTGCCAAGTAGAACCGTTGGGAAGACTTGGGGAAAGTCTTGTTGAACTTAATGTAAAAACAGAAACTTTAGTGCTCACGAGAACTGCTGTCATTTTTAATTGGAAAGTGATATTTAGTTAATTCTTTTTGAAGATGATTAATAGATAAATTCCCCACCTTCAGAAATTTATTTTATAATTTTTGGGGTTCCATATCTTGCGCTAGCTACAGATTACTACAGACTGTTCTGTTTTTGACAGATTCTGTTTTTCGTGTGTTGTTTGCTTATTTTGATGAATCTATGGCTAGTCAAATAGTTTATAAACCATAGAGAAGTAGGAATACAGTAGGTATAACACAAATTTAAATAAAGAATGAGTTAATTACATTACCTTGAAGTGGTCTTTTATTTTCTTTCGCTAACGGAGCTCACGAGATTTTCTACTTTAAGTTTTGTGTTGTGAAGTTTTCAAGTTTTGAGATATGGAGGTAATAATATCAAAGTCGTGCTGGTTGAGTAGTTGTGAAATTGAGAAATACTTGTGTTGAAGTTTGCAAGTACCATAGCATGCACGTATGGTAAACGTTATGCAACAAATTTGAAACATGAGGTGTTATTTGATTGTCTTCCTTATGAGTGGCGGTCGGGGACGAGCGATGGTCTTTTCCTACCAATCTATCCCCCTAGGAGCATGCGCGTAGTACTGAGGTTTTTGATGACTTGTGGATTTTTGCAATAAGTATGTGAGTTCTTTATGACTAATGTTGATTCCATGGATTATACGCACTCTCACCCTTCCATCCTTGCTAGCCTCTTCGGTATCGTGCATTGCCCTTTCTCACATTGAGAGTTGGCGCAAACTTCGCCGGTGCATCCAAACCCCGTGATATGATACGCTCTTTCACACATAAACCTCCTTATATCTTCCTCAAAACAGCCACCATACCTACCTATTATGGCATTTCCATAGCCATTTCGAGATATATTGTCATGCAACTTTCCATCATTCCATTCATCATGACACATTCATTATTGTCATATTGCTTAGCATGATCATGTAGTTGACATAGTATTTGTGGCAAAGCCACCGTTCATAATTCTTTCATACATGTCACTCTTGGTCCATTGCATATCCCGGTACACCGCCGGAGGCATTCATATGGAGTCATACTTTGTTCTAGTATCGAGTTGTAATCATTGAGTTGTAAATAAATAGAAGTGTGATGATCATCATTTTCTAGAGCATTGTCCCAAGTGAGGAATAAAAAAAGAGAAAGGCCATTAAAAAAGAAAAAAAAGAGAAAGGCCATAAAAAAGAGAGAAAGGCCATAAAAAAGAGAAGGCCAAAAAATGAGAGAAAAAGAGAGAAGGGACAATGTTACTATCCTTTGCCACACTTGTGCTTCAAAGTAGCACCATAATCTTCATGTTAGAGAGTCTCTTGTTTTGTCACTTTCATATACTAGTGGGAATTTTTCATTATAGAACTTGGCTTGTATATTCCAACAATGGGCCTCCTCAAGTGCCCTAGGTCTTCGTGAGCAAGCAAGTTGGATGCACACCCACTAGTTTCTTTTGTTGAGCTTTCACACATTTATAGCTCTAGTGCATCCGTTGCATGGCAATCCCTACTCCTTGCATTAACATCAATCGGTGAGCATCTCCATAGCCCATTGATTAGCCTCGTTGATGTGAGACTTTCTCCTTTTTTGTCTTCTCCACATAACCCCCCCCCCCTCATTATATTCTATTCCACCCATAGTGCTATGTCCAGGGCTCGCGCTCATATATTGCGTGAAAGTTTATAGGTTTGAGATTACTAAAGTATGAAACAACTTCTTGGCTTGTCATCGGGGTTGTGCATGATGAGAGAATTCTTGTGTGACGAAAATGAAACATGACTAAACTATATGATTTTGTAGGGATGAACTTTCTTTGGCCATGTTATTTTGAGAAGACATAATTGCTTAGTTAGTATGCATGAAGTATTATTATTTTTATGTCAATATGAACTTTTGTCTTGAATCTTTCAGATCTGAATATTCATACCACAATTGAGAAGAATTACATTAAAATTATGCCAAGTAGCACTCCGCATCAAAAATTCTGTTTTTATCATTTACCTACTCGAGGACGAGCAGGAATTAAGCTTCGTGATGCTTGATACGTCTCGAACGTATCTATAATTTTTGATTGCTCCATGCTATATTATCTACTGTTTTGGACATTATTGGGCTTTATTATCCACTTCTATATTATTTTTGGGACTAACCTATTAACGAGAGGCCCAACCTAGAATTGCTGTTTTTTTGCCTATTTTAGGGTTTCGAAGAAAAGGAATATCAAACGGAGTCCAAACGGAATGAAACCTTCGGGAACGTGATTTTCTCAACGAACAAGACCCGGCAGACTTGGACCCTACATCAAGATAGAAAAGAGGAGGCCACGAGGTAGGTGGCGCGCCTACCCCCCCCCCCCCATGCGCGCCCTCAACCCTCGTGGGCCTCCTGTTGCTCCACCGACGTACTCCTTACTCCTATATATACCTACATACCCCCAAACGATCAGAGACGGAGACAAAAACCCTAATTCCACCACCGTAACTTTCTGTATCCACGAGATCCCATCTTGGGGCCTGTTCCGGAGCTCCGCCGGAGGGGGCATCGATCATGGAGGGCTTCTACATCAACACCATAGCCCCTCCGATGAAGTGTGAGTAGTTTACCTCAGACCTTTGGGTCCATAGTTAGTTGCTAGATGGCTTCTTCTCTGTTTTTGGATCTCAATACAATGTTCTCCCCCTCTCTTGTGGAGAACTATTCGATGTAATCTTCTTTTTGCGGTGTGTTTGTTGAGACCGATGAATTGTGGGTTTATGATCAAGTCTATCTTTGAATAATATTTGAATCTTCTCTGAATTATTTTATGTATGATTAGTTATCTTTGCAAGTCTCTTCGAATTATCAGTTTGGTTTGGCCTACCAGATTGATCTTTCTTGCAATGGGAGAAGTGCTTAGCTTTGGGTTCAATCTTGTGGTGTCATTTCCCATTGACAGTAGGGGCAGCAAGGCACGTATTGTATTGTTGTCATCGAGGATAACAAGACGGGGTTTTCTTCATATTTCATGAGTCTATCCCTCTACATCATGTAATCTTGCTTAAGGCATTACTCTGTTTTAAATTAATACTCTAGATGCATGCTGGATAGCGGTCGATGAGTGGAGTAATAGTAGTAGATGCAGGCAGGAGTCGGTCTACTTGTCTCGGACGTGATGCCTATATACATGATCATACCTAGATATTCTCATAACTATGCTCATTTCTGTCAATTGCTCAACAGTAATTTGTTCACCCACCGTAGAATACTTATGCTCTCGAGGGAAGCCACTAGTGAAACCTATGGCCCCCGGGTCTATCTTCATCATATTAATCTCCTACTACTTAGTTATTTCCTTTATTATTTACCTTGCCTTTATTTTACTTTGCATCTTTATCATAAAAATACCAAAAATATTATCTTATCATATCTATCAGATCTCACTCTCGGAAGTGGCCTTATAGGGATTGACAACCCCTATTTGCATTGGTTGCGAGGATTTATTTGTTTTGTGCAGGTACGAGGGACTCGCACGTAGCCTCCTACTGGATTGATACCTTGGTTCTCAAAAACTGAGGGAAATACTTACGCTACTTTGCTGCATCATCCCTTCCACTTCGGGGAAAACCAACGCAGTGCTCATGAGGTAGCAATGACTTAACCAAAAACTTACCGATAACTGCATCTAGCTGCTATTCAACCTCCTCCACGTTCATGTGGTTCAATTGTCCCTTGTTGAATGGGTTGGGCTTCTTCCCAGAGCTTCCATTACCATTTCCATTCTTTGCTTCGGGACATTCAGTGGCGTAATGTCTAGTATTCCCACACTTGAAACAAGTAACGTGACCTAGATCCCTCTTGGCGGGTGTGGCTAGGTTAGAGTGGTTCTGATTACTGCCTGCTCCATTCCCGTTTCCATTCTTGGGGCCACTGTGGTTATGCGAACTTCCTCCATTGTGGGTATGTCCTCCATGGTTATGGGTATATCCTTCCGAGTTCGAGGTGAAACGAGGTTTCTGTTGGGCTCCTGAATTGTACTTCCCTGGTCCATACTTTCTTTTGCGGCTCTCAATCTGCTGCTGCTTCCCTTCAATCATAAGAGCCTTATCTACCAACTCCAGATAATTGTTAAATGTTGCCACAATTAACTGCATACTCATCTCATCATTAAGCCCTTCCATAAACTTCTCCTGTTCTGCGACATCTGTGGCCACATCATCTGGGGCATAGCGAGCTAACTTGCTAAACTCATCCATGTACCACCCCATAGTGAGGTTGCCCTGGCGTAAGTTGCGAAATCACGCTTCTTCATGCTCATATCTCCAGTTGAGACATGAGCAGTGCGAAATGCTTGCTGGAACTGCTCCCAAGTTATATTGGCTATAGGGAAAGTGGTTGTGTAATTCTCCCACCATGAGGCTGCAGGTCCATCCAATTGGTGTGCGGCAAAATGCACCTTATCAGCATCTGTGCAACATGCGGTGGTCAACACCCTTCCAATCCTGCGTAGCCAGTCATCAGCAACTATGGGCTCGGTGCTACTGGAAAACACCGGCGGTTGTAACCTCAGAAAACAGGCTAAGTTGTCAACTGGAGGTGGTGGCGGTGGGTTGTTGTTATTGTTGCCTTGATTCTGAACTAGCAATTGCATCAGTGTATTCTGCTGTTGGATCAACTGAGTGAGCTCCGGTGGGAAGACAAATCCTGGGTCACGTCTCGAAGGCATGTGATGGGTTTAGAGGGGAGAGAATTAGAATAGAATGAGGTCTAGTGAGAAAGAACTACCCATATGCACATGAGACAAACACAAACATATCACACCAAAACAAATTCAAGCAAGGGCATACAATCAATCTAACTATCGTTACAGTGCTCGGACTACAAGTATATACATGGGGGAAAAATACTACTAATAATATGGTGGTCTACTAAAAAAATTGATCGGTACAAGACTCCATGATATCTGCTCTAGCTTTGTCTTCATAATCATTATCACTACTGTCGGGGTCGGAGTTGGTGTCGTCGATGATGAGGTAGTCCTTGGGATGGGCGTCATCTGCTCCTGGCGCGGGGTCTCCCATGAATACTCCTAGCTTCCTTGTCAGGTCGTCATTCTTCTCCACTAGTATGGTGATTTCCTCCTCGTATCCATCGCGTGTAGACTTGAGTTCCTCTTCAAGCTCCATGTCCCTAGTCATCAACTTCTTCAGATCTATCATGCTTGCGCACATTTGGTTCTCCTGGCGACGACTATGCTGGTTTAACTCCTGGATGTAAGCTGCAATGGACCTGTCCTTCCTGGTGCTGAGCATCTCCCATTGCTCATCTCGGCGCCCACATATCTGGTAGATGGTGTCCTTAAGATCCTTGTGATAAACTTTGCCGATGCGTCCTATGGCGATGTGGGCTGCCATGTTCTTTACTAGACTCCAGGTTGGTGCATCAAAGGAAAACTCTATGGGCTTAGTAACTGGCGTGAATGTCCTTCCTGGAACATAAACTCAAATCATCCAACGCTCCTCTTCTGGTAAAGTGGTGATGTAAGTCACGGTGAAGCTTGGTATTCCGATATTCAGGTACCTAGTGACTTCCTTCAAGTGTCGTCCAAAAGGTGTGCCTTTGTCCGGCTGCGCAAACTTGTTCCTTGTGTCCGCCATCCTATAGAGTAGAAGATGGAGAGAAGTCAGAAATGAGTAGAGAAGGGTGACCTCTGGCTCATCTTAGTGGTCATGTCCTACATTCAGCATGTGCTCTGATACCATCTTGTAGCGATCCAACCTCAGACGGTCGAATCTCTGTGCATAAGTGTCATCCATGGATCGGTAATGCTAACACACACAATACTTCGAAGGATTTATAACAAAGTAGCAATCACACACTTATTACATCGATAGTCTCAAAAGAGAACTTATTACAATAAATATGGCATAAGGCCATCTAAATAAGATAATAGCAGAAGGCTTGGAAGATAAAGTGAGTCCATCAACTCCAACGCAATAGCTGAGTGCACGACAACGACCTAGCGCACCTTACTCTTCGTCTGAAAAGTCTGCAACATGATATGTTGCAGCCCGAATACGGGTCAGCACATGGAATACGCTGGCAAGATAACACAATAGAGCAATTAACAAGTAAAGTCTATCACTACATGCATATGAGGCTGGTGGAGGCTCTACGGTTATAATGTTTTGCGAAAAGCCAATTTTTCCCTACAACACAGGAATATATTTTATCTAACTATCATGGTAGTTGTTAAACATTGAGAAGGTTCCTCCAACTCAATGCCAATTAAACAGTTTTAATAACCCAACCAAATTAATTAATAGAGTGATGAGATCAACATGATAATCCAAGATCCAGATACTCAAAAAGTCCATAATTGGGGACACAGCTAACCATGATTAGTTTGTACACTCTGCAAAGGTTTGCACACTTTTCCCCACAAGACTCGATCTCCTCCGTTGAATTTCTCGCACTACATGGTGTTTGAGAAACGGATGACCGAGACACGGTCTTTCAGAAACATTAACTCTAACCCCGGGTAGACCGTACCAACCTACATCCCCTACATCTGCTAGCCTACCACTTGAAGAGGTCATGCAACTTACTCAACTATGCTAGAGCTCATAATAGCTTGTGGCTGCACACAGAAGTTTCTAGCATGAATAACCGTATGATCCCTTTGAGCCTGGGTGGCAAACCATAGGATGAGCACACGGGTACTCCGCAATATCCTAGGACAACACTGGATTCGCCAGGTGCCCGCAAGCAATCCACCCAGATGTGTATTTAAGTAGCCACCTTAAGTTAACCATTAATTAACAATCTCACATCTGTCATGGATACACTCAAACCCTATCCAAGTCTACGAGCATAGCATGGCAGTATAAGCATAACGTTAAAGAAACTCCCAGGGTTTGATAATAAAAGGGCAATAGGTTCTACCTCATCATCTACTTCCCAAAACCCACATGTTAAGAGATTCTACTCATGCAATGTTTGAGGGTTGAAACTAATGCATAAAAACTGGGTAAGAAAAGAGTATGATCAAAGTGTTACTTGCCTTGCTGATGATCCGCAAAACCTAGTGACTCGCAGTAGCACGCTACGCACTCCGAGAATTCTATTGCAAACAAACAGTAGCATACATAAGCACTCAAGTAGAGATGCAAGGGTAAAACTCAAATAAGAAGATCAAATTTGAAAGCTCAACTAAAGAGCTTCAACTCACAAAAAGAAACAATCGAATCGGAGCTACGGAACTGAAACTACAGTCAAAAGAACTTTGAAATCAAATCTTCTTGAAACCAAAATTTAAATTGTCAAAACCTTGTTCAAGTTGATTAAACGGAAAGAGGGGCTCGAGACGAAGATTTTGGCATTGGTTTCACTGGATTTGGACAAACGTTTAAGAAACGTCAAGGGTTTGAAGATCAGGGGCTAATCTACGATAAAAATAATCGCGAATAGGTCCCTGGCCAAAATAAACAGAAAAAGAAAAATCTATCGGACAAATGTCCGCTATCAGAGGCAAACGGGCGAACGCGTTCGTTAAAAACAAACTAACGAAAAATTTCTAAATAACTAAACCAAAAAAACCAAATTGATCTAGGGTTTAAAAAACCCGAACGGTTTTACCTAAACCGAAAAAGGGCACGGCGAGATCCGACGGCGGTGGCTCGGATTTCCAGCGAGGCGGGGGTGTGCAGCGGCGGCTCCAGCGGCTAGCGCGGCGGGGTGGAGGGGTGCGGCGCGGGCGGCGCTGCGCTACGGCGGCGGGGCGACATAGGCTGTGGCGGTGGCTTGGCGGCGGCGCTGCTGCTGCTTGCTGCGGGACGGGGTGGGGTGGCGGTGAGGGGCGGCGGCGGCTATTTAAGAGGGGGGAGAGGCAGGGTGGCTTGGGGGAGGGGCCAGGCGGCGGGGAGGCCGACTCGGCCACGCCGGCGATGGCGGCGGCGTCGTGTGTGGGAGCGGGACTCCCGCTCGGGGTTGGGGGCGACGCAGCTGGGCCGCTGGCCTAGTTCGGTCTAGGAAGTTTTTTTAATTAAATTCCGCCGAGAAAAATCCTAATAAAGTATTAAAAAATCTAAAATGCCAAAAACAATTTTCACCGTCCAAATAAAATATTTAGAACAGGGTGAACATTTTCTTGGGCTAAAATGCAATTTTGGAAAGAAAACATATTTTTCTAATTCAGATAAAATAGCAATAAAATCCAAATAAAATGATTTATTTGATTTTAACATTTTTCTTCCAATATTTCATTTATTTCGGAGAAGTTATATTATCTCCTCTCATGTATTTTTAATATTGGAAATATTATTTGGAGAGAAAAATAATTAAAACCAAAGTGATCCACTTTTCAATATTTGAGAGAATTCAAATATGAAAATAATAAAATCCCCAACTCTCTCCGTGGGTCCTTGAGTTGCTTAGGATTTTAGGATCACAAAACCAAAATGCAAATAAAATATGATATGCATATGATGACCTATGTATAACATTCCAAATTGAAAATTGAGAAAATTCCTTACTTGACACTATCTTAAAATCTGCTTCCTTATTTGACACTGGAAAAGTTTTTCTTCCCTATTTGACACAAGTTCTAATTTTTATTCCCTATATGACATTTCCATCCATTTTGAGCCTAAATGACACCTGAAAAGACTCTTTTGCCCTTCATGTGGTATGTGTGTGGGGGGAAATAGCGCACACACGCAACATCAGTGCGAGGGCATGAGCACACATGCAGCAACACATACACATGCACTAACACACACGCACGCGCACACACACGCAACAACACGCACGTGCGCGTGCACACACACACACAGCAACACACATGCATGCGCACACACACGCAACAACACACACGCACGCAGCACACACACACACATACACACACGCAAACAGCACATAGGCACGCAACTACACACCCACACACGCGCGTGCACGTACACACGCAGTAGCAAACACACACGTAGCAACACACATGCACACACACATGCAGCAGCAGCACACATGTGCGCGTGCACCCACACACGCAACAACACACACGCACGCGCACACATATCGCATGAGGGGCAAAAACGTCTTTTCAGGTGTCATTTAGGCTCAAAATGGAGAGAAGTGTCGTATAGGGAATAAAATTTAGGACTAGTGTCAAATAAGGAAGAAAAACTTTTCCAGTGTCAAATAAGGAACCAGATTTTAAGACAGTGTCAAATAAGGAATTTTCTCTTGAAAATTTGGGATGTTACATGGGTTAAATCTTTGCATGATCATACAAATGTTTTATGCGGGATTGAATTTTGTTTCTCGTAATCTTTTAGATTCTGCTGCGGGTGGTACTTTTATGGAAATTACTTTGGGTCAAGCCAGCAAATTGCTTGATAATATCATGGCAAATTATTCACAATGGCATACCGAAAGAGCTCCTACTAGTAAAAAAATTAATTCGGTTGAAGAAATTTCTTCTTTGAGTGATAAAGTTGATGCTCTTATGAAATTGGTTGCTAGTAAAAGTGCTCCTATTGATTTTAATGATATGCCTTTGTCTATTTTGATTGAGAAAAACAGTGATGCTATTGATGTGAATTTTATTTCTCGCAATAATTTCAACAACAATGCTTATAGAGGTAATTTTAATCCTAGGCCTTTTCCAAGTAATTCCTCTAACAATTATGGTAATTCCTATGAAAATCAATCTGACAATAATAATAGGAACACCTCTGATCTTGAGAATAATATTAAAGAATTTATCAACACAAAAAAAGTTTTCAACACTTCCATAGAAGAAAAGTTGAACAAGATTGATGCTTTGTCTAGAAGTGTTGATAGAATTGCTCATGATGTGGAAAATCTCAAGATGAAAATTTTTGTGCCTAAAGTAGATGAATCAATCAAAGCTCTTTATGTTTCTATGGATGAAAGTAAGAAAAGAACTGTTGTGCTTAGAGCTAAAAGAGAATTTTTAGAGAAAGCTTTTTCTAGTGATAATTCTTGCAAAAGTATGAAGATCTTAAAATTATTGGTGTTTATTATATTTAATCCTTGTTTAGTAGAGTTAAGAATGATGAAAAAGGGAATAGAGAAGATTCAACTTTAGGTAGAAGGCGTCCCAATATTTCGAAGGGTGAAAATTTTGTTGAGAAAATTGATGAAAGTAGGTTTGGAGAGGTCAAAACTTTAACTAGTGATGTACCCACTCTTTTGGATTACAAAGACTTCAATTATGATAGTTGCTCTGTGATTGATTGTATTTCTTTGTTGCAATCCATGATAAATTCAACCCATGCTTATGAACAAAACAAAGCTTTCACTAAACATATTGTTGAGGCTATGATGAAAGCTCTTGAAGAAAAATTGGAATTGGAAGTATCAATTCCTAGAAAATTGCATGATAAATAGGAACCTACTATCAAAGTCAAGATTAAAAAGTATGAGTGTTTTGCTTTGTGTGACTTGGGTGCTAGTGTTTCTACAATTCCGAAATCTTTATCTGATGTGCTTGGTCTTACCGATCTTGAAGAATGCTCCTTGAATTTGCACTTGGCGAATTCTACTATTAAAAAGCCAATGGGAAGAATTAATGATGTTCTTATTCTTGCAAATAAGAATTATGTGCCCATAGATTTTATTGTTCTTGATATTGATCGCCATCCATCTTGTCCAATTATTGTTGGTAGACCGTTTTTACGCACTATCGGTGCCGTGATTGATATGAAAGAAGGCAACATTAAGTTCCAATTTCCTTTGAGGAAGGGTATCGAACACTTTCCTAGAACTAGAATTAAACCACCTTATGAATCAATCATGAGGGCATCTTATGGATCTCGAACCAAAGATGACAAAACTTAGATCCTTGCCTTCTGCCTAGCTAAGGGCGTAAAACTATAACACTTGTTGGGAGGCAACCCAATGAATAAAATTTATTTTTGCTTTTTGCTTTCTGTTCTTGAGTGTTAGCACAATTATTCTACTGTTATGATTGTGTTTTTATGTATTAATTAGTGTTTGTGCCAAGTAAAGCCTTTAGGATCTTCTTGGGCAATAGTTGTTTGATCTTGCTGAAAAAATAGAAACTTTTATGCTCACCAAATTAATTTTTGTTTTTTACCAGAGAGCGATAAAATACCCATTACAATTGCAGTAGATCAATTTACAAATTTCTCAGGTCTTCCTAAATTTTCCGAGTTTTTTGAGCTACAGAAGTATTCGAAATAGTCAGATTGCTACAGACTATCCTGTTTTAACAGATTTTGTTTTCTTTGTGTTGTGTGCTTATTTTGATGGCTCTATGGTTTTCCTTGATGAGTTTTTGCCATAGAAAAGTTGGAATATAGTAGATATAATACAAAAACAAAATATGAATTGGTTTGATACAACACTTATAGTAATGGTTTATTATTCTTATACTAACGGATCTCATGAAGGCTTTGTTGAGTTTTGTGTGATTGAAGTTTTCAAGTTTTGGGTTATCTTACGATGGATGAAGGAAGGATGTAAGAGCCTAAGCTTGGGGGTGCCCCGGCATCCCAAGATATTATCCAAGAATGAGAAACCAACTAAGCTTGGGGATGCCCCCGAGTGGCATTCCCGCTTTCTTCCAACAACTATCGGGGTTTTACTCGAGACTATTTTTATTCGTCACATGATATGTGTTTTGCTTGGAGAATCTTGTATGATATGTGTCTTTGCTGGACACACCTATTTGACAGAGCCAAAATTATGTCATGACTTGTTAGAATTGCTCTCTATGCTTCACTTAAATCTTTTATGAGCTAGGACTTGCTCTAGTGTTTCACTTATATTTTTTTAGCACGGTGTGCTTTGTTATTTTTGAAGAAATGCTCTCTTGCTTCACTTAGATTTATTTGAGAGTTAGTAAAATTTTGAAGAAATTCTCTCTTGCTTCACTTAAATTATTTTGAGAGAAAGAAAATTTGTTATGCTCAAGATCTTCACTTGTATTTGTTTGAGCTTATTAAAAGCAACACATAAAAATTAGTGCCAAAGTGATAGATATCCAAGAAGGATAAAGTAAAAGAAAATGTCATGAAGATCATTGTACAAAATAAACTTGATTCTTAGTAATAGTTTTGAGATATGATGATGAGATATGTGAGTCATGTTGATGAGTAATTGTGCTCTAGTAGGAATATTGGTGTTAAGGTTTGTGATTCCCTATGCATGCACGAAAGTCAATAATCATGCAATGAAAATTATATCCTACTAGTGGTGCATTATTCGGTGTTAATTATGCTTAATGCTTGCTTATGAGACTATTCGTTTCTTGGTTGGTCGCTTCTCAATCTTTTTGCTAGCCTTCATTTTGCAATAATTATGACCTCTACTTGTGCATCCAAAATCCTTTAAACTAGTTTTGCCACATGAGTACACTATATCTACCTATATGCGGTATTCTTTTGCCGTTCTAAGCAAATTTGCATGTGCCATCTCTAATTTTAAAATAAACTTCTCTTTTGTGTGTTTGTTTCGCTCGTGGAGCGGTGAGGGGTGGCTAATATTTTCCATGCTAGATGTGTTATTCTCAAGATGAGTGTTTATTCACTTATCATTGCACGAGGGTAAGGCAAAGGTACTAGGGATGCCCAGTCCCGAAATGCAAAAAGAAATGAATTTACTTGATGTTGTCAAATAATAAATTCCTTGGAAAGTGTTGGTATGGAGGGCACCTGTGGATACGGCTAGCCATGGAAAGTGAAAGTTATGGTGGAAAAAGGAATAAACTTAATTTTCTATTTGGGAACTGCCTATGATATATCTAAGCATGGAAAGTATTGGGAACTGTAAGTCATTTTCATTGGTGGGATGGATACACCTCCCAAAATATTTTTATCTCAATTTTTCTGCTTTGAGCTCTGGCGCCTCTACAAATCCCTACTTCCCTCTGCGAAGGGACTTTCTTTTACTTTATGCAATTTTTATTTCTGAAATTTGACTCTCCATCTTCTCTCATAAAAGCACCAACTAGGAGGCAATATGATCGTGCTCAAGTATTGGACGTAGTTAATATTCGAGTGTGTTTCATGAATGGATCAATGTTTGAGCATGATGGGCTAGGGATAACTTATTTTAGCATTGATATTTTGAAAGACATGGTTGCTTGTTGATATGCTTGAGTATCTAAATTATTATGTCAAAACTAGACTATTGCTTTGAACAACCAAAAGTCCAAATGTCCATGCTATAAAGAAAAGAATATGATATGACTTGATGAACATCACTCAACATCAAAAATTCAGTTTTTATCACTTACCTACTTGAGGACGAGTAGGAGTTAAGCTTGGGGATGCTGATACGTCTCCAACGTATCTATAATTTTTGATTGTTCCATGTTGTTTTATTATCAATCTTGGATGTTTTATAATCATTTTATAGTCATTTTATATCATTTTTGGTACTAACCTATTGACATAGTGCCAAGTGCCAGTTGCTTTTTTCCATGTTTTTTACATCGTAGAAAATCAATATCAAACGGAGTCCAAATGCCACGAAACTTTACGGAGATTTTTTCTGGGCCATAAGGAAGGCAATGGGCCCTGGTTGCACCTGGTGGGTGCCCTGAGGGGGGCACAACCCACCAGGGCGCGCTAGGAGGCCCAGGCACGCCCTGGTGGGTTGTGCCCACCTCGGGTGCCCCCTAGACTACCTCTTTGCTCTATAAATACCCCTAAAATACCAGAACCCTAGGGGAGTCGACAAAATATTCATCCAGCCGCCGCAGAGTCCAGAACCACCAGATCCAATCTAGACACCATCTCGGATGGGGTTCACATCCTCCATTGGTGCCTCTCCAATGATACGTGAGTAGTTCCTTGTAGACCTTCGGTTCTGTAGATAGTAGCTAGATGGCTTCATCTCTCTCTCTCTCTCTTGATTCTCAATACAATGGTCTCTTGGAGATCCATATGATGTAACTCTTTTGCGGTGTGTTTGTTAGGATCGATGAACTTTGAGTTTATGATCAGATCTATGTTTTTATATCCATGAAAGTATTTGAGTTTCTTTGATCTCTTTTATGCATGATCTCTTATAGCCTCGTATTTCTTCTCCGATATTTGGGTTTTGTTTGGCCAACTTGATCTATTTATCTTGCAATGGGAAGAGGTGCCCGGTAGTGGGTTCGATCTTACGGTGCTTGATCCCAGTGACAGAAAGGGAACCAACACGTATGTATCATTGCTACTAAGGATAAAAAGACGAGATATATATCTACCGCCATATAGATAAACGGATCTTGTCTACATCATGTCATCGTTCTTATTGCATTACTCCATTTTTCCATGAACTTAATACACTAGATGCATGCTGGATAGCAGTCGATTTGTGGAGTAATAGTAGTAGATGCAGGCAGGAGTTGGTCTACTAATCTTGGACGTGATGCCTATGTAATGATCATTGCCTAGATATCGTCATAATTATTTGAAGTTCTATCAATTTCCCAACAGTAATTTGTTTACCCACCGTTTGCTTTTTTTCTCGAGGGAAGCCACTAGTGAAACCTACGACCCCCGGGTGTTCTTTCTCATATATTTGCCTTGCGATCTACTTTTCATTTGCATTTTTACTCAGATCAATTAAACCAAAAATCCAAAAATACCTTGTGGCAATTTATTTTATTTGGTGTTCGATCTATCAATATTTACAACTTTATCTCCTGTCACACGTCGTTTCTGGCGCTGTTACCTAAAAGGGATTGACAACCCCTTTAACATGTCATGTTGCGAGGTGTTGTTATTTGTGTGCAGGGGTTGTTTACATTGTGTTGCTTGGTTCTCCTACTGGTTCGATAACCTTGGTTTCATAACTGAGGGAAATACCTACCGTCGTTGTGCTACATCATCCCTCCCTCTCCGGGAAAATACCGACGCGGTTCTAGCTACCATCAACAAACATACGTTATTCCCTTTGTCATCGGTATGTTACTTGACCGAGATTCGATCGTCGGTATCCACATACCTAGTTCAATCTTGTTACCGACAAGTCTCTTTACTCGTTCCGTAATGCATCAACTTTTAACTAACTCATTATCACTTTGCTTGCAAGGCTTCTTATGATGTGCATTACCGAGAGGGCCCAGAGATACCTCTCCGATACTCGGAGTGACAAATCCTAATCTTGATCTATGCCAACCCAACAGACTCCTTCAGAGATACCTGTAGAGCATCTTTATAATCACCCAGTTACGTTGTGATGTTTGATAGCACACAAGGGCTCACTAGGGACACGGTGTGTAACGCCCCGGACACACCCGTCGGTGGTTGTTACTCCTGGCGAGATCTAGACTGGACACACAGATCAATACTAGTCTTTTCTGTGCACTTTTTCCTGACTCGTGCGCACCCGGGAGCAACTTCCCAGTCGGTCACTCATCCTGAAATTACTCCAAGCTGAGCACGCTTAACTTTGGAGTTCTTTTCGAATGGGCTCCCGGAAAAGAAGGAATTCCTTATTGATATGAGTAGTCTATCATCCCTATTAAGTCAAGCTATCACATACACCCCCACTCACAGGAACCGACGTCCTCGTCGAGCCATAGGAATGTTCCCTCTTGGCACATACATCTGTGCATCCAGTCTGGTACATGTGCCATGCTGTGTGCCATGACGGGTCACAAACGTCATGAAAAACATGACCGTGCACCTGTCTGCAAACATACGTGTAACCTCGAGGGTCGGCTCTGATACCAACTTGTAACGCCCCGGACACACCCGCTGGTGGTCGTTACTCCTGGCGGGATCTAGACTGGCCCCACAGATCAATACTAGTCTTTTCTGTGCACTTTGTCCTCACTCATGCGCACCCGGGAGCAACTTCCCAGTCGGTCACCCATCCTGAAATTACTCCAAGCTGAGCACACTTAACTTTGGAGTTCTTTCCGAATGGGCTCCCGGAAAAGAAGGAATTCCTTATTGATATGAGTAGTTTATCATCCCTATTAAGTCAGGCTATCACAGGTGTTTGTCTATGTATTCACACATGTATTTAGGTTTCCGATCAATACAATTCTAGCATGAATAATAAACATTTATCATGAATAAGGAAATATAAAATAAAAACTTCATTATTGCCTCTAGGGCATATTTCCTTCACCACCTCCGAAAGCACATTAAGGTTCTTGTGCATCACCACCATGCTTGCCCAAAAGATCCCATGACCAAACGCAACCACATCAAAAGAATCTAGCCTAGCCCCAATAAGGATACCACCAGAATGGCCAGAAGTAGGGAAGCATCTCCAAGCAAAGCGATCCGCACCAGCAATGGTCGACAGCTCATTATTAGAAAATGAGGCTTTAAACGTTTCAATAAGGCACACCAGATCATCGTTAGCATCCCGTACCAAATCACGTATTTGGTCTCGACGCCCCCTAGCGCCAAAACCCATAATGTTCTAGAACAAGGCCTTCATTCAAACGACAAATTTTCAATGCGAAGACTCGACCTGCATGGGGCTACACACAAGATTTACTTAGCTTAGACTGCATCTGTTTAGCTTTGACTGTGGAAGACTGGTCACCACCAGCTCCCACCATATCGCTCGTAGCCTGAGAGGAGGACAAAAACTTCCCCGTTGTCATCTCCTTGGCCTTAGGAATAGTGGCTTGCGCAACCTTGTTAGCACGAACCAGAGATAAAAGGGAAGAGGGGGACACAACGTTCAGATCAAAAGAAACCCGAACATCTGAAAGCACACTAACCAAATGGCTATCTGGTAAAGAAGGTGATAACCCACTAATACATCCATTTTGCATCATGCTTTTATGTTGATATTTATTGCATTATGGGTTGTTATTTCACATTATGGTACAATACTTATGCCTTTCCTCTCTTATTTTACAAGATTTACTTGAAGAGGGAGAATGTCGGTAGCTGGAATTCCGGACCGAAAATGAGCAAATCTGAGAGACCTATTCTGCACAACTCCAAATGTCCTGAAACTTTACGGAGAATTATTTCGGAATATATAAAAAATATTGGGTGAAGAAGTTACAGAAGGGATCCACCTGGAGGCCACAAGCCTGGGGGGCGCCCCCCCCCCTAGCCATCGTCTGGTGCCCATCTTTTGCTATATGAAAGGTTTTGACCTACAAAATTAGAAGAACGCTTTCGGGACGAAGCGCCGCCGTCTCGAGGCGGAACCTAGGCAGAAGCAATCTAGGGCTCCAACGGAGATATTCTGTCAGGGAAACTTCCCTCCGGGGGGTGGGGGGGAATCGAAGCCATCGTCATAACCAATGATCCTCTCATCGAGGGAGGGTCAATCTTCATCAACATCTTCACCAGTGATACGTCCCCAACGTATCAATAATTTATGAAGTATTCATGTTGTTATATTATCATTCTTGGGTATTTTACAATCATTTTATAGCAACTTTATATCATTTTTTTGGGACTAACCTATTGACCCAGTGCCCACTGCCAGTTGTTGTTTTTTGCTTGTTTTTTACATCGTAGAAAATCAATATCAAACGGAGTCCAAACACCGTGAAACTTTTTGGAGAATTTTTATGGACCAAAACACCTAGGATAGGCCAGAGCAGCACCTGGAGGGTGCCTCGAGGGGGGCACAACCCACCAGGGTGCGCCTGGGCCCCTAGGCACGCCCAGGTGGGTTGTGCCCACCTCGGTGGCCTCCCGCACCCCCTCTTTACCCTATAAATTCCCCAAAATTCCAAAAACCCTCGGGGTTAACCTAGATAAGAAGTTCCACCGCCGCAAGGCTCTATAGCCACCAAAAACCAATCTAGACCCCGTTTCGGCACCCTACCGGAGGGGGGAATCATCTCCGGTGGCCATCTTCATCATCCCGGCGGCCACCACGATGATGAGGGAGTAGTCCACTCTCGGGGCTTTGTACCAGTAGCTATGTGTTTAATCTCTCTCTCTCTCTCTCTCGTGTTCTTGAGATGTCACAATCTTGACGTATCGCGGGCTTTATTAATATAGTCAGATCATATGGTGTTTTCCCTTCTCTATCTTGTTGTGATGAATTGAGTTTTTCCCTTTGATATTTCGTTGTTATCGGATTGAATACTTTTATGGATTTGAGAACACTTGATATATGTCTTGCAATTGAATACTCATGGTGACAATGGGGTATCGTATTGATTCACTTGATATATGTTTTGGCACTCAACTCATGGATTCCCGAGGTGACATTGGGGTAATCTATGCACAGGGGTTGATGCACGTTCTTGTCTTTGTTTCTCCGGTAGAAATCTTGGGGCACTCTGTGAAGTTCTTTGTGTCGGATTGAGTATTATGAATCTAAATTTGCTTTGGTGTTATTTTAGTAAGAACTCTAGGATAGATTGATCGGAAAGAATAGCTTTGAGGTGGTTTCGTACCCTACAAACAATTCCGTCTTATGTTTTGTGCTAGATAGGAACTTTGGAGTGATTCTTCATCGCACTTTGAGGGGTGGTTATATGATCCAGTTATATTAACATTGTTGAGAGATTGCACTAGTGTCACACCCTAGCTAGTTCATGCATTAGAGTGTTGCATCATGTTTATTTTTCCAGAAAACTAAAATGGGGATGACAGAACCCCCAGCACCCCCCCCCCCCCCCGAAAACAACTAGGGTTTACTAAAATCTTTTTCAATGAACCTGAAATGCCCTTCTAAAATGTTCATCATCTTTGCCTTGGTCTAGAACCTTCGACAAAAATGGTGCACACTTTTCTAGGACATCTTAAGGTCATTGGATTAAATCATTACTATTTGCATTTGGGCAATTTAAATCCTATAAATATTTTAAAATGCCCAAATAATCCTGAAAGTATTTTTAGGTTGTTGAGAATATTTTCAAATGTGCCTCTGAATATTTTCAGGTTTTTCCTAAATGGAATAGTATTTTTACTATTTCAAAACACAAAACAGGAATAAAAAAACAGAAAGCAGAGAGAGTAGAGGCTTACCTGGCGCCCACCTAGCAGGCCCACCTGCCGGCCCAGCCCAGCCACCGCTCCAGCGAGCTGCATGGCTTGGTCAGGCAGGCAGGCAGGTGCTCGACGCCGGCACCTGTGCGCGCCATGTAGCTGCCCGCCGCCCTGCTTCCTCCCCTCGCCGTGCTGTTGCCCTGGTTCGGTCACACACTCCTCCATCGAGCTCGCAGACACGCCCTCTCCTCCCTAGCTCCTCTCCCTCGCTCTCCCGCACCATGGCTGACGCTGTCGCGCCCGTGCCACCATGATAACCGCGTCCGCCGTTGTCCCCGTGCCTCATCACCGTGTCCACGAGCTCTGCTGTCGTCGACTACGTCGAGCAGGCCGAGCCCCGAGCGCTTGCCCGCTCTGGAGTCACCGCTGACCCTGTCTCCCCCAACTCCGGCCGCCGAGATCGCCATCGTCGCCCCACTCAGCTCCGGCCTTCCCCGAGCCCGCTTCGACGCTTGCTGCAATCACCGTGAGCCCAGCTCCGTCCTCCCCCTCTCCATTAACTCCCTCCTGCACCATGTGCGCCGCACCACGCTCACCCGAGCACCCGCCACCGCCGAGCTCGTCGTCGACGTGACTCCGGCCACCCACCGGCCACACCATTGTTACCAACGCACTCACCGCACTCGCAGGAGCCCGTAGCACCACTCCACGCGCCTCACCGTGCCCTGTAGCCTCGGTTTCGACCTCACCCGAACTCCGGCGATCGCCAAGGTCGTCGCTGGCGACTATTCCGGCCACCCCAGCTCCACTCACTGCCACCACTTGATGTGGCTCACTCCCCGCAACACGTAGATGTGCTCCGCCATCGTTTTGGTCGCCAGAGCACGAAACCCGCACCACTCCACCGCGTTTGGCCTCGCCGGCGGCTAAACGCCGGCGAGTTTGACCCTGTGTGGGCCCAGGTTGACTTCCCCTGAGTCTATGACAAGTGGGACCGCCCTGCTAATTAACTTAGATTATCACTAACTAAATTTAGTTAGTTAATTAACTACTGACACGCGGGTCCCACTGGTCAGGTTTGACCTGGACCGGCCCCGTGGACCATTGATGTCACCCTAACGCAATGCTGATGCAATAATTCAATTACTAGAATTATTCTTATACAGGAAATTCCAGAAAATATTACAAACTTCAAAAATTCATAACTTTTAATTTGTAACTCCAAATGCAAAGATTTATATATGAAATTTGATCAGAAAAATTCAATATTTCCATCTGTAATGGTTTCATGCATGACCAAACACTTTAACCTTGTTGTTTAGGTGAAACAAGCTAATACACTTATAAGGCTTAAGAACATAAGCTTCCATTTGAATCCTTGATTCAAATGGACCCAAACCAACTTGTTTCACATTGCATTAGGCAGGACACCTCATATTGCCATGTCATAGCATGCATCATATTGTTGCGTATTGCCATGTGATGATTGTGTTCTATGGTGTCTTTCATGGTAGGTTCTGCCTCCGAAGATATTTCCGAGTATCCAACTGAAGGGCAGTACCCTACTACTACTCCATCAGGCAAGCAGCCCCATTGATCATATCGATACAATCCCATGTTCTCGCTTCTGCTATCATTTACTGCATTAAGACAACAACTTTCCAAACTGCTGTGTGCTACGGTAGTTGAACCCTTATCCTCTGCATGACCTATCATTGCCACAGTAACTAGATGAAACCCACTAGCATGTGTAGGAGTTGATTGAACCATGTATGTGTTTCCTACCTTGGTATGCCTGCTATGCTTAGAGTTGTGTCAGGTCTGGTTCATCTAGGTGATGGGCTAGAGTGAAATGATTACGTCGGTAATGTGAGGGATGTGTTGAACATGTTTTGGTAAAGGTATCGATGAGAGGCCATGTATGAGTACAAGGTGGGTTGTTTCATTGAGGCCGTCCCTAAGAACTGAGATCGGTATGCGTGATTTAAGATTCAGCTACTACCACACATTGGGCCCTGAAATATGACCCCGCTCGACTTACTGACCCCTCTCGTCCTCTGTCCAGGAGTTGCATCTAGTTTTTGGTGTTTATATGTGTTGGCGGTCGTGCGTAGCGCTGACCCTAGGGGTGGGCTATGATGCGGTAGATACACAGTGGCCGGGTATGCTGGGCGCCCGTTTGGCGTCTCGGGGCCCTGTACACATCGTTTGGGGCCGTTGAGGACACCCCGGCCGGATTTCCTTGCGGATGGAACCTGAATAGGCGATAAACCTGGACTAGAGACTTGTGTGGTTAGTCAGGTCGTGGTCTACACCCACGTCGGCTTTCGCTTGAAGTCTGTTGAGCACATGTCATGTGCAGACGCTAAGTGGTGGAAACATGTGTGATGAACTACACCCCTGCAGGGTATAAAACTATTCGAATAGCCGCGCCCGTGGTAAAGGACTACTTGGTTGCCTATACATTTCATAGACAAGCTAATGGTTACTACTAAAAGACTCAAGATAAGTGTGAGTACCGAGGATGGCCCTCTCGTATGATAACGAGGGAGGATCCTTGGTGGAGTATTGTGTTGGTGAATAGTGGACTCGTGTGTGAAAACTATTTTAAAGTGGTGTCTCGTAGGATAGCTTAGCCAAGAGTCAAAGCTGGCTTGCTGCACTAACTCCACCACCTTCTTGAGAATGAGCATGTATAGTAGGATCTGTTGTAAGACTTGCTGAGTACCTTTGTACTCATGTTGCTTTAATTACTGTTTTCAGACGACAACACCGCCCCTCCTATGGGTTTTATGTAGACCTCGACGTCGATGAGTAACTTGCCACCCAGGTGGTGATTCTGTCCATGGAGGGGCCTATTTAGATAGACAGGCTTCGTCAAGCCTTCTTCTTTCTAGTGTCTGTACTTAGACTTATTTGCTTCCGCATGTGCTTGTATGTTTGTATGACTTGAGTGTCGGGTCATGTGACCCCTACCTGTATGAACATGTTATGTATGGCTCTCTGGAGCCTTTAAATAAAGTACTTGAGTTGTAGAGTTTTGTTGTGATGCCATGTTATATTTACACATATCGAGCATATTGTGTGTATGATTGAAATGCTTGGTATGTGTGGGATCCGACAATCTAGTTGTTTATCCTTGGCAGCCTCTCTTATGGGGAAATGTAGTCTAGTGCTTCCATGAGCCATAGTAGTCCGCTACAGCCCGGTTCACCGGAGTCCTGCTAGCCCAGCACTACTGCTCAGGACACTTGACTGGCCGGCATGTGTTTCACTTCGTTCCTATGTATGTCCCTTCGGGGAAATGTCACGCGGTGACATCTGGAGTCCTGCCTAGCCTACTACAGCCCGGGTTCCCCGGAGTCCTGTTAGCCCAGTGCTACAGCCCGGATTCACACGCTGTTGACCGACATGCTCGATGTGAATCATGTATGCCTATCCCCATAGGTTTGTGCCGCTTTGGGTTCACGACAAGCCATGTCAGCCCGGGTTCTCTGTCATATGGATGCTAGCGACACTATCATATACGTGAGCCAAAAGGTGCAAACGGTCCCGGGCCATGGTAAGGCGACACCCGTGGGGATACCGTGCGTGAGGCCGCAAAGTGATATGAGGTGTTACCGGCTAGATCGATGTGACTTGGAATCGGGGTCCTGACAGCATTGGCATCAGAGCCGGACTGCCTGTAGGTTCGTTGAGCCAAACTGGTCGATGTCGAGTCTAGAAATGCTTTAGTTATATGTAGGGGAATTGATTGTGGGAGGGAACGTAAGGCTCTTTTACTCCTTTACCTTATGCCCTCTGATCTGAGTCATTCTCTTCTCATTCTACGTGGGTTAAGGACTAGGCTCCCTTCTCTTTATCAGGTTCACGTGTTACTAATCCGTAGTAGCTTATAGGATTGTTGTTACAAGCCTCAGTACAGTTTCTACTACTTTTAGTATGTTGTCAGTTGAACCAGAACCTTGATATGATGTTGTTGAGTGGTTTTTGCAAACTGTTGTGAATGTCTCAAATCTTTTTCTGAGCATTTACAGCCATTATGTTGTCCGATTTCTCCTAGGAAATTCTAATGCCTTTGCATTATTCTGTGCTTTCAGATGGCCACCCGTTCCCAGAACCAAGTGGTTCGTCTGACCCGGTGCCTCGATGTACCTAGTCACATGGCCATGTTGGTTCGAGTGATGGTCGAGACAGGCTATCGATGGTATCCGGAATATACCATCGAGGAGCAGTTCCGAGACTTCAACCAGAGCCAGTACCTTTGTACCATCAAGATATATCCCTCTTATCCTGGAGCCACTGAACCCCTCCACTGCTCTTATGGACTTGGGGTCACTATTGAGATGTCCGTGTAGGACGCAGCTTACTCAATGATGACTATCATTCGAGCCAGAACTGCCATGCTCCAGAACACCAATTTTCGCTACATGCCAGCCTCACTCCCTTGAGCACATGGGTACTATCAGGCTTTGTACTATGAATCTACACATGAGGAGTCACTACTCCGCACCACTGCCGAGATGCTCGAGGACAAGGACCGCGAAAATCGGGCCTTGTGTATGGAGCTCTTCAACTCTCGTTCTGATCACTGGGCCACTTTGACTCGGTTTGCACCTACTGTGTAGGCGGGATACATGGACATGAGGGACCTGTACCCCGTACGGTCTGGATTGCCAGATTGTATGGACTGGCATGATGTAGGAGGCATCACCCCTCCTCGTGGTCCCCGTCTGCCACCGTTTGTGGGACCAAGGCCACATCCGAGTCCCTATGGTCCGCAAGCTCCACAGGACTGTCTGTTCCCAGATGATCATGTTCAGCTTCCAGGTTTTGGTGGTGACTTTTATGAGGATTACTATGGAGTTGTCTGAGCTAGTAGTAGTTCCACTAGTATTGTAATAGTTGTATTCTCCACAGTCCTGCGTGACCGTGGGAGACGACTTGGTGTGTATCACGCTCCGGAGGTGTAGAAAATAATGTATAGGAGCTTGGAATGCCTCCGATGAGATGTAATGTCTTTCACCGTAGTTGTACTCTAGCTTGGGCTTGTACTAAACTATGTACAATGTGTATTACCGATGGTATATATATGACAGTTTCTATATTACCATGTTGTGCAATGAACATCTCAGCATTCCATGTTATCCATTACATTCTGCACTTCCTTGCCAAGATTGTGCCATCCTTGTCTAAACCATTGTCTTGTTTTTCCTAGGATGGTCAACACCCGCAGCAACCCTACTGCCCCGGAGCAGGGGGAAGCCAGTGCAGCTAGGGGTGAGAATCTGCCTCACCCGCCTTCTCTGGCGGAAGTTATGCTAGAGGCAGAAAGAAACAAGCGTGAGACTAACCGCTTGCTGGAGCGGATTGAACAGAACACTGCATGTCATCAGCAAAACAACTTGGTGTCAATCAATGACTTTATCAAGTTGTACCCACCAAAGTTTAATCATTCCGTCGAGCCCCTCGACGCGGATGACTGGCTCCGCAGCATCACCCACAAGCTATGTTCTGCCAACGTAGCCGAAGCTGATAAGGTTACCTATGCTTCTTATCACCTCGAAGGCCCTGCTAGCCTTTGGTGGGAAAATTTTAAGGCTATGCGCCCGGTCGGTCAAATCACTACTTGGGCTGGATTCAGTGAGGCTTTCCGTGAGCATCACATCCCGGAAGGTCTCATAGATCGTAAGAGGGAAGAGTTCTGCAATTTCACCCAAGGCAGATTGACTGTGGATGCATATAGTCGTGAGTTTGGAAATCTAGCACGTTATGCTCCTGAAGAGGTATCCACCGACGCTAAGAAGCAGGAAAGGTTCCGCAAGGGACTTAGCCCCGAGCTTCGCCGCGATCTTCGTCTGCACGAGTGCACCTCCTTCCAGAAGTTGGTCAACAAGGCCATCAGTGCTGAGACAGGCCAGACTGACTATGACGCTTCACGCAAGCACTCTCGTGATTTTGGTTCTTCATCCGGCTCTGGATCTCAGAAGCGCCGGGTGTGGATTCCAAGCACAGCGCTGCCACCCAGGTTCATTCCAAGGCCATCCTTTGAGGCGCCTCGCCCCAACCAGCAGTTTGCACCGCCTAAGCCCTATGGTGGCCCCGCTGCTAATGCTGCTCCACGCCCCAATGTTGTGACATGTTCCAAGTATGGAGAGCCGGGTCACTACAGTCAAGAGTGTCCCCAGAACAACAACCCCAACCAGTCTGGAAAGTCCGTTGGCCGTGGTAAGTGAAAGTGCGTTATATCGACTAGAGGGGGGTGAATAGGCGATTTTTATGAAAGTCTTCAAAACGTGAAGGTTATGAAGACGAACAGTAGAGATATGCCTATCACTATGAAGTGGAAGTTAGATTACACTAGGCAAGCCATGGTCAATTATTCAATAGAGTGAAAGCACAATGACAAGTAGCTGCAGTGTAATAAGGATAAGGTAGGAAGAAGTTATGAAGCCAATCAAATCATATAGTTACGTTGTGAAGACAAAAGATAGAGCAAGCATGCAATGGCTTCACAAAGAGTAACAGTAAGTAAGGGAAGTGAAGATGAAACCAGTGACTCGTTGAAGACAATGATTTGTTGGACCAGTTCCAGTTGCTGTGACAACTATACGTCTGGTTAGGGCGGCTAGGTATTTAAACCAAAGGACACACAGTCCCGGACACCCAGTCCTGAACACGCAGCTCAGGACACCCAGTCCTCACCGTATTCCCCTTGAGCTAAGGTCACACAAACCTCGCCCAATCACTCTGGTAAGTCTTCAAGGTAGACTCCCAAACCTTCACAGACTTTGTTCACCGGCAATCCACAATGCCTCTTGGATGCTCAAAACGCGGCACCTAACCGTCTGGAGGATGCACAGTCCTCAAGTGTAATAAGTCTTCAGATCACTCAGACAAGAAGACTTAAGTGATGCCCAATTCTCTATGGCTCTGGGTGGTTAGGGCTTTTCTCCTTGCTAGGAAATTTTCTCTCAAAGGCTTCGAGGTGGGTTGCTCTCAAACGACAAAAGCCGTGCACTGAAATCTGAGCAGCCAACCGTTTATGGTTGTAGGGGGTGGACTATTTATAGCCACTGGGCAACCCGACCTGATTTGTCCGAAATGACCCTGGGTCACTAAGGAACTGACACGTGTACCAACGGTCAGATTTCAAACTCACACGACAACTTTACTTGGGCTACAAGTAAAGCTGACTTGTCCGACTCTGGACAAGATTTGCTCTCATAGTCTTCGCTCGAAGATATAGGTTTTGAATTAGGCATCACTTCAGTCGTTCTGAATGGTTCTCTTGGACCCCACTTAACAGTATGGTGGTTCCTATGACTCAACACAAATGAAGGAGAACTACGAAAGATCTAAGTCTTCGAGTTCCATAGGCTTCACGTGGTGTCTTCTCATGTCATAGTCTTCAATGTGAATATCTTCATATACCACCATTGACTTCAATGTCTTCGTACATTTTTAGGGGTCATCTCTGGTAGTAAAACCGAATCAATGAGGGACTTCTACCTGTGTTATCCTGCAATTCTCACAAACACATTAGTCCCTCAACTAGGTTTGTCGTCAATACTCCAAAACCAACTAGGGGTGGCACTAGATGCACTTACAATCTCCCCCTTTTTGGTGATTGATGACAAACTAGTTGAAGTTTTCAACGGGGAATATAATTTGTGAAATTGTAAAGGAATTGTCTTCATAAGCTGCAAGGGCTCCCCCTGAAGATGTGCATATAAGTGATTTGCTTCTGGAACGCAAATGCACATGGCAGGCTGTACTTGTGGAGATCCACTTCAACTTATGATGACAATCCACTATGCATGTAAAAGTATATGAAGAGAATGACATGCATAATGAAAAATGGACGTCTGCGGAATGATCTAAGTGTGGAATTTATCGTCGCACATGCGGAATTTATCTTCGCAAACATAGTGGCAAACAAGTAGCAGACAACCATCGAGTTTAAGTGTTACAACTCAAAGAACCAAATGTAGCAAAACGAGAGTTGTAAGCATGAAGCAAAATGTAGCAAAATATAAGGCACCCGCACATATTGACCCGCTTGAAGACTATCAACATCATATGCTTCTCCCCCTTTTGTCAGTGATGACCAAAAAGGTTTGAAGACATAGAGTTTTCTACGCGTTCCCATGCGCAGCAGGGTCGTTGGAGTTGTTTGGTGGTGCTGAAGAGCTTGGTGCAGTGTCAACACGTGCTGAAGGAGGTGGTGGTGATGTAGCATCGTCTTCTTCCTCGATAATCCTTGCAGTCACTATGGCAGCAGATGAAGAGAACTCTGAGTCTTCAAGTGATGGAGTGCCACGCAG
Source organism: Triticum monococcum (assembly GCA_034509565.1). Lineage (NCBI taxonomy): Eukaryota > Viridiplantae > Streptophyta > Magnoliopsida > Poales > Poaceae > Triticum > Triticum monococcum. The sequence continues at coordinate 478,206,502 of CM067841.1, forward strand.
CACGGCCCGTCTGGGAGGTGTGGAGTCAAACTTCAATCGCTCTTTGAAGCCATCCTCTTGAAGATCAGCTTCAGAACACATCATGGTGAGTCCTTTCCAGGTCCGGCGGCAGGTTTCATGTGCAATGAATGCATTCTTGGTGGCAAGATTTCTGATGCGATTGACATCCACCAAGAGGCTTTTCATCTGTCTCTTCAACCAGTCGTGATGCCTATCCTGCTTTTGATGAAGGGCCACAAGAAGCTCTCGGTCATTGAGAGCACGAGCCCGCTTCTTGGGTCTTTGAGCAGGTGTCCTGTCAGTGGCTTTAGTTGATGTAGGGCATGGTGCACATGTAGTGCCAGCCAACAGATACACCCTGGAGATGGCTTCAACACCGTCAACGTTCTGAGTGAAGCTCTGGTGTTCTGCATTCTGAAGACTCAAAGGTTGCTTGGCAGGCTCCGGGTATATGGCTTCATCAGAGGTATCCACATCTGGCAAGAAGATCCGATGGTTGCGGGCAGAGGGCTGATATGAGATCACAGAGTGAAGTTTGATCAGCCTCATCACCCAAGGAGCATAGAACTTCAAACCGAATAAATCTGAGCCTGATGCCGCAAGTTGGTGTATGAAGAAATCCTGTGCGTTGAAGCATTTGCCATGAAGGATATAAAATATCAGAGTCTTAATTGCACCCTCGATCTTGGCATTTGGAGAGTGCCCTTTGATAGGCCAGAGAGTCTGCCTGATGATGTGATAGATGGTTCTGGGCAGGTACTCAAGGTCTTCAACGAAGAACTCTGAGGGATAAGGAGCATCTTGAGGCAATGGCTTCATCATGGAGAGCATTTGACTCATATCAGGTTCTGGTTGCTGAAAGATGCTCTCAGTAGCTTCAGCATGCAGTTGACAGCCTTCTTTGAAGAATGCGCTAGGAGTGGGTAGGCCGGTGAGCTCAATGATATCAAATGCATTGGCTTCGTGATGAACATGACCGGTCATCCACTCCAGGACCCAAGTCTTTGGATCTCTATTGTATCCTTTGATGTGGAGGGAGGCATAGAATTGTAACAGAAGCTCTTCATTCCAGTGCTCTTCATCAGTTACAAGCTGCAGCAGACCCACTTGCTTGAAGCAATCCAAAGCTTCCTCTAAACAGGGCAGACCAGCAACAGCTTCAACATCAAGGCGCTTGTGCGGGAAGATGTGACCTTGGTTGTATAGGATGCATGAATAGTAGCTGCGCTGAGGATAGCTCCAGAACCTGTCTGATGCAATCCGTTCCCTTGAATAGGGGTTCTTGGAGCTGTTGAAGAACGTATTATCTGCCTTGAAGCTAGTGATGTTAAAGGAGCCAGGTGCTGATGCAGGACCTGGGAACCTTGGCAGTCTTGGGATTGGCGTCTGTACTTGAGGCCTGTGCTCAACATGGTAATCAAATTGAGGACCTGCAGCAGACTCAGGAACAGACGCGTCAGGATCAGTAGCTTCGCTTTCTGCTAAAGCTTTTTGTGGGGAGGGCTCCACATTGGCTTCAGTGTTGGTTGTGGCAGCCTCAACATTTTCAGCCTCCACTTGACTAGCTGGAGGGTCAGACTCAGGCACGTTCTCCTGGAGAACTGCGTCTTGGTGGAGCGGGGGAGTGGGATCTTGTGGTGCTTCTTCATCTTCTTCGGCTGATGCAGCCGGAATGTCGTCAGTAGAGTCCTGAGGCCTTGGACCTTTGCGAAGCCTGCGAAATGCAGATGACGCCTGTGGAGTTGGAGTGGGCTGGACCTCAGATTCTTCTTCCACTTGTGGGCGATCCGCCCATGACGCATCTTGAGCAATTGGCATCAGAGGACGACCAATGCTGATGAGTTCGCTTGTTTCAAGCTGAGGAAGAGCTGCATCATCTTGTACATTGTCCTAATGACCAATGTCTTCAGCAGCGATGGGGTCGTGACGGAGTAATGGACCACGAGTACCCTGAAGACGGCAAGATGATATTTCAAGACATCGGGGCTAGCAAAGCCCCTCAGTCCGACTGCCCGGCCGCTCCTTTCGGCTCCCCGTCCGACTGCACTACCCGGCCGGCTACCGACTGCCGGCTGCCGACTACGCCAACCAGCCGGCTGCCGACTACGCCAACCAGTCGGCTGCCAACTGTAGCCCGACCCGACATCGACGAGACAACCGTACCGCGATGCCGTCATCTACAGTGTACCGCGTCCCCTGGGTACTGATTTATAAAGTATCCCAGGGGACAAGCATGACATGTACCATGCCTCTAGCCATGCCTACATGGCTTGGCATGTAAGCTACCCAAGGTAGCTTACATCCAACGCCACCACCAAGCTTACATGCTAAGCTACCTCACACTATATATATACCACACACCCATCCATCCAGGGAGGATGGACTCTCATACACACACACACACACACACACGAGCACTAGCTAGCAAGCTAGCTAGCTATCCATCCATCCATCCACATGAGCACACACGCTCACGGCCATGAGCATGGCCGGCCACTAGCCTGCCTCATATAGGCATTTACCAGATCAGATGCGCTTGGCACTGATCCCAGATACAGCTCCAGGAGCAGTTTGTACTGCCCGATGTACACCTTAGATATATACTCAGACATGCAGGAGTAGGGGTATTATCTCTCCGGAGAGCCCCGAACCTGGGTAAACGACCGCGTGCTACTCGCATACTCGCTCCCGGTCCTATCAGCAGCAGTCCTACCCACACACTAAGCCCTTGTGGCATCTGTTGACTCGCAAGCCCCCCGTGAGAAATACCACGACAGTTGGCGCCCACCGTTGGGCGGTACTATGCTACCGCGCTGCTGCTGGTTTCGCGGTCCGGGCGGGACCATCTTCATAATCTCCGCCGCAGCGTCGCGCCGTCTCTCCGGTAGCGCTCGGGGGCTCGACTTCGACCCGCCCCTGGAGCGGCCGCGTGGGACGGCGCATCCTCGTCGTCGGCCTCGCCGCCTTCGCCACCACTGTTTCGACGCCAGCTGCCCGTCGGCGCGCGCGCCACGCGCGGGGCCTCGTCTCGGTCGATCGTGGCCGTCCACGCGCCGCTCGCGCCTGCTTTCCTCCGCGTTGCGCCTTGCTCCAGCCTCCATATATCATCTACAAGCTAGCTAGATGCAAGTCAAACCATTGGCCATACACTAGCAAAATACTACCCATACTATCCCAAACACGAGCTTCGTTTGCTGCTAACTCATATGATGCTGCTGTGGCCTGGCCGCATGTGCGCCGTTGCGGTCAGCATCGCTGGCACTTGCGTCATCCCCACGAGCACCCGCGCAGCCGCCCTGGTCCCCGCGCGTGGCGCGACTCCGCACCCGCTCCCAGGCCGTCTCCACCGCATCCTCCCTCTGCTGGCCTCGCGCAAAAGCTCGCGCAGCTCCCTCCCGATGCGTCCGGCTGCACCTCCCACAGTCACGCGTCCCTGACGCAGCACTCGCTCCACCCGCGCCGCTGCTCCGCTTCCCGCGCGCACCCGGCCAAACGCCCCTCCACCAGCACCGGGGCCGCTTCATCACCCGTGTCACCGCCTCGCTCCGTCCGCCCGAACCCCAAGCTTGGACTCGCATCGCCGGCGCCGCTTGGCCTCGCTTCCGGCCTCCCCGCGCCAGCTCCCCCTCGCCGGGTGCTCCGCGCCGAGTACTCTGCGCCGGCTCCGGCTTCCCATAACCCGGACTCCTCCGTCCATGTCGCCCTTAGCCGACTGCCGCGCCGTGCCTGCATCGCGCCACGCACCCGGACGCCGAGTCCCGTGCCTGGCTGCTCCATCTGCCCGCCCGCATCGCCCTTGGCCGGCTGCTGCCCCGTGCCTGCATCGCCCCGTCGCCACCTTTGCCACTCCGGCTGGCCTGGCGCTGCCCCGCGCTGACTACAGCTCTGCTGCCTCGCGTCGCTCCCGCCTGGCTGAGCGCCCCGCGTGCTGGCTCCGGTCGCCGTTAGCCGGCTCTGCCACGACAGCTCCCCCGTCGGTCGCCTCCGCCCGCGGCCGCCTGCCATCGGACCCAGCTCGACCTCCATGACGGCTGCCCCAGGCAGAAAGAAAAGAAGAGGGAGACGGCTCCCCGTATCGTCCAGAAGAAAAATCAAGGGCCGACTGCTCCTCGCCGCCGACCCCAACTCCGCACCGGCTCCGCCCGCATCACGCCACTCGCGCGGCCGCGCACCTGCTGTGCCAGCGCCACGCCGCTTGGCCTCTGGCCAGCCTCCATGCGCGCCGTCGCGCGACAGCTCGATGGGCCTAGCCGCCCAATGTTTTTGCCTGCAGCACGACGCTCCGCCGCTGTGGGTCGTCTCTAATCCCCCCATGCCGCGCATCGGCTATGCCCGGCCGTTCCCCACACCTCGGCTCCGCCTCCGCGAGCTGCTCAAGACCCGGCTCCTCCGCCCGAGCGGCAGCCGCCGGGTTCCTCCGCGTTGTGCCCGCCCTCTGCTCCGGGCTGCTCTCCGCCGAGCCGCCTCCGGTACTCGGTCGGTTGCCCGTGCCGGCTCGCGCCCCGGTGCCGGCCCCGCCGTCTCGCCCCCGCACCCGGCCGCCTGCTCCCGCACCCGTTGCCTGCCCCGCCTTGCGGACTCCTCCACCTGCGCGCCCCGTGGCCGGCTGCGTCGTGCCAGTCGGAGGCCGGCTGCGCTCCACACCGATTCGCGCCTGCGACCGGCGCCTCCCGCCTCGGCCGTGGCCTTCGCTGGCCGGCTTCCCAAAGGACAAAAAGGGGGGCCCGGCTAGAAGAGGCCGGCTGCTCGGCTGAAAAAAAGGGGTGCTGCTCGCCGCGTGGAGCGGGACAAAAAAAAGAGAGAGAGAAAAGGGGAGTGGGTGCCGGCTGTAGAGAAGATGAAAAAAAAGAGAGAAGAAAAAAATGCGTCCAACTGCCAAATATACGTCCGACCGTTGGCTACCTGGCCGGCTGCAAAGAGCCCGACTGCCGTGTCGGGGTCCGCCCTTCAGCCGTCTGAAGAAGGAGAAGAAGACAAGGTAGTTGCCAGAAGATCCGGCCCGACTGCTCAGCAGTCGGCCCGAATCTCGGGGGCTACACCCAGCGGGTGCGCTGACGCGCCCCCGCGAAAGAAGAAGCCAAAGTAGTTGCCGGAAGATCCGGCCCGACTGCTCAGCAGTCGGCCCGAATCTCGGGGGCTACACCCAGCGGGTGCGCTGACGCGCCCCCGTGAGAGAAGAAGACAAAGTAGTTGCCGGAAGATCCGGCCCGACTGCTCGGCAGTCGGCCCAAATCTCGGGGGCTACACCCAGCGGGTGCGCTGACGCGCCCCCGCGAGAGAAGAAGACAAAGTAGTTACCGGAAGATCCGGCCCGACTGCTCAGCAGTCGGCCCGAATCTCGGGGGCTACACCCAGCGGGTGCGCTGACGCGCCCCCACGAAGATGAAGACAAAGTAGCTGCCGAAAGATCCGGCCCGACTGCTCAGCAGTCGGCCCTACATCCAGCGGGTGCGCCGGCGCACTCCGCAAGCGCCGAGCCGCGCCGACTGTCTTCAACGACCGCGACTACACAAAAATCAATGTGAGCTCCTCACCCGCATATTTTTGCACTACGCAAGCACGGATAACCCCGAGCGTTGCTCAGGGGCTATCTCCGCATTTTATTACAGTAGCATCACTGTTTGCCCCGGCGCCAGCCAGAGTTGGCCCGGGGGCTGGCCGCTTGGCCTGAGACGTTAGTTCCCGCAGACGGCTTAGTACCGTGCGCGGTACCAAAGGCCCACTCTTAGTCACAGACCACAGAGCGGCTGCCGACTAGCAAGAGTGAACGCTGGAGGCCACCCATGAGAAAAACGTCCAGGAAGAAAAACGGTTCGGGCGACCCGGTCATTTCTTTTATGAGTATCTACTCGGTTGAATCTGCTCCCAGACTCTGAGTACTGTACACTCCGCTCCACGGCCCACTCCCAGCCACAGACCGCAGAGCGGCTATCTGGCAAGCGAGAGCACGAGCCAAATAGTGGAGGGAACACGAAAAAGATTAAGGGGGCTCGGACGAAACCGAGTCGGCACCCTACACATAAAACTTGCAATGCTAAAAGCAAGCATATGATATATCTGTGTGGACTAACTTTGTCTTTTTCATGATCATTTCCGTGAACACTCGCCAAAAAAAAACCTCCGCCCAACTTTGCCAAGTTGCCCGGAGGCTTGGGGGCTACTGACGGAGTAATGGACCACGGGTACCCCGAAGACGGCAAGATGATATTTCAAGACATCGGGGCTAGCAAAGCCCCTCAGTCCCACTGCCCGGCCGCTCCTGCCGGCTCCCTGTCCGACTGCACTACCCGGCCAGCTACCGACTGCCGGCTACCGACTACGCCAACCAGCCGGCTGCCGACTACGCCAACCAGTCGGCTGCCAACTGCAGCCCGACCCGACATCGACAAGACAACCGTACCGCGATGCCGTCATCTACAGTGTACCGCGTCCCCTGGGTACTGATTTATAAAGTATCCCAGGGGACAAGCATGACATGTACCATGCCTCTAGCCATGCCTACATGGCTTGGCATGTAAGCTACCCAAGGTAGCTTACATCCAACGCCACCACCAAGCTTACATGCTAAGCTACCTCACACTATATATATACCACACACCCATCCATCCAGGGGGGGGGGGGTGGACTCTCATACACACACACACGAGCACTAGCTAGCAAGCTATCTAGCTATCCATCCATCCACATGAGCACACACGCTCACGGCCATGAGCATGGCCGGCCACTAGCCTGCCTCATATAGGCATTTACCAGATCAGATACACTTGGCACTGATCCCAGATACAGCTCCAGGAGCACTTTGTACTGCCCGATGTACACCTCAGATATATACTCAGACATGCAGGAGTAGGGGTATTATCTCTCCGGAGAGCCCCGAACCTGGGTAAACGACCGTGTGCTACTCGCATACTCGCTCCCGGTCCTATCAGCAGCAGTCCTACCCACACACTAAGCCCTTGTGGCATCTGTCGACTCGCAAGCCCCCCGTGAGAAATACCACGACAGGTCGGCTGCTGGAATGTCTTCAGCTTCAGGAGCCTCTGTGGAAGCAGGCTCATGAACTGTGAGTTGGCGTTCTGCGTTAGGATAGACCACAGAGATGGGTTCAACTATCAAGGGCTCTGTGGGAGCAGCCCGATCTTTCTTGGTCTTCCTCTTCTTCTTGGAGGGGGCAGTAGGAGAGGCTTCAGAGTGTTTCCTCTTCCTGGCTTCAGCCTCTGCAGCTCTTGTCTTCTTGAGCTCTGAAGCGGTTGACCGACTCTTTGGCTTCGAGCCAATCAGTGCAGTTGGGAAGACAATTGGAACTGCTTCTTGCCTTGGTGCATCTGGTTTAGCTGTAGCAGGCTTCTTCTTCTTCTTCGCAGCCATCCTGGGGTCGATGCCAGGACGCCCAAGTGCCTTGCGCTTCTCAGCCTCATTATAGGCTTGCACACATCTGTCGGCCAGAGTCTTCATCCGCTCATATGAACCTTGAGCTTCGGCGCGTTTCTTCAGGAAGTTTTCCTTTAGCTCGTGCAGCATGATTTTGAAGTTCTTCACTTCCTGCAAGCTGAGCTTGGCCATATGCTTCTTGAACTGAGCCTTTTCATAGTCAATTTTCTGCTTCAGCTCAACAACGCACTGCGCGATGGCCAGTTCTGAAGCAATGGCTCCTTGGAAGGCAACACTGAGGCCAATGGGCAGCTGCAGATCGTCAAAGCTGACATTTGGTGTAGCAAACCACTCGTCAATGAAGTCGTGGATGATGGCGACATCAAAGAGAGGCAGATTATTGAAGATTTCTGCCTCCTCTTTGCTCTTCATGAGTTGCTCAAGAGCGTCATCTGCAAGGTCTTCATCGCTTGACAGATCAATGGCGTCATTGCCCAGAATGGCAGCTGCTGTGAGCTCTTGGCCGCTGTGTGGCTGAGGCATCTTGGCCTTCTGGGGCTTGGAGACTCGTGATAAGTCTTCAGACTGCACACTAGCTTCAGGAGGTGCAGTTGCCAATGGCTTCGCCCTTGAGATTTTCGGTGGAGAGGCCAGCTTTGAAGCTTTGGGCTTCTTCGATTGCTTTGGCTTCGGTGCAGCAGGCGCTTCTTCTGATTCAGAGTCAGCTGGTGGCTCATTCACTGCAGTCCCTTGGACTAAGATGCGGGTGATGAGGCCCTCAAGGTTGGCGTATGGTCCGATGATATTCTGGTCTGCCTCGCGTGTGCCACCTGCCCTTGGTGCGGAGGGACCAGGGTTGAAGTCTAAGCCCAATTTCTTCTTGTTTTGCTTCGCTGAGTTCTGGGCAAACTGGAAATTGCGCTTGAACAGATTGTCGTCACGACACCAGAGTAGTGACGACGGATGTGCTTCAGCTGGCTGTGGCCCACGAACCATGCACGGGTAGAAGCCTTGAGCAATGGCTTCATCTCTGGACCTGGGCACGAGATTTTTGTATAGTACATCTCCCCATGGTCTCTTGATGGCGCTTTTCCCAGCGTACTCCTTGGTGACAAAGCGGTATTGGAACCATTGCTCCGCCCAATAGCGTCGAATCCATTGGATTCGTGTCTTGCGCTGATTGTAATCCTCTTCAGGATCTGTCTTGTACAGCTCTGAGAGGTCATCGGGCAGATCTCTTGATGTTTCTCCTCGACGCTTTCTGCCACCCTTCCTTGCTGATTTTTCTACAGCCATGAACTTTAAACTGAATGGCTTCAATACGTTCAAAGGCTTCAAAGGCTTTCTCTTGCTGGTCAAACAAGAACTGGCTTCAGGAGAATTTATATGATGCTGTAAGAATTCTGCAAATGAATGCAGACTATGAGAACCAAGGGATTCTCCCACAGACATGTACCTGTGACAGCATTAAGGTGGGAGGGAAGGGGAAGAGGTCATATGCATTCTCAGAAGATTTTGAAGATAAATCAGTTTAGAAGACATTTACCTCATCGTGCGAAGACATTCACTCATAGATAAGAAGTTGGTTCCAGATTTGTACGAACCCACAGATCAGTACAAGTGAGGAATCTAACTACTTTATGAAGCATGTTATGAGATGCAGATTGAGAGAGATCTAACTTGTGCCGATTGAGAGAGATCTAACTTGTGTGAATAGAAACTTCTTATGGCAGAAAGTGACAGAACCATAGGATCAAAAGAGGCTGTAAAAAGAGGTTTTATTTATCACACTTGGAACTGCTAGACGGAGTGGGAGATGAGGCCGAGAAGTTCGATCCTCCGTACCCTAACTTGGCGACGGAAGACACCTACGGCGACGGCGGAGAGGACGATGTCCGCGATCGGCGTGAAGACGGCGTCAGAGAGGTTGCGGCAGTGAAGCGCTTCGTCGCCGGCGTCGTCGAGAGTTAGCGGTGGCGCTAGGGTTCGTGCGAGGGAGGAAGAAGGAGATAATGACCGCGGTGAGGGTGTATTTATAGTTACAGGGGCGGCACTGTGCTATTACACAGGTGCCCCTGGTGATTCGCCTCTGAACAACACGTGGCCATCAAGCGGAATCTCGGGGGCAGTTCCACATCCCACGCATGCCTGGATTGTCGGGTGGTCGTTCCTACTTCTCCGGATTTCTTGTGGATGAATGAGCATTAAAAACGGTTTTAAAGTTTGTCTCTGTGTCTTCTGCTGACAAGGACGCAGAGAAGACATTCGACAGTTTCAATAGAATGCATATGACTTGGAGAGATAGAATTTGAGATAGAAAGCATAGAGAGGTTAGGGTCCGATCACATTCACTTAGTTCAAAAGATTCAAGGAAGACATAGCTATAAGTGAATGTTGTAGAGGACAGAACACTAGTATATAAATATCTATGTAATCAACGTAGTGAAGATAATCATGAAGACATGTTGAGATTGAAGCCAAACCAAATGTGAAGACATCGCAAGGTAACGCCATGAGTGAAACACTTCAAAATAGAACGTTTGGTGGTGGCGTTACCCACCGTATAGGAAGTATTAGACCCAGACACGGCGCACAATTATCGTGGCGCTCCGAAGTCAAATTCCACATTGATGTATTCACACTTAGAATGTATGTCTTCATTGATTGAAGATATACGTTACTTCGTGTGTTGCACATCTAAGTCATCAATATGCATAAGTGTTAGGATGTGTGCCTGATCACAGGACATTTGAGGATTCCGGGATATTTAGCTCACACCGTAACTTGCAAAATCTCTTCTCATACAAGGGCTTGGTGAAGATATCTGCCAATTGCTCTTCAGTGTTGACGTGTATGATATCAATATCTTCCTTCACAACATGATCTCTGAGAAAGTGATGACGAATTTCAATGTGCTTTGTCTTCAAGTGCTGAACTGGGTTGTTAGCAATCTTGATGGCGCTTTCGTTGTCGCAGTAGAGTGGCACTTGCTTCAGATGAATGCCATAGTCCTTGAGAGTTTGCTTCATCCACAGAAGCTGAGCGCAGCAAGATCCAGCAGCAATGTATTCAGATTCAGCAGTGGAGAGAGATACACAGTTCTGCTTCTTAGAAGACCAACATACAAGTGATCGCCCTAGAAAATGACATGTGCCTGATGTAGACTTGCGATCCACCTTGTCACCAGCATAATCAGCATCCGAGAATCCAACCAGATCAAACTCTGAGCCCTTTGGATACCATAACCCTAGAGTTGGGGTGTGAGCCAAATATCGAAGAATTCGCTTCACTGCTAAGTGATGCGACTCCTTTGGTGCCGCTTGAAATCAGGCACACATGCAATGTAACGCCCCAGATATTACTTTCCCAATTTGTACTCCAACTCTTGCCGTTTCCGGCGTTAAGTTATATTTATTTCTCGGGTTCGGGTCTTTGTCTCCATGTGTTGTTTTCTTTTTCATGCATCTCATATCATGTCATCACGTGCATTGCATTTGCATACATGTTCATCTCATGCATTCGAGCATTTTCCCCGTTGTCCGTTTTGCATTCCGGCGCTTCCTTCTCCTCCGGTGGTCAATTCTAGCTTTCTTTCATGTGTGGGGACTAAACATTTCCGGATTGGACCGAGACTTGCCATGCGGCCTTGGTTTACTACCGGTAGACCGCCTGTCAAGTTTCGGGTCATTTGGACTTCGTTTGATACTCCAACGGTTAACCGAGGGACCGAAAAGGCCTCGTGTGTGTTGCAGCCCAACACCCCTCCATTTTGGCCCAAAACCCACCAAACTCTACTCCATGTCCTAGAGCGTTCGATCACGATCGCGTGGCCGAAAACCGTAGCTCATTTGGACACTCCTAGCTCCCTCTACCTCTATAAATACACCCCCCATTCCAAATCTCGGGTCTCCCCTCGTCCCTAACCCTAAATTCCAGATCCGCCGCCGCCGGACACATCCGCCACCGACGGACACGTCCGGTCCGCCCGCCGCCGCCACATGGCATGCCACCATTGGCCCGCCTCCGCCGCCGTTCCACCCCGCCGCCAGGCCCGGGAGGCCCATGGCCGGCCCCCGGGGCCCATCTCGCCTTGCCCCGCCGCCCGGTGAAGCCGCCTCCACGCGCCGCCGCCTCCGCGCCGCGCCGCCGCCGCCGCCTCCACGCGCTGCCTCCGCCGCCTCCACACCGCGCGCCGCCGCCTCCGCACGCTGCCGCCACCGCACCGGCCGGAGCCGCCCCGGCCTCACCTCCCCTCTTCCCCGGCCGGCGAACCCACTCTGGTGAGCTCCGGGTCAGCTCCGGTGGGATCCCTGGCGAACTTCGGATTCCGTGCCCGGATCTCAGATCTGAAATCCTAACCCTAGGTCGTTTTTTTCGCTATGTCCCAGAATTTTTACTTCATATGCTCCTGTTCGAGACACCGTAACTTTGCATCCGTAGCTCCGATTCATGCATTTAGTATATCAAAATCTTCGTCTCGACGAGTGCATCATTTCATTCCATTGCATCATTTGCATTTGAGTTCATCTTGATGCCCAAAATGCTGTTAGAAGGAGGCATTGTGAGTTAAATTGCAGATCCGTTAGCTCATCATTGACTTTTGTCATTTTTTGCCATGATTATTGTGTGCATGATATGCCTGTGACCCTTTGGGATGAATTGTTAAGAATTTTGTCTTCTTTCCAGAGGCGCCACCCATGCATTTTTAGGATGTGTGTGGTGACTTGTGCAAGCTTGCAAAGAGGGGCACCTGAGATTTCTGTTTTCAGGGACTTAGTGATTTTCACTAAGTCTGTGATGTTTTAGTTCATGATGCCATATGTTCAGCTTGTTTCCTAGTGATCCGTGCCTCTTTTGAGGATGATCAGTAAGGGCGTTTTGATATTTATGTTATGATCTATCCATCCATGTCTTTACTTGCTATGTTGGAGCACCCTAGGTTGAGTCAATCGAGCTCAACTTTTGCATCGTTGTGTATTTGGGCAGATCGTCAACTCTTTTGCGATTTTGCCGGTGCTATTGTTAGTGATCCGTGCATGCTATGCCATTGTTCTTGCCATGTCTAGCTAGCATTTTGTGCCTTCTTTATGGATATATGCTTACCTTGCCATGACTTGCACCATAGTGAGTGCATCGAGCTTGTTGACATGCCTTCGTGAGTTATAATTTCAGCATGTCTCAGTTTTCACCAAGTCTGAAAACTGATTGTGTTCCATCTATGTTCGTGTGCTCGTTAGAGTATTTTGTGAACCCTTTTGGCCCCAGGTCACTTTGGGTGTTTTGTTAAGCTTGTTGAGTAGCTCCATTGCATGCTCTTACTTGTCATGTTCAGGTTATGTTTCATGTTGTTTTGCTGCTCCGAGAGAGCATCGTGGTCTTAAATTTCAGACTAGTGTTAATTTCACTAAATCTGAAATCTGTTTTGCTTATTCAGTTTTGCCATGCTTGTTTGAACCTCATAATGGATGAATTTGGCTATGGCTCAGTCCTAGTGATTTGTTAACCATCTTGTGTACATCCCTGCCATGTATTTTGTTTTCATATTTGGTGGCTGTAGCATGTTCATTTCGTTGCATTTAGGAGCCTACTTGCTGTAAATCACAGATCGGTTCGTTTCGTAAAACGCTTGCCATTTCCAAACCGTAGCTCCGATTCCAATGATCTTTATATCGTTTTCAGATGATTTCATCCCCTCTATCCAGTGGCACACTTGGTTTTCCAAGTTGAGGCCAGGTTCATGCATTTCCTGTCACGTCTTGCATTTTGCATCCCGCATAGCATACCATCATTGCATCTTATTGCTTGAGTTTGCTCGTGGTTGATTGTATCCTTGTTGCTTGTTTGTGTTGTTGGGTAGAGCCGGGAGACGAGTTCGCTAACGAGGAGCCCGTTGAGTCTACTTTTGAGGATCCAGTCAACTCTGACAACTGTGCAGGCAAGATGATCATACCCTCGAAATCACTACTATCTTTGCTATGCTAGTTTGCTCGCTCCTTTGCTTTGCCAATGCTACGATGCCTACCACTTGCTCGTCAGCCTCCCAATTGCCATGATTGAGCCTCTAAGCCACCATTGTCCTAGCAAACTGTTGATTGGCTATGTTACCGCGTTGCTCAGCCCCCTTCTTATAGCGTTGCTAGTTGCAGGTGAAGATTGGAGCCGTTCCTTGTTGGAACATTTATTTACTTGTTGGGATATCATTACATTGCTATGTTATCTTAATGCATCTATATACTTGGTAAAGGGTGGAAGGCTCGGCCTCTCGCCTAGTGTTTTGTTCCACTCTTGCCGCCCTAGTTTCCGTCATATCGGTGTTATGTTCCCGGATTGTTGCGTCCCTTACGCAGTTGGGCTATAATGGGAACCCCTTGATAGTTTGTCTTGATTAAAGCTTTTCCAGCAATGCCCAACATTGGTTTTACCATTTGCCACCTAGCCCCTTTTTCCCTTGGGTTTCCGGAGCCCGAGGATCATCTTATTTTAACCCCCCCCCCCCCGGGCCAGTGCTCCTCTGAGTGTTGGTCCCATCGAGCGATGTCCGGGGCTACCAGGGGCAACTCTGGGCTGGCCTACCCGACGTATGGCTCATCTGAGTGTGCCCTGAGAACGAGATATGTGCAGCTCCTGTCGGGATTTGTCGGCACATTCGGGCGGTGTTGCTGGTCTTGTTTTAACCTGTTGAATCATCTTGTTGTACCGAGATACCGAGTCTGATCGGTGTGTCTTGGGTGGAGGTCTATTCCTTCGTTGACTGTGAGAGCTTGTTATGGGCTAAGTTGGGACCCCCCTGCAGGGATTGATCTTTCGAAAGCCGTGCCCGCGGTTATGGGCAGATGGGAATTTGTTAATGTCCAGTTGTACATAACTTGAACCTTAATTAATTAAAATGAATCAACTGAGTGTGTTGTCGTGATGGCCTCTTCCCGGCGGAGTCCGGGAAGCGGACACGGTGTTGGAGTTATGTTTGCGCAGGTTGCTCTCTAGTTTCTCGCTCGTGCTTTGCCTCCTCTTCTCGCTCTCTTTGCGAATAAGTTAGCCACCATATATGCTAGTCGCTTGCTGCAGCTCCACTTATACATTACCCCTTTCCTACCTATTAAGCTTAAATAGTCTTGATCGCGAGGGTGCGAGATTGCTGAGTCCCTGTGGCTCACAGATTACTATTACACCAGATGCAGGGATAGATGATACAGCTCCAGATGGCGCGCTTGAGCTCAAGTGGGAGTACGACGAGGACTCTCAGCGTTACTATGTGTCTTTTCCTGATGATCAGTAGTGGTGCCCAATCGGGGTTAGATTCAGGGCCTTGTCGCATGTTGGGGGTCTTTTCTATTTTGGCACCGTAGTCGGGCCATGAGTGATTGTATGATGGATGTTATTTATGTACGTTGATGTGACGTGGTGAGTGTAAGCCAACTATGTTCCTCCCCTTTATATTATTTATGTACATGGGATGAGTGATGATTTACTGACTTGCGACATTGCTTTCAATGCGGCTATGCCTCTAAGTCATGCCTCGACACGTGGGAGATATAGCCACATCGAGGACGTTACAAGTTGGTAATCAGAGCCTTCCCCGACCTTAGGAGCCCCCATTGCTTGATCGTTTTTAGCAGCCGACTTGTGTCTAGAAAAAAATGTTTTGAGTCCTTTAGGAATTATATATCGGAGAGCTTAGGAATTCTTTTTACTTCCCAGTCTCCTCATCGCTCTGGTAAGGCATCCTGACGTAGAGTTTTGACTCTTCTCTTCTCAAATTTCACTAAAAAAAATTTAGGATCACGCGAGTATCTTGGTTTTGTTCCGATGGCTTATGATGAGAACACTGTCTTGGTGCCTCCTGTCAGGGGTTTAGTGGAAGTGTCCCGGGGAGTTGATCTCTGAGGTGCTGTCATCATAATTTTATCGTTGCAATTCTGGTATACTTGAGATATGTTCGCAACATCGAAAATCTCCTTTATGCAGTTCGTTGGTGAGATAACCTCGACGCCACCCAGTACTGGGGTGGGAGTTCAGGAGTATCGCCATAACTTGTATAACGGATGCTTTTCGAAGGTTGAGGTAGATGGTTTCCGAAGGTTTCTTGGTTATGTGTTGAAGGATGGATACAGCTGGATGTAGGTATTGCTAGTTTGGGTGAGATATTATGCCTCCCCTATATCCCCAACACCTGATTGCATAACCGGAAAGTTTCGGGAGTTTCATAGGTGGGAATTCGAGTAGCTCTTAGGATATCCTTCCAACAGATGTATGATATGAAATTGGGGTTCGACGTCTAGTGGTTCCCCTATTCACGGTTGATTTTACAGTGGTCTCGTTGTGTCTTAAAGAGTCCTTGGCTATGCTGACTCGGGGACGCTTCGTATGTCATGTGCACTGCCTTGTACATGATGGTGCTGTACGATCGAGCCCGTGTAGGTCCCACCACGAAAACTTCGGACGAAATTTCTATCATATGTTTGTTCCGGCTTATTCCACAAGCAAACCCTTGGTTTTATTTTGAGTTGTGGTATTCAAGTTGCTTCGGAGACATATGTTGATTCCATCCCTCGTTGATGTACCTCTTCTACCTAATTCTTCGTGGCTTCGCAATTTAGGAATATGTGACCACTTCAAGAGAAGTGCATTCGTTCATTTTGTTCGGATGTGAAGACTTTATGTTGCAATTTTCATTCTGTTGGTTTCAACTTCATTTATCTGCCTATGTGCTAACGGTGGTCAACCTCTTCAGGATGGCTCCCGCTAAGAGCACCAGTCAGAACCAGAATCAAGATCCGCCACCACCTCCGCCTCCTTCAGAAGCATGGCAAGCTGTGATGGCCGCTACTAATGCAAATACACAGTTGATCATGCAAATCCTCCAAGAGCGGAATCAAGGCAGTCAAGGGAATCAAGGCAACAATCAGAACCATTTTGCTACTCTGAACCAGTTCCTCGCAAATGGTCCAAAGACGTTCAACAATTGTGTTGAGGCTACCGATGCTGACGATTGGCTAGTGGATCTGGGCAAGCATTTTGAATGCAGCAACGTCAGGCCTGAAGATTTCGTCAAGTTGGCTTCTTTCCAGCTCAAAGATCAGGCCGCAGAGTGGTTCCAGCAGTACAAGGATTCCAGAGGTGGATGTTTGATCACTTGGGATGATTTCCGTCGTGATTTTCGAGCTCATCACACCCCTCAGAGTGTGACTGAAAGCAAACATGAAGAATTCCGCAATCTGAAGCAAGGCTCTTTGTCTGTCTATGACTACAACAAGTTGTTCCAGAAGCTCGCCCGTTTTGCCAAGCAGGATGTTCCTGATGAGAAGAGCATGATCTATCAGTTCAGGGGTGGTCTCCGTGAAGAAATTCAGCTCGCTCTTGTCCTTTTTGAGCCGTTGAGATACGATGAGTTCTACAACATGGCACTGAAGCAAGAGGCTGCTCAGTTGAGGTGTGATGCTTCCAGGAAGTGAGTCAGAGACACTACGCCTTCTTCCTCTACTCAAGTGGCCAAGCAGTAGAAGTATTGGCTTCCTCCTCCTCCGTTCCGTCAGCCGTATCAGCAGAAGAACAAAGGTGTCAGTGGTTCTTCCCACCCACCCAACCCAGGCTTTCAAAACAAGACTTCGTCTCAAGCTCCAAGATCGAGTGCTCCGTACCACCGTCCACTCTCAGAGGTCACGTGCAACAAGTGCCAACAGAAGGGTCACTACGCCAACAAGTGTTTCAACCAGAGGCGTCTTCCTCCTCCTCCTCCTGTCAGATCGGAAAGTACAGCTGTGGTCAAGCATAACCCCAAGTCCGCCAAGGTCAACTTGATGAACGCAGCTCAGGCAGAGGATTCGTCAGATGTGATCATGGGTAACCTTCCTGTTAATGATATTCCTGCAAAAGTTCTTTTTGATACGGGTGCATCGCATTGTTTCATCTCGAGGCCATTTGTTTCTAAGCATGAGTTGCCGTTGCAAGATTTGCCTAGGCAGTTGTCTGTTGTTTCTCCGGGCAAATTCATGAATGCAAGCGCTATTGTTCCGGATATTTCTATCACATTGGGCGATTACAAGTTTCTCTCTTCTCCGGTGGTTCTTGGTAATTCAGATATTGATCTTATTCTTGGGATGGACTGGCTCTCTAAACACAAGGCTCACCTCGATTGTGCAGCCAGGCAGATTCAACTGACTCATTCGTCTGAGGATGTAATTATCTTTGCTGCTCGGGATAATACCATCCGGTTGTTTTCTCTCAATGAGAAGGGTGAATTGGATGCTATTTCGCAGATCCCAGTTGTTTGTGAGTATCAAGACGTCTTCCCAGAAGAACTCCCAGGAATGCCTCCGCACCGGCCGGTTGAATTTGTTATTAAACTTGAGCCCGGTACGGAACCTGTGTGCAAACGTCCCTACAAGCTCGGCCCCGAAGAGTTGAAGGAGTTGAAGAAACAACTCGATGTTCAAGAAAGAATGGGTCTCATTCGGCCTAGTACTTCTCCGTGGGGTTGTGGTGTTCTTTTTGTGAAGAAGAAGGATGGAACGGACCGACTTTGTGTTGATTATCATCCATTGAACAAGAAGACCATCAAGAACAAATACCCACTTCCCAACATCAATGAGCTGTTTGAACAACTCAAGGGTGCCCAAGTATTCTCCAAGCTTGATCTCCGTATGGGTTATCATCAGATTCGTATTCGTGAGCAAGATATTCCCAATACGGCCTTCAGGACAAGCTATGGGTCATATGAATACACTGTCATGTCTTTTGGCCTCGCCAACGCTCCTCCGACGTTCTCTCGCATGATGAACTTCATCTTCAACCCCTACACCAATGACTTTGTTTTGGTCTATCTCGACGACATTCTGGTTTTCTCGAAGAACAAGGAAGATCATGACAAGCACTTGCGTTTGGTTCTTCACAAGCTCAGGGAACATCAGTTCTACGCCAAGTTCTCCAAGTGTGAATTTTGGCTCGATGAGGTGCTTTATCTTGGTCATATCATCTCTGCCAAGGGCATTTCCGTGAATCCTGAGAAGGTGTCTGCAATTGTTAATTGGGAACCTCCTCAGAATGTGAAGCAACTCCGTAGCTTCCTCGGTCCCGCAAGCTACTGTCGAAGATTCGTTGAAAACTTTTCCAAGATCGCGAAGCCTCTCTCAAATCTTCTTCAGAAGCACGTCAAGTACGTTTGGTCTCCGGAGTGTGATATTGCTTTCAACACTTTGAAAGAGAAATTGATCACTGCTCCAGTCCTGACTCCGCCTGATGAAACCAAGCCGTACGAGGTCTTTTGTGATGCCTCTCTCCAAGGTCTAGGTGCTGTACTGATGCAAGAGAAGAAAGTTGTTGCTTATACCTCTCGCCAGTTGAAGCCTAATGAGAAGAACTACCCCACTCATGATCTCGAGTTGGCGGCAGTTGTGCACGCTTTGTTGACTTGGAGACATCTTCTATTGGGAAGGAAAGTGGACATTTTCACTGATCACAAGATTCTCAAGTACATCTTCACCCAGCCTAATCTCAACCGCAGGCAAACTCGATGGGTCGAAATGATTCAAGAGTATAATCCGAGTATCGAGTATACTCCAGGCAAGGCCAATGTGATTGCTGACGCTTTGAGCAGAAAAGCATATTGCAACAGTCTGATTCTCAAGCCTTATCAACCCGAGCTTTTTGAAGCTTTCCGCAAACTTAATTTGCAAATTGTTCCTCAAGGTTTCCTCACCAACCTTCAAGTCTATCCTACCTTGGAAGACCAGATTCGCCAAGCCCAGCTTCTTGATGCCATGGTGAAAAAGGTGAAGATTGGGATTGCAAAGAGTCAGTCCAAGTACAAGTGCTACCGACTTGATGACAAGGACACTCTCTTCTTCGAGGATCGAATTGTTGTGCCCAAAGGTGAACTTCGTAAGGTGATCATGAACGAGGCTCACAACTCTCTCCTCTCCATCCACCCTAGTAGCACGAAGATGTATCAGGATCTCAAGCAAACTTATTGGTGGACTCGAATGAAGCGCGAGATCGCTCAATTCGTGAATGAATGTGATGTCTGCAGAAGAGTGAAGGCAGAACACCAAAGGCCAGCAGGTCTCCTCCAACCTCTTGCCATTCCAGAATGGAAGTTTGACCACATTGAAATGGACTTCGTGACTGGGTTTCCAAATCCAAGCGTGGCAATGATGCTATATTCGTTGTCATCGACAAGCTCACCAAAGTGGCTCATTTTCTGCGTATCAAAGAGTCGATCACTGTAGCTCAATTGGCGAAACTCTACACCTCTCGAATTGTCTCTCTGCACGGTATTCCTCAAGTGATATCTTCAGACCGTGGCAGCATCTTTACCTCCAAGTTTTGGGATTCTTTTCAGAAGGCCATGGGCACCAACATCCGCTTCAGCACTGCTTTCCATCCTCAAACAAGCGGTCAAGTCAAGCGTGTCAACCAAATTCTTGAAGATATGCTCAGGGCTTGTGTTATCTCCTTCGGCATGAAGTGGGAGGATTGTCTTCCATATGTTGAATTCTCATACAACAACAGTTTTCAAGCAAGTTCGGGCAAGGCCCCATTTGAAATTCTGTATGGTAGGAAGTGTCGTACTCCTCTCAACTGGTCTGAAACCGGTGAACGTCAGCTGCTGGGTAATGACTTAATCACAGAGGCCGAAGAAATGTGCAAGGTCATTCATGATAACCTCAAAGCAGCCCAATCCCGCCAGAAGAGCTACTATGATAGTAAGCACCGTGATTTGGCTTTCGAGATCGGAGATCATGTTTACCTCCGTGTCTCTCCTATGAAAGGGACTCGTTGCTTCGGTATCAAAGGGAAGCTTGCCCCTAGATACGTCGGACCTTTCAAGATTGTCAGCAAGAGAGGCGACCTCGCCTATCAACTCGAGCTTCCTTCAAACTTTGAAAATGTTCATGCTGTGTTCCATATCTCCCAACTCCGAAAGTGCTTCAAGATGCCTGAACGCACCGTCAACTTCGAGGACATTGAGCTCCAAGAAGATCTCTCCTATCATGAGCACCCAGTTGCAATCCTTGAAGAGACTGAACGCAGGACTCGCAACAAGTCAATCAAATTTCTCAAAGTTAAGTGGTCACACCATTCCGACTGTGAAGCTACCTGGGAACGCGAGGATCACCTCCATTCTGAGTACCCGGAGTTCTTTCAGTCCTAGATCTCGGGACGAGATCTTTTCGTAGTGGTGGAGTGTTGTAACGCCCCAGATATTACTTTCCCAATTTGTACTCCAACTCTTGTCGTTTCCGGCGTTAAGTTATATTTATTTCTTGGGTTCGGGTCTTTGTCTCCGTGTGTTGTTTTCTTTTTCATGCATCTCATATCATGTCATCACGTGCATTGCATTTGCATACATGTTCATCTCATGCATTCGAGCATTTTCCCCGTTGTCCGTTTTGCATTTCGGCGCTTCCTACTCCTCCGGTGGTCAATTCTAGCTTTCTTTCGTGTGTGGGGATTAAACATTTCCGGATTGGACCAAGACTTGCCATGCGGCCTTGGTTTACTACCGGTAGACCGCCTGTCAAGTTTCGGGTCATTTGGACTTCGTTTGATACTCCAACGGTTAACCGAGGGACCGAAAAGGCCTCGTGTGTGTTGCAGCCCAACACCCCTCCATTTTGGCCCAAAACCCACCAAACTCTGCTCCATGTCCTAGAGCGTTCGATCACGATCGCGTGGCCGAAAACCGCACCTCATTTGGACACTCCTAGCTCCCTCTACCTCTATAAATACACCCCCCATTCCAAATCTCGGGTCTCCCCTCGTCCCTAACCCTAAATTCCAGATCCGCCGCCGCCGGACACATCCGCCACCGACGGACACGTCCGGTCCGCCCGCCGCTGCCACGTGGCACGCCACCATTGGCCCGCCTCTGCCGCCGTTCCACCCCGCCGCCAGGCCCGGGAGGCCCGTGGCCGGCCCCCGGGGCCCATCTCGCCTCGCCCCGCCGCCCGGTGAAGCTGCCTCCACGCGCCGCCGCCGCCTCCATGCCGCGCGCCGCCGCCTCCGCCCGCTGCTGCCGCCGCCTCCACGCCGTGCCGCCGCCACCGCGTCGGCTGGAGCCGCCCGGCCTCGCCTCCCCTCTTCCCCGGCCGGCGAACCCACTCCGGTGAGCTCCGGGTCAGCTCCGGTGGGATCCCCGGCGAACTTCGGATTCCGTGCCCGGATCTCAGATCTGAAATCCTAACCCTAGGTCGTTTTTTTTCCGCTAAGTCCCAGAATTTTTACTTCATATGCTCCTGTTCGAGACCCCGTAACTTTGCATCCGTAGCTCCGATTCATGCATTTAGTATATCAAAATCTTCGTCTCGACGAGTACATCATTTCAATCCATTGCATCATTTGCATTTGAGTTCATCTTGATGCCCAAAATGCTGTTAGAAGGGGGCATCGTGAGTTAAATTGCAGATCCGTTAGCTCATAATTGACTTTTGTCATTTTTTGCCATGATTATTGTGTGCATGATATGCATGTGACCCTTTGGGATGAATTGTTAAGAATTTCGTCTTCTTTCCAGAGGTGCCACCCATGCATTTTTAGGATGTGTGTGGTGACTTGTGCAAGCTTGCAAAGAGGGGCACCTGAGATTTCTGTTTTCAGGGACTTAGTGGTTTTCACTAAGTCTGGGATGTTTTAGTTCATGATGCCATATGTTCAGTTTGTTTCCTAGTGATCCGTGCCTCTTTTGAGGATGATCAGTAAGGGCGTTTTGATATTTATGTTATGCTCTATCCATCCAAGTCTTTACTTGCTATGTTGGAGCACCCTAGGTTGAGTCAATCGAGCTCAACTTTTGCATCGTTGTGTATTTGGGCAGATCGTCAACTCTTTTGCGATTTTGCCGGTGCTATTGTTAGTGATCTGTGCATGCTATGCCATTGTTCTTGCCATGTCTAGCTAGCATTTTGTGCCTTCTTTATGGATATATGCTTGCCTTGCCATGAATTGCACCGTAGTGAGTGCATCGAGCTCGTTGACATGCCTTCGTGAGTTATAATTTCAGCATGTCTCAGTTTTCACTAAGTCTGAAAACTGATTGTGTTCCATCTATGTTCGTGTGCTCGTTAGAGTATTTTGTGAACCCTTTTGGCCCCAGGTCACTTTGGGTGTTTTGTTAAGCTTGTTGAGTAGCTCCATTCCATGCTCTTACCTGTCATGTTCAGGTTATGTTTCATGTTGTTTTGCTGCTCCGAAGAGAGCATCGTGGTCTGAAATTTCAGACTAGTGTTAATTTCACTAAGTCTGAAATATGTTTTGCTTATTCAGTTTTGCCATGCTTGTTTGAACCTCATAATGGATGAATTTGGCTATGGCTCAGTCCTAGTGATTTGTTAAGCATCTTGTGTACATCCCTGCCATGTATTTTTTTCATGTTTTGTGGCTGTAGCATGTTCATTTCGTTGCATTTAGGAGCCTACTTGCTGTAAATCGCAGATCGGTTCGTTTCGTAAAACGCTTGCCATTTCCAAACCGTAGCTCCGATTCCAATGATCTTTATATCGTTTTCAGGTGATTTCATCCCCTCTATCCAGTGGCACACTTGGTTTTCCAAGTTGAGGCCAGGTTCATGCATTTCCTGTCACGTCTTGCATTTTGCATCCCGCATAGCATACCATCATTGCATCTTATTGCTTGAGTTTGCTTGTGGTTGATTATATCCTTGTTGCTTGTTTGTGTTGTTGGGTAGAGCCGGGAGACGAGTTCGCTAATGAGGAGCCCGTTGAGTCTACTTTTGAGGATCCAGTCAACTCTGACAACTGTGCAGGCAAGATGATCATACCCTCGAAATCACTACTATCTTTGCTATGCTAGTTTGCTCGCTCTTTTGCTTTGCCAATGCTACGATGCCTACCACTTGCTTGTCAGCCTCCCAATTGCCATGATTGAGCCTCTAACCCACCATTGTCCTAGCAAACCATTGATTGGCTATGTTACCGCGTTGCTCAGCCCCCTTCTTATAGCGTTGCTAGTTGCAGGTGAAGATTGGAGCCGTTCCTTGTTGGAACATTTATTTACTTGTTGGGATATCATTACATTGCTATGTTATCTTAATGCATCTATATACTTGGTAAAGGGTGGAAGGCTCGGCCTCTCGCCTAGTGTTTTGTTCCACTCTTGCCGCCCTAGTTTCCGTCATATCGGTGTTATGTTCCCGGATTGTTGCGTCCCTTACGCGGTTGGGCTATAATGGGAACCCCTTGATAGTTCGTCTTGATTAAAGCTTTTCCAGCAATGCCCAACATTGGTTTTACCATTTTCCACCTAGCCCCTTTTTCCCTTGGGTTTCCGAAGCCCGAGGGTCATCTTATTTTAACCCCCCCGGGCCAGTGCTCCTCTGAGTGTTGGTCCCACCGAGCGATGTCCGGGGCTACCAGGGGCAACTCTGGGCTGGCCTACCCGACGTCTGGCTCATCTGAGTGTGCCCTGAGAACGAGATATGTGCAGCTCCTATCGGGATTTGTCGGCACATTCGGGCGGTGTTGCTGGTCTTGTTTTAACCTGTCGAATCATCTTGTTGTACCGGGATACCGAGTCTGATCGGTGTGTCTTGGGTGGAGGTCTATTCCTTCATTGACCGTGAGAGCTTGTTATGGGCTAAGTTGGGACCCCCTTGCAGGGATTGATCTTTCGAAAGCCGTGCCCGCGGTTATGGGCAGATGGGAATTTGTTAATGTCCGGTTGTAGATAACTTGAACCTTAATTAATTAAAATGAATAAACTGAGTGTGTTGCCGTGATGGGCTCTTCTCGGCAGAGTCCGGGAAGCGGACACGGTGTTGGAGTTATGTTTGCACAGGTTGCTCTCTAGTTTCTCGCTCGTGCTTTGCCTCCTCTTCTCGCTCTCTTTGCGAATAAGATAGCCACCATATATGCTAGTCGCTTGCTGCAGCTCCACTTATACATTACCCCTTTCCTACCTATTAAGCTTAAATAGTCTTGATCGCGAGGGTGCGAGATTGCTGAGTCCCTGTGGCTCACAGATTACTATTACACCAGATGCAGGGACAGATGATACAGCTCCAGATGGCGCGCTTGAGCTCAAGTGGGAGTACGACGAGGACTCTCAGCGTTACTATGTGTCTTTTCCTGATGATCAGTAGTGGTGCCCAATCGGGGTTAGATTCAGGGCCTTGTCGCATGTTGGGGGTCTTTTCTATTTTGGCGCCGTAGTCGGGCCATGAGTGATTGTATGATGGATGTTACTTATGTACGTTGATGTGACGTGGTGAGTGTAAGCCAACTATGTTCCTCCCCTTTATATTATTTATGTACATGGGATGAGTGATGATTTCCTGACTTGCGACATTGCTTTCAATGCGGCTATGCCTCTAAGTCATGCCTCGACATGTGGGAGATATAGCCGCATCGAGGGCGTTACATGCAAACACTAAGCATAATATCTGGCCTAGATGCACATAAATAAAGCAAAGAACCAATCATGGAGCGGTATACCTTTTGATCGAACTCTTTACCTTTGTCGTCTGGACCCAGATGATGTTTGGCTGGCATTGGTGTTGTGAAGCCTTTGCAGTCTTGCATACCGAACTTCTTCAGGCAATCTTTGAGATACTTATCTTGAGATATGAAGATGCCATTGCATTGTTGCCGTATCTGAAGACCGAGGAAGAACTTCAGCTCCCCCATCATAGACATCTGATATTGCTCTTGCATCATATATCCAAACTCCTCACTGTACTTCTAATTGGTGCAGCCGAAGATAATGTCATCCACATATATTTGGCACACAAACAGTTCACCATCATATGTCTTCGTGAAGAGAGTGGGATCTAGGGAGCCAGGTATGAAGCCTTTGCTCTTCAGGAAGTATTTGAGTGTGTCATACCAGGCCCGAGGGGCTTGTTTGAGGCCATACAGTGCCTTATTGAGCTTGTAAACCATGTCAGGATGTTTTGGATCTTCAAACCCAAGTGGTTGTGCAACATACACTTCTTCTTCAATCTTGCCATTGATAAAGGCACTCTTCACATCCATTTGATATAAAAGTATGTTATGATGATTTGCATAGGCCAGCAGTATACGGATGGCTTCAAGTCTGGCCACAGGAGCAAATGTTTCATCGAAGTCAATGCCTTCCACTTGAGTATATCCTTGAGCAACGAGACGAGCTTTGTTTCTGACAACTTGACCATGCTCATCTTGCTTGTTGCGGTATATCCATTTGGTGCCTATTATATTGTGCTTCCGTGGATCAGGACGCTTAACCAGTTCCCATACTTTGTTCAGCTCAAACTGTTGAAGCTCTTCTTGCATAGCTTGAATCCATTCAGGTTCCATGAAAGCTTCTTCAACTTTCTTGGGTTCTGTGATTGAAACGAATGCGAAGTGCCCGCAGAAATTTGCTAGTTGAGTTGCCCTTGAACGAGTCAGTGGACCAGGTGCATTGATGCTATCAATTATTCTGTCAATCTGCACTTCATTGGCAACACGAGGATGTATAGGTCGAAGACTTTGCTCTTGCTGATCTATATTATCGTTGGGAGGAATGTCTTTTGGCTGAGCATTGTCTTCATGTGGATCAGGTGCTGAGATGATAAGTTCTTCTTCAGGATGAGCTTCAGAAGGTATAATTTCTCCAGTTCCCATTAGCTTGATTGATTCACTAGCTAGAACTTCATCTAGCACATCTGGCAGTTGCTCTCTTTGTGAACCATTGGTCTCATCGAACCGCACATCCACTTTTTCAACCACTTTGTAGTGAAAGAGATTGAAGACTCTATAGGAGTGCGAATCCTTTCCATATCCAAGCATAAAACCCTCATGTGCTTTTGGTGCAAATTTTGAGGTGTGGTGTGGGTCCTTGATCCAGCATCTTACGCCAAATACTCTGAAGTAACTGACATTTGGCTTCTTGCCAGTTAGGAGTTCATAAGATGTCTTGTTCAGAAGCTTGTGAAGATAAACACGGTTGATTGTATGGCATGCAGTGTCAATGGCTTCAGGTCAGAATTTTCTTGGAGTCTTGTACTCATCTAGCATCGTTCTGGCCATCTCAATGAGTGTTCTGTTCTTGCGTTCGACGACGCCATTCTGCTGTGGCGTGTACGGAGTTGAGAATTCATGTGTGATGCCCAAGGTATCAAGATATGTGTCAAGGCCAGTGTTCTTGAATTTAGTGCCATTGTCACTTCTGATGTGCTTTATCTTGGCGCCATAATTGTTCATAGCTCGATTGGCGAAGCGTCTGAAGACATCCTGCACTTCGGTCTTGTAAAGGATTATGTGCACCCAAGTATATCTAGAGTAATCATCAACAATGACAAAGCCATATAGGCAAGCAGTAGTGGAAAAAGTTGAGTAGTGAGTGGGACCAAAAAGATCCATGTGAAGCAGTTCGAAGGGTTGAGTAGTGGTCATGATTGTCTTCGAGGGATGTTTTGCCCTCGTCATCTTCCCTGCTTCACAGGCACCGCATAAGTGATCTTTCTTGAACTTGACGCCTTCGATGCCTATGACATGCTTCTTCTTTGCAAGGGTGTGGAGGTTCCTCATGCCAGCATGCCCAAGCCTCCTATGCCAAAGCCAACATTCTGAAGCCTTTGCCAGAAGGTGTACTGCAAGCTGTGGCCCTGCTGAGAAATCTACCACATACAGATCATCTTTCCGATACCCTTCAAACACTAGAGACTTGTCAGATTCCATTAGTACCAGGCAATGATATTTTCCAAATATTACGACCATGTTCAAATTGCAAAGCATTGAGACAGGCATTAAGTTGAATCCAAGGGATTCAACAAGCATGACTTTGTCCATGTGTTGATCCTTTGAGATTGCAACTCTACCTAGACCCAATACCTTACTTTTACCAGTGTCAGCAAATGTGATGTGGCTGTTGTCGGATGGACATAAGGTTGAGTCCATAAGAAGGCTTCTTTTGCCAGTCATGTGATTTGTACACCCACTGTCAATAATCCATTCTGAAGACGCTGGTGTCGTACCCTACAGTGCAGTTGGGGGGATAGGCTTCACGAAGAGAATTGTAAAGCAAAAACATTTGACGAACCAGTGGGTTATGAAAACTTAGATCCAGGTTAGGACTAATAGGGAGAGTAGCATGCGATGCAGGAACGAAATACATAGTGATGCCATTCGGGCATTTGATCTTGCGCCCCACAAGATTTCTAAGGTCCCCAGCAATAGCGTCAGAAGATTTTGGTTTTCTGCTGGAGACCTTTCCCTGTAAAAGAGAGTTAAGCTTTCTTAACCACCCACATCTTCAAGGGTGGCTTAGAAGCAATAAGTCTAAGTGCAGCATCTGAGAATTTTGGCTTTGGAGCCCTAGCAAACAGTCTAGCAGGCGGGCAATAGTACTCATAAGAATAGGCAGAATAGTTCTTGGTCATATGAACATGACGGTTTGAAGAACCGCTCTCATATTCATATGCCTGAGTATGGTTTCCCTGCAAAACATTTGCGTTAGTGTGACGCAGGTGGGTCCTCTGTCTGTATGAAGCCTTTGGACCATATGAAGCCTTTGGTCTGAGGTTTGTCTTCTTCATGTGAGGTGTCATGAGGACATTCACAGGAAGATTCTCCAGACACGTTTTTGGAACCCAGATCTTCTTCATAGGCGGTCCATTCCTGCAGTTAGTACCAATGTACCTGGCAAACACTTCACCATTCTGATTTCTAAATAGCTTATAGTTTGCATCAAAGGATTCATCAATGATAGTTGGGTTAGCACAGGTGAAGCCAGACAGATTGGATGGATCTGCTAAGGATTCCTTTGCAGCAACCCATGTGGTTTTGGGGTACTGCTCAGGTTTCCAGTAAGAGCCATCTGCATTTATTTTCCTCACGAACCCAACACCCTCTTTCCTAGGGTTTCAGTTCAGAATCTGCTTCTTGAGGACATCACATAATGTCTGATGTCCTTTGAGACTTTTGTACATCCCTGTTTCAAGCAATGTCTTCAACCTAGCATTCTCATCAGCAATAGCTGTGGTATCCTCAGCAGAGGGGTTAGTTACCACTTCAACAGTTGAAGATATTGCAACAGCAGTAGCAGTGGAACATTCAGCAACAGAAGTAGCATTATCATGCTCAATGCATTTAAGGCATGGTGGTTCAAATCCTTCCTGAGCGGAACTGATCTGTTCGGCGCGAAGTGACTCGTTTTCCTTGTGAAGATCTTCATGAGCCGCTCTCAATTTCTCAAGATCGTGCTTCCTTTGAAGATAATCATAGGAGAGCTTTTCATGAGTTGTTGAGAGAGTATCATGACGATCTTCAAGTTCCTGATACTTAACGTGAAGATTTTTTATGTCTTCAATTAAGGATTCAGATCGAGTCATTTCAGCACCCAACAGATCATCACTTCTGTCTAACAGTTTTTGAATATGTTCCATGGCTTTCTGTTGTTCAGTTGCAATTTTAGCAAGTGTTTTGTAGCTGGGTTTTGAACCACAATCAGAATCATCGTCACTGGATGTTTGATAGTGAGTAGTGCGTGTGTTTACCTTGGCACCGCGTGCCATGAAGCAGTAGGTAGGAGTGGAGTCGTCCTTGTCATTTGCATCGGTGTTGGTGATAAGTCCTTGTCTTCAGTGCTGAAGATGGACTTGGCGACGTAAGCTGTAGCCAGACTCGCAACGCCAGAATCAGATTCCTCCTCAGACTCCACCTCTGCCTCCTCAGAAGCGAACTCCTCCTCTGAATCCATTTCCTTGCCAACAAACGCATGAACCTTGCCAGTTGAGCTCTTCTTGTGTGATGAAGACTTTGAGGAAGACTTGGAAGAAGACTTTGAGTATTTCTTCTTCTTCTTGTCGTCAGAGTCATATTCCTTGCTCTTCTTCTTCTTTCTGTTCTCATTGTCCCACTGTGGACACTCAGAGATGAAGTGTCCAGTTTTCTTGCACTTGTGACATGTTTTCTTCTTGTAGTCATGAGCAGAAGCTTCATCGTTCCTTGAGCTTGATCGTGAAGACTTTCTGAAGCCTTTCTTCTTGGTGAATTTCTGGAACTTCTTCACTAGCATTGCAAGTTCCCTTCCAATGTCTTCAGGATCATCAGAACTGCTATCAGATTCTTCTTTAGATGAGGACACAGCTTTTGCCTTCAAGGCACGAGTTCGCCCATAGTTTGGACCGTAGATATCTCTTTTCTCAGAAAGCTAAAACTCATGTGTGTTGAGCCTCTCAAGTATGTCAGACGGATCGAGTGTCTTGAAGTCTGGACGTTCTTGAATCATCAGGGCTAGGATGTCAAACGAACTATCAAGTGATCTCAGCAGCGTCTTGACGATTTCATGTTTGGTGATCTCAGTGGCGCCGAGGGCTTGAAGCTCATTTGTGATGTCAGTGAGCCGGTCAAATGTGTGCTGGACATTCTCATTGTCATTTCACTTGAAGCAGTTGAAGAGGTTGCGAAGAACACTGATTCTTTGATCTCTCTGAGTTGAGATGCCTTCATTGACCTTGGAGAGCCAGTCCCAGACCAGCTTGGATGTCTTCAAAGCACTCACATGGCCATACTGTCCTTTGGTCAGATGACCATAGATGATATTCTTGGCAGTAGAGTCCAGTTGAGTGAACTTCTTGACATCAGCAGCAGTGACACCTTCTCCAGCCTTGGGAACGCCGTTCTCGACGACATACCATAGGTCGACGTCAATGGCTTCAAGATGCATGCGCATCTTATTCTTCCAGTAGGGATATTCAGTTCCATCAAAGACGGGGCACGCAGCAGAGACTTTGATTATCCCTACAGTCGACATAGCTAAAACTCCAGGTGGTTAAACCGAATCACACAGAACAAGGGAGCACCTTGCTCTGATACCAATTGAAAGTGCGTTATATCGACTAGAGGGGGGGTGAATAGGCAATTTTTATGAAAGTCTTCAAAATGTGAAGGTTATGCAGACGAATAGTAGAGATATGCCTATCACTATGCAGCGGAAGTTAGATTACACTAGGCAAACCATGGTCAATTATTCAATAGAGTGAAAGCACAATGACAAGTAGCTGCAGTGTAATAAGGATCAGGTAGGAAGAAGTTATGAAGCCAATCAAATCATACAGTTAAGTTGTCAAGACAAAAGATAGAGCAAGCATGCAATGGCTTCACAAAGAGTAACAGTAAGTAAGGGAAGTGAAGATGAAACCAGTGACTCGTTGAAGACAATGATTTGTTGGACCAGTTCCAGTTGCTGTGACAATTGTACGTCTGGTTAGGGCGGCTAGGTATTTAAACCAAAGGACACACAGTCCCGGACACCCAGTCCTGAACACGCAGCTCAGGACACCCAGTCCTCACCGTATTCCCCTTGAGCTAAGATCACACAGACCTCGCCCAATCACTCTGGTAAGTCTTCAAGGTAGACTCCCAAACCTTCACAGACTTCGTTCACCGGAAATCCACAATGTCTCTTGGATGCTCAGAACGCGACGCCTAACCGTCTGGAGGATGCACAGTCCTCAAGTGTAATAAGTCTTCAGATCACTCAGACAAGAAGACTTAAGTGATGCCCAATTCTCTCTGGCTCTGGGTGGTTAGGGCTTTTCTCCTCGCTAGGAAATTTTCTCTCAAAGGCTTCGAGGTGGGTTGCTCTCAAACGACAAAAGCCGTGCACTGAAATCTAAGCAGCCAACCGTTTATGGTTGTAGGGGGTGGACTATTTATAGCCACTGGGCAACCCGACCTGATTTGTCCGAAATGACCCTGGGTCACTAAGGAACTGACACGTGTACCAACAGTCAGATTTCAAACTCACACGGCAACTTTACTTGGGCTACAAGTAAAGCTGACTTGTCCGACTCTGGACAAGATTTGCTCTCATAGTCTTTGATCGAAGATATAGGTTTTGAATTAGGCATCACTTCAGTCGTTCTGAATGGTTCTCTTGGACCCCACTTAACAGTACGGTGGTTCCTATGACTCAACACAAATGAAAGAGAACTACGAAAGATCTAAGTCTTCGAGTTCCATAGGCTTCACATGGTGTCTTCTCATGTCATAGTCTTCAATGTGAATATCTTCATATACCACCATTGACTTCAATGTCTTCGTACATTTTTAGGGGTCATCTCTGGTAGTAAAACCGAATCAATGAGGGACTTCTACCTGTGTTATCCTGCAATTCTCACAAACACATTAGTCCCTCAACTAGGTTTGTCATCAATACTCCAAAACCAACTAGGGGTGGCACTAGATGCACTTACAGTAAGCCAGCGGGAAAGACATTCTACACCAAGCCAGCCACCACTACATGTGGCCATGTCAACTATGTCTCAGCTGAGGAGGCTCATGATGATCCTAACAGCGTCCTTGGTACGCTCCTTGTTAATTGCCATCCGACATCTGTTCTTTTCGATACTGGAGCATCTCATTCATTCATATCTGAGAGCTATGCTCGATTGCATAACACGACATTCTGTGACATGCCCACTACCATGGAAATTCAAACCCCTGGCTCTAGATGGCAAACTTCTAGAGTAAGCCATGGGAATGAAATTCTTGTCGATAGACTTGTCTTCCTTGCATCTTTAATAGCTCTCAAGTCCTCGGACATAAACATCATCTTGGGTATGTTCTGGATGTCAGCCCATTATGCTAAGATTGATTGCTCTACTAGAACTGTTCAACTTAGTCACCCATCGGGCAAGACAGTCAATGTCTTAACTCGAGTGGCCAAGCGCCAGCTTTACTCCCTAAATTCCAACCCCCCTCCAGACTTTGAAGATATTCCGGTAGTCCGAGGCTTCCCGGATGTCTTTCCAGAAGAACTGCCAGGTGTCCCACCTGACAGGGATGTCGAGTTCGTGATAGACCTTGTTCTAGGAACCGTCCCAATTTCTAGAAGACCCTATAAGATGGCACCCTTAGAACTAGCCGAGCTTAAGAACCAACTCGATGAGTCCTTGAAAAAGGGTTTCATCCGTCCTAGTTCCTCCCCCTGGGCTTGCCCCGTCCTCTTCGTCAAGAAGAAGGATGGAACGGATCGGATGGTTGTAGATTACCGACCTGTCAACTTGGTCACTATCAAGAACAAGTATCCGCTTCCCAGGATCAATGATCTGTATGATCAGCTCGCTGGATCCTCGGTCTTTTCCAAGATGGATTTGAGGTTGGGCTACCGTCAAATCAAAATCAAGAATGGGGACATTCCTAAAACGGCCTTTGTTACTCGTTATGGCCAATACGAGTACACCGTTATGTCCTTCGGTTTAACCAATGCCCCAACCACCTTCTCACGGTTAATGAACACGGTCTTCATGGAGTATTTGGATAAATTCGTCGTGGTATACCTCGATGATATACTCATCTACTCCAAGAGTGAGGAAGAACATGCCGAACATCTAAGGCTGGTATTGACGAAACTTCGAGAGCATCGCCTTTATGCCAAATTCTCCAAGTGTGAATTTTGGTTACCAGAAGTGACCTATTTAGGCCATGTAATCTCTGGTAAGGGTATTGCTGTCAATCCCGAGCGAGTTCAAGCTGTCCTTGATTGGACTCCACCTGAAATGGTCAAGCAAGTTCGGAGCTTCCTTGGCTTAGCGAGTTATTGTCGCCGCTTCGTCAAGAATTTCTCCAAGGTTGCTAAACCTCTAACTGAACTCCTCAAGAAGGATAAAAAGTTCGAGTGGACCCCACAGTGCGAGTTCAGCTTTCAGGAACTGAAAAGACGCCTGACATCTGCTCCCGTACTGGTACCACCAGATTTCTCCAAGGACTTTATTATCTATTGCGACGCCTCGCGACAAGGACTAGGTTGCATACTCATGCAAGATCGTCAGGTAATTGCCTATGCTTCATGGCAATTACACCCACATGAGGAAAACTATCCCACACATGATCTAGAGCTTGTAGCTGTAGTCCATGCACTTAAAACTTGGCGACATTACCTTCTCGGTAATCGTTGCGAGATCTTCACCGATCACCAAAGTTTGAAATATATCTTCACCCGACCGGATTTGAATCTTAGGCAAAGACGTTGGATCGAGTTGATCTCGGATTATGACTTAGGAATAACTTACACCCCAGGCAAAGCCAATGTCATGGCTGATGCGCTAAGTCGTAAATCTTATTGTAACAACCTGATGTTACAACAAAGTCAACCACTTCTCCATGAGGAATTTCGTAAGCTTAACCTTCACATAGTTCCTCGAGGATTCCTATCCACCCTGGTGGTGAAGCCTAACCTTACGGATCAAATCATAGCTACCCAGAAGCGTGATAAGGGCATATCCCGAATTAAGGAAAACATCGCTAGCGGAGTTGCTAAATATTTTTCCATGGATGAGCAAGGTGTTGTCTTCTTTGAGAACCGCTTGGTGGTTCCCAAGAAACAACATCTACGTCAGTTGATTCTTAAGGAAGCCCATGAATCCCCTCTCACCATTCATCCCAGTAGTACTAAAATGTATCAAGACTTACGCCAGAGGTTTTGGTGGACTAGGATGAAGAGAGAAATTGCTCAATACATTGCTAGATGTGACGTCTGTCGTCGTGTTAAAGCAGAGCATCAACGGCCTGCTGGCACCCTTCAACCTTTGGCTATTCCTGAATGGAAATGGGATAAAATCAGTATGGATTTCATTACTGGGTTTCCCAGGACCAAGAGAGGGAATAATGCTATCTTCGCCGTTGTCGATCATCTTTCCAAAGTAGCCCACTTCCTACCTGTTCGTGAGAGTATCACTTCTAGCCAGCTAGCTGACTTATACATCTCCCGAATAGTGTCTCTTCATGGTGTCCCATTGGAAATTAACTCAGACCGTGGGAGTCTCTTCACCTCTCAATTTTGGGAAAGTTTCCAAAATGCTATGGGAACTTGTCTCTCTTTTAGCACCGCCTTCCACCCCCAATCAAGTGGTCAAGTAGAGCGAGTAAATCAAATTCTGGAGGATATGCTCCAAGCTTCTGTCATCTCATTTGGAATGGATTGAGAGAAATGCCTTCCATTCGTGGAGTTCGCTTATAACAATAGTTACCAAGCTAGCTTGGGCAAAGCTCCCTTCGAAGTTCTCTACGGACGAAAATGTCGAACGCCTCTTAACTGGTCAGAAACTAGGGAAAGACAACTCTTTGGCCCGGATATGATTCAGGAAGCAGAAGAGCAGGTTCGCGTTATTCGTGAGAAATTGAAAATAGCCCAATCTCGTCAAAAGAGCCAATATGACCGTAAACACAAGCTCATGGCTTATGAAGTCAGCGAGAAGGCTTACCTTTGGGTTACTCCTTTAAAGGGAACCCACCGTTTCGGTATCAAAGGCAAATTGGCTCCTCGTTACATTGGACCCTTTCGCATTCTTGCCAAACGAGGAGAAGTTGCCTACCAATTGGAACTACCTCCGCATCTTTCTAGAGTTCACGATGTCTTCCACGTTTCTCAACTCAGGCGTTGCTTCATGGATCCTAATCGTGGAGTGGACCATGAAACGCTCGATCTCCAAGATAATCTCACATATTGGGAATATCCCGTTTGTATCCTTGATCTCGACGCCATAACATCAAGTTTCTCAAGGTTCAATGGTCACACCATTCCAAGAAAGAAGCCACTTGGGAAAGGGAGGACCATCTTTGACTTGAGTACCCCACCTTCTTCCCAATGGATCCTAAATCTCGGGACGAGATTCTTTTGAGTGGGGGTGAGTTGTCACACCCTAGCTAGTTCATGCATTAGAGTGTTGCATCATGTTTATTTTCCCAGAAAACTAAAATGGGGATGACAGAACCCCCAGCACCCCCTGGAAACAACTAGGGTTTACTAAAATCTTTTTCAATGAACCTGAAATGCCCTTCTAAAATGTTCATCATCTTTGCCTTGGTCTAGAACCTTTGATAAAAATGGTGCACACTTTTCTAGGACATCTTAAGGTCATTGGATTAAATCATTAATATTTGCATTTGGGAAATTTAAATCCTATAAATATTTTAAAATGCCCAAATAATCCTGAAAGTATTTTTAGGCTGTTGAGAATATTTTCAAATGTGCCTCTGAATATTTTTAGGCTTTTCCTAAATGGAATAGTAATTTTAGTATTTCAAAACACAGAACAGGAATAAATAAAAAGAAAACAGAAAGCAGAGAGAGTAGAGGCTTACCTCGCGCCCACCTAGCAGGCCCACCTGCCGGCCCAGCCTAGCCACCGCTCCAGCGAGCTGCTTGGCTTGGCCAGGCAGGCAGGCAGGTGCTCGACGCCGGCACCTACGCGCGCCACGCAGCTGCCCGCCGCCCTGCTTCCTCCCCTCGCCATGCTGCTGCCCTGGTTCAATCACACACTCCTCCCCCGAGCTCGCAGACACGCCCTCTCCTCCCCAGCTCCTCTCCCTCGCTCTCTCGCACCATGGCCGACGTTGCCGCACCCGCGCCACCGTGATAACCGCGTCCATCGTCGTCCCCGTGCCTCGTCACCATGTCCACGAGCTCCGCTGTCGTCGACTACGTCGAGCAGGCCGAGCCCCGAGCTCTCGCCCGCTCTGGAGTCGCCGCTGACCCCGTCTCCCCCAACTCCGGCCACCGAGATCGCCATCGTCGCCCCGCTCAGCTCCGGCCTTCCCCAAGCCCGCTTTGACGCTTGCTGCAATCGTTGTGAGCCCAGCTCCGTCCTTCCCCTCTCCATTAACTCCCTCCTGCACCGTGTGCACCGCACCACGCTCACCCGAGCACCCGCCACCGCCGAGCTCGTCGCCGACGTGACTCCGGCCACCCACCGGCCACACCATTGTGACCAATGCACTCACCGCACTCGCAGGAGCCCGTAGCACCACTCCACGCGCCTCGCCGTGCCCCGTAGCCATGGTTTCGACCTCGCCCGAACTCCGGTGACCGCCAAGGTCGTCGCCGGCGACGTTTCCGGCCACCCCGGCTCCACCCACTGCCACCACTCGACGCGGCTCACTCCCCGCATCACGTAGATGTGCTCCGTCGTTGTTTTGGTCGCCGCAGCACGAAACCCGCATCACTCCGCCGCGTCTGGCCTCGCCGGCGGCTAAACGCCGGCGAGTTTGACCCTGGTTGACCCCGTGTGGGCCCAGGTTGACTTCCCCTGAGTCTATGACAAGTGGGACCGCCCTACTAATTAACTTAGATTAGCACTAACTAAATTTAGTTAGTTAATTAACTATTGACACGCGGGTCCCACTTGTCAGGTTTGACCTAGACCGGCCCCGTTGACCACTGACGTCACCCTGATGCAATGCTGACGCAATAATTCAATTACTGGAACTATTCTTATACAGGAAATTCCAGAAAATATTACAAACTTCAAAAATTCATAACTTTTAATCTGTAACTCCAAATGCAAATATTTATATATGAAATTTGATCAGAAAAATTCAATCTTTCCATCTGTAATGGTTTCATGCATGACGAAACACTTTAACCTTGCTGTTTAGGTGAAACAAGCTAATACATTTATAAGGCTTAAGAACATAAGCTTCCATTTGAATCCTTGATTCAAATGGACCCAAACCAACTTGTTTCACATTGCATTAGGCAGGACATCTCATATTGCCATGTCATAGCATGCATCATATTGTTGCATATTGCCATGTGATGATTGTGTTCTGTGGTGTCTTTCGTGGTAGGTTCTGCCTCTGAAGATATTTCCGAGTATCCAACTGAAGGGCAGTACCCTACTAGTACTCCATCAGGCAAGCAGCCCCATTGATCATATCGATACAATCCCATGTTCTCGCTTCTGCTCTCATTTACTGCATTAAGACAACAACGTTCCAAACTGCTGTGTGCTATGGTAGTTGAACCCTTATCCTCTGCATGACCTGTCATTGCCAAAGTAACTAGATGAAAACCACTAGCATGTGTAGGAGTTGATTGAGCCATGTATGTGTTTCCTACCTTGCTATGCCTGCTATGCTTAGAGTTGTGTCAGGTCTGGTTCATCTGGGTGATGGGCTAGAGTGAAATGATTACGTCGGTAATGTGAGGGATGTGTTGAACATGTTTTGGTAAAGGTATCGATGAGAGGCCATGTAGGAGTACATGGTGGGTTGTTTCATTGAGGTCGTCCCTAAGAACTGAGATCTGTATGCATGATTTAAGATTCAGCTACTACCACACATTGGGCCCTAAAATATGACCCTGCTCGACTTATTGACCCCTTTCGTCCTCTGTCCAGGAGTTGCAACTAGTTTCTGGTGTTTATAGGTTATGTGTTGGAGGCCGTGCGTAGCGCTGACTCTAGGGGTGGGCTATGATGTGGTAGATACACCGTGGCCGGGTATGCCGGGCGCCCGTTTGGCGTCTCGGGACCCTGTACACATCGTTTGGAGCCGTTGAGGAAACCCCGGCCGGATTTCCTTGCGGATGTAACCCGAATAGGCGATAAACCTAGACTAGAGACTTGTGTGGTTAGTCAGGTCGTGGTCTACACCCACATCGGCTTTCGCTTGAAGTCTGCCGAGCACATGTCGTGTGCAGACGCTAAGTGGTGGAAACATGTGTTACGAAGTATACCCCTGTGGGGTATAAAACTATTCGAATAGCCGTGTCCGCCGTAAAGGACTACTTGGTTGCCTATACAGTTCATAGACAAGTTAATGGTTACTACTAAAAGACTCAAGATAAGTGTGAGTACCGAGGATGGCCCTCTCGTAGGATGACGAGGGAGGATCCTCAGTGGAGTATTGTGTTGGTGATTAGTGGACTCGTGTGCGAAAACTATTTTATAGTGGTGTCTTGTAGGATAGCTTAGCCAAGAGTCAAAGCTGCCTTGCTGCAATAACTCCACCACCTTCTTGAGAATGAGCATGTATAGTAGGATCTGTTGTAAGACTTGTTGAGTACCTTTGTACTCATGTTGCTTTAATTACTGTTTTCAGATGACAACACCGCCCCCTTCGATGGGTTTTACGTAGACCTCGACGTCGATGAGTAACTTGATACCCAGGTGGTGATTCTAGCCATGGAGGGTCCTATGTAGATAGACAGGCTTCATCAAGCCTTCTTCTTTCTAATGTCTGTACTTAGACTTATTTGCTTCTGCATGTGCTTGTATGTTTGTATGACTTGACTGTCGGGTCATGTGACCCCTACCTGTATGAACATGTTGTGTATGGCTCTCCAGAGCCTTTAAATAAAGTACTTGAGTTGTAGAGTTTTGATGTGATGCCATGTTGTATTTACACATATCGACCATATTGTGTGTATGATTGAAATGCTTGGTATGTGTGGGATCTGACAATCTAGTTGTTTATCCTTGGCAGCCTCTCTTATGGGGAAATGTAGTCTAGTGCTTCCATGAGCCATAGTAGTCTGCTACATCCCGGTTCACCGGATTCCTGCTAGCCCAGCACTACTACTCAGGACACTTGACTGGCCGGCATGTGTTTCACTTCATTCCTATGTCTGTCCCTTCGGGGAAATGTCACGCGGTGACATCCGGAGTCCTGCCTAGCCTGCTACAGCCTGGGTTCCCCGGAGTCCTGTTAGCCCAGTGCTACAGCCCGGATTCACACGTTGTTGACCGACATGCTCGATGTGAATCATGTATGCCTGTCCCCATAGGTTTTTGCCGCTTTGGGTTCACGACTAGCCATGTCGGCCCGGGTTCTCTGTCATATGGATGCTAGCCACACTATCATATACGTGAGCCAAAAGGCGCAAGCGGTCCCGGGCCATGGTAAGGCGACACCCGTGGGGATACCGTGCGTGAGGCCGCAAAGTGATATGAGGTGTTACCGGCTAGATCGATGTGACTTGGAATCGGGGTCCTGACAACTAGCGAAAGTACGGACCCTAGGCCTTATTTTAAAGCATTGCAATACCATTGTTGTGCCCATTTACCATTTGCTACCTTGCTGTTTTTATTTATTTAGATCATAAAAATATATTTCTACCATCCACATTACACTTTTATCACCATCTCTTCGCCGAACTAGTGCACCTATACAATTTGCCATTGTATTGGGTGTGTTGGGGACACAAGAAATTTCTTGTATTTGGTTGCATGGTAGTTTGAGAGAGACCATCTTCATCCTACACCTCTCACAGATTGATAAACCTTCGGTCATCCACTTGAGGGAAATTTGCTACTGTCCTACAAAACTCCGCG
Organism: Triticum monococcum; assembly: GCA_034509565.1. Lineage (NCBI taxonomy): Eukaryota > Viridiplantae > Streptophyta > Magnoliopsida > Poales > Poaceae > Triticum > Triticum monococcum. The sequence goes on from CM067841.1 coordinate 478,245,908, forward strand.
CTTGGAGGCCCAACACATGTCTACAAGAATAAAGTTGTGTAGTAGACATCAAGCTCTTTTCTGGCGCCGTTGCCAGGGAGGTGAGTGCTTGAAGGTATATCTTTAGATCTTGCAATTGAATATTTTAGTTTCTTGTTTTATCACTAGTTTGGTTTATAAAATAAAACTACATAAAAATGGAATCGAAGTTTCATCATATTATTGATCATCTTTATAATATCTTTCTTGAAAATGATGGTTTGGAAAATTGTGCTGAATTGTTAGAAGAAGAAGACAACAAAATGTTTGGCACTGGCAAATTCTTCCTGACTTTGGGCATCTCTGGCTTGGCCTGTCCAAACTTGACTATTGGATCCTTGAATTTTACTTGCTTCACTTTCTTGTCCTTAGCAGCCAACATAGGCCCGACTGGCTTTTTGTCATTTGGAGTCGGATCTGAAATAGCACTCTTGCGTCCATCCTTTTCTTTCTTCACCTTTTTAACACTTATTGCAATAGAAGGTCAGACATCATTTCTATTTTGACTGCTCCTCTTGGGAACCCATGCCATGTTCTTCTTTCTCAACTCATGTGCACTAAGTCTTTGTAATTCCTTCTCTTGCCAATGTGCTAAGCCGAGTGAGCACGTCGGCTATGATTTTTTTTTTCAACCAATGCCAACTCTTTTTTGGCCTTGTGCACTCTCAACTTCTTCCCTTCAGATTTGGCACTTGATTGACTTGCCTTGTTGCCTTTTGTAGCCAATGTCAATACTTTAACTGGCTCTTTGTTATTTGAGAACAAATCTTAAGTAGCACACTTAGGACCATCTTTCTTGACCTGGTACACTTGCTTGACCACCTATTTCTTGTTCCTTGAGCTCCGGACCGATTCCTTATGATTGAAACGGTCTTTGACATGTGATTGTTCATCAAATGTTGATCTTTTTGGAGCTGCATAATGTTGGCAAGATGATCTAAAATAAGATGGATAATTTTCCCTTGTATCATACGTGCCCCATGATGGATATGGATTTACATGAGCGTAGGGAGGCATCCACGACATTGGCATTGGCGGCCCAAAAGCAGGATATGAAGTCTGCTTGCTCAACGTCTTCCTTTGCCAATCCAAGTCTTCAAATTTATGCCTTAGGGGTGACTTCGATGCTTTTGTTTCACTCAGCCGATAAGCACTCTTTGCCTCACTTATTGTCGGTGTACTAAAGTAGGGGTACCTTAGTATCCCGAACTTGTGCACGGGCAGTCGCAGCACCCCGTGGCAAGGCTTGCCGGGTGACCGCCAAGGTCCTCCGTGGTTCCTGTGGAGCCATTCAAGAACAAAGTATTCGAACCAAAGCGCAAGGCCCCGGCAAGAGGAGCTTGCCGGGAAGGCCACTCGAAGCACAAAGACACCGGCAAGAGGAGCTTGCCGGGAAGACCAACCAAGGCATCTCGAGAAACTTGCTACGACGTGCTGCGCGTCCCGGCAAGACCCGGTGAGCGACAAGCTCCCGGACGCGACAAGACCCGGTGAGCGACAAGCTCCCGGACGCGACAAGACAACACCCGCGGCAAGGCGCTTGCCGTGGCAAGCTACTACTCCGCAGCCCGCGCTCCAGCTCACCCACCAACATGTCGCTCTGGGACCGTTCCTGGCGTACGTGGCGGGAGGCTGTGCGGCCAGGGGCATGCGGTGGCAAGCAGGCGCTGACAAGATAGCCATTGTGGCAAACGGTGGCGCCCCTAACGGTCCCTCTCTGCACCGTCTAGGCAACACAGACAGGCATTTAATGCCTTTGTCCCTGCCATCAGGGTTAGGTATGATACAACTGTAGTAAGCGGTGGCGCCAACCACCACCTCTTTTACCTTTTTACCCTCATCTCTGTTGCCACCTGTCGGTGACCCCTTTGACATATAAAAGGAGGCCCATGCGCAACAGGGGGAGAGGAGACGATCATTCTCACGCTCGGTCTCACTAGCCATCCAAGTGTACTGTAGCATTCATCGCTCCCGAGCAAGAACACAAATACAAACCAAAGCAGGAGTAGGGTTTTATGCATCTGTGCGGCCCAAACCTGGGTAAACCGACCGCGTCGCTCGTGCGCTTCGCCTCGATCTGCTCTTCGTGCACTCTCCGCCCCCCTGCCGAACCGAAAGGGGCCTCGGTCCGCCGTGGTCCCATAGGTGTCCGTGGGGATCAGTCACCCCCGACACTTATCTTCTGATATTTTTCTAATAACTGCATGAAAGTGACTTTCGGCTTTTTACCTTTGTGCTTACCATTGCCTTTGCTTTCTTTAACTGTGCGTGCATCGGTCTTTGAATTTTCTTGTTTCCCCCCAGTGCTAGATGTCGCCATTGTAGCTTTGATGGAATTCCCATCTTCAAGATTGTTGTTGATGCACTTTTTAATCATATCCTTGCTCGAAGACTTGACCCCATCATCATTGGTGTGTACCTGTTGACCTTTAGGTGAATCGGCTTGAGATAGCCGAGTCAACATTTGCTCGCCATCAAAACCAATTTGATCCGACTGGTCATATGATCGTGCCTCAACAAACTTCAATTGTCTCGATTGTGCGGCTTGATGAATCACATTGTTGTCTTTGATATTCTCTTCAAACAAACATTGCATTTGTTCTTGTCCTGATGGCTCGACATCATGATCAATTATAATAGGATTAGTCGATGATGCACCAACGATGTGATCAACTATGCCCGGACTGAAGGTACACTTCTCGTCCATTAACTGATATTGTGATACTAGCTCTGAAACAAAACAACCGAGCAGTGTTGGCTTAGCGTCATCCGACTCGGCTATGCATTGATTTTCATCCTCTTTTCCTGATGCTTTTGAATCAGCTTCGAAGGACTTTGGACCTGGCTTTATGTTTCTGCAACCAAAATAATTACAGAATATATGTCTCATCCGAGACCAAATGTTAACCAGGCATGAAACAAACAAAGTTGTCCATATGAATACAAAGTTCAGTTGGCATGACAAGAACAACTTTGGTTTTGATAAGTTGTCACTATTAGCCTATATGAATGATACCATGTGTTGACTATCATGATTAGTGACAAGATCATTCCTAACAAATAGATTACTCATTTCAATTGGTCTTCCAAAATTAATTAGAATCTTACTAATAGGTGCATCAACAATATGATTTTGACCGAATCGAAAATTGAGTAAACTATCTGCTAGGTGTACCCTTGTGAAGACGTTGGAAGGAGAAGATGGTTGCACCACTGGAACAATACATTGCTCCACTTCTGAATAATTCTCCAATGCCTCTTCCTCTTTTTCTAGATCTGGTGCCTCATCACTCGGATTGCCCGAGTATATTTCAGTCGGATTGCCCGAGTGGATTTCACTCGGACGCTCTTTGTCCGTTGAACTTTGCTCGGCCGCATTTTCTTGGTCTTGGTGTTCATCGTTAACTGAACTGTGTTCAGCCATATTACTTTGTTCTTGATGCTCATCAATATCTTTAGCACAAAACTCATAGGGTAGCATGTAAGCTCCCTTACATCCAGAAAAATCGAGCACAACCAATTTGTTGCGTTTGTCGTTCCTTTGCTCAGCCAAGCTTGCATCTTCTATTTTGGTACACATGGCAATAGTTGGCTTGATGCACTCGGCTTTAGCCGGTGATGCACTCATCTAGAAGATGCAACGCACTCGGTCTTAAACATCACGTTGCTCAATCCAGTTTCAACCGAATCCACCATATTAGCCGGGTGAATCCTTTTTTGCTGGTTTGCTTGCAAAGCTTCTTTTTTATCTTGCCTCAACAGTGTAGAAGGGCCAACATGGTTGCTACATGGAGGAAGGCACTTGACGTATTCTTGCAAATATCCCTCTCCACGCTTCTTCTTGAGTGCTTCGTAGGCCTGTCGATATTCTGCTAGTAATTCCTCAAGGGTAGGTGTAGTAAATTCGTTAACTCTATTCCCTGTGAGCTTTGGCTTGATCTTGTCCACTTGGGCCAGATATTTTTCTTTAAACTCAACCCTGCTTGGATCGGCTTGCCCCCCAATACTTTTAGGATCTTTGGGCAATGAATTGATGTTGTCGAAATTTTGCGCTTGTATAGGGGGTGTATAACATGCTGCAATGATAGATGAAGGCATGTGCATCGTTGTTGAATATTTTCTCTCGACAATTTGATCAATCAGCAACACTTCGTCTTCTTTCAAAATCCTAGCTCTTATTGCCTCATAATCAGGAACCAATCCCTTGTCGTGTTGCTCAAGGCAAATAACACTAATCTTCTTATTTTGGGCTAAATTTTTTAATGCAGCCAGAGCCACCTCATCTCCTGCAATATTAGGCACATATGCTCCTATAGAATCTCCATTCACTCGGCCATGACCGTGAAGGTGAGCCGAGTCATGAATATTTTTAGTTTCATACGCCACTGAACAATTAATCTGACGAGGTGTAGTATATGATGTTTGAGGATAATCGGCCAAATAGCTAACGGAAGCATGGCCGATTCCCCCATTCATCGGCATGTTTGGGGATGAACCCGCATATTGCGAGTCGGCTGCCAATGGATAAAACTTTGAGATGCCCTCATGTACATGAGGTGTCCTATATTGATCACTCGAACAAATCATGTTGTTCACCGGCATATTGAAAGATGTTGCCGATGCACGAAAGTTCAGATTCATAAGTTGCATATCACGATTCTGTAAATTCCAAGTTTCTCCAACAGAATAACTAGTCGGCCTTTGCTCATTAGGGCTGGCCAACATCACATGTCCGTTGAAAGATCTAGCAACATCAACATAATGGCTACTTGCATCTACGCAAGGAGATTGATGATACATGTTACCGTTGTAGATTGCAGCCGCTTGATGACGCTCTCCTCGTAGCAAGAACAGTCTGGAGACTGTTCAAAGCTTCGATCCCCAGCGGAGTTGCCAAAAAGTGTGTTCGCACACGAACACGTCAACGTGTACCCTCGACGCCGGGGGTGATGCACCGCAGCTCGCGTCGAAGGAGGTCCGACCGGCAGCGCGATACGCAGGACAGCCGGCAGACGCTTCTGTAGACCCGAAGCCCCGCTTACCCGGGAGGGACCCCGTCAGGGCTCGCGACGGCTATCGGCTGCTCCAGGCCGATTCGCTCGCCCCTAGAGCCTCATGATTCCGCAGCCCTCCGGCATTAAGAACTAGCGAAGAACGAGAAGAAAGATACAAGGGAGAGATAAAAAGTAGATGAACACGAAAAAGTAGTAGATGTGTTTATTCGATTGGTGTTGTTCAATCGGCCATCACCCCAACATATATAAGAGGCGGCTGGACTTCCCGTACAAGCAAAGGATTCATCTAGGCTTTCCTTACAAAAAAATACATCAATTCACGTCCTAGAGTCCTAATTCTATTCCAACTCGGATTCAGTCTGAATCTGGCCCAACTTCTATCTTCCTCCTTGTGCGGGCCGCCGAGCTTGCATATGCCCTCCGATCAAGACGGCCCAAATATGAAACGTGTGCGCCTCAACGAGACGAACAATTCTTATGTTGAACACTTTTCCAAATAAGACCATCTTGAATATTCTACGAAGCCATCTTTAATATCCAGTCGGACTCGGTCATGTAACGGACTGGATTGTCCGAGTCTCGTAGTGAACTTACAGGCATATACCATCTTAGATGATAATGACTCCAAAACCAAAGTTCACCGTTTTGACGATGCGCACAACTTCTGTGTTAATCACTTTTCCATCCGAGGTCATCTGGATGACCTTTCGGGCACATCTTCAGTTTCACTCGGATCCGAGCTCATCCACTCGGATATTAGAGTGTTTCGTCCGACTGGACCTTTTGAGTCGGATGTTAGAGTCTTTCACTCGGATGACTATAATTTCACTCGGAAGACAATCTTTCACTCGGATGACTATATTTCACTTGGAAGGCAATATCTTAGTCGAACGTCAAGTTTTCATTCCGACGGTAATCTTTTCACTCGGAATAACTTCACTCGGATGATAATTTCACTCGGATTACTATATTTTCACTCGGATGCCAATATTTTACACGATCGATAAGTTTTCACTCGACCTTTTACTCGATCGGTAGGTTTTCACTCGGATGGTAAACTTTTCACTCGGATTTCCCGACTGAAAACACAACCTGATCTTGATTTGCCTCTCCAGGTTGCATACGATCTCGGATTGAGACAAATTTTATATGAAAAACAATCAGCTCGATGAGACAAAACTTTTTCGTGTTGAAGGTTTTTCGATTCAATGCCTCCTTGATGGCCGAATTACTCACGCAACCTATCAGACAAGTGTCTGGCACCTCGCGCCATATTTCCGTTGAGGTTCGGTCTGCAGTGTATTGCCTCTAACTTTTGCATATGAACTCGGATTGAGATGATTTATATATCAAAATCGATTGGCTCGATGAGACAAAGACAATTCCTTAAGAGTGCTCCTTCATCCGAGGTCATCTTGAAGACATGATTGGCCAAAAACCACTCGAAACATTGAATTATGACACTCGGAGTATAGTTTCGGTCCGTAAGATAAGGTCGAATGAATATAACCGAAACATCAAAGTTGTCCCACTCGGCGACGTGAATCTTTTCATGCTGAAAACCCGTTCACTCGAGACCATCTTCATTGCAATCTATATCTTGCCAAAATCAGGTGTCAACTAGTTGCACTTGTTTTGCCTTCCTATGCTAGTTGATTCTTGTTCCCATAAGTTGTTTGCTCACAAAATCCCTATGCATAGGAAGTGGGTTAGACCTAAATGTGCAAGTCACATGCTTCATGATGCTCTCTTCATGTTTCAATTCTTATCTTTTATGCGAGCATCATTGAAATCATCATGCCTAGCCAAAAGGCATTAAAGAAAAGCGCTTGTTGGGAGACAACCCAACACTTTTACCTACTATTGTTTTGTGTTTACATGATTATGATACTGTATTAATCATGTTTTATTGCTTTTATTTCAATAAAGTGCCAAGTAAGACCTTTGGGATGGCTTACGGTGATAGTTGATTTGTTCTTGCTGAAAAACAAAAACTTTTGTGCTAAAAAAATTCTCATTCTTAACAGAAGCACGATAAAATGTTGATTCTTTTTGCAGAAAATTTATAGACAAATTGCCCAGGTTTTCCTATTTTTCAGAATTTTTGGGGTAGTGTAAGTATGGTTGAAGTACAGATTACTATAGACTATTCTGTTTTTGACAGATTCTGTTTTCTATGCATAGCTTGCTTGTTTTCTAGTTTCCATGGCTTATATTGATCAATATAAATTGTGGAAATGATATGCTACAGTAGGGATTGTGTGGAAACAATTATGAATCTTGTCTTTGACAGTACCAAAAGTGAAATGGTTTGCTCTTTATCATACTAACCTATCTCACAAAGTTCTGTTAAGTTTTGTGTGATTGAAGTTTTCAAGTTTTGGGTGAGATGTCGATATGAGGAGAATAAAGAGTGACAAGACACTAATATTGGGGATTCTCAAGGCACCCCAAGGTAATATTCAAGGAAGATTTAAGCAACTAAGCTTGGGGATGCCCCGGAAGGCATCCCCTCTTTTGTCTTCAACATTATCGGTAACCTCACTTGGAGCTATGTCTTCATTCGTCACATGATATGAGTTTTACTCGGAGCATCATTTTATTTTGTTATAATTTGCTTGCTGTTATTTAGAATAATATTTTTCATCTTTCTTTCCAATAAAAATATCAAGTACAGCCTTTGCCATGCTTATTTTGCAAGTCTACATGTTGCTGTTTGAAAACGGAAAGTTTACCGTTGTTGCAAAAATTCCCTAGAAAATTCAGAATGTGATAAAATGTTGAAACTTTTTGCAAAATGATATCTAATAAATTTTCTACAGTGTGGAAAATTTTCATAACTTTTGAGTTAGGTAAGTATTTATACTCTTGCATTCTTTACAGACTGTACTGTTTTGGCAGACTGCTTTTATGTTTGCATTGTTTGCATATGTTTGCTTGTTTAATGATTCTATTTGAGGATAGGAGTATTAATTATGCAGAGGCATTTATTATTCAATTTTGAATAATAATTTTAGTTATATGCTACAATAGAGAATGATAAGGTTTTGCATTGGTTTATACTAATTTATCTCACGAGTTCTTGTTGAGTTTTGTGTGGATGAATTTTAAGATTTAGGGAAACCGTGATGTGAGAGGAATTAAGGAGACACAAAATCCCAAGCTTGGGGATTCCCAAGGCATCCCAAGATAATATTTCAAGAAATCTCAAGCATCTAAGCTTGGGGATGCCCCGGTAGGCATCCCACCTTTTTTCTTCAACAATTATCGGTTAGTATCAGTTGAGCCTAAGTTTTTGCTTGTTCACATGATGTGTGCTATTCTTGGTTTGTTATTTTATTTTGTTTTGCTTGATGTTTTAATAAAATACTTAGAACTCAAAGTTTTTAAATAAAATAGAGTTCTCAAATAGTTGCCACGAGGCTAGGTAAGCGGCATTCACATCCCGTCAATGAAGCTCTTTTCTATCGAATTGCTCTAGTGCTTCACTTATATCTTTTTGAGCATGGTGTGCTTTAGTATTTTTGAAGAAATTCTCTCTTGCTTCACTTAAATTAATTTGAGAGAAAGGAATATTATTCTCATGATCTTCATTTATATCTTTTTGGAGTAGCTTGTCATTTACTCTTGTGCTTCACTTATATCCTATGAGTAAATTGTTGAATAAATTGAATGGCATGACATTGAAATCATATCATGCCTAGTGGTAGCTTCACATTGGGTTTAGAAAGTGAAATCTTTTGAGGCTTGAAAATCACCATATTGGTCATACAAGAAATTCATGAATAATTAATATAAGGAAGAGAACTTTCACATGCAAATACACTATCTTGGAAATCTTTTGTGATTGTGAGCCCCCATCAAAATATTATATGCCAAAATTGTTGATGTTGGACAAGGAAGACAACATAATGGTTTATGTTTGTTCATATTCACATAAAAGTTATATTGTCATAGATCCTTCAACATGTGGTGCTTGCCCCCCATCTTTGCTAGCCAAAAATTCCGCACCAAGTAGAGATACTACTTGTGCATCCAAAAACCCTTAAACCCAAATCTTATTTTCAAGAGTCCACCATACCTACCTAAGGATTGAGCAAGATCCTTCAAGTAAGTTGTCATCGGTGCAATAAGGCAATAAAAATTGCTTCTAAAAGTGTTAGATCATTTAGTGTAAGAGAAAATTGAGTGTTGTACGAACTTGTGATGGCAAAGAATAAAAGCGACAGACTGCATAATAAAGGTTGCTATCATAAGGGGCAATATAACGTGACGTTCTTTTGCACTAAGGGGTTGAGCATACAAACAAATAAGTGCATGTCAACCTCTGCTTCCCTCTGCGAATGGCTTATCTTTTACTTTTATGCAAAGAGTCAAAGTTTTTCTCTCTATTCCTTTTTATTTTTCTCTTTTGGAAAGCATCATGTGGTGAGGAAAGATCTAGGCACATATGTCTAGTTGAATATGGGTAGCATGAGTTATTATTGTTGACATCACCCTTGAGGTGAATACGTTGGGAGGCAAAACAATAAGCCCCTATCTTTCTATGTGTCTGGTTGAAACGTTTTGCTCATGTGTATGCGGTGAGTGTTAGCAATCATAGAACACTATATGATGGTTGAGTATGTGGAGTTCTTACTTAGAATCTGTTGAATAAGCTGAATTGCAATTGCTTGGTGACTGAGAACATAGGTTGGCATAGCCTAGTGGTGGGAAGGGGCTGATGCCTTCCCACCCACCCAAGTTCAAGGCATGGTACTTGCAATTTGGGTTTGTTGCACCAATTATACTGTAAGGGGTTCCCTTACAGTCTTTCTGTCAAAAAAACATAGGTTGTTGAGTTTCAAGAGGATTCATTGTTTGAACCTTAACATGTGAATTGGTTGCTACTATAACATGAGAAGTTTTATAAGAAAGAGTTGTTGTCATGATGCTAGTAAAAGTGATTGAAATCATCATTGATCAAATTTATGCACTCTGCTAGCATTCACACTTCATAATTTATTTCTTTTATCATTTACCTACTCGAGGACGAGTAGGAATTAAGCTTGGGGATGCTGATACGTCTCCAACGTATCTATAATTTATGAAGTATTCATGCTGTTATATTAACCTATTGACCTAGTGCCCAGTGCGAGTTGCTGTTTTTGCTTGTTTTTTACATCACAGGAAATCAATATCAAATGGAGTCCAAACACAGCGAAACTTTTTGGAGAATTTTTATGGACCAGAACTCCCAGGATGGGCCAGAGCAGCACCTGGGGGGTGCCCCGAGGGGGTCACAACCCACTAGGGTGCGCCTGGGTCCCAGGCGCGCCCAGGTGGATTGTGCCCACCTCGGCGGCCTCCCGCACCCTCTCTTTACCCTATAAATTTCCAAAAATTCCAAAAACCCTCGGGGTTAACCCAGATCAGAAGTTCCGCCGCCGCAAGGCTCTATAGCCACCGAAAACCAATCTAGACCCCGTTTCGGCACCCTGCCGGAGGTGGGAATCATCTTCGGTGGCCATCTTCATCATCCCGGCGGCCACCACGATGAGGAGGGAGTAGTCCACTCTCGGGGCTGAGGGTTTGTACCAGTAGCTATGTGTTTAAACTCTCTCTCTCTCTCTCTCGTGTTCTTGAGATGTCACAATCTTGATGTATCGCGGGCTTTGTTAATATAGTCAGATCATATGGTGTTTTCACTTCTCTATCTTATTGTGATGAATTGAGTTTTTCCCTTTGAGATTTCATTGTTATCAGATTGAATACTTTTATGGATTTGAGAACACTTGATATATGTCTTGCAATTGAATACTCGTGGTGACAATGGGGCATCGTATTGATTCACTTGATATATGTTTTGGCACTCAACTCATGGATTCCCGAGGTGACATTGGGGTAATCTAGGCATAGGGGTTGATGCACGTTCTTGTCTTTGTTTCTCCGGTAGAAATCTTGGGGCACTCTTTGAAGTTCTTTGTGTTGGATTGAGTATTGTGAATCTGATTTTGCTTTGGTGTTATTTTAGTACGAACTCTAGGATAGATTGATCGGAAAGAATAGCTTTGAGGTGGTTTCGTACCCTACAAACAATTCCGTCTTATGTTCTCCGCTAGATAGGAACTTTGGAGTGATTCTTCATCGCACTTTGAGGGGTGGTTATATGATCCAATTATATTAGCACTGTTGAGAGATTGCACTAGCGAAAGTACGGACCCTAGGCCTCATTTTTAATCATTGCAATACCGTTTTTGTGCCCATTTACCATTAGCTACCTTGCTGTTTTTATTTATTTAGATTATAAAAATATATTTCTACCATCCATATTACACTTTTATCACCATCTCTTCGCCGAACTAGTGCACCTATACAATTTTCCATTGTGCTGGGTGTGTTGCGGACACAAGAGATTTCTTGTATTTGGTTGCAGGGTCATTTGAGAGAGACCATCTTCATCCTTCACCTCTCACGGACTGATAAACCTTAGGTCATCCACTTGAGGGAAAATTGCTAATGTCCTACAAAACTATGTGCTTGGAGGCCCAACACGTGTCTACAAGAATAAAGTTGCGTAATAGACATCAACCAGCACCATCTCCTCTCAAACCCTAGTTCATCTCTTGTATTCAATCTTTGTCCCAAAACCTCATATTGGTACCTGTGTATGTGGGTTGCTAGTAGTGTTGATTACTCTGAAGGAAATATGCCCTAGAAGCAATAATAAAGTTATTATTTATTTCCTTATATCATGATAAATGTTTATTATTCATGCTAGAATTGTATTAACCGGAAACATAATACATGTGTGAATACATCGACAAACAGAGTGTCACTAGTATGCCTCTACTAGACTAGCTCGTTAATCAAAGCTGGTTATGTTTCCTAACCATGAACAAAGAGTTGTTATTTGATTAACGAGGTCACATCATTAGTTGAATGATCTGATTGACATGACCCATTCCATTAGCTTAGCACCCGATCATTTAGTATGTTGCTATTGCTTTCTTCATGACTTATACATGTTCCTATAACTATGAGATTATGCAACTCCCGTTTACCGGAGGAACACTTTGGGTACTACCAAACGTCACAACGTAACTGGGTGATTATAAAGGAGTACTACAGGTGTCTCCAATGGTAGATGTTGGGTTGGCGTATTTCGAGATTAGGGTTTGTCACTCCGATTGTCGGAGAGGTATCTCTGGGCCCTCTCGGTAATACACATCACATAAGCCTTGCAAGCATAATAACTAAGATGTTAGTTATGAGATGATGTGTTACGGAACGAGTAAAGAGACTTGCCAGTAACGAGATTGAACTAGGTATTGGATACCGACGATCGAATCTCGGGCAAGTAACATACCGATGACAAAGGGAACAACGTATGTTGTTATGCGGTCTGACCGATAAAGATCTTCGTAGAATATGTGGGAGCCAATATGGGCATCCAGGTCCCGCTATTGGTTATTGACCGGAGACGTGTCTCGGTCATGTCTACATTGTTCTCGAACCGTAGGGTCCGCACGCTTAACGTTACGATGACAGTTATTATGAGTTTATGCATTTTGATGTACCGAAGGTTGTTCGGAGTCCCGGATGTGATCACGGACATGACGAGGAGTCTCGAAATGGTCGAGACGTAAAGATTGATATATTGGAAGCCTATATTTGGACACCGGAAGTTTTCCGGGTGAAATCGGGATTTTACCGGATTACCGGGAGGGTTACCGGAACCCCCCGGGAGCCAAATGGGCCAACATGGGCCTTAGTGGAAAGGTGAGAGGGCAGCCCACATAGGGCTGCGCCTCCCCCCCTCTCCCTAGTCCTATTAGGACTAGGAGGGGGGCCGGCCACCTCTCTCTCTCCCCTTTAAGGATTCCTAGTTGGACTAGGATTGGAGGGGGGAGTCCTACCCCCGGTAGGAGTAGGACTCCTCCTGCGCCTCCCTCTCTCTGGCCGGCCAGCCCCCCTCCCTCCAACCTTTATATACGGGGGCAGGGGACACCCCAAGACACACAAGTTGATCCTTGAGATCGTTCCTTAGCCGTGTGCGGTGCCCCCTGCCACCAAATTCCACCTCGATCATACCGTTGTAGTGCTTAGGCGAAGCCCTGCGTCGGTAGTACATCAAGATCGTCACCACGCCGTCGTGCTGACGGAACTCTTCCTCGACGCTTTGCTGGATCGGAGCCCGAGGATCATCATCGAGCTGAACGTGTGCCAAGAACTCGGAGGTGCCGGAGTAACGGTGCTTGGATCGGTCGGATCGGGAAGAAGACGTACGACTACTTCCTCTATGTTGTGTGATCGCTTCCGCAGTCGGTCTGCGTTGGTACGTAGACAACACTCTCCCCTCTCGTTGCTGTGCATCACCATGATCTTGCGTGTGCGTAGGAAAATTTTCGAAATTACTGCGTTCCCCAACAGTGGCATCCGAGCCTAGGTTTTATGGTTTGATGTTATATGCACGAGTAGAACACAAGTGAGTTGTGGGCGATACAAGTCATACTGCCTACCAGCATGTCATACTTTGGTTCGGTGGTATTGTTGGGTGAGACGATCCGGACCAACCTTACGCGTAATCTTACGCGAGACCGGTTCCCTCGACGTGCTTTGCACATAGATGGCTTGCGGAAGACTGTCTCTCCAACTTTAGTTGAACCAAGTGTGACTACGCCCGGTCCTTGAGAAGGTTAAAACAGAGTCTATTTGACGAACTATCGTTGTGGTTTTGATGCGTAGGTGAGATGAGTTCTTACTTAAGCCCGTAGCAGCCACGTAAAACTTGCAACAACAAAGTAGAGGACGTCTAACTTGTTTTTGCAGGGTATGTTGTGATGTGATATGGTCAAGGCATGATGCTGATTTTATTGTATGAGATGATCATGTTTTGTAACCGAGTTATCGGCAACTGGCAGGAGCCATATGGTTGTCGCTTTATTGTATGCAATGCAATCGCGATGTAATGCTTTACTTTATTACTAAGCGGTAGTGATAGTCGTGGAAGCATAAGATTGGCGAGACGACAACGATGCTACGATGGAGATCAAGGTGTCGCGCCGGTGACGATGGTGATCATGACGGTGCTTAGGAGATGGAGATCAAAAGCACAAGATGATGATGGCCATATCATATCACTTATATTGATTGCATGTGATGTTTATCCTTTTATGCATCTTATCTTGCTTTGATTGACGGTAGCATTATAAGATGATCTCTCACTAAATTATCAAGAAGTGTTCTCCCTGAGTATGCACCGTTGCCAAAGTTCGTCGTGCCCAGACACCACGTGATGATCGGGTGTGATAAGCTCTACGTCCAAATACAACGGGTGCAAAACAGTTGCACACGCAGAATACTCAGGTTATACTTGACGAGCCAAGCATATACAGATATGGCCTCGGAACACGGAGACCGAAAGGTCGAGCGTGAATCATATAGTAGATATGATCAACATAACGATGTTCACCATTGAAAACTACTCCATCTCACGTGATGATCGGTTATGGTTTAGTTGATTTGGATCACGTGGTCACTTAGAGGATTAGAGGGATGTCTATCTAAGTGGGAGTTCTTAAGTAATATGATTAAATTGAACTTAAATTTATCATGAACTTAGTCCTGGTAGTATTTTGCAAATCATGTTGTAGATCAATAGCTCGCGTTGTTGCTTCCCTGTGTTTATTTTGATATGTTCCTAGAGAAAATTGTGTTGAAAGATGTTAGTAGCAATGATGCGGATTGGATCCGTGATCTGAGGTTTATCCTCATTGCTGCATAGAAGAATTATGTCCTTGATGCACCGCTAGGTGACAGACCTATTGCAGGAGCAGATGCAGACGTTATGAACGTTTGGCTAGCTCAATATGATGACTACTTGATAGTTTAGTGCACCATGCTTAACGGCTTGGAATCGGGACTTCAAAGACGTTTTGAACATCATGGACCATATGAGATGTTCCAGGAGTTGAAGTTAATATTTCAAGAAAATACCCGAGTTGAGAGACATGAAGTCTCCAGCAAGTTCTATAGCTAAAAGATGGAGGAGAATCGCTCAACTAGTGAGCATGTGCTCAGATTGTCTGGGTACTACAATCGCTTGAATCAAGTGGGAGTTAATCTTCCCGATAAGATAGTGATTGACAGAATTCTCTAGTCATCATCACTAAGTTAGTAGAACTTCGTGATGAACTATAATATGCAAGGGATAACGGAAACAACTCCCAAGCTCTTCGTGATGCTGAAATCAACGAAGGTAGAAACCAAGAAAAACATCAAGTGTTGATGGTTGACAAGACCACTAGTTTCAAGAAAAGGGCAAAGGGAAGAAGGGGAACTTCAAGAAGAACGGCAAGCAAGTTGCTGCTCAAGTGAAGAAGCCCAAGTCTGATCCTAAGCCTGAGACTAAGTGATTCTACTGCAAAGGGACTGGTCACTGGAAGCGGAACTACCCCAAGTGATTGGCGGATAAGTAGGATGGCAAAGTGAACATAAGTATATTTGATATACATGTTATTGATGTGTGCTATACTAGTGTTTATAGCAACCCCTCAGTATTTGATGCTAGCTCAGTTGCTAAGATTAGTAACTCGAAACGGGAGTTGCAGAATAAACAGAGACTAGTTAAGGGTGAAGTGACGATGTGTGTTGGAAGTAGTTCCAAGATTGATATGATCATCATCGCACACTCCCCTATACTTTCGGGATTAGTGTTGAACTTAAATAAGTGTTATTTGGTTTTTGCGTTGAGCGTGAATATGATTTGATCATGTTTATTGCAATACGGTTATTCATTAAAGTCAGAGAATAATTGTTGTTCTGTTTACATGAATAAAACCTTCGATGGTCATACACCCAATGAAACAAGTTCGTTGGATCTCGATCATAGTGATACACATATTTATAATATTGAAACCAAAAGATTCAAAGTTAATAATGATAGTGCAACTTATTTGTGGCACTGCCGTTTAGGTCATATTGGTATAAAAAGCATGAAGAAACTCCATGCTGATGGGCTTTCGAAATCACTTGATTATGAATCACTTGATGCTTGCGAACCATGCCTTTTGGGCAAGATGACTAAAACTCCGTTCTTCGGAACAATGGAGCGAGCAACAGATTTGTTGGAAATCATACATACTGATGTATGTGGTCCGATGAATATTGAGGCTCGCGACAGGTATCATTATTTTCTGATCTTCACAGATGATTTGAACAGATATGAGTATATCTACTTGATGAAACATAAGTCTGAAACTTTTGAAAAGTTCAAAGAATTTCAGAGTGAAGTGGAAAATCATCGTGACAAGAAAATAAAAGTTTCTATGATATGATCGTAGAGGTAAAATATTTGAGTTACGAGTTTGGTCTTCAATTAAAACAATGTGGAATAGTTTCACAAAATCATGCCACATGGAACACCACAGCATAATGGTGTGTCCTAACGTCATAACCGTACTTTATTGGATATAGTGCAATCTATGATGTATCTTACCGATCTACCACTATCGTTTTGGGGTTATGCATTAGAGACAGCTGCATTCACGTTAAATAGGGCACCATCTAAATCCGTTGAGATGACACCGTGTGAACTATGGTTTGGCAAGAAACCTAAGCTGTCGTTTCTTAAAATTTGGGGTTGCGATGCTTATATGAAAAAGTTTCATCCAGATAAGCTCAAACTCAAATCGGAGAAGTGCGTCTTCATAGGATATCCAAAGGAAACTATTGGATACACCTTCTATCACAGATCCAAAGGCAAGACTTTTGTTGCTAAAATTCGGAAACTTTCTGGAGAAGGAGTTTCTCTTGAAAGAAGTGAGTGGGAGGAAAGTAGAACTTGATGAGGTAACTGTACCTGCTCCCTTATTGGAAAGTAGTACATCACAGAAAACTGTTTCTGTGACACATACACCAATTAGTGAGGAAGCTAATGATGATGATCATGTAACTTCAGATCAAGTTACTACCGAACCTTGTAGGTAAACCAGAGTAAGATCCACGCCAGAGTGGTACGGTAATCCTTCTCTGGAAGTCATGCTACTAGATCATGATGAACCTACGAACTATGAGGAAGCGATGATGAGCCCAGATTCCGCAAATTGGTTTGAGGCCATGAAATCTGAGATATGATCCATGTATGAGAACAAAGTATGGACTTTGATGGATTTGCCCGATGATCGGCAAGCCATAGAAAATAAATGGATCTTCAAGAGGAAGACGGACGCTAATAGTAGTGTTACTATCTACAAAGCTAGAATTGTCGCAAAAGTTTTCGACAAGTTCAAGGTGTTGACTACGATGAGTTTTTCTCACTCGTATCTATGCTTAAGTCTGTCCGAATCATGTTAGCAATTGCCGCATTTTATGAAATCTGGAAAATGGATAAACAAAACTGCATTCCTTAATGGATTTATTAAAGAAGAGTTGTATGTGATGCAACTAGAAGGTTTTGTCAATCCAAAAGGTGCTAACAAAATGTGCAAGCACCAGCGATCCATCTGTGGACTGGTGCAAGCATCTCGGAGTTGGAATATACGCTTTGATAAGTTGATCAAAGCATATAGTTTTATACAGACTTGCGGTGAAGCCTGTATTTACAAGAAAGTGAGTGGGAGCACTACAGCATTTCTGATAAGTATATGTGAATGACATATTGTTGATCGGAAATAATGTAGAATTATTCTGTAAAGCATAAAGGAGTGTTTGAAAGGATTTTTTCAAAGAAAGACTTCGGTGAAGTTGCTTACATATTGAGCTTCAAGATCTATAGAGATAGATCAAGACGCTTGATAAGTTCTTTCAATGAGTACATACCTTGACAACGATTTTGAAGTAGTTCAAAATGGAGCAGTCAAAGAAAGAGTTCTTGCCTGTATTATAAGGTGTGAAGTTGAGTAAGACTCAAAGCCAGACCACGGCAGAAGATAGAAAGAGAATGAAAGTCATTCCCTATGCCTTGGCCATAGGTTCTATAAAGTATGTCATGCTGTATACCAGATCTATTGTATACCCTGCACTGATTTGGCAAGGGAGTACAATAGTGATCTAGGAGTAGATCACTGGACAGCGGTCAGAATTATCCTTAGTGAAATAAGGATATGTTTCTCGATTATGGACGTGATAAAAAGGTTCGTCGTAAAGGGTTACGCCGATGCAAGTTTTGACACTAATCTAGATGACTCTAAGTCTCGGTCTAGATACATATTGAAAGTGGGAGCAATTAGCTAGAGTAGCTCCGTGCAGAGCATTATAGACAAAGAATTTTACAAAATACTTACGGATCTGAATGTGACAGACCCGTTGACTAAAATTATCTCACAAGCAAAACATGATCACACCTTAGTACTCTTTGGGTATTAATCACATAGAGATGTGAACTAGATTACTGACTCTAGTAAACCCTTTGAGTGTTGGTCACATAACGATGTGAACTATGGGTGTTAATCACATGGTGATGTGAACTATTGCTGCTAAATCACATGGCGATGTGAAACTAGATTATTGACTCTAGTGCAAGTGGGAGACTGAAGGAAATATGCCCTAGAGGCAATAATAAAGTTATTATTTATTTCCTTATATCATGATTAATGTTTATTATTCATGCTAGAATTGTATTAACCGGAAACATAATACATGTGTGAATACATAGACAAACAGAGTGTCACTAGTATGCCTCTACTAGACTAGCTCGTTAATCAAAGATGGTTATGTTTCCTAACCATGAACAAAGAGTTGTTATTTGATTAACGAGGTCACATCATTAGTTGAATGATCTGATTGACATGACCCATTCCATTAGCTTAGCACCCGATCATTTAGTATGTTGCTATTGCTTTCTTCATGACTTATACATGTTCCTATAACTATGAGATTATGCAACTCCCGTTTACCGGAGGAACACTTTGGGTACTCCCAAACGTCACAACGTAACTGGGTGATTATAAAGGAGTACTACAGGTGTCTCCAATGGTAGATGTTGGGTTGGCGTATTTCGAGATTAGGGTTTGTCACTCCGATTGTCGGAGAGGTATCTCTGGGCCCTCTCGGTAATACACATCACATAAGCCTTGCAAGCATAATAACTAAGATGTTAGTTATGAGATGATGTGTTACGGAACGAGTAAAGAGACTTGCCAGTAACGAGATTGAACTAGGTATTGGATACCGACGATCGAATCTCGGGCAAGTAACATACCGATGACAAAGGGAACAACGTATGTTGTTATGCGGTCTGACCAATAAAGATCTTCGTAGAATATGTGGGAGCCAATATGGGCATCCAGGTCCCGCTATTGGTTATTGACCGGAGACGTGTCTCGGTCATGTCTACATTGTTCTCGAACCATAGGGTCCGCACGCTTAACGTTACGATGACAGTTATTATGAGTTTATGCATTTTGATGTACCGAAGGTTGTTCGGAGTCCCGGATGTGATCACGGACATGACGAGGAGTCTCGAAATGGTCGAGACGTAAAGATTGATATATTGGAAGCCTATGTTTGGACACCGGAAGTGTTCCGGGTGAAATCGGGATTTTACCGGATTACCGGGAGGGTTACCGGAACCCCCCGGGAGCCAAATGGGCCAACATGGGCCTTAGTGGAAAGGTGAGAGGGCAGCCCACATAGGGCTGCGCCTCCCCCCCTCTCCCTAGTCCTATTAGGACTAGGAGAGGGGACGGCCACCTCTCACTCTCTCCCCTTTAAGGATTCCTAGTTGGACTAGGATTGGAGGGGGGAGTCCTACTCCCGGTAGGAGTAGGACTCCTCCTGCGCCTCCCTCTCTCTGGCCGGCCAGCCCCCCTCCCTCCAACCTTTATATATGGGGGCAGGGGACACCCCAAGACACACAAGTTGATCCTTGAGATCGTTCCTTAGCCGTGTGCGGTGCCCCCTGCCACCAAATTCCACCTCGATCATACCATTGTAGTGCTTAGGCGAAGCCCTGCGTCGGTAGTACATCAAGATCGTCACCACGCCGTCGTGCTGACGGAACTCTTCCTCGACGCTTTGCTAGATCGGAGCCCGAGGATCGTCATCGAGCTGAACGTGTGCCAAGAACTCGGAGGTGCCGGAGTAACGGTGCTTGGATCGGTCGGATCGGGAAGAAGACGTACGACTACTTCCTCTATGTTGTGTGATCGCTTCCGCAGTCGGTCTGCGTTGGTACGTAGACAACACTCTCCCCTCTCGTTGCTATGCATCATCATGATCTTGCGTGTGCGTAGGAAAATTTTCGAAATTACTGCGTTCCCCAACATACTCCTTGTAGTTGATGCTAGTTGGTTTATTTGGTGGAAGATCAGATGTTCAGATCCTTAATGATATTCAATACCCCTCTGATCTTGAACATGAACATGCTTTGTGAGTAGTTATGTTTTCCTGAGAACATGGGAGAAGTCTTGTTATAAGTAATCATGTGAATTTGGTATTCATTCAATATTTTGATGAGAAGTATGTTGTCTTTCCTCTAGTGGTGTTATGTGATCGTCAACTACATGACACTTCACCATGATTTGGGCCTGGGGGAAGGCATTAGGAAGTAATAAGTGGATGATGGGTTGCTAGAATGACAAAAGCTTAAAACCTAGTTTATGTGTTCCTTCGTAGGCTGATTTGGATCCACATGTTTCATGCTATGGTTAGATTTATCTTAATTCTTCTTTCATAGTTGCGGATGCTTGCGAGAGGGGTTAATCATAAGTGGGAGGTTTGTACAAGTAAGGACAACACCCAAGCACCGGTCCACCCACATATCAAATTATCAAAGTAACGAACGTGAATCATATGAGCATAATGAAAACTAACTTGACAATAATTCCCATGTGTCCTTGGGAGCGCTTTGCTTTATATAAGAGTTTGTCCAGCCTTATCATTTGCTATTAAAAGGATTGGGCCACCTTGCTGAACTTTTGCTACACTTGTTACTTGTTACCCGTTCTGAATTATCTTATCACAAAACTATCTGTTACCGATAATTTCAGTGCCTACAGGAAATACCTTGCTGAAAACCGAAGGAAATATGCCCTAGAGGCAATAATAAAGTTATTATTTAGTTCCTTATATCATGATAAATGTTTATTATTCATGCTAGAATTGTATTAACCGGAAACATAATACATGTGTGAATACATAGACAAACAGAGTGTCACTAGTATGCCTCTACTTGACTAGCTCGTTAATCAAAGATGGTTATGTTTCCTAACCATGGACAAAAGAGTTGTTATTTGATTAACGAGGTCACATCATTAGTTGAATGATCTGATTGACATGACCCATTCCATTAGCTTAGCACCCGATCGTTTAGTATGTTGCTATTGCTTTCTTCATGACTTATACATGTTCCTATGACTATGAGATTATGCAACTCCCGTTTGCCGGAGGAACACTTTGGGTGCTACCAAACGTCACAACGTAAATGGGTGATTATAAAGGAGCATTACAGGTGTCTCCAAAGGTAGATGTTGGGTTGGCGTATTTCGAGATTATGATTTGTCACTCCGATTGTCGGAGAGGTATCTCTGGGCCCTCTCGGTAATGCACATCACCTAAGCCTTGCAAGCATTGCAACTAATATGTTAGTTGTGAGATGATGTATTACGGAACGAGTAAAGAGACTTGCCGGTAACGAGATTGAACTAGGTATTGGGATACCGACGACCGAATCTCGGGCAAGTAACATACCGATGACAAAGGGAACAACGTATGTTGTTATGCGGTCTGACCGATAAAGATCTTCGTAGAATATGTAGGAGCCAATATGGGCATCCAGGTCCCGCTATTGGTTATTGACTGGAGACGTGTCTCGGTCATGTCTACATTGTTCTCGAACCGTAGGGTCCGCACGCTTAAGGTTTCGATGACAGTTATATTATGAGTTTATGAGTTTTGATGTACCGAAGGAGTTCGGAGTCCCGGATGAGATCGGGAACATGACGAGGAGTCTCGAAATGGTCGAGATGTAAAGATCGATATATTGGACGACTATATTCGGACATCGGAAAGGTTCCGAGTGATTCGGGTATTTTTTGGAGTACCGGGTAGTTACGGGAGAAGTAATGGGCCTTGATGGGCTTTAGTGGGAAGAGGAAAAAGGCTGCTGCGCCCCCCCTCCCCTCTAGTCCGAATTGGACTAGGGAAAAGGGGGCCGGCCACCTTTCCTACTCCTCCACTTCCTTCTCCCTTCCTCCCCTCTTGATGGACTCCTACTAGGACTTGGAGTCCTAGTAGGACTCCCATCCTGGCCGCACCAATAGCCTTGGCCGGCCTCCTCCTCCTCCATCCTTTATATACTGAGGCAGGGGGCACCCCATAGACACACAAGTTGATCCTCGTGATCGTTCCTTAGCCATGTGCGGTGCCCCCTGCCACCATATTCCACCTCGATCATATCGTTGTAGTGCTTAGGCGAAGCCCTGCGTCGGTAGAACATCAAGATCGTCACCACGCCGTCGTGCTGACGGAACTCCTCCCCGAAGCTTTGCTGGATCGGAGCCCGGGGATCGTCATCGAGCTGTACGTGTGCTAAGAACTCGGAGGTGCCGGAGTAACGGTGCTTGGATCGGTCGGATCGGGAAGAAGACGTACGACTACTTCCTCTACGTTGTGTCAACGCTTCCGTTGCGATCTACAAGGGTATGTAGATCATACTCTCCCCTCCCGTTGCTATGCATCACCATGATCTTGCGTGTGAGTAGGAAATTTTTTGAAATTACTACGTTTCCCAACAGTGGCATCCGAGCCTAGGTTTTATGATTTGATGTTATTTGCACGAGTAGAACACAACTGAGTTGTGGGCGATACAAGTCATACTGCCTACCAGCATGTCATACTTTGGTTCAGCGGTATTGTTGGATGAGACGACCCGGACCAACATTACGCGTACGCTTACACGAGACCGGTTCCCTCGACGTGCTTTGCACATAGATGGCTTGCGGGCGACTGTCTCTCCAACTTTAGTTGAACCGAGTGTGGCTACGCCCGGTCCTTGAGAAGGTTAAAACGGAGTCTATTTGACAAACTATCGTTGTGGTTTTGATGCGTAGGTGAGATTGGTTCTTGCTTAAAGCCCGTAGCAGCCACGTAAAACTTGCAACAACAAAGTAGAGGACGTCTAACTTGTTTTTGCAGGGCATGTTGTGATGTGATATGGTCAAGGCATGATGCTAAATTTTATTGTATGAGATGATCATGTTTTGTAACCGAGTTATCGGCAACTGGCAGGAGCCATATGGTTGTCGCTTTATTGTATGCAATGCAATCGCGATGTAATGCTTTACTTTATTACTAAGCGGTAGTGATAGTCGTGGAAGCATAAGATTGGCGAGACAACAACGATGCTACGATGGAGATCAAGGTGTCGCGCCGGTGACGATGGTGATCATGACGGTGCTTCGGAGATGGAGATCACAAGCACAAGATGATGATGGCCATATCATATCACTTATATTGATTGCATGTGATGTTTATCTTTTTACGCATCTTATCTTGCTTTGATTGACGGTAGCATTATAAGATGATCTCTCACTAAATTATCAAGAAGTGTTCTCCCTGAGTATGCACCGTTGCCAAAGTTCGTCGTGCCCAGACACCACGTGATGATCGGGTGTGATAAGCTCTACGTCCATCTACAACGGGTGCAAGCCAGTTTTGCACACGCAGAATACTCAGGTTAAACTTGACGAGCCTAGCATATGCAGATATGGCCTCGGAACACGGAGACCGAAAGGTCGAGCGTGAATCATATAGTAGATATGATCAACATAACGATGTTCACCATTGAAAACTACTCCATCTCACGTGATGATCGGTTATAGTTTAGTTGATTTGGATCACGTAATCACTTAGAGGATTAGAGGGATGTCTATCTAAGTGGGAGTTCTTAAGTAATTTGATTAATTGAACTTAAATTTATCATGAACTTAGTCCTGGTAGTATTTTGCAAATCATGTTGTAGATCAATAGCTCGCGTTGTTGCTTCCCTGTGTTTATTTTGATATGTTCCTAGCGAAAATTGTGTTGAAAGATGTTAGTAGCAATGATGCGGATTGGATCCGTGATCTGAGGTTTATCCTCATTGCTGCACAGAGGAATTATGTCCTTGATGCACCGCTAGGTGACAGACCTATTGCAGGAGCAGATGCTGACGTTATGAACGTTTGGCTAGCTAAATAAGATGACTACTTGATAGTTTAGTGCACCATGCTCAACGGCTTAGAATCGGGACTTCAAAGACGTTTTGAACGTCATGGACCATATGAGATGTTCCAGGAGTTGAAGTTAATATTTCAAGCAAATACCCGAGTTGAGAGATATGAAGTCTCCAACAAGTTCTATAGCTAAAAGATGGAGGAGAATCGCTCAACTAGTGAGCATGTGCTCAGATTGTCTGGGTACTACAATCGCTTGAATCAAGTGGGAGTTAATCTTCCAGATAAGATAGTGATTGACAGAATTCTCTAGTAACCATCACCAAGTTAGTAGAACTTCGTGATGAACTATAATATGCAAGGGATAACGGAAACAACTCCCAAGCTCTTCGTGATGCTGAAATCAACGAAGGTAGAAATCAAGAAGAACATCAAGTGTTGATGGTTGACAAGACCACTAGTTTCAAGAAAAGGGCAGAGGGAAGAAGGGGAACTTCAAGAAGAACAGCAAGCAAGTTACTTCTCAAGTGAAGAAGCCCAATTCTGGTCCTAAGCCTGAGACTAAGTGCTTCTACTGCAAAGGGACTGGTCACTGGAAGCGGAACTACCCCAAGTGATTGGCGGATAAGAAGGATGGCAAAGTGAACATAAGTATATTTGATATACATGTTATTGATGTGTACTTTACTAGTGTTTATAGCAAACCCTCAGTATTTGATACTAGTTCAGTTGCTAAGATTAGTAACTCGAAACGGGAGTTGCAGAATAAACAGAGACTAGTTAAGGGTAAAGTGACGATGTGTGTTGGAAGTGGTTCCAAGATTGATATGATCATCATCACACACTCCCTATAATTTCGGGATTAGTGTTGAAGCTAAATAAGTGTTATTTGGTGTTTGCGTTGAGCATGAATATGATTTGATCATGTTTATTATAATACGGTTATTCATTAAGTAAGAGAATAAATTGTTGTTCTGTTTACATGAATAAAACCTTATATGGTTACACACCCAATGAAAATAGTTCATTGGATCTCAATCGTAGTGATACACATAATCATAATATTGGAACCAAAAGATGCAAAGTTAATAATGATAGTGCAACTTATTTGTAGCACTGCCGTTTAGGTCATATTGGTGTAAAGCGCATGAAGAAACTCCATGCCGATGGGCTTTTGGAATCACTTGATTATGAATCAGATGATGCTTGCGAACCATGCCTCATGGGCAAGATGACAAAACACTCTGTTCTTCGGAACAATGGAGCGAGCAACAGATTTGTTGGAAATCATACATACTGATGTATGTGGTCCGATGAATATTGAGGCTCGCGACAAGTATCATTATTTTCTGATCTTCATAGATGATTTGAGCAGATATGAGTATATCTACTTGATGAAACATAAGTCTGAAACATTTGAAAAGTTCAAAGAATTTCAGAGTAAAGTAAAAAATCATCGTAACAAGAAAATAAAGTTTCTACGATCTGATCGTAGAGAAGAGTATTTGAGTTATGAGTTTGGCCTTCAGTTAAAAAAAACAATGTGAAATAGTTTCACTACTCATGCCACCTGGAACACCACAATGTAATGGTGTGTCTGAATGTCATAACCGTACTTTATTAGATATGGTGCGATCTATGATGTCTCTTACCGATCTACCACTATCGTTTTGGGGTTATGCATTAGAGACAGCTGCATTCACATTAAATAGGGCACCATCTAAATCCGTTGAGACGACACCATATGAACTATGGTTTGGCAAGAAACCTAAGCTGTCGTTTCTTAAAGTTTGAGGTTGCAATGCTTATGTGAAAAAGTTTCAACCTGATAAGCTCAAACCCAAATCGGAGAAGTGCGTCTTCATAGGATACCCAAAAGAAAATGTTGGGTACACCTTCTATCACAGATCCAAAGGCAAGACATTCGTTGCTAAGAATGGATCCTTTCTAGAGAAGGAGTTTCTCTCGAAAGAAGTGAGTGGGAGGAAAGTAGAAAACTTGATAAGGTAATTGTACCTTCTCCCTTATTGGAAAGTAGTACATCACAGAAAACTGTTTCTGCGACACCTATACCAATTAGTGAGGAAGATAATGATGATGATCATGTAACTTCAGATCAAGTTACTACCGAATCTCGTAGGTAAACCAGAGTGAGATCCGCACCAGAGTAGTACGGTAATCCTGTTCTGGAAGTCATGTTACTAGACCATGACGAAGTTGCGAACTATGAGGAAGCGATGATGAGCCCAGATTCCGCGAAATGGTTTAAGGCCATGAAATCTGAGATATGATCCATGTATGAGAACAAATTTTGGACTTTGGTTGACTTGCCCGATGATCAGCAAGCAATTGAGAATAAATGGATCTTCAAGAAGAAGACTGACGCTGACGGTAATATTACTGTCTACAAAGCTCGACTTATCGCAAAAGGTTTTCGACAAGTTCAAGGGGTTGACTACGATGAGACCTTCTCACCCGTAGCGATGCTTAAGTCTGTCCGAATCATGTTAGCAATTGCCGCATTTTATGATTATGAAATTTGGCAGATGGATGTCAAGACTGCATTCCTGAATGGATTTCTTAAAGAAGATTTGTATATGATGCAACCAGTAGGTTTTGTCAATCCTAAAGGTGCTAACAAAATATGCAAGCTCCAGCGATTCATCTATGGACTGGTGCAAGCATCTCAAAGTTGGAATACACGCTTTGATAAGTTGATCAAAGCATATAGTTTTATACAGACTTGCGGTGAAGCCTGTATTTACAAGAAAGTGAGTGGGAGCACTACAGCATTTCTGATAAGTATATGTGAGTGACATATTGTTGATCGGAAATAATGTAGAATTATTCTGTAAAGCATAAAGGAGTGTTTGAAAGGAGTTTTTCAAAGAAAGACTTCGGTAAAGCTGCTTACATATTGAGCTTCAAGATCTATAGAGATAGATCAAGACGCTTGATAAGTTTTTTCAACGAGTACATACCTTGACAAGATTTTGAAGTAGTTCAAAATGGAGCAGTCAAAGAAAGAGTTCTTGCCTGTATTACAAGGTGTGAAGTTGAGTAAGACTCAAAGCCCGACCACGGCAGAAGATAGAAAGAGAATGAAAGTCATTCCCTATGTCTTGGCCATAGGTTCTATAAAGTATGTCATGCTATATACCAGATCTATTGTATACCCTGCATTGATTTGGCAAGGGAGTACAATAGTGATCTAGGAGTAGATCACTGGACAGCGGTCAGAATTATCCTTAGTGAAATAAGGATATGTTTCTCGATTATGGACGTGACAAAAAGGTTCGTCGTAAAGGGTTACGTCGATGCAAGTTTTTGACACTGATCCAGATGAATCTAAAGTCTCAATCTGGATACATATTGAAAGTGGGAGCAATTAGCTAGAGTAGCTCCGTGTAGAGCATTGTAGACATAGAACTTGCAAAATACTTACGGATCTGAATGTGACAGACCCGTTGACTAAAATTATCTCACAAGCAAAACATGATCACACCTTAGTACTCTTTGGGTGTTAATCACATAGATATGTGAACTAGATTACTGACTCTAGTAAACCCTTTGAGTGTTGGTCACATGACGATGTGAACTATGGGTGTTAATCACATGGTGATGTGAACTATTGCTATTAAATCACATGGCGATGTGAACTAGATTATTGACTCTAGTGCAAGTGGGAGACTGAAGGAAATATGCCCTAGAGGCAATAATAAAGTTATTATTTATTTCCTTATATCATGATTAATGTTTATTATTCATGCTAGAATTGTATTAACCGGAAACATAATACATGTGTGAATACATAGACAAACAGAGTGTCACTAGTATGCCTCTACTTGACTAGCTCGTTAATCAAAGATGGTTATGTTTCCTAACCATGGACAAAAGAGTTGTTATTTGATTAACGAGGTCACATCATTAGTTGAATGATCTGATTGACATGACCCATTCCATTAGCTTAGCACCCGATCGTTTAGTATGTTGCTATTGCTTTCTTCATGACTTATACATGTTCCTATGACTATGAGATTATGCAACTCCCGTTTGCCGGAGGAACACTTTGGGTGCTACCAAACATCACAACGTAAATGGGTGATTATAAAGGAGCATTACAGGTGTCTCCAAAGGTAGATGTTGGGTTGGCGTATTTCGAGATTAGGATTTGTCACTCCGATTGTCGGAGAGGTATCTCTGGGCCCTCTCGGTAATGCACATCACCTAAGCCTTGCAAGCATTGCAACTAATATGTTAGTTGTGAGATGATGTATTACGGAACGAGTAAAGAGACTTGCCGGTAACGAGATTGAACTAGGTATTGGGATACGGACGATCGAATCTCGGGCAAGTAACATACCGATGACAAAGGGAACAACGTATGTTGTTATGCGGTCTGACCGATAAATATCTTCGTAGAATATGTAGGAGCAAATATGGGCATCCAGGTCCCGCTATTGGTTATTGACTGGAGACGTGTCTCGGTCATGTCTACATTGTTCTCGAACCGTAGGGTCCGCACGCTTAAGGTTTCGATGACAGTTATATTATGAGTTTATGAGTTTTGATGGACCGAAGGAGTTCGGAGTCCCGGATGAGATCGGGAACATGACGAGGAGTCTCGAAATGGTCGAGACGTAAAGATCGATATATTGGACGACTATATTCGGACATCGGAAAGGTTCCGAGTGATTCGGGTATTTTTTGAAGTACTGGATAGTTACGGGAGAAGTAATGGGCCTTGATGGGCTTTAGTGGGAAGAGGAAAAAGGCTGTTGCGCCCCCCCTCCCCTCTAGTCCGAATTGGACTAGGGAAAAGGGGGCCGGCCACCTTTCCTACTCCTCCACTTCCTTCTCCCTTCCTCCCCTCTTGATGGACTCCTACTAGGACTTGGAGTCCTAGTAGGACTCCCATCCTGGCCGCACCAATAGCCTTGGCCGGCCTCCTCCTCCTCCATCCTTTATATACTGAGGCAGGGGGCACCCCATAGACACACAAGTTGATCCTCGTGATCGTTCCTTAGCCGTGTGCGGTGCCCCCTGCCACCATATTCCACCTCGATCATATCGTTGTAGTGCTTAGGCGAAGCCCTGCGTCGGTAGAACATCAAGATCGTCACCACGCCGTCGTGCTGACGGAACTCCTCCCCGAAGCTTTGCTGGATCGGAGCCCGGGGATCGTCATCGAGCTGTACGTGTGCTAAGAACTCGGAGGTGCCGGAGTAACGGTGCTTGGATCGGTCGGATCGGGAAGAAGACGTACGACTACTTCCTCTACGTTGTGTCAACGCTTCCGTTGTGATCTACAAGGGTACGTAGATCATACTCTCCCCTCTCGCTGCTATGCATCACCATGATCTTGCGTGTGCGTAGGAATTTTTTGAAATTACTACGTTTCCCAACAAAAACCGCTTGTCATTTCCTTATGCTCCTCATTGGGTTTGACACTCTTACTTATCGAAAGGACTACGATTGATCCCCTATACTCGTGGGTCATCACCCACAAGTATAGGGCATCATGACAGTCTTCAAGGGTAGTATTTCACCCATATTTATCGATTCGACACAAGAGGAACTAAAGAATATTTGTGAGTATTAGTAGTTGAGTTGTCAATTCAACCACACATGGAGAACTAAATATCTGCAGTAAAGTGTTTAGTAGAACAATAGTATGATAGTTTGAGAGCAATAGTAATAGTAACAATAGTGACGGTAACAGTAACTGTAGCAGTTTTGTAGTGATTGTAACAGCATCAGCAATGAAAGTAACTTAGCAAAGATCAATATGCGAAAAGCATAGACATTGGATCAACGATGAATATTTGTGTTGGATAGCATTCATCATGTAACAGTCACAACCTAGAGCGATACACAATAGCTCCAATTCATCAATGTAATATATGCATGTATTATGTATATAGTCATACATGCTTATAATAAGAACTTGCATGACATCTTTTGTCCTACCCTCCTGTGGCAATGGGATCCATAAGGAAACCAAGGGATATTAAAGACTTATTTTAATAGAAAACCAGAACAAAGCATTAACACATAGTGAATACATGAAAGTATATTATCACTTCTGTATACTTTTTATAGCATTTTATATTATTTTTAGACTAATCTATTAATCTCGTGCCTAGTGTCATTCTGCATGTTTTTGGTTTTACAGAAAATCCATATCTACGGAGGTCAAATTACCGTGCCAATTTAATAAAAAACAAAGCACAAAGGTACCAAAAAGCATCAGGAGACAACAAGAGAGATAAGGGGGCCCCATAGGGCTACCCATGGGGCCCCACACTTATCGCCTTTCGTTCATTCCACCGCCATAAATTCCAATAAATAGATAAACCCCCCGAGATATTTTTATCCATTTTTTGTCGCCATAGGCTTCTGTTCCTAGGGGGATCCAGTCTAGAGGCCTGCTCCGATACTCTGTCGGAGGGGTAATCCATTGTCGGAGGCTTCTTGCTCAACCTTGCTACCTCCATGACCATGTGCGAGTAGTCCCTTAGGACCTTAGGGTCCATAGTAGTAGTTAAATGGATCTCTCCCTTTTGGATCTTCAATACCATGTTCCCGTGAGCTGCCTCACGTGATCGAGATCAATTCGATCTAATTCGTGGATGTGTTTGTTGGGATATGATGAATTGTCACTTTATGATCTGATTGTTCATTGAATACAATTAAATCTTTTGAGATTTTTTTGCTGTATGATGAATGGCTTTGCATGCTCTCCGATCTATCTGCCCACTCTTGCCAAGTTTGATGGATTTTTCTTCAGAGGGAGTGATGCTTTTTAGTGGGTTCAATCTTACTTTGCTTTAACCTAGTGACAATAAGGGCCAAGACACGTATTGTATTGTTGCCACTAAGGATAAAATGATGGTGTCTCGTCATATTGATTGATATTTTGCTATCTACATTATGCCATCATGCTTATTGCAATGCTCTGGTTTTTTCTAAACTTAATACTTCGGGATGCATGCTGGATAGCATTTTTTAGTGGAGCATTAGTAGTAGATGTAGTTGGATTAACGATCTACTTATCACAGACGTAATGCCTATAGGAGATTATACCATAAATGATCATAGTCATAAATATAAATATTACAGTTTAATTGCTCCTCAACTGTATTTTGTTTACCACACCACTTGCTTGTTTGGATAGAGATGCCACTAGTGAACCTATGACCCCATGGGTCTATTCTCCATTACTGAAATCTTCATCACAATTTCTACTTTTACTTCACCATTTTACTTTGCTACCTACTATCTCTATCACTTGCAGCTTAATTTTGTAACTAGCAAGACAAGGGGCTTGAGAACCCTCTTGTCGTGTTGGGGACAAACGTGTTTTATGCTTTGCGTTTAGGTACCTCTCACTTTGTTTTGGTAGGTGACTTCTACTGGTTCAATTAACCTTGGCTCTCTAACCAAGGAAAATATTCTTACTACTAGGTTACATCACCCTTACATTTGGGAGAGCCCAACCACTCTTACTATTAAACCAAATATTCAAGAGGGAATCCCATATCCTTATTAACATTTCAGCTCATGTACATATCATGATTCATCCATATCCCCGAGAACTAGGGGGTCTACTCGTACATGGAGACGACAAACATCATATGAATAGCAGTGGTAAACAAGAAGGGAGCGAATGAGGAATACAATGCAAGAGGGGTTCGGTATTACAACAAGATGGAGATGGGTGATGGTGAAGATGGTTGATACCGACGTCCCCTTGCACGCGGTGGTGAAGA